>CM055956.1:38060583-39417847 GCA_029490685.1 Schizonepeta tenuifolia
TTTCATTATTTTAATTCTTAAACCCTATGGATGATTAATCCCATGTTATTTCTTTTTCTTTGAGGATTCAAGAAGATTTCCTTCTTCTTTTCAAGTTCAAGCTTTGAAGCTACCATTTCCATCCATTTCAATTCCAAGAGCCAAGAGAAGGATTCCCATTTAATTAAGTATGAAATTCATTTGATTAGTTGTAAATATGTATGTCTATAAGTCCTAAAAGAAAGATCTATGCATGCATGTTATTTAATTTATGTTTAGGCAAACTTAGGATATGCATGTGCTAATCGAGTGAGAAGAATTCGTTAGGAGAATCGAGCATTAGATATTAATCGGTGAATTAAGAGAAGAGAAAAAATTTAAAACCCTAAAAATTGGATAAATACCGAAAATTTTAGTAAAAATAGGAAAAATATGAATTCTTTGAGTTATTATTATTATGATGATTGATTTGTTATTTTTATCATGTTGAGAATAAAATTATATGCATGAAAAATTGAGAAATAAATTGCACAAAATATGCATGTGTGCGTCGAGAATTTTGAAGAAAATAGAGAATTTATTTTGATGATTTTATTGATGAATTGAGTGTTGTTTTGATCAATGGAATGATTGTAAGTGATGTTGGTATAATTATATATGTGTTTAAGTTAAGAAAATAAGTTTGCATGTTGAAGTTTTGAAAGAAATTAATTGTAGAAATAATAAAAAAAGATTGGATGTTAAGTATGTATTAATATTAATTTGAATATGGAATGAAGATAGAAGTTTTGACAAAAAGAGATTCAAAATTGAAAAGCTTTTAATTGAATAAAAAAAATGAAAGATGTATGAAAAGATATATTAATTAAATGTCTTGTATTAAAATTTAAAGACTTGAAATTTTACTAAAACTACAACAAAAAGATCTTTTGTAATGTAACAAATAAAGTAAGCTAATTCATAAAAATGTGTATCAAGAGATAAAGAAATTATTTAGTAAGAAATGGCCTAAGTTAAAGACAAATAAAGAAGAAATTATTAAAGTAATAAGCAAAAATAGAGAAAACCAAGTTTAAGAAGAATTAATCAATATGAAATAAAAAGGAAGTTAAATTGAGTAAAGAAAAGATACTAGACGAGTTAAGATAGATACTCGTATAAGTTGATCGAGAAAATGAGAATAAAATAAGATGTCGAGAATTAAATGGAAAGAAGATTAATTAAATAATTAATTGAATACGTTGTTTCTAACCAAGCGAATAAAAAGATAAACCGAGATAATAATTAGAGGAACAATAGTCGAGATAAGAAATGAGAATCGAATTAAAGATGAATAAGAAATCCAAATTTTATAAGAGTTAATAATAATAATTAAAGAGAAATTTTTGTTAATAGAATAAAGGTTATGAAATACCTTATAAGATAGCGGATGTAGAACAAAGTATTGTCTATAAATAAGAAAGATAGAATTAATAGTTTAAGCCTTCATAAAAAGAAATGCATAATCAAGTTAGAATTGAAGACCTAAATTAAATGAATGTTAATGTGTCTTGAAGTATGTTTGATTTATTTGAATTCATTATATGATTGAATAAGTGTTTAAATGCATGATGTTAGTTATGTTGTGAAAAATAATTGAATGATTGAGTTATGATTTGTAAACCAAGATTTGATTAAAGCCTTTGAAAGAAAGCTCGAGTAATAGAATATTAACAATGAAGTTATTAATTAAAACGAGAAAAGTGTACGATATTGAGTAGTAAAGTTAACCAATTCGAATAGATTTAATAATTTAAGGACGAGAACACGAGATCTTTTAGAAAAGTTAGAGCCAAGAGAGAGACGACTTAAATAGAAGTCCGTCAGTTAAAGTCCAACGCCTTTGTGTCCGTCTTTCATATATCTTATCTTCCTATCGATGTCGAACTGTGAAGGATCGAGCCGGATGGATCGTTAAGCGAGGACAAATAGCCCTAGACCACCTAGCTAGTTCTTCGGAAGTCAGGTGGGCTTTTCTGAACCAAAACTACCGATGAAAATTAGTTATGCTATTGAATATTATAATATGTTTTTCAAATGTGATTGACTTGCCATTTTTATTGAAGTTGGTATGTGTTATCATCTATTTATATGAGATGTATTATCCTGTGAAAAGCAGGAACCCACGTGTGGTATATGTTGAGGTGACTGTGAGCCTTGCTTCGGTTAGGCCGGTCACAGTGTTTGAGAAGGAGGCCTACTTCTCGGCACAGTGAGATTATTTGTGATAGATGATACATAATGTTATATTATATGTTATTTGACTGCGCAGTCTATTTTAAAGAAAACGTTTTGACATGCACAAGTAAACTGTTTTTAAAACTGCTTATATACTTGTGATGTTTGGCAAGGCAAGTTCAATTATTATAGCTTTAAGAAGCATCTTTATTCAAATGTTTTGGCTTGTGTTCACTGAGTACGAAGTACTCAGCCCTGCATGTGTTTCTAAACATGCAGGTTGACTGGATGGCGATGGCGTGGATACTTGGTGGTGTGGTTTAGTTTTGTTGGTTAAGTTTAGTTGAATTTCAGACTGACATTTGTACGTCTTCATACGTGCAAGTGTTGGTTATTGATGCAAGTTTCCGCTGCAATCCTTTTGAATTAATGTCTGTTGATGCTAGTACTTTAATACTCATGTTTTTGATTCCGAGCGTTGTGCTCGAAGACTTTGAATGCTTGCTGAGTTCGTAACTCTTTAACTTGTAATTCCGAGCGATGGGCTCGTCACTTGAATTGTTGTTGAACATGATCCCTTATCTTGATGTATATATTCGTATGATTTCTCTTTTTGTTGGAATTCCTTTCCCATCAGCATGAATTACTTGTTTGAATTCCTGTTAAAAGTGAAGTTAAGATGCTCGATTATTATTTCATTATGCTTTTGAAAACCAAATTCGATTGTCTTATATTCCATCTTTGTTTTCCCCGAGCACGTTCTCTTTAATTGAGTCAGTTGTTAGTTGTTTAGGTTTGTTGTTGTTAGTAAGTCGCACCTCGAGAGTCGGGGCGTGACAGGTTGGTATCAGAGCAAGGCTCTTATTTGTTCTAAAGTCTGTTATTCTTTGATGAGTCGAGTCTAGATTTAATTCCTAGACTTATTTGAGTCAGTAAACCACACCAAATTATCCTCTATCTCATCCGGCAACCAGGTATGTCTTTTTCTAAAAGTTTTCTGTTTCAAGTTAAAATGATGTTTGAGTTATTAAAATGTTGAGAATTTCTTTAAAGTTATTTATTGAGCTACGATGTTTTGAGATGAATTTGCTGAATTGATTAATAACTTGATTGCTTTAGAATGTCTTCCCCTTTGCGAGTGCGTGTGAAAAGATCGGAAAGAATAAGGCGTGTGTGCGATTGGTTACGTGATTTGGAATTGCCCAAAAATCCCTCTTTGGAACGCAGAAATGAGTATGTAGTAGAATTCGTAATATGTTCGATAATTTGTTAAGTGTGCTTATGCGTTTAAAATTCGTATAGGATGGACAACGTTGATTGGATGCAAGAGTATTTGTACGCGAGAATGGAAAACAACGAATCTTTAGCAGAATTCTTAGCACGATACCATACGATTTGGGGAAAGGTTCAATATATGGACGTAGGACCGTTAGAAAGCATGACGCACCTGATTCAAGCTTTACCACAAGAATGGAAGGACTGGGCAGCATCTCTTGTCCCTCGATTTCTAGGCTACCGTTATTTCGATCGAACCCTATACGGCGACGTAAATGCTTTTATCTCCGTGATTTCAGCTCGTTTTATGTCTTATGGTGCTCCTCCGCCCGAACCTTATGAAGATGATACTCCAAGCTTATTGAATGACTTTGTTCGTAATCCTTCACCAATTCCTCCAAGTGGAACTGTTTCTCTCCACATCAATTCGCCGCCACAAACTAATCATCAACCTCAGAACCCCCTTGCAGATTATCCATTTGTAAGTAGTGTGCTTTTAACTTAATTTTTTTGATTGCTTTGTTTTCTGACTAATCAACATTGCAGTCGAGTAGATGTAATGAAGATTCTTCTTCAAATGAGGACCAAATAGCTGCTTATTTGAATCATCCGCAAGCAACCTTTGTAAGCCATCCTAGAGCAGAATCCTCTAGTCAAACCCGCTCAAGCGACGACAAAGAGAATGGAAGCGAGCCAGTTGATGCACCGACTGTAGGAACCGGATACCTTCAGACTCTACCTAACAATGTTTTTCCTACCTCTTTTACACCTATCTCTCCGTCAAGGTCAGAAGAAGAACATGACTTCCAGATTGGCGTCTCCACCGATGCAGCTCTCCACCGTCATCAAGAAGAGAATCCCAATACCCCGCCTTGGGTCGAATCTGAGCTAGCTGCGATGAATTATACCCTGGAAGATTGCGAAGAAGCCTTGAGAGAAGCCGAGCGCGAGTGTTTCGCCATAGAGGATGATAATGTCGAGGAAGATGATGAGCGGTTTGAAGGACAAATGCGTGAAGAGGAAGAAGAGGAGGAAGAAGAGGACCCGGAAGAAGATGAGGAGATTATAGAGCACTACGGAGTGGATTCCGAAGCGGAACAATATGATGATAACGGACCAAGTGAAGATGACTCCTGTGTGTAGGAGTGTTCCAAGAAAGTTGTTGATTTCAATCGTTATTCGAGTGTGTTGAGAGTTGAACTCTTTTATTTTTCTTTTAGTTGTGTTGTAACCTATGATGAAGACTATCATAATTTGATTAGGAAAAAGGGAAAATTTTCCAAAGTAAATTCCCTAAGTGTTATAAGTCCTCGAGAAGGCCGCTGTTAAGCGTTTGAAAGATTGAAACATTAAGTTCTTTGAATTGAAGTTGAAATTTCTGAATTATTAAATCAAATTGAATATTTGAATATGAAGTGATGATAGTTACTCTGTAATTATGATTGATTGTTTCAAGAACCTATGATGATGATATTTGCTTTATGATTATGATGATGATATGAATATATGATGATATGAGTATGTGACAATTACTAGAAACTGAATGAGATGCATGTATTTATGAGAATTGAAGTAATGAATTAATTGAGAAAGTTTTAAATTGTTATTAATTATCTAAGTACCGATCGAGAATCGTGTTCCTCCCAAAAGAGAAATGTTTTCAGAATCGAGAAAGGTTCCCTGTAAGCTAAAGATCTAGAGTGGTTAAAGTTTTTCCCTTGTTTTAATCTTTAGAATGCCGCCAAGACGTAGAAACGTCAGGATTCCCGAAGACAATGCAGAAGGGCAGCGTGACCCTACTCCGCCCCCTCAAAACGAAAGACGAGTCGAAGAGCTGTTTCTCCGACAAAATCCCTCAACGTTCGACGGTAAAGGCAGTCCGGCTGATGCCGAAGACTGGATTCGTTCTTTAGAGCGAATTTTTCATTTCCTCCGTTGTTCCGATCACGAGCGTTTGGAATGCATGGCGTACCAGTTGAAAGGGACAACCGATTATTGGTGGGAAGCAAAGCAGAGGATATATTCCCCCGAAGAACGTGAAGAGTTGTCATGGGATCAGTTTAAGGAAGCGTTGTATGAAAAGTTTGTGCCAAGAAGTTACCGTAAGCAGAAATCCAACGAGTTTACCAATCTGAAGCAAGAAAAAAGATCTGTAGCCGAGTACGACTGGGAATTTTGCCAGTTAGCCCGTTTTGCGCCCGATATGGTCGACACCGACGAGAAGATGTGCGAGTTGTTTAGAGCAGGACTTAGGCAAGATATTCTAGTGGTTCTCGCCAGCCAAAGTGGTTTGACATACGCTGAAGCTTTAAACTGAGCTTTAGATATGGAGTTGGCAATGCAACCGGAAAAAGGATCGCAACCCCCAGCGAATCCCCAACCCCAAAGCCAGATGATCACGACCACGTCTGCTCAACAACCCCAGTTCGGCCAATACGGAAAGAGGAAAGGGAAGTGGAATAGTGGAAACCAACCAACCAAGAAGCAGTGGCAAGGAAAGAGCCAACCGCAGCCACAGAAGGGAAAGGCACCGCAAACGAACCGAGGCAACCTACCCATCGGACCTTTAGGATTCCCTCCCTGTGCGAAATGCGGAAAGATGCATCAAGGTGTTTGTAAGAGTGGAAGCAACGTTTGCTACACTTGTGGTCAGCCTGGTCATTTCTCGAACCAGTGCCCAAGTAAGCAACAAGGGTTTAGAAGCGGAAGACCAAACCAGTTCCAGCCATCGCAGATGAAAGCTATCGAGGCAACTCCTCTGCAGAAGTTCGTTCCACGTCAATGTAAGCCGCCGCAGCCAAGGCAGCAACCTCCTCAGCAAGAATCGCCGCTTTTCCAAAGAACGTACGCGATTGAACAGAAACCGCAGGAGAAGAAGAAAGGAAATCTGGCAGGTATGGAAAAGCTTAACAACATACATGTTATTGTTTTGTTCGATACCGGAGCTTCGCATTCGTTTATATCTAGTATCTGCATAGAGAACCTAGAACTAGAAGTAGAAGAATCAAATCACATGCTTAGTGTCGCAACCCCTTTAGGAAAGTCTGCGTTAGTATCGCGTGTTTGCTCGAATCTAGAATTTGAAGTCGAAAACCATAAGTTAGTCGCGAAATCCCTGAATGTGATCCAGATACATGACGTCGATATAATCCTAGGAATGGATTGGCTAACAGAGAATTTTGCGACGATTCGATGCAATTTGAGGCAGATATCGTTTAAACCCCCTGGAGAAGAGTCAACCATAGATTTTGGAATGGAAAAGAGAGTGAAGAAGAGCGTGCCGATAATTTCAGCCATGAAAGCGCAGAGATTGATGCGGAAGAAAGGAACCCAAGCGTACCTAGTCTATCTGAATAAGGACGAGAATCACGAGTTAAGTATCAACGATGTTCCAGTCGTAAGAGAATTCAAGGATGTGTTTCCAGAGGTGTTACCAGGCTTACCCTCTGATCGTCAGTTAGAGTTTTCAATCGATTTAGAACTAGGATCAGCCCCGATATCCAAGGCACCATATCGAATGGCCCCAAAGGAACTTCAAGAGTTGAAGATCCAACTGCAAGAATTGTTGGACTTAGGCTATATTCGACCGAGTGTATCGCCTTGGGGTGCTCCTATTTTGTTCGTTAAGAAGAAGGACGGTAGTTTGAGGATGTGCATAGACTACCGAGAGTTAAACAAGATTACGTTGAAGAATAAATATCTTTTGCCAAGGATAGATGATTTGTTTGACCAGCTAAAAGGAACCGGTGTTTTCTCCAAGATTGACTTAAGGTCTGGATACCACCAACTGAAGATCAAGCAAGAAGATATTCTAAAGACTGCTTTTAGAACGAGATATGGACATTACGAATTCATAGTAATGCCATTTGGATTAACAAATGCCCCGACAGTATTCATGGATATGATGAATAGAGTTTTTCACGAATATTTGGACAAATTCGTGATTGTCTTTATAGATGACATTTTGGTATACTCAAGAAGTGAAGCTGAGCATGAAGAACATCTAAGAATCGTGTTAGAAACG
Source organism: Schizonepeta tenuifolia (assembly GCA_029490685.1). Taxonomy (NCBI): domain Eukaryota; kingdom Viridiplantae; phylum Streptophyta; class Magnoliopsida; order Lamiales; family Lamiaceae; genus Schizonepeta; species Schizonepeta tenuifolia. Next base: position 38,068,079 of record CM055956.1, read on the forward strand.
CTTAGAACGGAAAAGCTGTATGCCAAATTCAGTAAGTGCGAATTTTGGTTGAAGGCAGTAAATTTCTTAGGACACGTAGTTTCGTCCGAAGGCATCCAAGTGGATATGGAGAAGGTGAAAGCTGTGCAAGATTGGAAGTCCCCGACGTCAGTACATGAAATCCGTAGTTTCCTTGGTTTGGCAGGATACTACCGGAGATTCATTGAAGGATTTTCTAAGATCGCGAAGCCGATGACGAGCCTGTTGAAGAAAGAAACGAAGTTCACATGGACGGAAGAGTGTGAGAAAAGTTTTCAAGAACTCAAGACGAGATTGACAATAGCCCCAGTTCTAGCCCTACCCGAGCCAGATAAAGATTATGTTATTTATACCGATGCATCTGCTCAAGGACTAGGATGTGTGCTAATGCAAAATGGAAAAGTGATTGCATATGCTTCCAGTCAACTCAAACCTCATGAGGAGAAGTATCCAACCCATGACCTGGAATTAGCAGCCGTCGTTCATGCTTTGAAGATATGGCGACATTACCTTTATGGAGCGAAGTGTGAAATATTCTCAGATCACAAGAGCCTGAAGTACTTCTTCGAGCAGAAGGAGTTGAACATGAGACAAAGGAGATGGCTTGAGCTAGTAAAAGACTACGATTGCAAGATATCTTACCATCCCGGTAAAGCGAACGTAGTAGCCGACGCGTTAAGTAGAAGGAGAAGAAAGGAGAATTCGGATAAAATCGAGTTAGGATTTCTTTTAACCGATGAAGTCGATCTGATTGAAGAGTTTGCAAAGATGAAGATTGAAGTAATCGTACCGCCAGTGACAGTAGATCAAGCAATTGCTACCTTAGTAGTGATGCCTGACTTAAGAACCCGTATCGTAGAAGGCCAAAGAAGAGACGAAGAATTAGAAAAGCTACGAAGGAAGGTGAGAAGTGGAGAAGTTAAAGATTTTGCAGAGTCAAGTGATAATGCGTTGTTGTATCAAGGAAGAATTTGCGTACCTAACGATGACGAGTTGAAGAACGAAATAATGAGTGAAGCTCATGAAACCCCGTATACAGCTCATCCCAGCAGCACGAAGATGTACCAAGACCTAAAGAACCAGTTTTGGTGGAATGGAATGAAGACGGATGTGGCTTTGTTTGTTGAAAGATGTTTAGGTTGCCAACAAGTGAAGTCCTTACATCAAAGACCGTATGGACCTCTACAGCCGTTACCAGTCCCAGAGTGGAAGTGGGATGGAATCACAATGGATTTTGTGACAGGATTGCCAAGATGAAGAAGAGGAAATACAGTAGTATGGGTAATCGTGGATAGGTTGACGAAGTCTGCTCATTTCATATCTATTCAACATATCTATGGATCAGCCAAGTTAGCCGAGATCTACATCAAAGAAATTGTGAAGTTGCACGGAGTTCCGAAGACGATTACCTCAGATAGAGATTCGAAGTTCACCGCCCGTTTTTGGGAAAGTTTCCACAAGGAGTTAGGAACCCAATTGCAGTTCAGCACTGCTTACCACCCTCAAACCGATGGTCAATCCGAGCGAACAATCCAAATTCTTAAAGATATGTTAAGAGCCGTCTTGTTAGATAAAGGAGTGGAGTGGGAAAAAGTTTTACCTCTTGTTGAGTTCGCATACAACAATAGCTATCAGAATACGATAGGAATGGCCCCGTATGAAGCTCTTTACGGAAAGAAGTGTAGATCGTCGTTGTATTGGAATGAAGTCGGTGAAAGGAAAGTGTTAGGGCAAGAAGCGATTGAAGAAATGATAGAATCTGTACGTCAAATCCATGAAAAGATTAAAGAAGCTCAGAGTCGACAAAAGTCGTATGCCGATAATCGAAGATCCAAGTTGGAATTTGAAGAAGGAGATAAAGTGTTTTTGAAAGTATCCCCCTCGAAAGGAGTTTATCGTTTTGAAGTCAAAGGAAAGCTTAAACCTCGTTTTATAGGACCATACAAGATCCTCGAGAGAATTGGATCCGTATCATATCGTTTAGCGTTACCGCTTAGTTTCGGAAGTTCGCATAACGTGTTTCACGTATCGCAGTTGAGAAAATTTGTCTTTGACCCGAAGCATGTAATACGTCGAGAAGATGTTTAGATGAAGCCCGATCTAAGCTACGAAGAGAAACCCGAAGAGATTTTAGACTATAAAGTCCAGCAGCTTAGAACGAAATCGATACCCTTAGTGAAAGTCAAATGGTGTCATCATGATCTTGAAGAAGCCACTTGGGAACTCGAAGAAAAGATGAAAGCAAAGTATCCCGAGTTATTTTCTTAAGGTCAGTAAATTTCGGGACGAAATTTTTTTTTTAGAGGGTGAGGATGTGATACCCTGAGTTCTTATACCTTTAGAGAGCGTCTAATTAACCGAGTAAGTTCAAAGATGAGAATTTAGGAGTAAAATTTTTCTTTTCTAATCAAAGAGATTTGAATAAAACGTTTAAATTGTCTGGTGAATCTTGTGTGAATTTATCTGTTCTATTTACCTGAGATGATGATGATATGATATGCTTGTTGAGTTGTTTATATGAAAATGAGTATGAGATTAAATTCCGGAAAAATCCCGAGAAGTTTGTTCGATTGAGATAACATAACGTTAATCGCCGAGAAATATGTTTACGCCGACGAGACTAGAATAGAATTGGATTAGAACCTTCGAACCTAGAATTTCTTTTAAGATCACTGAGATAGGGTAAGAACTTATCCGAGAATTGAGAAGAGAAATGAGGCATTAGTCTTTAAAAGGATTAATAAACGGATTAATAAGCCGATTAAATTCTTTCAAGATTTAAAGGACTAAAAAGATCGAAACCTTTAATCTTTTAATTTGAAATGTGAAATAGGATTGGGATGAGTTAGTGTCAAAAGTGAAACGAGAAGAGGCTAGACCCGTTAAGAAAACAAAACAGAATTAATACGAATCGTTTTATCCGGAAAACCTTTACGACCGGATAATTAATACCCGTAACGACACGACGACGACACGTGTCATCCACCTCTCTCCCTCTCACGCCATCTCACACCTCCTTTCCCATCATCCTTCAATTTCCAAGACTAAAACATCATGATTATGTCTTATGCATGGTATTACCTAAAGTTTGCATGCAAGTTAATATCACATCACCTATCAAGTCATGTCTTACTACAACTTCCAACAAGTGCACTTTATTCCCTATGTTGGATTTCAATTTCACTCACCTAAGACAAGAAGGGAGACTAAATACATTCACTCCACCTCTCTCTCTCATTTCGATATCTCTATCTCTCTCCCAAGCAAGTAAGAAAACAATCTCTCAAACTCTCCCAAGCTCTCTCTCTCTCGGCAATCTCCCTCTCTCCCTCATACCTTGATTTTTCTTCACATGCAACCATGGACTCAAACTCTCCATCCATGAAAATGAAGTAGAAGTTATCAATCTCCATCCATTTCATCCATATTTTCAAAGAAAGGTAAGAATCTTCCAAGTTCTTGAAGTTAAATTCAAGAATCATCCAACACTTTTCTTTATTTTAATTCTTAAACCCTATGGATGATTAATCCCATGTTATTTCTTTTTCTTTGAGGATTCAAGAAGATTTCCTTCTTCTTTTCAAGTTCAAGCTTTGAAGCTACCATTTCCATCCATTTCAATTCCAAGAGCCAAGAGAAGGATTTCCATTTAATTAAGTATGAAATTCATTTGATTAGTTGTAAATATGTATGTCTATAAGTCCTAAAAGAAAGATCTATGCATGAATGTTATTTAATTTATGTTTAGGCAAACTTAGGATATGCATGTGCTAATCGAGTGAGAAGAATTCGTTAGGAGAATCGAGCATTAGATATTAATCGGTGAATTAAGAGAAGAGAAAGAATTTAAAACCCTAAAAATTGGATAAATACCGAAAATTTTAGTAAAAATAGGAAAAATATGAATTCTTTGAGTTATTATTATTATGATGATTGATTTGTTATTTTTATCATGTTGAGAATAAAATTATATGCATGAAAAATTGAGAAATAAATTGCACAAAATATGCATGTGTGTGCCGAGAATTTTGAAGAAAATAGAGAATTTATTTTGATGATTTTATTGATGGATTGAGTGTTGTTTTGATCAATGGAATGATTGTAAGTGATGTTGGTATAATTATACATGTGTTTCAGTTAAGAAAATAAGTTTGCATGTTGAAGTTTTGAAAGAAATTAATTGTAGAAATAATAAAAAAAGATTGGATGTTAAGTATGTATTAATATTAATTTGAATATGGAATGAAGATAGAAGTTTTGACAAAAAGAGATTGAAAATTGAAAAGCTTTTAATTGATTAAAAAAAATGAAAGATGTATGAAAAGATATATTAATTAAATGTCTTGTATTAAAATTTAAAGACTTGAAATTTTACTAAAACTACAACAAAAAGATCTTTTATAATGTAACTAATAAAGTAAGCTAATTCATAAAAATGTGTATCAAGAGATAAAGAAATTATTTAGTAAGAAATGGCCTAAGTTAAAGACAAATAAAGAAGAAATTATTAAAGAAATAAGCAAAAATAGAGAAAACCAAGTATAAGAAGAATTAATCAATAAGAAATAAAAAAGAAGTTAAATTGAGTAAAGAAAAGATACTAGACGAGTTAAGATAGATACTCGTATAAGTTGATCGAGAAAATGAGAATAAAATAAGATGTCGAGAATTAAATGGAAAGAAGATTAATTAAATAATTAATTGAATACGTTGTTTCTAACCAAGCGGATAAAAAGATATACCGAGATAATAATTAGAGGAACAATAGTCGAGATAAGAAATGAGAATCGAATTAAAGATGAATAAGAAATCCAAATTTTATAAGAGTTAATAATAATAATTAAAGAGAAATTTTTGTTAATAGAATAAAGGTTATGAAATACCTTATAAGATAGCGGATGTAGAACAAAGCGTTGTCTATAAATAAGAAAGATAGAATTAATAGTTTAAGCCTTCATAAAAAGAAATGCATAATCAAGTTAGAATTGAAGACCTAAATTGAATGAATGTTAATGTGTCTTGAAGTATGTTTGATTTATTTGAATTCATTATATGATTGAATAAGTGTTTAAATGCATGATGTTAGTTATGTTGTGAAAAATAATTGAATGATTGAGTTATGATTTGTAAACCAAGATTTGATTAAAGCCTTTGAAAGAAAGCTCGAGTAATAGAATATTAACAATGAAGTTATTAATTAAAACGAGAAAAGTGTACCATATTGAGTAGTAAAGTTAACCAATTCGAATAGAGTTAATAATTTAAGGACGAGAACACGAGATCTTTTAGAAAAGTTAGAGCCAAGAGAGAGACGACTCAAATAGAAGTCCGTCAGTTAAAGTCCAACGCCTTTGTGTCCGTCTTTCATATATCTTATCTTCCTATCGATGTCGAACTGTGAAGGATCGAGCCGGACGGATCGTTAAGCGAGGACAAATAGCCCTAGACCACCTAGCTAGTTCTTCGGAAGTCAGGTGGGCTTCTGAACCAAAACTACCGATGAAAATTAGTTATGCTATTGAATATTATAATATGTTTTTCAAATGTGATTGACTTGCCATTTTTATTGAAGTTGGTATGTGTTATCATCTATTTATATAAGATGTATTATCCTGTGAAAAGCAGGAACCCACGTGTGGTATATGTTGAGGTGACTGTGAGCCTTGCTTCGGTTAGGCCGGTCACAGTGTTTGAGAAGGAGGCCTACTTCTCGGCACAGTGAGATTATTTGTGATAGATGATACATACTGTTATATTATATGTTATTTGACTGTGCAGTCTGTTTTAAAGAAAATGTTTTGACATGCACAAGTAAACTATTTTTAAAACTGCTTATATACTTGTGATGTTTGGCAAGGCAAGTTCAATTATTATAGCTTTAAGAAGCATCTTTATTCAAATGTTTTGGCTTGTGTTCACTGAGTACGAAGTACTCAGCCCTGCGTGTGTTTCTAAACATGCAGGTTGACTGGATGGCGATGGCGTGGATACTTGGTGGTGTGGTTTGGTTTTGTTGGTTAAGTTTAGTTGAATTTCAGACTGGCATTTGTACGTCTTCATACGTGCAAGTGTTGGGTATTGATGCAAGTTTCCGCTGCAATCCTTTTGAATTAATGTCTGTTGATGCTAGTACTTTAATACTCATGTTTTTGATTCCGAGCGTTGTGCTCGAAGACTTTGAATGCTTGCTGAGTTCGTAACTCTTTAACTTGTAATTCCGAGCGATGGGCTCGTAACTTGAATTGTTGTTGAACATGATCCCTTATCTTGATGTATATATTCGTATGATTTCTCTTTTTGTTGGAATTCCTTTCCCATCAGCATGAATTATTTGTTTGAATTCCTGTTAAAAGTGAAGTTAAAATGCTCGGTTATTATTTCATTATGCTTTTGAAAACCAAATTCGATTGCCTTATATTCCATCTTTGTTTTCTCCGAGTATGTTCCCTTTAATTGAGTCAGTTGTTAGTTGTTTAGGTTTGTTGTTGTTCGTAAGTCGCACCTCAAGAGTCGGGGCATGACACGTTCTTAGGAAGAAGTTCTTTGAAGGCAACTGGTAGCAGTATTTGCATGAACATGTGGCAGTCGTGACTTTTCATGTTGTGCATCTTCAGGGCATTCAAGTCAACGCATCTACTAATATTTGACACAAGTCAATCGGGAAACTTAAGACTCTTAATCCATTGAAGTAAAATCTTTTTTCCATCCCTGTCAAGCGTATAACATGCTTTTGGATAATGTCGATCCCCATCCCTTTTCTTCAATTCCGGCCGCCGATAGAAAATGTTTAATTCTTCTCTCGACTTTTCTGTATTTTTCGTCTTCCCTTTAACATTGAGGATAGTGTTGAACACGTTATCAAACACATTTTTTTCAATGTGCATTACATCCAAATTATGTCGAATCAGAAGATCTTTCCAATATGGAAGATCCCAAAATATGCTTCTCTTTTTCCACCCAATGTGTTGATCTTTCGCAAGTTGGGCATTTATGCCATCGTAGTCTTCTGTAACCTTTACGAAGCCCAAACCCTCAATTAGATTCAACAGTTCTGTTCCCGATCTCTGTTCTGGTGGATCCACTCTACAGATCTTATTCTTCAGAAATGAAGTTTTATTTCTTCTAAATACATGGTCAGGAGGCAAGAACTTCCGATGATTGTCAAACCACGATTGTTTTCCACTTTTCGGTAGAGTGAATGCTTCTGTATCCTCCATACAATGTGGACAGGCCAATCTTCTAGATGTGCCCCACCCAGACAAGATAGCGTATGCCGGAAATCACTAATAGTCCATATAAGAGCTGCCTGCATCTGAAAATTTTGCTTTAAAGCTATATCATAAGTATTCACTCCTACCTCCCACAAATCTTTCAACTCTTTTATCAGCGGCTGCAAGAAGACGTCCAACTTCATCTTCGGGTTAGATGGCCCAGGCACGAGAGCTGTGAGGAACATGAGTTGTTCTTTCAAGCACAACCATGGGGGCAAGTTATACGGTGTGACAATAACTGGCTAAGAAGAATACTGACGTCCTGATTGTGCAAACGGGGCAAAACCATCTGTACAGAGTCCCAATCTTACATTTCTTGTCTCCTGAACGAAATCAGGATGAACAGAATTCAAGTGTTTCCATGCCGGAGAGTCTGCCGGGTGGCGCATAACGCCATCATCTATAGAAGTCGCATGCCAACGCATGTCTTCGGCTGTTGCTGGAGATGCAAACAACCTCTGCAGTCGTGGCGTCAAAGGAAAGTAATGCATCTGCTTAGCCGCCACACGTTTTTTTCGGCGGCTTCCAGATGCATGAAAGTTCTCCTTATATCGTGATTCACCACAGAATTTACAACTCTCCAACTCATTATCATCTCTCCAATACAACATGCAATTATAAACACAACAATCGATCTTCTCTACTGGCAAACCCAAACCGCGCAGATGTCTCTTCGTACTATAGAAGTCGTCGGGACACTTGTTATCCTTGGGTAATGCCGATTTAAAAAATGAAGACAACTGATTGAAGCCTCTCTCTTATATGTGGTTTTCAACCTTTATGCTCATGAATTATGTTATAAAGGACAATTGTGAGTAAGCATCACACCCAGGGTACAATGGATTATCGGCTGAGTTCAACATGTCATAAATTTGTTGAGCAGCAGGATTGGGCGGTTCTTCTATATTTGGAGGACATTCAAAATTACTAGAACCAGCATGATCATACACCATCCTTTGATAGTTATTGTATGACGCATCATCGTCATCCATCCTAGTATGTTCTAGCTGACTAGCCACTGGTGTTTCTCCATGATAAACCCATGTTGTGTAATTGTGGACAAACCCATGCCTAGTAATATGTTCTCTAACTGTAGGCACACATAAAAATTTCAAGTGTTTGCACTTCTTACACGGACACCTAATGTTACCTACTCCATCTGTGTAAGCTGTTTGATTTATCGCATACTCAAGGAAACCCTCAAGTCCAATTTCAAATGCAGAACGATCATTATATCTCGCATACATCGACTGACGATTATCATTCATTGCTGTAATTTCTAATTAAAAACAGAAAGAACATCAGTCATAAATAAGACAAAATTTCGACAGCATAACCTCACTATCCTAACTACCAAGTGCTCGACTCTACCAGCTATGTTAACCATAATGGTTCTAATTTACTAAGTCTACCCGACCCGGCCCCCAATTTTTCAACCAATACAATATAAAATAAGCAATAAAAAATACAATAATTAATAAAATTACAAATAGTCATTCAATTGTTGGGAGAAGATCCATAAGAAATAAGCAAAATCTATCCCAAAGGGAGAAGATCCTTAAGAAATTGATTAAATCTATCCCACAATGTAATAACATATATGTAATCATATTTCTTATCACATAAATTAACATGTAATATGCATGTATTAAGTGAAAAGATGCATCAAATACGAACATATTTATCAAACACGTATGCAACATACTTATCAAACCTAACAAACAAATTCTACATTGATTCGTAATTTCTACACTAGCAAAAAAATATGCATACATATATATATATATATATATCACAAAAAATCGAGGGCAAACTAATGTAATTATCGGCAGCGGCAGCGCGGGTGGCGTCGGTAGCGGAGGCTGCAGGCAGCGGGGACGGCGGCAAGGCTGACATAGAGAGAGAGAGATAAGAGAGAGAGAGAGAGAGACATAGAGATAGAGAGAGAGAGACAGAGAGAGAGCGAGACAGAGAGAGATAGACCGGCGATGCGACGATGGCGACTCGGCGGCAGGGACAGTGGCAACGGCGGTGGCGTGTGGCTGAGAGAGAGAGATAGAGAGGAGTTAGAGCGAGAGAGAGACAGAGAGAGAGAGACAGAGAGAGAGAGAGACAGAGGGAGAGTGAGACAAAGAGAGAGAGGGACAGAGAGAGAGCGAGACAGAGAGAGAGAGAGAGACTTACCGGCGACGCGGCGATTGCTACTCGGCTGCGGGGACGGCGGCAATGGCGGCGGCGTGCGCGGCTGAGAGAGAGAGACAGAGGGGAGTTAGAGAGAGAGAGAGACAGAGAGACAGAGAGAGAGAGAGAGAGAGAGAGAGAGAGAGAGAGAGAGAGAGAGAGAAAGAGAACTTACCAACTCACGGCGACAGCACGACGATGGCTCTCGGAGGACGACGGGGAGGGCGGGAGGGAGGAGTTGCAGAAATGGGCAATTAGGGCTGGAAGCCCCAATTTGATTTGAATGATTACCGACGGCAAATGCCCTCGGTAAACCGCCGACCCGTATAAATCACCGACGACGGCACGAGCTCTCGGTCATCACCGACGGCAGCTTACGCCCTCGGTAATCACCGACGGCAATCACACCTCGGTAATTACCGAGGGATATTGCCGTCGGTAATTACATTTAAATTTACCTAATTTTTTATTTAATTTATTACCGAGGGCAATTTCCCTCGGTAATTTAACGAGGGTAGTTTCCTTCGATAATACCGTCGGTGATTTCGGTGAGAACCATCCCGCCAAGTTGCCGTCGGTAAATGGTCGGTAAATTCACAAAAACCGACCCGTGTTTTTTGCCGGCGGTAATTTTCGCGGTAATTAGTTGTTTTTTTGTAGTGTATATTTTGGAGGGGTCAATGAAACAGTTCAGGCTACTATTCTCAATATTTCAGAAATGTCAAGAGGTCAACTCCCATTCAAGTATTTGGGAGTACCACTCTCAAGCAAACAATTGTCTATACCACAGTGTCAACCACTTATTCAGATAATTCTTTCAAGGATAGAATGCTGGTCTAAAGAATTCTTGTCTTATGGTGGACGATTACAAATTGTCAAGGCTGTATTAGTCAGTATTCAAGCCTATTGGAGCCAAATATTCATTCTACCTCAGAAAATTATCAAACTTATGCAAGTAGCTTGCAGGAACTTCCTTTGGTCAGGAAAATCTGGAATCACAAAGAGAAATTTGGTAGCTTGGGAACATGTGTGTCTTCCCAAAGCAGCTGGTGGATGGAACATAAGAGATCTCAATTGGTGGAACAAAGCATCAATAAGCAAACAGTTTTGGAAAATTTCTCAAAAGAAAGATTGCTTGTGGATCAAATGGATTCATATGTACTATATCAAGAATCAAAACTGTATGTCTTGCAACATCCCAACCCAGGAATCTTGGATAATCAGGAAGATTATGGAAGCTAGGTCCTGTTTTGATCAGGTTTCTTCAGGTGCTGACTGGCTTGGACAGACCAGCTTCTCTCTCAGGAACATGTACAAGGCACTGAAGGGGCCATCACAAAAGGTAGACTGGCATATGATGATTACCAGAAATATAGCTCCTCCAAAATTCATTTTATAACTTGGCTTGCAATTTTGAGAAAATTGTCTACTGTGGATAGACTGGAGCAATTTGGGTTGTCATTTAGTAAAGAGTGTTCCTTATGCATGGCAGCGGATGAGACTCATGATCATTTATTCTTCAAATGTGATTTTTCTGCATTAGTGTGGCAAAAGCTTGCTTGTTGGTGTGGAGTGCATAGTCAGGCTTTGGAGTGGCATGAGGAACTAAGTTACATGAAGACCCAATGCACAACTAAATCTGTAAAGCAACAGCTGTATAGATTGGTGGTGTCAATAGTAGTTTACACCATATGGAAAGAAAGGAATGCGAGGAGGTTTGGTAAAAGTGAGAAATCAGTTGATCAAGTAGTAAGGGAGTGCCAACTTCTCATTGCAACAGTGGGAGGGAGTCATAGGAAAATTTTGAGTTATTTGCAGAGCTAGATGAAGTGTTTAGTTTCTTGTTTTGAAAGTTTTGTACAGTCCTATTTTCCCTAATTGGTAATAAAATGAGTCTAATTACCAAAAAAAAAAACCGAGAAATATAATTCCAAGTTGAAAAATGAGCATTATATATATGAATGTATGAAATGATTGTTTGGTGAATATTTGATGTGACTGTGTAAACATTCAATTATGATTAAAGTATGAAAAATGTCAACGAGAATAAATCTCGTATTTATTTAAAATTATATGAGTTAAAAGAATTGAGAAAATTGAATAATATGTTTAATATTAATTTTCAATACTAATATTTAAATGCTCGATTATATGTAAAAGTGACGACAATATGTGTTGAAAGCTCTGTTGGTATAGTACTTGGGTAGAAATTAAGAATCGAGCGTACAAAAAAAAGTAGAATCGAGAAATTTAGAAACCCGAGTCAAATAGAAGTCCATCAAGCGAATTAAGATTTCGCTGTTTTCTAAAACGTAAAAACTCGTCCTTATACAATATTATTTTGAAGGCACGAGTGGAGTGGAAAAGTAAGACAACGAGAGAAAAGAATAATCGAGCAGTGTCACTATCCAGGTGGGCTTTCTGAACTAAAACTAATCGATGAATCCGCAATTTATTTTACGTGCTTGTTTTAATTAAGATTGATTGACTTGGCTGAGTTTTAAATGCTTTTGGTATGCAATCATCTACTTTTTGTTATGAGTTGAATGAGTCCTGTAGACGCACGGGATGAAATTCTGCACAAGCCGGGACAATGCATGTATTAGAGTTAGGTGACTGTAAGCCTTGTTACAGGTTAGTTGGTCGTAAAATCACTGTGAGCCTTGCTTCGGTTGGGCCGGTTATGTAAAGAGACTGTGAACTCTGTTTTGATTGGGCCGATCACGGTGCTCGAGGAGGAGGCCTACTTCGCGATGCCATGAAAAGACGAGACATGTAGATTGATTCATACCGACAAAATGACTGCAGTCAAATTACAAACAAAACGAAAATGATTTTTAAGCTGACACAAGCTTTTGATTTTAAATTAAAAGATTACTAACGCTTGTGTTGCAGCTAAAGAGGCAAGTACAATCATATATCTCTAAGAGCAAGCTTTTAAAATGTTTTTGGCATGTGTCCACTGAGTACGTTGTACTCACGCCCTGCATGTTATTTCTAAAACGTGCAGGTTAGTTTGGATAAGGAGGATGCGGTGTGCTTGGTGGCTCAATTGATAATATAAATCTATTTTGAAAGTTTGGCTTGAGGTTATGTGTCTTCATACATATAGTCTTGGGATTTGATGCTGTTATTTATATTCCGCTGCAACACCGTTATTTTTGTTGTGTTTGTTTGCATGCTCGAATACTTGACTTTGAGCTAGTGTGCTCGACAAACTTTAAATCCTTTCAGAATTCTGTCTTAAAACGGTGATAATCTGCTATTAAATCCACGTAAATTCCTTAACCACCACTTGATAACCAAATTTAAAGTGAACGGCCCACTTTCGAATGTAAGCCTTGTTAATAACCAAACCCAATCCATTTGTTTAACTTGTTGTTGATATAATTTCCTAGTTATCAACCATGTTTCTTGAGCTAAAGTTCAGTTGTTCCATCTCACTGCCCTTGCATCTTAGTCGTTTCAATACACTAGGAGTCGGGCTGTGACAAGTTGGTATCAGAGCAGGCAACCTGCTCTGAAGCTTAAACTTCCTTAAGAATTGAGTCTAGATTTGCATTCTCTAGACTTATGTGAGTATTCCTTTAATTTATTTGAGTATTTCTTGAATATTATTGAGTTCGCAAACGAGCCAAGCACTGCACCTCATCCAGCTGACAGGTACGGAATTTTTTTTTTTAAGTTTTCTAAAGATTGAGAATTTTTAAAAAGTTTACAAAGTTTGAATCAATTGAAAAAAAAAAGAATTTTTCCGAAGAAAAAAAGGATAAAGAGAAAAATGAGTAGAGTAAAGAATTTTTCCCGAGTGAGAAAGAGAAAGAGTTAAACAAAGAAAATTGATTAAGATGTCATAGAAATATTAGACACAATCGATTGAGAATCGAAGAGATATCGTATGATTATGCGAATGTTTATTATATTGAAATGTATTCATGAATGTATTTGATGTAGGTGATGTGATGTAAAGTGATGTAATATATGATGTTTAAAATTTTGTCGAGAATGATAGAGTCGAATGTTTAAAACGTATAGAATGGATAAAGAATCGAATAGAGCGATAAATGAAGAATATGAGTACATACAAATACGCTATCACGAGACGTTAGCCGAATTCCTAGCTCGATTTCATAAAATTTGGCATACGGTTCAATATCTCAATGTTAATGCTTTCCAAGGCATGGTACAGTTAATCGATGCTCCTCCATACGAATGGCATAGTTGGGCAATCTCGTTGGTGCCCAATCATCTTGGACGAGTGTATCAAGACGGAGATTGCAATGGATTTATCGCAACGATATTTAGTCAATTCGTACGATATGGTGCTCCTCCCCCAAGATCGTGTAATTTCTAAACTCAACGTAACAAGGATTCGTATTTTATTTCTCCAACAACTCGTTTGACCTTGAGGAATGCAACGAAAGGCAAAGAAATAATAAACAAATCTACAAACAACGCTTATTAGACGAATTAGAAAAATTCATGCATCATGATAACACTTACGTAGTGGAACCTTCCCGACCGACACGTGAAGGAGATAGTGACAATGATTCTTTCGAAGACCCAGCTGAGGAAGTGACGGTAGGAACTTGACATCTTCGACGTATATCAAGCACTTGACTTAATTTTCAGTACGCTGCTTTCGAAGTCCCTGTTTTAGAATCCTATCAAGAGTTAGAACTCGAACTCGACAGAAGCATCAATATAGAAGTATATAATCGAAGAATCCAACGGAATGAAAGTAGCAGCGATGAAGAACTCCCATGGGATGATGATGACGATCGAAGCTAAGAGATGAGCTTATATGAGACGAATGATTGAGATTAAGATTGATAAATAAAAAGAGATAACAAACTGAAATAAGAGTTCAAGTTGAGATAAAATTTGAAAGTATGATGTTCTGTGTTTAATTGCTTAAAGTATTAATTATATATTAAATAAGTATCGCTTGAGAATTATTCCCTTCCTTTCGATCGGAAAACTTCGAGACTCGAGAAAACTGTTTTAAACTGAATTATTTGAAAATCCTAATTTTGAGTATGTTTTAGAATGCCTCCGAGAGGAAGAAGAAGAAACGTTAGAAATGAAGAGGAAGAAGAACATAGGGAACCAACCCCACCTCCCCAAAATGATAGGAGAGTCGAGGAACTATTTCTTCGATAGAACCCTCCGACCTTCAATGGAAAAGGCAGTCCTGCAGAAGCTAATGACTGGGTTCATTCACTTGAACGAATTTTCAAATTTTTTAGGTGCCACGATCGTGAGCGTCTTGATTGTGTGACGTATCAGCTAAAAGGAACTGCCGACTACTGGTGGGAATCCTGAACAACGTGAGAACCTGACTTGGGATCGATTTAAGGAAATCTTGTTTGAGAAGTACGTTCCTAGAAGCTATAGGAAGCAGAAGGCAAATGAGTTCGCTAATCTATATCAAGGGAAGAAAACTGTAGCTGAGTACGATCGTGAATTCTATGAACTAGCTCGTTACGCACCGGATATTGTAAACAAGGATGAGAAAATGTGTGAGTTGTTTCATGTTAGTCTACGGCAAGATATCCGAGTAGTCCTCGCCATTCAGAGTGGTCTAACGTATGCTGAAGCTCTCAACCGAGCGCTTGACATGGAATTGGCTATGCAGCCAGAGAAAGGATCGCAACCTTCAGTGAATCCTCAATTCCAAAACCAGAAAGTGATAACCCCTCAGTTTTCCCAATTTGACAAGAAGAGAAAAGGAAAGTGGATTGATAAAAACATGCCAAGCAAGAAACCATGGTTTGGCAAAGGCCAACAACAACCCTAACAACAACAAGCTTTGCCGAAAAAGGCAAAATTTCAAAACACTGGCCGATCTGGTACTTTTTCCGGACCTCAAGGGATACCTCCCTGCCCGAAGTGTGGTAAGATGCATCTTGGCATCTGCAAAGCTGGAAGTAACGTCTGCTATGCCTGCGGACCATCTAGGCATTTTGCTAATCAGTGCCCGAATAAGCAACAAAAGCCAACTGGTGGTAGGCCATTTCATCTTCAGCCGCCACAGCTAAAGGCTTTAGAAGGAACTTCTCAGCAAAGGTATCATCCGATTCAGCACCAGCCGCAGCAGCAGATGCTGCCACTTCCTCCACCTGAACAGTCCCATCACCAGAGGATCTTTGTGCTGGAGCAGAAGGTTGAGCAAAAAGAGCCTGGAAATCTAGCAGGAATGGGCAAGCTGAATGACGTACCAATTGTGATTCTATTTGATATCAGTGCATCACATTCGTTTATAGCTAGTGCCTGTGTAGATGCTCTAGGCTTGAATGTAGAAAAGTCCAATCAGAACCTTAAGGTGTTAACCCCTTTAGGTAGAACCGCATTAGTTTCGCGTGTTTGCTCAAACTTAGAATTCGAATTCGAAAACCATAAACTTCTTGCGAAATCCCTGAACTTAATACAAATGTGGGGCGTAGATATAATCCTAGGAATGGACTGGTTAACCAAAAACTTCGCGACAATCCACTGCGACCAGAGGAAGATTACGTTTCAACTTCCCGGTGAGGAACCAACAGAAGTTCATGGTGTTAAGAGGAGAAGAAGGAAGAGTTCGCCGATTATATCGGCTATGAAAGCGGAGAAGTTGATGAGACGAAAAGATACACTCGTGTATCTGATTTACTTGAATAGAAACGAAGAACAAGAGTTAAGTATTGATGACGTTCCAGTAGTTCGAGAGTATAAAGACGTATTCCCAAAAGTTCTACCCGGATTGCCACCTGATAGGCAATTAGAGTTTACAATCGATATAGAACCCGGATCAGCCTCGATATCGAAAGCTCCTTACCGAATGGCCTCAAAAGAACTCCAAGAGTTGAAAATCTAATTGCAGGAATTATTGGATTTAGGTTTCATCCGCCCAAGTGTTTCACCTTGGGGAGCTCCAATCTTGTTCGTGAAGAAGAAAGATGGTAGTTTAAGAATATGCGTAGACTACCGAGAGTTGAATAAGATTACACTTAAGAATAAGTATCCTTTGCCAAGGATAGACGATCTTTTCGATCAAATCAAAGGAGCCAGCGTATTTTCTAAGTTCAATTTACGATCTGGATACCATCAGTTGAAGATCAAGCAAGACGACATTCCCAAAACGGCTTTCAGAACAAGATACAGACATTACAAATTTGTGGTAATGCCGTTTGGTCTGACAAATGCCCCAGCAGTGTTCATGGATTTGATGAATCGCGTTTTCCATGAATACTTGGACAAGTTCGTGATTGTATTTATTGACGATATCTTGGTTTACTCGAGAAGTGAAGCTGAGCATGAGCAGCACTTAAGAATTGTACTGGAGAAGCTGAGAGCTAAGAAGTTGTACGCCAAATTCAGCAAATGTGAATTTTGGCTAAAGGAAGTGAATTTTCTCGGACACATTGTCTCGTCCGAAGGAATAAAAGTGGATCCAGCTAAGGTACAAGTAGTGCAAGAGTGGAAGTAGCCAACCACTCAACATGAAATTCGTAGTTTCTTGGGATTAGCTGGATATTATCGAAGATCCATTGAAGGATTTTCCAAAATAGCAAAGCTGATGACAAGCCTGTTAAAGAAGGATACGAAGTTCAAATGGACGAAGGAGTGCGAAGAATATTTTCAGGAGTTAAAGAGGAGATTAACCAAAGCACCAGTTTTGACCCTCCCAGAAACTGGAAAAGATTTTACTATTTATACCGACGCATCAAAGAAAGGAATTGGATGTGTACTGATGGAAGATGGAAAAGTTATAGCTTATGCATCAAGACAACTCAAACCCCATGAGCAAAAATATCCAACCCATGATTTGGAATTAGCCGTTGTTGTGCATGCTCTTAAGATATGGAGACATTATCTTTATGGAGTAAAATGTGAGATATTTTCAGACCATAAAAGCTTGAAATATTTCTTCGAGCAAAAGGAGTTGAATATGAGGCAACGTAGGTGACTTGAACTAGTGAAGGATTACGATTGCAAAATTTCCTATCACCTAGGGAAAGCCAACGTTGTAGCCGATGCGCTGAGTAGGAATGAAAGATCTGAATTAGGATTTCTTCTCTCTGACGAGAAGGAGTTGATAGAAGAATTTGGAAATATGCGAATAGAAGTCATAGAACCTCCTTTAACGTTGAAGCAGGTGATTGCAACCCTTGTAATCGCTCCATATCTGAGAATGTGAATAATCGAAGCTTAGAGAAAGGATGATGAGTTAGAGAATTTGAGGCTTAGAATACGAAAAGAAGGAGATGAAGATTTTCGAGAAGCAAATGACAACGTTTGTTGTACCATAATAGAATCTGTGTGCCGAACGATGAAGAGTTAAGAAAGGAAATCATGACTGAAGCTCATGATACTTCTTATACTGCACATCCTTGTAGTACGAAGATGTACCAGGATTTGAAACAACAATTATGGTGGAAAGGCATGAAGAAGGATGTTGCGATGTATGTAGAAAGGTGTTTAATGTGCCAGCAAGTGAAGTCTGATGGTCCCGAAACGAGTTACTGGTGTATGGGGGGGGAGGGGAATACACCAGTTAGGATTTTAAAAATCATCCCCCTAAAAATATCACAACCGAGTAAGAAGACTCGGCTGGAATCACAACTGAGTGGAAAGACTCAGCTGGACTCACAACTGAGGAAGAAACACTCAGTTGGAAGTGAAGTGCTGTGCGGAATGTGGTGGAAATTAAACTCGTTAAAAACAACTCACGCTTTTATGCACGGTTGGTCAATAACCAAAACAGTTGAATATGTGCAGATGCAGTTTGTATGCTGGTTAGTCAGATAGATGAGTAAGCTAGAAATAACTGAGTAATGAAAAATACGAGCACACAGAGATTTAACGTGGTTCGGAGATAACCCTCCTACGTCCACGGGGAGTTGTGAGTCCACACAACTCTGTCCAAGTTCTTCTGGACAAACCACACAGCTTACTCGGGCTGTGCAACCGTTGCAATAAGTTTACGGGTACTTATCAACCTTTACAGTTAAGTTTACGGGTACTTAACAACCTATGTCAAGTTTGCGGGTACTTGACAACCTAACTACTCAATTACAGGAAGAGTAGAATCCTAAAACCTTTTCAGGTATGAAAGATAATGTTCCAACTAACAGCTCGAACAAGAAGTGAGCTGGGATCTAACACTCTACGAACTCTCACAAAATGATGTTCTCAAGGTTCGATCTAAAGACACTCAGATACAATCTAATGCTCTAGAACTCTCAACAAGTGATGTTCTTAGAGACTAAATCTAAGTTAGCTCGAGTAAGGAATATAGTTCTTTCTTTCGCTCTGTCTCGTCTCGTGTGTCTTCTCTTGTGTGTCTTCCCCCTCTATTTCTCCAATGAATGGAAGCCTCTATTTATAGGTGGAGAGAATCAACTAGCCGTTGGAGGAGCTGTTGATCTCTGTTCTTTGATAGCAACGACTTGTCTCTCATCTCTGCATACTTTCCCGATATGGCATCTGTGCTCTTGTGCTTTCCATCTGAGACAGCCTTGTGTTGGGCCAAATGGGGTAATGACTGAACGGTCAAACCCTCATGTGACTTCCTTTTGAAATTCAAATTCAAACCTTTCTGATAGTCAACCTCGGTTAGTCGGTTGAAAATCTTGATCTTCATCTGAGTGGTCTTCAGCTGATGTCTGACTGAACAGTTGAACTCTCAGTTGACTTTGAACTTCATGCTGTTGATCTTCTTGTTTGAGTTCTACAACTGAGGTTCTGAAATTGAACCCTCAGTTGTCTTCCTTGTATTTAGTCAGTTGGGTTTGAACCCTCAGATGACTTTCTTTTCATCTGATGTTCTCTTCCTCTTTACTGCTTCTCATCTGATGAACGCTCAGTTGGTTTCCTTCACAACTGATGTTCTGAAGACTTCCCCCTCATTCCATCTGAACATATGACCTCTCAGTTGTATTTCTTGACAACTGATGTTCTGTCTGAGTGATGCCTTGTTGCCATCTTCAGCTGGAGTCCTGTAAAGATAAAATCTTAACTTTGCTCAAACAGCGAGCCTAACTTCTAACATTAGGTTCTGGCAACATCTACTCGGTTGGGGTCAGTCGGTTTTAGAATTCATCAAAACTCATACTAATAAATTTCCCAACAAAGTCCTTGCATCAGAGACTTTTCGGTCCACTGCAACCATTACCAGTTCCAAAATGGAAATGGGATGACGTCACCATCGATTTTATGACGGGTTTACCAAAGACGAAGAGAGGAAATACAGCCGTATGGGTAATTGTGGATAGATTAACGAAAACCGCTCATTTTATACCTATCCCCATTACCTATGGTTCGAATAAATTGGCCCAAATATACGTAAAGGAGATTGTGCGCCTACACAGAGTTCCAAAGATGATCACATCGGATCGAGATTCCAAGTTCACTGCCCATTTTTGGAGAAGTTTTCAGAAAGAGTTAGGAACACAAGTGCAGCTTAGTACTGCATATCACCCGCAGACGGACGGTCAATCTGAATGGACTATCCAAATTCTAGAGGATATGTTAAGAGCTGTTGTCTTAGATAAATGACACAATTGGGAGTGAATATTACCTCTTGTCGAATTTGCCTATAACAATAGTTACCAACAGACGAGGAATGGCGCCTTACGAAGCTTTATATGGAAAGAAATATTGTTCTCCGCTCTACTGGGATGAAGTAGGTGAGAGAAAAGTCATAGACCAGAGGCAATCGAAGAGATGATAGAGTTTGTGCGTCAGATTCGATAGAAGATGAAAGAAGCTCAAAGTAGGCAGAAGTCTTGCACCGATAAATGAAGGACAGAACTAGAATTTGCAGTAGGAGATAAAGTATTCATGAAGGTAACACCTTGAAAAGGAATTCATCGGTTCGGAGTGAAAGGAAAGCTTAAACCTAGATATATCGGACCGTATGAAATCTTAGAGCGAGTCGATGCCATTTCTTATAGGTTAGCTTTACCTCCGAGTTTCGGTAATGCGCATAATGTTTTTCACGTGTCTCAACTACGAGAGTATATTTACGATCCGAAGCACATAATTCATCATGAAGACGTAGTTCTCGAGCCAGACTTGAGTTACGAGGAACGACCTGAGGCGATTTTAGATCGTAAAGTTCAACAACTTCGAAAGAAGTCGATTCCATTAGTCAAAGTCAAATAGAGACACCATGATTACGAGAAAGCGACGTGGGAGCTCAAAGATAAGATGAAAGCGAAGTATCCCTAGTTATTCTCTTCAGGTAAGCAAATTTTGGGACAAAATATTTTTTAAGGGGGAGGGAATGTCATAACCTGACTTTTCTTAAGTTGAATTAACTGCTTTAAATGTGATTATATGTGATTAAGTGTTTCCTAAGAGTTATTATATGCGATTATGTGTGATTGTGTGCGATAAAAATTTTTTAGAATAATTTTTGCGCAAAATGACCAAAATGCCCCTGGAGGGTATAATCATAATTTTTCTCGTTTCGGCAACTCAAAACGACGACGTGAAGAGTTATATGTGTTTAAGAATATGAGATTTAGCATGAGTTCGAATTTCGGAAAATTTCGTGACGGTCAACCGTTTGATGAATAGTAACTTTGACCAATAATTCAACCTTCGGTCAAAGTGATCCGAATTCAGTCTAATTAGTGTCATTGAAATCTAGAATTTATTTTAAGTTCAATGATACAAGTTTGAGAATTTTCTGAGATCGTTTGAGTTGAGTTTGAATTTATTTTGAAGATACGACTAAAATGGAGTAAATTTTTACGACTTTTACGTTATCGGAATTCTACCCTTAATTTTAAGGGATTTCGAATCTAGAAATTATTACGTGACTAATGACACAAGTTAGAGAGAAATCCGAGCTCTATAAATAGAGTTTTGAGCCAATTCTAAATAAGAGACGAAAGTGCTTAATGGCAATTTCTGATTTTCTTTGTTTTGAGAATTTATATATGAAATTTGGACTCGTTAGAATCTATAAATTATTTTGTGAGTAATGGAGCGAATTAGACTGAAACCGAGGTCTAGAAAGTGTCGAAAAGAGAGATTAAAGTTTAGCATTTAAAGAGGGATATATTGTACCGATAAAATTATTTTTCCGGGGAAATAATACTGCATGGAATTGCTTTCCTTGCAAGTAACTCCATCTCTCCCTCAATCCTTATCCCTCATCAGCTATACATCCCCCCTTAACACCTCTCTCTTTCACGCATACACACCTACTTATTTCTCTCTCTCTACAACTTATCTCTCTCTACATTTCTCTCTTTCCATTCTCTCTCATATGAGGTTCTCCCTCTCTCTCTCCAAAACTCCATAGAAGCTGCATCAAATCAGCTGCATAAACCTTCAAAATTTCCAGATTTTCTTCAAGCAAAATTCATGGAATGAAGCTAGAACTTCAAGAGTTCAAGACTTGATCTCTATTTCTTCCTAAATTCAAGTAAGATCAATGTTTTTCCTTCCTTATTTCTTCCATGGCAGCCGTGTACCATCATGATCATTACCTCCATGTTTTGTTTGATTCATGCTCAAGGAAGACTCAAGAGATTGCTTGGATGCAAGAAATCATCCTTATTTCCTTCAATCCATAAGGATCAAGAGCTTTTATTTTTCTTCCTTTCCTCTTCATCGAATATATTCATCAATTTGAGAAGAAGATGTAATCCTTATTATCTTGAGTTTAATTCCTTGATCTTGAATGTCCTCCATACATGAAAACAAGAAGAAAAATCCAAGCCCTTCACCTTAATATAACCTACGGCTAGAAAGAAAGAAAAATTAGATTTTTCATGCTTTGATTTATTTCTTGATTTTGATGATATATATGTGTTCTAGGAATATATCTAGGACTATAAGAATGATTGATTGAATAAAATAAACATATATGCATGAAGAAATTATTTATACCGTGTTTATGCCATAAAATCAGATTTTTATGTGCTTTGAGTTATTTCTTGAGTTTGATGCTTGGTATGAGATGTTTGATGATATATAAGCATGATGAAATGAAAAGAATGAAGAAATAATCACTAAAACATAAAAAAGAATTTTGGAGAAGATGATGAATAGTGATTTCTAGGTTTGATTTTTAAGTTCTATGCTTAATTTAACGATGAAAAATATTAATTCAAATATAAGTAAGCATGAATTTATTTGAGTTAATTCATAATAAAACCGAATTTATATGAGTATAAATAAGGATTTATTATTTTTATGGATTATATAATGATTTGGTAGCTTAAAAATAAAATTGAGGAAAAACTATGGTTAAAAATACCATCAAAAGAAAGAAATGAGTTTATACAACCATAATTGAAAATTTTCAAATTTAATAAAAATATAAAAATAGGGAGTATTAATTTTTACAGTCATATGGAAGAATTAATACCATAGAAATAAAATTTGAGGTGAAATAAGCCTAAATCTAAGGGGAATTGAAGAAATAAAACCATATGCTTAATTTATGAAAAATTTCGAATCAAAATAAATAGAGGAACATTATGCTTTTTAATTCCTTAAGCATAAATTGATAAATTGAAGTAAGAATGATGAAATAAGAATTAATTGAGGAATAATGAAGCATTAAAATGAAAGAAATTAAGATGTATGAAGAAAATCCCAAAATTAGTTAATGAACTAATAAATTAAAGTATGACTTTTGGGTTAAGAGGCTAGAAGATGAAATTGATGATGAAAATGAGTAACTGGAATTTTTCTCAGTATGTTAGGGTTTTAATTTAATGAATTTGAGCAAGAAATGAAAAATTCGAGAAAAATTCGATGTTAATAATGAAGTAGAATTTGGAACTTTTGATTTTAAGGTTATAAAGATCAATAGATGCTATAAGTAATCAATTAGAGTAATTTTGAGCATAATAAGAGTTGAAATTATTGAAAAAGAGCAAACATAGAAGAAAATGAATTAGTGCAGAAAATTTTAAAGAGAAATTGACGAAAATTAGATGGATAAAAGATGTAATTGATGTTATAAACATGAAATTGAGATAAAAACAAGTATAATAGCCACTTGAATCATTCAATTTGGTTAACGTACGAGAAAGTTACGTAAAAGTCAACTAAATACAAAATAAAAGTTGACTTATGAAAATTAAGAGTAATAAATAAATTGAAGAAGTATAAAAGTCAAAATAAATAAATTATGAATGATGGAACTTGAATTAAGTAAAAACGAGCTCTATTAAATAAGTTATGATGAAAATCGAAGAAGAAAGAAGAAATAAAAAGATATTCTTGATTATAAAATTATATAAAAAGATTAATGAAAAATCGTTCAAGAGAAATTATTTTAAATGAAATATCAGAAAATAAGAATTTTCCGAGCAAGATGATATATTTTCTTGGGAAACGTGCCCAAAAGTACTCGAGAAATTTTATACAAGAAGTTGGAATGTGAAAAGGAATTCAAATTTGAATTTCTTGAATTTTTCTATGAAATATGAAATTAAGTATAATGAAAATCGAGAAATATAATTCCAAGTTGAAAAATGAGCATTATATATATGAATGTATGAAATGATTGTTTGGTGAATATTTGTGTGGCTGTGTAAACATAGAGTTATAATTTGAGTATGAAAAAAGTGAATGAGAATAAATCTCGTATTTATTTAAAATTATATGAGTTAAAAGAACTGAGAAAATTGAATAATATATTTAATATTAATTTTCAATACTAATATTTGAATGCTCGATTATATGTAAAAGTGACGACAATATATGTTAAAAACTCTGTTGGTATAGTACTTGGGTAGAAATTAAGAATCGAGCATACAAAAAAAAGTAGAATCGAGAAATTTAGAGACCCGAGTCAAGTAGAAGTCCGTCAAACGAATTAAGATTTCATTATTTTCCAAACCGTAAAAACTCGTCCTTATACAATATTATTTTGAAGGCACAAGTGGAGTGGCAAATTAGGACAGCGAGAGAAAAGAATAATGAAGCAGTGCCACAATGTATGAAATGATTGTTTTTGGCATGTGTCCACTGAGTACGTTGTACTCACACCCTACATGTTATTTCTAAAACGTTCGGGTTAGCTTGGATAAGGAGGATGCGGTGTGCTTGGTGGCTCAATTGTTAATGTAAATCTATTTTGGAAATTTGTCTTGAGGTTATGTGTCTTCATAAATATAGCTTTGGGATTTGATGTCGTTGTTTATATTCCGCTGCAACACCGTTATTTTCATTGTGTTTGTTTGCATGCTCGAATACTTGATTTTGAGCTCGTGTGCTCGACAAACTTTAAATCCTTTCATAATTCTATCTTAAAACGGTGATAATCTGTTATTAAATCCACGTAAATTCCTTAACCACCACTTGATAACCAAATTTAAAGTGAACGGCCCACTTCTGAATACAAACCTTGTTAATAACCAAACCCAATCCATTTGTTGAACTTGTTGTTGATATAATTTCCTAGTTATCAAGCATGTTTCTTGAGCTAAAGTTCATTTGTTCCATCTCACTGCCCTTGCATCTTAGTCGTTTCAATACAGTAGGAGTCGGGCTGTGACAACCCCTATCAATCCAAAGTTCAGAAATTTGATCCTCTGTCATATCCAGCTCAACCAAGACACTAACAAAGAGCCCCATGAAGCCATTAACTCATATTCCATCAATCTCAATCGGTTGGCCCACTGCACGAGCAACAGTTTGCAATCGTCTCCATCTCCCATAAATGATATGGAAGATTCTTAATTCGAACCCAGACCTGCGCCACATGCTGCCGGAGCTTATGAGGATCAAAGTTTTCCGTCCACTTACGTAAGGAAAAATTACCTCCCTTAAGTTTTGTTGTAGATGGGCATTTGACCTTCCCAAAGTCAGCAACATCTGAAAAAAGGACCGTAAAAAATCCCTCTTCCCTATCGCCACCAACTTCCAAGGGCTTGTCAATCTCCAAATCTGCTGCAACTCCGACTTAATATGCATGGTTGGACGAGGTTGTTCTCCTTTTTCCAGAAAATTACGACCAATCATTGCTATTTCCTGGAAGAATTTCTCCCTCCTCTCGAACACAGACTCCGGGAGAGAGAGCGATAGGCGATCACCTTTTATCATTGGAAGCAAATAGCTCAAAAAATTATGCAGCGAGATATTCGTTATTTGTTGTCTCGGAGCTACAACTGCCAAGTAAGAAGGAGGCTGCATACATTGGCCTGAGGTTAATGTTGAAGGCTCCGACGTCGACCTTAGAATCTGCAGTGACGTATCTGTCGGAGTTGAAACCTGCTGCAGCAACGACAAAGATGAAATCTACTGCTGTTGTTGCTCCTGCTGCAAATCCTTGCCACCCTCAGTCATAATAGAAACCCTAGCCGCCGCCGCATCAGGCGAAAAAACCTGAACAAGGCGGCGAACAGATCCTGATGCCGGAGAAGGTAGTGCTGGAAATGAATTGACATCAAGCCCTAACGGAGAAGAGTTCTTAGTTTCTGTCAAAGCAGGAGCCGCTACGAGAGAATGAAGCGGCTTACTTAAAGAGGAAACAACATCAAAGGCCACCAGAGAGGCCTCAGAAGCAGCAGTCGTCACCGCCGCTGCTGAAGAAGAGACTTGCTACTACCGCCGCAGCAATAGGCGGAAGAGATGGCGCCTTCGAAATAGCAATTCCCGACGACAAAGGAGCTATCATCCCGGTTCAGACCTCTCAAAGCAATTAAAGAGATGCCAGAGATGCAATTTCAAGCAAGAAAACCCCGCCGGATTTCTACCGGAATCGCGAAAACCGCTGCGTGAAACCCTAGGTTTCGAAGAGATATAACTTCCTCAAATCTTAATGGAATTTGATGAAATAAACTGCTAAATTGAACAAAATTAATGGAAGAAAATTGAATAAAAAATCGAACAAAGAATGAAAACGGGAGAGAAAAAAACGCCTCATTTTTCCCACCGCCTTGAGCTATTACTTCTTCATTCATGCATATTTTCGGCTATTATAGGGCTTAGAGCTAGGGTTTCTCATTTTCATGCAAACAACTTCCAATCATGCCCAAATATATCATAAAGGAATCATATATCCTCAATTCATCAATATAAGCTTATCCATCACTTACTAAATTTTTGGCACTTTACATATAATCATGTAAAAATTTCCAAAAAACTCACATAAGCTTCAAATCTACCCAAGAACAAGATTTCATGCTCAATTCATGCATATAAAAACATCATCATGAAGATCTCACTTCCTTATTCCCCTTAAGTTTCGAAAATTACCCATTAATGAGCAAGGGTGCTTCAAATCATGAAATTCATACATGCATAGATACATCTAACTCCTTAGACCTCAATCAAACATCTAATTCATCTTAGAAGAAATGAATATAAAATCCCCAATTTATGCCCCAAAATCGTTTATGAAGAGATAAGGTTAGAGTTTTGGAAATTACCTTCAATTGAAAGCTTTTAAGAGGTCTATGGAATGAAACTTTGATTCTTGATGATTCTAGCTTGGATCTTGAAGAAATCATGGATATATGGTGGAGAAGAGGTGCAGCAGAAATTTAGGGGTAAAGGGGGACAAATGGAGTTCATTTCTCTTAAATTGGTGACATTAGGTCAAAAATGAATGGTTAGATTTCAATCTCCAACATGGATGGCTAGAATTGAAACTTGCAAGCCATGTTTATTAGATTAAATGAGGAGATGACATGTGTCCATGGCTGGACTAGATGAGCGAGTGACAAATGTCCTATTTTAAGACTGCGGTCCCCACATTAAATGCAATTTAACTACACAGTGTTCTTTTACTGAAAATCGGCTAACACACACATTCTTCATTTGAATCAAACGATTTTGAACTCAAAACTTACACCAAAGTTCATGAAATTTTGTGATGGAAAAAATACTAAAATTTGGTGAAATGGACAATTTTCGATTTTTTTCACTAAAAGACGAAAAACTGCGTTTTTGACCCGAAAACCAAAATTTTGACTTTTCATGCAATTCAATGCAACAATTCACATTCTCATGCACACATAAGTCACATAAGATCATATAAACATACACTTCACATAATCTTGCTTTCATTAACCGAATTTCGCAAATTCAGAAAAACTGCTATTTTGGGAAACTTTCCTTTTATGGAAACTTTCTATTTCTAGAAACTTTCTACTTTAGGAAACTTTGAGAGGCGGGGTGTTACACCCTCTCTCATCTCCTTGATTTTCTTCTCTCAATCCAAGAAATGTAGTCAAGATCCAAGGGTAATCTATCATAGTTCCTTGAGAAAGGTTAGATCCTAAACCAGAGTTGTTTATTTTAAAATTCTATGGTGGAAATTGTATGAAATCAAGTCTCGTTTTCTCTCTTAGATTTTCGGCCCTATCAAGAATATAAGGAGGTGTTCTTGAATCCTCCTACTCCTTAGGTATGATGTTTCTAGTCCCAAATGGACTTCTTTCATGGATTTAATTGCATGGAATTCTCAAACCCTTGTATTTTTCCTCTTTGCCGATTTTTTGGGCATAATTTAGGGGTTTTTAATTCATGCTATTTATGATGAAATTAAAGCAATATTTGAGGTTTAGGGAGCTAGATTTATCTATCCATGTGTGAATTCATGATTTGAAATCCCCTTGCTCAATTATATGAAATTTTCGAAATATACTACATGTAGAAGAAGTGAATTGAGCATGAATTGAGCATGGAACCTTGTTATTGGGTAGATCTGGAGATTATATGGAATTTTTGAGAATTTATGCACGTTATATGATGAAGGTCGAAATTTTATGCGAGTAGTAGAATTAGGGCTTTTTGATTATGAGCTTGTATTGATGAATTGAGGATATATGATTCCTTTATGATATATTTGAGCATGTCTGGAAGTAGTTTGCATGAAAATGAGAAAACCTAGCTCTAAGCCCTCCCATTGCCAAAAATATTCATGAATGAATTGAGTATGATTGCTCTAAGTATGTTATGATAATATGATGCAAATGTAATTGATAATTTAGATGAGCATGATTAGGACTTGTTTGGATTCCTCATTATCATGTTGTCATAAGAGACTAAGAAAAGGTGAAGTTAAGTATGAAGTGATGAATTAGTAGCACGTTATGATGAGAAATGAAAGTAATCATGATGTAGAAGTATTTATACTTGCTAGATTGTTTTAAAGCATGAATCTTTGCAAGTTGTGTAGGCTTAAGAGACCAAGCATGTTGAAGTTATGCATGACATGATCATATCAAAGCATGCATAGATGAATAAAGTTATTAAGTAAGTTTAGTAAAGTGCAAAGAAGTAGTAGGAATCCTTTGATTTCCTTTGTTGTTAAGATGCCTTCATTAAAACTTAAGAATTATCCTTTTAAGATAGGATAAGTTGAAAGGATAATATTCGTTTCTCGTATTCTGTTGAACCATTGCTAAATCATGATCGATTGAAGGAACTTCCGTAGGAGAAGAGAAGTGAAGGCGAGGAAGGAAAGCAAGTAGAAGCTAGGAAAAGCATCATTAAGGTGGGCTTTTCTAAACCGAGGACCTCTTTGCCTCTATACATGTTGAAGTATGTTTATAAATGTTAACTTGCCTTTTTCTCTAAGTTATGTGTGTGATCTGTCTACTAGAAAGAAGAACGGATTCAGTCTCACACAAGGTGAGATTTGTGCACAATAGGAATCGTGAGCCTCCGGTCGATTTCGATGATTAAAAGGAGGCCTCTTTCTCTTCACAGTTAAATTAAAGTTGTAGACATTTTTGGATTCACTCACTTATGTTTTGACTGGTAGATTCAAAAAGAAAAATGTTTTGGCTTCTGCCCAAGGTGATTTCTTTATTAAAAACCCTTGGCGCTCAAGCTCAAGTGGCAAGTTAAAACTTATTAAATTCTTAAAGTTGTAAAGTAAGTTTTTGGCATGTGTTCACTGAATACTTTGTACTCACGCCCTGCATTGGTTTTTCTTAAAACGTGCAGGTCATTTTGGGTGGGATAAGGGCAAGCTCGGAGGATTCCCCATTTGTTTCAATTTTGCCAAGTTTGAGATTTAAGTCTTCATACTCATATTTCATCAACTTTATTGTTCCGGTGCAAGATTCATTTATTCGATATGGTTGTAACCTTATTATTTTATTTGGATCTATAACGTAATTTTCGATGCATACATCCCGAACCCCTTTGACCCCAAATCCCTTTGATGCTTGAACAACTATCGAAACTTGAATCTCTTTCTTCAAACTAAAAAGTAGTTTTGGGCTTCTAACGCGCGTCTTGAAAGTCTTTTGATAATATGATTCAAGTGTTAAAATTTGGCCCTTGGTGTTTGATTCAAAGCCTTAGATCCAAGCATGCTAAGACCTCTTTGATAATCAAACCTTCAAGTTCTTTTGAGGTTTCAAGAATGAATGTTTATATCAGTTTCAAGCATGCTAGATCTCCTTGATAAATATGACTTCTATTTCTTCAATGCTTTGAAGTCATATGAATAACGTAGACCCCAACATGCTAGGCATCCCTCTTATTCCTTCATTTCAAAAGGGAGCCTTATTAAGAGAAAAGAAAAGGTTAAGTAGACGTCATGGTTCACCCGTTCTAGTCATCTTCACTATAGAACCGATGTTAGATCGTGATATAGTTTCAGTCTAC
This sequence comes from Schizonepeta tenuifolia, assembly GCA_029490685.1. NCBI lineage: Eukaryota > Viridiplantae > Streptophyta > Magnoliopsida > Lamiales > Lamiaceae > Schizonepeta > Schizonepeta tenuifolia. The sequence goes on from CM055956.1 coordinate 38,098,132, forward strand.
CCTTCCAAAAGTAGAAGATAAGTAGGGTGGGTTGTTACAGGTTCATCCTTCATCATCTCTCCATCCCTTGGAGTGGTTGAAGGGTCCAACACTGACTAAGTCACTTGGATGGGACCATTTTATATGATTTCCCACATCCTGCGATGCCTGGCAGTCAGAGCCATCTTCATGCAAAACTTCCACGTGGAATAATCATCCACGAAAAGACAGATACAAAAATATGTAGCAGAATGCACTAATTAATTTCAGACTAGATTTGTTTAGTTAACCACTGAAAAATATACTCGACTCACACCTTGTGAATCATAAACAACAGTCTTTTGAACCACTGCTCTGATACCACTTGATGGTCTCGGTAATGAGTATCTAGTGTATGGGGGGGGGGGAATACATCAGTAGCAATTTTTTATTGCTAAAATCATTTCACTGAGTTATACTGCTCAGGTTAGTTGGCTCGACAACTGGAAAAGACAGTTGGAGCTACTCTACAACTGAGTTGCTCAGTTGGAGTTGATCGCACAGTTGGCAACACAACTGGTTCCTATGCCTGAAGTTCAGCTGTAAGCACCAACTGAGGTTTTTAACCAATTTTGCATTACGGAAGATGGTGGTGCTTGAACTCGTTACAAAAACTGAAACCTTTGTGAAAGGGGAATGTCAAGTTCCCAAATTAGGGCAGTTTGATAATTGCAATATGTATGCATATGCTGGGTCAGATAGTTTGATATACTGAATTTAAAATACTGAATGTAAGTACACATTATTTTAACGTGGTTCGGAGATCAACCTCCTACGTCCATGACTTCCTTCTTTGGGGAAGTAATCCACTAGATAAGCTTAAGCATGCTTACCAAATGCCCCATTTGGACTTCAGATTCCAAGCAAAACTAACCAGTTTAATTCTGGGTTCGAACAAGACCTTACAACACTTTTCCGGGCAAGTTCACAGTCTGGTCTTAGATTCCAGGTTCTAAGGGGTCTGTTCTTGGATTCTGGGTTCCAAGGGACCTGGAATTAGATTACGGGTTCCAAGAGACCTAAAGTTGGAGTTTGGGGATTTCCAATTGGGAAGCCTTCAACACTTAGGGAAGTGGAGGCTTCAACCTAAGCCAACAAACTCGATCTCTTGAGCGAGAGTCTGTTGGGACACAAATCACGCAAGAACTTGCTCTCTAGATTCAATCAAAGAAGGGGCTTTTTGGGAGTCTAGAGGGAAGAACAGGAGGAGGAGGGAACACTCTACTACGACTGGTCTTCGCCGGAGGTCTTCTTGCTGAGGAGAGAGGTAGCCTGTTGCTGCTACGACTACACCTTTTTCTTTTCTCTCAACTCTTCTATTATGATGATTTGCGTCACCGAGCTTGGATGTGTAGACCTCTACTTATAGAGGAAGGTTAAATTAGCAGTTGGAAAGAGCCATTGAACATCTGCCAAAAGTATGGCACTCCACATGCTTTACTGGAAATTTTCCTAAAATTGTAACTGCAACCTTTGTTTTTTGCACGTCGTTATTGTCGGCCCATTTATGGCAAGTTTTCGAGTTGTTTTGTGCTTCCGAGTAGATTCAGCTCTGAACTGCAACTCCTCCGTCTTCAAGGTTTAGCATCTTCAAAGTCTTCTCTTCTCCGTTTCTCGACGTTTGACTTCGACGCAACTTCTCTTCATGCTTGAACTGCGTGCCTTCATCTCCGTGGATCAGTTGAGGAGTTAACTGAGCTACTGTCAAACTGAGTTTGTGCTTCAATTGAGCTTGATATCTCAACTGAGCTTGGGGATCAGTTGAGTCTGGACTTCTGCTAAGTTCTTCTCGAACATTTTTCTTCAATTCGGCTAACTTCTTCTACTTGAACTCTGTAAAGATAAAATCCCTATACTCAAACAGTGAGCTCTAGCTATGATCCGACTAAAGGCATACACGTACTCGGTTGGGGTCAGTTGGGGTTTTGGTATCTTTCGAAACCTTTACTAATTTTCCCAATAACTTTTGATAAGTTTATATATATATTTCAAGTATTGTTTGAGAATATTTTATCTTTGAATAAAGAAAAGAAATTTAGAAGTTGAGAAGAGTTTAGTTGAGTTGGTTTTGTTTTGCGAAAAGTTCTGAGTTTCCCTAGTTTCAGCATTCCTTTTTTAATGCCTACGAGAAGAAGAAGAAACGCAAGAAGTGCTGAGAAGAGTAACGGGAGCCAACCCCGCCTTTTCAAATGACTAGAGAATCAAAGAACTTTTTCTTCAATGTAATCCGCCGACATTTGATGATGAAGACAATCCTATCAAAGTTGAGGACTGGATTCGTTCTTTGAGTGAATCTTTAAATTTCTACGTTTTAGAAACCAACAACATCTTGAGCGCATGCTATATCAGTCGAAGAGGGCTGCCGACTACTGGTGGGAAGTTGTCAGAGGACGTATTCTTCTGAGGAGCCTGAGAATTTGATTTGAGAATAGTTCAGAGAAGCCTCTTACAAGTAGTATATGTCGGAGAGTTATCAAGAGTAAAGAGCGAATGAATTTGCAAGTTCAAGACAAGGAAAGAAGAAGTCAGTAACCGAGCGTGAGTTTTGTGAGTCAGCTTGTTTCGCCCCGACGAGGTGGATACGAACGTAAGGATGTGTAAATTGTTCCGTGCTATTTTGAGATGCCATATTTGAGTGAGTTCTTGCAAGTCAGAGTGGTCTGACTTCTGCCGAATTTTTAAACCGAGCCCTGGATATGGATTTGGCCATGCTACCAGAGAGAGGATCACGTTCTTCAAGTACCTCCTTGTAATATCCCGGCTTTTCTTCCATCACTAAAATAAAAATTTGATAATTAATTAAGGCTTTGCACGCCTAAGTTAAGGAATTTCAGTTTTAAGACTAACGGTGAAATCCGTTACTGAAAATAAAATCCAGAAGTCGTTCAACCGACTACTGTATTAGGGTTTTCGCGCCCGATAAAATTTTCGTTCGAGAACTCAGATCGAAAAAGCATCGGACTTTACTTTCACTTATTTTGTGATACGAGTCTAATGGTAAAAGTCAGTTTTATTTATTTTTCCGGGCGAAATTTGGACTATCACGTCTCGACTTTTTGAAGTTTTTCGGGAAACGAATCGTCCTTTCCGACTAAGTAAAATATTCCGGAACTAATGATCGTATCCATTTTTGTCAAAGATGTGATCGTCTAATAAAGTAATTGTTCGTTTTTAGTTTGCAGTATTAGATCCGGAAAATTAGATTTTTTGTAAAGGAAAAGGTGTACAAATTGACTTTGTCTTCTACTTAATAAATATCAAGTTTTCTTTCATCTTTCTTCTTCATTCCCCTCCCCCTCCAAACCGCTAACTCTCTCTCTCTCTCACCATTGAAGAGTTCTTCAAGGTTTCTTAAAGCTTTCGATCCTCATAACTTGTTCGTTTGTCGATCGATTTCATTTCCGAGTTCATATTTGATAAGGTGAGAGCTTTAGCTTCATTTCTATCCAAACAAAAATCATCCTCTTTATTTTTTTGAAAATGGCAAAAAATATGAGGTGTAGAATTTGATGTTCTAAGTTTTATTTCTTGATTAAAGATGTTTAGAAGTAAGAATCTATGGTTAAATTCAAGTTTTAAACATGTTAGGTATTATTTTTGAAATTTTCGAAATTTATGAGGAAATGTTCAAAATTTTCTGCATGCATGTGATCATTAGAATGAGCTTGAATTCTCATAAATGGTTTGTGGAATATGATTCTAGGAATTGATACATGATTGTATGAATTGTTTGAGAATTTTCTAAAAATATTTCTATGTTCATTGGAAATGAAGAAGTACGATTTTGATTGAGCAAATGAGATGATATGGATGTGGTAATGATATAAATGTGTTGTGGGAAGCATGTAGTTGAACATATATTTTAGTTAGATTTTTCTAAAAATAAAAACGAAATCGTTGGAGGCGAATAATCGTCGATAGAATTAGATTTGATTATGATATAAGCTTTTGGATTGCATATTAGTTAATCTAAGTACTTAATGATCATAATTTGAAAGTTTGAATGAATTCTAAGAATGTCGAACTTTTTATAAGAGACGAAGAGTCGAGCATAATCGTCGATAGAAAAAAAATGAAATGAGAAAACTAATTGAATATTAGTGATTGTTGATATGTTAGGTTTGTTGTTGAATTAATTGAGAATTAACTAACAACTTTGAAAAATCGAGTTCTTGAACCGATAAAAATGACGTGAATTGATTAAGTGTTAGTTATAATGATGTTAGTATGTTAATGTGATCTTTGTTAAGTATAAAGATGATAGAAACTAATTTGGTTTGAATTGGATTAGTAGAACTTCAAAAATTAAAGAAAGTAAGTGTTGGGAAATTTATTAAAGTTTTGATTGATTCCAAAACCAACTGACCCCAACCGAGTAAATGTTGCCAGATCCTAATGTTAGTAGTTAGGCTCGCTGTTTGAGCAATGTTGAGATTTTATCTTTACAGGTCTCCAGCTGAGGACGGCAACAAGGCATCACTCGGAGAGAACATCAGATGTAATTAAAGACAACTGAGTGTTTATAAAGGGGGAAGTTATGTTCACAAGATAGAACATCAGTCGAGCGATTCAAAAATACAAGATGAAAGACAACTGAGCGTTCAAGTTTCAGAACATCAGCTAAGCTCAAAGGAGAAGATATAAGAGAACATCAGTTGTAAGAAAGACAACTGAGCGTTCGAAGTCAACTGATCAGAGTCAGATACAAGAAGGACAACTGAGCGTTCAAGATGGAACATCAGTTGTAGGACTAAATCAGTTCGATCAACAACTTGAAGTTCAAAGTCAACTGAGAGTTCAAATGCTCCTACTCAAACAAAAGCAATCAGATAGAACATCAGAGCTGAACACCAATCAGATGAAGATCAGACGACTTAACCGACTATCAAATGTTGGAGGTCAAAGGTTAAGATTTGAATTTCAAACAAGGAAGTCACGTGAAGGTTTGACTCTCTGTCATTACCTCATTTGGCCCAACACAAAGCTGTATCAGATGGAAAGCAGAAACATGCAGTTTCCAAATCTGGAAAGTCTGCAGAGATGAGAGACAAGCCATCGCTTTCAAAGAACAGAGATCAACAGCTCCTCCAACGGCTAGTTGATTCTCTCCGCCTATAAATAGAGGCCTTCACTCATTCACCAAGACTACGGGAAAGACAAGACAGAAGAGCAAGATAAAGTGCAAAGAGCGAAAGAAAGAACCAAATTCCTCACACAAGCTGAACTACATTCATTCTCTAAGAACATCATTAGTTGAGAGTTGTAGAGTGTTATATTCTGTCTTAGTGTCTTTTGATCCAACCTTGAGAACATCACTTGTTGAGAGTTCGTAGAGTGTTAGATCTTAGCTTACTTCTTGTTCGAGCTATTTAGTTGGAACCCCACCCTTTCTTTCACCTGAAAAGGTTATTAGGACCCTACTCTTCCCGTAACTGAGTAGATAGGTTGATTAGTACCCGTAAACTAATCTGTAAGGTTGATAAGTACCCGTAAACTTATCTCAACAGTTGCAAAGCCCGCGTAAGCTTTGTAGTTTGTCTAGAAGAACTTGGACTGAGTTGTGTGGACTCACAACTCCCCGTGGACGTAGGAGTTATCTCCGAACCACGGTAAATCTTGTGTGTTGTGTTTAATTTTTCAGTTACTTATTGCATATTCAACTTACTTACTAACTTGCATACAAACTGCATTATTCCATATCAACTGTTTTGGTTTTTGACCAACCTTGCACGTAAGCGTGAGTTGATTTTATACGAGTTAATTTCCACCACATTCCGCACAGCACTTCAATTCCAACTGAGTTGCATTACTCGGTTGTGATTCCAACTGAGTTGCAATACTCGGTTGTGTTAATTTTTAGGGGGTTGTTTTAAAAAGTTTTATCTGGTGTATTCCCCCCCTCCCCCATACACCAGAACTCGTATCGGGACCATCAAGTGGTATTAGAGCAGTGGTTCAAAAGACTGCTGACTTTGTTTCACAAGGTGTGAATTCGAGGTGTTTTCTTCAGTGGTCAACTGAACAGATCTTTTTATCACGCTAGTGCATATTTGCTTGCATATTTCTTCTGTTGATTGTGTGCTGATGGATGTCAAGGACAAGATCGTGGTCATGTTCTCGGTTGTGAACTATACATCCTGGAGAACTCGGATGAAGAAGATCTTACTGTCAAAGCATCATCGGATGCAACAAGTACTCACATCCGGACCGATCATCATCGGAGAGAGAATCACTCGCACTCATACAAATCCCAACAATGGGGATGCAACTGTGGAGTTAGTGGAGAAGAAGCCAGAAGACTTCACTCCAGAAGAAGCCAAAGTGAGCCAGTTGGACATCTGGGCTCAGAGCACGATCATGTCCACAGTTGGACAAAATTATCTGCCTTGGATAGAGGAGTGTGAAACAGCTAAAGAGATGTGGGATATCTAGGCATCGCTGAGTGAAGGAAGCGACGAGACAAAGGAGAACAAGTTCTCTCATGCCTGCCAAGATTTCGACAACTTCTGCCTGAGAACTGATGAAACCATTGATCAGTTAGAGCTCCAGTTCATGGACATCATCAGAAGGATCCAGTCCATCCGAAGAGGAAAATATACTTTGAGAGAAATCAACCTCAAAGTATTACAAGCTCTACCAGCTGAGTGGGATACCTTTACCAACATCCATGAGAGCCGAGCTGACCTTGGTGAGATGGGAACTGAAAGATTGTTCTCAATTTTGAAGGGAAATGAGTACAAGGTGAACCGACGAAGGTCAACTCAGTCCTCGGTTCAGACGAGTCGACATGAGGATGTTGGTTCAGCCACCAAGTTAGTAGCGCTCCGAGCTGACTATTCAAAGCTGCGAACATCAAGGCTAACAAGATCAGCGGACACAGCTACGAAGGAGCCAAGCAGAGAAGAGCTGCAACAGAACATAGCCGCCCTGTCAAAGAAGCTAGCTGACATGGACAATCGGTTTGGAAAATACAAGAGGTTCTACAAATCTAACCGAACTCGAGATAACTCAAAGCCTGTGAACAACGGTTGCTTTGAATGCGGCAAGGAGGGACATTTAAAAGCAGATTGTCCAGACCTCTCGAAGAAAGAGAGAGAAGAATTGAGGGCCAAGCAAACTGGAAAGAACAAGGCCATGGTTGCAGAAGAAGCAGCTGACGACATGGACATCTTCACTGACACTGAAGATGAAGATGAGCTGACTTCCACCAACAACGCTATCGGTCAGGATCAATGCCTCATGGCACTTGGAACCGACTAGGATGATACTGAGGTACATTCTAGTCCTGCTAATTTAAATTCTTCCAATATTTCTAACATGTAGGAAACACTAGATGAAGAGTTGGAACCCTCCTGGAGTGACCTTCAAGAACTCAGTGAGGAACTGCATCAGCAATCGGTTGAGTTTAAGAGTCTTCAAGAACAGTTATCCAAACTTGAAGAATCCTTAACCGAAAAGGACGATCTAATCAAGAGTCAAACTGAAGAGATAGATAATCTCAAAAGTCAACTGAATGCGGTCAACCGAACTAATGCTCCAACCGATGAGGAGTTGACGAAGCAGATCAAGGAGTAGCAAGATCAGTTGAAAAAGCAAGAAGCTCAGATCGACCAACTGATAAAGAAGTCAGACGGACAAACCGAGCATATAGCTGTCCTCCTCAAGGAGTTGCAAACTTAGAAGGACAACTTAATAAAGCTATATCAGTCATCCAAGATCATCGAGAATCTCATCAGTTACAGCCGACAGATAGATGACGTGTCAGGACTCGGTTATGATGTGATCAAGGATACTGGAATCCCTCCAGCGACCTTCATCAAAGTTGTGGAAGTCAAGGTTGTCGAACCTAACACCATTGAACCTGAATCTCCCCAAAGTAATCCAACCTCCACCTCTCAGCAAGCTCAACCGACCAAGGGAACCACAACTGAGAAGGGAAAAGAAGCAGTAGATGGAGGACAGAACGTTCTATCGGTTGGGACATCAACCGAGGGGGAATGTTCCCAGAGTCAGAAGAGGAATCAGAGGCGTCGGAGACACAATCGAAACTGAACTCAGAACCGACCTCTGAATCAACCTCAGAGTCAACATCAGAAAGAATGGAACCGACCGCAGAACCGACAAGGATCCAACCATCCGAATCAACAGCGGTTCCATCATCAGTTCAACCAGAGGTTTCAACCGAGTCAATCGATAAGGAACAGGTCAAACAGCTGGAGATATTCATGCCACAACATGAATCACCAACAGGGCATGAACAGCTATACACAACATTTAGGGAGTTGGAATCCGAATCAGCCACAAAGATTCCAACATGGCGTCCAACCTCATAGACAAATCCAACAGGATAAAAAGCGCCATCAAAACAGAGGGAAAGCCTCTCCTCCGAAAGCTCACAATGGAAGAAGTCCATCTCCTCCTAAGAAACAGAACATCACTACTAACAACAAGCCTAAGGATAACCGAGGTGTTGTTATAGTTGATGATGAAGGAAAAGTGATCTGGAATGATAAATCTATCCGAGTATACAGGGAAAACGGAATCACAGTTCAAGGGGGAACTGGTTCTAACCCTCCAGGACCCAACTGAAATTGGGGACCTAAGCGAGTTTCTCTGTGCAGGAACAGGAGAAACAACTGAGGAAGAATAAAGCTTCACAAACCATGTGGGTGATGGATAGTGGATGCTCGAAACACATGACAAATCTAAAGGATTTGCTTGGAAGTTTCGTGGAGAAAGAAGGACCCTCAGTTACCTTTGGTGACAACTCAAAAGGTCACACTAGAGGTTACGATACCCTTGAAACCTATCACGTGTCAATTTCTAATGTTTCATATGTTGATGGATTGAAGCATAACCTGCTCTCCATCAGCTAATTTTGTGATAATGATTTCTCTGTCAAGTTTGATGCACAGGGTTGCAGGGTTAAAAATGTCGGAACAAAGCAGGTCATATTGTTGGGAAATCGATCGCCAACCGGGAATGTCTACTATGCTTACTAGAACAGTAGTCCTCCTGACACCTGCCTGTTATCAAAGAGCAGTTCAGATGTGAGCTGACTGTGGCACAAAAGGCTCAACTATCTGAACTTCAAGACTATGAACCGACTTGCCAGACAAGAACATGCAAAAGGCATACCAAACCGAGTGTTTTCAATAACACATATCTGCAGTGCATGCCAGTTGGGAAAGCTCGCTAGATCCTCCTTCCGGTTGAAGACAACTCCCTCAACCGACCGAGTATTATAGCTGATCCACATGGATCTCTTCGGGCTAGTTACACCAAAGAGTATGAATGGCAACGAGTATACCCTTGTTGTAACTGATGATTTCTCCAGATACACGCGGACCATTTTCATGCGACACAAAAGTGAAACCCGAGATGAGCTACCCAAGCTGATGGATCGGATATCAAACCAACAAGAGATGAAAATCATTTCCATCCGATCAGATCGTGGAACCGAGTTTCTAAATGAAACCATCATCGAGTACTGCGAGAAGCACGGAATTACACATAAAACTTTAGCTGCGCGTACTCCGCAACAGAATGGAGTGGCTGAGTGAAGAAACCGAACACTGAAAGATGCAGCTACATCCATGTTGACAAGTCAGCTCTGCCAAAGAGATTTTGGGCTGAGGCCATCAACACAGCATGCTACATCCAGAACCGGTCTCTTCTAACCAAGCGGTTGGGAAAGACACCATACGAGCTATGGAGACGCATGAAGCCTGATATTTCATATTTTTGCGTTTTTGGTTCTAAGTGTTATATTCACAACAATGGGAAGACTCAGTTGAAAACTTTTGATGCCAAGGCTTCGAAAGGCATATTTCTCGGATATGCCGCTCGAATCAAGGCTTATAGAGTTTTCAACAATAGCTCTCGTGTTGTGGAGATAACACCTCATGTTAGTTTTGATGAATCTACTTTTGAGTGTAGGGAACAGGTTAAAGGACGACAAGCTGATCCACAGGTTCCACCTGTCCTCACCAGATCGCAAGCACTAAGGGAAAAGAATCTAGCTGAACTATTGGTATGGGCAACTGAGGATGATGATCCATATTCCTCTGAAGATGAATGTGAAGACCCCAGCTTATCTCAAGGGGGAACTCCAGCTGATGCCTCTCCAACTGCATCAGCATCCGAAGCCCAACCGAGCCCAGTTCAAAATGTTATCAATGTTGAGGATCCAGACTCAACAACTGATATATCACCAGCTCAGAAGAGTCCAGCATCTCCCACAGCTCAGATCACGGAACAACCACAGTTGGAAGAATAAGGAAGACGCAACCGAAGATAGTATGAAAATCATTCCACTGACAACATCATCGGAGATCCAACCGAAGGTGTGCGTACAAGGAGCAGAGTTGCAAATCCAGATTCGACTGAGGAAGATTCCAACACCTACGCTCAATATGCTGAGGAGTTGGCAGTTCTTGAGGAGTTCGAGCAAGCTGGAGATGTTGCCATGATTTCTTGCTTCGTAGCTGATGTACCAGAACCGAAGAATGTTGTGGAAGCTCTCAACTGTGTTCACTGGACAACAGCCATGCAAGAAGAACTGAATGAATTTCTACGCAACTGTGTATGGGAGTTGGTAGAAAGACCAAATGGTGTCAAAGTCATTGGATTGAAATGGATTTTCAAGAACAAGAGAGACGCCATTGGATTCATCGTGAGGAATAAAGCAAGGTTGGTAGCTCAGGGATATTGCCAACAAGAAGGAATCGATTTCGAGGACTCCTTCGCGCCGGTTGCAAGGCTGGAAGCCATCCAAATCTTTCTAGCCTATGCGGCATTTCACAAGTTTAAGGTCTATCAGATGGATGTGAAGTGTGCATTCCTCAACGGAGATATTAAGTAAGATGTATATGTTGAACAGCCTCCCGGTTTTGAGACTGGAGATGGAAGAGTGTACAAGTTGAAGAAAGCAATCTATGGATTAAAGCAAGCACCCAGGGCTTGGTATGACACTCTTTGTGGTTTTCTTCTGAACTCGGGATTCAAACGAGGGTCAGTTGACAAAACACTGTTCACCATCAAAGTTGGAGAAGATATACTTGTTGTGCAAATCTACGTCGACGACATCATATTCGGTTCTAAGTTGGTGGAACTGTGTGAAAAATTTTCAAATCTCATGAAGGAGAAGTTCGAGATGTCGATGATGGGCGAGATGAATTATTTTCTTGGACTACAAGTGAAGCAGTCACCAGAAGGGATTTTTATCAATCAGTCCAAGTATACAAAGGAGCTCATCACCAAGTTCGGATTACAGACAAGTATGACCACAAGGATCCCGATGAATACTAACTGGAGGATTGAACTTGGAACTGAGTGAAAGCTCGTGGATGCCAGTAAGTATAGAGTGATCATCGGTTCTTTGCTATATCTAACCACCAGTCGGCCAGAAATATCCTACGCGGTTGAAGTATGTGCTCGGTTCCAAGTTCAACCGAGGGAAGCTCACATGTTGGCAGTAAAGAACATCATCAAGTATCTAAAGGGAACTGTAAATGTTGGATTGTGGTATCCAACCGACGACAACATCCAACTGACCGGATACTCAGATGCAGATCTAGCCGGAGATCGGTTGGACAGGAAGTCCACATCTGGACACTGTCAGTTCATGGAAAGCAAGCTAGTTTCGTGGTTCTCCAAGAAACAAGCATGTGTTGCCACTTCTACAACTGAGTCAGAGTATATGGCTGTCGGTAGCTGCTGCATGCAAGTGTTGTGGCTCAAGCAACAGCTGAGAGACTATGAAGTTGCAACTGGACAGGTTCCCATTCATTGTGATAGCTCTAGTGCCATTGCTATCTCTTTGAATCTTGTTCACCACTCTCGGACGAAGCACATTGACATCCGACATCATTTCATTCGAGACCATATTGAGAAGAAGGACGTATCCATGGAGAAGATTCCAACTGAGATTCAGAGAGCAGATATCTTCACCAAACCTCTAGCCGAAGCACGGTTCAAGATGTTATGTGATTTACTTGGATTGTTGGATCCATCAGATGAGGAACCAGCTGAGGTGAAGAGATAGATATCCATCTGAGGGGGAAGCTCAGATAAAGGGGGAATCTCAGATACAGATCACCAACCGAAGACATCAGATGCGGATTGCCAATCGAAGACATCAAACGTCAGCTGAACAGACGAACTCGAGTCAGCTGATAGTATGCTGCAACGTAAGATCAGACGTCAGCTGAACAGACGAACTCGAGTCAGCTGATGGTATGCTGCAACATTGGAACTCAACTGATTCCAACATCAGCTAACAAGTGAACACAGCTGATTCTGACATCAGCTGGCAGGTAACATTTATGGCTGAAGGTGTTATGATCTTAAATGAGAATGTTTGAAATAAATTCAAACATTCCTGAGCAAGTCAGTTACATTAAAATAGCCATCATGTCGCATTTAATGTAAAGTACGGCTGAACATCTATAGCCTACTTTATAGTGCGACTGGGCTGACATGAAAAACTGTACACCTTCTCACGCGCTGGTTGGAACTCAGTTCATGACGTCAAGTCAAAGATAGTCAACAGTCGCGTGATCTCAGCCGTTGATGGATTCGCGCCATTCAAACCTAGCCGTCGATTTCAACAGAGTTAAAAACCTATAAAAGGCAGAAAATCAGGAAGTGATCTCTTACCTTCCTCATTCGTGTTTATCTGCAGTTACTATTCATCGTCTTCTCAGATTTTGTCTAACCTTTTTCTGCAAGATTTTTCTTCCTCTATATATCTTCTCGGTGATATTAAATGGCACCCAAAGGAAAGAAAATGGCTTCTTCGGGACCCTCTCTAGTCCCCACCTCGTATGAAGAATCGTTCGACTTGCTGGTTTCGAAGATTCACTTCGAGCAGATTCTTTCCGATGATGAATTGGAGTTGCCGGTGTTGGCTCCCCTCGCAAATATACTCAGGGAGAACGGCCTATTGGAATGGGCAAAGCTCTTCCCCTCCCACCTGCTCAGGCGCCAGGTCGGAGAATTTTATGTGAATCTGCAGTCGTCCATCGACAGCAGAGAAGGAGTCACAACAGAGTTTTCTTATCGGCAACGCGACGTTCCGGCCAGAACCATACGCCGTGTTTCTTTCCCCATTGCAGTTTCTGACATTCTTTGCCACGTCATACCAGTAAACCACACCACCACAGAATTTGTTGAAAACATAACCGACGAGCAAGCCGATGAGTTTCTGGAAAATGCTCTGATCACTCCGGAGAGGTTGAAGAGCAATATGCAGAGGACAAAATTAAAGCCAGAACATTGACTCCTGTTTGATGTTGTGTCCAAGGTTATATTCGGCTATAGCGGAGCCTTCGGCGATATCAGCCGACCAAAGCTTAAGTAGTTGATGGCATTGGAGCACAAACACGAGATCAACTAGTTCCAATATTTTCTGAACCAGTTGACATTGGAGAAGCAGAAGATCTCCGAGACCACAACCGACTCAGGGGAGAGACTGTTGAGTGTCAAGGGGACGCTTAACTTCGGTTGCAAAATATCTGCTCTGATCCTGCTCGCAACCAAGGGTCAGAACATGGTATAGGAGGACTGCGAGGAGACCCCTGTGAAGAAGTTGTTGATGTTTCCAACAGCAAAGAAGGCGCAGGAGGTGATTAGGAGTGTGTATACTCCTAAGGAAAATAAGGATGCTGGGAAGACTGCTGAGCCCAAGGACACAGCTGAGGAGGTACCAGCTGTCAGTCGCCCCACAAAATCGAAAGTTGCACGCCGACGCAGAGCTGAGTCGAAAAAAGAGAAGGAGGCAGAACCTACCCAGAAGAAGCTGAGGGTGAGGTTCAAGAAGACGGTTGCTGTGCCAGCTGAGGACATACAAGCTGAGGAGCATGCCGAGGAGCCAGCTGAAGAGCCAGCTGAGGAGCCAGCTGAGGAACCAGCTGTGGATGCACCAACTGAGGAGGAGGCGCCAGTTGAGACGGCACCAACTGAGGAGCCATCCGAGTTGAGCCACTCAGCTGAGGCAGCTGCCTTCAAGATCATCCCTCACGTTGTTGGAACTGATGAGGCGGAAGGGATGGAGATGGACGTGACATCAGATGCTTCTTCCTCCTCTGAGGAAATTGAAGACGTTCCAACCTCCTCCACGGCAGGAGTTGATGCCGTACCACCCCAAGAGCCTCTTGCTCTCTCAACCGAATCACAGCCAAATGTTCCGAGCCCATTGCTCGATGCCAACATTGAGACCGTTTCTTCGGCCAATGTTGAAGAACCTATTGATACCCCCCTCCCCACAGAATCTGATATTCCGAGCTTCCAGCTCGATGCCAATGTTGAGACCACTTCTTTGGCCAACATTGATGAAACCTTTGAACCGTTGCCTTATGAGACTCTATCTCCCTCTCCAATAGATGACGAAGCTGATCTTCAGGCCGTCGCACTGGAGCAAGAAAGCAAGGTGGCCTACTGCTTCCAGAAGCTGATTGGGATGTTCCCAGAAGCCCGCGACATGCCAATCTTCGCTACACTTGGAATCGAGCTGTTGTACCAGTTCAACCTGATCTTCAGTCACTGGTATGTGAAGGAAGACACAATCAGGGTACACGGCTGGGACAGACTGAAGGTAGACGAGTCTCGCATCCGAGACTACTTCAACTATGTCAACCAGGAAGTCGCCTACAACAACAAGGTGGCCCTGCTGACACGTTGTCTGGACCTCAGCAAGGCAGAAGGCACAGATACAAAGGAGAAAGCTGGACAAGACTGCATTGATTTCCTCGACAACATGCTCGTTAAGTCAACTGACTTCCTTAATGATCTGGATGCAGCCGCCGCTGCAGTAAAGAATGAAGAAGAGGAGCTGCAACTGTACCTGGCCAGCCGTCAAGCCATTGTTATAGTTGAACAGCCAGCTCTGATTGAACAAGCCACTCCAGCTGATCAGCCAGCTCCATCATCTGAAGAAATCTGTGAGCTGATAGCTGAGAGGGTAAACCAGTTGAGAACCAAGATGCTTGCCAACTTCAAGCAACACAAAGACGATCAGCTGAGGATGTTGAAAGCACAAGAAGAGAAGAACAAGCAGCTGGTGGAGGAGAATGTTTCACTGAAGATAAAGCTGGATGAATTCTTCTCCTCCACCAGCCAAGACGTGTCGGATCTGAAGTCAACTATTCTGGGGATTAAGTTTGAGCTGAACGTCTTCCAATCCTTGTCTTATTCCAACCTCGCTAAATCCCAACAGACTCAGTATGAAGAATGGGAGTCTCGGTTCGAGTCGAGATGGGCTAAGTTCGTCGCTTTCCAGACTGAGGTAACTGAAACATTCGTTGGATTGAGGAAAGCCGAACAAGATCGCCATGACTCCGAACTGGCGAAGAAGGTGGGAATCAAGTGCGCGGTCGATGAACTCTTCAACCGCATTCAACAAGCCGAACAACAGCTCACCTCTCTGGATGGTTCAGTAGCAAGCCTTGTTGCTGATGCCAAAAAGGGGGAAGATAAAGAGGCGGATGTTGAGATGCAGGAGGAAGAAGAGACCCAGACCGAGGAAGAAGAGACCCAGACCGAGGAAGAGATGCCAGCTGCTACAAAATCCCAGCTGAAGAAGAAGACTCAGAAGAAGAAGTCCGCTCCCAAGTCAACCGAAGTCGGCGGAGCTGAAATGGAAAAAGACTTGGAGCAGGCGGAGCAGTTTGGAGTTTCTTACAACTCCATAGCCGAGATCGCAGCCGAGCTTGATTCGGAACTCGACGGTATCACAACCGAAGAGTGTATTGCAGCTGCCAAGGCTATGGATGTTGCAGAGAAAGATTACATGAATCCGAGCTGGATCAGGAAGTTCGCTGCCAGCCAAGCTCGAAGAGTCAACCAGTTCGAGGAGGAGCTGAACAAGATAACCAGGAACTTAGACCGAAACATTGCCTCCCGCAGCCGTCGCCGAATTGACAAACATCAGGTTAAGGCTGAAGCTCGGCTGAGACAACAGAGGTTGCCAGGAAAGGTCAAGGTTTAGAGTCGGTTTAGGCATGTAGATAAGTGGATGCCAGCTGAATGGAACGAAGACTGGGAGTCGTTCAAGCAAGAGTTTGTGAACGACTTCTATTACAGAAAAGTCTTCTCAACTGATAATACAAGAAAAGCCTTCAAGGAAGCCCTGACCGAGCTGCACTCAGGAGACCCGGGCATGTTCAGCCAGTTCAAGCGTGCAATGATAGATGCAAAACTGGATCTGAACACAGTCCCGTTTCCTCAGAAGGTTACATATAAGCCTCCCCTCATCCTAGACTCTCGCAACCCTAACAGAACAAAGATTGCAGCTGAGGCAAGGCAAGTCTGCAAAGAGTACGGGGTTGACATTTCGAAGGAGTCAGCTGAAAAGAGAGAGATTTTTGTTAGAATGTTTAGTAAGTATGGGCTCAAGTATTAGCTCAGTTAGTTTTTGAGCAACTGATGTAACTTTTATCTTTGTGTGCTTACTTTTGTAATCATCAGTTGTAATAAAAACTATTCAGTTATACGATTCAACTTGATGTACAATCTCTCATTGTCCAAGCTCTGAATCGCAAAGTTATTTCAATATCATGTTATAACTGTGCTAACCCTTTGATGTTTTAATCTTATAGACTGTCTAGAATTTCAGCTAAGATTTTGGATAGGTCAGTAGGATTTAGATCAGTTTGCCTTGTAAGAATTTTTATAAGGGTTTTGGCATCATCAAAAAGGGGGAAATTATTGGGAAATTTATTAAAGTTTTAATTGATTCCAAAACCAACTGACCCCAACCGAGTAGATATTGCCAGATTCTAATGTTAGTAGTTAGGCTCGCTGTTTGAGCAATGTTGAGATTTTATCTTTACAGGTTTCCAGCTGAGGACGGCAACAAGGCATCACTCGGAGAGAACATCAGATGTAATTAAAGACAACTGAGTGTTTATAAAGGGGGAAGTTATGTTCACAAGATAGAACATCAGTCGAGCGATTCAAAGATACAAGATGAAAGACAACTGAGCGTTCAAGTTTCAGAACATCAGCTAAGCTCAAAGGAGAAGATACAAGAGAACATCATTTGTAAGAAAGACAACTGAGCGTTCGATGTCAACTGATCATAGTTAGATACAAGAAGGACAACTGAGCGTTCAAGATGGAACATCAGTTGTAGGACTAAATCAGTTAGATCAATAGCTTGAAGTTCAAAGTCAGCTGAGAGTTCAAATGCTCCTACTCAGACAAAAGCATTCAGATAGAACATCAGAGCTGAAGACCAATCAGATGAAGATCAGACGACTCAACCGACTATCAAATGTTGGAGGTCAAAGGTTAAGTTTTGAATTTCAAACAAGGAAGTCACGTGAAGTTTTGACTCTCTGTCATTACTTCATTTGGCCCAACACAAGGTTGTCTCAGATGGAAAGCAGAAGCATGCAGTTTCCAAATCTGGAAAGTCTGCAGAGATGAGAGACAAGCCATCGCTTTCAAAGAACAGAGATCAACAGCTCCTCCAACGGCTAGTTGATTCTCTCCACCTATAAATAGAGGCCTTCACTCATTCACCAAGACTACGGGAAAGACAAGACAGAAGAGCAAGATAAAGTGCAAAGAGCGAAAGAAAGAACCAAATTCCTCACACGAGCTGAACTACATTCATTCTCTAAGAACATCATTAGTTAAGAGTTATAGAGTGTTATATTCTGTCTTAGTGTCTTTTGATCCAACCTTGAGAACATCACTTGTTGAGAGTTCGTAGAGTGTTAGATCTTAGCTCACTTCTTGTTCGAGCTATTTAGTTGGAACCCCACCCTTTCTTTCACCTGAAAAGGTTATTAGGACCCTACTCTTCTCGTAACTGAGTAGATAGGTTGATTAGTACCCGTAAACTAATCTGTAAGGTTGATAAGTACCCGTAAACTTATCTCAACGGTTGCAAAGCCCGCGTAAGCTTTGTAGTTTGTCCAGAAGAACTTGGACTGAGTTGTGTGGACTCACAACTCCCCGTGGACGTAGGAGTTATCTCCGAACCACGTTAAATCTTGTGTGTTGTGTTTAATTTTTCAGGTACTTATTGCATATTCAACTGACTTACTAACCTGCATACAAACTGCATTATTCCATATCAACTGTTTTGGTTTTTGACCAACCTTGCACGTAAGCGTGAGTTGATTTTATACGAGTTAATTTCCACCACATTTCGCACAACACTTCAATTCCAACTGAGTTGCATTACTCAGTTGTGATTCCAACTGAGTTGCAATACTCGGTTGTGTTAATTTTTAGGGTGTTGTTTTAAAAAGTTTTATCTGGTGTATTCCCCCCCATACACCAGAACTCGTATTGGGACCATCAGTAAGTAAGTGTAGAAACAAAGAAATGAGAAAACGAGGGTTTGTATGTTTCCGATTGATGATATGGTTGATGTATTGATCATAAGCATGATTATATGTACTTAGTATGAATTTCTTAGATTTTATAAAAATATTTGGAAAAAATCGACAACAATGTTCGTTGCTCGATAAAATGACGTGTTAAATGATTATGAGTATGTATTGATTGATTTGAGTTGGTTGATGATTAATAAGCATGAGTGTAGTTGATGATGATTTCATATAAGTTATGAAACAGAAGTTAGAAGTTGGTTGTGATTTGAAATTGAAATGAAATTTGCTAAGTGTTTTCGTTAATTGAAAAGACGAAAAGTGCTCGTCGTATTTTAATTGAGGAATGTGAAAGTGTTCACGTTAAATAATTGTGTGACTTGACTGTTAAATTGATGGAAATTTCGTGCTCATAAAGGTTGTATAG
This sequence comes from Schizonepeta tenuifolia, assembly GCA_029490685.1. Taxonomy (NCBI): domain Eukaryota; kingdom Viridiplantae; phylum Streptophyta; class Magnoliopsida; order Lamiales; family Lamiaceae; genus Schizonepeta; species Schizonepeta tenuifolia. The sequence continues at coordinate 38,116,921 of CM055956.1, forward strand.
CATTGATCGAACCTAGGGAAACGTGCGTCGAGTTTTCATATGTCTAGAGTTTTCGGCCAGTTCTGCCACGCTTCACAGAAACGGCCATAACTCTTTACTCGTATCGAGTTCCGTAAATTGGATAGTAAAGTAGACTTCCGTGTCTTTCTTTTGAAATAAGGAACATCCCCTGTTTCGAAAAGCTCTGTTCTGTAAAGGCTCCAAACCTACTGACTTGTGCAGGAAAAATTCTAAACTCATTTTTCTTAAGTTGAAGTCTTTTCAACTTAATTCTTTAAGAACTTTTAAGTCGTTAGGAGTTATTGACTTACGTTTTTAACTAATCTAATTGTCGAGTAAAGAACCGAGTTAGCTCTAAATGAGATGTGTCCGAGTCTCGTTTTTTTTATTTAAAAACCAAAAGGGATTAGTTAAAGTGCGAACGCCTAAAAGACTTAACCGAATTCATTTTCCTTTTTCCTTTAATCGTCTCGACCAATTACTAAAGTTTGATTAATTGCAATAAAAGGAGGAAGTCGGAGTTGAAGATAGGACGGAAGATTGAAGACGAAAGCTTTTGCTGTTCCGTATGCCGTTTAAAGTGGGTTTTCTATATAACAAAATAAAGTGAGCGTTGCTCAAAATGTTTACTTATTGCTTTATAAGTATGTTTTGAAAGTGATTATCAGTGCATAAAAGAATTTGTTTTTATGAGTTCTTTTGTGCCATTCTGAGTTGGTTCACCAACTAATCGATCGGATTCTGAGTTAACCGGAAGGGTTTTCTAGTGTTAGTGTACATGGTAGCCGTTGTGTGTGGTACTCTGTTGAGGGGTAGCCAGCCACGGTAAGGAACGTGCACGGGAGAAGTATACTCTCCCCCAACATTGAAACAGAAGTTGGGCAAGTTGAACGTAACAACAGTAAAATGCTTGCGCACGTTATTTATGAAAGGAAAATGTTTAGTAAGCACGGGCCTTTGAAAGGAAAACTCCGTTGTGTTACTTTGAGAATGCCTGATGACTCTATAAAACCTATGATATGATTTCGGAAAAGTACCCACTAAGTATGTTTATACTTAGCCCTGTATGTATTTCTAAATGTGCAGGTTGAGTGACGAAGGCGGCGGAGGTTGAGTAGAGGTCGTACTTAAGGAAGTAAAGTTTAGTTGAGCCTCGATTTCACATCTGAAATGTGTTATCACTCTACGTTTTATTCCGCTGCAAAATACTTTTTTTTGATGTATAATCTTTTTAGTTTAAGTTTTCATACTTGAAACCTAGTCAACTTAGAAACAACTTTGTCGAGCGATCCTTCGAGATCGACTCTCTTTTGTTTAATAGAATCAGTTCATAGTAACTATCTTATCAAAGTTATGTCAGTTTATCATTTATTTAGTAATTCCCCCTTTCTTCCCCGCTTCTTTAATCCAAACCTCCAGTCGCACCCCGGCTTTGCCATCCCTCGGGATTTGGGGCTGTGACAGAGTGGTATCAGAGCAATCGTTTCTGCTCTGCATCCAAAAATTCTTTCAAGTTAGTCCGGTAGAGCATTTGTTTATGTTCTGCACCCGAGTCTTCGTTCAAGTAAAGTTTAGTTCGTATCACTAAACTTAAAAAAAATAATGTAGACAACAACTCAACTTCCCGCTACGTCGATTCAACCGAAGAATAAAAGAAAGAAAAGTTTCAGAAGTGTTGCTTCGTTTTTGCGAATTTTTTTTTTTAAGTATGCAAGCATGTGAAGAACAAATTATGCCAAGTATGAGTTGATTGAAGTATGAGTGTCATACTTTGTGATATTATGTGAAATTATTTGATTTATATTTTCTTTGATTGAGATGTATGTCGGCTTGAGAATCTAAACTATTTCTAAGGCTTTTCCCGATTCCTTGAGAACATAGACGTTTTAAGAAGCGTTGGTTCCAAATTGTTTCGAAAGACACGATCAAAAGAATAGAAGTACAGAATCGAGTATAGACAAATGTTACTTACGTATAAGTGACATGAACGAAGTCATTTTCAGTTGGAGTTCACCTCGTTAGAACTTCAAGAAGAGATTTGTTTTAATTGTTAAGAATCGAGTACGAATTTTAGCTAATTTTTCAATGATCGTTCGATTCCAACGATGACTAGAACTTGTGTTCTAAAGTTATATTCCAACTATTATTTCAACTATTTTGGAATTTATTTCACAATTAGTAATTGAACGAAGAATACGATAAGTACGAGATTCAAGTGTCGAGAAGGGTTTATATTAATACAGTTTCCACTCTAATGTGGCATCAAAAATATATTCTAATCAATAAGAACAATACGTGTTTATCGGTTAAGAGTTTTCTTGAGGGAAACTGAGAAGTCTCAATTAAAAGTGGGAAAAAGTCGAATTTTTTTTAAGTATTTTTGTGCAATTTGAGAAATTGCTAGTGCTTAAGATAAGCTAAATCCTTGTTAAGTGATTAAGAGAATAAGTGTGAATATAAGAATATTCCGTTAAGTAATTAAGATGTTACAATTGAATATGGAATTATTCTATTTATAAATTAAGAAATTCCTTAAGAGGTGTTATTATCCTACCAGTCACTGATCCGTGTTTCCTTAAAACTTTTTAGGATGGCTGCTAGACATGTTGGACCACGGACGGCTGTACCTCTAGGAGAGCGATCCATCGTAGAGCAGATTATACATGAGTAACATATTTACGCGAACGACCCAGATCATGACATAGGACAGCTTGTCAGCAACTTCGCTTCGCACTATTACCCGGCTAGATATTTTGTTGATGAACGGAAAGCTATGGAGGACCTTATCGGTCGACTGCCCGATGAATGGCAAGGATGAGCGAACAACACCGCCTGGTACTATCTCACTTTAATGGGAGACGTTGTAGAACCCACAGGAGACTTTGTAGGATTCGTTTTAACAATTCAGGCATGACATCTACAGAGTCGACACATTGTATATGTTCCTATACTACCCCATTACCCTTACCGCTACACTCCGGTTGTTCTAGAACCAAGGTCACTCTTCGAGATGGACCCAGTGCTTGCCGAGTTGCTAGAGTTACCACCTGTACTTGCTCCACGCGACAAATTTCTCCCAAAGTCAGCCTCACTTGTTGAGGAGGTGGGATCGACGTCAGACTTAGCTCAGTACGTCTTGGACCCGGAGTTAGGGGACAGTTTGAGGCAGGACCATTAGGGGTCCCTTCTCCAGAGGCATACATGCCTAGTTCGCACCATGAGCACCCGTTTCCTCCTAAGAAGCGGACTACAACGACCAGCTTTGCCAACTTGGTTCTGCACTTAGAGAGGACCGTTCCAGAGGTACCACCGCCACCACCTCTAGTGCCAATGGACAGCACTGCGACTAAGGTTGGCAAGACATTTGCGTTAGTCTTTGGAGCAGACTTAGAGGAGGACCCTATGGAGGATCTTGAGGAGGTTTCGGTTGTAGAGGACAGCGAGGACTCGACTGCAGCTTCTTGAGTAGTCAGTCATAAAAGTGTTAGTAGTTTTAAAATGTTTTTGTATATAGATCGGATCAGTAGACTTCTTTTTGTAGTACTTCCACGGATATGATATTTTACGAATCGTTTCCGTTCTAGTACCTTGTATAGGTACAGAAATGCACCCGATTAGAGCATTCTGTATGTAGGCAGGCAGTTGGCCTAACTCAGACTAGTCGTAGTCTAGTTTTTGTATAAGTCCTCGTTGGAGGCAAAAACAGTACTCATTCGACGTGTATGTATATATATGACCCCGTGAGTGGGCTTTGATCTCGTGAAAGTTTCTTCTAATCGTGTTTAGTTGAATATTCTTGTTTAACTTGAGAAGTTAAAAAGTTTATAAAACTAGTATCGGAGTTATTATCTGTTTCTTTTCCGTGAACGTGTTTAAGTTGGAAAAAGGTTTAGTAAGAGAGTGAACGCTTAAAGCAAAGTGTTAATGAAAATTCTTGTTTTCCTTAGTTTCGAAATGCCGCCAAGAGTAGTAAACAGAAGAGGTAGAAGACCTGGTAGGCCTAGAGGATCTGGTAGAGGTCGAGGACAATGTGAAAGCAAAGAAGAGCAAAAACATCAAGCAACCCCTTCACTCCCACCACCCCCACAACGTCATAACATTGAGGATCTATTCTTTAAAAGAAATCTACCTGTTTATAATGGGTCTGAAAACCCGAGCGATGCTGAGCGTTGGGTACGATCCATAGAAAGAATCTTTAAGCTTCTTAAATATACTGATAAGGAACGCCTTTCGTGTGTTGCGTTTCAACTAGCCGAACCAACTAATTACTGGTGGAAGGCTACACAGAAAGTTATACCGGCGGAGCAAATGGCTCAAATTACTTAGGATGAATTTAAGGAGGCATTTTATAATAAATATGCATCCGATCAAGTGGATACCGAAGAGAAAATAGCAAAGAAGTTTCGTGGAGAACTTAAACATGAACTAGGAGTAGCATTAGCCAGTCACGAAGGACTGAGCTATACGGAAATACTATGACGAGCCCTAGAAATAGAGGCAGTTGTGCCGGATAAAAGAAAGATTGTAGCATCCGTACCAGCACCAATCCAAGCTCTGAAGCAAAGCCATTCCAATAATAATAACAACAACTATAGAGAAAAAAGGCAATGGGAAGGAGGAAATAACAGTGGCTACTATTAGCACTATAATAACCAAGGAAACCAAGGGGAAAATCAACGTGGTTTTCAACAGCCAAATCAGAATAACAACTATGGCAAGAAGCCGTGGAAAGGGAATAACCAACAAGGAAATAAACAATCAAGGCAGTGGAAGGGAAATAATCCACAAGGACAGTTGCAAGGACAACAAAGAAACAATAATCAAGGAGGAAACAACCAAGGAAAAAAAAAATCATTTTTCCTACCTGTCCTAAGTGTAACAAGATGCATCCCGGTGCTTGTCAAGCAGGCACGGGTGGTTGCTTGAAGTGCGGGCAGAAGGGGCACATGAAGAGGGATTGCCCAAAACTGTTTCAAACGGTGGAACCAAACCAGTATGGTCAGCCCCAACCATTAAAAGCAATTCGAGCCCAGTCACAGCAACAACTGACACAACAACAACAGAATGCAAGGGCATTCATGATTAGGCAAGAGGCGCGCAATAGGGGCAAAGGAAATTTGCCAGGTATTGGACAAACTTCTTAATTACCCTGTCAGAATTTTGCTTCATACCAGAGCTTTACAATCGTTTATTTCTAGTGCATGTTGACACTATAGAAGTAAAACCAGAGCGCGCTAATCATGAAAAGAGAATAACCACGCCCTTACGAGAAATTATCGTCACTTCCTTAGTTTTGCTCGAACATAGAATTAGACTTAGGATCTTTTAAGATCATTGCGAACAATCTGAACGTAATGAAAATGTTCGACGTAGATATAATCCATGGGATGGATTGATTATCTATTAACTGCGCCATTTTGTATGGAGCATAGCCCAAAGGAATAAGAAGAACTTAAGATCCAACTGCAAGAGTTGTTAGATCTAGTTTCATTAGGCCGAGTGATGTACCATGGGGAGCGCCTGTTTATTCATCAGGAAGAAGGATGGTTCTATGAGGATATGCATAGTCTAGCGAGAGTTGAACAAGATCACCCTCAAGAATAAGTATCCTTTGCCAAGGATAGAAGACCTCTTCGATCAACTCAAAGGAGCAGGTGTATTTTCGAAGATAGACTTAAGTTTTGGATACCACCAACTAAAAATCAAACCCGAAGATATACCTAAAACCGCTTTCTGAACCAGATATGGCCATTATGAATTCTTAGTTATGCCATTCGGATTAACTAATGCTCCAGCAGTATTTATGGATCTCATGAATAGAGTTTTCCATCCGTACTTCGATAAATTTGTCTTAGTATTCATCGACGACATTCTCATTTACTCCAAGAATGAGAAGGAGCACGAAGAACACTTACGGATAGTGTTAGAAACGCTTAGCACTGAGAAACTTTATGCCAAATTCAGTAAAGGCGAATTTTGGCTAAAAGAAGTAATGTTTCTTAGACACATAATATTAGCAGAAGGCATCAAGGTGGACCCTGCCAAGGTAGAGGCAGTACGCAACTGAAAGTCACCAACCAATCCTAACAAGATTAGGAGTTTCTTAGGTTTAGCTGGCTATTATAGACGTTTTATTGAAGGATTTACTACAATTGCTAGACCGATGATGCAACTACTCCGGAAGGAAAACAAGTACAAGTGGACTGATAAGTGCGAGACAAATTTTCAGACGCTCAAGGAAAAGTTGACCACCGCACCAGTCTTAGCTCTTCCAAAAGCAAATAAGGAATACGTAGTATATACTGACGTGTCGAAGAATGAATTAGGATGTGTTTTGATGCAAGAAGGAAAGGTGATAGCCTACGCTTCACAATAACTTAGACCCCATGAAGTCGATTATCCAACCCACGATTTGGAATTAGCAGCCGTTGTGCATGCGTTAAAATTTTGGAGACATCACCTTTATGGAGTTAGGGTTGAGATTTTTATGGATCACAAGAGTTTGAAGTACTTTTTTTCAAGCAGAAAGAAATGATTATGAGGCAAAGAAGATGGCTCGAATTAGTCAAGGACTATGATTGTGGTATCAATTACCATCCAGGAAAACCTAACGTCGTAGCAGATGCACTGAGTCACAAGACTCCAACTAAAGTAGGGTGTCTCTTAATCGAAGAAGAAACACTTGTACAAAAATTTGAGATGATGGATTTGGAAGTGCTCGATACACCTAAGAAAATAACTAGCCGAATAGCAGCACTCGTAGCTACACCAGACTTACGAGAGAGAATTATAAGTGTCTAGCGAAAGGATGAGACGATCGAGAAGCTACGCCTAAGAATAAGAACAGATAACTTGGACAGTTATTCCGAAGCGCCAGATAATGCAATAGAATTTGAGGGTAGACTATGTATCCCTAATGATGACGAACTGAAGAATGAGATCATGAGTGAGGCTCATAACACACCATATACCCCGCACCCAGGAAGTACGAAGATGTATCATGATTTAAGAAGAAACTTCTGGTGGAATGGTTTAAAACGAGATGTAGCCTCGTTTGTAGAACGATATTCGGCTTGCCAACAAGTGAAAGCTTTACACCAACGACCGCAAGGGATGTTGCAACCATTAAGTATTCCAACATGGAAGTGGGAAGATATAGCCATGGATTTTGGGACGGGTTTACCCAAATCTAGAAGAGAAAATACTGTCATCTGGGTAGTTATAGACAGACTCACAAAATCAGCTCATTTTCTACCAATTCCAAACACCATGGATCAGAAAAGTTAGTACAGTTGTATGTTTATGAGATTGTACGTCTGCACGGAATACCAAAGTCGATAATGTCTGATAGAGATGCCAAATTTACTTCGAGATTTTGGATCACTATGCAGAAGGAGTTGGGTACGAGGCTTAATTTCAGTACAGCCTTTCACCCCCAAATGGATGGACAATCCGAGAGGACGATTCAAATACTCGTAGATATGTTCAGAATGATAGTATTAGATCGAAGTGCAAACTGGGAGAATATTTTGCCGTTAGTCGAATTCGCTTATAATAATAGTTACCAGGCAACGATAGGAATGGTGCCTTACGAGGCATTGTATGGAAGAAAGTGTAGATCACCGCTTTATTGGGATGAAGTAGGTGAAAGAAAGAATTTAGGACCAGAATCAGTCAGTGAAATGATTGAGACCATTCGATAGATACGAGTTAGAATGAAAGAAGCCTAGAGCCGACAGAAGTCTTATGCCGATGTACGCCGATCAGAACTTAAATTCGAAGTAGGAGATAAAGTTTTTCTTAAGATTTCTCCGTCTAAAATAATCATTAGATTCGGTGTCAAGGGTAAATTTAGACCAAGGTTTATAGGACCTTATGAGATTTTGGAAAGATTCAGACCCATTGCTTATAGATTGGCCTTACCGCCAAGTCTAGGATATGTCCATAATGTTTTCCATGTGTCTCAATTAAGAAAGTACGTGTTCGATCCTAAACACATGATTCATCAGCAGGACGTTGTTCTTGATTCTGATCTAAGTTATGAAGAAAGACCGCAATCGATCTTAGATCGAAGAGTGCAAGAATTAAGAAACAAGTCGATACCATTAGTAAAAGTGTTGTGGAGTCACCACGGGCAAGAAGAAGCCACGTGGGAACTCGAAGAAAAGATGAAGGAGAAATACCCTTATCTTTTTGAAAAAGGTATGCAAATTTTGGGACGAAATTTTTTGTTAGAGGGGTAGGATGTAACATCCCGGCTTTTCTTCCGTCACTAAAATAAAAATTTGATAATTAATTAAGGCTTTGCAGGCCTCAGTTAAGGAATTTCAATTTTAAGACTAACGGTGTCACAGCCCCAAATCCCGAGGGACGGCCGAAGCCGGGGTGCGACTGGGGTTGGATTAAAGAAGCGGGGAAGAAGGGGGCTAACTGACTAACATACATAAAAGATATCAACCAATCAATGAACAAGACTTGAATATAACAAGAAAGAGTTAATCACGAGTGATTACTAGACAAAAGTACAGAATAGTAACTAAGTTCAAGTTTATAGACTTATACTACAGAGTTTTGTTCAAGAGACAAGTTCTCAAAAGACTTAGAGTTTGGCAGCGGAAGAGTCCTAACTAAAGCATCCTATCTTTCAACTCAACTTCAACCGTTGCCGCTCACGTCGCTTCAACCTGCACATTTAGAAAACAATGCAGTGCTAAGTACAAATGTACTTAGTGGGCACGATGCTGAAAACATAATCATAGGTATAGATAAATATGGCATTTCATAAAGGTAGCACATCGGGGTTTTATTGAAAGAGGCCCGTGTCTACCAAACATTTTCTGACTCTTTTCTCAAATTAGCTTGCAAGCATTTTTCTGGTATGTTACATTCAATCTTGACCAAAACTCATTCACCGTGGCTGGTACCCCTCAACAGGATATCACATACACCACAGGTTACAAAGTGCACTAACTCTGGAAAGCACTTAGCAGCTAACTCAGAGCCGATCGTTAGTTAACCTAGTTAGATTAACTCTAAATTTGGAAAACACGAATGTTAACTCAGATAGGTACAAGAGAACTCACATAAAACGTAAAACAGTTCATGCCATAATATCACTTTAAAAACACAGATATCAAATCGATAAAGAAAGATTTTCCGAGCATTGCTCGATTTATTTTGTATATAAAAGCCCACCTCGTAATACAGAACTAAGAAGTACTAGCTTCCAATCTTCGGATCTTCCGTCCTTTCTTTACTGCTGGCTTCCTCCTTCATCGTAAAATAATAATACTTAAAATCGATTCGTAAAAGATAATCGATCAAAGAAACTCGAAAAAGGTTTTAGTCGTTTCATTTCTTTAGGCATTTGCACGCTTACTAGATTCATTTTACTTAAACGGGAATGAGACTCGTACAAATCCCGTTTAGAACTCGAAAGGTCTCATACTCGACTCTCAGGTCAGTAGAGAGGGTAGTCGATAGCCTAATACGACTTAAAAGATCAAAAGGAACTAAGTTGGAAAGAATCAACTTAGGGAAAATTACGTTTTTGTTCATTACGACTTATGCATTTTCTCGCTTAACTAAACTTCTTTACTTGAACAGGTAAGAGATGAGGTCTCATCTCATTTAGCACTTCAAGGCTCCTTTCTTGACTCTAGGTTCAGTAGGAAGATAGTCGTTAGTTATTACGGCTTAAACGATCGAAAGGAAACTAAGTTGCGAACGAAACAACTTAGAAGAAAGAAAACTGAAATTTCACTGCGCAATACAGAAACTCTGGGGACTGCCCAGAACAGGGGCTCTGGAAACAGGGGATGAGCCCTGTACCGTTGGAAATTTTGGGATTTCTAGTTTACGCTCCAATTTACGGAACGCAAATCCGATAAACGAGCCAAAAGTTATTACAGTTTCCGGCGAGGGTCGCAAAACTGCCGTACTAACCCTAGTTGCTCTATAGAATCGACGTGTAACGTCTTAGGTTCGTTCTAAGTTCTCGTATTCGATTTCTTATGAAACTTGACCCTCAAGGCAGTCAACACGTACCCTTGTACGTGATGAACTCCTTCTCAAAACTCGTCCAATAGTATGACGTTCTAAACGTCGGCTTTCAACTAACATGTACTAAACCAACAAGTTATCAATTTCCCGTTCTAGTTCTCGACTATCACTATAACTCATATTATATTAGCTCGAAAGCTCATGACATCAACTACAAAGTCATTCCCAAGTCCATCATAAACGATATTATCAAGTTAGAATTCCCATTCGACTTCTCGGTTATTAGATATGACTAGTGGTTTGTCTCTTACACAATTTTCAAAGTTGCCGGATTTCGTTCAAATTTTACGTCATTAAACAACATCTAACTAGAATCACTTTCATGCTTATAATCATTTCATATCAACACTATATTTCAACTTACGACGAGCTCTTCGTCTCTTACATCCCACCAAATAATTTTAGAAAATTCTCAAATAAATTCCTATCATCATTTAATACCATTTACAACATTATTTCATCAACCAAACATCATCTAAATCAAACACATGAAAACCCCTAATTTCCTACTCATTTTCGGTTTTAATACATAGGTTAAGAGGGTGTTTTTCTTCATCAATTAACAACATTTAACTCTTAATCATCCTATTATAACATCAATTAATCAATTCAAGTCCAATTACACATCAACATGCAAAAACCCCCAATTTCAAACCCTAAACCCTAAATCGATTTGAAACAAACAAAGAGCTTTCGATTTCTCTTGGTTCTAATCTCTAATTAAACACTTCCTAAGGATGAATTTAACATCAATTGAAGAATTCCATCAACCTACACAAAAAGCCCTAAAATTCGGTATTGGCATAGAGTTAGGGCTTTTGATTTTCTTCCAATTTTGATCTTAGAATTCACATCCAAACACAACTAATTAAACTAATCGAAGATCAAAACATCTAGCTCATCACCCCTAAATTTTCGATCAAAAAGAAAATAAAAAGAAGTGGATGATGGATGAATAGAATTAAAGAGGAGGTGAATACCTTGATTTTTACTAAAGGAAGGAATGAAGTTTGATGGATGGAAGAAGACTTGTTATTTTTCTTGCTCAAAATCTTGAAGCTTTCTTCAACAATGGAGGAAGAAGAAATGAAGAAGGGAGGGAGAAGGGGCAGCCTAAATTTTGAGGTTGAGGGAGGAGATATGATTTGGTGATATAACATGGTTATATACTTAGGTTAAATAGGTGAATAGTGAATAGTGTTGGAATAGTAGTAGGTAGAAAGTAATACTATATAAAAGAAATGATCTACCTTGCTAAAGAGAGAGAGAAATCGGTTATGAGAGGGAAGGGAGGGAAAAATACGCGCTTTTCCGACGCGATACGATGTTACGGAAATCGGACGATGAAAAACGTAGCTCGGCGCAAAATCGTCACGATTCGATTCGTCCAAAAATTCTAACGTATAAAACTTAGTTGGAAAATAAAATTTATAAAATTAATTCCGACAAAAACTCGGGACGACACAGTCAGAGTTTCGTCCGGAAAATCATAAAAATGAACTTTCTCGGGCGAGTTCGTATCGCGATTTCGTGAATGTAAAAATCAGACGGTTTTCCGTTCTGAGTTCACGATCTAAAAACTTTTCGTACGCGCTAACCCTGAATACAATAGTCGTCTAGCTAACTTCCGTAATTTATTTTCGGAAACGGATTCGACCGTTAGTCTTAGAATTCAAAAACGTAAATTTAGGCGTGCAAAGCCATTTATTTTATTAACTTTAAATTTTTGAGATCGTAAGGAATTTCCGGGGCATTACATCCTACCCCCTTAGGAAAAATTTCGTCCCAAAATTTGCATACCTTCTGCAAAAAGATGAGGATATCGCTCCTTCATCTTCTCCTCGAGTTCCCACGTGGCTTCTTCTTGCCCGTGGTGGTTCCACAGCACTTTAACGATCGGTATCGATTTGGTTCTTAATTCTTGGACTTTTCTATCCAAAATCGATATCGGCTTCTCTTCATAGCTTAGGTCAGATTCAAGAACTACGTCTTGCTGACTAATGACGTGCTTAGGATCGTAAACATATTTTCTCAACTGAGAAACGTGGAAGACGTTGTGAACGCTTCCTAGACTTGGCGGTAAGGCCAATCTATAAGCGACGGGTCTTATTCTCTCGAGGATTTCATAAGGTCCTATAAACCTGGGTCTTAGCTTACCCTTGACTCCGAATCTAACGATTCCTTTGGTCGGTGATATCTTAAGGAAAACCTTATCTCATATTTCAAACTCAAGATTGGTTCGACGATCATCGGCATAAGACTTCTGTCGGCTCTGAGCTTCTTTCATTCTATCACGAATCTGCCGAACTATCTCAATCATCTCATTAATCGCATCTGGGCCTAGGTTCTTTCTCTCACCTACTTCGTCCCAATAAAGCGGTGATCTACATTTCCTTCCATACAAAGCCTCAAACGGCGCCATTCCTATCGTGGCCTGATAGCTGTTGTTGTAAGCGAATTCGACTAAGTGTAGAATTTCTTCCCAATTCGCGCCTCGGTCCCAAACTACTGTCCTCAACATATCGACTAAAATCTGAATCGTTCTCTCTGACTGCCCATCTGTCTGTGGGTGAAACGCTGTACTGAAATTAAGCTCTATTCCCAATTCTTTCTGCATCGAAATCCAAAATCTTGAGATAAATTTGGCGTCTCTATCTGATACTATGACCCTCGGTACTCCATGCAGACGTACAATCTCTCTGACGTATAACTGAGCTAGTTTCTCTGATCCGTACGTAATCTTAATCGGTAAGAAGTGCGCTGACTTCGAAAGCCTATCTATTATCACCCAAATTGCTGTGTTTCCTCTTCTCGACTTAGGCAAGCCTGTGAAAAAATCCATAGCTATGCCTTCCCATTTCCATTCTGGGACATCCAATAGTTGCAGCAATCCATACGGTCGTCGGTGTAAAGCCTTAACTTGCTGACATGCTAGGCATCTTTCTACAAACGAGGCAACGTCTCATTTCATTCCATTCCACCAAAAGTTTCTTCTCAAATCTTGGTACATTTCCGTACTTCCTGGATGTGCTGTGTAAGGTGTATCGTGAGCCTCACTCAAGATCTCGTTCTTTAGTTCGCTGTCGTCATCAGGAATACAAATTCTGCCTTCGAAAAGTATCACATTGTCTGGTGCTTCGGAAAATCCATCTGGTTTCTCTGTTCTTATCATTAATCGCAACTTTTCCATTGACTCGTCCTTCCTCTGAGCATTGATGATTCTTTCCCGCAAATCTGGTGTAGCTTCTAATGCTGCGATCTGACTTGCTATCGTAGCTGGCGTGTCAAGCACTCTGATATCCATCTTCTCGAATTCTCGCACTAGAGTTTCTTCCTCTACAACAAGGCATCCTAGCTTCATTGGAGCCTTGCGACTCAAAGCGTCTGCTACCACATTAGCCTTTCCTGGGTGATAGTTAATTCCGCAGTCATAATCTTTGACTAATTCGAGCCATCTTCTTTGTCTCATGTTCAGTTCTTTTTGCTCGAAAAAGTACTTCAGGCTCTTGTGATCGGTGAATATCTCAACTCTTACACCATAGAGATGGTGTCTCCAAATCTTTAACGCATGCACTACAGCTACGAGTTCTAAGTCGTGGGTTGGGTACTCAACTTCGTGAGGTCGAAGTTGTCGTGAAGCATAAGCTATCACTCGTCCATCTTGCATTAAGACACAACCTAATCCATTTTTCGATGCGTCGGTGTAAACCACATACTCTTTGTTTGTGTCTGGAAGTGCTAGTACTGGTGCTGTAGTTAACTTCTCCTTAAGAGTTTGGAAACTCTTCTCACACTCATCCGTCCATTTAAATTTGGTATCCTTCCTGAGTAACTGCGTCATCGGGTGAGCGATCGTAGAGAATCCCTTAATAAACCTTCTGTAATAACTGGCTAATCCCAAGAAACTTCTGATCTCGTTCTGACTAGATGGCGATTTCCAGTTGTACACTGCTTCTACCTTGGCTGGATCCACCTTGATTCCTTCTGCCGATACGATGTGCCCAAGGAACATTACTTCCTTCAGCCAAAATTTGCACTTACTTAATTTGGCGTAGAGTTTCTCGGCTCTTAGTGTCTCCAACACTATCCGTAGAAGTTCTTCGTGCTCCGTCTCATTCTTAGAGTAAACGAGGATGTCGTCGATGAATACTAAAACGAATTTGTCCAAGTAGGGGTGGAAGACTCTATTCATCAGATCCATGAATACGGCTGGAGCGTTGGTTAAACCAAATGGCATCACTAAAAATTCGTAATGGCCATATCGGGTTCTAAAAGCGGTCTTCGGTACGTCCTCAGGTTTGATCTTGAGCTGATGGTACCCTGACCTTAAATCTATCTTGGAGAAAACTTTTGCACCTTTGAGCTGATCGGACAGATCCTCGATCCTTGGCAAAGGATATTTGTTCTTAAGCGTGATCTTGTTCAGTTCTCGGTAATCGATGCACATTCTCATTGATCCGTCCTTTTTCCTAACAAATAGCACTGGTGCTCCCCAAGGTGAGACGCTTGGCCTGATGAAACCAAAGTCTAGTAATTCCTGTAACTGGATTTTGAGCTCTTCCAGTTCCTTTGGTGCCATCCTGTATGGGGCTTTAGACTTAGGAGCTGCTCCTGGTTCTAAATCGATCGTAAAGTCCACATGACGATCTGGTGGCAATCCTGGTAGTACTTCCGGAAAGACATCTTCGTATTCATTCACAACTTTTACGTCTTGGATGGTCTTCTCGGCTCCTGGCTCTCCGACTAGGTACACAAGATAGGCTGTGGTACCTTTCTTCTTCATGAGTTTCGTGGCTTGAAGGGCTGATATAATTGGTACGCCTCTACCCATGGAAATTCCGTGGAATTCAGTTGGTTCTTTACCCGGCGGTTGAAAAGAGATTTTTCTCTCGTTGCAGAGAATTGTGGCGTAATTCTCTGACAACCAATCCATTCCTAGGATTATATCTACGTCCCACATTATCATGACATTTAAGTTGTTCGCTATAACCTTATGAGTTCCGATTTCTAGTTCTAGGTTAGAGCAAACATGGGTAGAAGTAGTGATCTCTCCTGACGGTGTGGCTACTCTCATAGATTGTGCAGCTCTTACAGGCCTGATGTCTAAGTTATCGGCGCACGAGCCAGCAATGAAAGAATGCGATGCGCCAGTATCAAACAGTATCTTAATGGGGGTGTTGTGGAGTTTTCCCATACCTGCGAGATTGTCTTTTCCTTTGCGCTGACCACCCTGTTTGATAGCGCATGACCTCGCATCCTGTTGCTGCTGTGCATACTGCTGAAGCTGCTGCTGGTTCATCGGCGGCTGCTGCTGCTGTGCTTGGATGGCTCGGAGAGGTACGGCTTGAAGCGGCTTCGGGCAATCCTTTTTCATGTGCCCCTTCTGTCCACAATTGAAACAGTTGGGGGTGCCTATCTGACAGACTCCAGGATGGGCTCTGTTGCACTTCGGGCAAACAGGTATGGTAACCCTCCCTGGGTTATTCGCTCCCTGGTTGAAGTTTCTCTGTTGCCCCTGCGGCTGGTTCTGTTGATTATTGCCCTTTCATGGCGAGTTCTGCTTATTCCCCTGAATAAACAACCCCGATTGGTTGTTTCCCTGCCACGGCCTCTTGTTGTTGTTGTTGTTGTTGTTGTTGTTGCCAAGTTGTTGATATCCCTGCTGGTTTCCCTTTTTCTGACCTCCCTGGTTGTTATAACCCTGATTGTAGCCTCCGCTACCTCCTCCGTTCCATTTTCTCTTACCCTGATAGTTGTTACTATTGCTGTTATAGTAGCCTCGGTTCTGATTCTGCGCTAGTACTGATGTAGTTGGTGCAATCTTCTTCTCATCAGGCACGACGGCCTCCATTTCTAGTGCTCTTCCCCAAATATCGGTATAGCCTAGTCCTCCATGACTAGCTAACGCGATTCCCAACTCATGTCGTAAACTCCCTTGAAATTTCTTGGATAGCCTCTCCTCAGTATCGACCAATGCCGGCGCATACCTTGACAGTTCGCAAAACTTGGCATTATATTCAGTCACGGTCAGCTTTCCTTGCTTCAGATTATAAAACTCGGCTTCCTTCTGTGCCCTATACTTCTTGGGGACGTACTTATCAAACAAGATCTCCTTGAACTCTTCCCATGTAAAACGAGCCAGATGTTCTGCGGGAATCACCTTCTGTCTCGCTTCCCACCAATAATCTGCCAATCCAGTCAGTTGGAATGCGACACAAAGCATTTTCTCCTCATCAATGCATCTGAGGAGCTTGAAATTCTTCTCGGTAGATCTCACCCATAGCTTAGCATCGCTAGGGCTACCCGTTCCATTGAACATTGGAGGGTTCCTCTTGAGGAAGAGATCCTCTATATCTCTACGGGGTGGTGGTGGAGGTGGTGGTGATGGGGGTGGAGATGGGGATGGTGATGGGGATGGGGTGGCATTCTGCTTATATTCTTGTTCCCTGTTGTTTTCCGGCTGACGTCTACCACGTTTCTCGGCGGCATTTTCTTTGGTCTAAAGAAAAATTGAAATTCTCATTAGTTCTTTTCTGTTAATTACTCTTGGTACTTACTAGCTCGTTCTCAACTTAATCAAGTTCACGGGATTACAAATCGAACATAGCTTCGATATTAACTTCATTAATCTTTTAACTCTCAAGTTAAACTCAATTCCTCGTTACACGAGTTCATTTGACATTCTGATTTTAATTACTCAATTCATAAGAAATTTTGCTTGATTAAAAACCCTCTTCACGGGTCATGTATATATATATACATCAAAAGAATATTAGTTCTGCCTCCAACGAGGACTTATACAAAAAGGTTAGACTACTACTAGTCTAAACTAGGCTGACTGCCTACTATTTATAGGGTGCACTAACAAGCTGCAACTCCGTACCTACTAAAGTACTAGAACGGAAACGATTCATAAAATTTCATATCCGCTAGAGTACTACAAAACTAACTAGTTACTGATCCGACTCTATACAGGACAAAAGAGCTACTACTACTACTGATATTTACCCGCGTCTACAACGCTCTGCTTAACTAAACTGCAGTCGAGTCCAAAACCTACCCCATATGGCCTACAAAAACCCTAAGAGTCCTCCTCTGGGTCCTCCTCCGGATCCTCCTCCAGATCCTCCTCCGGATCTTCGTCCGGGTCCTCCTCCTCGACTCTGAACCAAAAACAAGCTGTAGTGCCCTCGTCCACCCTCAGAGTAGAACCGTTAGCAAGTGTAAGCAGGGTGGGCGAGGGTGCCTCTGAAACCGTCTCCTCCAGGTCGGAAACCAAGTAGTCCTCGCTGACCTCTATCGCACGCTTCTTCAGGGGAAGAAGGTGCTCGGGAACTGAACCTGAACCTGACTCGAAGTCCTCTTTAGAACGGACCCTGGACGGTCCTGCCTCCATCTGCTCTCTGACTATTCCCCACTTCGCACAGATCTCCTCCAGCGGCGTAAGTGGAGAAGGTAACTCTAACAAAGAGGCGAGCTCCGCATCAATCTCTCGGTGGTCTGGCTCCTCCCTGTACAGTCTCGTCTCCAACTGTCCCCTGACTCTAACACAGACGTCCGGCACAAAAGGTGAAGACAACCCTAACAGCACGGCTATCACAGCGTCAACCTCCACGAATCCCGGTCCTGGGATCAACTCCTCGATCTGCTGACCAATTGGTGGTGACTTTGGTGTAACCACTGTCTCCTCGTCCTCCTCTAACTGTCCTAACTCTGCGTCCTCCCCTAACTGCTCGGACTCTGCGCCCTCCTCTAACTGCTCGGACTCTGCGTCCTCCTCCTCACTCGGTACACCGTCTGGTGGCAACTCCAACAGGGCGGCAAACTCTGGGTCTAAGTCGAGGTGCTCTGGCTCTGTCTCTGCTGGAAACTGACTGTAGGGCAGGTGTGGCTCTAATGGGATGGGAAGCATGAATCTGCTCTCAAAGAAGCGCCTGTGCACACACAGGGCGAATCCGGTGTAGTTGCCGGTCGGCTCAGTGTCGTCGCTGAAAATCCCTAAGAAGTACCACGCTGCACGGTGCGCCCAATCGCGCCACTCGTCCGGTAGGTGAACAATTAGGTCTAGAATTGCCTGACTCTCCCAAATCAAGTGTCGCACTGGGTAGTAAACTGAAGAAAAGTTACTAACAATCTGTCCTACGTCCTCCTCTCCGTAGTCTACCTCGAACTCGTAGTACTCATCCTGCAGCATGTCTACTATAGTGCGCTCGCACGAGGCCAAAGGCTGGCTCTTCCGAGCCGTGACACGAGTCCTAGCCATCCTACAAAAGTTTTAAGGAAACACGGATCAGTAACAGGTAGGGAAAATAACTTATCTCAACGAAAAACTTAAATTACAAAATGAATATTCCTTATTCAATTGTAACTTCATCACTTAAGTCAACCACTTATCAAGACTTCTAGCAATTCAAGAAATTGCACTTAAACAACATACATAATTAGAAGAAATCAAGATTTTTATTTCCATTCTTTATTTTACCAAATTTTTCTATTCATTTTAATTCTTTATTTCTTTCTCAACACACTTCTTAACGACTCTCACTTATTAAAAATAAAGTACGTTTACTTCGTTCATGTTACTTATTCAAAAGTAACATCCATTTACAAAAGAATTTGTCGTTTATGACTCTTGATATTCATACTAGTTGTAGTCGTCGCTCAAAGGCGAAATATGGAATTAAATTCCAAAAGAAAGAAGGAATATAACTTAAAGAATGATTTTCTGGAAAACTAAGTTCCAGTTGTCGTCGCTAAAATCGGGCGATCGATGAAAAAAAATTTTAATCGAGCTTCGTGCTCGACTTCTAATAATCTATGCGATTTTTCTTCGTAGAGTTCGATCGAGGCGCACCCTATTGAAACACGAAACGAGAAGAAAACGGAATGACGTGACACGAATGACGTCATTTACGTTACTTATACGTAAGCAACGTTCACTTATTTCATTTGGCTTTGATTCCCTTTACTTGATCTTTGTCGTCTCGTTCATATCCTTCTTAACTCGAAGCCGAAAGCTTCTCAAATGTCCAAATGCTCCCTTCGTTTACTAACACGATTTATCGAATCACTTTTATTTCTTTTTCCTCGCAGGAAATTCTTAGAAAACAAGTTCGACTTTGCCGAATCTTCATTCATGTCACTTAATGCACGTAACATTCATCAGTAGAAGTTCTTCTCGCGTTGGGGATCTCCTTTCGAAAACATCTCAAAACAACGTTTCTTAAAAACGTCTAAATTCTCGAAGAACCAGAAAGATCTTAGGTTTCAAGTCTACGTTTTCATTGAACCGGGGAAAATCCCTAAAATCCGACTATATTCTTGTATCCGCATAACTTTTCATTAAAAGGAAATCATTGCGCAAATAATTTCACATAAGATAGTACTTGTACTATCGCATAATCATATAAAGTATAAAAAAAAAATTATACTTCTGTAAAATTCTTATTTTTAAAAACACAACTCATTCTCATTCTCAATTTTTATCGAATACTTGCTCATAAAATTTCTTATTTAAAAGAAATCACATCATAAAATTCTTTCCTTTTCCTCGTTGAGTCGACGTAGCGGGCGGTTGAGTTGACATCTACGTTCTCAATCTTAGTATTGTAGTCTAACTCTCATCTTATACTTGGAAAGACGACTCTGATCTAGAGTATATACAAATACCCTGTCTCATGACTCGAAAGAAGACTCGATATAGAGTACAAATGAATACTCTATACTATTACTCGAAGGAAGACTTGTATAGGAATATCACTTGGTGATATTACTAGAAGGAATGACTCGTATTAGAAAAAGATGACTCATAACCAGAACAAGAAACAAACTACTGCTCCGATATCACTTTGTGATATTACTGAAAGAATAACTCATTCTAGGGAAATGACTCGAACTAGAAGATTGACTCATAGTCAGAGCAAGAGATGACCCTCAGCTCTGATACCACTCTGTGGTATCACTTAAAAAAATAACTTATACTAGAAAAGAATGACTCATGATCAGAGCAGGAAAATAGACCATGCTCTGATACCATTCTGTGGTATCACTAAAAAAAAATGACTCATACTCAGAGCAGGATACAAGCCTTGCTCTGATACCACTCTGTCACAGCCCCAAATCCCGAGGGACGGCCGAAGCCGGGGTGCGACTGGGGTTGGATTAAAGAAGCGGGGAAGAAGGGGGCTAACTGACTAACATACATAAAAGACATCAACCAATCAATGAACAAGACTTGAATATAACAAGAAAGAGTTAATCACGAGTGATTACTCGACAAAAGTACAGGATAGTAACTAAGTTCAAGTTTATAGACTTATACTACAGAGTTTTGTTCAATAGACAAGTTCTCAAAAGACTTAGAGTTTGGCAGCGGAAGGGTCCTAACTAAAGCATCCTATCTTTCAACTCAACTTCAACCGTTGCCGCTCACGTCGCTTCAACCTGCACATTTAGAAAACAATGCAGGGCTAAGTACAAACGTACTTAGTGGGCACGATGCCGAAAACATAATCATAGGTATAGATAAATATGGCATTTCATAAAGGTAGCACATCGGGGTTTTATTGAAAGAGGCCCGTGTCTACCAAACATTTTCTGACTCTTTTCTCAAATTAGCTTGCAAGCATTTTTCTGGTATGTTACATTCAATCTTGACCAAAACTCATTCACCGTGGCTGGTACCCCTCAACAGGATATCACATACACCACAGGTTACAAAGTGCACTAACTCTGGAAAGCACTTAGCAGCTAACTCAGAGCCGATCGTTAGTTAACCTAGTTAGATTAACTCTAAATTTGGAAAACACGAATGTTAACTCAGATAGGTACAAGAGAACTCACATAAAACGTAAAACAGTTCATGCCATAATATCACTTTAAAAACACAGATATCAAATCGATAAAGAAAGATTTTCCGAGCATTGCTCGATTTATTTTGTATATAAAAGCCCACCTCGTAATACAGAACTAAGAAGTACTAGCTTCCAATCTTCGGATCTTCCGTCCTTTCTTTACTGCTGGCTTCCTCCTTCATCGTAAAATAATAATACTTAAAATCGATTCGTAAAAGATAATCGATCAAAGAAACTCGAAAAAGGTTTTAGTCGTTTCATTTCTTTAGGCATTTGCACGCTTACTAGATTCATTTTACTTAAACGGGAATGAGACTCGTACAAATCCCGTTTAGAACTCGAAAGGTCTCATACTCGACTCTCAGGTCAGTAGAGAGGGTAGTCGATAGCTTAATACGACTTAAAAGATCAAAAGGAACTAAGTTGGAAAGAATCAACTTAGGAAAAATTACGTTTTTGTTCATTACGACTTATGCATTTTCTCGCTTAACTAAACTTCTTTACATGAACGGGTAAGAGATGAGGTCTCATCTCATTTAGCACTTCAAGGCTCCTTTCTTGACTCTAGGGTCAGTAGGAAGATAGTCGTTAGTTATTACGGCTTAAACGATCGAAAGGAAACTAAGTTGCGAACGAAACAACTTAGAAGAAAGAAAACTGAAATTTCACTGAGCAATACAGAAACTCTGGGGACTGCCCAGAACAGGGGATCTGGAAACAGGGGATGAGCCCTGTACCGTTGGAAAGTTTGGGATTTCTAGTTTACGCTCCTATTTACGGATCGTAAATCCGATAAACGAGCCAAAAGTTATTACAGTTTCCGGCGAGGGTCGCAAAACTGCCGCGCTAACCCTAGTTGCTCGATAGAATCGACGTGTAACGTCTTAGGTTCGTTCTAAGTTCACGTATTCGATTTCTTATGAAACTTGACCCTCAAGGCAGTCAACACGTACCCTCGTACGTGATGAACTTCTTCTCAAAACTCGTCCAATAGTACGACATTCTAAACGTCGGCTTTCAACTAACATGTACTAAACCAACAAGTTATCAATTTCCCGTTCTAGTTCTCGACTATCACTATAACTCATATTATATTAGCTCGAAAGCTCATGACATCAACTACAAAGTCATTACCAAGTCCATCATAAACGATATTATCAAGTTAGAATTCTCATTCGACTTCTCGGTTATTAGATACGACTAGTGGTTTGTCTCTTACACAATTTTCAAAGTTGTCGGATTTCGTTCAAATTTTACGTCATTAAACAACATCTAACTAGAATCACTTTCATGCTTATAATCATTTCATATCAACACTATATTTCAACTTACGACGAGTTCTTCGTCTCTTACATTCCGCCAAATAATTTTAGAAAATTCTCAACTAAATTCCTATCATCAATTAATACCATTTACAACATTATTTCATCAACCAAACATCATCTAAATCAAACACATGAAAACCCCTAATTTCCTACTCATTTTCGGTTTTAATACATAGGTTAAGAGGGTGTTTTTCTTCATCAATTAACATCATTTAACTCTTAATCATCCTATTATCATCAATTAATCAATTCAAGTCCAATTACACATCAACATGCAAAAACCCCCAATTTCAAACCCTAAACCCTAAATCGATTTGAAACAAACAAAGGGCTTTCGATTTCTCTTGGTTCTAATCACTAATTAAACATTTCCTAAGCATGAATTTAACATCAATTGAAGAATTCCATCAACCTACACAAAAAGCCCTAAAATTCGGTATTGGCATAGAGTTAGGGCTTTTGATTTTCTTCCAATTTTGATCTTAGAATTCACATCCAAACACAACTTATTTAAACTAATCGAAGATCAAAACATCTAGCTCATCACCCCTAAATTTTCGATCAAAAAGAAAATAAAAAGAAGTGGATGATGGATGGATAGAATTAAAGAGGAGGTGAATACCTTGATTTTTACTAAAGGAAGGAATGAAGTTTGATGGATGGAAGAAGACTTGTTATGTTTCTTGCTCAAAATCTTGAAGCTTTCTTCAACAATGGAGGAAGAAGAAATGAAGAAGGGAGGGAGAAGGGGCAGCCGAAATTTTGAGGTTGAGGGAGGAGATATGATTTGGTGATATAACATGGTTATATACTTAGGTTAAATAGGTGAATAGTGAATAGTGTTGGAATAGTAGTAGGTAGAAAGTAATACTCCATCCGTCCATTAATTCTGTACCCATTTGGTGCTGGCACGGAGCTTAAGAAAAGCTGATAAAGTGGAGTTAGTGGGATAAAGTTGTTTTTGAGGGGTAGTGATAAAGTAGTAGTTAGTGGAATAAAGGTTGTTAGTGGTGGGCCCATAGTGAAAAAGGTAGTGATAAAGTGGTTGTTAGTGGAATAAAGGTGTGGGTCCAAATGGCAAAGGGTAGAAAATTACATGAATTAGTAAGGGTAGATGGGTACTTTTATACAAATGGGTACAGAATTAATGGACAGATAAAATGGGGCAAATGGGTATAGAATTAATGGACGGAGGGAGTACTATATAAAAGAAATGATCTACCTTGCTAAAGAGAGAGAGAAATCGGTTATGAGAGGGGAGGGAAAAATACGCGCTTTTCTGACGCGATACGACGTTACGGAAATCGGACGACGAAAAACGTAGCTCGGCGCAAAATCGCCACGATTTGATTCGTCCAAAAATTCTAACATATAAAACTTAGTTGGAAAATAAAATTTATAAAATTAATTCCGACAAAAACTCGGGACGACACAGTCCGAGTTTCGTCCGGAAAATCATAAAAACGAACTTTCTCGGGCGAGTTCGTATCGCGATTTCGTGAATGTAAAAATCAGACGGTTTTCCGTTCTGAGTTCACGAACTAAAAACTTTTCGTACGTGCTAACCCTGAATACAGTAGTCGTCTAGCTGACTTCCGTAATTTATTTTCGGAAACAGATTCGACCGTTAGTCTTAGAATTCAAAAACGTAAATTTAGGCGTGTAAAGCCATTTATTTTATTAACTTTAAATTTTTGAGATCGTAAGGAATTTCCGGGGCATAACAAACGATGAAATTCGTTACTGAAAAAAAATCCAGAAGTCGTTCAACCGACTACTGTATTAGGGTTTTCACACCCGATAAAATTTTCGTTCGAGAACTCAGATCGAAAAAGTGTCTGACTTTACATTCACTTACTGTGTGATACGAGTCTAATGGTAAAAGTCAGTTTTATTTATTTTTCTGGGCGAAATTTGAACTGTCACGTCTCGACTTTTTGAAGTTTTTCGGGAAACGAATCGTCCTTTCCGACTAAGTAAAATATTCCAAAACTAATGGTCATATCCATTTTTGTCAAAAATGTGATCATCTAATAAAATAATTGTTCGTTTTTAGTTTGCAGTATTAGATCCGGAAAATTAGATTTTTTGTAAAGGAAAAGGTGTACAAATTGACTTTGTCTTCTACTTAATAAATATCAAGTTTTCTTTCATCTTTCTTCTTCATTCCCCCCCCCCTCCCCCCAACCACCAACTCTCTCTCTCTCTCTCTCACCATTGAAGAGTTCTTCAAGGTTTCTTCAAGCTTTCAATCCTCATAACTTGTTCGTTTGTCAATCGATTTCATTTCCGAGTTCGTATTTGATAAGGTGAGAGCTTTAGCTTCATTTATATCCAAACAAAAATCATCCTCTTTATTTGTTTTTTTGAAAATGGCAAAAAATATGAGGTGTAGGATTTGATGTTTTATGTTTTATTTCTTGAATAAAGATGTTTAGAAGTAAGAATCTATGGTTAAATTCAAGTTTTAAACATGTTAGGTATTATTTTTGAAATTTTCAAAATTTATGAGGAAATGTTCAAAATTTTCTGCATGCATGTGATCATTAGAATGAGCTTGAATTCTCATAAATGGTTTGTGGAATATGATTCTAGGTATTGATACATGATTGTATGAATTGTTTGAGAATTTTCTAAAAATATTTCTATGTTCATTGGAAATGAAGAAGTATGATTTTAATTGAGCAAATGAGATGATATGGATGTGGTAATGATATAAATGTGTTGTAGGAAGCATGTAGTTGAACATATATTTTAGTTAGATTTTTCTAAAAATAAAAATGAAATCGTTGGAGGCGAAGAATCGTCGATAGAATTAGATTTGATTATGATATAAGCTTTTGGATTGCATATTAGTTAATCTAAGTACTTAATAATCATAATTTGAAAGTTTGAATGAATTCTAAGAATGTCGAACTTTTTATTAGAGACGAAGAGTCGAGCATAATCGTCGATAGAAAAAAAATGAAACGAGAAAATTAATCGAATATTAGTGATTGTTGATATGTTAGGTTTGTTGTTGAATTAATTGAGAATTAACTAACAACTTTAAAAAATCGAGTTCTTGAACCAATAAAAATGATGTGAATTGATTAAGTGTTAGTTATAATGATGTTAGTATGTTAATATGATCTTTGTTAAGTACAAAGATGATAGAAACTAATTTGGTTTGAATTGGATTCGTAGAACTTCAAAAATTAAAGAAAGTAAGTAAGTGTAGAAACAAAGAAACGAGAAAACGAGGGTTTGTATGTTTCCGATTGATGATATGGTTGATGTATTGATGATAAGCATGATTATATGTACTTAGTATGAATTTCTTAGATTTTATAAAAATATTTGGAAAAAATCGACAACGATGTTCGTTGCTCGATAAAAACGACGTGTTAAATGATTATGAGTATGTATTGATTGATTTGAGTTGGTTGATGATTAATAAGCATGAGTGTTGTTGATGATGATTTCATATAAGTTATGAAACAGAAGTTAGAAGTTGGTTGTGATTTGAAATTGAAATGAAATTTGCTAAGTGTTTTCGTTAATTGAAAAGACGAGAAGTGCTCGTCGTATTTTAATTGAGGAACGTGAAAGTGTTCACGTTAAATGATTGTGTCACTTGACTGTTAAATTGATGGAAATTTCATGCTCATAAAGGTTGTATAGCATTGATCGAACCTAGGGAAACGTGCGTTGTGTTTTCATATGTCTAGGGTTTTCGACCAGTTCTGCCACCCATCACGGAAACGGCCATAACTCTTTACTCGTTTAAGGAAATCAAGATCCGTAAATTGGACAGTAAAGTAGACTTCCGTGTCTTTCTTTTGACATAAGGCACATCCCCTGTTTCGAAATTCTCTATTCTGTAAAGGCTCCAAACCTACTGACTTGTGCAGGAAAAATTTTAAACTCATTTTTCTTAAGTTGAATTATTTTCAACTTAATTCTTTAAGAACTTTTAAGTCGTTAGGAGTTATCGACTTCCGTTTTTTACTAATCTAATTGTCCAGTAAAGAACCAAGTTAGTTCTAAATGAGATGTGTCCGAGTCTCGTTTTTTTTTTAAAAAATCAAAAGGGATTAGTTAAAGTGCAAACGCCTAAAAGACTTAACCGAATTCGTTTTCCTTTTTCCTTTAATCGTCTCGACCAATTACTAAAGTTTGATTAATTGCGATAAAAGGAGGAAGTCGGAGTTGAAGATAGGATGGAAGACCGAAGACGAAAGCTTTTGTAGTTCTGTATACTATTTAAGGTGGGCTTTTCTATATAACAAAATAAAGTGAGCGTTGCTCAAAATATTTACTTATTGCCTTATAAGTATGTTTTGAAAGTAATTATCAGTGCATAAAAGAATGTGTTTTTGTGAGTTCTTTTGTGCCATTCTGAGTTGGTTCGCCAACTAATTGATTGGATTCTGAGTTAATCGGAAGGGTTTTCCAGGGTAAGTGTACATGGTAGTTGTTTCACCGGTTTTTGGTTGTTTTTAGTATGGTCTATGTAGTGCATTTTGTTTGATTTTCGATGTGGTTTGCTTTGTTTTACATGTATAATGCATTAATGTCTCGATTCGAGTTGTGGTTGGAAAATACAGGTTTTTGATTCAATTGGATGATCATGAGAGAAATGTGCTGAGAAATTTCAAGTGGAAGTTCGACGAGCGTCCAGCACACAGGTTATGTTGGGCGACCGCCCAACTGATGGCATAAAGGGGGCGAGTGTTTTCAGAGAACATTCTTGGACGCTCGTTCACCATTCGATGATCGCTGGAGAAGGCATGAGAAGACCTTGGACGATCACCCAAGCTCGGCGTTCGTTCGGTAGGCGAGTTGGAGACTGGGCAAGCTTCAGAGAGCTACCCTCAGCGATCGCCCAAGGCCGACGCTCGTCCAGTAGTTCTACGTGCTGGCGAGCAAGTTTCAGAGAGCTCACCTCGGTGATCGTCCAGCCTCGACGCTCGTCCAACATGGACGAGAAAAATTCAGAGAGCGACCTTCAGCGCTCGTTCAAGTCTGGCGCTCGTCCGTATCTGCATGAAGTGGTGATGTTGAACGATCGCCCATGTTGAGGCGGCGATAATCTTCCCTATAAATAGGGTGCCGAGTTATTTCCTTGTACACGGTTTTTTTTTCGTTTTACTTCCTTCCGCCTTAGACACTACTCGACTATTGTTCTTTTCCAGTTTTTTCGTTATTTTCTTGCTCTTCAAACTCTAGATTGATTTATTGTTTTCAGTTCGTACGGATTTTGTGACAGACTTCTACTACGAATTAATCATCGTAAGTTTCTTTTATTTTGCATCTGAATTATGTTTACGATTTACTTTGTTCTTAAAACTAGGGTTTATAATTTTGCCTAGGTTAATTTGTTCTTTTAATTCCTTAGATTAGAAAAACCCCAAATCAATCAGTCTTTATTGCTTTCTTTTCCTTTTCTGTTCTTTTCGTAATACAACAATCACCCTGTTAAGCCTTCCTTGTGAGACGATATTCGGGTTAACTTATCTAATCTAGAACAACCACGTTTAATTGCGTGCGACTTAGATTAATTAGTTGGAACAAATTTGGCGCCGTTTCAACTTAATTCTTTAAGAACTTTTAAGTCGTTAGGAGTTATCGACTTCTGTTTTTAACTAATCTAATTGTCCAGTAAAGAACCGAGTTAGTTCTAAATGAGATGTGTCCGAGTCTCGTTTTTTTTTTAAAAACCAAAAGGGATTAGTTAAAGTGCAAACACCTAAAAGACTTAACCGAATTCGTTTTCCTTTTTCCTTTAATCGTCTCGACCAATTACTAAAGTTTGATTAATTGCGATAAAATGAGGAAGTCGGAGTTGAAGATAGGACGGAAGACTGAAGACGAAAGCTTTTGTAGTTCTGTATATTGTTTAAGGTGGACTTTTCTATATAACAAAATAAAGTGAGCGTTGCTCAAAATGTTTACTTATTGTTTTATAAGTATGTTTTGAAAGTAATTATCAGTGCATAAAAGAATTTGTTTTTGTGAGTTCTTTTGTGCCATTCTGAGTTGGTTCACCAAATAATTGATTGGATTCTGAGTTAACCGGAAGGGTTTTCCAGGGTTAGTGTACATGCTAGCCGTTGTGTGTGGTACTCTGTTGAGGGGTAGCCAGCCACGGTGAGGAACATACGTGGGAGAAGTATACTCTCCCCCGGAGTTGAAACAGAAGTTGGGCAAGTTGAACGTAACAACAGTAAAATGCTTGCGCAAGTTATTTATGAAAGGAAAATGTTTAGTAAGCACGGGCCTTTGAAAGGAAAACCCCGTTGTGTTACTTTGAGAATTCCTAATGAATCTATAAAACCTATGATATGATTTTGGCAAAGTGCCCACTAAGTATGTTTATACTTAGCCCTGTATGTATTTCTAAATGTGCAGGTTGAGTGACGAAGGCGGCGGAGGTTGAGTAGAGGTCATACTTAAGGAAGTAAAGTTTAGTTGAGCCTTGATTTCACATCTGAAATGTGTTATCACTCTACGTTTTATTCCGCTGCAAAATACTTCTTTTTGATGTATAATGTTTTCGGTTTAAGTTTTCATACTTGAAACCTAATTAACTCAGAAACAACTTTGTCGAGCGATCCTTCGAGATCGACTCTCTTTTGTTTAATAGAATCAGTTCATAGTACCTATCTTATCAAAATTATGTCAGTTTATCATTTATTTAGTAATTCCCCCTTTCTGCCCCGCTTCTTTAATCCAAACCCCTAGTTGCACCTCGGCTTTGCCATCCCTCGGGATTTGGGGTTGTGACACTCCTCAATTTCAAAGACAAATGATGACAACTGCAACCCCTCAGCCCTCCCGTCATGGCCAGAACAAGAATATAAGACAAAGGAGGAGTGGTGGAAATCGTCAGAGAAAGAGGATGAGGCATGAAAAGAGACAGCCAACCGCAGCAGAAGAAGCAGCAAACCTCCTTAGCAGGAGTAGCCGCGCCATCAGAGAATTATTGCGATTGAGCAGAAAGTTGAAGACAAGGACCAGAGAATTAGTAGCGAGCAGCGAGGTGTGCCAATTTGATATTGGTGCATCGCACTTGTTTATAGTGAGTACTTGCATAGATACCCTTGGCCTAGTTAGAATATAGTCGAATTAGGAGATTAGACTGTTGATCCCTTTTGGATAAGATTGTGATAGTTTCGCGCGTTTGCTCGAATTTAGAATTTGAATTAGTTATCCGCTAAGTCCTTGAAGCAAAATTCAATATGGGACATGGATAATTTAGTATAAATTGATTAATCCAAAAATTTCGCGATAATTAGATGCGATCAGAGGCAGATCTTGTTTCAATCTCGAGGAGAAAAGCTAACTGTAATTCGTAGTATCGAGAAGAGGAAAAAGAGAAGAATGTCGATTATTTCGGCCAAGAAAGCAGAGAAGTTAATGAGGAGAAAGTATACCCTTGTGTATTAAAATAAAGATGAGGAGCAAGAGTTGAGTATTGATGACATAGCAGTGGTCAAAAAAGTATGAAGATGTTTTCCCAGAAGTTCTGCCGAAATGCCGCTCGATAGGTAATTGAAGTTCACGATAGATTTAAGACCCGGAGTAGCCCTATTTTCAAATGTGTTGTTCAAGATGTGATTCTATTTAAAGTTGATATTCTAGTTTATTCAAGGATTGGAGTCGATCATGAGAAGCATCTCAGGACCGTGTTAGAAAAGTTGAAAGCTGAGAAGTTGTATGCCAAATTTAGCGAGTGTGAATTCTGGCTTAAAGGAGTGAAATTCCTAGGACATGTGTTCTTGTCCAAAGGAACCAAAGGAATGAAAGTTGATTTAGCAAAAGTACAAGAAAATAGATAGTTTAGAATGCTTCTTCGAGTAAATGTGAGTTAGAGAAGATGACGTGAGTTAGTAAAGGACGATGATTGTAAAGATCTCCCATCACCCTAGAAAAACCCATGTATAGGACAATGCCCTAAGTAGAAAAGAAAGTTATGAGTTGGGATTTATCCGTCCGGAAGAGGAAAGATTTATAGAAGAGTTAGAGAGAATGAGAATAGAAGTTGTTTAGCTTCTGATGTCGATGGAGCAAGAAATTTGCATCTTTTGTAGTTATCTAGATATAGGATCTTGGATCGTAGATTGCCTGAGAAAAGATTAGAAGATGGAGAATTAGAAGATTGGATACAAGTTAAAGAATTTTCTGAGTTCATTTGGATCGAGTTTGAATTTTATTTCATCAAAGAACGAATATGAATAGTAACTTTTTACGTTTTCTTCGTTATTCGGAATTTGATCTGAAAATTGGTTTTTCCGAATCCTTGATTTATTTGGTGAGCATTGTGACGAGTTAGATTGTATTTGGATTGTTAGAAAGTGCCGTGGAGAGATTTATAAGTTTGAGAGAATAAATGATTAAAAGAGGGATGTTTAGTACCGGAAAATCTTTTCTTCCGTGGATTTTTATCCCAACCGGATTATTTCTCCCTCATCTAGATCCTTCTCTCTCCTTATATCTCCCTCCACTCTCCCACTCTCGGCTGCCCCATCTCCATTTCACTTTCCTAAACTTACTCCACTCTCACATCTCTCACTTTCCCTCACTCTCTCTCAACACTCATGCATCACTCCCCTTTCTCTCCCTTCTCTCTCTCGGTCACACACACATATACAAATACATGAGTTCGCCTCCATTGAAGACCCCAAGTTTGAAGCTCCAAAGTTGCTAAGAAAATAGCCTTCGATCATCCAATTATTAAACCAACAAGGTATTTTTAATCCTCTCTTTGTTGTGATTATTTGAAGACTAGGATTCACCCTTCTCCCTCTCCTTTAAATTTTGACAGTTTCAAGCCAAGAATGAGACCTCGATCCTAGCTTGTTTTGAGGTCTAAAAGTCGAAGCTTTTCAAGGTTTGTTCATAAAAATAGAAGTTTAAAACTTGATTCTCCCTCTCTTCCAAAACCACCGAAAGTGTAGTCATGGAGAAGAAGTATTGATTCTTAAGTTTTAAGTATGATATTCATGATCCTTGTGTGATTATATGCATGAAGATTGAAGGAGAAAATTTGTTATATATATATATGTGTGTGTGTGTGTGTGTGTGTGTGTGTGTGTGCGCCAAAAGTTTTATGATTTTTAGGGACTTTTGTGTTGATGATTTTAACATGAAATTGAGGATGAATTTGTGTTCTATGAATTAATCTAAGAACTTCTATATGATTTATTAAATGAGAAGAGTTCCCCCCCTCCCTTCCCCTCTTTTGAAACCGATGGAATAGGGTAGAAAAAAAGAGAAATTTTTGTTGTGATATTCTTGATGAATGATTTGATAATGTATAATGATTTTGAGTAGTTTGGATGCTTGAGAAATGAGGAAAATAAAGAGTATGAAATTTTGTTATTTTCTTGAAAAATTTTGATATATATATGTCTATGAAGAATTAATGAGTTTGTGATGATCTTGAGGAGATGAAGTTAGAATAAAGAGATTTATGATGATTGATGCATGAGTATGAGGAAAAATTGAAGAAATGAATTATCTTGTTATTTTTCTTGAAAAATTTGAACTATATACTTAAAAGAAATTGATGATTTTGTGATTATTTTGATGATTTTTTAAGAATTATAAGTTATATGAAGATATGAGCATGTTTAAATGAGACATAGAGAAGCATGAATTTTAATGAGTTTTTCCTTGAAAAATTCGAACCATATGAGTAAAGAATTTGATGATTTTTGACATTGTGGAGTCTTGATTCTTAGTTTGATAATTGATAAGTAAGTTTGAGTATAAATCGAGCCTAAGTTTAAGAGGAATCGAAGAAAGAAACTCATTTGCTTAGAAAGCATGAAAATTTTGAACCAAATGAGCCTAAGAGTTATAAATTTTGAGTTCTTGAGTTCGAGTTGATGAATCGATGAAAGAATATTGAAATTAGAATTATTTGAAGCATTATAGAATGTCGAATCGTTGAATTTGGATTCCTATGTAAAAAGCCCAAAAAATTTCGATGGAAATAAGCTTATAATTTGGGATTTTTTATGTTTAAGCATGTATGATGAAATAGATGATGAATTTTATCAATTAGAACTATTCTAAGTATGATAGAACTTGAAATTTCTGAAAAAGATCAAGTATAAAAAAAAAATTATTTCGTGCAGAAAATTTTTAAGAAAAATCTGGTAAAATTTTTATGAGATATGTAATACCCCAAAATTTTATAAGTTTTTAAGTTCGTCTTGATTGATAATTACTAAAATGCCCTTGAGTGCCTCTAAGTGATTTTTCTCGTTTTAGTTATCCGAATCGATTGTGTGATGAATTGATTGAGCATGATTATATGAATTTGAGTTTGAGTTTGAATTTCGGAAAATTTTGAGGAGTTTCGTTTTTACTATTCATCTAACTTTTCTCGAATTTTCACTAAATTGATCTAAATTGATTTTCGTCTCAAACTATTCATCTAAATTGATTGAGCATAACTTATCTCGAATTTTCACTATTCATCTAACTTTTCTGAATTTTGTCTAATTAGTGTCTTTTGAGTCTAAATTTTTCTTTAGAAGCTTTGAGATATGTTTGAGAGTCATCAGGATTGTCTGAGAGAAATTCAAGTTGAAGGTCCAGAAAACTCTAATATGAATAGTGAATTTCGACTTTTTATTCGTTGCTCAAAATTTTAGTTTGAAAACTTGATTTTTGAATTCTTTGATTTATTTAGTGAAGTTTGAGACGAAGTAGAGAGTTAAATTGCACCGGATAATTTTTTCTTCAAGCGAAATTTATATCGCATTTTTGACCACCGGGTGCAACTAATTCCTAATTAAACTATCCTACTCTCACTACTCCTCACTCTCTCTCACGCTCTCCCTCTCTCTCCCGATCAACTCTCTCTCTCTCCAGTTCTCCCTCATCTCTCTCCCTTCTCTCTAGCCGACATCCCTCACTCTCATCTCTCCCTCTCTCTCGGCGATACACATACACATACTTACAAGAATTCCTCCATTGACGAGTTGAAGAGGATCTTCAAGTTGCGTGGATTTAAGCCTTCGATCGATCAAGCCTTCAAGTTCAAGTAAGCTTCTTGATCCTTGTTTGATTCTAGTGGTTTGCGCCCAAGAAAAATCCCTCTTTCCCTCCCTTTCTTGTTCGACCAAAATGGTCTTTTTGAGCAAAGAATAGAAGCCTTCCATTTTAGTTTTGATTCTTGAACTCTTGAGTATTTTTCATTCAAGAAAATAGAAGTAAGAAATTTGATTCCCCCTCCCACCATGATCGTCAAACTCTAAGCCAAGGAGAATAAGTTTGAGTTTTGATTTTTAAGTATGTTTTTTTATGATCTTTGTATGAGTATATGTATGAAAAGATGAAGGAAAAATCATGAATGTTTATTTTCCTATGAGTGCCGAAAATTTAGGTAATTTTAGGGATTTTCATGTTGATGAGTCTAGCATGCATGAATTTGATGAAATTAGCTCTAAAAATTTATCTAAGACCTCATATGAAATCAATTTAATGAGAAAAATTTTCACCTCTTTTTTCTTATGATGAAGTCGATGGTTTTATGAGTATAGATTTAGGAATTTTGATATATTGTTCTTGATATGTGAGTTGATGATGATAATGAAAATTTTGAGTATATAGAAGTATGAGAAAATTGATTAAAATGAAGAGTATGAATTTCCTCTAATTTCTATAGAAAAACCGATTTATATATATGTATGAAGGAGTGATTGTTTTTGTGATGTTCTTGAGAAATTGATGAAAGAATGATGATATTGATAGAGATTCATGCATGAATATGAGGATAAATTGAAGAAAGGAATTTAATTGCTATTTTCTTTTAGAAAATGCCAATTTATGTATATACATGAGGATTTGATGACTTTGTGATGAAATTGATAATATTTGTGGAGATCATGAGTTGTTTGATGATATGAGGATGATTGAATTAGAAAAATGAGAAGTATGAATTTTTGTGTTGTTAAACTAAAATATTTCGAACTATATAGGTGAATAAAATTGATGATTTTTGATGTTGTATGCTAGTATTGCTTAATTCGAGGATTGATAAATGACTTCTAGTATAAATTGTGTAATGCCCCGTAAATTCCTTACGATCTTAAAATTTTAATGTTAATTAAATAAATGGCTTTGCACGCCTAAGTTTACGATTTTGAATTCTAAGACTAACGGTCGAATCCGTTTCTGAAAACAAATTACGGAAGTTAGCTATACGACTACTGTATTTAGGGTTAGCGCGTACGAAAAGTTTTTAGTTCGTGAACTCAGAATGGAAAACCGTCTGATTTTTACATTCACGAAATCGCGATACGAACTCGCCCGAGAAAGTTTGTTTTTACATTTTTCCGGACAAAACTCGGACTGTGTCGTCCCGAGTTTTGTCAAAATAAATTTTATAAATTTATTTTCCGATTAAGTTTCGTACGTTAAAATTTTCGGTCAAATCGGATCGCGACGATTTTGTGCCGAGCGACGTTTTTCGTCGTTCAATTTCCGTAACGTCGGATCGCGCCGGAAAAGCACATATTTTTCTTTTCTTCCTCACCTTGACTGACTTCATCCCTCACTTTAGAGGATATTTTTTTCATTTTATAATGTTATTAAGGGACACCTATTGTTTTTACTATTTACCTTTACACATGTTACCTCTTAATATGTTAGAACTTTAGGTTATAATTTAAATCCATATCTCTCCCTCCCACACATCAAATTTTCGGCAGCTTCATCATCTCACTCTCTCATCTTCATTTCATCATCTCCATTGAAGAAACCTTCTAGATCTAGAAGAAGAAATCATACAAGTCTTCATTCATCCATCCAAACCTAATACTTCTTTCACTAATTAGGAAGGTAATCCTCTCCTCTATACTTCTATCCATTCATCATCCTCTTCTTTTTATTTTCCTTTTCGGATCGAAAATTAGGGTGATGAAATAGATGATTCGATCTTGGATTAATGAAATTAGATGTATTAGATAGGTTAATTAGGGATTAAAATTGAACAAAAACAAGAACCCTAATCTCTATGTCTATACCGAAAATTTAGGGATATTTGTAGGATTTTTGGATTTCTTCAATTGATGATAGATTCATGCCTAAGAGGTGTTTAATTGGTGATTAGAACAAAGAGGAATCGAAAGCCCCATGTTTTGTGAAAACCGATTTAGGGTTTGAGTTTGAATTTGGGGATTTATGCATGTTAGATGAAATTGGATTTGCAATTGATTAATTTTTGTTATAATAGGATGATTAATGCATAAATGGTGTTAATTGGAGAAGAAAATCACTCTCTTAATATATATATAAATACCGAAAATTACTAGATTTTTAGGGGTTTCCATGTGTTTGATTTAATTGATGAATTGATGATGGAATTATGTTGTAGTTGATGTTAATTGATAATAGGAATTTAATTAGATTTTTCTAAAAATATTTATTGGAATGTAAGAGACGAAGAACACGTTATAAGTTGAAATATAGTGATGTTATGAAATGATTGTATGCATAAAAGTGATTCTCGTTAGATGTAGTTTAATGACGTAAAATTTGAAAAGAATCCAACAACTTTGAAAATTTCATAAGAGACGAACAACTAGACGTAACTAATAACCGAGAAGTCGAATGAGAATTCTAATTTTATATTATTGTCTATGATGGACTTGAGAACAACTTTGTAGTTGATGTCATGAGCTTCCGAGCTACTATAATATGAGCTATAGTTATAGTCGAGAACTAGAACGCGAATTTCATAACTTGTTGGTTTAGTAATTGTTAGTTGGAAGCCGACGTTTAGAACGTCGTGCTATTGGACGAGTTTTGAGAAGGAGTTCGTCACGTACGGGAATACGTGATGACTGCCTTGTGGGATCAGTTTCTAAATAAATCGAATTCGAGAGCTTAGAACGAACCTATGACGTTATACGTCGAATCTATCGAGCAACTAGGGTTATCGCGGCAGTTTTGCGACCCTCGCCGGAAACTGTAATAACTTTTAGCTCATTTATCGGATTTGTGATCCGTAAATTGAAGCGTAAACTAGACATCCCAAACTTTCCAACGGTACAGGGCTTATCCCCTGTTTCCTGATCTTCTGTTCTGGGCAGACCCCAGAGTCACTGTATTGCGCAGTGAGATTTCAGTTTCAATTCTCCTAAGTTGTTTCGTTCACAACTTAGTTTCTTTCGATCGTTTAAGCCGTAATAACTAACGAATATCTTCCTACTGACCTTAGAGTCAAGTACAGGGCCTTAAGTGATAAAACCAGTCGAGGTCTCATCTCTTATCCATTCAAGTAAAGAAGTAGTTAAGCGAGAATTTTCATAAGTCGTTTAATGATCTAAAACGTAAAATTTTCCTAAGTTGATTCTTTCCAACTTAGTTCCTTTTGATCTTTTAAGTCGTATTAAGTTACCGACTACCCTCTCTACTGACCTAAGAGTCGAGTATGAGACCTTCCGAGTTCTAAACGGGATTTAAACGAGTCTCATTCCCGTTTAAGTAAAATGAATCTAGTAAGCGTGCAAATGCCTAAAGAATGAAACGACTAAAACTTATTTCGATTCTCTTTGATCGATTATCTTTTACGGCCGGTTTTTAAGTATTATTATTTTACGATGAAGGAGGAAGCCAAATGTAAAGAAAGGACGGAAGATCCGAAGATTGGAAGCTAGTGCTTTTAGTTCCGTATTACGAGGTGGGCTTTTATATACAAAATAAAACGAGCAATGCTCGGAAAATCTTTCTTTATCCCTTTGATATCTGTGTTTTCAAAGTGATATTATGGCATGAACTGTTTTATGTTTTTATGTGAGTTCTCTTGTACCCATCTGAGTCAACATTCGTGTTTTCCAGATTTAGAGTTAATCTAACTAGGTTAACTAACGATCGGCTCTGAGTTAGCTGCTAAGTGCTTTCCAGAATTAGTGCACTTTGTAACCTGTGGTGTATGTGATATCCTGTTGAGGGATACCAGCCACGGTGAATGAGAATTGGTCAAGATTGAACATAGCATACCAGAAAATACTCGGCCGAGTAAATTGTGAAAATCAGTCAGAAAATGTTTAGTAGACACGGGCCTCTTTTAAATAAAACCCCGATGTGCTACAATTATGAAATGCCATATTTATCTATACTTATGATTATGATTTCGGCATCGTGCCCACTAAGTACTTTTTGTACTTAGCCCTGCATTGTTTTCTAAATGTGCAGGTTGAAGCGACGGTGAGCGGCGACGATTGATGTTGAGTTGAAAGATAGGATGCATTAGTTAGAACTCTTCCGCTGCAGAACTCTCAGTCCTTTTGAATATGTACCTTTTGAACAATACGCTGTAGTTTAAGTCTGTAAATATGAACTTAGTTTCTACTGTGTAATTTTGTCGAGTAATCCGTAGCGATTAACT
This sequence comes from Schizonepeta tenuifolia, assembly GCA_029490685.1. Lineage (NCBI taxonomy): Eukaryota > Viridiplantae > Streptophyta > Magnoliopsida > Lamiales > Lamiaceae > Schizonepeta > Schizonepeta tenuifolia. Next base: position 38,154,552 of record CM055956.1, read on the forward strand.
CTTTCTTATTTATATTCAAGTCTTGTTCATGGTTTATTGATGCCTTTCATGTATGTTTAGTCAGTTAGCCCCCTTCTTCCCCGCTTCTTTAATCCAACCCCAGTCGCACCCCAGCTTCTACCGTCCCTCGGGATTTGGGGCTGTGATAGAGTGGTATCAGAGCAGTGCTCGTTTTCTGCTCTGCTTCTGAGTCAATCTTCTAGTACGAGTTAGTATGAGTCATTCTTTCTAGTATGAATCATTCCTTCTAGTAATGTCACCAAGTAGTATTCGTATACAAGTCTTCCTTCGATAAATAATATAGAGTATTCGTTTGTACTCTATATCGAGTCTTCTTTCGAGTCATAAGACACGGTATTTGTGTATACTCTGGATCAGAGTCGTCTTTTCAAGTATAAGATAAGAGTCAAACTCTAATGCTAAGATTGAGAACATAGATGTCAACTCAATTGCCCGCTACGTCGACTCAACGAGGAAAAGGAAAGAATTTTATGATGTGATTTCTTTTAAATAAGAAATTTATTGAACAAGTATTCAATAAAAATTGAGAATGAGAATGAGTTGTGTTTTAAAAATAAGAAATTTTACAGAAGTACAATTTTTATACTTTATGTGATTATGCGATAGTACAAGTACTATCTTATGTGAAATTATTTGCACAATAATTTCCTTTTTATAAAATTATGCGGATACAAGAATGTAGTCGGATTTTAGGGATTTGTCCCGGTTCAATGAGAACGTAGACTTGAGAACGTAGACTTTCCAGTTCTTCGAGAACTTAGACGTTTTTAAGAAACGTTGTTTTGAAATGATTTCGAAAGGAGATCCCCATCGCGGGAAGGACTTCTATTGATAAATGTTACGTGCGTTAAGTGACATGAATAAAGATTCGGCAAAGTCGAACTTGTTTTCTAAGAATTTCCTGCGAGGAAAAAGAAATAAAATGAAATAAAAATGATTCGGTAAATCGTGTTAGTAATCGAAGGGAGCGATTAGACGTTTGAGAAGCTTTCGGCTTCGAGTTAAGAAAGATATGAACGAAACGACGAAGAGCGAGTTAAATTGGAATCAAAGCCAAATGAAATAAGTGAACGTTACTTGCGTGTAAGTAATGTAAATGACGTCAATTCATGACAAGTCATTTCTTTTTCTTCTCGTACGTGTTTCAATAGGGTTCGCCTTGATCGAACTCTCTAAAGAAAAATCGTATAAATTATTAGGAGTCGAGCGCGAAGCTTGATTAATTTTTCCATCGCTCGCCCGATTCTAGCGACGACAACTGGAACTTAGTTTTCCAGGAAATTATTCTTAAGTTATATTCCATTTTTCTTTTGGAATTTAATTCCATATTTCGTCTTGAGCGACGACTACAACTAGTACGAATACCAAGAGTCGTAAACGACAAAATTTCTTGTAAATGGATGTTACTTTTGAATAAGTAACATGAAAGAAGTAGATATGCTTTGTTTTAATAAGTGAAAGTCGTTAAGAACTATTGAGTAAGAAAGAAAAGAAGAAATAAAAAGGAATAAAAAAAAATGGTGAAATAAAGAATGAAAATAAAATCTTTAATTTTATGAATTTATATATATATATATATATATATATATATATGTTGTTGAGTGCAATTTTTTGAATTGCTAGAAGTCTCGATAAGTGGTTGATTTAAGTGATGATGTTACAATTGACTAAGGAATATTCATTTTGTAATTTATGTTTTCATTGAGATAAGTTATTTTTTCCCTACCTGTTACTGATCCGTGTTACCTTAAAACTTTTGTAGGATGGCTAGGACTCGTGTTAAGGCTCGGAAGAGCCAGCCTTTGGCCTCATGCGAGCGCACCATAGTTGACATGTTGCAGGACGAGTACTACGAGTTTGAGGTAGACTATGGAGAGGAAGACGTAGGACAGATTGTCAGCAACTTTTCCTTAGCCTACTACCCAGTACGACACTTGATCCGGGAGAGTCATGCAATCACAGACCTGATCGTACACTTAGCGGATGAGTGGCACGGTTGGGCTCACCGGGTAGCGTGGTACTTTTTAGGGATCCTAGGCGACGACACAGAGCCGACGGGAAACTACCCCGGATTTGCCCTGTCCGTACACAGGAGGTTCTTCGAGAGCAGGTTTATGTTCCCAGTCCCCTTTGAGCCGCACCTTTCCTACAGCCACTTTCCCGCTGAGACGGAGCTTGAGCAGCTTGACTTAGACCCTGAGTACTCTGCCTTGTTGGAGTTGCCACCAGACGGTGTACTGGTTGAAGAGTCTGACGCTGAGTTAGAGCAGCCAGAGGAGGACGAGGAGACAGTAGTTACACCAGAGTCGCCACCGGTTGGACAGCAGATCGAGGAGTTGATCCCAGGGACGGGGTTCGTGGAGGTTGACGCTGAGACAGCCGCGCTTTTAGGGTTGTCTTCACCTTTTGTGCCAGACATTTGTGTTAGAGTTAGGGGACCGTTAGAGACGAGACTGTACCGGGAGGGGCCAGACCACCGAGAGATCGACGCGGAGCTTGCCGCCATGTTAGAGCTGCCATCACCACTGACGCCACTCGAGGAGATCTGCGCGAAGTGGGGAGTAGTACGAGAGCAGATGGAGGCAGGACCATCCAGGGTCCTTTCTAGGGAGGATTTCGAGTCAGGTTCAGGTTCAGTCCCCGAGCACCTTCTTCCCCTGAAGAAGCGTGCGATAGAGGTCAGCGAGGATTACTTGGTTTCTGACCTGGAGGAGACGGTTTCAGAGGCACCCTCACCCACCCTGCTTACACTGGACGACGGTTCTACTCTGAGGGTGGACGAGGCACTTCAGCTGGTTTTTGGTTCGGAGTCCGAGGAGGAGGACCCGGAGGAGGATCCGGAGGATGACCCGGAGGAGGACCCTGAGGAGGACCCGGACGAGGATCCGGAGGAGGACCCAGAGGAGGGTTGTTAGGATTTTTGCAGATTATAGGGGGTAGTTTTTGGACTCGACTGCAGTTTAGTAGAGCAGTGCATTGTAGACGCGGGTAAATATCAGTAGTAGTAGTAGCTCTTTTGTCCTGTATAGAGTCGGATCAGTAACTAGTTAGTTTTTGTAGAACTCTAGCGGATACGAAATTTTATGAATCGTTTCCGTTCTAGTACTTTAGTAAATATGGAGTTGAAACTTGTTAGTGCACCCGGTAAATAGTAGGCAGTCAGCCTAGTTTAGACTAATAATAGTCTAACCCTTTTTGTATAAGTCCTCGTTGGAGGCAGAATTAATATTTTTTTTTATGTATATATATATATACATGACCCGTGAAGAGGGTTTTTAATCAAGAAAATTTCTTATGAATTGAGTAATTAAAATCAGAATGTCAAATGAACTCGTGTAACGAGGAATCAAGTTTAATTCGAAAGCTAAAAGATTAATGAAATAATATCGGAGCTATGTTCGATATGTTGTTCTGTGGACTTGATTAAGTCAAGAACGAGCTAGTAAGTACTAAGTGTAATTAACAACAGAAAACTAATGAGAATTTCAATTTTTCCTTCGACTAAAGAAAATGCCGCTGAGAAATGTTAACAACAGGAGAGGTCGAGGACCTGGAAGGCCGAGAGGACGTGGTAGACGTCAGCCAGAAAACAACCAAGAACAAGAATATGAGCAGAATGCCACCCCATCCCCATCTCCATCCCCATCACCACCCCCGTCACCACCACCTCCACCACGGCCCGTAGAGATATTGAGGATCTCTTCCTCAAGATGAACCCTCCATTGTTCAATGGAACGGGTATCCCTAGTGATGCTGAGCTATGGGTGAGATCTACAGAGAAAATCTTCAAGCTCCTCAGATGCACTGATGAGGAGAGAATGTTGTGTGTCGCATTCCAACTGACGGGATCGGCAGATTACTGGTGGGAAGCAAGACAGAAGGTAATACCCGCAGAGCATCTGGCTCGTTTTTCATGAGAAGAGTTTAAGAAAATCTTCTTTGACAAGTACGTCCCCAAGACGTATAGGGCACAGAAGGAAGCCGAGTTTTATAACCTAAAGCAAGGGAAGCTGACCGTGACGGAATATGATGCCAAGTTTTGCGAGTTGTCAAGGTATGCGCCGGCATTGGTCGATACTGAGGAGAAGTTGTCCTAGAAATTTCAGGGAGGTTTACGACATGAGTTAGGAATCGCTTTAGCTAGTCATGGAGGACTAGGCTATACGGATATACTGGGAAGAGCACTGGAAATGGAGGCCGTCGTGCCTGATGAGAAAAAGATTGTACCAACTGCGTCAGCACCAGTGCAGAGTCAGAACCGAGGCTACTACAACAACAATAGTAGCAACTACCAGGGCAAGAGAAAATGGAACAGAGGAGGTAGCGGAGGCTACAATCAGGGTTACAACAACAGCCAGTGAGGTCAGAGAAAGGGCTATCAGCAGCCTGGGCAGAACAACAACAACAACAACAACAACAACAACAACAACAAGAGGCCGTGGCAGGGAAACAACCAATCGGGGTTGTTCATTCAGGGGAATAAGCAGAACTTGCCGTGGAAGGGAAATAATCAGCAGAACCAGCCACAAGGGCAACAGAGAAACTTCAAACAGGGAGCGAATAACCCAGGGAGGGTTACCGTCCCTGTCTGCCCGAAGTGCAACCGAGCCCATCCCGGAGTCTGCCAGATAGGCACCCCCAACTGTTTCAACTGTGGACAGAAGGGGCACATGAAAAAGGACTGCCCTAAACCGCTTCAAGCAGTACCCCTCCGAGCCATCCAAGCGCAGCAGCAGCCGCCAATGAACCAGCAGCAGTTTCAGCAGCATGCACAACAGCAACAGAATGCGAGGGCATGCGCTATCAAACAGGGTGGCCAGCACAAAGGAAAAGGCAATCTAGCAGGTATGGGAAAACTCCACAACATCCCCATTAAGATACTGTTTGATACTGGCGCATCGCATTCTTTCATTCCTGGCTCGTGTGCCGATAACTTAGACATCAGGCCTGTAAGAGCTGAACAATCTATGAGAGTAGCCACACCTTCAGGAGAGATCACTACTTCCACTCATGTTTGCTCTAACCTAGAACTAGAAATCGGAACTCATAAGGTTATAGCGAACAACTTAAATGTTATGATAATGTGGGACGTAGATATAATCCTAGGAATGGATTGGTTTTCAGAGAATTACGCCACAATTCTCTGCAACGAGAGAAAAATCTCTTTTCAACCGCCGGGAAAAAAACCGACCGAATTCCACGGAATTACAATGGGTAGAGGCGTACCAATTATATCAGCCCTTCAAGCCACGAAACTTATGAAGAAGAAAGGTACCACAACTTATCTTGTGTACCTAGTCGGAGAGCTAGGAGCCTAGAAGACCATTCAGGACGTAAAAGTCGTGAATGAATATGAAGATGTTTTTCCAGAAGTGCTACCAGGATTGCCACCAGATCGTCATGTGGACTTCACAATCGACTTAGAACCAGGAGCCGCACCTAAGTCTAAAGCCCCATACAGGATGGCACCGAAGGAACTGGAAGAGCTCAAAATCCAGTTACAGGAATTACTAGACCTTGGTTTTATCAGGCCAAGCGTCTCACCTTGGGGAGCACCCGTGCTTTTTGTTAGGAAAAAGGACGGATCGATGAGAATGTGCATAGATTACCGAGAACTGAATAGGATCACGCTCAAGAACAAATATCCTTTACCAAGGATCGAGGATCTGTTCGATCAGCTCAAGGGTGAAGGAGTCTTCTCCAAGATAGATTTGAGGTCAGGGTACCATCAGCTCAAGATCAAACCTGAAGATGTACCGAAGACCGCTTTTAGAACCCGTTATGGCCATTACGAATTTCTAGTAATGCCATTTGGTTTGACCAACGCTCCAGCCGTATTCATGGACCTTATGAATAGAGTTTTCCACCCCTACTTGGACAAATTTGTTTTAGTATTCATCGACGACATCCTCGTTTACTCTAAGAATGAAAAGGAGCACGAGGAACATCTACGGATAGTGTTGGAAACACTAAGAACTGAGAAACTCTACGCCAAATTCAGTAAATGGGAATTTTGGCTGAAGGAAGTTATGTTCCTTGGGCACATAGTATCGGCAGAAGGAATCAAGGTGGATCTAGCCAAGGTAGAAGTAGTGCACAACTGGAAGTCACCAACAAGTCAGAACGAGATCAGAAGTTTCTTAGGTTTAGCCGGTTATTACAGAAGGTTTATCGAGGGATTCTCTACGATCGCTCGCCCGATGACGCAGCTACTCAGGAAGGATACCAAATTTAAATGGACAGATGAGTGTGAGAAGAGTTTCCAAACGCTTAAGGAGAAGTTAACTACAGCACCAGTACTAGCACTTCCAGATACAAACAAAGAATATGTGGTTTACACAGATGCATCAAAAAATGGATTAGGTTGTGTCTTGATGCAAGACGGACGAGTGAGAGCTTATGCTTTACGACAACTTCGACCTCACAAAGTTGAGTACCCGACCCACGACTTAGAACTCGCAGCTGTGGTGCATGCATTGAAGATTTGGAGACACCATCTCTATGGTGTAAGAGTTGAGATATTCACTGATCACAAGAGCCTGAAGTACTTTTTCGAGCAAAAAGAACTGAACATGAGACAAAGAAGATGGCTCGAATTAGTCAAAGATTATGACTGTGGAATTAACTACCATCTAGGAAAGGCTAATGTGGTAGCAGACGCATTGAGTCACAAGGCTCCAACAAAGTTAGGATGCCTTTTTGTAGAAGAAGGAACGTTAGTGCGAGAATTCGAGAAGATGGATATCAGAGTGCTTGACACGCCAGCTACTATAACAAGTCAGATAGCAGCATTAGAAGCTACACCAGATTTGAGAGAAAGGATCATCAGTGCTAAGAGGAAAGATGAGTCAATGGAAAAGTTGCGAGTAAGGATAAGAACAGACAAACCAGAAGGATATTCTGAAGCTCCAAACAATGCGATACTTTTTGAAGGTAGGGTTTGTATTCCTGAAGACGACAGCGATTTGAAGAACGAGATCTTGAGTGAGGCTCACGATACGCCTTACACAGCACATCCAGGAAGTACGAAGATGTACCAAGATTTGAGAAGAAACTTTTGGTGGAATGGAATGAAACGAGACGTTGCCTCGTTTGTAGAAAGATGCCTAGCATGTCAGCAAGTTAAGGCTTTACACCGACGACCGTATGGATTGCTACAACCATTGGATGTCCCAGATTGGAAATGGGAAAGCATAGCTATGGACTTTGTCACAGGCTTGCCTAAGTCGAGAAGAGGAAACACAACAATTTGGGTGATAATAGATAGGCTTACAAAGTCAGCACATTTCTTACCGATTAAGATCACATATGGATCAGAGAAACTAGCTCAGTTATATGTCAGAGAGATTGTACGTCTGCATGGAGTACCGAAGGTCATAGTATCAGATAGAGATGCCAAATTCACCTCGAGATTTTGTATTACGATGCAGAAAGAGTTGGGAACAGAGCTTAATTTCAGTACAGCATTTCACCCACAGACAGATGGGCAGTCAGAGAGAACGATTCAGATTTTGGTTGATATGTTAAGAATAGTGGTTTTGGACCGAGGCGCGAATTGGGAAGAAATTCTACACTTAGTCGAATTCGCTTATAACAATAGCTATCAGGCCACGATAGGAATGACACCGTTTGAGGCTTTATATGGAAAAAATGTAGATCGCCACTTTATTGGGATGAAGTAGGTGAGAGAAAGAACCTAGGCCCAGATGCGATTAATGAGATGATCGAGATAGTTCGACAGATTCGAGATAGAATGAAAGAAGCTCAGAGCCGACAGAAGTCGTATGCCAACGATCGTCGAACCAATCTTGAGTTTGAAATAGGAGATAAAGTTTTTCTTAAGATATCCCCGACCAAAGGAATCCTTAGGTTCGGAGTTAAGGGTAAGCTAACACCCAGGTTTATAGGACCTTATGAAATCCTCGAGAGAATAGGACCCGTCGCTTATAGATTGGCCTTGCTGCCAAGTCTAGGAAGCGTTCACAACGTTTTTCATGTTTCTCAGTTGAGAAAATATGTTTATGATCCTAAGCACGTCATTAGTCAGCAAGACGTAGTTCTTGAATCTGACCTAAGCTATGAAGAGAAGCCGATATCGATTTTGGATAGAAAAGTCCAAGAATTAAGAACCAAATCGATACCGATCGTTAAAGTGCTTTGGAACCACCACGGGCAAGAAGAAGCCACGTGGGAACTTGAGGAGAAGATGAAGGAGCGATATCCTCATCTTTTTACAGAAGGTAAGCAAATTTCGGGACGAAATTTTTCGTAAGGGGGGTAGGATGTAATGCCCCGTAAATTCCTTACAATCTTAAAATTTTAATGTTAATTAAATAAATGGCTTTGCACGCCTAAGTTTACGATTTTGAATTCTAAGACTAACGGTCGAATCCGTTTCCGAAAATAAATTACGGAAGTCAGCTATACGACTACTGTATTTAGGGTTAGCGCGTACGAAAAGTTTTTAGTTCGTGAACTCAGAACGGAAAACCGTCTGATTTTTACATTCACGAAATCGCGATACGAACTCGCCCGAGAAAGTTCGTTTTTATGTTTTTCCGGACGAAACACGGATTGTGTCATCCCGAGTTTTTGTCAAAATAAATTTTATAAATTTGTTTTCCGATTAAGTTTCGTACGTTAAAATTTTTGGTCAAATCGGATCGCGATGATTTTGTGTCGAGCGACGTTTTTCGTCGTTCGATTTCCGTAACGTCGGATTGCGCCGGAAAAGCGCTTATTTTTCTTTTCTTTCTCACCTTGACCGACTTCATCCCTCACTTTAGAGGATATTTTTTTAATTTTATAATGTTATTAAGGGACACCTATTGTTTTTACTATTTACCTTTACACATGTTACCTCTTAATATGTTAGAACTTTAGGTTATAATTTAAATCCATATCTCTCCCTCCCACACATCAAATTTTCGGCAGCTTCATCACCTCACTCTCTCATCTTCATTTCATCATCTCCATTGAAGAAACCTTCTAGATCTAGAAGAAGAAATCATACAAGTTTTCATTCATCCATCCAAACCTAATACTTCTTTCACTAATTAGCAATGTAATCCTCTCCTCTATACTTCTATCCATTCATCATCCTCTTCTTTTTATTTTCCTTTTTGGATAGAAAATTAGGGTGATGAAATAGATGATTCGATCTTGGATTAATGAAATTAGATGTATTAGATAGGATAATTAGGGATTAAAACTGAACAAAAACAAGAACCCTAATCTCTATATCTATACCGAAAATTTAGGGATATTTGTAGGATTTTTGGATTTCTTCAATTGATGATAGATTCATGCCTAAGAGGTGTTTAATTGGTGATTAGAACAAAGAGGAATCGAAAGCCCCATGTTTTGTGAAAACCGATTTAGGGTTTGAGTTTGAATTTGGGGATTTATGCATGTTAGATGAAATTGGATTTGCAATTGATTAATTTTTGTTATAATAGGATGATTAATGCATAAATGGTGTTAATTGGAGAAGAAAATCACTCTCTTAATATATATATAAATACCGAAAATTACTAGACTTTTAGGGGTTTCCATGTGTTTGATTTAATTGATGATTTGATGATGGAATTATGTTGTAGTTGATGTTAATTGATAATAGGAATTTAATTAGATTTTTCTAAAAATATTTATTGGAATGTAAGAGACGAAGAACACGTTATAAGTTGAAATATAGTGATGTTATGAAATGATTGTATGCATAAAAGTGATTCTCGTTAGATGTAGTTTAATGACGTAAAACTTGAACGGAATCCGACAACTTTGAAAATTTCATAAGAGACGAACAACTAGACGTAACTAATAACCGAGAAGTCGAATGAGAATTCTAATTTGATATTATTGTCTATGATATACTTGAGAACAACTTTGTAGTTGACGTCATGAGCTTCCGAGCTAATATAATATGAGCTATAGTTATAGTCGAGAACTAGAACGAGAATTTCATAACTTGTTGGTTTAGTAATTGTTAGTTGGAAGCCGACGTTTAGAACGTCGTGCTATTGGACGAGTTTTGAGAAGGGGTTCGTCACGTACGGGAATACGTGATGACTGCCTTGTGGGTCCAGTTTCTAAATAAATCGAATTCGAGAGCTTAGAATGAATCTATGACGTTATACGTCGAATCTATCGAGCAACTAGGGTTATCGCGGCAGTTTTGCAACCCTCGCCGGAAACTGTAATAACTTTTAGCTCGTTTATCGGATTTGTGATCCGTAAATTGGAGCGTATAGACATCCCAAACTTTCCAACGGTACAGGGCTCATTCCCTGTTTCCAGATTCTCTGTTCTGGGCAGACCCCAGAGTCACTGTATTGCGCAGTGAAATTTCAGTTTCAATTCTCCTAAGTTGTTTCGTTCACAACTTAGTTTCTTTCGATCGTTTAAGCCTTAATAACTAACGAATATCTTCCTACTGACCTTAGAGTCAAGTACAGGCCTTGAGTGATAAAACCAGTCGAGGTCTCATCTCTTATCCATTCAAGTAAAGAAGTAGTTAAGCGAGAATTTTCATAAGTCGTTTAATGATCTAAAACGTAAAAGTTTCCTAAGTAGATTCTTTCCAACTTAGTTCCTTATGATCTTTTCAGTCGTATTAAGTTACCGACTACCCTCTCTACTGACCTAAGAATCGAGTATGAGACCTTCCGAGTTCTAAACGGGATTTGAACGAGTCTAATTCCCATTTAAGTAAAATGAATCTAGTAAGCGTGCAAATGCCTAAAGAATTAAACGACTAAAACTTATTTCGATTCTCTTTGATCGATTATCTTTTACGACCGGTTTTTAAGTATTATGATTTTACGATGAAGGAGGAAGCCAACTGTAAAGAAAGGACGGAAGATCCGAAGATTGGAAGCTAGTGCTTTTAGTTCCGTATTACAAGGTGGGCTTTTATATACAAAATAAAACGAGCAATGCTCGGAAAATCTTTCTTTATCGCTTTGATATCTGTGTTTTCAAAGTGATATTATGGCATGAACAGTTTTATGTTTTTATGTGAGTTCTCTTGTACCCATCTGAGTCAACATTCGTGTTTTCCAGATTTAGAGTTAATCTAACTAGGTTAACTAACGATCGGCTCTGAGTTAGCTGCTAAGTGCTTTCCAGAGTTAGTGCACTTTGTAACCTGTGGTGTATGTGATATCCTATTGAGGGATACCAGCCACGGTGAATGAGAATTGGTCAAGATTGAACATAGCATACCAGAAAATACTCGGCCGAGTAAATTGTGAAAATTAGTCAGAAAATGTTTAGTAGACACGGGCCTCTTTTAAATAAAATCCCGATGTGCTACAATTATGAAATGCCATATTTATCTATACTTATGATTATGATTTCGGCATCGTGCCCACTAAGTACTTTTTGTACTTAACCCTGCATTGTTTTCTAAATGTGCAGGTTGAAGCGACGGTGAGCGGCGACGGTTGATGTTGAGTTGAAAGATATGATGCATTAGTTAGAACTCTTCCGCTGCAGAACTCTCAGTCCTTTTGAATATGTACCTTTTGAACAATACACTGTAGTTTAAGTCTGTAAATATGAACTTAGTTTCTACTGTGTACTTTTGTCGAGTAATCCGTAGCGATTAACTCTTTATTATTTATATTCAAGTCTTGTTCATGGTTTATTGATGCCTTTCATGTATGTTTAGTCAGTTAGCCCCCTTCTTCTCCGCTTCTTTAATCCAACCCCAGTCGCACCCCGGCTTCTGCCGTCCCTCGGGATTTGGGGCTGTGACAAATTAAGCTTAAGTATAGTAGGAATCGAAGAAAGAAAATCGTTTGCCGAAAAGATGAAAAATTCGAACCATACAAAGGTCTTAGAACTTGTGGTTTTTGTTAATGTTGTGTTCTAAGTATAAAAAGAGGTTAGATTATTAAAATTCAAATTATTTGAAGTATATTAGAACTTGATATCGGTAAAATCGGAATCATATGAGAAAAACTCCATAATGGTCGAACAAATTAAGCTTAAGAAGAAGATTTATCGTATTTGAGTTTATTTGAGTGATTTGATGTTATATTAAAAAAAAAGCTAAGTATGTTAGAGCTTTAAATTTTGAAAATCGAGCAAGTATTGCTATATATATGAAAAAGTCGATGATTATTAATAATTTGAGCATGAAATTTTGAGTTCTTGAAGTTGTTTGATGATTAGATGATGAAAAAAAATTGGAGTAAAAATAGCTAATTTGGCTTTTTGAAATGTTTGAATCCGAGTTAGTATGTGGAAGTTATCGAGTATTGAAGATTAAGAATGAAAAATCGAGTTTTCTAAAGTTAAATGTGAGATTAAGTGAAATGAATCAAGTAATTAGTTAATTAGAATTATTTTGAGTCATTTTGCTAAGTTTAATAATTTTCCGAGCATGTGCACGTTTTACGAGAAAAGCGACGTAGACTTTATTCGGTAAAATTTTTATTAAAAGTTTTGGATTTTAAATCCGATTTCATATTTGAAGTCTTTGAATTATTATAAGAAAAATGAATTCGTGTGTCACAACCCAAAATCCTGTAATACCCCGGAAAATTTCTTTTGTCTTTAAAAATGAAACTAATTAATAAAAATGGCTTTGCACGCCTAAGTTTATGAATTTAAATTCTAAAATCAACGGTGAAATCCGTTTCCGAAAATAAATTACGGAAGTCAGCTAGATGACTACTGTATTTAGGGTTATCGCGTACGATAACTTTTTAATTCTAGAACTCAGATCGGGAAACCGTCTGATTTTTACATTCACGAAATCGCGATACGAATTCGCCGAGAAAGTTCGTTTTTATGATTTTCCGGACGAAACTCGGATTGTGATGTCCCGAGGTTTTGTCGGAAATTAAATTTTAAATATTACTTTTCGAGTAAGTAAAATACGCCGGAAATTATGGTCGAGTCGGATTTTGACGGAAACGAGCCGAATACGTATTTTATTTATCGATTTCCGTAACGTCGTATCGCACGGGAAAAAGCGCGTATTTTTCCTAAAATTCTATCTATGGCCGACCTCCAACCTCACTCACACACATGATATTTCATTATTTTATGTCATAAACTTCCCACCATGCATATTACCATTCCATCACTTTACACCTTAGCCTAATTAATTAATACATGTTAGTCACCATTTTCTTTCCTCTCTTCCCATTCCATCCGCCATATACACACACATATACTCTCTCAACTTTTGTTCATTCACCATTGATGAAAGCTTGAAGCTTTGGCAAGGTTTTCACTAAAGATCATCATCCATCCATTAATTTCACTCCATCCTTCATAAATTATCAAGGTATTTGTAATGCCCCGTAAATTCCATACGTTCTTAATATTTAAAGTTAATTAAATAAATGACTTTGCACGCCAAAGTCTACAATTTTTTAATTCTAAGGCTAACGGTCGAATCCGTTATTGAAAATAAATTACAGAAGTCAGCTAGACGACTACTGTGTTTAGGGTTAGCACGTACGAAAAGTTTTTAGTTCGTAAACTCAGAACGGAAAACCGTCTAATTTTTACGTTTACAAAATTACGATACGAACACGCCCGAGAAAGTTCGTATTTATGTTTTTCCGGACGAAACTCGGACTGTGTTGTCCCGAGTTTTTGTCAAAATAAATTTTGTACCAATTAAGTTCATACGTTAGAATATTAGGTCAAATCGAATCGCGATGATTTTGTACCGAGCAACATTTTTTTCGTCGTTCGTTTTTCCGTAACGTCGGATCGCGCCGGAAAAACCCGTAACCCTCCTAAAAACTACATGGCAGCCGACATTTCCTTCTTAGTGGGGAACATGCATGTTGATTTTGCTTAACTAAATGACACCTAATATTCACTTTTCTTATGTTCAAACCTTTCATCATATCATGTATTCTTAACAATTAAACAAAACCATTTTCCTCCCTTCTCTCTCTCTCTCTCTCAGCTGCACTACTCCTCCATTCTTCATTTTCTTCACTTCCATCCTCCATTGAAACAAGCTCCAAGAACAAGAAGAAAGAACACAAGTCAATCCATCCATTCAAACTCTATACTTCTTTCCATAATTCTCAAGGTAATTCTTTCCTCCACAATTCTATCCAATTAGATTTCTTTTCTTCTCTTTTTCCTTCTTGATCGAAATTTTGGAGTTTTGGAATGGATATTTTTTATCTTAGAATAATGAAATTAGATGTATTAGATATGATAATTAGGGGATAAAGTGGAACGAAAACAAGAACCCTAAATCCTATGTTAATACTGAAAAATTTGGCATGTTTGTAGGATTTTTATTTTTCTTCTTTTGATGGTTGATTCTTGTTTAATAGATGTTTAATTAGTGATTGGAATGAAAAAGAATCAAAAGCCCTATGTGTGTTTGTGAAATTTCAATTAGAATTTGAGTTGAATTTAGGGGTTTATGCATGTTAGTTGATAATTGTTTTGCAATTGATTAATGGATGATATAAGAAGTTGATTAGCAAATAAATGTAGTTAATTGGGAAAGAAAATCACCCCCTTAATATCTTTATAAAAACAGAAATTTATAGAGTAATTAGAGGTTTCCACATGTTTGATATAAGTGATGATTTGTTGGTTGAATTATGTTGCAAATCATCTTAGTTGGTTATAGAATTTAATTGAGAATTTTCTAAAAATGTTTAATGAAACATAAGAGATAAAGATCACCTTATAAGTTGAGTTATAATGATGTTATGATATATTTGCATGCATGAAAATGATTCACGTTAGACGTAGTTTAACGTCGTAAAATTTGAATAGAATCCGACAACCTTTGAAAATCGCGTAAGAGACGAACATTTAGTCGTAACTAATAATTGAGAAGTCGGATGGGAATTCTAATTTAATATTATTGTTTATGATGGAATTTAGAACAACTTTCTAGTTGACATCATAACCTTTCGAGTTGATATAATATGGGCTATAGTTATAGTCGAGAACTAGAACGCATTTGAAATTTTTGTTGGTTTAGTACTTGTTAGTTGAAATCCGACGTTTAGAACGTCGTGCTTTTGGGCGAGTTTTGAGAAGGAGTTCGTCATGTACGGAAGTACATGATGACTGCCTTGAGAGTCCAGTTTCTAAAAAAAAAATGAATACGAGAGCTTAGAACGAACCTATGACGTTATACGTCGAACCTATCAAGCAATTAGGGTTTTCACGGCAGTTTTGCGACCCTCACCGGAAACTGTAATAACTTCCAGCTCGTTTATCGGATTTGTGATCCGTAAATTGGAGCGCGAACTAGACTTCCTAAGCTTTCTAGTGGTACAGAGCTCATCCCCCTGTTTCCAAATCCTCTGTTCTGGACAGCCTCCAGAGTTACTGGACTGTGCAGTGAAAATTTCAGTTTCTTGTTTTCTAAGTTGTTTAGTTCACGACTTAGTTTCTTTAGATCGTTTAAACCGTTTTATCTAACGAACATCTCTCTTCTGACCCTAGAGTCAAGTATAGGACCTTGAGTGATGAAAACCAGTCGAGATCTTATCTTTTATCCTTTCATTAAAGAAGTAATAAACGATAATTGTCATAAATCGTTCAATGAAATAAAACGTAAATCGCCTAAGTTGATTCTTTCCAACTTAGTTTCTTATAATCTTTAAAGTCGTATTAAGATACCGATTACCTTCTCTACTGACCCGAGAGTCGAGTATGAGATCTTCCGAGTTCTAAACGAGATTGGTACTAGTCTCGTTTCCCGTTTAAGTAAAATGAATCTAGTAAGCGTGCAAATGCCTAAAGAATGAAACAACTAAAACTTTCTTCGATTCTCTTTAATCGATTATCTTTTACAACCCGTTTTTAAGTATGTTTATTTTACGATGAAGGTGGAAGCCAACTGTAGAGAAAGAACAGAAGATCCAAAGTTGGAAGCTTTTGCTTTAAGTTCTGTAAATCAAGGTGGGCTTTTATATACGAAATAAAACGAGCAATGCTCGGAAAATCTTTCTTTATCGCTTTGATATCTGTGTTTTCAAAGTGATATTATGGCATGGACTGTTTTATGTTTTATGTGAGTTCTCTTGTACCTCTCTGAGTCAACATTCGTGTTTTCCAGATTTAGAGTTAGTCTAACTAGATTAACTAACGATCGGCTCTGAGTTAGCTGCTAAGTGCTTTCCAGAGTTACTGCACTTTGTAACCTGTGGTGTATGTGATATCTTGTTGAGGGGTACCAGCCACGGTGAATTAGAATTGGTCAAGATTGAACGTAACATTAGTCAGAAAATGCTCGCGCGAGTAATTTATGAGAAAAAGTCAGAAAATGTTTAGTAGACACGAATTCTTTCAATAAAACTCCGATGTGCTACGTTTGTGAAATGTCCACTAAGTACGTTTGTACTTAGCCCTGCATTGTTTTCTAAATGTGCAGGTTGAAGCGACGGTGAGCGGCGACGGTTGATGTTGAGTTAAAAGATAGGATGCTTAGTTAGAACCCTTCCGCTGCCAAACTCTGTATTTTCTTTTTGAGATGTACTTTTGAACAATACTCTGTAGTCTAAGTCTGTATATATGAACTTAGCTTCTTTATTGTACTTTTGTCGAGTAATCCTTAGGGATTAACTCTTTCTTATTTATATTCGAGTCTTGTTCGTGTTTTATCGATGTTTTTCATGTATGTTTAGTCAATTAGCCCCCTTCTTCCCCGCTTCTTTAATCCAACCCCAATCGCACCCCGGCTTCTGCCGTCCCTCGGGATTTGGGGCTATGACAGAGTGGTATCAGAGCAGTGCTCGTTTTCTGCTCTGCTTCTGAGTCAATCTTCTAGTATGAGTTAGTGTGAGTCATTCTTTCTAGTACGAGTCATTCTTTTAAGTAATATCATAAAGTGGTATTCGTATACAAGTCTTCCTTTGAGAAACAATATAGAGTATTCGTTTGTACTCTATATCGAGTCTTCTTTCAAGTCATGAGACATGGTATTTGTATATACTCTGGATCAGAGTTGTCTTTCCAAGTATGAGATAAGAGTTAGACTATGATGCTAAGATTGAGAACATAGAAGTCAACTCAACTGCCCGCTACGTCGACTCAACGAGGAAAAATGAAAGAATTTTATAAAGAGATTTCTTTTTAATAAGAAAGTTATGAGCAAGTATTCAGTGAAATTTGAAAACGAGAATGAGTTGTGTTTTAAAAATGAGAATTTTACAGAAGTATAATTTTTATACTCTACGTGATTATGCGATAGTACAAGTACTATCTTATGTAAAAATATTTACGCAATGATTTCTTTTTTTTATGAAAAATTATGCGGATACGAGAATATAGACAGATTTTAGGGAATTTTCCCGGTTCAATGAGAACGTAGACGTGGAACTTAAGAACTTTCCGATTCTTCGAGAACTTAGACGTTTTTAAGAAACGTTGTTTTGAAATGATTTCGAAAGGAGATCCCTAACGTGAGAAGGACTTCCTCTGATGAATGTCACGTGCGCTTAGTGACATGAATAAAGATTCAGCAAAGTCAAACTTGTCGTCTAAGAATTTCCTGCGAGGAAAAAGAGATAAAATGAATAAAAATAATTTAATAAATCGTATTAGTAAAAGAAGGGAGCAATTAGACGTTTGAGAAGCTTTCGACTTCGAGTTAAGAAAGATATGAACGAGACAACAACTGGAACTTAGTTTTCCAAGAAATTATTCTTAGGTTATATTTCTTTTTCTTTTTATGGAATTAAATTCCATATTTCGTCTTGAGCAACGACTACAATTAGTACGAATATCAAGAGTCGTAAGCGATAAATTCTTTTGAAAATGGATGTTACTTTTGAATAAGTAACATGAACGAAGTAAATATACTTTGTTTTAATAAGTGAAAGTCGTTAACAGTTAATGAGTTAAGAAATAAAAGAAATAGAAGAATTAAAATGAGTAATAATATGGTGAAATGAAAGAATGAAAATAAAATCTTTAATTTTATATATATATATATATATATATATATATATGTTGTTGAGTGCAATTTCTTGAATTGCTAGAAGTCTTAATAAGTGGTTGACTTAAGTGTTGATATTACAATTGAATAAGGATTATTCATTTTGTAATTTATGTTTTCGTTAAGATAAGTTATTTTCTTTTCCTACCTGTTACTGATCCGTGTTACCTTAAAACTTTTGTAGGATGGCTAGGACTCGTGTTACGGCTCGGAAGAGTCAACCTTTGGCCTCGTGCGAGCGCACCATAGTTGATATGTTGCAGGATGAGTACTACGAGTTCGAGGTAGACTATGGAGAAGAGGATGTGGGACAGATTGTGAGTAATTTTTCTTCAGCCTACTACCCAGTGAGACACCTGATCAGGGAGAGTCAGGCGATATTAGATTTGATCGTGCACCTACCGGATGAGTGGCGCGGATGGGCGCACCGTGCAGCTTGGTACTTCTTTGGGATTTTCGGCGACGACATGGAGCAGACCGGCTACTACGCCGGATTCACCCTGTGTGTGCACAAACGTTTCTTTGAGAGCAGGTTTATGCTTCCCCTTCCTTTAGAGCCACACATCCCCTACAGTCACTTTCCAGCCGAGACGGAGCTTGAGGAGCTTGACTTAGACCCGGAGTTTTTAGCCTTGTTAGAGTTGCCACCAGACGGTGTACTGGAGGAGGAGCCTGAGACTGAGTTAGAGCAGCCAGAGGAGGATGAGGAGACGGTAGTTGCACCAGAGTCACCACCGGTTGAACAGCAGATTGAGGAGTTGATCCCAGGCCCGGGTTTTGTAAAGGTTGACGCTGAGACAGCCGCACTGTTGGGGTTGTCTTCACCGTTTGTGCCAGACGTTTGTGTTAGGATCAGGGGACCGTTGGAGACGAGACTGTACAGAGAGGGACCAGACTACCGAGAGATCGACGCAGAGCTCGCCGCTATGTTAGAGTTGCCTTCTCCACTTACGCCACTCGAGGAGATCTGCGCGAAGTGGGGAGTAGTCCGACAGCAGATGGAGCCAGGACCGTCCAGGGTCCGTTCTAGGGAGGAGTTCGAGTTGGGTTCAGGTTCAGTTCCCGAGCACCTTCTTCCCCTGAAGAAGCGTGCGAGAAGGATCAGAGAGGACGACTTGGTCTTCGACTTGGAGGAGACTGTTTCTGAGGCACCCTCACCCACCCTACTTACACTTGACGACGGTTCTACTCTGAGGGTGGACGAGGCACTCGAGCTGGTTTTTGGTTCGGAGTCCGAGGAGGAGGACCCGGAGGAGGACCCTGAGGAGGACCCAGGGGAGGGTTGTTAGGATTTTGCAGACTTCGAGGTAGTTTTTGGTTTTCTTCTGCAGTTTAGTTAAGCAGTGCTTTATAGACATGGGTAAATATCAGTAGTAGTAATAGCTCTTTGTCCTGTATAGAGTCGGATCAGTTACTAGTTAGTTTTTGAAGTACTCTAGCGGATACGAAATTTTATGAATCGTTTCCGTTCTAGTTCTCTAGTAGATATGGAGTGCAGCTTGTTAGTGCACCCAGTAAATAGTAGGCAGTCAGCCTAGTTTAGACTAATAGTACTCTAACCCTTTGGTATAAGTCCTCGTTAGAGGCAAAAGTAATATTCTTTTTGGATGTATATGTATATGACCCGTAAAGAGGGTTTTTAATCAAGTAAAATCTCTTATGAATCAAGTAATAAAAAAAAAAAATCAGAATGTTAAATGAACTCGTGTAAAGAGGAAATGAGTTTAACTCGAAAGTTAAAAGATTAATGAAATGATATCAAAGCTATGTTCGATATGTTGTTCCATGAATTTGATTAAGTTGAGAACGAGCTAGTAAGTGCTAAGTGTAATTAACAGAAGGAAACTAATGGGAATCTTCAATTCTTCTCTAGACTAAAGAAAATGCCGCCGAGAAATGTTAACAACAGGAGAGGTCGAAGACCTGGAAGGCCGAGAGGACGTGGTAGACATCAGCCAGAAAATAACCAAAAACAGGAATATGAACGGAATATCACTCCATCCCCATCTCCACCCCCGTCACCATCACCACCACCTTCACCACCGCCCCGTAGAGATATTGAGGATCTTTTCCTCAAAAGGAACCCTCCAATGTTTAATGGAACTGGTAGCCCTAGCGATGCTGAGCTATGGGTGAGGTCGACCGAGAAAATTTTCAAACTCCTCAGATGCACTGATGAGGAGAGAATGTTGTGTGTCGCATTCCAACTGACGGGATCGGCAGACTACTGGTGGGAAGCAAGACAGAAGGTGATACCTGCTGAGCATCTGCCTCGTTTTTCGTGGGAAGAGTTTAAGGAGATTTTCTTTGACAAGTACGTTCCCAAGACGTATAGGGCACAGAAAGAGGCCGAATTTTATAATTTGAAGCAGGGAAAGCTAACTGTGACGGAATATGACGTCAAGTTCTGTGAGTTGATGAGGTATGCGCCGACATTGGTCGACACTGAGGAGAAGTTATCAAAGAAATTCCAGGGAGGTTTACGTCATGAATTGGGAATCGCTTTGGCTAGTCATGGAGGACTAGGTTATTCAGACATACTGGGAAGAGCACTAGAAATGGAGGCCATCGTGCCTGATGAGAAAAAGATTGTACCAACTGCGTCAGCACCAACGCAAAATCAGAATCGAGGCTACTACAACAACAACAGCAGCAACTACCAGGGGAAGAGAAAATGGAACGGAGGAGGTAGCGGAGGATACAGTCAGGGTTACAACAGTCAGGGAGGACAGAAAAGAGGCTATCAACAGCCTACCAACAACAACAACAATGGCCAGAGGCCGTGGCAGGGAAACAACCAATCGGGGTTGTTCATTCAGGGGAACAGGCAGAACTCGCCGTGGAAGGGCAATAATCAATTAAACCAGCCGCAAGGGCAACAGAGGAATTTTAACCAGGGAGCAAATAACCCAGGGAGGGTTACCATCCCTTTCTGTCCGAAGTGCAACCGAGCCCATCCTGGAGTCTGCCAAATAGGCACGCCCAACTGTTTCAACTGTGGACAGAAGGGGCACATGAAAAAGGACTGCCCTAAACCGCTTCAAGCAGTACCCCTCCGAGCCATCCAAGCACAGCCGCAGCAGCCGCCTATGAACCAGCAGCAGTTTCAGTAGCATGCACAGCAGCAACAGAATGCGAGGGCATGCGCTATCAAACAAAGCGGTCAGCGCAAAGGAAAAGGCAATCTAGCAGGTATGGGAAAACTCCACAACATCCCCATTAAGATATTGTTTGATACTGGCGCATCGCATTCTTTCATTGCTGGCTCATGTGCCGATAACTTAGACATCAGACCTATAAGAGCTGCACAATCTATGAGAGTAGCCACACCTTCAGGAGAGATCACTACTTCCACACATGTTTGCTCTAACCTAAAACTAGAAATCGGAACTCATAAGGTTATAGCGAACAACCTAAATGTTATGATAATGTGGGACGTAGATATAATCCTAGGAATGGATTGGTTGTCAGAGAATTACGCCACAATCCTCTGCAACGAGAGAAAAATTTCTTTCCAGCCGCCGGGTAAAGAACCGACCGAATTCCACAGAATTTCAATAGGTAGAGGTGTACCAATCATATCAGCCCTTCAGGCCACGAAAATCATGAAGAAGAAAGGTACCACAGCCTATCTTGTGTACCTAGTTGGAGAACCAGGAGCCGAGAAAACCATTCGGGACGTAAAAGTTGTGAATGAATATGAAGATGTTTTTCCGGAAGTACTACCAGGATTGCCACCAGATCGTCATGTGGATTTCACGATCGATTTAGAACCAGGAGCAGCTCCTAAGTCTAAAGCCCCTTACAGAATGGCACCGAAGGAACTGGAAGAGCTCAAAATCCAATTACAGGAATTACTAGACCTTGGTTTTATCAGGCCAAGCGTTTCACCTTGGGGAGCACCCGTACTTTTTGTTAGGAAAAAGGACGGATCGATGAGAATGTGCATCGATTACCGAGAACTAAACAAGATCACTCTCAAGAACAAATATCCTTTGCCAAGGATCGAGGATCTGTTCGATCAGCTTAAGGGCGCAAAAGTCTTCTCCAAGATAGATTTGAGGTCAGCATATCATCAGCTCAAGATCAAACCTGAAGATGTACCTAAGACCGCTTTTAGAACTCGATATGGCCACTACGAATTTCTAGTAATGCCATTTGGTTTGACCAACGCTCCAGCCGTATTCATGGACCTTATGAACAGAGTCTTCCACCCCTACTTGGACAAATTTGTTCTAGTATTCATCGACAACATCCTTATTTACTCTAAGAATGAGACGGAGCACGAGGAACATCTACGAATAGTGTTGGAAACACTAAGAGCTGAGAAACTCTATGCCAAATTCAGTAAATGCGAATTTTGGCTGAAGGAAGTAATGTTCCTTGGACACATAGTATCGACAGAAGGAATTAAGGTGGATCCAGCCAAAGTAGAAGCAGTGCACAACTGGAAGGCACCAACAAGTCAGAATGAGATCAGAAGTTTCTTGGGATTAGCTGGTTATTACAGAAGATTTATCAAGGGATTTTCTACGATCGCTCGCCCGATGATGCAGCTACTCAGGAAGGATACCAAGTTTAAGTGGACGGATGAGTGCGAGAAGAGTTTTCAAACTCTTAAGGAAAAGTTAACTACGGCGCCAGTACTAGCACTTCCAGACACGAACAAGGAATATGTGGTTTATACTGACGCATCGAAAAATGGATTAGGTTGTGTCTTGATGCAAGACGGACGAGTGATAGCTTATGCTTCACGACAACTTCGACCCCACGAAGTTGAGTACCTAACCCATGATTTAGAACTTGCAGCCGTAATGCATGCGCTAAAGATTTGGAGACACCATCTCTATGGTGTAAGAGTTGAGATATTTACCGATCACAAGAGCCTGAAGTACTTTTTCGAGCAAAAAGAACTGAACATGAGACAAAGACGATGGCTCGAATTAGTCAAAGATTATGACTGTGGAATTAACTATCATCCAGGAAAGGCTAATGTGGTAGCAGACGCATTGAGTCACAAGGCTCCAACGAAGTTAGGATGTCTTTTCGTAGCAGAAAAAACTTTAGTACGAGAATTCGAGAAGATGGATATCAGAGTGCTTGACACGCCAGCAACGATAACAAGTCAAATAGCAGCATTAGAAGCTACACCAGATTTTAGAGAAAGGATTGTTAGTGCTCAGAGAAAAGACGAGTCAATGGAAAAGTTACGAGTAAGGATAAGGACAGATAAGCCAGAAGGATATTCTGAGGCTCTAGACAATGCAATACTTTACGAAGGCAGGATTTGTATTCCCGACAACGACAACGAATTGAAGAACGAAATCTTGAGTGAGGCTCACGATACGCCTTACACAGCACATCCAGGAAGTACGAAAATGTACCAATATTTGAGAAGAAACTTTTGGTGGAACGGAATGAAACGAGACGTTACCTCATTTGTAGAAAGATGCCTAGCTTGTCAACAAGTTAAGGCTTTACACCGACGACCGTATGGATTGCTACAACCGTTGGACGTCCCAGATTGGAAATGGGAAGGCATAGCTATGGACTTTGTCACAGGCTTGCCTAAGTCAAGAAGAGGAAACACAGCGATTTGGGTGATAATAGATAGACTTATGAAATCAGCTCACTTCTTACCGATTAAGACTACATATGGATCAGAGAAACTAGCTCAGTTGTATGTCAGAGAGATTGTACGTTTGCATGGAATACCGAAGGTCATAATATCAGACAGAGATGCTAAGTTTACCTCGAGATTTTGGATTACGATGCAGAAAGAGCTGGGAACAGAGATTAATTTCAGTACGGCTTTTCACCCACAGACAGATGGGCAGTCAGAGAGAACGATTCAGATTTTAGTCGATATGTTAATAACAGTGGTTTTGGACCGAGGCGCGAATTGGGAAGAAATTCTACACTTAGTCGAATTTGCCTACAACAACAGCTATCAGGCCACAATAGGAATGGCGCCGTTTGAGGCTTTGTATGGAAGAAAGTGTAGATCACCGCTTTATTGGGACGAAGTAGGTGAGAGAAAGAACTTAGGCCCAGATGCGATCAATGAGATGATCGAGATAGTTCGACAGATTCGAGATAGAATGAAGGAGGCCCAGAGCCGACAGAAGTTGTATGCCGACGATCGTCGAACCAACCTTGAGTTTGAAACAGGAGATAAAGTTTTTCTTAAGATATCCCCGACCAAAGGAATCCTTAGGTTCGGAGTTAAGGGTAAGCTAAGACCCAGGTTTATAGGACCTTATGAAATCCTCGAGAGAATAGGATCAGTCGCGTATAGATTGGCCTTACCGCCAAGTCTAGGAAGCGTTCATAACGTTTTTCATGTTTCTCGGTTGAGAAAATATGTTTATGATCCTAAGCACATCATTAGTCAGCAAGACGTAGTTCTTGAATCTGACCTAAGTTATGAAGAAAAGCCGATATCGATCTTGGATAGAAAAGTTCAAGAATTGAGAAGTCGGATGGGAATTCTAATTTAATATTATTGTTTATGATGGAATTTAGAACAACTTTCTAGTTGACATCATAAGCTTTCGAGTTGATATAATATGGGCTATAGTTATAGTCGAGAACTAGAACGCATTTGAAATTTTTGTTGGTTTAGTACTTGTTAGTTGAAATCCGACGTTTATACCGTCGTGCTTTTGGGCGAGTTTTGAGAAGGAGTTCGTCACGTACGGAAGTATGTGATGACTGCCTTGAGAGTCCAGTTTCTAAAAAAAAAATGAATACGAGAGCTCAGAACGAACCTAAGACGTTATACGTCGAACCTATCAAGCAATTAGGGTTTTCACGGCAGTTTTGCGACCCTCACCGGAAACTGTAATAACTTCCAGCTCGTTTATCGGATTTGTGATCCGTAAATTGGAGCGCGAACTAGACTTCCTAAGCTTTCTAGTGGTATAGGGCTCACCCCCTGTTTCCAAATCCTCTGTTCTGGACAGCCTACAGAGTTACTGGACTGTGCAGTGAAAATTTCAGTTTCTTGTTTTCTAAGTTGTTTAGTTCACGACTTATTTTCTTTAGATCGTTTAAACCGTTTTATCTAACGAACATCTCTCTTCTGACCCTAGAGTCAAGTATAGGACCTTGAGTGATGAAAACCAGTCGAGATCTTATCTTTTATCCTTTCACTAAAGAAGTAATAAACGAGAATTGTCATAAATCGTTCAATGAAATAAAACGTAAATCGCCTAAGTTGATTCTTTCCAACTTAGTTTCTTATAATCTTTAAAGTCATATTAAGATATCGACTACCTTCTCTACTGACCCGAGAGTCGAGTATGAGATCTTCCGAGTTCTAAACGAGATTGGTACGAGTCTCGTTTCTCGTTTAAGTAAAACGAATCTAGTAAGTGTGCAAATGCCTAAAGAATGAAACAACTAAAACTTTCTTCGATTCTCTTTAATCGATTATCTTTTACAACCCGTTTTTAAGTATGTTTATTTTACGATGAAGGAGGAAGCCAACTGTAGAGAAAGAACGGAAGATCCAAAGTTGGAAGCTTTTGCTTTAAGTTCTGTAAATCAAGGTGGGCTTTTATATACGAAATAAAACGAGCAATGCTCGGAAAATCTTTCTTTATCGCTTTGTTATCTGTGTTTTCAAAGTGATATTATGGCATGAACTGTTTTATGTTTTATTTGAGTTCTCTTGTGCCTATCTGAGTCAACATTCGTTTTTTCCAGATTTAGAGTTAGTCTAACTAGATTAACTAACGATCGGCTCTGAGTTAGCTGCTAAGTGCTTTCCAGAGTTAGTGCACTTTGTAACCTGTGGTGTATGTAATATCCTGTTGAGGGGTACCAGCCACGGTGAATTAGAATTGGTCAAGATTGAACGTAACATTAGTCAGAAAATGCTCGCGCGAGTAATTTATGAGAAAAAGTCAGAAAATGTTTAGTAGACACGGATTCTTTCAATAAAACTCCGATGTGCTACGTTTATGAAATGCCATATTTATCTATATTTATGATTATGTTTTCGGCATCGTGCCCACTAAG
The DNA here is from genome assembly GCA_029490685.1 of Schizonepeta tenuifolia. Taxonomy (NCBI): domain Eukaryota; kingdom Viridiplantae; phylum Streptophyta; class Magnoliopsida; order Lamiales; family Lamiaceae; genus Schizonepeta; species Schizonepeta tenuifolia. Next base: position 38,180,548 of record CM055956.1, read on the forward strand.
TACGTTTGTACTTAGCCCTACATTATTTTCTAAATGTGCAGGTTGAAGCGACGGTGAGCGGCGATGGTTGATGTTGAGTTAAAAGATAGGATGCTTAGTTAGAACCCTTCCGCTGCCAAACTCTGTATTTTCTTTTTGAGATGTACTTTTGAACAATACTCTGTAGTCTAAGTCTGTACATATGAACTTAGCTTCTTTATTGTACTTTTGTCGAGTAATCCTTATGGATTAACTCTTTCTTATTTATATTCAAGTCTTGTTCATGTTTTATCGATGTTTTTCATGTATGTTTAGTCAATTAGCCCCCTTCTTCCCCGCTTCTTTAATCTAACCCCAGTCGCACCCCGGCTTCTGCCGTCCCTCGGGATTTTGGGCTGTGATAGTATTCATCTCCTCTACACTTCAATCCAAATAGAATTCATTTTCCCTTAATTTTTGCTTGGACCGATTTTTGGGTAGAGGATTAGGATAATGATTTGAGTTTATTTCATGTTATAGATATGTTAGTAATAGATATTCTATGGTTGATTGATGAAGAAATCAAAAGCCCTAATTAACTAGGTTGAACCGATCTTAGGGGTTGGATTGTACGATGTATAATTCTTCAATTAATTGGATAATTAAGCTTAGGAGATGCTTAATTGAGGATTAGTGGAAAAATAAATGGAAACCCCTATGTTTTTGATGAATATCGATTTTAGGGTTTAGGGTTTCAACTTGGATTTCAATTGATGATGATATGGTATTAGTAATTGATTAATTTGATGTAGTATGATTAAAATTGGATTAATGGAGTTAATAGGAGAAGAAAATCACTTCCCCTAGTTATATGTCAAAACCGAAATGAATGAGAAATAAGGGGTTTTATATAGCTTGATTTAGTTGATGATATAATGATGGATTAATGCTTCTAATGATATTAGATGATGATAGAAATTATTTGGAATTAATCTAAAATATATTGTGATAATATAAGAGACAAAGGTTCGATAATTAGTTGAGATTGAGTAATGATATGAGGTGATGATATAGATAATAATGAATCTCGATAGATGAGGTTTAATAATGTAGAGTTTGATCGAAATCCGATGACTTTGGAAATTTCCTAAGAGACGAACAATTGTACGTAATTATTAATAGGAAAGTCGAGTAGGAAAGATAATTGGATATTAATGATCATTAATGACGAGGGAACGAAATTGTAGTTGACGTCGTGTTGATCCGAGCTATGAATTGTTGAGCTTTATTTATAATCGAGAAGTTAGGTTTGAAATTGTTAACATGATTGGTATAGTAATTGATTAGCTTAATCGGCGAGGTTTAAAATGTCGTACTTATAGACGGGAAATGGAAAGGAGTTCTACACGTACGGGAGTACGTGTTGACTGCCTTAAGGTGATAAATTCGTGAGAATGTAGGTTCGATAACTTAGAACGAACCTAGGAAGTCATACGACGAAATCTATCGAACGTTAGGGTTAGCTGCGGCAGTTTTGCGACCCTTCTCGAAAACTGTAATATCTCTTAGCTCGTTTATCGGATTTGAGATCCGTAAATTGGAGCGTAAACTAGACATCCCAAGCTTTCTAACGGAACAGGGTACATCCCCTGTTTCCAAATACTCTGTTCTGGGCAGACCCCAGAACTACTGCATCGTGCAGTGAATTTCCAGAATTTAGTTTCCTAAGTTGTTTTCTTCTCAACTTAGTTTCTTTCGATCTTTTAAGTCGTAATGAGTTAACGACTATCTTTCCTACTGACCTCAGTGTCAAGTACAGAGTTTTGAGTGTTAACACGAGACGTGATCATATCTCCTTCCCCTTTGAGTAAAAGGGTTTAGTTAAGCGTGCAAATGCCTAAAAGCTTAAAATCATAAAAGATTAAATCGAATTTGTTTTCGATTTCCGTTTTCTTTTGTCGTCTTAACGACTCATCGAAGTTATATTCCATGTACGATGAAGGAGGAAGTCAGCACAAGGAAAGGACGGAAGACTAAAGACAAGAAGCTCGTTTATTAGTAGTTCTGTAAAACGAGGTGGGCTTTTATCTAAAAAAATAAAATATGGGTTTTTCCACAACTCGAAAGTGATTCTTTATGAGCTTTGATAACTGTGTTTTTAAAGTGATATCAGGCATAAACGATTGGCTTTGAGTTGCCTGTTTATCTATACTTATGAATACGTTTTCGGCAATGTGTCCACTAAGTACTTCCGTACTTAGCCCTGCATATGTTTTCTAAATGTGCAGGTTGATGCGACGGGAGCGGAGGTGGTTGAGTTGTGTTAGGGAAGACTTTAGTTTGAAGATCACCTTTCCGCTGCTTAACTTTGAACACTTTGATGTTTTGTATTTAAACCACTGTAGACTTAGTTCTGTTAATAACTTAGATTTCTTTTGAATCGAGTTCTGTACTTATAACTTAGGTTTCTTTTTGAAACACTTGTCATTTGATCTTACGAGATCAAACTCTTTCTTATATATATTACGAGGCCTTGTTCATAGAATTATGATGTCTTATGTATGTTTATTCAGTCAGTCCCTTTCTTCCCCGCTTCTTTAATCCAATCCCAGTCGCACCCCGGCTTCTGCCGTCCCTCGGGATTTGGGGCTGTAACAAATCCGATGTGTTGGAACGACCAGACTCCATTGGAGTGTGAAGGTAAAACCATTAAATAAACATACCACTTCTGTCACAACTCAACACGAGATGCAACAATACTCAAGTTATAATGATTTAAGAATGTGAAACCAACAAATAAAATTTGACTCCACAAGAATCATGCTCGGGGATAATGGTTTATTGACAAGCAACATTAACAATATTAACATACTTTCAAATGGCTGATCAAGGTAGATGAGCACGGATAATTTACACTGGTTTCACAAAAATAATAATTATTTCAAATCCAAGTCGAGAAGAAATAAAAGACAAAAGGAAATAGTTTCGAGCAAACGGCTCATTATATCATCACCATATCAGATTTTTATATCAAAAGGTTTATCAAAAGAGATTAGCATGCAGCGGAGACATCACTCACTCCCGACAACTACATGTATGAAGACATGTAATTGCCGACTCAAACTTCCAATTTAACAAAGGACACACCACCAAGTATCATCCTCGCCATCCTCATCCATCGCTAACTTTCATGTTTAGAAATATATGCAGGGCTGAGTACTTCGTACTCAGTGAACACATGCCAAAAATATTTTGAAAACTTTGCTCATTGGAGCTATATAATTGAACTTGCCTTGCCACTGCATCACAAGTGTTAGTATATTTTTGAAAACATTTTACTTGTGAATGCATAAATTATTTTATTATTCTGAAATCGACTGCGTAGTCAGAACATAATATAATAAAGGTATGAATCATCTACCACATTAATATTGTGTCGAGAAGTAGGCCTCCTTCTCAAACACTGTGACCGGCTAAACCGAAGTAAAGCTAACAGCCACCTCATCAACCAAATAACAACATGTGGGTTCCTGTCTCATACATGTAATACCCGGCTTTTCTTTTCCGACGAGAAATAAAAACTTTCTAAGAAATTAAGGCTTTGCACTTCTAAGTTAATGAAATTCAGTTATAAGAATAACGGCGAAGTCCATTTCTGAAAATAAGTTGCAGAAGTCGTTCAACCAACTACTGCATTAGGGTTTCGGCGCCCGATAAAATTTTCGTTAGAGACCTCAGATCAATATGGCGTCTGCTTTTACATTCACTTATTTTGCGATATGAGTCTTTTTCTAAAAATCAGTAATATTTATTTTTCGGGCGAAAATATTGTAGTGTCACGTCTCGACTTTTCAAAGTTTTTCGGGAAACGAGTCGTCCTTTCTGACTAAGTAAAATATTTCGGAACTAATAGTCGTATCCATTTTTGTCAAAAATGTGTCCGTCTAATAAAGTAATTGTTCGTTTCTAGTTTACAGTATTAGATCCGGAAAATTAGATTTTTTGTAGAGAAAAAGGTGTACAATTTGATTTTCTCTTCTTCTATATAAATATCACCATAATATCTCTCTCCCTCTCACGCCCAAACTGCCACTCTCCCTTTTCTCTCTTCTCTCTCTTGTTCTTCAAGTGTTCTTCATATCTTCAAGTTTTTCTTCAAGTTCTTCAAGCTTCTAAGTTCCATAACTTGTTCGATTCTCGATTAAAGTTAATTCCGATTGCATATTTGATAAGGTAAGAGCCTCCTCTTCATTCCTCACCAAACAAAAATTCATCTCTTTAATTTCTAGTAAATTTTGAAAATTTAGAGGTGTTAGGATTTAATGTTTCAAGTTCTAATTCATGATTTTAGATATATAAGAATGATGTTCTAGGATTAATGCATGTTTGAAACATGTTAGAATTTAATGTGTAATTTTCGAAAAATATGCATGCATTTTTTCGAAAATTTGATGATTCATGTGTTGAAAATTGAGTTTGAAATTAGATGTATTGTTTGTGGAATATGTTAGCATACAATGAATGATGATCATGTGAATTATTTGGAAATTTTCTAAAAATAAAAACAAGTTGGTATGAAATTTATAAACTTGAATTTGGATAATCAAATGATATGATTTTGATGATGTGTTGTGATATATGAGATGTAGGGAGTATGTAGTTGATCATATAATTAAGTTAGATTTTTCTAAAAATAAAATGAAAATCGTCGGAGGCGAAGAATCGACAAAAAGTTAAGTATAGATGTTGATATGAACTTATGGTTTGCATATTAGTTAATCTAAGTACTTAGGGATGATGATTTGAAAGTTTAAACGAATTCTAAGAACATCAAACATTTTGTAAGAGACGAAGAATCGAACATAATTGTCGATAGAAAAATAGAACGAGAAAACTAATCGAATATTAGTGATTGTGCATGTGTTAGGTTTGTTGATGAATTTATTAAGAATTAACTAACAACCTTGAAAAAGTAAGTTTATAAATCGTCGAACATGTCAATGATTGATTAAGTATTGGTTTTGATGATGTTAGTATGTTAAGATGATCATTTTTAAGTGTTAAGATGATAGAAACTAATTTGGTATGAATTGGTTTAGTAGAACTCCAAAAATTAAAGAAAGTAAGTGTAGAAACAAAGAAACGAGAAAACGAGGGTTTGTATATTGATGATATGGTTGATGTATTGATGATAAGCATGATTATATGTACTTAATGTGATTTTCTTAGATCTTATAAAAATGTTTGGAAAAATCGACAACGATGTTCGTTGCTCGATAAAAATAAAGTATATGTTAAATATGAATGAGTATTGATTGATTGGAGTATGATGTTAGTTAAGGAGAATTTGTTTAGTTGATGATCATAGCATGAGATGATTGAAATAAAAGTTAAGAAGTTGTTTGTGATTTGAAATTGAAAAGGAATTGCTAAGTAGGAATTTTAGTTGAAAAGACGAGATTGCTCGTCGTGTATTGATCAAGAAACCTAAGGGTTTTCATGTTGATGATTGTGTGGTTTGATTGTTTAAAGATTGGTTGAAATTTCGTGCATAAAGGCTGTATAGCATTGATCGAACCTAGGGAAGTGTGCGTCGAGTTTTTAAAACGTCTAGGGTTTCTCGGCCAGTTTTGCCACCCTTCACGAAAACGGCCATAACTCTCTGCTCGTTTAATGAAATCGAGATCCGTAAATTGGAAAGTAAAGTAGACTTCCGTATCTTTCTTTTGGTACCAAGAACCTCCCCTGTTTCTTAGCAGTCTGTTCTGAGTGAGCTTTTGAATCTTCAACAGTTGTGCAGATTCTTCTACAGCTCTATTTCTTAAGTGAAATATTTTCTTAACCTGAATTCTTTGGAACACCTAAGTCATTTAGAGTTATTGACTTCCGTTATGATGTTTTAAGTGTCGAGTAAAGAACCAAGTTAGTTTTTAACGAGATGTGTTCGAGTCTCGTTTCGTTTAGTAAAAGACTAGTTAAAGTGCAAAGGCCTAAAACTTGTTTAATCGTTATCGAGTCTGTTTCTCTTAAATTGCCTCGACCGATTTACTAAAGTTTGATTGTTTGCGATAAAAGGAGGAAGTCACGACTAGAAGAAAGGACGGAAGACAGAAGGTTAAAGTAGTTATGTAATTCGTATGAGGTGGGCTTTCTATATATTAAAATAATGTGGGCTTTTCTTATATATAAAATAAAGTGAGCGTTGCTCAAGTTTACTTACCGCTTTATATGAATGTTTTAAAGTGATTATCTGTGCATAAAAGAATTTGTTTTTGTGAGTTCTCTTGTGCCATTCTGAGTTAGCCAAAAAGGTGCTGACTAATCGATCGGACTCTGAGTTAGCCAAAAGGGTGCTTTCCAGAGTCAGTGTACACGGTAGCCGATAGGTGTGGAATCCCTGTTGAGGGGACGAGCCAACCTCGGTGAGGAGCGTTCGTGGAAGAAGAAAAGGCTTCTTCCCCGGCGTTGAAACAGAAATTGGGCAATATGAACGTAACAACAGTAAAAAGTGATTTATGAAAAGAGAAAAATGTTTAGTAAGCACGGGAATGTTTTAAAAGGGAAAACCCCCGTCGTGTTACTGTTTAGATGCCTGATGAATCTATATAAAATCTACGTTATGATTTCGGCAAAGTGCCCACTAAGTGCTTTTTGTACTTAGCCCTGTATGTATTTATAAATGTGCAGGTTGAGTGACGGAGACAGCGGAAGTTGAGTAGAGGTCATACTTAAGGAAAGAAGTTTAGTTGAGCCTCAATTTCACATCTGAAAATGTGTTATCACTCTACGTTTTATTCCGCTGCAAAATACTTCTTTTTGATGTATAATCTTTTCGGTTTAAGTTTTCATACTTGAAACCTAGTCAACTCTGAATACAACTTTGTCGAGCGATCCTTCAAGATTGACTCTCTTTTGTTTAATGGAAGTAGTTCTTAGTTATTATCTTATTAATGTCAGTTTATTCATTTATTCAGTAAATTCCCCTTTCTTCCCCGCCTCTTTAATCCAATCCCTAGTCACACCCCGGCTTGGCCGTCCCTCGGGATTTGGGGCTGTGACAACACAGGATATAATAACTCAGATAAATGGCAAGTCAATTAATTTTAAGAGCTCACATAATAATAATCAATAAGTAATAGCATTCATCAGAGTTTTGATTTTAGAAAAGCCCACCTGGCTTCAGGGAGATTGAGTCGAGGTTGCTTACTTTATGCCTCTGACTATTTTTCAGTCCCGCTTGGTCCTTCAAAATAACATCGAATAAGGACGAATTTATCGACTCATAAAACATAAAATAGACTTAGGGTTTGGCTGAAAGACTTCTACTCGACTCGGGTCTTTCTTATCTCTTTTTAGCTTTTCTACATCGTCATATTTCTCGGTTTCTCATTCTCGGATTAACGTCTTTACTTGGTTTTTAATTACTTCTTAAACTCGAATTCTCGTTTCTAGAAAATAATATTTTACTAATCATACAAAACGAGAAGTTACTATTTAACTCATCTCATACTTCTCATGTACTCAAGTTATATAAACTCAGAAAAATCATAGCATTAAATCTCAACTTTTATCAACACAAATCATTCATAATATAGTCGAGCATTCACTTCAACAATCGAGCATTCACATCAATAATATAGCTCTTATATCAATGATCAAACATTCATATTGGTAATCGAGTATTCACGTCAAGTAAATGATTTTACTTCACAGATAAGTGGATTAGGAAAATTCCACTTAATCACATAATCTCAACCAAGTATTAAAACTCCGAAATAATTTATATTTCCAACATTGTCACATATTAACTCATTATTGCTCGACTTTTAACTTTTAAAAAGTTTTAACCTTGAACTTCTAATGACAATAATTTCGTTAAATCCTTTAATAACTCAAATAATAATTATTTTGAATTCAATATTCAAACTTCTATTTAATAATTCTCGACTTTAAAATACGTTGTTATTTTCTCAAAATACGAACTCAGACTCGTATATACTCTCAACTTAATACTCAACATTAAATAATCATAATTTAATCTTTTTCGTTATTAAAAATCCTTCATTTTCGTTTTTATTTAGTTAAACTTATCGTTTCATTTCAAAACTTCATCGCCCGATCACTTCTACGTTTTAACTCCTTTTTAAGTGATTCAAAAAGCAAACTTACTTATTTCTACGCAAACATCATCATCAAATCATTTAATAACTCATATATCATCATGAACTTATGTAATACCCCGGAAATTCTTTACGTTCTTAAAAATTTTAAGTTAATAATAAAAATGACTTTGCACCCCTAAGTTTACGATTTTGAATTCTAAGACTAACAGTCGAATCCGTTTCCGAAAATGAATTACGGAAGTTAGCTAGACGACTACTGTATTTAGGGTTAGCGCGTACGAAAATTTTTTAGTTCTTGAACTCAGAACGGAAAACCGTCTGATTTTTACATTTACGAAATCGCGATACGAACTCGCCCGAAAAAGTTTGTTTTTATAATTTTCCGGACGAAACTCGGACTGTGTCGTCCCGAGTTTTGGTCGGAATAAATTTTATAAATATTATTTTCCGATTAAGTATAATACGTTAGAATTTTTGGTCGAATCGGACTGTGACGATTTTGTGCCGAGCTACGTTTTTCGTCGTTCGATTTCCGTAACGTCGTATCGCGCCGGAAAAATGCGTATTTTCCTTCGTTTTCCCTCTCATGACCGACATCACACACACATTATCTTAGATTTTTCATCTTTTTATTTAGTATTAATTTTACACCTAATGCTATTACTATTCCTACTTTACACCTAATGTAATTAGAAATATCTAACATGTTAGTCATCACCAATCTTTCTTCTCCTCCAACCAATACCCCCCCCCCCCTCATACACTCTATCTCTCTCTTTGTTCTTCACATCTCCATTGAAGCTTCAAGTTCTTGAGCAAGAGTTTCTTCACAAGTCTTCATCCAACCATCGAACTTCAATTCTTCCTTCATTAATTGTCAAGGTAATCCTCTCCTCTCTAATTCTATCCATCCAAAATCCATTTCTTTTTATTTTTCTTTGGATCGAGAATTTTAGGAAGATGAATTAGATTTTTGATCTTCGATTAGTGAAATTAGATGTGTTAGATGTGATAATTAGGGATTAAAATTGATTGAAATCCAAGAACCCTAAGTCTATGACAATACCGAAATTTAGGGCATTTTGGTGGGTTGAATGAATTCTTAAATTGATGTTATAATCATGCTTAGGAAGTGTTTAATTAGTGATTAAAACAAAGGGAAATCGAAAATCGAAAATTGGTGGGTTTAATTAGTGTTTCATGTTGCATTTGGACTTGTAATTGCTTAATGGATGATATAGTAGTATGATTTAGAGATAAATGGTGTTAATCAATGAAGAAAAACACCCTCTTTAATTGCATGTTAATACCGAAAATTATTAGAAATTTAGGGGTTTGCATGTAGTTGAATTGTTTGAGGATTTGTTGATGAAATAATGTTGTAATTGATATTAGATATTGATATGAATTTATTTAGAATTTTCTAAAAATATTTCGTGAGTCGTAAGAGACGAAGAACTCGTTTTAAGTTGAGATATAGTAATGATATGAAGTAATGATATGCATGAAAATGAATCTTGTTAAGTGTTGTTTGATGACGTAGAAAATAAACGAAATCCGACAACTTTTAAAATCTCGTAAGAGACGAACAATTAGTCGTAATTAATAACCGAGAAGTCGAATAAGAATTCTAACTTGATAATATTGTTTATGATGGACTAAGGTATAACTTTGTAGTTGACGTCATGAGCTTTCGAGCTATTTTAATATGAGTTATAGTGATAGTCGAGAACTAGAACGAGAAATACTATCTTGACTTTGGTTTAGTACTTGATAGTTGAAAGCCGACGTTTAGAACGTCGTGCTATTGGACGAGTTTTGAAAAGGAGTTCATCACGTACGGGGGTACGTGTTGACTGCCTGGAGAGTCAAGTTTCATGAGAAATCGAATACGAGAACTTAGAATGAACCTAAGAAGTTATACGTCGTTTCCATCGAGCAACTAGGGTTAGCGCGGCAGTTTTGCGACCCTTGCCGGAAACTGTAATAACTTTTAGCTCGTTTATCGGATTTGCGATCTGTAAATTGGAGCGTAAACTAGACATCCTAAGCTTTCAAACGGTACAGGGATCATCCCCTGTTTCCAGTTTCCCTGTTCTGGGCAGTCCCCAGAGTTACTGCCTTGCGCAGTGATTTTTCAGAATTCATTCTTCTAAGTTGTTTCGTTCGCAACTTAGTTTCTTTCGATCGTTTAAGCCGTAATAACTTGACGACTATCTTCCTACTGACCTCAGTGTCAAGTATGGAGCCTTGAGTGCTAAACGAGATGAGTTGGTATCCCGTATCCGTTAAAGTAAAGAAATTTAGTTAAGCGTGAAAATGCCTAAAGCGTATAAAGAACTAAAACTTAATTTCCTAAGTTGATTTCTTTTCCAACTTAGTTCCTTTTGATCTTTTAAGTCGTAATGAGCTATCGACTACCCTCTCTACTGACCTAAGAGTCGAGTATGAAACCTTTCGAGTTCTGAATAAGATTTGTTCGAGTCTCGTTCCCGTTTAATTAAAATGAAACTAGTAGCGTGCAAATGCCTTAAGAAATGAAACGACTAAAACTTAATTCGATTTCTATGATCGATTATCTTTTGCGACACGTTTTTAAGTGTTGTTATTTTACGATGAAGGAGGAAGCCAACAGTAAGAAAAGGACGGAAGATCAAGAGATCGGAAGCTAGTACTTAGTAGTTCTGTATCAACGAGGTGGGCTTTCATATATAAAATAAAACGAGCAATGCTCGGAAAACCTTTCTTTATCGCTTTGATATCTGTGTTTTCAAAGTGATAGTTATGGCATGAACTGTTTTATGTTTTATGTGAGTTCTATTGTACCTATCTGAGTTAACATCCGTGTTTTCTAGATTTAGAGTTAATCTAACTAGGTTAACTAACGATCGCTCTGAGTTAGCTGCTAAGTGCTTTCCAGAGTTAGTGCACTTTGTAACCTGTGGTGTATGTGATATCATATTGAGGGGTACCAGCCACGGTGAATGAGAATTGGTCAAGATTGAACATAGCATACTAGAAAATACTCGGCCGAGTAAATTGTGAAAATCAGTCAGAAAATGTTTAGTAGACACGGGCCCCTTTTTAATAAAACCCCCAATGTGCTACAAATTATGAAATGCCATATTATCTCTACCTATGATTATGTTTTCGGCATCGTGCCCACTAAGTACTTTTGTACTTAGCCCTGCATTGTTTTCTAAATGTGCAGGTTGAAGCGACGGTAGCGACGGTGGTTGAAGTTGAGTAGAGAAGATAGGATGCTTTTAGCTTATGACTTACTTCCGCTGCAATACTCTAAGTCTTTTGAGAATCTATATATTGAACAAGTCACTGTAGCATAAGTCTGTAAACTTGAACTTAGTTAATATCGTGTACTTTTGTCGAGTAATCCTTTGCGGTTAACTCTTTCTTTATAATATTCAAGTCTTGTTCATTGAGTGTTTGATGTCTTTTATGTATGTTTAGTCAGTTAGCCCCCTTCTTCCCCGTTTCTTTAATCCAACCCCAGTTGCACCTCGGCTTCTGTCGTCCTTCGGGATTTGGGGCTGTGACAGAGTGGTATCAGAGCAGAAATTGTTTCCTGCTCTGACTATGAGTCATTTCCCTAGTACGACTTATTCTTTTAGTAATACCACAAAGTGGTATCTGAGCAGAAGTTGGCCTTCTGCTCTGGTTGCGAGTCAATCTTCTAGACTGAGTCATTCTTTCAGTAATACCACAAAGTGGTATACGAGCAGTAGTTTGTTCCTGCTTTGGTTATGAGTCATCCTTTCCTAGTATGAGTCATTCCTTCTAGTAATATCACCAAGTGGTATCTGTATATACAAGTCTTCCTTCGAGTAACAATATAGAGTATTCATTCGTACTCTATATCGAGTCTTCTTTCGAGTCATAGAACAGAGTATTTGTATATACTCTAGATCAGAGTCTTCCGTCAAGTAGAAGATAAGAGTTAGACTATAACACTAAGATTGAGAATGTAGATGTCAACTCAACCTCCCGCTACGTCGACTCAACGAGGAAAAGAAAAGAATTTCAATTATGCGATTTCTTTTAAATAAGAAATTTTATGAACAAGTATGCAATGAAATTGAGAATGAGAATGAGTTGTGTTCCGAATTTAAGAATTTTATGGAAGTAAAATTTTTTATACGTTATATGATTGTGTGATAGTACAAGTACTATCTTATGTGAAATTATTTGCGCAATAATTTCTTTCTTTTGAAAAATTTTGGACATAAGAATATAGTCGGATTTTAGGGATTTTTCCCGGTTCAATGAGAACGTAGACTCGAAACCTAAGATCTTTCCGGTTCTTCGAGAATTTAGACGTTTTTAAGAAACGTTATATTGAAATGATTTCGAAAGGAGATCCCCGACACGAGGAGAACTTCTACTGATTAATGTCACGTGCGTTAAGTGATAGGAATAAATATTCGGCAAAGTTGAACTTTGTTTTAAAAACCCAAATAAGAATTTCCTGCGAGGAAAGTGAGATGAAAAATAAAAATGATTCGGTAAATCGTGTTAGTAAACGAAGGGAATGATTAGACGTTTGAGAAGCTTTCGGCTTCGAATTAAGAAAGATATGAACGAGATGACGAAAATTGAGTAAAGGGAATCAAAACCAAATGAAATAAGTGAACATTGCTTCCGTGTAAGTAACGTAAATGACGTCATTCGTGTCACGTCATTCCGTTTTCTTTTTGTTTCGTGTTTCAGTAGAGTTTGCCCTGAACGAACTTTACGAAGAAAATCGTATAAATTATTAGAAGTCGAATGCGAAGCTTGATTAATTTTTCTATCGATCGCCCGATTCTAGCAACGACAACTGGAACTTAGTTTTCCAGAAAGTTATTCTCTAAGTTAAATTCTACTTTCTTTTGGAATTTATTCCATATTTCGTCTTGAGCGACGACTACAAGTAGTACGAATATCAAGAATCGTTAACGGCAAATTCTTTTGTGAATGGATGTTACTTTTGAATAAGTAACATGAACAAAATAAACGTACTTTGTTTTAATAAGTGGGAGTCGTTAAGAAATGTTTTTGAGAAAATACTAAAGAATTAAAGTAAGAACATAGTAAGATAAGAATGGAAATAAAAGTCTTGAAATTTTTAATTATATATATATATGTTGTTGAGTGCAATTTCTTGAATTGCTAGAAGTCTTGATAAGTGGTTGTCTTAAGTGGTGATGTTACAATTGAATAAGGGAATGTTCATTTTGTAATTTAAGTTTTTCTTTAAGATAAGTTATTTTCCCTGCCTGTTACTGATCCGTGTTTCCTTACAACTTTTGTAGGATGGCTAGGACTTGTGTTACGACTCAGAAGAGCCAGCCTTTGGTCGAGTGCGAGCGCACCATACTAGACATGATTCAGGACGAGTATTACGAGTTTGAGACAGACTACGGTGAGGAAGATGTGGGGCAGATTATTAGCAATTTTTCTTCAGCTTACTTTCCAGTGCGACACTTGATCCCGGAGAGTCAGGAGATTTTAGACCTGATTGTACATCTACCGGACGAGTGGCGCGGTTGGGCGCACCGTGCGGCGTGGTACTTCCTAGGGATCATCTGCGACGACACTGAGCCGACCAGCAACTACACCGGATTCGCCCTGTTTGTACACAGGCGCTTCTTTGAAAGCAGATACATGCTTCCAATCCCTTTAGAGCCTCACCTTCCCTACAGTCAGTTTCCAGCCGAGACCGAGCCAGAGCACCTCGACTTAGACCCAGAGTTTTCCGCCCTGTTGGAGTTGCCACCAGACGGTGTACCGAGTGAGGAGAAGGACGCAGAGTCCGAGCAGTTAGAGGAGGACGTAGAGTCCGAGCAGTTAGAGGAGGACGAGGAGGCCGCTGTTACACCGGAGCTACCGCCAGTTGGGACACAGATCAAGAAAATGATCCCAGGGCCGAGATTCGTAGAGATCGACGCTGAGACAGCCGCGTTGTTAGGACTATCTTCGCCGTTCTTACCTGACGTCTATGTTAGAGTCAGAGGACCATTGGAGACGAGACTGTTTAGGGAGGAGTTTGAGTGCCGAGAGATCGACGCGGAGCTTGCCGCCTTGTTAGAGTTACCATCTCCACTTACGCCGCTTGAGGAGATCTGTGCGAATGGGGAGTAGTCAGAGAGCAGATGGAGGCAGGACCGTCCAGAGTCCGTTCTAGAGAGGAGTTTGAGTCAGGTTCAGGTTCAGGTTCAGTTCCCGAGCACCTTCTTCCCCTGAAGAAGCGTGCAGTAGAGGTCAGCGAGGACTACTTGGTTTCCGACCTGGAGGAGACAGTTTCAGAGGCACCGTCACCCGCTTTGCTTACACTTGCTGACGGCTCCACTCTGAGGGAGGACGAGGCACTTCAGCTTGTTTTTGGTTCAGAGTCCGAGGACGAGGATCCGGAGGGGGATCCGGAGGAGGACCCAGAGGAGGACTGTTAGGGTTTTTGCAGACCATAGAGGGTAGTTTTGGACTCGAATGCAGTTTAGTTTAGCAGAGCGTCGTAGATGCGGGTAAATATCAGTAGTAGTGGTAGTTTCTTTTGTCCTGTATAGAGTCGGATCAGTAACTAGATTTTGGTAGTACTCTAACAGATACGAAATTTTATGAATCGTTTCCGTTCTAGTACTTTAGTAGATACGGAGTTGCAGCTTATTAGTGCACCCGGTAAATAATAGGCAGTCAGCTTAGTTTAGACTAGTAGTAGTCTAACCTTTTGTGTGTAAGTCCTCGTTGGAGGCAGAATTAATATTCTTTTTGATGTATATATATATACATGACCCATAAGAGGGTTTTTAATCAAGAAAAATTTCCTATGAATCGTGTAATTAAAATCGGAATGTCAATGAATTCGTATGACGAGAAATTTTAAGTTTAACTTGAGAGTTAAAAGATTACGAAGTAATATCGGAATTATGTTCGATATGCCGTTCCGTGAACTTGATTAAGTTGAGAACAAGTTAGTAAGTACTAAGAGTATTAACAGAAATGACTAATGAGAATTTCAATTTTCTTTAGACCAAAGAAAATGCCGCCGAGAAACGTTAACAATAGGAGAGGTCGAGGACCTGGAAGGCCTAGACGACGTGGGAGACGTCAACCAGAAAACAACAGAGAACAAGAGTATGAGCAGAATGCTACCCCATCACCATCACCATCCCCATCACCACCCCCATCACCACCACCTCCACCACCGCCCCGTAGGGATATTGAGGATCTCTTCCTCAAGAGGAACCCTCCGTTGTTTAACGGAACAGGCAGCCCTAGCGATGCTGAGCTATGGGTGAGATCTACCGAGAAGATATTCAAACTCCTCAGATGTACTGATGAGGAGAGAATGCTATGTGTCGCATTCCAACTGACTGGATCGGCAGATTACTGGTGGGAAGCAAGACAAAAAGTGATACCCGCAGAGCATCTGGCTCGTTTCACGTGGGATGAGTTCAAGGAAATATTGTTCGATAAGTACGTACCCAAGACGTATAGGGCACAGAAGGAAGCCGAGTTTTATAATCTGAAGCAAGGAAAGCTGACCGTGACTGAGTATGACGCCAAGTTTTGCGAACTGTCAAGGTATGCACCGACATTGGTTGATACCGAACAAAAGTTATCAAAGAAATTTCAAGGAGGACTGCGACATGAGCTAGGAATCGCGTTAGCTAGTCATGGGGGACTAGGCTACACTGATATTTTGGGAAGAGCACTGGAAATGGAGACCATCGTGCCTGATGAGAAGAAGATTGTACCAACTGCATCAGCACCAGCACAGAATCAGTACCGAGGCTACTATAACAACAATAGTAGCAACTATCAGGGTAAGAGGAAATGGAACGGAGGGGGTAGCGGAGGCTACAATCAGAACTTCAACAACCAGGGAGGTCAGAGAAAGGGAAATCAGCAGGGCTATCAGCAGCCTGGACAGAACAGCAACGACAACAACAACAGCAACAAGAAGCCGTGGCAGGGAAACAACCAATCGGGGTTGTTTATTCAAGGAAATAAGCAGAACTCACCATGTAAGGGTAACAATCAACAGAACCAGCCACAAGGGCAGCAGCGAAATTTCAATCAGGGAGCAATTAACCCAGGGAGGGTTACCATTCCTGTCTGCCCGAAGTGCAATAGAGCCCATCCTGGAGTCTGTCAGATAGGCACCCCCAAGTGTTTCAACTGTAGACAGAAGGGGCACATGAAAAAGGATTGCCCGAAGCCGCTCCAAGCAGTACCTCTCAGAGCCATACAAGCACAGCTGCAGCAGCCGCCAATGAACCAACAGCAATTTTAGCAGCATACACAGCAGCAACAGAATGCGAGGGCATGCGCTATCAAACAGGGTGGTCAGTGCAAAGGAAAAGGCAATCTCGCAGGTATGGGAAAACTCCACAACATCTCCATTAAGATACTGTTTGATACTGACGCATCGCATTTTTTCATTGCTGGCTTGTGTGCCGATAACTTAGACATCAGACCCGTAAGAGCTGCACATTCTATGAGAGTAGCTACACCTTCAGGAGAGATCACTACTTCCACGCATGTTTGCTCTAACCTAGAACTAGAAATCGGAACTCATAAGGTTATAGCGAACAACTTAAATGTTATGATAATGTGGGACGTAGATATAATCCTAGGAATGGATTGGTTGTCAGAGAATTATGCCACAATTCTCTGCAACGAGAGAAAAATCTCTTTTCAACCCCCGGAAAAAGAACCAACCGAATTCCACGGAATTTCAATGGGTAGAGGCGTACCGATTATATCAGCCCTTCAAGCCACGAAGCTCATGAAGAAGAAAGGTACCACAGCCTATCTTGTGTACCTAGTCGGAGAGCCAGGAGCCGAGAAGACCATTCAAGACGTAAAGGTTGTGAATGAATATGAAGACGTCTTTCCAGAAGTATTACCAGGATTGCCACCGGATCGTCATGTGGACTTCACAATCGACTTAGAACCAGGAGCAGCACCTAAATCTAAAGCCCCATATAGGATGGCACCGAAAGAACTAGAAGAGCTCAAAATCCAGTTACAAGAATTGCTAGACCTTGGTTTTATCAGGCCAAGCGTCTCACCTTGGGGAGCACCAGTGTTATTCGTTAGGAAAAAGGACAGATCGATGAGAATGTGCATAGATTACTGAGAACTGAACAAGATCACGCTCAAGAACAAATATCCTTTGCCAAGGATCAAGGATCTGTTCGATTAACTCAAGGGTGCAGGAGTTTTCTCCAAGATAGATTTAAGGTCATGGTACCATCAGCTGAAGATCAAACCTGAAGACGTAACGAAGACCGCCTTTAGAACCCGATATGGCCATTACGAATTCCTAGTGATGCCATTTGGTTTAACCAACGCTCCAGCTGTATTCATGGATCTTATGAATAGAGTCTTCCACTCTTACTTGGACAAATTCGTTTTAGTATTCATCGACGACATTCTCGTTTACTCTAAGAATGAAAAGGAGCACAAGGAACATCTACGGATAGTGTTGGAAACACTAAGAACTGAGAAACTCTACGCCAAATTCAGTAAATGCGAATTTTGGCTTAAGGAAGTTATGTTCCTTGGACACATAGTATCGGCGGAAGGAATCAAAGTGGACCCAGCCAAAGTAGAAGCAGTACGCAACTGGAAGTCACCAATGAGTCAGAATGAGATTAGAAGTTTCTTGGGTTTAGCTGGTTACTACAGAAGGTTTATTGAGGGATTCTCCACGATCGCCCGCCCGATGACTCAGTTACTTCGAAAGGATACCAAATTTAATTCGATGGACGAGTGCGAGAAAAGTTTCCAGACGCTCAAGGAGAAATTAACCACAGCGCCAGTATTAGCACTTCCAGACACAAGCAAAGAGTATGTGGTTTACACCGACGCATCGAAAAATGGATTAGGTTGTGTCTTAATGCAAGATGGATGAGTGATAGCTTATGCTTCACGACAACTTCGACCTCACGAAGTTGGGTATCCAACCCACGACTTAGAACTCGCAGCCGTGGTGCATGCGTTAAAGATTTGGAGACACCATCTCTATGGTGTGAGGGTTGAGATATTCACCGGTCACAAGAGCCTGAAGTACTTTTTCGAACAAAAAGAACTGAACATGAGACAAAGAAGATGGCTCGAATTAGTCAAGGATTACGACTGCGGAATCAATTACCATCCAGAGAAGGCTAATGTGGTAGCAGACGTATTGAGTCGCAAGGCTCCAACGAAGTTAGGATGCCTTTTTGTAGAGGAAGAAACATTAGTACGAGAGTTCGAGAAGATGGATATCAGAGTGCTTGACACGCCACCTACCATATCAAGTCAGATAGCAGCACTAGAAGCGACACCAGATTTACGAGAGAGAATCATCAGTGCTCAGAGAAAAGACGAGTCAAAGGAAAAGTTGCGATTAAGAATAATAACAGAGAAACCAGATGGATATTCCGAAGCATCATCGCCCGATCACTTCTACGTTTTAACTCCTTTTTAAGTGATTCAAAAAGCAAACTTGCTTATTTCTACGCAAACATCATCATCAAATCATTTAATAACTCATATATCATCATGAACTTATGTAATACCCCGGAAATTATTTACGTTCTTAAAAATTTTAAGTTAATAATAAAAATGGCTTTGCACGCCTAAGTTTACGATTTTGAATTCTAAGACTAACGGTCGAATCCATTTCCGAAAATAAATTACGAAAGTCAGCTAGACGACTACTGTATTTAGGGTTAACGCGTACGAAAAATTTTTAGTTCTTGAACTCAGAACGGAAAACCGTCTGATTTTTACATTCACGAAATCGCGATACGAACTCGCCCGAGAAAGTTCGTTTTTATGATTTTCCGGACGAAACTCGGACTGTGTCGTCCCGAGTTTTTGTCGGAATAAATTTTATAAATATTATTTTCCGATTAAGTTTAATACGTTAGAATTTTTGGTCGAATCGGACTGTGACGATTTTGTGCCGAGCTACGTTTTTCGTCGTTCGATTTCCGTAACGTCGTATCGCAAAATGCGTATTTTCCTTCCTTTTCCCTCTCATGACCGACATCACACACACATTAGCTTAGATTTTTCATCTTTTTATATAGTATTAATTTTACACCTAATGCTACTACTATTCCTACTTTACACCTAATGTAATTAGAAATATCTAACATGTTAGTCATCACCAATCCTTCTTCTCCTCCAACCAATACCCCCCCCCCCCCCCTCATACACTCTATCTCTCACTTTGTTCTTCACATCTCCATTGAAGCTTCAAGTTCTTGAGCAAGAGTTTCTTCACAAGTCTTCATCCAACCATCGAACTTCAATTCTTCCTTCATTAATTGTCAAGGTAATCCTCTCCTCTCTAATTCTATCCATCCAAAATCCATTTCTTTTTATTTTTCTTTGGATCGAGAATTTTAGGAAGATGAATTAGATTTTTGATCTTCGATTAGTGAAATTAGATGTGTTAGATGTGATAATTAGGGATTAAAATTGATTGAAATCCAAGAACCCTAAGTCTATGACAATACCGAAATTTAGGGCATTTTGGTGGGTTGAATGAATTCTTAAATTGATGTTATAATCATGCTTAGGAAGTGTTTAATTAGTGATTAAAACAAAGGGAAATCGAAAATCGAAAATTGGTGGGTTTAATTAGTGTTTCATGTTGCATTTGGACTTGTAATTGCTTAATGGATGATATAGTAGTATGATTTAGAGATAAATGGTGTTAATCAATGAAGAAAAACACCCTCTTTAATTGCATGTTAATACCGAAAATTATTAGAAATTTAGGGGTTTGCATGTAGTTGAATTGTTTGAGGATTTGTTGATGAAATAATGTTGTAATTGATATTAGATATTGATATGAATTTATTTAGAATTTTCTAAAAATATTTCGTGAGTCGTAAGAGACGAAGAACTCGTTTTAAGTTGAGATATAGTAATGATATGCATGAAAATGAATCTTGTTAAGTGTTGTTTGATGACGTAGAAAATAAACGAAATCCGACAACTTTTAAAATCTCGTAAGAGACGAACAATTAGTCGTAATTAATAACCGAGAAGTCGAATAAGAATTCTAACTTGATAATATTGTTTATGATGGACTAAGGTATAACTTTGTAGTTGACGTCATGAGCTTTCGAGCTATTTTAATATGAGTTATAGTGATAGTCGAGAACTAGAACGAGAAATACTATCTTGACTTTGGTTTAGTACTTGATAGTTGAAAGCCGACGTTTAGAACGTCGTGCTATTGGACGAGTTTTGAAAAGGAGTTCATCACGTACGGGGGTACGTGTTGACTGCCTGGAGAGTCAAGTTTCATGAGAAATCGAATACGAGAACTTAGAATGAACCTAAGAAGTTATACGTCGTTTCCATCGAGCAACTAGGGTTAGCGCGGCAGTTTTGCGACCCTTGCCGGAAACTGTAATAACTTTTAGCTCGTTTATCGGATTTGCGATCTGTAAATTGGAGCGTAAACTAGACATCCCAAGCTTTCAAACGGTACAGGGATCATCCCCTGTTTCCAGTTTCCCTGTTCTGGGCAGTCCCCAGAGTTACTGCCTTGCGCAGTGATTTTTCAGAATTCATTCTTCTAAGTTGTTTCGTTCGCAACTTAGTTTCTTTCGATCGTTTAAGCCGTAATAACTTGACGACTATCTTCCTACTGACCTCAGTGTCAAGTATGGAGCCTTGAGTGCTAAACGAGATGAGTTGGTATCTCGTATCCGTTAAAGTAAAGAAATTTAGTTAAGCGTGAAAATGCCTAAAGCGTATAAAGAACTAAAACTTAATTTCCTAAGTTGATTTCTTTTCCAACTTAGTTCCTTTTGATCTTTTAAGTCGTAATGAGCTATCCACTACCCTCTCTACTGACCTAAGAGTCGAGTATGAAACCTTTCGAGTTCTGAATGAGATTTGTTCGAGTCTCGTTCCCGTTTAATTGAAATGAAACTAGTAGTGTGCAATTGCCTAAAGAAATGAAACGACTAAAACTTAATTCGATTTCTATGATCGATTATCTTTTGCGACCCGTTTTTAAGTGTTGTTATTTTACGATGAAGGAGGAAGCCAGCAGTAAGGAAAGGACGGAAGATCAGGAGATCGGAAGCTATTACTTAGTAGTTCTGTATCAACGAGGTGGGCTTTCATATATAAAATAAAATGAGCAATGCTCGGAAAACCTTTCTTTATCGCTTTGATATCTGTGTTTTCAAATTGATAATTATGGCATGAACTATTTTATGTTTTATGTGAGTTCTCTTGTACCTATTTGAGTTAACATCCGTGTTTTCCAGATTTAGAGTTAATCTAACTAGGTTAACTAACGATCGGCTCTGAGTTAGCTGCTAAGTGCTTTCCAGAGTTAGTGCACTTTGTAACCTGTGGTGTATGTGATATCCTGTTGAGGGGTACCAGCCACGGTGAATGAGAATTGGTCAAGATTGAACATAGCATACCAGAAAATACTCGGCCGAGTAAATTGTGAAAATCAGTTAGAAAATGTTTAGTAGACACGGGCCCCTTTTGAATAAAACCCATGATGTGCTACAAATTATGAAATGCCATATTATCTCTACCTATGATTATGTTTTCGGCATCGTGCCCACTAAGTACTTTTGTACTTAGCCCTGCATTGTTTCCTAAATGTGCAGGTTGAAGCGACGGTAGCGGCGGTGGTTGAAGTTGAGTAGAGAAGATAGGATGCTTTTAGCTTATGACTTACTTCCGCTGCAATACTCTAAGTCTTTTGAGAATCTGTTTATTGAACAAGTCACTGTAGCATAAGTCTGTAAACTTGAACTTAGTTACTATCGTGTACTTTTGTCGAGTAATCCTTTGCGGTTAACTCTTTCTTTATAATATTCAAGTCTTGTTCATTGAGTGTTTGATGTCTTTTATGTATGTTTAGTCAGTTAGCCCCCTTCTTCCCCGTTTCATTAATCCAACCCAAGTCGCACCCCGACTTCTGCCATCCCGCGAGATTTGGGGCTGTGACAACTTAACATCCAAGTATTTATAACTTATTAACTCATTTTTCTCATATTTAACACGTATAACTCGCTCGTTTTTCAAACTTATAACTTCTCTTCGCTCAATTAACATTTCATAGCACCAATTACACATCCAAGCATACTCAAAGACATAAACATCAACTTATAACTCATATCATTCAACTCTTTTAAATTTTCAAGAAATATTCCATTAATTGAATATTCTAGTTTTATTGTTATTATTTCTCTAATAACTTTTCTTATTTAAATTCTCATTCATCATAAACGAACTCAATTACGAGTAATTCATCTCTTTGACTCGTATACTCGACTTCTAACACTTTTCCTCATAGAAAAACTCATTCTCTTTATTCTAATTTCCTTTTTATTCCTCAAAATAATAATAATATTAATATTCTATTTTCTTTTAAACATCATCATCAAATTCATGCATTACTTTCACTTATCATCAAAATCTTTTCATCCTTAACAAAGAGATGTCTTTCTTTGTTTTAAACTCATAACTTCTTTTATAATTATTTCTTTTTCTTATTTTTCTTTTATCTATTATATATATATATATATATGTGTGTGTGTGTGTGTGTGTGTGTGTGTGTGTTGATTTTTATATGTATAAAAATAATGAATTTCTAATTATTTTATATCATCTTTAAATCTTCATATTTTTCTCAAGAACATGAAGAACACATCTTCAAATCTTCATGTTGGACTCAAAAACATCAAAAATACTCATATACATATTTATACTTATTTAATCAATTTTTACTTCAAAAATTCAACAAAACTTATAAAAATCATATTCTCTTATTTTTCTCAATTTTCATGCATCTAGACTCCTTCAAAAATTCATCACTAACATCATAGTATCATCATCATCATCATCATCATCATCATCATCATCATCATCAATATCATTATACTTTAAGATCATCAAAAACCTATTTTCTTCAAATATATATATATATATATTTCTAATTTTTGCTTAAAATTCACAAAATTCATATCATCACTCAAAATCATATCCTTACCATATTTTTATGCTTCATCATACTCATATAAATCAAAAATATTATTACATTCATAAATAAGCATTTAAAAATATTTTCTTCATTTTTATTCAAATAAATCGGTATATACATATGCATAAAAATTCTAAAAAATTCTCAAGTTCACATCTATGCATAAAAATCACTCAAATCATCATCATAAACATGTATCATCATCATATCATTAAATAATCACCAAATAATCATCAAGGAATTATTTTTCCTATTTTTTTCTTTTCTTCGATTTTTATGCATTTTTCTTAAGAAAAATTATTTTCTTCATCTTTTAATTTTCTAGGTTAGTTTCTTAATCTCATGTTTAGCATCTTATCATCCATCATCATCACCATCCTAAGGCTTGCCTAAACATAAAATAAGCATACATGTTTTTCCTTTCTCATCATACTTATACATATACATACCTTCAAATATATGAATGAAATCATACTTAAAAATTAAATCAACTTCTCCTTGTCTTGATGATGAACTCGATGGGTATGAAGATGATAAGGAGATGGATTTCACTTCTTTCCTTGCATGAAAAGATATACAAGGTATAAGAATCAAAGCTCGAAAAATTAAGGATCAAATCCTTCTTGAAAACTAAGAAGAAATTGATGGAAATAGTGGGGTTTTCTTAGCTTCTTTCATGCTTAAATGAAAGTGATTAAGATGATAGCTTACTTTCTTGGATGATCTTGGAGATGGAAGTGAAGAACTACATCAAGAAATCCTCAAGCTTCAAGCTCCTTCCATGGAG
Organism: Schizonepeta tenuifolia; assembly: GCA_029490685.1. Taxonomy (NCBI): domain Eukaryota; kingdom Viridiplantae; phylum Streptophyta; class Magnoliopsida; order Lamiales; family Lamiaceae; genus Schizonepeta; species Schizonepeta tenuifolia. The sequence goes on from CM055956.1 coordinate 38,204,441, forward strand.
GAATTTTGTAAATATATGTTTGTATATGATGCGGTGAAGATGATGAAGAAAAAAAGGGGCTGCTGCTCCTCTTTCTCCCGGCAGTGAGAGAGATGAAGGAAGGGAGCTGCTGCTCCTTGCTGTTCTCGGCAGAGAAAGGGCGAGATGAGATTGAGAGGCTGCTCCTTTACTTCTTTCGGCAGAGATGGAAAGAAGATGAAGGAGGGTTGGTTTGTTACTTCTCTCGGCAGAGATAGGAGATGAAAGAGAGCTGGTTTTGTTGCTTCTCTCGGCAGAAATGGAGAGAGAGGGAGGAAGGGTTGCTCTCTTTGTGTTCTTCGGTAGTGAGAGAGAGAGGATGAGTGATGAAGAAGGTGATGAATATGGATGATAATCTAAGGAAAATGTTTTTAGCTTAAAAGAAAGATATGGAGAGATTCGGAAAGAGAGGGGGCCGACTTGTTGGCTAAAGGAGAGGGAGAGTATCTCTCACTTCCTCAAGTGAGAGTGGGACAAGTTTCATATCCACTATTTTAGATGAGGATGCAGATTTTATTTGCTAAAAACGCCTGGAATAAAGAAAAATTTCGGTAGAAAATATCCCTATTATTTTATTTTATCCCTCAAACATCTAATAACCCTCCTCAACTCTTTTCCAACGTTAAAATTCTCTCTACTTCGTCTTATATCTCTTAAAATAAATTAAGGAATCTAGTTATCAAATTTTCAGATCGCGATTCCATTTAACGAAGAAAATTTTAAAAATTGCTCGGCTAATTATGTTGTTAAGCAATTTCTTTTTAAAACTTCTATTTAATGATCTCGAAAAATTCTCCGACATATCTAAAAGGTCTTAAAATAAATTCTAGATTCAAAAGATACTAATTAGACTAAATTCAAAGTCAGTTGATGAATAGTAATTTCTCGGTAATTGTTACTATTCATCAAAAAGTAAAAGTTCTCAGAAAATTTCGAAATTCATACTCAAGCTCAAACTCATATATTAATGCTCAAATAATGCATCACATACTCGATTCGAATAATCGAAATGAGAAAAATCACATCAAAGCACGTAAGAGCATTTTCGTTATTTCACAAGAAAATTTATTTTCTTTAAAATTTTTAGCACTCAAAACTCATCATATATGCATATAAACTTATTTAATACGCACTTAATAACGTAGAAAAGTTTGGGGTATTACATCATATGATTTTCTTTGTGATTGTCCGAGTTGATAATTGTGATTAAATGAATTCATGTGATTTTCTAGAATTTTTCTAGAATATTTAATTATATTTAGAAATTTTTTCTTCTTCCATCTATTTATCGAAGTCGATCATTTACCTATCTGTGAATGTCCGATTCCTGATGTGAAAGTCTGTATGTGAATGATTTGTGATATTAGAACCCAAAAATTAATCTCGTAATTTTTTGATTTCGTTTGACTCGAGAAATCGAGAAAAACGAGATGTGTGATGTGAATAGTGATTTCTTGATATTTGTGAATTATTTAAGATTAATTTGTCTGATGTTATCAAGTTATATTTTCCCGAGTTTGAAAGTCTATTGGTTTAGTACTTGGATAGAATCGAGAAATCGAGAAAGATCGAGTTTGACAAGTCGAGATAAGTTAAGAAAACCCGAGTCAAGTAGAAGTCCTTCAGCCGAGCGTTAGAACTCGTTTTCGTTTTTAGAAAGTCGACTTGCCCTTATAAGATGTTATTCTTGAAGGAACGAATGGATCTGAGAAGCAGACGAAGAGAAGAAAATGAAGCTACCTCGACCCGAACCCTTTGAAGTCAGGTAGGCTTTTTAACTGAAACAAACGGATGAATGTGATTACTATTATCATATTATGTAAGTTTTTAAATTAATTGACTTGTCATTTTATCTGAGTATTTGGTATGTTTAATCATCTACTTGAGTAATTACTATCATGTGTGAGACAGGAAAACACGTGTTGTTAATTGTTTGAAGTGACTATGAGCCTTGCTTCGGTTAGGCCAGTCACAGTGTTTGAGAAAGAGGCCTACTTCTTGACACAAGAGATTATGTGGTAGATTGATTCATACCTGGTGTTTATATTATATATGTTGATTATGCAGTCGTTTCAAGAAAAAAGAAAATGATTTTTGCATGCACAAGTAAAATGTTTTAAACTATACTAACACTTGTGATGCAGTGGCAAGGCAAGTTCAATTGTATAGCTTTATCAAGCGAAGTCTTAAATTATTTTGGCATGTGTTCACTGAGTAAGAAGTACTCAGCTCTGCATGTATTTCTAAACGTGCAGGTTAACTGGATGATGATGGTGGAGGGTGCTCCGCAGTGTGTTCAAATAAAGTCTAGTCTTTTGTTTAAGCTTGCATTTGGATATTTTCATATATGTAATTGTGAGACTTGAGTTGATATTCTACTGCATAAACAACTATGTTTTATTTGATTTCTTAAACTATTACTTTGATATTTGTGTTGATACAATGAGCTTGTTGCTCGAACTATTTCCTGTTTTCTTATTATTCTACTTAACTTGGATTCGAGATATTTTATTTATCTCCGACACTTGAATTATTTATCAATGCTTGTTTATTTGAGTTAAGAATTGAAAGCATGTTCTTATTTGTTATCGCTTTCAATATATATTCCCTTGTTCCCGAGCATGATCCCTTGTTGAGTTATGTTTTATTTTGAGGTTTCACCCTCACTGTCCAATGGATTCTAGTCATTTTTATACACTGGAATTCGGGCTATGACATAATGGTATCAGAGCAGCTCGTCTGCACTTAAGCTTAAACTTTCTTATGAGTAGAGTCTAGATTTAAGTTCCTAGACTTGTTTGAGTCAGTAACACACCGAGCATTCCCCATCTCACCGGCAACTAGGTACGAGTATTTTTAAAAGTTTTACAAGTTAGAAATAATTTGAGTTATTTAGTCTGTTGTTTGCGCTTGTTTAGAGATTAAACCTTGTTTAGTTTTAAAAGCTTAAATAACTAGATTGCTTTAGAGTGCCTTCCCTAATTTTGTGTTTTGTGTGGAAATAAAAAAGGATGGAACGTTTGTGCAAATGTTTTCGTGAAATGGAATTACCAAGTACCTTGAGCAATAAAACCTCTTTGGGAAGCAAAAACGAGTATTTGGAGTTGGAAATTTAAGTGTGCTTAACTCGTTTAAAATCGTATATGATGGAAGATGAAAGTAATAGAGCGTGGATGTAGGAGTACATATACATTAGGAAGTCATATCACGAGATGATCGCCGAATTCTTAGCACGGTATCATAAGATTTGGGAGAGTGAAATATCTTGACGTTAGTGCACTCGACGGAATGATACATCTGATACGGGCCCTTCCTTGAGCATGGTGCAACTGGGCAGCATTGCTAGTACTGAGGTTCATCGGATGTCAGTACCTAGGCGTCAATCTTTACAGCGACTGCAACGCATTCATTGCTACTATCTCCGGCCAGTTCATTGAGTATGGAGCTCCGTCTCCTGGACGGTTTGACTCTGTTCTTCCAGCCGAGCCGAACTGCTTTGTTCTTGAGCCTCAGCCTCAACCACAGTCTCCTCTTCGAGATGGACCAGCCCCTTTTTGAGTCCCCTCTCCGCCTCACCCTGAGCCAAGAGCCGTTTTTCAGTACCACCTGTACTCGGGAGGTGTGCTTTCTATTCGTTCTTTTGATCTCTTTGCCTCGTCTAGCTCAGCAACGACTCAGCCAATAGGTTCGTACGACTTCTTCAGGGTTCTGCCGCCTTCGCAAGACCAGCTTGAAGTTTCAAGCACCGAGACCGCACTCCCTCTCCAGTGCAGCCCGTAGCCGAGCCTTCTAGGCTGACGCATACCGGCGACAGTGACGACGATGAGCCCTTTGAGGATCCTGCAGCCGATGCCACAGTGGGCAACGGTTACCTTCAAGCGTTGCCGAGCGACCACTTCTCTATTCTGTATTTGCCTTTTCGGACCCCGACAGTGAGGCCCAACCGGGAGCGCTAGCTAGATCTTGACGGTACAGATGACGTGTCCGCGTACCTTCGTCACATGAGTAGCCCTGAGAGTCCCCCGTGGGACTAGTCTGAGTTGGAGGACGTCAACCGCCACTTTTAGGACGAGCAGACCGGAGACATGACTAACCCGTGGAAAGTCCTCGGGATACGTACGGCAACTTCTTAGAGGCGTTAGTAGTAGCAGAGGGTCAGGGTAGTGAGGAGGATCCGGAGGAAGATCCCGAGGAGGACCCCGAGGAGGAGCAGCAAGGTGACGACGACCCGAGCGGTGATGGTTCTCACGCTTAGGTTCAGTTCTAGAAAGTTGTGGAAAATCCCGAACAATATTTACTTTTCTGTCGAGAGTTGAACTCTTTTTTTTTAGTAGTGATGTAAATTATATAAATCGTTATATAGGTTGTTAGTAGAGCCGAACGCGAAGTAGTATCTCGTGTTTAGTGCATTTTTTAGGTATAGAACGTCTTGTAGACGTATATGGAATTTTTTGATGTGAATATTTATCCCTTATTTTGGTATAAGTCCTCAAAAGAGGCCATCATTCCGCTGATATGAAAAAGAAGTTGTTAGGCTGTTAAAATCAACTTTGAATCTCTTATTTGCTTTGAGAATTGTTTGTCTTTAAGATATGGGTAAAAGAGTTGAGTTATCAAATGAAGTGTTTCCAAAAATTAATTGAGATGTGAAATTCTGAGTGATTATATATGATGTGTATGTTTGAATATATGAGAAATTGTTGAGTATGATGTTCTGTGATGAGTTGAGATTGATGATATTATTGAGAAAGCATGCAATTACTCGAATGATTTTGTTAATTTAAATTGAGAATTATTTTATTTGCAAATTTTATAACTTATCTGAGAAAATTCCTCCTTAAATGTTTGATAAGTATCGATTGAGAATCATATCCTTCGCAAGAGGAATGTTTTCAAAAGTTGAGAAAATTTCTGAGTAAGTTTTGCCCGTCTTTCGGAATGTTTTTCCGAATTTCCTAATTCCTAGCATTTCTTTTAGAATGCAGCAAAGAAGAAAAAACGAGAGATCCGAGCAAAACGACAAAGAAGAGCAATGGGACCAAACCCCGTCTCTTCAGAATGAGTGTCGAGTCGAAGAACTCTTTCTTCATCAAAACCCACCGACTTTTAATGGTAAAGGCTGTCCCGCAGAAGCCGAGGACTGGATTCGTTCCCTGGAACGAATTTATCATTTTCTACATTGTGGAGATCGCGAGCGTCTCGAATGCATTACGTATTAACATAAAGATCTGCTGACTACTGATGGAAAGCCCGACAGAGAACGTATACTCCCGAAGAATGCAAGAATCTGACGTGGGAGCAGCTTAAGAAAGCCATGTATGAGAAGTACGTACCCAAGAGTTAACGGAAGGAGAAAGCGAATGAATTCGCGAACCTGAGACAAGAAAAGAAGACTGTAGCAGAGTACGATCAAGAATTTTGCGAGTTAGCTCGTTTTGAACCTGATAAAGTGGATACCGATGAGAAGATGTGTGAGCTTTTCCGAGCAGGTTTAAGGCAAGACATTCGCGTATTTCTTGCAAGTCAGAGAGGTCTGACTTATGGTGAAGCCCTTAATCGAGCCCTCGACATGGAGTTGGCAATATAGCCATAGAGAGGATCGCACTCTTCGGCGACCCCTCAATATCAAAACTGGATGACGATAGTTGTTACCCTTCAATCTTTCCATCATGGCTCAATCGCGAAAAGAAAAGGAAAATGGAGTGGTGAAAACCATCCGAGTAAGAAACCGTGGCAAGGAAGAGGACAATAGCAGCATCAACAAGATCATAAAGCGAAACCCCAGCATAGCAATCAGAATAGCGCATCTTTTGGACCCCAAGGGCTCGCCCCGTGTTCAAAATGCGGCAGGATGCATCAAGGCATCTGCAAGGCAGGGAGCAACATCTGTTATACTTGTGGACAACCTGGTCATTTCTCGAACCAGTGCCCAAGTAAACAGCAAGAAACGAGCAGTGGAAGACTGAATCAGTACCCGTCTTCGCAGATGAGAGCTATACAAGGAGCCCCGCAACTAAAGCAACCCAGAGTTAACACAAGCCGCAGCCCAAGAAGCAGCAACCCCCTCAGCAGGAGCCGCCGCACTACCAGAGGGTTTTCGCAATCGAGCAGAAAGCTGGAGTCAAAGCCCAAGGAAATCTCACAGGTATGGGAAAGCTTAAAGGTGTGCCCATTATCATTTTCTTTGATACTGGTGCATCGCATTCTTTTGTAGCTATTGCGTGTGTAGATACCCTTAGCTTAGAGTCTCAACCCCTTTGGGTAGATCTGCATTAGTATCGCGCGTTTACTCAAATTTAGAATTTGAGTTCGGAAATCGTACGTTATCTGCAAAATCCCTGAATCTAATCCAGATGTGGGATGTGGATATAAACATAGGAATGGATTGGTTAAACGAGAATTTCGCGATGATCTGATGCGACCAGAGGCAGATTTTGTTTCAACCTTCTGGAGAAGAGTCGATCGTAGTTCATGGAGTTGAGAGAAGAACGAGAAAGAGTATGCCAATTATTTCAGCCATTAAAGCAAAGAAACTGACGAGGAAAAAGTATACACAAGTGTATCCAATTTACCTCAATAAGAATGAGAAGCAAGAGCTGGGTATTGATGATGTAGCCGTAGTAAAGGAATATAAGGACGTGTTTCCAGAAGTTTTGCCAGGATTGCCTCTTGACAGGTAATTGGAGTTTATGATTGATCTTGAGCCCGGATCAACCCCGATTTCAAAAGCCCCATACAGAATGGCACCGAAAGAGCTTCAAGAGCTGAAGATTCAACTGCAAGAATTTTTAGAATTTGGTTTCATTCGACCAAGTGTTTCCTCTTGGGAAGCACCGATTCTATTCGTGAAGAAAAAAGACGGTAGTTTGAGGTTCTGCATTGATTACAGAGAACTCAACAAGATTACACTCAAGAACAAGTATCATTTGCCAAGGATAGATTATCTATTTGACCAGTTGAAAGGAGTCATTGTTTTCTCTAAAATTGATTTAAGATCTGGATATCACCAGCTGAAGATCAGGCAAAAAGATATTCTAAAAATTGTGTTCAGAACAAGATATAGACATTACGAATTTGTGGTAATGCCATTTCGTTTGACAAATGCCCCAGCTGTATTTATGGATTTAATGAACCGAGTTTTTCATGAATTTTTGGACAAATTTGTGATAGTATTCATAGACGATATCTTGGTATATTCAAAAGACGAAGCAGAGCACGAGAAGCATCTCAGAATCGTATTGGAAAGACTAAGATCAGAGAAATTGTATGCCAAATTCAGTAAGTGTGAATTCTAGCTAAAGGAAGTGACTTTTCTAGGACATGTTGTTTCGTCCGAAGGAATCAAGGTGGATTCAACCAAAGTGCAAGCAGTTCAAGAGTGGAAATCACCAACATACGTTCATGAAGTCCGTAGTTTCCTCGGTTTGGCAGGTTACTGCCGGTGATTCATAGAAGGATTTTCCAAGATAGCGAAGCCGATGACGAGTCTGTTGAAGAAAGAATCCAAGTTTAGATGGATGGAGGAATATGAGCAAAGTTTCCAAGAGCTCAAATCAAGATTGACGATGGCCCCAGTGTTAGCCCTTCCTGAAGCGGGAAAGGACTATACAATTTTTACAGATGCATCATCCAAAGGATTGGGATGTGTGTTGATGCAAGATAGAAAAGTAATAGCATATGTTTCAAGACAACTTAAACCTCTCGAGAAGAAGTATCCAACGCATGATTTGGAGTAAGCAGCAGTAGTACATGCCTTAAAATTTTGGAGACATCATCTCTATGGAGCCAAGTGCGAGATCTTTTCGGATCATAAAAGTCTGAAGTATTTCTTCGAGCAGAAAGAGTTGAATATGAGACAAATACGATGACTTGAGTTAGTAAAAGATTACGACTGCAAAATTTCTTCTCACCCCAAAAAATACAATGTCGTAGCTGATGCGTTTAGTAGGAAGGAAAGTTCGGAGTTAGGATTTTTTCTCTCCGATGAGAAGAAGTTAATTGAAGAGTTTGGAAAGATGAGAATCGAAGTAGTTCAGCCTCCAAGAACGATGGAGCAAGTGATTGTATCACTAGTAGTGGTACCTGATTTGAGAGCCCATATCATAGATGGCCAAAGAAAAGTTGAGAAGTTGGAAAATTTGAGGCTTAAAGTAAGAAAAGAAGGAGTTGGAGATTTCAGAGAATCGAATGACAAGGCCTTGTTGTTCCGTGGTAGAATCTATGTGCCAAATGACGAAGAGCTAAAGAGCGAGATTATGAGTGAAGCTCACGATACCCCATATACTGCTCATCTCGGTAGTACGAAGATGTACCAGGATATGAAGTAGCAATTCTGGTGGGCAGGAATGAAGAAAGATGTGGCTATGTATGTGGAAAGATGTTTAGCTTGTCAGCAAGTGAAGTCTTTGCATCAGAGACCCTATGGACCCCTACAACCATTACCAGTTCCGAAGTGGAAATGGGATGATGTTAACATGGATTTTGTGACGGGTTTGCCAAAGACAAAGAGAAGAAATACAGCCATATGGGTGATTGTGGATAGACTGACGAAGTCCACACATTTCATACCTATTCCTATCACCTATGGATTACATAAGTTGGCCCAGATTTATGTTAAAGAGATTTGTTTTACCTCATTTTGTGCTCCATTTTGATGTATAATTATATGTCAAGTGATCTTTCTCATCACTATTTTGTCCGATTATATTGTTAAATTCATTGGTTCTAGTTAATCTCGCTAACATGTTGGTTTTGCAAGAATTGTGCGAGAATAGACGAGACATGGACAAAAATGAGAAATGATGTGACAATTATTTAAGGATTTGAACTTCATAGGATTAAAGTACGTCTCGATACGAGTTCGTAGGCGAAAACCGTGCGCAAATTGGAGTTCGGACGAGAGAGATATGATCGAAACAAGAAGGGCACGCGAAGCTATCCCCGACGATCGCCTGCCCCTGACGATCGCCGGACGTGAAGCAAACTCGCCCTCTCCCGGCGATCGCCCGTCTCCGACGCTCGCCCAACCTGTGAAAGGAGGGCATTGACAGAGAGCTTATCCGACGCTCATCCACTCCTGGCGATCATCCGACATGGGGGAATGAGAATGAGCGAACAACAGAGAGCGCTTATGGACGATCGTCGCCTCTCAACATTCTTCCGTGTGAAGATGTGAAGACAGGGCCATCGATCGTGGGGCTTTGGCGCTCATCTGGTATGTGTGTGGTAGCGAGGAGGCCAACGCTCGCCCGTGTTGGGCGATCGTCCGGCTGAGGCGGCATTAAGCTCCTATAAATAGGGGTTTAGCTTTATTTTCCAGATACGTTTTTTTTATTTTTCGTTCTTTTCAGCCGCCAAGAACCAGACATACTTTTCTTTTTTCTTTTCCAGATACATTAGGTTTATTTTTCTTCTTGTTCTTCCATATTCTAGATAGATTTATTGCTTTCAATTCGTACGGATTTTGTGACTGACTTCTACTACGAATTAATCATCGTGAGTTGTTTCTTTGCATCTAAATTATGTTTAGGGTTTATTTTGTTCTTAGAACTAGGGTTTTTAATTCTGCCTAAATTAATTTGTCTTTTAATTAATTAAAGTTAGAACAACAAACTTTAATCAATCTTTATTGCTTTCTTTTTATTTTCTGCTCTTTTCGTAATACAACTAACGCCCTGTTAAGCCTTCCTTGAGAGACGATATTCGGGTTAACTTATCTAATCTAGAACAACCACGTTTAATTGCGTGCAACTTAGATTAATTAGGTCGAACAAATTTGGCGCCGTTGTCGGGGAAGACTTTAGGCGATTTTTGTATTGCAACTTTATTTTTATTTTTATTTTTCTTGTTGATTTATTTTCTCCCCCAATAGCGTGTGATGTGTTTTCTTGTTTTTGTGTACGCAGGAACTATGGAAATAGTCTAGAGATACTGGGGGTATTCTTTGGGTTGCTAGGATCCGAAGAATATGCAGGGTTACCAGCCATATTGGACTAATGAGTCGAGCTCTGCATGGAATCAAATTCAATGGCAAAGTTCGAGTTCAACATATCCATTCGGGCCATCTTATAAGCAGCAAATGCCATACTCGCCTCAGCAGCAGTATTTTCCTCTTCAGCAACAATACTTTCCTCCTCAACATCAATACTTTCTTCCACAATACTCATCTCAACAGATGTCATATGCAATGCAATAAGCTCAGTTCCAACCTCAACTTGAACAATTTCAATATCTTCCTCCTCGACAATCCTCTTTGGAGGATACAATGAATGCTTTTATCTTGGAAAGCAAACAAGCGAGGGAGTCACAAGGGGATTCACTTGAGCGCCTCACCACACAGGTGGAGCAGATTGTTGAGACAGTGAGTGTGATGATGCAACAGAATCCGGCAGAGCAACTTTCGTAGCAGTCTCATCAGGCTCATACCGACACTTATCTTAGTGACGGCGAGAGCGATGAAGTGGATGCACACGAGGACACTACCTTTCAAAGGAGCATGAATTCTGATGACTGTGATCAGAAGGAGTTAACGAGTCCAGAGGCATTGGATGAAGATGACTATCTAATTGAGCCCATAGTGTTGGAGGATGTAGAAGAGCTATGCGATCAAGGAGTAAACGATGAGATTGAGTATCTAGTTAAGCCTGTTGTGGTAGAATGTGCAGATGAGCTATGCCTTTCGAATCTGACGGATGAAAAAGGGAATGGAGAAGAATATTTTGCTGGTGTTCGGGTTTTCCAAGATTATTGCCAAATTTTTCTCTTATTCAGATTTTTATTTCATACCATTTGATTCATTCCTTTAGAATTATTCTTTCCTTGATGCTACTGACATAATGGTCGATGGTCGTTTCTTGCAGGGAGATTGTGAAGACTATCTACTGGTAGGACCAGTAGAAGTGCAGGATGAAGATGAGCGAATCCAAGCGATGGAATGGCTCAAACTCGAGAAGGAATTTGGATAACACTGGTTCCCGTCGGCTGGCGACTTGTGAAGGATGCTTGGATTTGGTGGTTGCGGTTGTCTTGTATCTTCTCTCTGGTTTGTAGTTCTCTATCGCCCTTTCACCGTTTCTTTTGGCTTGTGTGAAACAATGGGGTCATTGTTTATTTCTATCGGATGAGGGGTGTGTTTTCTTGATGATCTAGCTTTGTTTGTCTTTGATCTATTTTGTTTCATGATTGAATTGCGGAAGTATGTATTGAAGTTTATAGTTCATGTTTCGATTTGCTTGATTGAATGGGGTATTTTGTCATGATTTGACTGATATGGTTGTTGCTTTTCGATTGTGGGGCATTTCATGCTTGGATGATTGAAGCTTGATGTTTGAGTGTGGGTGAAGGGTGAAAATTATGTGTTTTAAGAAGCGTATCCCGAATAATGAGCTTTTAAATGTCTAATTTGTTGAGTCAAGTTGGGAGGCTTCTGCTCTTCTGGAAACCATGAGCATGGGAAACCACATGAGGATACTTTAGATGATCTCTAAATGTTCACACCTCATGAATTTTGGCCATATAACCCGACTTGACTTGAGAATTTAATGTGTCGTCTTTGTTTAAAATGGTTGTGATTTGAAGGGTTCTACCCCTCTTTCTTGTCCATTCATTGAATATATATTGTACGAGAAATGGGTATGGGAAACCACGCTAGGCGGTGAAATTTTTCGTGATTAAACCTAGTGAATTTTTTCCGGAATTCACTTATTAATTATGAGTAAGGATTGGCATAAATTTGGGATACTTGTTGGTAGTTAGAGTTTTCTCACCTAGATCTTGCAGTTGAATGTTGAGTTGATTGAGTTCTTGTGTGAAGGGCAACTCATTGTTTTGTGGTGACTATATTTGGTTGATGAGTGATGAATTTGTCTTGAAATTGAAAGTTTATTGGAGTATGAACTGTTTGGTTCAATTCATTACTTTTCCATCTTGATTTGAAATGAGATTTGCTTGAGGACAAGCAAGGTTTTGTGTGTGGAGGGGTGTTCCACCTCATTTTGTGCTCCATTTTTATGTATAATTATATGTCAAGTGATCTTTCTCATCACTATTTTGTCCGATTATATTGTTAAATTCATCGGTTCTAGTTAATCTCGCTAATATGTTGGTTTTGCAAGAATTGTGCGAGAATAGATGAGAGATGGACAAAAAATGAGAAATGATGTGACAATTATTTAAGGATTTGAAATTCATAGGATTAAAGTACGTCTCGATACGAGTTCGTAGGCGAAAACCGTGCACAAATCGGAGTTCGGACGAGAGAGATATGATCGAAACAAGAAGGGCACGCGAAGTTATCCCCGACGATCGCCCGCCCCTGACGATCGCCGGACGTGAAGCAAACTCGCCCTCTCCCGGCGATCGCCCGTCTCCAACGCTCGCCCGACCTATGAAAGGAGGGCATTGACAGAGAGCTTATCCGACACTCATCCACTCCTGACGATCGTCCGACATGGGGGAATGAGAATGAGCGAACAACAGAGAGCGCTTATGGACGATTGTCGCCTCTCAACGTTCGTCCGTGTGAAGATGTGAAGACAGGGCCATCGATCGTTGGGCTTTGGCGCTCGTCCGGTATGTGTGTGGTAGCGAGGAGGCCAATGCTCGCCCGTGTTGGGCGATCGTTCGGCTGAGGCGGCATTAAGCTCCTATAAATAGGGGTTTAGGTTTATTTTCCAGATACGTTTTTTTTTATTTTTCGTTCTTTTCAGCCGCCAAGAACCAGACGTACTTTTCTTTTTTCATTTCCAGTATTTTTCTTCTTATTCTTCCATATTCTAGATAGATTTATTGCTTTCAATTCGTAAGGATTTTGTGACAGACTTGTACTACGAATTAATCATTGTGAGTTGTTTCTTTGCATCTAAATTATGTTTAGGGTTTATTTTGTTCTTAGAACTAGGGTTTTTAATTATGCCTAGATTAATTTGTCTTTTAATTAATTAGAGTTAGAACAACAAACTTTAATCAATCTTTATTGCTTTCTTTTTATTTTCTGTTCTTTTCGTAATACAACTAACGCCCTGTTAAGCCTTCCTTGAGAGACGATATTGGGGTTAACTTATCTAATCTAGAACAACCACGTTCAATTGTGTGCAACTTAGATTAATTAGGTCGAACAAGATTGTGCGATTGCATGGAGTTCCGAGTACGATCACTTCAGATCGAGATTCCAAGTTTACCGCCTATTTTTGGGGAAGTTTTTAGAAATTGCTAGGGACACAATTGCAGTTCAGTACAGCTTATCACACTCAGACGGATGGTAAGTGACAAGGCTGTCGTTTGCACTCTCAAAATGAATTTGTAGCCTATCCTCACAGCTATGTAGTTAGCAAGTAAGTACAGAGTCGATCCACAAGGAGTTGATTGCCACTATCTCTTGAAACCTCCTTCACCTATTCAGAAAAGTTGGGTTTTGCTATCTTGGTCACTAGGACTCTCTTGCCCAATTCGAGAACTCAAATAAAAACTGAAAAGTAAACAAGTAACTTGATCAATAATAAAAGGACTTGATCTGGACTAACACATTGTTAAGTGAAAACCTTAGCTTGGTCATTGGTGCAAATATATTCATCACATGCATGCATCGTTAGTTATAGGACTTGAATGCTGAGATCCCTTTTTACTCGTCACACTCTCAACAAACCCTTCCCTTACCTATCCTTACTTAATTGGCGATGCACTGCCGGCTCCCTAGCTTGGGCAATACCTGCGTCGGAGTCATCGTACAATTTCTTGCCCAAGGAGCATTTATCTCTAGAAAGGCCCAACAAGGAATCATCACGTTCAGCCCAACAGGGTAGACACCTTCCTCTAATGTTAATCGATCTTAATCAAGAAGATGTTGGAAAATGCTCCTACTTCCCAATTGATTGGTGATCTAATATGTCCTAATTGATTAATGGCCTATTAACCTCTTATTCGTATTATCTCATATTGGAACAAGCTCATTAACATATCTGGAACACATGCATGCAATTATCTAGCACAAATTAGACCTCTCAAGCATAAGTTAACACCTAACTATCTTGCCCAGACCAAGTATAAAAGCTTAGCTAGACATAATCATAAAACAACGAACACAATAAATTAAGGAACTCATAAGAAGAACTATATTAAAACTTACTAAGTACGTGCAAAGCAAAACACGGCCAAAAATGCCGATGAACTAAACACAAATTAAAGTAAGCCCGTATGACTTGTTTTTCTCCTCACTATAGCTAAAACAAAATTATAGGGAATAAAGCATAAAAGACGGCGTATGATCACAATAGCAAGACTTCGATATTTATAGGTGAGTGCTTAGGGTTTGGCCCCCTAGTCCTTAACATGGAAGGAATCCACGAGCTACCTTGGGATGCAAGTAATACTTGATAAGCTCGAGCCTAACATGGCAAGTTAAGTCTATCTCCAAGAGATCCCTTGTGGGTCCTAAATCTAGTCGAATAAGAAAATATATTTAAGTTAGATCATCTTTTCCTTATCATTCTAGACCTAGGAGAGAAACTCGCTTGTTGACTAAAGCACTCCTCCTATCTGTCTTGACCAATATGGCTCTGCCTGACCTGCTTCCAGAAATGTTGCTTTCTTTCCCTGTATTGCTCAGTTTCCACCTGCAAGGTAGCAAACACCCTCCTGCCCAAGATATGTCCTCCAAAATACTAAAACTAGACAAAACACACACAAAGGCTCTATCTAAACTACCTAAGACAAACACTAAAAAGACACAAAATATGGACTCATCATGCGCACACACTTAACCCACACTTGTCCTCAAGTGTGCACGAACAACTTGCCCAAGACACAGACAAAAGAATAAGAGACTCAAAACATGATCAACACAGAAGAGTTAGTCAAGGCAACACAACAATCTTTCATAATAATCTGCAAGTGAAGGGAAAAGAAAATGACATGCTATCAAACAAGTCAAGATAGAATTGTGAACGTTTTCCGATATGGCTCATCACTCATATGTTTAGGCTCTTTTTTTTACACTCATAGACCATCTTGACTCGGTATCACCATAGGCTTGCCTGCCCTTTAAATCTAAAGCTCTTATTTTAAATCTCATAACTCATCATTAGGTCTTTTTAGGTTTTAAGCTTAAGGCAATAGGTAGGAAGTATTTAGATCCTGGCTAAGATCAATTTAAACTCGTATTGGGTAATAGGGGTTCCCAACTTCTCCTCAATTCCTTGCCCTTAACTATTCCAGGCTCAAGCTTTAACCTTTTTTCTGGGGAACTTATAATTTTTTTCTTTTTCTCTCTTTTTTCCCTTATTTCTTTCATTCTCTTTTTTTCTTAATTCGGACATAACCCAACTATCAACACAAAACTTCCTATCCAGGATACCATCCCAATCATTTCCTTTCTGTCCCTTCTTCTTTATACTGCCCAGGTTCGCACAACCAAATAAAAGTCTTTTTTAAAGGCAGTTTCAAGTGATAGAAAGAATTAATTCGGCTCAAAAGGGTTATCAAAGGATAATGATATCAGTTAGTCAATTTAAGCTCAATGGGTTAATGAAAAAATGGCCTAAATCATCTAAGTTCAGAGATCATAAACCAAAATACAGGCAAGTTCTAGTTCCTCCTAATCAAGATGTCTTTAATCACGCACAAGAATGAATTCAGTTAAGCTCAAATCCTCACAGGGTATGTTCACAAACTCATTTGGTTCAAGTCATTTAGCCCAACCACATATGGCTGCCCATTTATCACAAACTCGATCGAGGCTGAGTTCCCTTCTCCATCCAGTATGAACTCCACTGATCCGTACACCTCTCTCACCAAATCTTCATAGATGTGGCAGGGTAGCGTCAAAAATCTTCCCCAGCCACATCCTTCGCACAGAGCTCTCACCTCCAAAGCTATGCCCAAGGCGTCCAGATCGCTAAAAGAAACCTCCCTAGGCACGAAAACCTTCCTGGCAGACAGGTCTTCCACTTTCTTGGGTTTCTTCTTCCTTTGCGACTCGAATTCCTCCTTCTTGACCTTCCCAGCAGCGGACCTTGTTATCCTCTCCCCCATTATTTGAACATCATCGTCATCCTCCGACTCCGCCACTCGTTGCCTCTTCCCTGGATTCTTGGACGAAGGCGTGGTGGCCTGCTTTTCTTCAGTGGATGACTCTCCTCCTAACGACGAGGCGACTTCAGACGTGACTTCCTTTGTCTTCTTCTTCTTGGTCTCCTTCCTCTTCTCTTTCCTCTTCTTGGCATCCCGCTCCACTTTTTCACAAAGCTTGTCGAAGGAATCAGCGGATTCTTTCTTCTCTTATTCTTCCTCTTCTTCCTCCAGCACCTCCATCTCCACGTCATCATCTGGCTGTACTCCTTTCTCCTCTGGTCCCTATTGCGTGCTTGTTAGTGTAGCCTCCTCAGCAGTTTTCTCCGACGAGACAAAGGTCTCCTCCACCGATGCAGCAGCTTCTTCTCGCACCTCTTCTGGTACCGCCATCGTTTCAGCAAGAGCTTTGCTAATAATCTCTTCCGCTTTGGCTGTAAGAGGGTATGGTACTGCTCAAAGTGATGGGTCTGGCTCAGAGCAAGGTGTCCAATCCTCCTTCTTCCTCTCGCCCAATACCTGTTTCCTGCAAATCACCAATACATTTCCATGCACAAGGCAAACGTACTCTAACCTATGGTTAGACATTTCTACCCATAATGGAATTAAAATACGCCTAAGTTTGATGGAAAACATTAAAATTATGGCTATTTTAATCCCTATCTCTTTTTTTTTTTAAATAACTAAAAGGAACAAAAATGCGAAATTGAAAATCATACCAGGTTGCCTCCTAGCCAGAACCCCAGTTATCGTCATGGGCACGATGTCCTCCTTGCCCAAGTTAGGGCTTCAGCTCACAGAGGAATTTCAAGTATTCCTCTAGTTTCTCCAAGGCTTGGTTGAAGAAGGCCTTCAATCTTTCTCCATTGACTTTGAAAATCTTTCCCATGCTCGCATTCATCACTTTCACACAGCCCCATTTGGATATGTAGCTTGTACTTTGAATGGACCAACTCACTTAGTTGATAGCTTCCCCGACATGAGTTTAAACTTGGACTAGTATAGAAGCACTTGTTGCCCAGGTTCAAACTTTTTGACCTTGATGAATGCATCGTGAACCTTTTTCATCATTTCTTTGTACAGACGGAACTGTCATATGAATTGAGTCTGATCTCCTCGAGTTCTTGCAATTGAAGCTTCCTAGCTTGGCCAACTTCATCCCAATCGTAATTCATCTTCTGAACTGCCCAATACGCTCTATGCTCTATTTCCACAGGCAAGTGGCACATCTTGCCAAAGACCATTCTGTAGAGTGATATGCCAAATGGGGTCTTGAACGCTGTCCTATATGCCCACAAGGCATCCTCAAGATGCAAACTCCAATCCTTTCCTGTTGGGCTAACTGTCTTTCTAAATACGGTCTTCACAATACGATTAGATAATTCGGCTTGACCATTTGCTTGAGGGTGATAAGCATTCGAAATCCTATGGTGTACTCCACATCTACTCATCAATCCCTTGACAGCTCCATTGCAAAAGTGCGTTCCTTGATCACTAATGATTGCCCTTGGCACACCAAACCGGCTAAAGATATTGCTCTTGATAAATTCCACAGCCACCTTTGAGTCATAGGTTGATGTTGCCTTGGCCTCCACCCATTTAGACACGTAGTCCACTGCCAACAAAATGTAGAGATTCCCTCTTGAGTTGGGAAATGGCCCCATCAAATCCATTCCCCATATATCGAATACTTCCACAAGCATGACTGGGGTCATGGGCTTTTCATTCCTCTTGCCAATGTTGCCCTTCTTCTGGCATTGGACGCATCGTTTGCACCACTCGAAGTTGTCCTTGAATATATTGGGCCAATAAAACCCACAATCCAATATCTTCCTTGCAGTCCTTTTTGGTCCAACCCACATACCTTGGAATGGCAATGTGCGAGGATGCTTGCTTGTTCCTTCTCATCAACACCTCTATGGATAACTTGGTCAGTACACATTTTCACAAATATGGTTCATCCCATATGTAGTATCGACTCTCCACTTTTAACTTGTTCTTTTGATATAGGCTGAGATTACCCGGAAGTCGTCCCAAGACAATATAGTTGCACAAGTCGGCATACCATGGGTCTGGGTTGTCTTGGGCAAGAGCTAGGTGTTCATCTGGAAAAGTCTCCTTGATTGGCTAGATTTCTACTTGTTAGATGATGCGACTCAGATGATCAGCCACTAGATTCTGAGTTCTAGCCTTGTCCTTGATCTCCAAATTGAATTCCTGAAGCAATAGGATCCATCTTATCAATCTGGACTTGGTCTCCTTCTTGGCCATGAGGAACTTCAAGGCGGAGTGGTCCATGTAGACTATGGTTTTGCCCCCGAGCAGGTACGATTAAAATTTCTCAACAACAAAAACCACTGCTAGTAATTCCTTCTCCGTCGTGGAATAATTGCATTGGGCAGGATTGAGAGTTCTAGATGCATAGTATATGACATGATTTACTCTTCTTCTCTTTTGCCCCAAGAATCGCTCCCACTGCGTAGTCACTCGCGTCACACATCACCTCAAATGGCATTTTCCAATCCGGTGGTTGAATTATAGGTGCTGACACTAAGATCTCCTTTAGTGTATGGAATGCCTTCTTGCAGTCTTCATCAAAGTTTCACTCCACTTCTCCTTGTAATAGTCTGGTCATGGGCTACGCAATCTTAGCAAAATCCTTGACGAACCTCCTATAAAACCCTGCATGTCCAAGGAAACCTCGCAGCTGCTTCACATTGCTCGGGTAGGGCAACTTGGCTATGATGTCAATCTTGGCCTTGTCGACCTCTATCCCTCGTTCTGATATAATATGCCCAAGGACTATTCCTTCCTTGACCATGAAGTGACATTTCTCATAGTTCAGGACCAAACTCTTATCCACACATCTCTTAAGCACCATCTCCAAGTTGTTTAGACACTTGTCAAAATCCGATCCATAGACAGTAAAGTCGTCCATGAACACCTCTATACACGTTTCGAGCAAAAATCTGAGAATATGCTCATCATACATCTTTGAAATGTGCCAGGAGCATTGCATAGACCAAAAGGCATCCTTCTATACGCGAACATACCAAATGGGCAAGTAAAGGTGGTCTTACCCTGATCTTCCTCTACGACCCAGATCTGCATGTAGCCCGAGTAACCATCGATAAAACAGAAGTACTTATTTTCCGCCAACCTTTCGAGCATCTCATCAATGAAAGGCAACGAAAAGTGGTCATTTTTGGTCTTCTGATTTAGCTTCCGGTAGTCTATGCATACTCGCCATCCTATATGTAACCTTGTCACGACCATTTCTCTTTGCTCGTTCTCCACCACTTGAATTCCAGACTTCTTGGGCACGACATGTACTGGACTAACCCATCTACTATCTGAGACCGGGTAGATGATCCCAAGGTCTAACAGCTTAAAGATTTCTTTCATCACTACCTCTTTCATTGCTGGATTCAGTCTTCTTTGAGGATCCCTAATGGGTACGGCATCTTCCTCGAGCAAGATGTGGTGTCTGCACACAGTGGGGTTTATGCCCCTTATATCAGCCAATGGCCAACTTGTACTCCACCAGGACTTCTTTCACACGTTCCTCTTTCTCGATAGATAACTCTGAACTTATGATCACTGGTAGTGTCTCTTCTTCTCCCAAGTAGATGTACTTCAAGTGGCTAGGTAGTGCTTTTAACTCCAACTTGGGTGCTTTCTCTATAGATGGCATCAACCTGTCTTCTTGCTTTAGTGTAGGTATGACCAATGGTTCTACTCTCCTTCCTGGTTCTGCATCCGATCATAAGTAATGAACTGCTTCGACTAGCTCAACAGAGCCGTCTTGGGCAATAACCTCCATTAAGCTAATCTATAGAGCTATATCCATCCTATCTTCAATTGCTATTTCTGGCCAGAACTTATCCACCATCTAGTCAATATGATCAATACTATGCACCAGCTCCGTGTCACTAGGTTGCTTCATGGTGTTGTAGATGTCGAATGACACTACCTCTCTTCTGAATTCACATGTTAGCTTCCCCGTATTGCAGTTGATTCTTGTGCGACCGGTCTTCAAAAACGGTCTTCCTAGCAACATTACTGGTGCCTTTTGTGATGATCTCCCTATGTGCAAGATGTAAAAATCAGCTGGAAAAATTAAGTCCCTTACCCTAACCAGGACGTCTTCTAAAATCCCTTCAGGCCATACAGTAGACCTATCTGCTAGTTGGATTGTCACTCTTGTTGGTTTGAGTGGTCCCATCCTTAGATCATCATACATCGATTTGGGCATGACATTAATTGATGCCCCAAGATCCAGCATAGTCTTCTGAATCTTCATGTCTCCAATGATGCAATTGATATAGAACATCCCAGGGTCTGTACACTTGGTTGGCATGGGGGTGTCTTGCAACACTGCAAATACATTCTCACTAACTTGGAACCTTGCATCGTCGGTGTACTTGATCTTCCTTGTACATAACTCCTTCAAAAACTTGGCACATTTGGGCATAGATTGTAAAGCAGTCAAGAGGGGTATGTTGACCTCGACCTTCTGGAACATTTTGGTCAGTTCCTTCATCTCTTGAGCTTCCTTATCCTTCGCGAACCGTCCTGGGTAAAGAGCTTTTGGTTTATAAGTTTTGGACTTAGTCACGTTCTCAGCCTCCTTCATTACTTTAGCTCTGATTTCGGCAGCGTCGAGCTCAGCTTTCCTTCTTATGCCCGCCGCTTCCCTTTCAACTTGTACTCTTTTCTCAACTGACAACTTTTGCCATAGCTCCTCAACATCACCTGATCCCATAGGTGCATCTTCATACCTCTCTAGTACAGCCTCATCCTCTTGCTCCAGATTGATATCATGCCTAAGAGACTGTTGTTGCCCAGATGCAGCTTTATGAGGTTCATAATGGTCAGGAACTCTTACTTCAGGCAACTTGGCTCCACTACGCAATGTGATAGCATTCACTTGAGCCTTCTTTATCTCAACTTGAGATGGTAGTTCTCATTTTCCTCCATTTAGCATTGACTTGATTTGAGAGATTGATTCTACCAAGTGGCTCAATGTTCCATTAATATCTCTCATGCCTCTCCTTGTCTCCATGCGAAAACTGTCCAATTCTTAATTCCCCTTCCTTTGTTCAGCTGCAAGTCTCTTCACTTCACTCCCCAGGGTTTCTCTTGGTTGATATCTATTATATGGAGGTACGTAGGGTTGCTATGGTAGTTTCCCTTGTTGAGGTGCATTCAGATAGTTGTTATTTCCGTATCTCAAATTGTCATTGGGCCTCCAAGGTCCATTGTTGAAGTTCCTTCGCTGCCCAGCATCTCCTTGTTGGTACGGTTACCCAACTGTATTGACTTCTTCATCCTCATACAATAATGGACACCTATCAGTGGGGTGGGTATTGGCAGCACAAAGTTCACACTTTATAACCCTCTTCCTCAGGATTTGTCCAGGGTTCTCATTCCCATTAGCATTATTCTTATTCTGGTTCATCATCTTTTTCATCATAGAGACCATGATATCAAATTTGGGATCACTGCTGGTCGGCTCATGCATCCTGGGCACGATGGTCTCATCTTGGTTTCTCTTCTTGTCTGCCATCTCACCGAATAATTTGAAGATTTCACTGGGTCATTTGTTGATAACATTACCTCCATAGGCTGCATCGATCCAGTCTCGCTCAGATTGCCTTAGCCCATTCATGAAAGCATTAATCAAATCCTTGTCACCCAAACCATGCTGAGGGCACCTTGCAATTAGCTTCTTGTACCTAGAGTGGTAATCATAGATAGATTCTCCATTACCCATCTTTATGTTCTGGATTGCAGCTCTAGCGTTTTGGATCTGGGCAAAGGGGTAGTATTGCTCAAGAAACTTCGGTTACAGTTGTTGCCAAGATGTTACACTGCCTTGAGGTAATTGGTACAACCATTCTCTCACTTCCATCTTGCAATGAAAATTGGAATGTCAGGAGTCGAATGTATTCCCTCAGTGTATTTGCTGCAACGGTGGTATGCACGATACGCATTGCCATCTTAAAATCCTGTAAGTGGAGCTGTAGATCCTCTCCGGGCAAGTCACTGAACATGGGCAAGATCTGTATCAGAGAATGCTTCAGCTCCCAATTGTCAGTGATAGCGGGCAAAGTGATGCCTGCTGGGTTCAGATTGACATCCGTTGGAAACATGATTTTCTTCAGAGTCTTTTCAGGATCAGGTTGTTGTCGCACCATCTTCTCTTCTTCAGATTGTTTGCAATCCGAAGTTTGTAGTGGTGACCTTTTCTTGTCACTCGCTCATTCCTCCTCTTGTGCTCGTTTTTCAACTTTCCTCTTCAGCTTCTTCTGCTCCTTGATGTACTTCTCCGGATCAGGATGGTACTTCAATTCACCGTCGATCCAAACAGGGTCAGAGCCAAACATGCACAGGGTCTCTCCCTCAAGAGATAATTACAAAATAAGCTCCCCGGCATCGGTGCCAATTTCGACGAGGCTGTCGTTCGCACTCTCAAGATGAATTTATAGCCCATCCTCACAGCTATATAGTAAGCAAGTAAGTACAGGGTCGATCCACAAGGAGTTGATTGTCACTATCTCTTGAAACCTCCTTCACCTGTTCAGAAAAGTTGGGTTTTGCTATCTTGGTCACTTTTGACTCTCTTGCCCAATTCGAGAACTCAAATAACTACTGAAAACTAAACAAGTAACTTGATCAATAATAAAAAGGACTTGATCTGGACTAACACATTGTTAAGTGAAAACCTTAGCTTGGTCATTGGTGCAAATATATTCATCACATGCATGCATCGTTAGTTATAGAACTTGAATGCCGAGATCCCTTTTTACTCGTCACGCTCTCAACAAACCCTTCCCTTACATATCCTTACTTAATTGGTGACGCACCACCGGCTCCCTACCTTGGGCAATACCTTTGTCGGAGTCATCATTCAGTTTCTTGCCCAAAGAGCATTTATCTCTAGAAAGGCCCAACAAGAAATCATCACGTCCAGCCAAACAGGGTAGACACCTTGCTCTAATGTTAATCGATCTTAATCAAGAAGATGTTGGAAAACACTCCTACTTCCCAATTGATTGGTGATCTAATATGTCCTAAGTGATTAATGGCCTATTAACCTCTTATTCGTATTATCTCATATTGGAACAAGCTCATTAACATATCGCGAACACATACATGCAATTATCTAGCACAAATTAGACCTCTCAAGCATAAGTTAACACCTAACTGTCTTGCCCAGACCAAGTATAAAAGCTTAGCTAGACATAATCATAAAACAACGAACACAATAAATTAAGGAACTCATAAGAAGAACTATATTAAAACTTACTAAGTACGTGCAAAGCAAAACACGGCCAAAAATGCCGATGAACAAAACACAAATTAAAGCACGCCCGTAGGAATTGTTTTTCTCCTCACTATCGCTCAAAGAAATTACATGGAATAAAGCATAAAAGACGGCGTATGATCACAACAGCAAGGCTTTGATATTTATAGGTGAATGCTTAGGGTTTGGGCCCCCTAGTCCTTAACATGGAAGGAATCTACAAGCTACCTTAGGATGCAAGTAATACTTGATAAGCTCGACCCCAACATGGCAAGTCACGTCTATCTCCAAGAGATTCCTTGCGGATCTTAAATCTGGTCGGATAAGGATAGATATTTAAGTTAGATCATCTTTTCCTTATCCTTCTAGACCTAGGAGAGAAACTCGCTTGTTGACCAAAGCACTCCTCCTATCTGTCTTGACCAATATGGCTCTGCCTGACCTGCTTCCAGAAAATGCTGCTTTCTTTTCCTGTATTGCCCAGTTTCCACCTGCAATGCAGAAAACACCCTCTTGCCCAAGATATGTCCTCCAAGACACTAAAACTAGACAAAACACACACAAAGACTTGATCTAAACTACCTAAGATAGACACTAAAAAGACACAAAATATGGACTCATCAGTTAGTCAGAAAAGACAATCCGAATTCTGGAAGATATGTTAAGAGCCGTGGTACTACATAAAGGAGATAGTTGGGAGAAAAATTTGCCTTTAGTTGAGTTTACTTACAACAACAGCTATCAGAATACGATAAGAATGGCCCCTTACGAAGCTCTTTATGAAAAGAAGTGTTGATCTCCGCTCTACTGGGATGAGGTAGGCGAGACAAAAGTAATAGGACCCAAGGTAATCGATGAGATGATAGAATCTGTCCATTAGATTCACGAGAAAATCAAAGAAGCTCAGAGTTGGCAGAAATCATACGCCGACAATCAAAGATCAGAAATAGAGTTCGAGATAGGAAGTAAAGTCTTTTTTAAAGTATCTCCTTCGAGAGGAGTACATCGATTTGGAGTTAAAGAAAAGCTGAAACCTTGTAATACCCCGAACTTTTCTAAGTTCTTGCGTATTAATTAAATTAATATGCCTAAATTATGAGTTTAGAGTGCTAAAAAAATTCGCAAAAATAAATTTTTCTGTGAAAAGACTAAGATGCCCTTATGTATTCGAATGTGATTTTTCTCGTTTCGATTATTTGAATCGAGTATGTGATGAATTGTTTGAGCTTATTTATATTAATATGAGCTTGAGTATAAATTGCAGAATTTTCTGAGAACTTTAAATTTCAAATGAATAGTAACGATAACCGAGAAAATACTATTCATTGACCGACTCCGAATTTAGTCTAATTAATTTTATTTGAAACTAGAATTTATTCTAAGACTTTTGAGATAATCGGAGAATTTTCCGAGATCGTTGGAAGAAGTTTTTAAAATAATGATGATGATGTTATGATGTGTTAGATTAATTTTTGAATGAATTTTTAAGCATGGAAATTGAGAAAAATAAAAAGATATAATTTTTAGTATTATTATTGAATTTTTCGAAGGAAAATGAAGAAAAAAAGATAAAGAGATAAAAATGAGTATTTTGAGGTTAATATGAGTTTTTGAATATGTGTTCTTCATGTTCATAAGAAAAACTTGAAGATTTGAAGATGTTATAAATTAATTAGAAAAATAATTATTTTTATATATTTTAATGCAAAAAATGAGTAAATATATATATCGTGATGAATTTCATTAGATAAAAATGAAATTAAGAAATAAATGAGATGTTTTGAGTAATTTGAGTAAGAAATGATATTTCATGAATTTTCTAGAATAAAAATCGAGATATATATATAATACAAAGAAATAATGAGGAAAAAGAAATAAATGAAAATATGAGTCTAAAGAAAAATATTTCTTTGATTGATGATGATGTTAGAATAATGATAAGTGAAGATGTAATGTGACTTTGAAGTTATGCTAAAAAGAGAAATAGAATATTAATAATAATATTAATATTTGAGGATAAAAAGAGAAATAAAATAAAAGAAAATGAAATAATGAGTCAGAAGTCATATATGTGAGATTAAGAGATAAGATTTTCGTATTTGAGTTCGTTGTTTCAAACAAGAAGCTAAGAGAATTATTATTATTGAAATAATAATAAAAATAATAGAATATTTGATTTAATGGCATATTTCCATTAAAAATGTATATGTTTGAGTAATGTGCATTCTAAGTGATGTTATGTTTATTAAGTGTGTTTTGATGTTTAGTTGATGTGACGAGATGATAATCGAGTAAGAAAAGTGATAGAAATTTGAGAAAACGAGAAAATAAATATATTATGTGAGAAAAGTAATATTTTTAAGTTCTAAAATATTTTGATGATAAGTTATTGATGTTATATGATGTGTTAAGTTTTATGATGTTGTTAATTGGTAAAATTAAGCAAGTTTGCTTTTTGAATCACTTAAAAAGGAGTTAAGACGTAGAAGTTATCGAGCAGCAAAGTTTTGAAATGAAAAACAGTTTTTATTAAATAAAAACAAAAATTGAGTTTTTAAAATAAAGAAAAAGATAAAATAATGATTATTTTATTTTAAGTATTTAGTTGAGTATTGTATACGTATATGAGTATGTATTTTGAAGAAATAATGACGTATTTTTGAGTTAAGAAATACGAAGTATAAGTTTGATTATTTAATTAAAAAATGATTATTATTATATGAGTTTAACGAAATGATTTTCATTAAGAGTTTGAAGTTATAAGTTCTTAAAGTTAAAAGTCGAGTAATAATGAGTTATTATGCGACTATGTTTAAGACATGAGTTAATCATGAAACTTCAATACTTAATTATGATTATGTGATTGAGTATGATGATGATGTTTGAGTAATGATGTGAATACGTATTTATAATGTGAAAGACGAAGTGAACGTTTGATTTCCAATATCGATGTTTGATTATTGAATGAGTGTTTAACTGTGTATGAATGATATGTGATGTTATTAGTTGAGACTTGACGTTATGCTTCGACGAAAATTATATAACTTGAGTTCATGAAAAGATAAGATGATTTGATTAGTAACGTATCGATTTACGTGAAGTTTGAGAAGTAATATTAAAGTAGAAGCGAGAATCTGAGTTTGAGAAATTATTAGAAACCAAGTAAAGACGATAAGTCGAGAATGAGAAATCGAGAAAGATATCGATGTAGAGAAGTTTAGATAAGTTAAGAAGAACCCGAGTCAAGTAGAAGTCCTTTAACCGAGCCCTAAGTCTATTTTACGTTTTACGAGATAGTAATCTCGTTCTTATTCGATATTATTATTGAAGGGCTGAGTGGGATGGAGAGGTAGTGGGGAAGCGTAAAGAGTAAGCAACCTCGACCCGATATACCAGAAGTCAGGTGGGCTTACTGAACTAAAACTCAACGATGAATGCGCCTACTATTATTTATTATGTGCACTTTTTATTAAAATTGGTAGACTTGCATGAGTTTTAAATGTTTTGGTATGGAATCATCTACTTAATGAGATGTGATGAAATGTGGATGAATCCTGTGGATGCACGGGATAAGAACCTGCGTAAGGCGGGTTAATGCATGCATTACATGATGTGACTTTAAGCTTTACTTCGGTATAGCTGGTCACAGTGTTTGAGAAGGAGGCCTACTTCTCAGCACAATGATGATGATGTGATGTGTAGATTGATTCATACCTAAGTAAATGGCATGCCGATTTCTGATAAGTATAAAAATGTTTTTAATGGCTGTCACAAGTGGTAAACTTTTTAAACGATTATATATATAACCCTTGTGATGCAGCAAAAGAGGCAAGTCTAATCATATAGCTCTAATGAGCATAGCTTCAAATATTTTTGGCATGTGTTCACTGAGTACGAAGTACTCACGCCCTGCATGTTATTTCTAAAACGTGCAGGTTAGCTTGGATGAGGAGGACATGGTGTGCTTGAGCAGCTCATTGTTAATACATATATATATATATATATATATGTATATATATATATATATATTTTGGAAGTTTGGCTTGAGGTTATGTGTCTTCATACATATAGCCTCCGAACTTGATGTTGATGTTTGTGTTCCGCTGCAACACTGTTATATATATATGTATATATATATATATTTTTTGGAAGTTTGGCTTGAGGTTATGTGTCTTCATACATATAGCCTCCGAACTTGATGTTGATGTTTGTGTTCCGCTGCAACATTGTTATTCTGTTGTCTTTGACTGCATGCTCGAATTTCTTAACTATGAGCTGCGTGCTCGAAACTATTCCCTATTGGTCTTTTAATTCTCTATGACTTGGATTTCCAAAACACTTATTATCTTTTGAAGCCAATGTAAATTATTTGTGCTCATTTATTTTGAAAATCCCTTGAAAGCATGTTGATATTTGATAATGTTTATTGTCAATTACCTTATTCTCGAGCATAAACCCTTGTTGAGTTAAGTTTATTTGATGGTTTCACCTTCACACTCCAATGGTGTCTGGTCATTCCTACACATTGGATTTCGGGCTATGACAAACCTAGATTTATAGGACCATACGAAATCCTGGAAAGGATTGGAGCTGTATAGTATAGGTTAGCTTGGCCGCCAAGTTTCGGAAATTCACATAACATTTTTTCACGTGTCGCAGTTGCGTAAGTACGTGTTCGACCCGAAGCACGTGATTCGCCAAGAAGATGTAGCTCTAAAGCCCGACTTGAGTTACGAGGAAAGACCCGAGGATCGTAAGATTCAGTAGCTTAGGACGAAATCGATTCCCTTAGTCAAGATCAGGTGTCAACACCATGATTTGGAAGAAGCTACATGAGAGCTAGAAGATAAGATGAAAAAAAAAGTTTCCCGAGCTCTTCTATTCACAAGGTTAGCAAATTTTGGGACGAAATTTTTTTTAAGGGAGTGAGGATGTAATACCCCGATCTTTTATAAGTCTTTAAGTTCGTCTTGATTGAATTTGTGTGCCTTAAATGTGTACCTTTGTGTGATAAAATTTCCGAGAAAAGAAATTTTTTTCGTGAAATTACTAAAATGCCCTTGAGTGCCTTTACGTGATTTTTCTCGTTTTGGTTATCCGAATCGATTGTGTGATGAATTGATTGAGCATGATTATATGACTTTGAGTTCGAGTTCGAATTTTAGAAAATTCAGAGGAGTTTCGTTTTTAGATGAATAGTAACTTTTCCTGAGTTTTCACTATTCATCAAACGTTTCTCAATTTCGTCTAATGAGTGTCTTTTGAGTCTAAATTTTTTTTAGAAGCTTTGAGATATGTTTGAGAGTCGTCAGGATTGTCTGAGAGAAATTCAAGTTGAAGGTTCAGAAAACCCTAATATGAATAGTGAATTTCGAATTTTTATTCGTTGCTCGAAATTTTAGTTTGAAAACTGGATTTTTGAATTCTTTGATTTATTTGGTTAAGTTTAAGACGAAGTAGAGAGTTTTCTGACGTCGAGAAAGAGTCGTGGTGAGTTTTAAGTCGTTTGAGAGTTTAATGAAAAAGTAAGGTAAAATTGCACCTGATAACTTTTTCTTCCGGCGAAATTTATATCACATTTTTTACCACCGAGTGCAATTAATTCCTAATTAAAACTATCCTACTCCCACTACTCCTCACTCTCTCTCACGCTCTCCATCTCTCTCCCGATCAACTCTCTCTCTCTCTCCAATTCTCTCTCATCTCTCTCCCCTCTCTCTAGCCGACATCCCTCACTCTCATCTCTCCCTCTATCTCGGCGATACACACACACATACTTACAAGAATTCCACCATTGATGAGTTGAAGAGGAGCTTCAAGTTGCGTGGATTCAATCTTTCGATCGATCAAGTCTTCAAGTTCACGTAAGCTTCTTGATCCTTGTTTGATTCTAGTGGTTTGAGCCCAAGAAAAATCCCTCTCCATCTCTTGTTCGACCGAAATGGTTCGAAGCCTTCCATTTTAGTTTTGATTCTTGATCTCTTGAGTATTTTTCATGCAAGAAAATAGAAGTAAGAAATTTGATTCCGCCTCCCTCCATGATCGCCGAACTCTAAACCAAGGAGAATAAGTTTGAGTTTTGATTTTTAAGTATGTTGTTTATGATCTTTGTATGAGTATATGTACGAAAAGATGAAGGAAAAATCATGAATGTTTATTTTCCTATGAGTGCCGAAAATTTAGGTAATTTTAGGGATTTTCATGTTGATGATTCTAGCATGAATTTGATGATGGAAATGAGCTCTAAAAATTTATCTAAGACCTCCTACGAAATCGATTTAATGAGAAAAATTTTCACCACGTTTTTCTTATGATGATGTCGATAGTTTTATGAGTATAGATTTAGGAATTATGATGTATTGTTCTTGATATGTGAGTTGATGATGATAATGATAATTTTGAGTATATAGAAGCATTAGAAAAGTGATTAAAATGAAGAGTATGAATTTTCCCTAATTTCTATAGAAAAACCGATTTATATATATGTATGAAGGAGTGATTGTTTTTGTGATGTTCTTGAGAAATTGATGAAAGAATGATGATAGTGATAAAGATTCATGCATGAATATGAGGATAAATTGAAGAAAGGAATTTATTTGCTATTTCTTTAGAAAATGCCGATTTATATATATACATGAAGATTTGATGACTTTGTGATGAAATTGATAATATTTGTGGAGATCATGAGTTGTTTGATGAAATAAGGACAATTGAATTAGAAAAATGATGATTTTTGATGTTTTGTGTTGTTAAACTCAAAAATTTCGAACTATATAGGTGAATAAAATTGATGATTTTTGATGTTGTATGCTAGTATTGCTTAATTCGAGGATTGATAATGATTTCTAGTATAAATTGAGCTTAAGTATAGAAGGAATTAAATTATTACAAGAAAAATGAAACTATTTTCATTTAAATCTAATAACTTTTTATTTTTTAAAGTTATAATCGAGCAAAGTCGAGTCAGCACGAGTTAATAACCGAGTCTTGATTGAGTATCCGAGTTGTGAATTGTGATTAAATGAATTTATGTGATTTTCTAGAATTTTTCTAGAATATTTAATTATATTTGGAAATTTTTTCTTTTTCCATCTATTTATCGAAGTCGATCGTTTACCTATCTATGAATGTCCGATTCCTAATGTGAAAGTATGTATGTGAATGATTTGTGATATTAGAACCCTAGAATTAATCTCGTAATTTTCTGAGTTCGTTTGACTCAAGAAATCGAGAAAAAGGAGATGTATGATGTGAATAGTGATTTCTTGATATCCGTGAATTATTTAAGATTAATTTGTCTGATGTTATAAAGTTATACTTTCCTGAGTCTGAAAGTCTATTGGTTTAGTACTTGGGTAGAATCGAGAAATCGAGAAAGATCAAGTTACACAAGTCGAGATAAGTTAAGAAACCCGAGTCAAGTAGAAGTCCTTCAGCTGAGCGTTAGAACTCGTTTTCGTTTTTACAAAGTCGATTCGTCTTTATAAGATGTTATTCTTGAAGGAACTAGTGGATCTGAGAATTAGATGAAGAGAAAAAAAGGAAGCTACCTCGACGCGAACCCTTTGAAGTTAGGTGGGCCTTTTAACCGAAACAAATGGATAAATGTGATTACTATTATCATATTATGTGAGTTTTTAAATTAATTAACTTGTCATTTTATCTGAGTTTTTGGTATGTTTAATCACCTACTTGAGTTATTACTATCCTGTGTGAGACAGGAACACACGTGTTGTTAATTGTTTGAAGAGACTGTAAGCCTTGCTTCGGTTAGGCCAGTCATAGTGTTTGAGAAGGAGGCCTACTTCTCAACACAACAGATTATGTGGTAGATTGATTCATACCTGCTGCTTATATTATATATTTGACTGCGGAGTCGTTTCAAGAAAAAGAAAATGATTTTGCTTACACAAGTAAAGTGTTTTAAACTATACTAACACTTGTGATGCAGTGGCAAGACAAGTTCAATTATACAGCTTTATCAAGCAAAGTCTTAAATTATTTTGGCATGTGTTCACTGAGTACGAAGTACTCAGCCCTGCATGTATTTCTAAATGTGCAGGTTTGCTGGATGATGATGGCGATGGGTGCTCGGCGGTGTGTTCAAATAAAGTCGAGTCTTTTGGTTAAGCTTGCAATTGCATATCTTCATATATGTAATTGTGGGTCTTGAGTTAATATTCTGTTGCATAAACAACTATGTTTTATTTGATTTCTTAAACTATTGCATAAACAACTATGTTTTATTTGATTTCTTAAACTATTACTCTGATATTTGTGTCGATACAATGAGCTTGATGCTCGAACTATTTCTTGTTTCCTTATTATTCTACTTGACTTGGATTCGAGATATTTTATTTATCTCCGACACTTAAATTATTTACCAATGCTCGTTTATTTGAGTTAAGAATTGAAAGCATGTTCTTATTTGTTATCGCTTTCAATATATATTCCCTTGTTCCCAAGCATGATCCCTTGTTGATTTATGTTTTATTCTGAGGTTTCACCCTCACTGTCCAATAGATTTTAGTCGTTTTTATAAACTGAAATTTGGGTTGTGACAAGATATGATGTATATGATGATTCCAAGATGAAATTGAGATTTAAACAAGTATGTTAGCCTCTTCAATTTCTGAATTCGGAGATCGTATGAAAAAGTTATGCCAAATCGAAGCTTTTTGTGCACTAATAAGTCTATTTTCTAAAATTGAAATACAGTTATGTGAGATTATGAGTTTAATGAGTTTAGATAATTAAATCGAGCATGTTAGAACTTAAATCGAGTAAAAGCAAACCCTTATGCATGAGATGGAGTGAAAGTCAAAGCTTTTAAGAAAATTTAAATTAGGGGTTTCGATTTACAGGTCGAAAGTTGAAATTGATTGAGTAATTATTCAATTAGATTTATTTTAAGCTAATCGTGAAAGTTTGAGAATTTTTGAAGCATATGCACGCATTTCAAGACAATAGTGACTTACTTTATTCCGAGAATTTTTGCATAAGGCCTCGGATTTCAAATCTGATTCCATATTTGGATTTGTTGAATTTTTATAAGAGAAATAAAACTATTTTCATTCAAAATCGAGAACTTAAATTCGAGCAGTATCGAGTCAGCATGAGACGGTGTTTTGAGTCTTGAATGTGATTCTGAGTATGAAATTGAGCATGTATGAATATATGTGAATTTCTTGAATTTTTCTAGAATATTCTGAGGAGTTTTGAAAATTTTTCTTTTTCCGACTAATTATTGAAGTCAGTCGTTTACCTATTTGTGAATACGTGATTTGAGATGTGACAACTTACATGAGAATGAAATGTGTTTGTCACAACCCCAAATTCCGAGGGACGGCAGAAGCCGGGGTGCGACTGGGGTTGGATTAAAGAAGCGGGGAAGAAGGGGGCTAACTGACTAAACATACATGAAAGGCATCGATAAACCATGAACAAGACTTAATTATAAATAAGAAAGAGTTAATCGCTGAGGATTACTCGACAGAAGTACACAGAAGAAACTAAGTTCATATTTACAGACTTAACTACAGAGTATTGTTTCAAAGATACATCTCAAAAGATTATTCAGAGTTTGGCAGCGGAAGGTTCTAACTAAGCATCCTATCCTTTATCTCAACATCAACCGTCACAGCTCACAGTCGCTTCAACCTGCACATTTAGAAAACAATGCAGGGCTAAGTACAAACGTACTTAGTGGGCACGATGCCGAAATCATAATCATAAGTATAGATAAATATGGCATTTCATAATTGTAGCACATCGGGGTTTTATTGAAAGAAGGCCCGTGTCTACTAAACATTTTCTGACTCTTTTCTCATAAAACACTCGTGCGAGCATTTTCTGACTAATGTTACGTTCAATCTTGACCAATTCTAATTCACCGTGGCTGGTACCCCTCAACAGGATATCACATACACCACAGGTTACAAAGTGCACTAACTCTGGAAAGCACTTAGCAGCTAACTCAGAGCCAATCGTTAGTTAATCTAGTTAGATTAACTCTAAATCTGGAAAACACGAATGTTGACTCAGATAGGTACAAGAGAACTCACATAAAACATAAAACAGTTCATGCCATAATATCACTTGAAGACACAGATATCAAAGCGATAAAGAAAGATTTCCCGAGCATTGCTCGTTTTATTTGTATATAAAAGCCTACCTCGATATACAGAACTAAAAGCAAAAGCTTCCAACTTCGGATCTTCCATCCTTTCTCTACAGTTGGCTTCCTCCTTCATCGTAAAATAAACATACTTAAAAATGGGTCGTAAAAGATAATCGATCAAGAGAATCGAAATAAGTTTTAGTTGTTTCATTCTTTAGGCATTTGCACGCGTACTAGATTCATTTTACTTAAACGGGAAACGAGACTCGTACTAATCTCGTTTAGAACTCGGAAGATCTCATACTCGACTCTCGGGTCAGAAGAGAGGGTAGTCGATAACTTAATATGACTTTAAAGATTACAAGGAGCTAAGTTGGAAAGAATCAACTTAGGCGATTTACGTTTTAGTTCTTTGAACGATTTATGAAATTTCTCGTTTATTACTTCTTTAATGAAAGGATAAGAGATAAGATCTCGACTGGTTTTCATCACTCAAGGTCCTGTACTTGACTCTAGGGTCAGTAGGGAGATATTCGATAGATAATACGGCTTAAACGATCGAAAGAAACTAAATTGCGAACTAAACAACTTAGAAAACAAGAAACTGAAATTTCACTGCGCAATCCAGTAACTCTGGAGGCTGTCCAGAACAGAGGATTTGAAAACAGGGGATGAGCTCTATACCACTGGAAAGATTGGGATGTCTAGTTTACGCTCCAATTTACGGATCGCAAATCCGATAAACGAGCTAAAAGTTATTACAGTTTCCGGCGAGGGTCGCAAAACTGCCGTGAAAACCCTAATTGCTTGATAGGTTCGACGTATAACGTCTTAGGTTCGTTCTAAGCTCTCGTATTTGATTTCTTTGGAAACTGGGCCCTCAAGGCAGTCATCACGTACTTCCGTACGTGACGAACTCCTTCTCAAAACTCGCTCAAAAGCACGACGTTCTAAACGTCGGATTTCAACTAACAATTACTAAACCAACGAATCATTCAAAACGCGTTCTAGTTCTCGACTATAACTATAGCTCATATTATATCAACTCGAAAGCTTATGACGTCAACTAGAAAGTTGTTCTCAAGTCCATCATAAACAATAATATCATATTAAGAATTCTCATTCGACTTCTCGGTTATTAGTTACGACTAAAGGTTCGTCTCTTACGCGATTTTCAAAGTTGTCGGATTCCGTTCAAATTTTACGACGTTAAACTACGTCTAACGTGAATCACTTTCATGCATGCAAACATTTCATAACATCATTATATTTCAACTTATAAGGTGTTCTTCGTCTCTTACATTACGTTAAATATTTTTAGAAAATTCTCAATTTAATTCTATAATCAATTAACATCAATTAATACATAATTCCATCAACAATTCATCAAATAACTCAAACATGTGGAAACCCCTAACTACTCTATAATTTTTGGTTTTCATATATATGTTAAGGGGGTGTTTTTCTTCTCCAATTAACTACATTTATTCACTAACCAACCTCTTATATCATCAATTAATCAAATGCAAATCAATTACCAACTAACATGCATAAACCCCTAAATTCAACATTCAAACCCTAATTGAAATTTTACAAAAACATAGGGCTTTCGATTCCTCTTCATTCTAATCACTAATTAAACATCTATTAAGCAAGAATCCATCATCAATTGAAGAAATCCCAAAATCCTATTGTGAACCCTAAATTTCGGTACCAACTAGGGAATTAGGGTTCTTATTTTTGTTCAATTTTAATCCCTAATTATCCTATCTAAAACATCTAATTTCATTATTCTAAGATCAATTCATCCATTCCAATACTCAAATTTTTCGATCAAGAATGAAAAAGAAAAGAGAAGAAATACAATTAGATAGAAGTTAAGAGGAGGGAATTACCTTAAGAATTAATGAAGAAATTAAGAGGTTTGAATGGAGGGATTGAGACTTGTGATTTTTCTTCTTGTTCTTGGAGCTTGTCTTCAATGGAGAATGATGAGATGAAGAATGTAATGCCCCGTAAAAATCCTTACGTTCTAAGAAGTTTTAAGTTAATTAATTAATGGCTTTGCACGCCTAAGTTGGAATTTATGATTTATAAGACTAGCGGTCGAATCCGTTACTAAAAAAATAATTTATAGAAGTCGGCTAGACGACTACCATATTAGGGTTTAGCGCATGCGAAAAGTTTTTAGTTCGTAAGCTTAGAACGAGAAACCGTTTAATTTTACGTTTACAAATCGCGAATACGAACACGCCGAAAAAGTTTGTTTTTACGTTTTTCCGGACGAAACTTGGACTTGTCGTTCCGAGTTTTTGTCAAAATAAATTTTAGAAATTTATTTTCTAATTAAGTTCATACGTTAGAATTTGTAAGTCAAATCGAATCACGATGATTTTTTTTGTATCGAGCAACGTCTTCGTCGTTCGTTTTCCCGTAACGTCGGATCGTGCCGGAAAAACCCGTAAACCCTCTAAAAATTCTGCATGCATGCCGCCACCTCATTCCTTCTAGTGGAAGACATGCATGCTTGTCATTACTTAGTTTAATGACACCTAAACCTACCTATATGCATGGTCAACATTTAATCATTTCACATTTTGAACAAAACCTTTTTCATCTCTCTCTCTCCACTCTCTCTCTCGGCCACTCTCTCTCTCTCTCCCTCAACTTCATCTTCTTCATCACCTCAATCCTCCATTGAAGAACACTCTTAAGAGCTTGAAGAACTCACTCAAACCATCCATCCATTCATTCAATTCCATACCTTCTTTCATTAAATCTTAAGGTATTTTCATCCTCTACAATCCTATCCATTTAGTTTCCTTTTCTTTTCTTCTTTCCCTTGTTCGATTTTTTTTAGAAGTTGGAATGGAAGAATTGATCTTGAAATAGTGTAATTAGATATGCTAGATATGATATTTATGGATTAAAAATGATCAAAAATAAGAAACCTAACATCTAGGTTAATGCAGAATTTTTTTGGAAAATTGTAGAATTTTTGTTTTTCTTCTTTTGACTGTAAATTCATGTTTAGTAGAGGTTTGATTAGTGTATGAGATGAAAAGGGATTGAAAGCCCTATGTTATTATGAAATTTAGTTAGGGTTTGAAGTATGAAATTAGGGGTTTTTGCATGTTAATTGTTTTTGGAATTGCAAGTGAATAATTGGTGATATAAGAGCATGTTTAGTATATAAATGTTATTAATTTAAGAAGAAAATCATCCCATAAACATATGTTCAAAACCAGAAATTTATAAGTAGTTAGGGGTTTTCCACATGATTGTTTAAAGTGATGAATTGTTAGTTGATTATTGTCACAAATCATGTTAATTGATAATAGGAATTAATTGGAATTTTTCTAAAGATGTTTAATGGAATATAAGAAACAAAGATCACTATATAAACTGAGTTATAAAGATGTTAAGACATGTTAGCATGCATGAAAACGATTCTTATTAGACGTAGATTAACGTCGTAAAATTTGAACGAAAACCGACGACTTTTAAAGATCGCGTAAGAGACGAATATCTAGTTGTAACTAATAATCGGGAAGTCGGATGAAAATTTTAACTTGATATTATTGATCATAATGAAATTTGGAACATCTTTCTAGTTGACATCGTAAGCATCCGAGTTCATATAATATGGGTTAAAGTGATAATCGGGAACTAGAACCCATTTGGAATTTCTTTGTTGGTATAGTACTTGATAGTTGAAATCCGACGTTAGAACGTCGTGCCTTTGAGCAAGTGAGAAGGAGTTTATCACATACGGAGGTACGTGATGACTGCCTTGAGAGTTCAGTTTCTAAAAAGTTGAATACGAGGATTTAAAACGAAGCTAAAACGTTATACGGCGAACTTATCAATAAGCTAGGGTTTCACGGCAGTTTTGCGACCTCTGCCGGAAACTGTAATAACTTCCGGCTCGTTTATCGGATTTGTGATCCGTAAATTGGAGCAGAAACTAGACTTCCTAAGCTTTCTAGTGGTACAGGGCTCACCCCCTGTTTCCAAGTCCTCTGTTCTGGACAGCCTCCAGAGTTACTGGACTGTGCAGTAGAAATTTCAGTTTCTTGTTTTCTAAGTTGTTTAGTTCACAACTTAGTTTC
This sequence comes from Schizonepeta tenuifolia, assembly GCA_029490685.1. Lineage (NCBI taxonomy): Eukaryota > Viridiplantae > Streptophyta > Magnoliopsida > Lamiales > Lamiaceae > Schizonepeta > Schizonepeta tenuifolia. The sequence goes on from CM055956.1 coordinate 38,242,062, forward strand.
TTTTGATCGTTTAAGCCGTTTTATCTAACGGATACCTTCTATCTGACCCTAGAGTCAAGGACCAGACCTTTAATGATGAAAACCAGTCAAGATCGTATCTTATATCTTATCTTTTCTTTAAAGAAGTAATAAACGAGAAATATTCATAAGTCGTAAAGTGAGCTATAAATGAAAATCGCCTAAGTTGGTTCTTTCCAACTTAGTTTCTTATAATCCTTAAAGTCGTTTTAAGACATTGACAACCTTCTCTACTGACCCGAGAGTCGAGTACGAGATCTTTCAAGTTCTAAACGAGATGGGTACGAGTCTCGTTTCCCGTTAAGTAAAACGAATCTAATAAGCGTGCAAATGCCAAAAGAATAAAATGACTAGAACTTTCTTCGATTCTCTTTCTTCGAGTATCTTTTACGAACCGTTTTTAAGTATATTTTATTTTTCGATGAAGGAGGAAGCCAACTGTAGAGAAAGGACAGAAGATCTCAAGTTGGAAGCGTTTGTTTTAAGTTCTGTAAAATAAGGTGGGCTTTTATATACAAATAAAACGAGCAATGCTCGAAAAATCTTTCCTTATTGCTTTGATATCTGTGTTTTCAAAGTGATAATATGGCATGAACTGTTTTATGTTTTTATGTGAGTTCTCTTGTACCTATCTGAGTCAACATTCGTGTTTTCCAGATTTAGAGTTAGTCTATTTTTAGATTAACTAACGATCGGCTCTGAGTTAGCTGCTAAGTGCTTTCCAGAGTTAGTGCACTTTGTAACCTGTGGTGTATGTGATATCCTGTTGAGGGGTACCAGCCACGGTGAATTAGTAGTGGTCAAGATTGAACGTAACATTAGTCAGAAAATGCTCGCGCGAGCGATTTATGAGAAAAAGTCAGAAAATGTTTAGTAGACACGGATTCTTTCAATAAAACCCCGTGTGCTACACTTATGATATGCCATTTTATCTATATTTATAAGTATGTTTTCGGCATCGTGCCCACTAAGTACCTTTGTACTTAGCCCTGCATTGCTTTCTAAATGTGCAGGTTGAAGCGACGGAGAGCGGCGACGGTTGTTGTTGAGTTTAAGGATAAGATGCTTAGTAGAACTCTTCCGCTGTCAGTCTCTGTATTTCTTTTGAGATGTATTTTGAACAACTCAGTAGTTTATGTCCGTACATTTGAACTTAGTTTCATCTTTTGTACTTATGTCGAGTAATCCTTAGGGATTAACTCTTTCTTTTCTATAATCAAGTCTTGTTCATAGTTTATCGATGTTTATCATGTATGTTTAGTCAGTTAGCCCCCTTCTTTCCCGCTTCTTTAATCCAACTCCAGTCACACCCCGACTTCTGCCGTCCCTCGGGATTTGGGGCTGTGACAGATTGGTATCAGAGCAGTGTTCATTTTCTGCTCTGCTTCTGAGTCATTCCTTCTAGTATAAGTTATTCTTTTAAGTGATACCACAGAGTGGTGTCAGAACGGGCTTCCTGCTCTAATTATGAGTCATTCCTTCTAGTATGAGTTAATGTGAGTCATTCTTTCAAGTACGAGTTATTCTTTGAAGTAATATCATAAAGTGATATTTTTATACAAGTCTTTCTTCGAGAAGTAATATAGAGTATTCGTTCGTACTCTATATTGAGTCTTCTTTCAAGTCATGAGACATAGTATTTGTATATACTTTGGATCAGAGTCGTTTTTTCCAAGTATAAGATAAGAGTTAGATTATGATGTTAAGATTGAGAACGTAGAAGTCAACTCAACCGCCCGCTACGTCGACTCAACAAGGAAAAATAAAAGAATTTTATAAGGAGATTTCTTTTAAATAAGAAAAGTTATGAGCAAGTATTCAGTGAAAATGTGAAAACGAGAATGAGTTGTGTTTTAAAAATGAGAATTTTACAGAAGTATAATCTTTATACTTACATGATTATGCGTAGTACAAGTACTATCTTATGTGAAAAATATGTGCGCAATGATTTTCCTTTTTATGAAAAAGTATGCGGATACAAGAATATAGAAGGATTTTAAGGGAATTTTCCCGGTTCAATGAGAACATAGACGTGAAACTTAAGAGCTTTCCGGTTCTTCGAGAACTTAGACGTTTTTAAGAAACGTTGTTCCGAAATAATTTCGAAAGGAGATCCCTAACGCGAGAAGGACTTCTTCGGATGAATGTCATGTGCGCTTAGTGACATAAATAAAGATTCGGCAAAGTCGAACTTGTCGTCTAAGAATTTCCTGCGAGGAAAAGAAATAAAATGAATAAAAATAATTCGATAAATCGTGTTAGTGAAAGAAGGGAGTGATTAGACGTTCGAGAAGCTGTCGGCTTCGAGTTAAGAAAGATATGAACGAGACGACAACTGGAACTTACTTTTCCAGGGAGTTTTTCTTAAGTTATATTTCTTTTTCTTTTTATGGAATTAAATTCCATATTTTCGTCTTGAGCAACGACTACAATTAGCACGAGTATTAAGAGTCGTAAGCGATAAATTCTTTTGAAATGGATGTTACTTTTGAATAAGTAACATGAACGAAGTAAAAACACTTTGTTTTAATAAGTGAAAAACCGTTAAGAGTTAGTTAAGAAAAAAGGAAATAGAAGAATTAAAATGAATAATGGTATAGTGAAATAAAAAGAATGAAAATAAAATCCTTTATGTATGTAATATATATATATATATATATGTTGATTGAGTGCAATTTTTTGAATTGCTAGAAGTCTTATTAAGTGGTTGGTTTAGATGTTGATGTTACAATTTGAATAAGGGATATTCAATTTGTAATTTATGTTTTCGTTAAGATAAGTTGTTTTCTTTTTCCTACCTGTTACTGATCCATGATACCTTAAACCTTTTGTAGGATGGCTAGGACCCGTGTCACGGCTCGGAAGAGTCAGCCCTTGGCCTCGTGCAAGCGCACCATAGTGGATATATTGAAGGATGAATATTACGAGTTTGAGGTAGACCACGGAGAAGAAGATGTGGGACAGATTGTCAGTAATTTTTCATCAGCTTATTACCCAGTGAGACACCTGATCAGGGAGAGTCAGGCGATTTTAGACCTGATCGTGCACCTACCGGACGAGTGGCGCGGATGGGCGCACCGGGCAGCTTGGTACTACTTAGGGATTCTCGGCGACGACACGGAGCCGATAGGCAACTACGCTGGTTTTGCCTTGTGTGTACACAACCGTTTCTTTGAGAACAGGCATATGATTGCCCTTCCTTTGGAGCCACACATCCCCTACAATCACTTTCCAGCCGAGACAGAGCTTGAGGAGCTTGACCTAGACCCGGATATGTTAGAGTTATTAGAGTTGCCACCAGGCGGGGTACTAGAGGAAGAGCTTGAGGCTGAGTTAGAGCAGCCTGAGGAGCACGAGGAGACGATAGTCCCACCAGAGTCACCACCGGCTGCACAACAGATTGAGGAGTTGATCCCGGGTTCTGGTTTTGTAGAGGTTGACGCTGAGACAGCCGCATTGTTGGGACTGTCTACACCGTTTTTGCCAGACGTTTGTGTTAGGGTCAGGGGACCGTCTGAGATGAGACTGTACAGAGAGGGACCAGACTGCAGAGAGATCGACGCGGAGCTCGCCGCCATGTTGGAGTTGCCTTCTCCACTTACACCACTGGAAGAGATCTGCACGAGGTGGGGAGTACCTTGGAGGCACAGGGAGGCAGGACCGTCCAGGGTCCGTTCTAGGGAGGAGTTCGAGACAGGTTTAGATTCAGTTCCCGAGCACCTTCTTCCCCTGAAGAAGCGTGCGAGGAGGATCAGTGAGGACTACTTGGTCTCCGACTTAGAGGAGACTGTTTTTGAGGCACCGTCACCCACCGTGTTTATATTTGACGACGGTTCTACTTTGAGAGTGGACCAGCCACTCGAGCTGGTTTATGGTTCGGAGACCGAGGAGGAGGATCCGGAGGAAGACCAAGTGGAGGGTTGTTAGGTTTTGTAGACCTCGGAGTAGTTTTTTTTGGTTCCTTCTGTGGTTTAGCTAGGCAGTGCTGTATAGATATGGGTAAATACCAGTAGTAATGATAGCTTTTTGTTCTATATAGAGTCAGATCAGTAACTAGTTAGTTTTGTAGTACTCTAACGGATATGAAATTTTATGAATCGTTTCCGTTCTAGTACTTTGATAGATGTGGAGTGCAGTTTGTTAGTGCACCCAGTAAATAGTAGGCAGTCAACCTAGTTTAGACTAATAGTAGTCTGACCCTTTTGTATAAGTCCTCGTTGGAGGCAAATTAATATTCTTTTGGACGTATATATATTTATGACCCGTAAAAGAGGGTTTTAATCAAGTAAAATTTCTTATGAATCAAGTAATTGAAAAATAGAATGTTAAATAAACTAGTGTAACGAAGAAATGAGCTTAACTCGAAGGTTAAAAGATTAATAAAAATGATATCAAGCTAGATCCGATATGATGTTCCACGAGTTTGATTGAGTTAAGAGTGAGCTAGTAAGTGCCAAATATAATTAACAGAAGAAAGCTAATGAGAGTTATCAATTCTTCTCTAGACTAAAGAAAATGCCACCAAGAAATGTAAATAATAGGAGAGGTCGAAGACCTGGAAGACCAAGAGGACGTGTAGGACGTCAACCAGAAAATGATCAAGAACAAGAAAATGAGCGGAATATTACTCCATCCCCATCTCCACCCCCGTCACCATCACCACCACCTCCACCACAGCCCCGTAGAGATATTGAGGATCTTTTCCTCAAAAGAAACCCTCCAATGTTTAATGGAACTGGAAGCCCTAGCGATGCTGAGCTATGGGTGAGATCGACCGAGAAAATTTTTAAACTCCTCAGATGCACTGATGAGGAAAGAATGTTGTGTGTCGCATTCCAACTAATGGGATCGGCAGATTATTGGTGGGAAGCAAGACAAAAGGTAATACTTGCTGAGCATCTGGCTCGTTTTTCGTGGGAAGAATTTAAGGAAATTTTCTTTGACAAATACGTCCCTAAGACGTATAGGGCACAGAAAGAGGCTGAATTTTACAATCTGAAACAAGGAAAGCTAACTGTGATGGAATATGACGTCAAGTTTTGCGAGTTGATGAGGTATGCGCCGACATTGGTCGACACTGAGGAAAAATTATCAAAGAAATTTCAGGGAGGTTTACGTCATGAGTTGGGAATCGCTTTAGCTAGTCATGGAGGACTAGGTTATTCAGACTTACTGGGAAGAGCACTGGAAATGGAGGCCGTCGTGCTTGATGAGAAAAAGGTTGTACCAACTGCGTCAACACCAGCGCAGAATTAGAATCGAGGCTACTACAACAACAACAACAACAGCAACTACCTGGGGAAGAGAAAATGGAATGGAGGAAGTAGCGGAGGCTACAGTCAGGGTTATAACAATCAAAGAGGGCAGAGAAGAGGTTATCAGCAACCTGCCAACAACAACAACAGTGGAAAAAGGCCGTGGCAAGGAAACAACCAATCGAGGTTGTCCATTCAAGGGAACAGGCAGAACCTGCCGTGGAAAGGCAATAATCAGCCGAACCAGCCGCAAGGGAAACAGAGGAATTTTAATCAGGGAGCGAATAACCCAGGGAGGGTTACCATCCCTGTCTGCCTGAAATGCAACCGAGCCCATCCTGGAGTCTGCCAAATGGGTACCCCTAACTGTTTCAACTGTGGACATAAGGGACATATGAAAAGGGACTGCCCTAAACCGCTTCAAGCAATACCTCTCCGAGCAATTCAAGCACAACCGCAACAGCCGCCTATGAACCAGCAGCAATTTCAGCAGCATGCACAGCAGCAACAAAATGCGAGGGCATGCGCTATCAAACAAAGCGGTCAGCGCAAAGGAAAAGGCAATCTAGCAGGTATGGGAAAACTCCACAACATCCCTATTAAGATATTGTTTGATACTGGCGCATCGCATTCATTCATTGGTGGCTCATGTGCCGATAACTTAGACATTAGACCTGTAAGATCTGCACAATCTATGAGAGTAGCCACACCTTCAGGAGAGATCACTACTTCCACACATGTTTGCTCTAACCTAGAACTAGAAATTGGAACTCATAAAATTATAGCGAACAATCTAAATGTTATGATAATGTGGGACGTAGATATAATCCTAGGTATGGATTGGTTGTCAGAAAATTACGCCACGATTCTCTGCAACGAGAGAAAAATTTCTTTCCAACCGCCGGGTAAAGAACCGACCGAATTCCACGGAATTTCAATGGGTAGAGGCGTACCAATTATATCAGCCCTTCAAGCCACGAAACTTATGAAGAAGAAAGGTACCACAGCATATCTTGTATACCTAGTTGGAGAACTAGGAGCCGAGAAGACCATTCGGGACGTAAAAGTCATGAACGAATACGAAGATGTTTTTCCAAAAGTGCTACCAGGATTGCCACCTGATCGTCTTGTGGACTTCACGATCGATTTAGAACCAGGAGCAGCTCCTATGTCTAAAGCCCCTTACAGAATGGCACCGAAGGAACTGGAAGAGCTCAAAATCCAGTTGCAGGAATTATTAGACCTTGGTTTTATTAGACCAAGTGTTTCACCTTGGGGAGCGCCCGTGCTGTTTGTTAGAAAAAAGGACGGATCGATGAGAATGTGCATCAATTACCGAGAACTGAACAAGATCACTCTCAAGAACAAATATCCTTTACCAAGGATCGAGGATCTGTTCGATCAACTTAAGGGTGCAGGAGTCTTTTCCGAGATAGATTTGAGATCAGGGTATCATCAGCTTAAGATTAAACCTGAAGATGTACCTAAGACCGCTTTTAGAACTCGATATGGCCATTACGAATTTTTAGTGATGCCATTTGGTTTGACCAACGCTCCAGCCGTATTCATGGACCTTATGAACAGAGTCTTCCACCCCTACTTGGACAAATTTGTTCTAGTATTCATTGACGACATCCTTATTTACTCTAAAAATGAAACGGAGCATGAGAAACATCTACGGATAGTGTTGGAAACACTAAGAGCTGAAAAACTCTATGCCAAATTCAGTAAATGCGAATTTTGGTTAAAGGAAGTGATGTTCCTTGGACACATAGTATCGACAGAAGGAATTAAAGTAGATCCGGCCAAAGTAGAAACAGTGCACAATTGGAAGACACCAACAAATCAGAATGAGATCAGAAGTTTCTTAGGACTAGCTGGTTATTACAGAAGGTTTATCGAGGGATTTTCTACAATCGCTCGCCCGATGACGCAGCTACTCAGGAAAGATACCAAGTTTAAGTGGACGGATGAGTGCGAGAAAAGTTTCCAAACTCTTAAGGAGAAGCTAACTACAGCGCCAGTGCTAGCACTTCCAGACGCAAATAAAGAATATGTGGTTTACACTGACGCATCGAAAAATGGATTAGGTTGTGTCTTGATGCAAGACGGACGAGTGATAGCTTATGCTTCAAGACAACTTCGACCCCACGAAGTTGAGTACCCAACCCACGATTTAGAACTTGCAGCACTAGTACATGCGCTAAAAATTTGGAGACACCATCTCTATGGTGTAAGAGTTGAGATATTCACCGATCAGAAAAGCCTAAAGTACTTCTTCGAGCAAAAAGAACTGAACATGAGACAAAGACGATGGCTCGAATTAGTCAAGGATTATGACTGTGGAATTAACTATCATCCAGGAAAGGCTAATGTGGTAGCAGACGCATTGAGTCGCAAAACCCCAACGAAGTTAGGATGTCTTTTCGTAGAAGAGGAAACTTTAGTACGAGAATTCGAGAAGATGGATATCAGAGTGCTTGACACACCAGCAACGATAACAAGTCAAATAGCAGCACTTGAAGCTACACCAGATTTGAGAGAAAGAATCATTAGTGCTCAGAGAAAAGACGGGTCAATGGAAAAGTTAAGAGTAAGGATAAGGACAGATAAGCCAGAAGGATATTCGGAAGCTCCAGACAATGCGATACTTTACAAAGGCAGAATTTGTATTCCCGACAACGACAACGAGTTAAAGAACGAAATCTTGAGTGAGGCTCACGATACGCCTTACACAGCACATCCAGGAAGTACAAAAATGTACCAAGATTTGAGAAGAAACTTTTGGTGGAACGGAATGAAACGAGACGTTGCCTCGTTTATAGAAAGATGCCTAGCGTGTCAACAAGTTAAAGCTTTACACCGACGACCGTATGGATTGCTACAACCGTTGGATATTCCAGATTGGAAATGGGAAGACATAGCTATGGACTTTGTCACAGGCTTGCCTAAGTCGAAAAAGGGAAACACAGCAATTTGGGTGATAATTGATAGACTTACGAAGTCAGCTCACTTCTTGCCGATTAAGACTACATACGGATCAGAGAGACTAGCTCAGTTGTATATAAAAGAGATAGTACGTCTGCATGGAATACCAAAGGTCATAATATCAGACAGAGATGCTAAGTTTACCTCGAGATTTTGGATTACAATGCAGAAAGAGTTGGGAACAGAGCTAAATTTTAGTACAGCCTTTCACCCACAGACAGATGGACAGTCAGAGAGAACGATTCAGATTTTGGTCGATATGTTAAGAACAGTAGTTTTGGACCGAGGCACGAATTGGGAAGAAATTCTACACTTAATTGAGTTTGCCTACAACAACAGCTATCAGGCCACAATAGGAATGGCACCGTTTAAGGCTTTGTATGGGAGAAAATGTAGATCACCACTTTATTGGGACGAAGTAGGTGAGAGAAAGAACCTAGGTCCGGATGCGATTAACAAGATGATTGAGATAATTCGACAGATTCGAGATAGAATGAAAGAGGCTCAGAGCCGACAGAAATCGTATGCAGACGACCGTCGAACCAACCTTAAGTTTGAAATAGGAGATAAAGTCTTTCTTAAGATATCCCCGACCAAAGGAATCCTTAGGTTCGGAGTTAAGGGTAAATTAAGACCCAGATTTATAGGACCATATGAAATCCTCGGAAGAATAGGATCAGTCGCGTATAGATTGGCCTTACCGCCAAGTCTAGAAAGCGTTCATAATGTTTTTCACGTTTCTCAGTTGAGAAAATATGTTTACGATCCTAAACACGTTATTAGTCAGCAAGACGTAACTCTTGAATCTGACCTAAGCTATGAAGAAAAGCCGATATCGATCTTAGATAGAAAAATTCAAGAATTAAGAACCAAATCGATACCAATAGTTAAAGTGTTATGGAACCATCACGGGCAAGAAGAAGCCACGTGGGAACTCGAGGAGAAGATGAAGGAGCGATATCCTCATCTTTTTGCAGAAGGTAAGCAAATTTCGGGACGAAATTTTTCATAAAGGGGGTAGGATGTAATGCCCCGTAAAAATCCTTACGTTCTAAGAAGTTTTAAGTTAATTAATTAATGGCTTTGCACGCCTAAGTTGGAATTTATGATTTATAAGACTAGCGGTCGAATCCGTTACTAAAAAAATAATTTATAGAAGTCGGCTAGACGACTACCACATTAGGGGTTAGCGCATGCGAAAAGTTTTTAGTTCGTAAGCTTAGAACGAGAAACCGTTTAATTTTACGTTTACAAATCGCGAATACGAACACGCCGAAAAAGTTTGTTTTTACGTTTTTCCGGACGAAACTTGGACTTGTCGTTCCGAGTTTTTGTCAAAATAAATTTTAGAAATTTATTTTCTAATTAAGTTCATACATTAGAATTTGTAAGTCAAATCGAATCACGATGATTTTTTTTGTATCGAGCAACGTCTTCGTCGTTCGTTTTCCCGTAACGTCGGATCGTGCCGGAAAAACCCGTAAACCCTCTAAAAATTCTGCATGCATGCCGCCACCTCATTCCTTCTAGTGGAAGACATGCATGCTTGTCATTACTTAGTTTAATGACACCTAAACCTACCTATATGCATGGTCAACATTTAATCATTTCACATTTTGAACAAAACCTTTTTCATCTCTCTCTCTCCACTCTCTCTCTCGGCCACTCTCTCTCTCTCTCCCTCAACTTCATCTTCTTCATCACCTCAATTCTCCATTGAAGAACACTCTTAAGAGCTTGAAGAACTCACTCAAACCATCCATCCATTCATTCAATTCCATACCTTCTTTCATTAAATCTTAAGGTATTTTCATCCTCTACAATCCTATCCATTTAGTTTCCTTTTCTTTTCTTCTTTCCCTTGTTCGATTTTTTTTAGAAGTTGGAATGGAAGAATTGATCTTGAAATAGTGTAATTAGATATGCTAGATATGATATTTATGGATTAAAAATGATCAAAAATAAGAAACCTAACATCTAGGTTAATGCAGAATTTTTTTGGAAAATTGTAGAATTTTTGTTTTTCTTCTTTTGATTGTAAATTCATGTTTAGTAGAGGTTTAATTAGTGTATGAGATGAAAAGGGATTGAAAGCCCTATGTTATTATGAAATTTAGTTAGGGTTTGAAGTATGAAATTAGGGGTTTTTGCATGTTAATTGTTTTTGGAATTGCAAGTGAATAATTGGTGATATAAGAGCATGTTTAGTATATAAATGTTATTAATTTAAGAAGAAAATCATCCCATAAACATATGTTCAAAACCAGAAATTTATAAGTAGTTAGGGGTTTTCCACATGATTGTTTAAAGTGATGAATTCTTAGTTGATTATTGTCACAAATCATGTTAATTGATAATAGGAATTAATTGGAATTTTACTAAAGATGTTTAATGGAATATAAGAGACAAAGATCACTATATAAACTGAGTTATAAAGATGTTAAGACATGTTAGCATGGATGAAAACGATTCCTATTAGACGTAGATTAACGTCGTAAAATTTGAACGAAAACCGACGACTTTTAAAGATCGCGTAAGAGACGAATATCTAGTTGTAACTAATAATCGGGAAGTCGGATGAAAATTTTAACTTGATATTATTGATTATAATGAAATTTGGAACATCTTTCTAGTTGACATCGTAAGCATCCGAGTTCATATAATATGGGTTAAAGTGATAATCGGGAACTAGAACACATTTGGAATTTCTTTGTTGGTATAGTACTTGATAGTTGAAATCCGACGTTAGAACGTCGTGCCTTTGAGCAAGTGAGAAGGAGTTTATCACGTACGGAGGTACGTGATGACTGCCTTGAGAGTTCAGTTTCTAAAAAGTTGAATACGAGGATTTAAAACGAAGCTAAAACGTTATACGGCGAACTTATCAATAAGCTAGGGTTTCAGGCAGTTTTGCGACCCCTGCCGGAAACTGTAATAACTTCCGGCTCGTTTATCGGATTTGTGATCCGTAAATTGGAGCAGAAACTAGACTTCCTAAGCTTTCTATTGGTACAGGGCTCACCCCCTGTTTCCAAGTCCTCTGTTCTGGACAGCCTCCAGAGTTACTGGACTGTGCAGTAGAAATTTCAGTTTCTTGTTTTCTAAGTTGTTTAGTTCACAACTTAGTTTCTTTTGATCGTTTAAGCCGTTTTATCTAACGGATACCTTCTATCTGACCCTAGAGTCAAGGAACAGACCTTTAATGATGAAAACCTGTCGAGATCGTATCTTATATCTTATCTTTTCTTTAAAGAAGTAATAAACGAGAAATATTCATAAGTCGTAAAGTGAGCTATAAATGAAAATCGCCTAAGTTGGTTCTTTCCAACTTAGTTTCTTATAATCCTTAAAGTCGTTTTAAGACATTGACAACCTTCTCTACTGACCCGAGAGTCGAGTACGAGATCTTTCAAGTTCTAAACGAGATGGGTACGAGTCTCGTTTCCCGTTAAGTAAAACGAATCTAGTAAGCGTGCAAATGCCAAAAGAATAAAATAACTAGAACTTTCTTCGATTCTCTTTCTTCGAGTATCTTTTACGAACCGTTTTTAAGTATATTTTATTTTACGATGAAGGAGGAAGCCAACTGTAGAGAAAGGACAGAAGATCTCAAGTTGGAAGCGTTTGTTTTAAGTTCTGTAAAATAAGGTGGGCTTTTATATACAAATAAAACGAGCAATGCTCGAAAAATCTTTCCTTATTGCTTTGATATCTGTGTTTTCAAAGTGATAATATGGCATGAACTGTTTTATGTTTTTATGTGAGTTCTCTTGTACCTATCTGAGTCAACATTCGTGTTTTCCAGATTTAGAGTTAGTCTATTTTTAGATTAACTAACGATCGGCTCTGAGTTAGCTGCTAAGTGCTTTCCAGAGTTAGTGCACTTTGTAACCTGTGGTGTATGTGATATCCTGTTGAGGGGTACCAGCCACGGTGAATTAGTAGTGGTCAAGATTGAACGTAACATTAGTCAGAAAATGCTCGCGCGAGCGATTTATAAGAAAAAGTCAAAAAATGTTTAGTAGACACGGATTCTTTCAATAAAACCCCGTGTGCTACACTTATGATATGCCATTTTATCTATATTTATAAGTATGTTTTCGGCATCGTGCCCACTAAGTACCTTTGTACTTAGCCCTGCATTGCTTTCTAAATGTGCAGGTTGAAGCGACGGAGAGCGGGGACGGTTGTTGTTTAGTTTAAGGATAAGATGCTTAGTAGAACTCTTCCGCTGTCAGTCTCTGTATTTCTTTTGAGATGTATTTTGAACAACTCAGTAGTTTATGTCCGTACATTTGAACTTAGTTTCATCTTTTGTACTTATGTCGAGTAATCCTTAGGGATTAACTCTTTCTTTTCTATAATCAAGTCTTGTTCATAGTCTTTTCTATAATCAACTTTTTCTTTTCTATAATCAATTAACATCAATTACTACATAATTCCATCAACAATTCATCAAATAACTCAAACATGTGGAAACCCCTAACTACTCTATAATTTTCGGTTTTCATATAGATGTTAAGGGGGTGTTTTTCTTCTCCAATTAACTACATTTATTCACTAACCAACCTCTTATATCATCAATTAATCAAATGCAAATCAATTACCAACTAACATGCATAAACCCCTAAATTCAACATTCAAACCCTAATTGAAATTTTACAAAAACATAGGGCTTTCGATTCCTCTTCATTCTAATCACTAATTAAACATCTATTAAGCAAGAATCCATCATCAATTGAAGAAATCCCAAAATCCTATTGTGAACCCTAAATTTCGGTACCAACTAGGGAATTAGGGTTCTTATTTTTGTTCAATTTTAATCCCTAATTATCCTATCTAAAACATCTAATTTCATTATTCCAAGATCAATTCATCCATTCCAATACTCAAATTTTTCGATCAAGAATGAAAAAGAAAAGAGAAGAAATCCAATTGGATAGAAGTTAAGAGGAGGGAATTACCTTAAGAATTAATGAAGAAATTAAGAGGTTTGAATGGAGGGATTGAGACTTGTGATTTTTCTTCTTGTTCTTGAAGCTTGTCTTCAATGGAGAATGATGAGATGAAGAAGATGATGGAATGGAGGAGGTGCTGCCGTGTGTGTGTGTATTTGGGAGGGAGAAATTGATTTTAATTTTGAATTAACTATATGTTATAAACTAATAGGTGTAAAGTTAGAATAGTAACTAACATAGGTGTAAAGTGTGAATAGTTCTACCCTTAGGTGTCACTTATAAACTAATTAAAAACACCAAAAATCTAACACTAAAGGAGAAGATGTCGGTCATAGGTGAGAAAATAAGAAAACTACGCGCTTTTCCCGCGCGATCCGACGTTACGGAAAACGAACGACGAAAAACGTCGCTCGGCACAAAATCGTCGCGATCCGATTTGACCGTAAATTCTAACGTACGAAACTTAATCGGAAAAATAAATTTACAAAAATTATTTTGACCAAAAACTCGGGAAGACACAGTCCGGGTTTCGTCCGGAAAAACATAAAAACGAACTTTCTCGGGCGAGTTCGTATCGCGATTTCGTGAATGTAAAAATCAGACGATTTTGCGTTCTGAGTTCACGAACTAAAAACTTTTCGTACGCGCTAACTCTAAATACAGTAGTCGTCTAGTTGACTTCTGTAATTTATTTTCAGAAACGGATTCGACCGTTAGTCTTAGAATTCAAAATCGTAAACTTAGGCGTGCAAAGCCATTTATTTAATTAACTTTAAAATTTTAAGAACGTAAGGAAATTACAGGGCATTACATCCTACCCCCCTTACGAAAAATTTCGTCCCGAAATTTGCATACCTTCAGCAAAAAGATGAGGATATCGCTCCTTCATCTTCTCCTCGAGTTCCCACGTGGCTTCTTCTTGCCCGTGGTGGTTCCAAAGCACTTTAACAATTGGTATCGACTTGGTTCTTAATTCTTGGACTTTCCTATCCAAAATCGATATCGGCTTCTCTTCATAGCTTAGGTCAGATTCAAGAACTACGTCTTGCTGACTAATAACGTGCTTAGGATCGTAAACATATTTTCTCAACTGAGAAACGTGAAAAACGTGGGTCCTATTCTCTCGAGGATTTCATAAGGTCCTATAAACCTGGGTCTTAGCTTACCCTTAACTCCGAACCTAAGGATTCCTTTGGTCGGGGATATCTTAAGAAAAACTTTATCTCCTATTTCAAACTCAAGATTTGTTCGACGATCGTCGGCATAAGATTTCTGTCGGCTCTGGGCCTCTTTCATTCTATCTCGAATCTGTCGAACTATCTCAATCATCTCATTTATCGCATCTGGGCCTAGGTTCTTTCTCTCGCCCACTTCGTCCCAATAAAGTGGCGATCTACATTTCTTCCCATACAAAGCCTCAAATGGCGCCATTCCTATCGTGGCCTGATAGCTGTTGTTGTAGGCGAATTCAATTAAGTGTAGAATTTCTTCCCAATTTGCTCCTCGATCCAAAACTACTGTCCTCAACATATCGACCAAAATCTGAATAGTTCTCTCAGACTGCCCATCTGTCTGTGGGTGAAATGTTGTACTGAAATTAAGCTCTGTTCCCAACTCTTTCTGCATCGTAATCCAAAATTTCGAGGTAAATTTGGCATCTCTATCTGATATTGTAACCTTCGGTACTCCATGCAGACGTACAATCTCTCTGACATATAACTGAGCTAGTTTTTCTGATCCGTATGTAATCTTAATCGGCAAGAAATGTGCAGACTTTGTAAGCCTATCTATTATCACCCAAATTGCGGTGTTTCCTCTTCTCGACTTAGGCAAGCCTGTGACAAAGTCCATAGCTATGCCTTCCCATTTCCAATCTGGGACATCCAACGGTTGTAGCAATCCATACGGTCGTCGGTGTAAAGCCTTAACTTGCTGGCATGCTAGGCATCTTTCTACAAACGAGGCAACGTCTCGTTTCATTCCGTTCCACCAAAAGTTTCTTCTCAAATCTTGGTACATCTTTGTACTTCCTGGATGTGCTGTGTAAGGCGTATCATGAGCCTCACTCAAAATCTCGTTCTTCAAATCGCTGTCGTTGTCGGGAATACAAATCCTGCCTTCATAAAGTATCGCATTGTTTGGAGCTTCCGAATATCCGTCTGGCTTATCTGTTCTTATCTTCACTCGTAACTTTTCCATTGACTCGTCTTTTCTCTGTGCACTGATGATCCTTTCTCTCAAATCTAGTGTAGCTTCTAATGCTGCTATTTGACTTGTTATCGTAGCTGGCGTGTCAAGCACTCTGATATCCATCTTCTCGAATTCTCGTACTAAGGTTTCTTCTTCTACAAAAAGACATCCTAACTTCGTTGGAGTCTTGCGACTCAATGCATCTGCTACCACATTAGCCTTTCCTGGATGGTAGTTAATTCCACAGTCATAATCTTTGACTAATTCAAGCCATCGTCTTTGACTCATGTTCAGTTCTTTTTGCTCGAAAAAGTACTTCAGGCTCTTGTGATCAGTGAATATCTCAACTCTTACACCATAGAGATGGTGTCTCCAAATCTTTAACGCATGCACTACGGCTGCGAGTTCTAAATCGTGGGTTGGGTACTCAACTTCGTGGTGTCGAAGTTGTCGTGAAGCATAAGCTATCACTCGTCCGTCTTGCATCAAGACACAACCTAATCCATTTTTCGATGCGTCAGTGTAAACCACATACTCTTTGTTTACGTCAGGAAGTGCTAGTACTGACGCTGTAGTTAACTTCTCCTTAAGAGTTTGGAAACTCTTCTCACACTCATCCGTCCACTTAAACTTGGTATCCTTCCTGAGTAGCTGCGTCATCGGGCGAGCGATTGTAGAAAATCCCTCGATAAACCTTCTGTAATAACCAGCTAATCCCAAGAAACTTCTGATCTCATTCTGACTTGTTGGTGACTTCCAGTTGCACTGCTTCTACTTCGGCTAGATCCACCTTGATTCCTTCTGCCGATACTATGTGTCCAAGGAACATAACTTCCTTCAGCCAAAATTCGCATTTACTGAATTTGGCGTAGAGTTTCTCAGTTCGTAGTGTTTCCAACACTATCCGTAGATGTTCCTCGTGCTCCTTTTCATTCTTAGAGTAAACGAGGATGTCGTCAATGAATACTAAACAAATTTGTCCAAATAGGGGTGGAAAACTCTGTTCATAAGGTCCATGAATACGGCTGGAGCGTTGGTCAAACCAAATGGCATCACTAAAAATTCGTAATGGCCATATCGGGTTCTAAAGGCGGTCTTGGGTACATCTTCAGGTTTAATCTTGAGCTGATGGTACCCTGACCTCAAATCTCTCTTGGAGAAGACTCCTGCACCCTTGAGCTGATCAAACAGATCCTCAATCCTTGGCAAATGATATTTGTTCTTGAGCATTATCTTGTTCAGTTCTCTGTAATCGATGCACATTCTCATCGATCCGTCCTTTTTCCTAACAAAAAGCACGGGTGCTCCCCAAGGCGAGACGCTTGGCCTGATAAAACCAAGGTCTAGTAATTCCTGTAACTGGATTTTGAGCTCTTCCAGTTCCTTCGGTGACATTCTGTAAGGGGCTTTAGACTTAGGAGCTGCTTCTGGTTCTAAGTCGATTGTAAAGTCTACATGACGATCTGGTGGCAATCCTGGTAGCACTTCTGGAAAAACATCTTCATATTCATTCACGACTTTTACGTCCTGAATGGTCTTCTCGGCTCCTGGCTCTCCGACTAGGTACACAAGATAAGTTGTGGTACCTTTCTTCTTCATGAGTTTGGTGGCTTGAAGGGCTGATATAATTGGTACGCCTCTACCCATTGAAATTCCGTGGAATTCGGTCGGTTCTTTACCCGGCGGCTGAAAAGAGATTTTTCTCTCGTTGCAGAGAATTGTGGCGTAATTCTCTGACAACCAATCCATTCCTAGGATTATATCTACATCCCACATTATCATAATATTTAAGTTGTTCGCTATAACCTTATGAGTTCCGATTTCTAGTTCTAGATTAGAGCAAACATGCGTGGAAGTAGTGATCTCTCCTGAAGGTGTGGCTACTCTCATAGATTGTGCAGCTCTTACAGGTCTGATGTCTAAGTTATCAGCACACGAGCCAGCAATGAAAGAATGCGATGCGCAAGTATCAAACAGTATCTTAATGGGGATGTTGTGGAGTTTTCCCATACCTGCTAGATTGCCTTTTCCTTTGCGCTGACCGCCCTGTTTGATAGCGCATGCCCTCGCATTCTGTTGCTGCTGTGCATGCTGCTGAAACTGATGCTGGTTCATAGGCGGCTGCTGCGGCTGTGCTTGGATGGCTCGGAGAGGTACGGCTTGAAGCGGTTTAGGGCAGTCCCTTTTCATGTGCCCTTTCTGTCCACAGTTGAAACAGTTGGGGGTGCCTATCTGGCAGACTCCGGGATGGGCTCGGTTGCACTTCGGGCAGACAGGGATGGTAACCCTCCCTGGGTTATTCGCTCCCTGGTTAAAGTTCCTTTGTTGCCCCTGCGACTGGTTCTGCTGATTATTTCCCTTCCATGGCGAGTTATGCTTATTCCCCTGAATGAACAACCCCGATTGGTTGTTTCCCTGCCATGGCCTCTTGCCATTGTTGTTGTTGTTGTTGTTGGCAGGCTGCTGATAGCCCCTTTTCTGTCCTCCCTGGTTGTTGTAATCCTGACTATAGCCTCCGCTACCTCCTCCGTTCCATTTTCTCTTCCCCTAGTAGTTGCTACTGTTGTTGTTGTAGTAGCCTCGATTCTGACTCTGCGCTGGTGCTGACGCAGTTGGTACAATCTTTTTCTCATCAGGCACAACGGCCTTCATTTCCAGTGCTCTTCCCAGTATGTCTGTATAGCCTAGTCCTTCATGACTAGCCAAAACAATTCCCAATTCATGTCGTAAACCTCCCTGAAATTTCTTAGATAACTTTTCCTCAGTATCCACCAATGTCGGCGCATACCTTGACAACTCACAAAACTTGGCATCATATTCCGTCACGGTCAGCTTTCCCTACTTCAGATTATAAAATTCGGCCTCCTTCTGTGCCCTATACGTCTTGGGGACGTACTTGTCAAAGAAAATCTCCTTAAACTCTTCCCATGAAAAACGAGCCAGATGCTCTGCAGGTATCACCTTGTGTCTGGCTTCCCACCAGTAATCTGCCGATCCCGTCAGCTGGAATGCGACACAGAGCATTCTCTCCTCATCAGTGCATCTGAGGAGCTTGAAAATTTTCTCAGTCGATCTCACCCATAGCTCAGCATCGCTAGGGCTACCAGTTCCATTAAACAGTGGAGGGTTCCTCTTGAGGAAGAGATCCTCAATATCTCTACGGGGCGGTGGTGGAGGTGGTGGTGATGGTGACGGGGGTGGAGATGGGGATGGGGTGACATTCTGCTCATATTCTTGTTCTTTGTTATTTTCTGGTTGACGCTACCACGTCCTCTAGGTCTTCTAGGTCCTCGACCTCTCCGGTTGCTAACATTTCTCGGCGGCATTTTCTTTAGTCTAAGGAAAAATTGAAATTCTCATTAGTTTTCTTTTGTTAATTGCACTTAGTACTTACTTGCTCATTCTCAACTTAATCAGGTTCATAGAACAACATATCGAACATAGCTCCGATATTATTTCATTAATCTTTTAACTTTCGAGTTAAACTCATTTCCTCGTTACACGAGTTCATTTGACATTCTGATTTTAATTACTCAATTCATAAGAAATTTTGCTTGTGATTAAAAACCCTCTTCACGGGTCATGTATATATATATACATCAAAAAGAATATTACTTTTGCCTCCAACGAGGACTTATACAAAAAGGGTTAGACTACTATTAGTCTAAACTAGGCTGACTGCCTACTATTTACCGGGTGCACTAACAAGCTGCACTCCGTACCTACTAGAAGTACTAGAACGGAAATGATTCATAAAATTTCGTATCCGCTAGAGTACTACAAAATCTAACTAGTTACTGATCCGACTCTATACAGGACAAGAGCTACTACTACTACTGATATTTACCCGCGTCTACAACGCTCTGCTCAACTAAACTGCAGTCGAGTGCAAAAACTACCCCTAAGTCTGCAAAAATCCTAACAACCCTCCTCTGGGTCCTCCTCCGGATCCTCGTCCGGGTCCTCCTCAGGATCCTCGTCCGGATCCTCCTCCGGATCCGCTTCCTCGGACTCTGAGCCAAAAACCAGCTGAAGTGCCTCGTCCACCCTCAGAGTAGAACCGTCGTCAAGTGTAAGCAGGGTGGGTGAGGGTGCCTCTTAAACGGTCTCCTCCAAGTCGGAGACCAAGTAGTCCTCGCTGACCTCTCTCGCACGCTTCTTCAGGGGAAGAAGGTGCTTGGGAACTGATCCTGAACCCGACTCAAACTCCTCCCTAGAACGGACCCTGGATGGTCCTGGCTCCATCTGTTCTCGAACTACTCCCCACCTCGCGCAGATCTCCTCAAGTGGCGTAAGTGGAGAGTGCAGCTCTAACATGGCGGCGAGCTCCGCGTCGATCTCTCGGTGGTCTGGCCCCTCTCTGTACAGTCTCGTCTCCAACGGTCTCCTAATCCTAACACAAACGTCAGGCACAAACGGTGAAGACAACCCCAACAGCGCGGCTGTCTCAGCGTAAACCTCTACAAAACCCGGGCCTGGGATCAACTCCTCAATCTGCTGTCCAACTGGTGGCGACTCTGGCGTAACTACTGTCTCCTCGTCCTCCTCTAGCTGCTCTAACTCAGCGTCAGACTCCTCCTCCAGTACACCGTCTGGTGGCAACTCCAACAGGGCGGAGAACTCAGGGTCTAAGTCTAGGTGCTCAGGCTCCGTCTCGGCTGAAAAGTGACTGTAGGGGATGTGTGGCTCTAATGGAATGAGGAGCATGTATCTGCTCTCGAAGAACCTCCTGTGTACGAGCAGGGCAAACCCGGTGTAGTTGTCGGTCAGCTCAGTGTCGTCATCGAAAATCCCCAAGAAGTACCATGCCGCACAGTGCGCCCATCCGCGCCACTCATCCGGTAGGTGAACGATCAAGTCTAGTATCGCCTGACTCTCCCTGATCAGGTGTCGCACTGGGTAGTAGGCTGAAGAAAAGTTACTAACAATCTGTCCTACATCCTACTCCCCATAGTCTACCTCGAACTCGTAGTACTCATCCTGCAACATGTCAACTATGGTACACTCGCACGAGGCCAAAGGCTGGCTCTTTAGAGCCGTAACGCGAACCCTAGCCATCCTACAAAAGTTTTAAGGTAACACGGATCAGTAACAGGTAGGGAAAAATAACTTATCTCGACGAAACATAAATTACAAAATGAATATCCCTTATTCAATTGTAACATCATCACTTAGGTCAACCACTTATTAAGACTTTTAGCAATTCAAGAAATTGCACTCAACAACAAATATATATACATATACATTCATAAAATTAAAGATTTTATTTTCATTCTTTTATTTCACCATATTATTACTCATTTTAATTCTTCTTTAATTTCTCAACTCATTAATTCTTAACGACTTTCACTTATTAAAACAAAGTATATTTACTTTGTTCATATTACTTATTCAAAAGTAACATCCATTTACAAGAAATTTTGTCATTTACGACTCTTGATATCCGTACTAGTTGTAGTCGTCACTCAAGACGAAATATGGAATTTAATTCCATAAGAAAATGGAATATAACTTAAGAACAATTTCCTGGAAAACTAAATTCCAGTCGTCGTCGCTAGAATCGGGCGATCGATGAAAAAAATTAATCAAGCTTCGTGCTCGACTCCTAATAATCTCTACGATTTTTCTTTATAAAGTTCGATCAAGGCGAACCCTATTGAAACACGAAACGAGAATAAAAAGAAATGACGTGTCGCGAACTGACGTCATTTACATTACTTACACGCAAGTAATGTTCACTTACTTCGCTTAACTTTGATTCCAAATTACTCGACTTTCGTCGTTTCGTTCATATATTTCTTAACTTGAAGCCGAATGCTTCTCAAACGTCTAATTGCTCCCTTCTTTTACTAATACGATTTATTGAATCATTTTTATTCATTTTATTTCTTTTTCCTCGCAAGAAATTCTTAGAAAACAAGTTCGACTTTGCCGAATCTTTATTCATGTCACTTAGCGCACGTGACATTCATCAGTAGAAGTCCTTCCCGCGTTAGGGATCTCCTTTCGAAATCATTTCAAAACAACGTTTCTTAAAAACGTCTAAATTCTCGAAGAACCGGAAAGTTCTTAGGTTCCAAGTCTACGTTCTCATTGAACCGGGAAAAATCCCTAAAATCCGACTATATTCTTGTATCCGCATAATTTTTCATAAAAAGAAAATTATCGCGCAAATAATTTCACATAAGATAGTACTTGTACTATCGCATAATCATATAAAGTATAAAAATTATACTTCTGTAAAATTCTTATTTTTTTTTTAAACATAACTCATTCTCATTCTCAATCTTTATTGAATACTTGTTCAATAAATTTCTTATTAAAAGAAAATCTCATCATAAAATACTTTCCTTTTCCTCGTTGAGTCGACGTAGCGGGCGGTTGAGTTGACATCTATGTTCTCAATCTTAGCATCATAGTCTAACTCTTATCTCATACTTGGAAAGACGACTCTGATCCAGAGTATATACAAATACCGTGTCTCACGACTTGAAAGAAGACTCGATATAGAGTACAAGCAAATACTCTATATTATTTCTCGAAGGAAGACTTGTATATATAAAAAAAAAATACCACTTGGTGACATTACTTAATGGAATGACTCGTATTAGAAAGTGTGACTCATACTAACTCGTACTGGAAGATTGACTCAGAAGCAGAGCAGAAAATGAGCACTGCTCTGATACCACTCTGTCACAGCCCCAAATCCCGAGGGACGGCAGAAGTCGGGGTGCGACCGGGGTTGGATTAAAGAAGCGGGGAAGAAGGGGGCTAACTGACTAAACATACATGAAAGGCATCGATAAACCATGAACAAGACTTAATTATAAATAAGAAAGAGTTAATCGCTGAGGATTACTCGACAGAAGTACACATAAGAAACTAAGTTCATATTTACAGACTTAACTACAGAGTATTGTTTCAAAGATACATCTCAAAAGATTATTCAGAGTTTGGCAGTGGAAGGTTCTAACTAAGCATCCTATCCTTTATCTCAACATCAACCGTCGCCGCTCAGAGTCGCTTCAACCTGCACATTTAGAAAACAATGCAGGGCTAAGTACAAACGTACTTAGTGGGCACGATGCCGAAATCATAATCATAAGTATAGATAAATATGGCATTTCATAATTGTAGCACATCGGGGTTTTATTGAAAGAAGGCCCGTGTCTACTAAACATTTTCTGACTCTTTTCTCATAAATCACTCGCGCGAGCATTTTCTGACTAATTTTACGTTCAATCTTGACCAATTCTAATTCACCGTGGCTGGTACCCCTCAACAGAATATCACATACACCACAGGTTACAAAGTGCACTAACTCTGGAAAGCACTTAGCAGCTAACTCAGAGCCGATCGTTAGTTAATCTAGTTAGACTAACTCTAAATCTGGAAAACACGAATGTTGACTCAGATAGGTACAAGAGAACTCACATAAAACATAAAACAGTTCATGCCATAATATCACTTGAAGACACAGATATCAAAGCGATAAAGAAAGATTTCCCGAGCATTGCTCGTTTTATTTGTATATAAAAGCCCACCTCGATATACAGAACTAAAAGCAAAAGCTTCCAACTTCGGATCTTCCGTCCTTTCTCTACAGTTGGCTTCCTCCTTCATCGTAAAATAAACATACTTAAAAACGGGTCGTAAAAGATAATCGATCAAGAGAATCGAAATAAGTTTTAGTTGTTTCATTCTTTAGGCATTTGCACTCGTACTAGATTCGTTTTACTTAAACGGGAAACGAGACTCGTACTAATCTCGTTTAGAACTCGGAAGATCTCATACTCGACTCTCGGGTCAGAAGAGAGGGTAGTCGATAACTTAATACGACTTTAAAGACTACAAGGAGCTAAGTTGGAAAGAATCAACTTAGGCGATTTACGTTTTAGTTCTTTGAACGATTTATGAAATTTCTCGTTTATTACTTCTTTAATGAAAGGATAAGAGATAAGATCTCGAATGGTTTTCATCACTCAAGGTCCTGTACTTGACTCTAGGGTCAGTAGGGAGATATTCGATAGATAATACGGCTTAAACGATCGAAAGAAACTAAGTTGCGAACTAAACAACTTAGAAAACAAGAAACTGAAATTTCACTGCGCAATCCAGTAACTCTGGAGGCTGTCCAGAACAGAGGATTTGAAAACAGGGGATGAGCCCTGTACCACTGGAAAGATTGGGATGTATAGTTTATGCTCCAATTTACGGATCGCAAATCCGATAAACGAGCTAAAAGTTATTACATTTTCCGGCGAGGGTCGCAAAACTGCCGTGAAAACCCTAATTGCTTGATAGGTTCGACGTATAACGTCTTAGGTTCGTTCTAAGATCTCGTATTTGATTTCTTTGGAAACTGGGCCCTCAAGGCAGTCATCACGTACTTCCGTACGTGACGAACTCCTTCTCAAAACTCGCTCAAAAGCACGACGTTCTAAACGTCGGATTTCAACTAACAATTACTAAACCAACGAATCATTCAAAACGCGTTCTAGTTCTCGACTATAACTATAGCTCATATTATATCAACTCGAAAGCTTATGACGTCAACTAGAAAGTTGTTCTCAAGTCCATCATAAACAATAATATCAAATTAGAATTCTCATTCGACTTCTCGGTTATTAGTTACGACTAAAGGTTCGTCTCTTACGCGATTTTCAAAGTTGTCGGATTCCGTTCAAATTTTACGACGTTAAACTACGTCTAACGTGAATCACTTTCATGCATGCAAACATTTCATAACATCATTATATTTCAACTTATAAGGTGTTCTTCGTCTCTTACATTACGTTAAATATTTTTAGAAAATTCTCAATTTAATTCTATAATCAATTAACATTAATTACTACATAATTCCATCAACAATTCATCAAATAACTCAAACATGTGGAAACCCCTAACTACTCTATAATTTTCGGTTTTCATATAGATGTTAAGGGGGTGTTTTTCTTCTCCAATTAACTACATTTATTCACTAACCAACCTCTTATATCATCAATTAATCAAATGCAAATCAATTACCAACTAACATGCATAAACCCCTAAATTCAACATTCAAACCCTAATTGAAATTTTACAAAAACATAGGGCTTTCGATTCCTCTTCATTCTAATCACTAATTAAACATCTATTAAGCAAGAATCCATCATCAATTGAAGAAATCCCAAAATCCTATTGTGAACCCTAAATTTCGGTACCAACTAGGGAATTAGGGTTCTTATTTTTGTTCAATTTTAATCCCTAATTATCCTATCTAAAACATCTAATTTCATTATTCCAAGATCAATTCATCCATTCCAATACTCAAATTTTTCGATCAAGAATGAAAAAGAAAAGAGAAGAAATCCAATTGGATAGAAGTTAAGAGGAGGGAATTACCTTAAGAATTAATGAAGAAATTAAGAGGTTTGAATGGAGGGATTGAGACTTGTGATTTTTCTTCTTGTTCTTGAAGCTTGTCTTCAATGGAGAATGATGAGATGAAGAAGATGATGGAATGGAGGAGGTGCTGCCGTGTGTGTGTGTATTTGGGAGGGAGAAATTGATTTTAATTTTGAATTAACTATATGTTATAAACTAATAGGTGTAAAGTTAGAATAGTAACTAACATAGGTGTAAAGTGTGAATAGTTCTACCCTTAGGTGTCACTTATAAACTAATTAAAAACACCAAAAATCTAACACTAAAGGAGAAGATGTCGGTCATAGGTGAGAAAATAAGAAAACTACGCGCTTTTCCCGCGCGATCCGACGTTACGGAAAACGAACGACGAAAAACGTCGCTCGGCACAAAATCGTCGCGATCCGATTTGACCGTAAATTCTAACGTACGAAACTTAATCGGAAAAATAAATTTACAAAAATTATTTTGACCAAAAACTCGGGAAGACACAGTCCGGGTTTCGTCCGGAAAAACATAAAAACGAACTTTCTCGGGCGAGTTCGTATCGCGATTTCGTGAATGTAAAAATCAGACGATTTTGCGTTCTGAGTTCACGAACTAAAAACTTTTCGTACGCGCTAACCCTAAATACAGTAGTCGTCTAGCTGACTTCTGTAATTTATTTTCAGAAACGGATTCGACCGTTAGTCTTAGAATTCAAAATCGTAAACTTAGGCGTGCAAAGCCATTTATTTAATTAACTTTAAAATTTTAAGAACGTAAGGAAATTACGGGGCATTACAGTGTTTAAATTGATCGAGATTTAATCTTGTAATTTTCTGAAGTCATTTGATGTGTGAAATCGAGAAATTCTGAGTTTATAGAATGAATAGTGATTTCTCGATTTTGATTATTTGATTAAGTTCAAATTGTCTAAAGTTGTTGAGTATGAATTGTCTATGAGGGCACAAGTTGGAGGAAGTGGGTGCAGGGCAGAACAGGTGCGATTGTGGGCATAATCTGGTGAAAAACTGCTTTTCTGGCGTTGGGCAATGATACCATGCAATATGGGCATAGGGTTGAAGTCTGTAGCTGGGAAAGAAAAGGCGTATCTTGAGCAAGTTACACGTGAAGGATTACCTCCCCATATCATTTTGGCCAAAGCAGCAGAGTACCCAAAATTGTGCGCGTCATGGGCAAGACTGACACAGCCATGACCAAGACAGAAGGAATGTGGGCCGTGGGCAGCGGACGTTACTTCATCTCCAAGGAAGAAGATAAGGAAGGAAACTTCTATCCTTATCATGAAGAGTCCGGTCAAAGTCTAATCCATCTAGGAGAAGGAATGTTGTCCAAATCTATCCCAACAAGGAAAGGAGGCCTAACAAGGGAAGAAGTTCAAGCCCATAAGGAAACCGACTTCAACCCTAATTCTTGCCTATATATATGGCTGCATTCTCTTTTGTAAAAAAATATTTTTCATCACCCTTTATCACACCTTTAGTTTAGTTTTTTTCTTTCAGCAAATTTACTTTGAGTGTTAGAAAGAGTAGACAAGTCTTATGGGCAACACTCTTTATTTTTCTGCACTATTTTCTAATGGCAATCGTGGCCAAGACGTTTTCTGTTTTGCTGGAGTACAATTCATATTTCAGGTTTAATTCCAAGTATGTTTTCTTTTATATCTTTTGCGTTGATTTCAATTTATATTATGTCTATCTAAATTCTAAGCCTGGATTGGTGAGATGAGTTAAGCATAAACCGAAACACTCGAGAGGTCTAATTTGAATTAATTACTTGCATGCTTTTATTCCCGTAATACTAAGTTCGTTGACTAATGCTTTTATTAAACTTGAGTAGTTAATAGGCCGTTAGTTGCTTGGGCAAGATAAAAGTACAAATAGAAATCAGGAGTTCACATAGAGAGTCTCTTATGCCTGAAAAGTATAACGAGTATTGGAAAGCAGACGATGTCTTGGGCATCTCTTGGTTGATTTGGGTATAAATTGTCACAGCCCCAAATCCCGAGGGACGGCAAAGCCGGGGTGCGACTAGGGGTTGGATTAAAGAAGCGGGGAAGAAGGGGGATGAATAAGAATGAACGAATAAACAGACATTAATAACAGAATAACTTCTATGAACAAGACTTCATTTAAAAGAAAGAGTTTATCTCGAAGGATCACTCGTCAAGTTGTTCAAAAAGAAACTAAGTTCATTGTACGGGGCTTAGACCCAAAAGATAGATACATTGTGTACTTGACATAGTTTTGTGATTTCTTGGAGCTTCAGCTCGAGATTCACCCAGAGAACTCTTGGAGCTACAACTCGAGGTTCACCAGCAAATTCTCTAAGTTTCAACGTGAGATTCACCAGCTTATAAGAGTAACACAGGAACGTCACAAATAGCAGCGCGCTAAGTGATGAGAAATATTTTTAGTGAACTTAGAAGCTTTTCGTTTTAAAACCTTCTAAGTATCACTATACGTTATGGATATGCGAAGCTTACATTTTTATGAAATGACTATGAAATGCATAGCCCACTGAGTACATTAGTGCCCAGCCCAAATGTTTTCTAAATATTTTCAGGTCTTGGAGCACGTGCGAGCAAGTGAAACTGAGGCTAGGATTCAACATCTGAATTTGTTTCCGCTAGTTTAAACCTTTTTTTAGCATATTCGACTATGTCGACTTGTGATTTTTCTATCTTTTAAATCCTAGTTTTGTTGTATATAATATTGTATGCCTTTATATTTTCGGATACGACTAGAAATTCAATCCTATACATGTTTGGGTAAGGATTTTGAGTAAATGTTAATAAAACTATCTATGTTAAATGTGATAGATTTCTTGAATGAAGTCTCAAGTTTAATCTTGTTGAGGCTTAGCATGTTCTTTTGTCCTTTCTTATTTCTAATCATTAGTCATTACCCAATATATATATTCTTCTAAAAGTGGAGTATGATATGTATAAACCACATATGGTCTATTTTTATGATTTACAATAAATATTTCAAACAAAATGTGAGTTAATTGCCAATAAATAATCGCTTACAAACCTAGTCACCTCCAAGGTTGGAGCTTCTGTTGGGAAATTTATTAAAGTTTTGATTGATTCCAAAACCAACTGACCCCAACCGAGTAGATGTTGTCAGATCCTAATGTTAGTAGTTAGGCTCGCTGTTTGAGCATTGTTAAGATTTTATCCTTATAGGACTCCAGCTGAAGACTGCAATAAGGCTTCACTCGGATAGAACATCAGGCGTAAGAAAAACACCTGAGCGTTCAAGATTCAGAACAACAGTTGAGTATTCAAAGGGGGAAGATGCAAGAGAACATCAGTTGTAAGAAAGACAGCTGAGCGTTCAAGAGATAGAACATCAGTTGTAAGGAAGACAACTGAGCGTTCATCAGATGAGAATTAAAAAGGGAGAAGTTGTAAGAAAACATCAGATGGAAGAAAGTCATCTGAGCGTTCGAGCCAACTGAGCGTTCAAGATTCAGAACATCAGCTGAAGGACTCGAAGAAGATCGACAACTTGAAGTTCAAAGTCAGCTGAGAGTTCAACTGTCCCTACTCAGATAGAAGCATTCAGATAGAACATCAGCTGATGACCAATCAGATGAAGATCAAACGACTCAACCGACTATCAAATATTGGAGGTCAAAGGTTAAGATTTCAATTTCAAATAAGGAAGTCACGTGAAGGTTTGACTTTCTGTCATTACCTTATTTGGCCCAACACAAGGCTGTCTCAGATGGAAAGCAGAAGCACTCAGTTGCCAAATCCGGAAAGTCTGCAGAGATGAGAGACAAGCCATCGCTTTCAAAGAACAGAGATCAACGGCTCATCCAACGGCTAGTTGATTCTCTCCGCCTATAAATAGAGGCCTTCATTCATTCATCACGTGATATAAGACAAAAAGAACGAGACAGACAAGTGTGAGAAGAGATATACGAGCAAAAGAACGACTTTATTCTGCACTCAAGCAAAACTACTGTTATCCTCTAAGAACATCACTAGTTGAGAGTTCTAGAGTGTTAGATTTTGTCTCTGTGTTTTTCGATCCAACCTTGAGAACATCACTAGTTGAGAGTTCGTAGAGTGTTAGATCCTAGCTCACATTCTTGTTCGAGCTAGTAGTTGGAAACCCCATCTTTTCACATCTCCTCTCAAAAGGATTGTTAGGACCCTACTCTTCCCGGAATTGAGTAGATAGGTTGATAAGTACCCGTAAACTTATCTGTAAGGTTGATAAGTGCCTGTAAACTTATCTTAATGGTTGCAAAGCCCGCGTAAGCTTTGTGGTTTGTCCAGAAGAACTTGGACTGAGTTGTGTGGACTCACAACTCCCCGTGGACGTAGGAGTTATCTTCGAACCACGTAAATCCTTGTGTGTTTGTGTTTACTATTCAGTTATTTTTTGCTTATTCAACTGACTAACTAACCAGCATACAAATTGCATCTTTCCATATCAACTGACTTGGTTATTGACCAGCCCTGCGTAAAAGCGTGAGTTATATTTATACGAGTTGTTATTTTCCACCACATTCCGCCCAGCACCACTCTTCCAACTGAGTTCTCTTACTCAGTCGTGAATCCAGCTGAGTCCCAGTTTACTCGGTTGCGATTGTTTTTCAAGAGTTGTTTTTAAAAGTTTTATCTGGTGTATTTCCCACCCCCCTCATACACCAAAACTCATATCGGGACCATCAAGTGGTATCAGAGCAGTGGTTCAAAAGACTGCTGACTCTGTTTCACCAGCTGAGTCCCAGTTTACTCGGTTGTGATTGTTTTTCAAGAGTTGTTTTTAAAAGTTTTATCTGGTGTATTCCCCCCCCCCCCCCTCCATACACCAAAACTCGTATCGGGACCATCAAGTGGTATCAGCAGTGGTTCAAAAGACGGCTGACTCTGTTTCACGAGGTGTGAATTCGAGGTGTTTTCTTTAGTGGTCAACTGAACAAATCTTTTTCACGCTAGTGCATATCTGCTTGCATCTGTCTTCTGTTGTTGTGTGCAGATGGATGTTAAAGACAAGATCGTGGTCATGTTCTCGGTTGTGAACTATACATCCTGGAGAACTCGGATGAAGAAGATCCTACTGTCAAAGCATCATCGAATGCAACAAGTACTCTCATCCGGACCGATCATCATCAGAGAAAAGGTCACTTGCACTCCTACAAATCCAATGATGGGGATGCAACTGAGGAGTTAGTGGAGAAGAAGCCAGAAGACTTCACTCCAGAGGAAGCCAAAGTGAGCCAGTTGGATATCTGGGCTCAAAGCACGATCATGTCCACAGTTGGACAAGACTATCTTCCTTGGATAGAAGAGTGCGACACCGCTAAAGAGATGTGGGATATCTTGGCATCTCTGAGTGAAGGAAGTGACGAAACAAAGGAGAACAAGTTCTCACATGCCTGTCAAGACTTTGACAACTTCTGTCTGAGAACTGATGAAACCATTGATCAGTTAAAGCTCCGGTTCATGGACATCATCAGAAGGATCCAGTCCATCCGAAGAGGAAAATATACTTTGAGAGAAATCAACCTCAAAGTATTACAAGCTCTACCAGCTGAGTGGGATACCTTCACCAATATCCATGAGAGCCGAGCTGACCTTGGTGAGATGGGAACTGAAAGATTGTTCTCAATTCTGAAGGAAAATGAGTACAAGGTGAACCGACGAAGGTCAACTCAGTCCTCGGTTCAGACGAGTCGACATGAGGATGTTGGTTCAGCCACAAAGTCAGTAGCACTCCGAGCTGACTATTCAAAGCTGTGAACATCAAGGCCAACACGATCTGCGGACACAGCTACGAAGGAGCCAAGCAGAGAAGAGCTACAACAAAATATAGCCTCCCTGTCAAAGAAGCTAGCTGACATGGACACTCGGTTCGGAAAATACAAGAGGTTCTACAAATCTAACCGAATTTGAGATATCTCAAAGCCTGTGAATAACGGTTGCTTTGAATGCGGCAAGGAGGGACATTTCAAAGCTGATTGTCCAGACCTTTCTAAGAAAGAAAGAGAAGCGTTGAGGGCCAAACAAACTGGAAAGAACAAGGCCATGGTTGCAGAAGAAGCAGCTGATGATATGGACATCTTCATCGACACTGAAGATGAGGATGAGCTGACTTCCACCAACAATGCTATCGACCAGGATGATACTGAGGTACATTCTAGTCCTGCTAATTTAAATTCTTCCAATATTTCTAACATGCAGGATACACTGGATGAAGAGTTGGAACCCTCCTGGAGTGACTTTCAAGAACTCAGTGAGGAACTGCATCAGCAATCGGTTGAGTTTAGGAATCTTCAAGATCAGTTTGCAAGACTTGAAGAATCCTTAACCGAAAAGGACGATCTGATTAAAAGAAAAACCGAAGAGATTGACAATCTCAAAAATCAACTGAATGATGCCAACCGAACTAATGCTCCAACCGATGAGGAGTTGAAGAAGCAAATCCAGTAGCAGCATGATCAGTTGAAAAAGCAAGAGGCTCAGATCGACCAGCTGATAAAGAAGTCAGACGCACAGACCGAGCATATAGCTATTCTCCTCAAAGAGTTTCAAACTGAGAAGGACAACCTGATAAAGCTATATCAATCATCCAAAATCATCGAGAATCTTATCAGTTATCAAAGATAAATGGATGACGTGTCTGGACTCGGTTATGATGTCATCAAGGATACTGGAATTCCTCCAGCAACCTTCATCAAGGCGGTGGATGTCACGGTTGCCAAACCTGACACAGTTGAGTCTGAATCTCCCCAAATTAATCCAACCTCCACTTCTCAGCAAGCTCAACCGACTAAGGTAACTTCAACTGAGAAAGAAAAAGGAGCGGTGGATGGAGAACAGAACATTCCATCGGTTGGAACATCAACCGAGGGGGAATGTTCCAAGAGTCAGAAGAGGAACCAGAGGCGTCAGAGATACAATCGAAACCGAACTCAGAACCGACCTCTGAACCGACCCCAGAGCCAACCTAAGAAAGGATGGAACCGACCGCAGAACCGACAAGGATCCAACCATCTGAATCATTAGCGGTTCCATCATCAGTTCAACCAGAGATTCCAACCGAGTCAACCGATGAGGAACAGTTCGAATAGCTGGAGATATTTATGCCACAACTTGAATCAACATCCGAGCATGAACAGCTGTTGCCAACAGTCAGGAAGATGGAATCAGACTCAGCCACAAAGATTCCAACACGGCGTCCGACCTCATCGACAAATCCAACAGGATAAGAATCGCCAACAAAACAGGGGGAAAGCCTCTCCTCCTAAAGCTCACAATGGGAGAAATCCATCTCCTCCCAAGAAACAGAACATCACTACTAACAACAAGCCTAAGGATAACCGAGGTGTTGTTATTGTTGATGGAGAAGGAAAAGTGATTTGGAATGATAAATCTATCCGAGTATTCAGGGAAAAACGAATCACAGTTCAAGGGGGAACTGGTTCTAACCCTCCAGGACCCAACTAAAATTGGGAACCTAAGCGAGTTTCTCTGTGCAGGAACAGGAGAAACAACTGAGAAAGAATAAGGCATCACGAACCATGTGGGTGATGGATAGTGGATACTCGAAACACATGACAAATCTGAAGGATTTGCTTGGGAGTTTCGTGGAGAAAGAAGAAGAACCATCAGTTACCTTTGGTGACAACTCAAAAGGTCACACTAGAGGCTACGGTACCCTTGAAACCAATCATGTGTCGATTTCATATGTTGATGGATTGAAGCATAACTTGCTCTCCATCAGCCAATTCTGTGATAATGGTTTCTCTGTCAAGTTTGATGCACAGGGCTGCAGGGTTAAAAATGTCGGAACAAAGCAGGTCATATTGTTGGGAAATCGATCGCCAACCAGGAATGTCTACTATGCTGACTGGAATAGTAGTCCTCCTGACACCTGTCTATTATCAAAGAGCAGTTCAGATGTGAGCTGGCTGTGGCACAAAAGGCTCAACCATCTGAACTTCAAGACTATGAACCGACTTGCCAGACAAGAACATGCAAAAGGCATACCAAACCGAGTGTTTTCAACAACATATATCTGCAGTGCATGTCAGTTGGGAAAGCTCGCTAGATCTTCCTTCCGGTTGAAAACAACTCCCTCAATTGACCGAGTGTTACAGCTGATCCATATGGATCTCTTCGGGCCAGTTACACCAAAAAGCATGAATGGAAATAGGCTAAAGGACAACAAGCTGATCCACATGTTCCACCAGCTCTCACCAGATCGCAGGCTCTAAGGGAAAAGAATCTAGCTGAACCATTGGTATGGGCAACCAAGGATGATGATCCCTATTCCTCTGAAGATGAATGCGAGGACCCCAACTTATCTCAAGGGGGAACTCCAGCTGATGTCACTCCAACTGCATCAGCATCCGAAGCCCAACCGAGCCCGGTTTAAAATATTGTCAATGTTGAGGATCCAGACTCAACAGCTGATCAATCAACAGTTCTGAAGATTCCAGCATCTCCCACAGCTTAGGATTCACCATCAGTTGAATCCTGGAACAGCCACTGTTGGAAGAAGAAGGAAGACGCAACAAGAGATGGTATGAAGATTATTCCATGGACAACATCATCGGAGATCCAACCGAAGATGTGCGAACAAGGAGCAGAGTTGCAAATCCAGATTCAACTGAGGAAGATTCCAACACTTACGCTCAATATGCTGAGGAGTTGGCAGTTCTGGAAGAGTTCGAACAAGCAGGAGATGTTGCCATGATATCTTGCTTCATAGATGATGTGCCAGAACCGAAGAATGTTGTGGAAGCTCTCAACTGTGTTCATTGGACAACGGCCATGCAAGAAGAACTGAACGAATTTCTACGCAACTGTGTATGGGAGTTGGTAGAATAACCAAATGGTGTCAAAGTCATTAGATTAAAATGGATTTTCAAGAACAAGAGAGACGCCATTGGATTCATCGTGAGGAATAAGGCAAGGTTGGTAGCTCAGGGATATTACCAACAAGAAGGAATCGACTTCGAGGACTTCTTCGCACCAGTTGCAAGGCTGGAAGCCATCCGAATATTTCTAGCCTATGCCGCATTTCACAAGTTTAAGGTCTATCAGATGGATGTGAAGTGTGCCTTTCTCAACGGTGATATTAAGGAAGATGTTTATGTTGAACAGCCTCCCGGTTTTGAGACTGAAGATGGAAGAGTGTACAAGTTGAAGAAAGCAATCTATGGATTGAAGCAAGCACCCAGGGCTTGGTATGACTCTCTTTGTGGTTTTTTTCTGAACTCGGGGTTCAAACGAGGGTCAGTTGATAAAACACTGTTCACCATCAAAGTTGGAGAAGATATACTTGTTGTGCAAATCTACGTCGACGACATCATATTCGGTTCCAAGTCGAAGGAGCTGTGTGAGAAATTCTCAACTCTCATGAAGGAGAAATTCGAGATGTCGATGATGGGCGAGATGAATTATTTTCTTGGACTACAAGTGAAGCAGTCACCAGATGGGATTTTCATCAATCAGTCCAAATATACAAAGGAGCTCATCACCAAGTTCGGATTGCAGACAAGTAAGACCACAAGGATCCCGATGAATACTAACTGGAAGATTGAACCTGGAACTGAGGGAAAGCTCGTGGATGCCAGTAAGTATAGAGGGATCATCGGTTCTTTGCTATATCTAACCGTCAGTCGGCCAGACATATCTTACGCGGTTGGAGTGTGTGCTCGGTTCCAAGTTCAACCGAGGGAAGCACACATGTTGGCAGCAAAGAACATCATCAAATACCTGAAGGGCACAGTTAATGTTGGGTTGTGGTATCCAACCGACGACAATATCCAACTGACCGGATACTCAGATGCGGATCTAGCCGGAGATCGGTTGGACAGGAAGTCCACATCTGGACATTGTCAGTTCATGGGAAGCAAGCTAGTTTCATGGTTCTCCAAGAAACAAGCATGTGTTGCCACTTCTACAACCGAGTCAGGGTACATGGCTGCCGGTAGCTGTTGCATGTAGGTGTTGTGGCTCAAGCAACAGCTGAGAGATTATGAAGTTGCAACTGGACAGGTTCCCATTCATTGTGATAGCTCAAGTGTCATTGCTATCTCTTTGAATCCTGTCCACCATTCTCGGACGAAACACATCGACATCCGACATCATTTTATCCGAGATCATATTGAGAAGTAGGATGTTTCCATGGAGAAAATTCCAACTGAGATTCAGAGAGCTGACATCTTCACCAAACAAGCGCAGTTCAAGATGCTATGTGATCTACTTGGATTGTTGGATCCATCAGATGAGGAACCAGCTGAGGTGAAGAGATAGATATCCATTTGAGGGGGAAGCTCAGATGAAGGAGGAATCTCAGATGCGGATTGCCAACCAAAGACATCAGACATCAGCTGAACAGACGAACTCGAGTCAGCTGATGGTATGCCACAACATAGGTACACAGCTGATTCCGACATCAGCTGGCAGGTATCATTTATGGCTGAATGTGTTATGATCTTAAATGAGAATGTTTGAAATAAATTCAAACATTCCTGAGCATGTCAGTTACATTAAAATAGCCATCATACCGTATTTAATGTAAAGTACGGCTGAACATCAATAGCCTACTTTATAGTGCGACTGGGCTGACATGAAAAACAGTTCACCTTCTCACGTGCTGGTTAGAACTCGGATTGTGACATCAAGTCAAAGCTAGTCAACAGTCGCGAAACTCAGCCGTTGATGGATTCGCGCCATTCAACCCTAGCCGTCGATTTCAACCGAGCCAAAAACCTATAAAAGGTGGAAAATCAGGAAGTGATCTCTTACCTTCTACAATTGTGATTATCTACAGTAACTGTTCATCGTCTTCTCAGATTCTGTCTAACCATTTTCTGCAAGTTTTTCTTTCCTTCTTATATATATCCTCACAGCATTACTAAATGGCACCCAAATGAAAGAAGATGGCATCCTCCGAACCTTCCCTAGTCCCCACATCCTATGAGGAATCTTTCGACATGCTGCTCTCAAAGATACACTTCGAGCAGATTCTGTCTGACGAAGAACTGGAGTCGCCGGTGTTGTCTCCCCTTGCCAATACTCTTAGGGAGAACGGCCTACTGGACTGGGCGATGCTTCTCCCCTCCCACCTTCTCAGGCAACAGGTCGAAGAGTTCTATCGGAACTTGCAATTACCCATCACCAGCCGAGACGGGCTCGTTACAGAAGTTTCTTGCCGGCAACGGGATGTTCCTGCCAGAACCATCTGCAGGGTCTCCGTCCCCATTCAAGTTTCTGATATTCTTCGCCAAATCATTCCTCCAAATCATTCCGCCACGGACACCATCGACAACATCTCCGATGTGGAAGCCGATGAATTTCTGGAAAATGCTCTGATCATCCCAGAGAAGTTGAAGAGTAATATGCAGAGGACCAAGTTGAAGCCAGAACATCGACTCCTGTTCGATGTCGTATCCAAGGTCGTGTTCGGTTACAGCGGCGCTTTCGGAGACATCAGCCGACCGAAACTCTAGCAACTGATTGCTTTGAAGCACAAACACAAGCATGACATCAACTGGTTCAGCTATTTTAAACACCAGTTGTCACTGGAAAGGCAAAAGATTTCTGAGACCACAACCGAATCCGGGGAGAAGTTGTTGAGTGTCAAGGGAACTCTCAACTTCGGTTGCAAAATCTCCGCTCTAATCCTGCTCGCAACCAAAGGTCAGAACATGGTCTGGGATGACTACGAGGAGACCCATGTGAAGAAGTTGATGTTGTTCCCAACAACAAAGAAAGCTCAAGATGTGATTAGGAGTGTTTATACTCCTAAGGAGAAGAAGGATGTTGGGAAGACAGCTGAAGCAAAGGATACAACTGAGGAGGTACCAGCTGTCAGCCGCCCCTCAAAATCGAAAGCTGCTCACCGACGCAGAGCTGAGTCAGAGAAAGAGAAGGAAGAGGAGCCTGCCAAGAAGAAGCTGAGAGTTCGCTTCAAGAAAACGGTTGCAGTACTAGCTGAGGAGGTTCCAGCTGAGGACATGCCAGCTGAGGAGCCAGCTGAGGATGTGCCAGCTGAGGATGCACCAGCTGAGGAGGAGGTACCAGCTGTGGAGGCACCAGCTGAGACGGCACCAGCTGAGGAGCCATCCGAGTCGAGCCACTCAGCTGAGGCAGCTGCCTTCGAGATCGTTCCTCGCGCTGCTGGAACTGATGAGGCTGAAGGGATGGAAACGGATCTGACCTCGGATGCTTCTTCCTCCTCTGAGGAAACTGAAGACATTCAAACCTCCCCCACGGCAGGAGATGATGCCGTACCGCCCAAAGAGCCTCTTGCTCTCACAACCGATCAACAGCTAGAGATTCTGAGCTCATCGCTCGATGCCAACATTGAGACCATTTTTTCGGCCAATGTTGATGAACCTGTTGATACCCCCATCCCCACAGAATCCAAAATTCCGAGCTCCCAGCTCGATGCCAACGTTGATGAAACTCTTGAACCGTTAGCATACGAGAATCTATCTCCCTTCCCAATCGATGACGAAGCTGATCGTCAGGCCGTCGCGATGGAGCATGAAGGCAAGGTGGCCTACTGCTTCCAAAAATTGATCGGGATGTTCCCTGAAGCGCGCGACATGCCGATTTTTGCTACGCTTGGGACCGAGCTGCTATACAAGTTCAACCTTATCTTCAGTCACTGGTATGTGAAGGAAGATACTATAAGGGTACACAGTTGGAACCAGTTGGAGGCTGACGAGTCACGCATCAGAGATTATTTCAACTACACCAATCTGGAGGTTGCCTACAACAACAAAGTGGCACTGCTGATGCGCCGTCTGGACCTCAGCAAGGCGGAAGGCACAGATACCAGGGAGAATGCTGACCAAGACTGTGTTGCCTTCCTTGACAACATGCTTGTCAAGTCGGCTAAATTTATTGATGATCTGGACACAGCCGCCGCTGCAGCGAAGGAAGAAGAAGAAGAGCTTCAACTGTACCTGGCCAACCGTCAAGCCATGGTTATAGTTGACCAGCCAGCTCTAATTAAACAACAAGCTCCAGCTAATCAGTCAGCACCCTCAACTGAAGAAATTTGTGAGCTGATAGCTGAGAGGGTAAACCAACTGAGGACGGAGATGCTTTCCAACTTCCAGCAAAACAAAGAAGATCAGCTGAGGATGTTGGAAGCACAGGAGGAGAAGAAAAAGCATCTGCTGGAGGAGAATGTTTCACTGAAGATAAAGCTGGAAGAATTCTCAACCTCCACCAGCCAAGACATCTCTGACGTGAAATCAACTGTTCTGGGGATCAAGTCTGAACTGAATGTCTACAAATCTATCTCTGATTCCAACCTCGCCAAATCCCAACAGACTCAAGACCAAGAATGGGAGTCTCGGTTCGAGTCACGATGGGCTGAGTTCGTTGCTTTCCAAACTGAGGTAAATGAAACATTCGCTGGACTGAGGAAAGCCGAACAAGAGCGCCATGACTCTGAACTGGCAAAGAAGGTTGGAGTAGAGTGCGCGGTCGATAAACTCTTCAACCGCATCCAACAAGCTGAACAGCAACTCACATCTCTGGATGGCTTAGTCGCAAGCCTTGTTGCTGATGCCAAAAAGGGGGAAGAGAAGACTGGGGAAGTTGAGATGCAGGGGGAAGATGAGACTCAGGCTGAGGAAGAGATGCCAGCTGACAAAGAATCTCAGCTGAAGAAAAGCCAGCCGAAGAAGAAGAAGTCCGCTCCCAAGTCAACCGACGTCGGCGGAGCTGAAATGGCTAAGGACTTGGAGCAAGCCGAGAAGTATGGAGTTTCATACAACTCCATAGCCGAGATCGCAGCCGAGCTTGATTCAGAACTTGACGGTATCACAACCGAAGAGTGTATTGCTGCTGCAAAGGCTATGGGTGTTGCTGAAAAAGATTACATGAATCCCGACTGGATCAAGAAGTTCGCAACTAGCCAGGCTAAAAGAGTCAACCAGTTCGAGGAGGAGCTTGACAAGGTCACCAAAAACTTGGACCGGAACATCGCCTCTCGCAGCCGACGACGAATAAACAAACATCAGGTTAAGGCTGAAGCTCGGCTGAAACAACAGAGGCTGCCAGGGAAGGTCAAGCAGCAAAGTCGGTTCAGGCACGTGGACAAGTGGATGCCAGCCGAGTGGAACGAGGACTGGGAATCGTTCAAGCAAGAGTTTGTGAATGACTTCTATTATAGGAAGGTATTCTCAACTGACGATCCAAGGAGAGCGTTCAAGGAAGCGCTGACCGAGCTACACACTGGGGACCCGGGCATGTTCAGCCAGTTCAGGTGAGCCATGATAGATGCAAAACTGGATATGAACACAGTTCCGATCCCTCAGAAAGTTACATATCAGCCTCCCTTCCTCCCAGACTCTCGAAACCCCAACCGAACGAAGATAGCAGCTGAGGCAAGACAAGTTTGCTGAGAGCACGGGGTTGACATCTCGAAGGAGTCAGAAGCAAAAAGAGAAATTTTTGTTAGAATGTTTAGTAAATATGGGCTTAAGTTTTAGCTCAGTTATTTTTTGAGCAACTGATGTAATCCTTGATCTTTTGTGCTTACTTTGTAACCATCAGTTATAATAAAAACTATTCAGTTATACGATTCAACTTGACGTAGAATCTCTCATTGTCCAAGCTCTGAATCGCAAAGTTATTTCTATATCATGTTATAACTGTGCTAACCCTTTGATGTTTTAATCTTATAGACTGTCTAGAATTTCAGCTGAGATTTTGGATAGGTCAGTAGGATTTAGATCAGTTTGTTTTGTAAGGATTTTATAAGGGTTTTGGTATCATCAAAAAGGGGGAAATTGTTGGGAAATTTATTAAAGTTTTGATTGATTCCAAAACCAACTGACAACCGAGTAGATGTTGCCAGATCCTAATGTTAGTAGTTAGGCTCGCTGTTTGAGCATTGTTAAGATTTTATCTTTACAGGACTCCAGCTAAAGACGGCAACAAGGCTTCACTCAGATAGAACATCAGGTGTAAGAAAAACACCTGAGCGTTCAAGATTCAGAACAACAGTTGAGTATTCAAAGGGGAAGATGCAAGAGAACATCAATTGTAAGAAAGACAACTGAGCGTTCAAGAGATAGAACATCAGTTGTAAGGAAGACAACTGAGCGTTCATCAGATGAGAATTAAAAAATGAGAAGTTGTAAGAAAACATCAGATGGAAGAAAGTCATCTAAGCGTTCGAGCCAACTGAGCGTTCAAGATTCAGAACATCAGTTGAAGGACTCGAACTGAGAAGATCGACAACTTGAAGTTCAAAGTCAGCTGAGAGTTCAACTGTCCCTACTCAGACAGAAGCATTCAGATAGAACATCAGCTGAAGACCAATCAGATGAAGATCAAACGACTCAACCGACTATCAAATGTTGGAGGTCAAAGGTTAAGATTTGAATTTCAAATAAGGAAGTCACGTGAAGGTTTGACTTTCTGTCATTACCTCATTTGGCCCAACACAAGGCTGTCTCAGATGGAAAGCAGAAGCACTCAGTTGTCAAATCCGGAAAGTCTACAGAGATGAGAGACAAGCCATCGCTTTCAAAGAACAGAGATCAACGGCTCATCCAACGGCTAGTTGATTCTCTCCGCCTATAAATAGAGGCCTTCATTCATTCATCACGTGATATAAGACAAGAGAGAACGAGACAGACAAGTGCGAGAAGAGATATACGAGCAAAAGAACGACTTTATTCTGCACTCAAGCAAAACTGCTGTTATCCTCTAAGAACATCACTAGTTGAGAGTTCTAGAGTGTTAGATTCTGTCTCTGTGTTTTTCGATCCAACCTTGAGAACATCACTAGTTGAGAGTTCGTAGAGTGTTAGATCCTAGCTCACATTCTTGTTCGAGCTAGTAGTTGGAAACCCCACCTTTTCACATATCCTCTCAAAAGGATTGTTAGGACCCTACTCTTCCCGGAATTGAGTAGATAGATTGATAAGTACCCGTAAACTTATTTGTAAGGTTGATAAGTACCCGTAAACTT
The DNA here is from genome assembly GCA_029490685.1 of Schizonepeta tenuifolia. Taxonomy (NCBI): domain Eukaryota; kingdom Viridiplantae; phylum Streptophyta; class Magnoliopsida; order Lamiales; family Lamiaceae; genus Schizonepeta; species Schizonepeta tenuifolia. Next base: position 38,282,859 of record CM055956.1, read on the forward strand.
ATCTTAACGGTTGCAAAGCCCGCGTAAGCTTTGTGGTTTGTCCAGAAGAACTTGGACTGAGTTGTGTGGACTCACAACTCCCCGTGGATGTAGGAGTTATCTCCAAACCACGTAAATCCTTCTGTGTTTGTGTTTATTATTCAGTTATTTATTGCTTATTCAACTGACTAACTAACCAACATACAAACTGCATCTTTCCATATCAACTGACTTGGTTATTGACCAACCTTGCATAAAAGCGTGAGTTATATTTATACGAGTTGTTATTTTCCACCACATTCCGCACATCACCACTCTTCCAACTGAGTTCTCTTACTCAGTTGTGAATCCAGCTGAGTCCCAGTTTACTCGGTTGTGATTGTTTTTCAAGAGTTGTTTTTAAAAGTTTTATCTGGTGTATTCTCCCCTCCCTCATACACCAGAACTCGTATCGGGATCATCAGCTTCAATTCATCTTGGGGTTGCAAGAAATAGAATAGGGCATGAAATAAATTTAAATTAAAAAAAAAATACACAAACCATATCATGGTCGGCCCCATTCTCGATGCATCATTGTTGGTGCAGCAAGCTTCTTAGCTTTTCTTCATCCCATAAATGACAAATCTAGCCTGCTCTAATATGTGCACCCAATTGTCTATAAAGCAAGTGGTAGTACAATATATCCATTGATACACAACGCACATGTCGCATCAGACGTCTTAAGGTATAGGTAGTGGTTTGAAAAGATGAGTATTGTCTCACTCCTATCTTGTCCGTGGCTCTCTCTCTCTTGTTCTATTTCACATGGTTATACTTCTTCCTTCCTTTTTTTTGTCTTCTTATGTAGTCATTTCTTCCTCCTCTCACTTCTCCCCATTTTCATAGGCAAGAATCTCATGCAAAAGAATCTTGTTGATCAACTATCCTCTATATATCTCGTTCACAATTGCAAACCCATAAAACTTTGTCCTCCTCTTGCAACTTGCGGGACTGAAAAAACCTTTCATACTCTAAACTGTAAAAGAATTACAAATTTATATTCATATATATAATTTACTAACTAGATTGAATATAACCGCACATGTTACAATCTTGATATGAAAATTATATCTCTCTAGCTATTTACTCAATTGATCGTGTCAATAAGGATATGAACATTCTCCGTCCCAGAACAAATGGGTCATTTAATTTGGGCATTGGTATTAAGCCATGACGAATAAAAATTGATTAAATTGGTATGAGCCATAACTTTTGAATGGATAGATATTTCCTTATGTGAAAACAAGTAGCTTGTTATGGGAAACGAGTCACTTGTTCCGAGATCGAGGGGAAGGTAGGTGTTATTATATCTCGCTAAAAGCCAAATTTTATATAATTCCATCGACCGTTAATTTTTTTGGGAATTCTATACAACCAACTGGTAGTGCAAAACAATATAGGACACGCCACTAATTTACCACCCTTTTGAACTCAACAAAACACCCGCCGATGGAGACATACTTAACAAATGGACCTCACGACAGAGGAGCGTATGGTTTACTGGTTCCACAATGCTGCATCCGTAGGTCCTAAAGCACCGTACGAGTACTTGAGGACTAGGGCAGTTGAATGCCAAATTAAGCGGTATGCCGCACAACTAGAGATGGGCCCGCTCCGGCACATTAGAACACCCGGAGAAATTGCTCGGAAGTTGGAGGAATTGTATAATCTTTGGCAGTGTTTTAGTGAATTTCAGAGGCTCCCAGGGTGATGTTTCACGAGATCCGCCAAATCATATGGACCAGTGAAACCTATTACTGTCATGTACGTCGTGGGGTAAGGATTCTCGTGTATGATACCTTCAATCTTATTGCAGAATAAATTAATATAGTTAATGTTAATTGTTTGAAGGATGTAATTCTGTAGAAGACCAAAGAGTGGCGGCATTTTCGTCACCATGGGATGCGAAACTACATCAAGAAAAGATTCCTCTTCAATTTTGGAGGATTACTGACGGATATCGACTGGGATAGTTGGTAGTGTTTTTTAATGATGGGGCTTTAGATATATTAGGATCTCCAGAAGATTCTTAGATCCGCCTAAATTTAGTTTAGTTTGTGTTTCGACTGCATACCGAAATGCACATCCAATCTCTTTAAATTCAGTCTCAATGAATTAATAATATATCTTGCATCTTACTTATGATCTGATAGTGAGACTATCGATGTCACGCCCGGCCCTCATTTCCGAAGAAAGGCAAAAATGCCAAGACGCGACAAGGGGTTGGAATAAAGAAGCGGAAAAAAATGGGTAAACTTTATTTGGGGATTTAATAAATAAATATAGCTTAATAACCAGAGCCTTTAGATATTAATAGAAAGTCATTAAACAAAAAGGGTCATCAAACCGGCAATTAACTAGTAGAATATTCATTGTTCAAAATAAAATAAACGGAAGCAAACATTTTCTTTATTAAAAGGAGGTGTTCATGTGCATTAAGCTAATAACAAAAGTTGAGGAGAACTTTATAATGATAGCATCCAACTCCTCAGCACCGGCACCTCACAACGACCGCTCAACCTGCAAAATAATTGAAAACATTTTGCAGGGCTGTGTACTAATGTACGCGTAGGCTTAGCCATTTTAAAATACATTTGATAAAAGAATATTCATGCTTTCAAGTATAACATAGATAGTTTTAAATAATCTATGCATACCAAATCATTTCATCAACATAGTACTCATCTGGTGCTTACCAAACTATGAACATGTAGGTGCAGCCCACAGAGGTCCATTCTAAAATTTCTAGAAATGAAGAATTTAATCACTCAAATCTCTTCGAACATGGAGAGTAAACTCAATCCAAGTCCGTCTCATAAGATTATTGGGTTCAGCCCACTTAATCCAAACTGTGTAAACTAGCCCTAATTTAGCACGGAGGCTAACTTCAAGACCCCATCGTTCTCATCTCATACATAAGCACATATCCAATAGAGTCAACAAAAAAAAAAACATTTTAAGCATGATATTCACTTGCAGAGCTTAATAACTCAAAATATTTGTACAAAAAAGTAAAGCCCATCTGTAGTTAACCTTTAGAATTGTTTCAGATAGTGACAAGTCTAGGGGTTCTCAAATAGAGGGCCTACACAAATAATACTTATTTAAGTGTAAATCTCTAACATTAATATCTTAACAAGAATTCTAGTTTTACTACGCTCGTTTTTTTTTTCTCAAAACTTAATTGATTTCTTATTGGGCACCAACTTATCCTTACTTGACTTTTTAAAGTACGCATGATCAATTCTCAGTACTCAATCAAATGTCATTACTCAAGCATACCACATTTCTCTATATTGACTTTACTTTTTTACTTTAAAATTATATTCTAAAATAACATTAAGAAACTTTATAAAAATATATAAATTATCTAGGATAATATCTAATAATTATTATATTTCTTAATCAATAACTATAGCAATTTGAACACACAAGAACAAAAATTATAATTATATATATATATATGTGTGTGTGTGTGTGTGTTTCGAACTCTGTGGAGTTTGGAAAAGAGAGATCGTAACTACTAAAATGTATAATCAATTAATTCTAAAAATTCATTCTGAAACAAAAAGACTTCTTAATTAACATGCATGTAAATTTTCATAGTCATCTAAAGTCGTTTAATATTTTTAATCATTTTAATAGATTAAGACTTAGCAGCAGATTTTTATCGGCACGGTACAGTTTTACTATAAAATTCATAATCGAAAAATTACTTGCTCAAAAATCATGAAATTTTACATGTGAGCTCCTAACATCAATATCTACAACATATCAAAATTTCATGCTAAAATGACCATGGGAGAATAATCCGATTACAATGTCAGAAGTATTTAAGAATACTATGTTATCTAAGCTTTCAAAACACAACTACAGACATAATAAGGTTTTTGTGAAATACCTTCAACTTGAGAGAATGCAAAGATGAATGCAAGAATCCTAGTGGCAATCCTCTTCCTTTAAATCCTTCTTAGATTACTTATATTTGCAGGAGATAATAGAAAACAAAAGGGTGAAGAAGAGAGGGGGGCTGATTTTTTTTGTGGAATGAGATTTGCTAACACTTTGGAGAGAGCTTTGAAGAGAGCTTAAAGAGTGAAGCTGTAGCTGTGATGGTGTGCTTCTCAGTTCACTAAGGAGCTCAATTTATAGAGGATAAGTGGAGGGACGTCAAACATAAGAGCATGAAGGAAGGATTTGTGAAATAATGAAATCCCATAATCTTGGGATATTGCATGCTTCAAAATCAGCATTTTTACTGTTAAACCTTACCTCATGATTACTCTCCTATACGTAGGTGGTGAATTAAATCTAGATAGCTTTGCCTAGAAGATCTGTTCTATTTTCATGCATGTTGCTTACGTCATTTTGGGTTGTAAATAACATATACTCCATGTGCTTTCATTTCCTAGTTCATGTATTGACTATTACTATATATATATAATTCCTCTCTTCCCTGTGCAATCATCAACGAATAAATGCATGAAATCCCACAACTTTGGGGATAATGCATGCTATTCTAAAGTAAAAAAAATATTTTTAATCTTTTCTCAAAAATTATGGATGAAATCTAGTAATGATAGCACACAAAAGATATGTTCATTTATTTCCTTATACTAATTGATGTAATAGCTATATATATCTATATATATATCTTATATTTTATTTTCATTTGTTTGTTCAAGAGATACAAGTCTTTATATGTATGTATACATTATTTTATTTTATTTAGTTTAAGACATATCTACTGCTATTACATACACATACATATTTATTTTAATCTAGTTTATGACAATTTCATGTATATATATAGTTCCATGCTATTTAACAACTAATGAGCATGGAGAAAATGTATACATCCACATATAATTTATACTTAAATTTTTATTTTTATTTTAAAACAAACAAAAAAATAAACTAGAATTTTTTTTATTTTTGTTAGAATTAAAAGAATTGTTCCGAGACGTAGATAAATTTATTTTTAACTTAAATAAAAGTAAAAAATATTCTAATTTCTAGAAATAAAAATTTGGGTTATTACAATCGATCTGCGTGGAAGTATTTTTAGTGTGCTATGAATTTGGTTGCTCAAACATTATTGTAGTAAAAATTTCCACAATTGAGTGCGTTTATGGAACCCTGAAAAGCAAATGCTTTTAAAGTCAAGTCACTTTGAACTTGTTGCATTAAAGATGTCAGACTCTGCTTTTCATGTCTCGTTAAATCAGCTATAGTGGACCCTACAAGCATATCCGGGGGTTCAGACGCGCTGCTGCAGATGATGCAAAAAATGATAGATGTCATGTAAGTTTGAATTGTATTGCACCGCCTAGGGGCGAAAAACGGTTTTTTTTTTTTATTCTTTGAAGCGGTGTTGATGGGTCCTACTCATCCTGTATTGTGAATTCAAAGTCATCATTACCAGTCATTAGTCAACAACAACAATGTAATCCATGATAGTAGTAATTTACCCTCAAAATATAAATATTGCATTACATAATTAACCTAGTTACGCAAAATACGTCGGCATAGCTGGACCGGAAATAACCATCATCAACTAACGAAATACATAACAAAGAAAATTAAAATGGTTTTCTACACTTTAGAAACACATTCTTGCACATTTCTTCAAACAAAAGGCTCCTCCAACCATCCTTCTTCGGAGCCTGACATAGCATCCAATAGCCACCGGTAGTCCACCCCGCTCAGGAAACCGTAGTGGAACAAGAAGCGGAGCATGGTGAAGTTCTCATGATCACGGTGCGTAATCATGCTCCTACACCATAAGACATGTAACATTAATGAAGTATCCATATGCTTAGGCTAGTCAGAACTGAATATCGTGGAAATAACTTACATAGGAACCGATTAAGAAGATAGTCGCACCCTGCATCCATCACATCATTGTTTCCTGTCAAATGAATCCCACGATGACCTAGATACCACTAGAATGTTTCCAAATCATCTTTCAACTCCATGACCTTCAGGACAATGTCCCGCTGCGAAATAGAAGCCATCATAGGAATGCATTCTATAAGAAAGGTATGAAACCGCTCAACCTCCGACTTCACGGCTCTCGTCCCAGCCGGTGGCCACTGTCGCGCAGCATGGTAAAACCACTGCACGAGGAAATCTTCTTCAAAGTAGGACCATGCTCGCGGAACTGGTTCCATTTGTTATCAGATGTTCTGATAGTGGGGTGATGAGTGGGCGGTGTTAATTTTCCGAACCGGAAGGTTGGGTAAGGAAGGATGTGAAGAAATGCAGTGTCTAAATAGTGGTGATATTTATTTTTGCAGAGTTGCAGGCATCAGCCGCGTTTAATGTTAAATTCTACAAATTTGAAATTGAGTTATGGGTCCCGCGACTCCTGCCTCGTTCCAGGCACGAATCTAATAGTTGCTTGATGATAGATCTAGGGTTTGTAGAGATAGCAGAAAATAACAATAATGCGACGACACAAAGATTTACGTGGTTCGATCAAGGTGATCTACGTCCACGGGAGAGAATATAGAGAGCCTTTATTATGCTTGAGAGTACAAAGAGTATTGAATGAATCTAAACCTCTAATCTAGCATCTATTTATAGGCCTTGAATTGAGCTCTAACCTCTCTAGGATTTGGATTCCTTATACATATCTTGTTTCCTAGTACATGCATATCCGATTCCCATTCATAATAGGATTCTATCCTCCCCCAAAGTAGGGCTTCGTGACTTGGTCTTCAAGGTAGGCGTCGACTGCAATTGGGCTGAGCTCTTGGGCCGAGCTTGAATGCATAGGCCCACCTAGATTGGGCCTTAGGTCAGGCCCAAGGCGAGGCCTGTACCATCACTTGATGAGAACTGAGAATGATATGGGTAGGCTGACTAAAAGTCTAAACCGAATGGATACGGAACAATTATATAATTATGATTAAATACTAGTAGTAAAACAATGATATAATTATGATTTTTCGTACTTTAGTATTTCATTACGTAGAGCTTCAGATATTTAGGGGTGTTCTATTTTTTTAGGATTAGACTGAACTTAGTCTAATGAATGTTTGTAGGTTGTGTAGATTCAAGCCAGTACTCAGTCTCAAGTTACTGTCAAGTAGGAATATCAGTCACGTATTTAAATATGTATATATATGTTAAGCGAACAGACATATTCATTTTATTAATAATTTTACGATTTTTTTTGTTTGTTTTTTCATTCCATTAGATAGAAAGATCGCAAACAGACAAATCATTTTATTCTCATCAATTGAAGATTTTATATCTTTGGAAAAATATGTAATTCACGTATAAGAAGAAATACTTGTTGGAATCATTTTATTTTAACGTGGAAGTGCACATTACTGTTACTAGTACTAGAAAATGTTTGCGTGGAGGATTAAACGACGCCTCACCTGCATTGTGTATGTACTGAAGCAAATTTTATTCCAATTGTTGTAAATTATTTCTCCACAATAGAAACTTACAAATGTAGCATCGTTACTATTACTGCATGATATTTGGGATCATAAAATGTATGCTACATCATCTTAAAAAAATGGTGACTAACGTACACAAAGCATCTGAATAAATTAATATTCCCTCCGCCCCGTGCATAATGTAACATTTCTTTTCGCCATGGGTATTAAGAAGAAAAGTATTAAAATTAAAGGCGGTGATTAGTGTAGTAATAAAGTGATATAAAACATTTTTAAAGTGAATAAAGTGTTAATTATGTGATGTAAAGTGGTTTTAAAGTGAGTAAAGTAGATAAAATAATTGTCTAATTGTTTTCATGAAAGGAAAAAATACAAGATGATTGGACACCCCAAAAAGAAATATGTTACAAGATGAACAAGACAGATAGAGTATAATAATAAAACAAGACAGATAGAGTATAATAATAAAATCAAAGTAGATTTTATTACATACTTATATTCAATTGTAGTAGTAGTTGTTTTCCCAACAATTCCATTATTCTTGTGAGAAAGGATCATTGACTAGATATTCGTCAATATCAAATTCATCAAACTGAGTTTATAGTTGATAGTCAAAGGCTCTGCCATGGTGAATGCATCCAATGGTTGACATTCGTCTATCAACCATTCATCTTGTTTATGTTTTTTTACGTTGAAATTCCGTAAATTGGAAACCCCGAACTTGGAAAATGGTGAACCAAATTCTTGCCACCCGTACTCGTTGCCGTAGTCTGGTATTTCCCACGAAGCATATAGGTTCGGTGAATCTGGTGCCTGAATTATTTTGATTGCTAAAATTTGTGAATCCATAGTTTCCACAAAACTTAATGGACGCCTTGTCGTAGGCAATTGCGGCCGCCTCCGTCGATTCAAATGTCCCCAAATGAACTGATTCCCGCCGAACTGGATATCGTATCCGAGCTGACCACCTACCCGACGGACGTTCCCGCACGCCGCAGAAATGTTTGACGTTCCGCGTCTGAAAATCATGTCGCTTATTCTCTTTACTTGACATCATGTGGACTATGTGGTTGCTTTGGTGGCTTTTTTTTCTGGCTCATCCGACTTCCTCTCTGAAACCTGATCTCGTGGACGACACTACGTACTTTTCGCGTCCCACTATAATCGCGATCGTCACCGGAGGAATCAGTGGCGAAACTGTCGGTGTCAATGAACCTAACGATGCACGGCGTAGGGAAGGTTTCACACCTAGAATGAGGCAGCTCATTCAGGAACTTTACGTGACGATTGTGTCATCGTAGTAGGTTATGCGCTCTAAAATTTGTGGCAACATTGTCTGAATGGTCGTAGAAACAAAATTTTTGAGATTGTCAAAGGCGGTGGAAACATATGCACTATTTAAAACCAGAGACCCATAATTACCAGTTGCATGTACTTATTAATGAAATCAACTAACCAACATAAGTTACACTTAATGACACCTGAAGTCATTTAACTAGATTACAATTTAACGGACTTTTGTACATAAATTTAAACATCTTAAACTAGGAGTAGTAGATTAAGTACTACAGTACTACAACTTAAATATTGTCGTGCTTAATACGAAGTTCACAATTAAAACCTTTTTGGTACCATAGACATTTGATGCAAAATGATACTATTACAATTTACAACTGCAGCTTATATTATAACAGGGCCACTTTCTCTGCTAAAAAATATTAAAAACAGAGCCCACTTTCAGTCCCAGGGCACATACACATGTTCTCCGCCGTACCCTTCCATATCAACCAGCTGCTAAAAATCGACATTGTATACATGATGATCTTCGAAAATTTCCTTCAACTCCTTGTAGTAGGGTTCCCCTTCTGTTCGCAAACGTTCCATTTCCTCGGTCATCTGCAATAGACGGACACCAATTTAGATGTTGCGAAAATTTTGAATTAATATATCCGAATAAAAAAATGCATTCACCTCTCGTTCTTGCTTAAAATAATAGGGGGTAACAAAAACTAGATTCTTCTCGGCGTCGTACATGATTTCTGGGTTTTTAAGAAATTCCTGAAACCATAGAAAGCATTCCCTCACGCGCCACAACTGACATATGATGTCGATCGGTGAATATACATAACATCTGAGCAAATGATTGTTGTTCAAAAGAAAGACTCACAAACTACGGATTGCCTTCATCAGCCCCTGTGGATGACCCAGATAATCCTCGTTACGCCATTCATATAGTTTCTCGATCACGTAAGGTTTGTCCTTGACATTACACAACTTAATCTTTTTGTCCTCCAATTTTAGTTTTAGAGGTGGGTAATGAGGGGACGCCATTCGGAATTAGAGGAATATGCCTTTTGTGGGGATGAAATTTTTGTGGACATTAAGATTACACATGCACGTTTTTATAGAACTGAATTTGAATGGCCTCATTAATTTGGCACGACTTTTCAGTAAAAGTCGTGTTGGTTCGCATTAGTATAGAAACGGTGATAGTGGTCGGCAGTGAATGTCGTGGAGAAGAAACAGACAAAAGGGAGAGGGAGGGGCATCGGTAGGGTTACAGAAAATGAAAGAGGGAGGGATTTGAAGGGTCATAATTAGGATTAATTAAGGCGTGATAATTAATTTGTCAATTGTAAAATAAACAAAACCGTATTCAAAATGTCCGCATCTAGCCATCTACATATCCCATTAAAGTGCAGATTCATTAGGATGTATTTTATTTTATTCACTTTTTATAATAAAAATGTATGTTGACTAGTCAAAAGAAGAAATACCTAAAGGTGTAGGAATATAATAAGGCGAATATCGACCATCCTTTAACTCCTTGTAGGCGAAGGTTGATGGCTATATAAAGTAATTTACCAACCATACCATTACAGTCCACACCCTTGGCATCACCCCACCAATTACCGGATCACCTCAAATCCCCGAAGTTCTAGTCAAAACAGTGTTCCTGATAAGCATAATAGTATGGTTGAAATTGTTCAAGCGGCAAGACTTTGGCGCGTAACTGAGGTGCAACACATGCTTGAATGGTTCTACGCGGCTGCCACTGAGACTGAGGTGCAGCCAAGGGGGACCCGGGCAATAGCCTAACTCATTACACTCTATGCGCAAACGCTGCATCAGGTGAACCCCATTGAGGGTTTAAAAAGACGTGATCAAATTGCGTTGAAGCTCAATCAGTTAGAGCGCGTATGGATGATGTTTTTACTGTTGGAAATGGTTTAAATGTTAACCATGATTGAGGATAAATATTGTTGATTAAATACTTGTTATTTAATTAAAATATTTATTGGATGTTAATCTACGCCGTGAGTAGATGAACGTGGTATATTTAATATCTCTAAACCGATTTCTGGTGAGTGAGATATTGTATGCTAAAGGTTGGATGTTGAAGTAGTAATTAACATGTTATTAATTATAATAAATGTTAGTTGTCCTACATCGGTTATATGTGGATGATTTGACTAGTATTTAAGGCTATGTCTGTATGGGCTTAATAACTTGTTGGGTTGGTGTGTATGGGTGCCTACGCTCGCGCGCACACACGCGCACGCCGCCGTCCGTCCGGACGGGCGGGCGGGCTCGGGCCTGGGACTTGGACTTGGACTTGGCAATTGGTGCTTTGGGCTGGTGTTTGGGCCTTATCTTTTTGGACCAACCCCACAAGCCCAATTCGATTAATTGTTGAGCCCAATCCGGAAGCCCAGTGTGTGAAGCCCATCGGCAGAGAGACTCTTGGCTGCTGTAACCGCCGGAGACTCTTCACATCCGGCAACCTTTGAGCTGCTATATATAGGAGCATCCTCATTTGCAGTTTTCACTCATTCCAAGCATTCTGCACTCCTCTATAGCATTTCATAGCATATCATACACTAGTTCAGTCTTCGTTCCTGTTCAGTTCGCAGGAGCTCGGTTCTGTTTGTGGTGCTACTACAACCGAGACGTCAAGATCGTTTTAATCTTTGGGGACGAGCCGCCTTACCGTGAGCACTACCGGGGCGTATTCTCGTCTTGCGGGCAGAAGTTTTACTTCGGACGATCTTTGGTTTATTCTAAACTTAGTTCTTCAGTTTCATTGTAATACTATAAGTTTGTTCGTATTCAAGTCAATCAATAAAGAAGTATTGTCCATTGTTATCTACACGAGCAACTACCCGATTCCTAACAATCGCAAGACGAGAATATCAAAGTTACTTGTTCGTGTGCTTCCTCAAAACTGAAGTTCACCTGAATCACTGCTGAAAAAATGTCTACCAATTCGAGCACCGGCGCTTCCACTCTTTCTTCCACCATGTCTGGAACCATTGGCTCCTCGAGCTCAACTATGGCTCCTGTTCAACCTGCTGCTCGGCTAATGCCTATCGCCGAGAAACCTCCCAGTTTTTCGGGAACTGATTTCAAAAGATGGTCCCAAAAGATGATGTTTTACATCACCACAATGGGGCTTGCTAGCTTCCTGCGTGACGAAAGACCTCCTGTCCCAGCCGAGGACGAGGCAAATATGCAAGTTCGTATTGACTACGATACTTGGGTGCATTCTGACTATCTGTGTCGGAATATGTTGTTGAACGGGCTTAATGATGGCCTGTTCAATGTGTTCAGCATCAAGGAGACAGCCAAAGAAATTTGGGATGCTCTTGAGTTGAAGTACCGTGTTAATCCTGCTAGCACGAAGAAGTTCGTAGTGACGAGGCTCACCGAATTCCAAATGGTGGACAGTCGTCCTATGATGCCCCAAGTACAAGAGTTTCAAACTCTTATACACGATGTTCATTCCGAGGGGATGCCTCTTCCCGAGGCGTATACTGTGGCGCTCTTGGTTGACAAGTTGCCGCCAAGTTGGAAGGAGTTCAAGGGATATCTTAAGCACAAGCGAAAGGAGATGACCCTTGAGACGTTGGTGGCTAAGCTTCAAACCGAAGCTCAAGTCCGTGATCAAGACATGAAGGCCAAGGCTCCAATGGAGGCTAAGGCAAACTTGACCGATGGTAGGGGCAGACCTTCAAAGAAGCGTCCTTATCCTGCCAAAGGCAAAGGAAAAGAAGTGGCACCTCCGACTAAGTTCACCGGAACGTGCTACAATTGTGATAAGCCCGGACATATGGCGAAGAACTGCCGTCTGCCGAAGAAGAAAGGAAAGAACAAGGTCAACCATGTCCAAAAGGACTTCGACACTTGGGACAAAGACGACCTTGTTGCCATGATCACCGAGGTAAACCATGTCTCGGACCCTAATCCTGTTACTTGGTTTCTTGACACAGGTGCGACCGTTCATATCTGCATGAACCGGGACTTGTTCTATACCTACAAGGAAGTTCAAGACCGTTTTGTCACCGAGGCGAGTGACCGTACCTCACCTGTTCTTGGAGTTGGGATTGTTGTACTCCAATTCACTTCCGGTGTGGAGATAACTTTGAAGAATGTGTTGCATGCTCTGGCAATCCGCAAGAATTTAGTGTCAGGTGTCAAACTAGTTAGGGCTAAGTTTGATATAGATCTTCGTAGTGATTTTATAATCATACGTAAGTTTGATAAGACTCTTGGAAAAGGTCACATTGTTGATGATATGTTCAAGTTAAGTGTTCGTACTTGTAAGCCTTCTAAGGCAGTTGCTAATGATAATAAAGCTACTACTTCTGCTTACTTGCTTGAGTGTTGTGATTTATGGCATTGTAGACTTGGTCACGTAAATCTAAATGCTATAAAAAGACTTGCGAACATGGACATGTTAAAAATTGATTTATCTAAGACACAAGACAAGTGTGAAGTTTGTGTTGAAGCAAAAATGGCTAAGTTACCGTTTAAGTCGGTTGAACGAAGCACTAAACCTCTAGAACTTGTTCACACCGATGTGTGTGACTTAAAGTTTGTGCAAACTAGAGGTGGTAAAAGGTATTTTATTACCTTTATTGACGATTGCACAAGGTATTGTTACCTTTACTTGTTAAGAAGTAAAGATGAGGCTATTGAAGCTTTTAGAAACTTCAAGAATGAAGCCGAAAATCAACTTGGTTGCCGAATCAAAATGGTTCGAAGTGATAGAGGTGGAGAGTATGTTGCTCCGTTTGCTGAATTATGCAACGAAAGTGGTATAATCCATCAAACGACTGCTCCTTATTCACCACAATCAAATGGCGTTGCTGAACGTAAGAATCGTACTCTTAAAGAGATGATGAATGCCTTGTTGATTAGTTCAGGATTACCCCAGAACATGTGGGGGGAAGCTGTTTTGACAGCTAACTATATCTTGAACAAGATTCCACTCAAAGGGAAGGACGTGACTCCTTATGAACTTTGGAAAGGGAGGAAACCTTCGTATAAATACCTCAAAGTGTGGGGGTGTTTAGCTAAGGTTGAAGTGCCTTTACCAAAACAAGTTACAATTGGACCTAAAACGGTAGATTGTATCTTTATTGGTTATGCACTTAACAGCAGCGCGTATCGGTTTGTTGTACACAAATCCGATATACCCGACATTCATGTGGGTACAACGATGGAATCAAGGAATGCTGTATTCTTTGAGAACATCTATCCTAATAAGGATAAGGTTGATCCTAACTCTAGGAAGAGAGTTGAGAATGAAGCTACGAGCTCTAAACTTGTAGATGAGTCTATGAGTTCTGAACCCATAGATGAAAATGTTGCATCGAGTTCTAATCCGGTGTTTAATGGACCGCCGAATAGAAAGCGACTTAGGTCTATGCCTGTGAATGAGCCTAGACGTGGTACTAGAGTACGGAAAGCAAAAATTTATGGACCGGACTACGTCGTTTTAATACTAAACGGTGAACCGGTATCCGTAAAAGAAGCCTTATCTGGTTCGGATGCGGCTTTGTGGAAAGAAGCTATAGACATCGAGATTGAGTCTATTATGCTTAATCACACTTGGGTGTTAGTTTAACTACCACCAGGCTGTAAGGCATTAGGATGCAAGTGGATCCTAAAGAAGAAGTACAAGTCTGACGGTACTATTGATAAATATAAGGCAAGACTTGTAGTTCAAGGCTTTAGACAAAAGGCCGGTTATGATTTCTTTGATACCTATTCGCCCGTGACGAGACTTACTTCTATTAGGGTGCTTCTCGCTATTGCTGCTTTGCGCAATCTTGAGATTCATCAAATGGATGTTAAGACTGCATTCTTGTATGGGGAGTTAGATGACGAAATCTATATGAAGCAACCGGAGGGGTTTGTTGTACCTGGAAAAGAGCACATGATATGCAAACTACAACGGTCTTTATATGGATTGAAACAAGCGCCTTTGCGTTGGCACTTGAAGTTTGACGAAGTGATGTTGTCAAATGATTTTAAGATCAACGAGAGTGACAAATGTGTCTATATTAAGAAAACAGGTGACGATTATGTTATCGTTTGTCTTTATGTAGATGACATGTTAATAATGGGTAGTAACTCTCGTGTGATTGGTGAAACCAAGAGGATGCTAAGTATGAATTTTAGCATGAAAGATATGGGTTTAGCTGACGTTATTCTTGGAATTAAGATCCTAAGAACGCCCAATGGAATTGCATTGTCGCAATCTCACTATGTTGAGAAAGTGTTGAGGAGATTCAACGCTTATGAGAAACCAATTGCTAAGACTCCTTGGGAACTGAATGTTCATCTAAGTGAGCACAAGGGGGAACCTATGGGTCAAGATGAATATGCTAAGATCATTGGGAGTTTGATGTATTTGTCAAACTGTACCCGACCTGATATAGCATGCTCGGTTCACAAGTTAAGTAGTTATACTGCTAATCCAAGTAAAGAACATTGGAGAGCCCTAGAGCGCGTACTGGGTTATTTGAAATATACTCAAAACTTTGCGATTCACTATTCAAGAGAGTCTGCTGTACTTGAAGGGTATAGTGATGCTAATTGGATATCTGACTCCAAAGACTCGTTTTCTACGAGTGGATACGTGTTCACTATTGGGGGTGGTGCAGTATCTTGGAAGTCTAAGAAACAAACTTGTATTGCCAGGTCTACCATGGAATCTGAATTCATAGCTTTGGATAAAGCTGGTGAAGAAGCCGAATGGCTTAAAAATTTCCTCGAGGATATTCCATGTTGGACGAGGCCTGTGTCGTCTGTGTTGATACACTGTGATAGCCAATCGGCTATTGGACGAGCACAGAATATGTTTTATAACGGTAAGTCTCGACATATTCGTCGACGACATAATACCGTAAGACATTTGATCTTGAGTGGGGTTATCTCAATTGACTATGTGAGGTCAATAGATAATTTAGCGGATCCGCTGACTAAGAGCATTAATCGAGATCAAATGTATAAACTGTTAGAGGGAATGGGTGTTAAATCCACATCTTAAGGATGATTATAGCGGATACCCAACCTTGCAGATTGGAGGATCCCAAGAGCTTGGTTCAATGGGACAACGAAGTTATAAGAATCCGTGTGTTAAACACTCGAACATACCTATTCTTTGAGAACAGTGAGTGTTTGTTTACCTACAAGTGGTGAGGTTAAGTCTTATGACTTTTAATGATTCTTGGATATCTCGGAGAGGTCAAGTATAGTAGGATACTTGGAAATAAGAATCACCTATATAAGTGTGAAGTGAGGGCCGCTTCAATTGATACACTTATGAATCCAAAGGGGTGTCCAAGGCCGAAAAGGACACAAAACGTTAGAACGAACGGAATTGAGATGATATTGTGTCAATATTGTTGTCTCGGTATACACCATGGAGGACTAGTTCAAGGTTTTCATAACCACTATGCCGTCGGTATACTCGATAATGTTGACTATGGATAGGTTCAAGGTCACAAGCTACCTAGCCAAATGCAGTATTGTCTCTTGAGGACTGAACTTTGCATTTGCATTCATTTTGCATTGGCATTCTCACTCATGTGGGGGATTGTTGGAAATGGTTTAAATGTTAACCATGATTGAGGATAAATATTGTTGATTAAATACTTGTTATTTAATTAAAATATTTATTGGATGTTAATCTACGCCGTGAGTAGATGAACGTGGTATATTTAATATCTCTAAACCGATTTCTGGTGAGTGAGATATTGTATGCTAAAGGTTGGATGTTGAAGTAGTAATTAACATGTTATTAATTATAATAAATGTTAGTTGTCCCACATCGGTTATATGTGGATGATTTGACTAGTATTTAAGGCTATGTCTATATGGGCTTAATAACTTGTTGGGTTGGTGTGTATGGGTGCCTACGCGCACACACACACACGCGCGCGCGCCGCCTCCGCCGACGACGACGCCGCCGCCGTCCGTCCAGACGGGCGGGCTCGGGCCTGGGACTGGGACTTGGACTTGGACTTGGACTTGGATCTTGGATCTTGGTGCTTTGGGCTGGTGTTTGGGCCTTATCTTTTTGGACCAACCCCACAAGCCCAATTCGATTAATTGTTGAGCCCAATCCGGAAGCCCAGTGTGTGAAGCCCATCGGCAGAGAGACTCTTGGCTGCTGTAACCGCCGGAGACTCTTCACATCCGGCAACCTTTGGTGTCATCATGGCTGAATTGATGGCGACGAGTCCCTTCACTTGATCGAGAGCTGCTATATATAGGAGCATCCTCATTTGCAGTTTTCACTCATTCCAAGCATTCTGCACTCCTCTATAGCATTTCATAGCATATCATACACTAGTTCAGTCTTCGTTCCTGTTCAGTTCGCCGGAGCTCGGTTCTGTTTGTGGTGCTACTACAACCGAGACGTCAAGATCGTTTTAACCTTTGGGGACGAGCCGCCTTACCGTGAGCACTACCGGGGCGTATTCTCGTCTTGTGGGCAGAAGTTTTACTTCGGACGATCTTTGGTTTATTCTAAACTTAGTTCTTCAGTTTCATTGTAATACTATAAGTTTGTTCGTATTCAAGTCAATCAATAAAGAATTATTGTCCATTGTTATCTACACGAGCAAGTACCCGATTCCTAACATTTACTATTCCAATCCCTTCCGAGGATGGTCTTCGACTACGATGACCACACTATCATGACTTCTCATGACTATTATGCGCATGTCTGCAGTCAGGTAGGTATTTTATTGGGATTGTTGTGTGTACGTTGTTGTTAATTAATACTTGAAATTCATATTTTCATATTTGTTTGTTGATTTTGTAGGAATCGAAGTGTTTCAAGTATTTTAGGGTTGTAGGCTTGAGAAACTACATGGAGCGAAGTTTCCTATTCAGCCGGGGAGGATGTCTTGATGGTATTGACTAGGACTGGATCGTGGCATCGTTCACATTATCGCCGGTAGAGTATGGTTGGTTGTGGGAGCCCAGAGATTTGGATTAGTGGAAGGCTGGAACTGAATTACACACACAGTACTTTTTATCTTAATTAATTTTGGATGTGTGGAAGGCTGGAAGCTTAACTTTTGTTTATTATGCATTTATGTGTGTGCTCTGAAGTTGAATTATATTGATCATCTCAAGTATTTATTAAAATTGCACTTGTCGGTGTGGAAGATTTTGTACTTCGCCACTCTAACTTATTTATGGGTGATTAAACATAATTCCAAATGGAGAAAGATGTACACATCATATTTAGGATGGTACCCACCGTTGTTGTGGCGACGCCACGTAGGATGAGGAATCAACACTATAGATAAGCATATAATTACTATAATATAATTAACAATATATTAGAAACAATATCTCATAATAACTAATTACAGTATTTAAACTAAAAACACGTGATTAATTTCATTAACTGCAGCCAATTTATCTTCCTTAATTATCTTCCTTTCGGTATCACCATGAACGTCATCTACACCTTCCAGTTGTTATTCTTTTTATAACTTCCACTAATTCATATTATCGTTCGTCATTTAAAAGTGTTTAAGAAAATAGATATTCT
This sequence comes from Schizonepeta tenuifolia, assembly GCA_029490685.1. Taxonomy (NCBI): domain Eukaryota; kingdom Viridiplantae; phylum Streptophyta; class Magnoliopsida; order Lamiales; family Lamiaceae; genus Schizonepeta; species Schizonepeta tenuifolia. Next base: position 38,301,153 of record CM055956.1, read on the forward strand.
CAAGAACCCATTATATTTTTAGCCAGACTTATGAAATCATTCACTTTGAGTTGAGAATGAAAAATTTATCATGTTTGTTCTCCATTCCGACGTCAGTAAATGCTAATATATATGTGTAATTATTTATCATCACGAATTCTTTGTTAAAACAAATTGATGCTAATATGAAAGAAAAAAAACTAGAAGATGAAGGTGTAGATGGTAAAAAACAATCGACGATGAGGAAGAAATATTGGCAGAAGTTAATTAATTTAACTGTACGTATTGTTAATTTAGATAATAACTACTACTATTATGAGATACTCTCTCCGTCCCGCTCATTTTGTCTCCTTATTATTGGGCACGGAGATTAAGGAAATTTGTTTGTTTAATAAACTAGTGGATGAGATTTGAAGGAGATGAGAGAGAAACTCTTACAACCACTCATTATGTCTATATTTGAATGTAGACAAAATAAGTGGGACGTCCATTTAAGAAAAGGGAGACAAAATGAGCGGGACGGAGGGAATACTTGTTTACATAAATTGTTAATTTAATTAATAATAAATTAATTATATACGCATTTATGGTGGACTGTCAAAATCCTACGTGGTAGATGCATAACCACGTCTCCATACTAGGGCCTAGGCGGCATTATAAAACTTGAAATTCGAGACTTAAGGCTAGCCGATGTGACAGAATCTTCATGGCGGAAGCAATGATCATTCAGTTCACTGACGTGAAAGGATTTAAAAGTGTCTCTTAAATTTTGTTCAATAATGAATCGCACCAAAAAGATAGGGAGTTGGAACTGGAACAGTGCAATGAATCTTGATAAACACGCAGAGATTTCAAATTAGATCTTGTGCTCGCTCCATCAAAAAATGGTTGCCACACTATGGAGGCATGAATTTTAAGAAAATAATAGTGTATAATAGTAAGTATTGTTGTGAGTAGAGTAAGTGTCTCACAATTTGAAGGGTTGTATATTGAAAGCAAGCCTTTTATGCTTGTATACATTTGATACCTTGTATCCACTGTTATTCTTCTATCTGAAATATTGTTATTGCATGATCATATTATAGTCCAATTATCTCATACCTAGATTATATGATGTGTGGTTTATCACAGAAGATCTTATAATCGGTAAAGTTGAGATAGAAGTCGTGTTCACAGTTGAGACAACTTCGGACGAGTTGTCGGTTTTAGACTGTAGCATAAATGGAAAATAGTTTGTCTTGACTATTTATTTATGCTAGTACATTTATGTATTGAATGGATCACAGTGAGATGTGTTCTTATATTCTGACTGATTAAGAATCGAGATCTCGGAGACTTAAATGATCTTAACCTTAATTGAATTAATCGGTGTGAATGATTGATTGTCTATTGCTTTGATTTATCATGGGTGAGAGCTCTGTCTGAAGCTCAATATACTCGATATCTTGGGTGATAGCGATTGTTGTTTGGCACGCGATTGAATTGCAATAAGGATCCGTGTCCTGCTAATAACAGGCTGATAATATCCTCTCGAGGAACGTAATAAATTTATCGTATTAAACCCTGCAGGTGGAATCAGTTCCGATACGATAATAAGTTTAAGTGGTAGCACTCGATATGTCGTTTATTATTAAACGACTAATTAATTAATTAATGGACCGTCAGAGGAATTAATTAATTAATGGATATTGAATATCTTAAACGCGGAGATTAATTAAGTCAAATGCTAGCCCCGACTCACCTAACAAATTTAGTGGTAATTCAGTATTAATTTTCTAGTGGAATAAATTAATACTTGTGTCTCGATTTATATTCTTGGGCTGAATATGGAAATCGAGCACTGGGAGGCCAATACTTTATTCGAGCTAGTAGATCCCCGTTTGGCCCAATTAAGGCCCAGCTCTCTATGGGGCCAGCCGTCTATTATTGATCTATTTAAGCCTTTGGGCTTTGTTTGATGGATCTAGTTAGTGGGCTTATTATTTAGGTATTTAATTACCTAGTATAAATAATAAGGAGTCCACTAATTCTCCTCACTTGTCATTTACGTAAAAACAAAAGAGACAGAAATCTGGAGAGGAGTAGGCGGCGGCTGTCACCCATAGGAAGAGAGAACTCGAAGCTTGTAGCCACCCTACATCGAGTACTGCTGTGGGAAACAAACGAAAGATCAACTCTGGAGTCATTAACCTCTCAGTTTGCAGGTATATCTCGTTTCCTACTTCTTTAGGAGCATGCTTGGGAAGGTTTTTGTATGAACTTGTTAGACATCCGGAATGGATCGTGGGTACACGAGCCGTATTTCAATATACGGTTCCTTCAATTGGTATCAGAGCAGCGTTCAGTAATTTCGGCTCTGTCGGATTAACGAGTAGTAAATCTTTTTTATTTATAAATATGCATGATTTGTTGTTCCATCTGTCGTCTTATCGTGGAAGTAATCTTAATTGTTTTGGTTTGCCGTTTTGGCTTGAATCTCTTGTACACCACGAGAAAATCCGTGGCTAGATAGGATTTCCTTTTGTATTTGTTCTTTCCTTTGTAATGTTGATGGAAAAGAAGAATGGAAATCTGGAAAAGAAGAACGGCGAACCCGACGGCGGAGCGCAGAGCAGAGGCCGGCATTTGAGGAGCAGCAATGGTTGTGCTATTCCTTCCTCGCAATTCACGTCGCCCAGATTGTGCAGCAGCGACTCCAGCGAAGATGAAGGAAGGGAGAGCAGCGGGCATTGACGGCGGAGGCGCCTTGGGCGCCGGAGCTGTTCGTCGATGTGCCAGGATCTGGTTTCCTCTTCGGCGTGCTTTGCTTCCGTCCACAGCGGCAGCTCTCCACGGCGATGGAACACGCAGCGCCACCTTCTCTGGAGAAGAGGCGGCGACGCCAGATTTGCAAAAAAAAAAAAAAAAAAAAAGGCAGTGGATGGCGGCGTTCACGTCGCGTGGCGGAGCTTCTCCGGCGTTTGTTTGGGCGACCGGAATCCGGCAGGGGTTGTCGGAGTGCACGGCTGGATTTAAAAAAAAAAAAAAATTGAAATTCCGGCGAAGACGGCGCCGGCGGTGAGGAGCTCCGGCGAGAGCGGCGCGGGCCGATCTCTAGGGTTTCCGGCCCACGGGCCGCGTGCTTCTGGGCTCAAGCCCTGGTCCAGCCCGTATGGCTGATGGGTTTGGGCTGCAAGGAAGTTGCATGGGCTGCTGGTTATTGGGCTTTTGGGCCCCATTGTTGGTTTGGCCAATTGCTGAAGTCCATGTTGCTGTTTTCTTGCGTTTTGGGCTACGCCAGATTGAAGGATTGAAGAAGAATTTTTTTTTTTTTTTTTTGTACTAGTTAGAAATTTTTTTTTCTTTCATTTATTTATTTACTTGTATTTTCTATTTTATTCCTTGTAATAAAATAGGCAGGGACGTGCAGGTTCCAATATCCACGATAAGACGACAAATATTTATGTTGTCATAAAAAGCATGTTAGCATGTCGTGGGTTTTAATCACCGTTAAGGTGTTCGATCTAAAGTATGTAATTATTTGGGATAATGTGCAAATATGTGCGTTTAGAAGAGCATGCTAGGATTTTATTACGTTTTCTCTAAGCATGTTTTAGAATTCAAGCGAGCATGTTTTATTACGTGAGTTCTAGAACAGCATGTTTAGATATTCCGTGTCAACGTGATAAGCATGCACAAACCTTTTGAGGAAAAGACTAAGCGGTAATACAATTTTATTTATTAAAATTGATTAGACCTCCACAATTGGTTTAAGACGAAGTAAGTTGTGGATTTGTGTAAACGTCCACACTATCGTGGCTTGCACACGTTCACAATTTGTAGATTTTGTCAGTTAAACTTCTATTAAAATATTTTGATCTCGTGAGTAGTGGGAGTTTTGCGTGTAAACGTCCACACGAACGTGACTTGCACGTATTAATTTCCTGCAGATTATTCTAGGAGAGATTGAAATAAGATAGTCACAGAGTTGGCTAAATTGTGGTCACAGCTTAGGCGTCGACTTTGAGTACAACTCCCCATCGGAGTCCCTTCTCAAGGATCACGTGGTCTAGATAAGGTCCGTTTATTGATCTCGTTTTGTCATAAGGTTAAGTTGACATGAGAACGGGTCAAAGGCTGGGTGCCTGGTCATGAGATACGCCGTAAACGTCCACATGAACGTGGCTTACGTGTAATTCGATTGGGCTAACGGAGGTTTCAATTAATATTGTTTTATCAAAAGGTTACAATATTATTTGTTACGAAAAGATCATGCAGTTAAGTGGAACTTATGTGTGTTTTATGTTTGTTTTATTTCAGATATGACTGTTACTCCACTACTGAATGTGCTTACTGCAAAGCCGCTTACGGGTCCAATTTTTTGGAATGGAAGCGCAACCTGGGATTTGTCCTAGACGCTGAGGAGTATAAGTTTGTGATTACTACTCCTGCTCCTGCAAACCCAACTGCTCGGTCTTCCGATGAGCAAAGGGAGGTTCACCGGAGGTGGCATAGGGCGAATAATATGGCGAAAGCCTACATGATGACCACTATGACCTCCAACCTTCAGCTGCAGCATCAGTCGATGCAGACTGCAACTGAAATTATGAAGAACCTCGAGGAGCTCTTTGGTGAATCGGACCGTTCAACCCGTTTTGAGCTTATGAGGAAACTCATGACTTCTAGAATGACGGAGGGTTCGTCTGTGCGCGAGCATGTGCTCGGGATGATTAATCATCTCAATGAGCTAGATCTGCTCGGTGGAGGTATCGAAAATGAGGCTAAGGTCGACATGATACTCCACTCTCTCCCCAAGAGTTATGAGAACTTCCGTCTCAACGCAGTGATGGGCAAGAAGAAGTTCACTTTGAACGAATTGCTCAATGAACTCGTTGCTGCTGAGGGAGTTATGGGGAAGAGTCCACAGGCATTAGCTACTGCCAAAGGCTCTCACTTTGCACCGAAAGGTGGGAAGAAGTGGAAAAAGCCAAGTGGCAAGAAAGGTCAAGGAAAAAGTGGGAGCAAGAATGTAGGCCCGACCGGTGGTGTTAAAAAGCCAAAGCCAAAGGGAAAGGGGAAATGCTACAAGTGTCAGAGAACTGGACATTGGAAGGTTGACTGTCCCTTGATGAAGAATGCTCAAGGTACGCCTCTAGCCTTAGTAACTGAAATGTGTTTAGTTTCGAGTACTGCCCATTCGTGGGTGGTGGACTCGGGTGCAACTGATCATGTATGTTACACCTTGCAGGGGTTCCTGCTGAAAAGGGAGCTGAGTAGAGGCGAGCTGACCGTCTCCATGGGAAACGCAGCAACTGTTGACGTAGCTGCTATTGGAGATGTTCATTTATCTTTTGAGGGTCATGTTTTAGTTTTGAGAGACGTACTATATGTTCCTGTTTTTCGTAAAAACTTAATTTCTACCCGCCAGTTATGGAAAGATGGGTATTCTGTTCTTTTGGATGATCGTGTTACATTCATGAAAGACGGAAAGGTTTTGTTTTATAGTACAACTGATTCTCTTTATACTATTACATGCACGTACGATTATTCTTCATCTGTTAATGCTTTAACTTCAAACCAAAAGAAGAGAAAGGCTTCTTCTCTAGAGAACCAAACTCTTCTTTGGCATCTAAGATTGGGTCACATCAATCTGCGTAGGATCCAAAGACTGATTTCTGATGGAACATTGGAGTCATTCCAAGTTGAGCCAATCTCAGTCTGCGAATCCTGCATAGAAGGCAAGATGACAACTCGGCCTTTCAAGGCCAAGGGGTATAGAGCCAAAGAAGTGTTAGAACTGGTTCATTCTGACTTGTGTGGACCTATGTCCACTCAAGCTCGTGGAGGGTATGAGTATTTTGTCATTTTCATTGACGATTACTCAAGGTATGGATACATTTACTTGTTGCGCTACAAGTCTGAATGCTTTGACAAGTTTCAAACGTTCAAGGCGGAAGTAGAGACGCGACATAGTAAGAGTATCAAGTCATTGCGATCTGACCGCGGTGGCGAATACCTCAGCAACGAGTTTAGAGAATACTTGTCAGTATCTGGGATTACATCTCAGTTGACTACACCGGGTACGCCCCAACAGAATGGTGTGGCAGAGAGAAGAAATCGAACACTTTTGGAGATGGTTCGATCCATGATGAGTTATGCTTCTTTACCTATTTCGTTCTGGGGATATGCCTTGGAAACAGCTGGTTACATTCTAAACTTAGTTCCTTCTAAGTCGGTGGTAAAGACCCCGTCCGAGCTGTGGTCCGGGCGCAAGCCTAGTCTTTCCCACATCCGGATTTGGGGCAGTCCAACACATGTGCTGAACAAAGATGCCGATAAGTTGAGTTCTAGAACTGAAGTAAAGCTGTTTGTAGGATATCCTAGAGGAACGAAAGGTGGTTACTTTTACTGTCCTAAGGATCAGAAAGTCGTTATTAGCACTAACGCAAGATTCTTGGAAGAGGACTATGTAAATAACCACAAGCCAAGAAGCGAGATTGTACTCGAGGAAGTTAGAGGTGAGAGGACAACAAGTCAACAAACTCAGCCGATTGTGCAAGATGAAGTACCTCTAGTATCATCAGAATCTGCACCGGCTATCGATACTGAATCTTCTATAGTACCTCGTCGTAGTGGGAGGGTAACACAAGGCAAGTTACCCAGTCGATATGCGTTAGCCAATGAATCTTCGGATTCGGTGGATGACGGGCTTATCGAAGAAGACCCCTGGACCTATTCTGAGGCACTTGAAGATCCTAATGCTCTTGAATGGTATGAGTGTATGGTTTTGGAATTTGATTCGTTTACCACCATGGATGTATACGAGAAATGCGAGCTTCCAGAGGGCTGTGAAGCCATTGGTTGCAAGTGGGTATACAAGAGAAAGAGAGGACCAGACGGGAAGGTTACGGCCTTCAAAGCGAGACTAGTGGCGAAGGGTTACACCCAAAGAAAAGGAATCGATTACGATGAAACTTTTTCGCCAGTAGACATGCTTAAGTCTATTCGAGCTCTCTTGGCCATGGCTGCTCATATGAATCTAGAGGTATGGCAGATGGATGTCAAAACCGCATTCTTGAATGGATATCTTGAGGAAGATCGTGACATCTATATGCTGCAGCTTGAGGGATTCATAAAAGAAGGAGAAGAGCATTTGGTATGGAAGCTTAAGAAGTCCATTTATGGACTTAAGCAAGCTTCTAGGTCATGGAACAAGCGTTTTGATGACGTTGTCAAAACCAAGGGTTTTGAGCAATGTGTCAATGACAGTTGTGTGTACCGAGTTTGTATCGATGGGAGTTTGGTATTCCTAATACTCTATGTTGACGATATACTTCTCATTAGCGATAATGTGAATGTATTATCGGGCATTAAGGAGTGGTTATTCCAACAGTTTCAAATGAAGGATTTGGGAGAGGCAGCGTATATTCTCGGAATAAAGGTTGGTCGAGATCGATCTAAGAGAATGTTGAGCTTGTCTCAAACAGCCTATATTGATACTGTGTTGTCGCGCTTCAGCATGCAGGATGCCAAGAAAGGTTTTCTACCTTTCAGACATGGTGTCCCCCTATCTAAGGCGATGTGTCCTAAGACATCAAAGGAGATAGCGGACATGAAGAAGGTTCCTTATGCTTCGGCTGTAGGTAGTCTCATGTATGCCATGCATTGTACTAGGCCCGATATCTGCTACGCCGTTGGTGTAGCGGCTCGATATCAAACAAATCCTGGACAAGCTCATTGGACTGCTGTAAAGCACATACTCAAGTACCTTAAGCGGACTAGAGAGTATGCGCTAGTTTACCAGTCTGGTGATCTGACTCCGGTAGGTTATGTAGACTCCGATTATCAAGCTGATAAGGACAAACGGAAGTCTACATCGGGCTATGTGTTTATATTTGGAGGTGAAGCCATTGTGTGGAGAAGTGTAAAGCAGAAATGCATTTCACTATCCACAATGGAAGCCGAGTATGTGGCTGCTTGTGAAGCTGCCAAAGAGGCTGTGTGGCTCAAGAACTTCCTAGCAGAACTTGATGTGATTCCTAGTTTGCCTAGGTGCATCACGATTTATTGTGATAATAAGGCTGCCGTTTCGAACTGTAAGGAATCACGGTGTCAGCAAGCTGCAAAGCACATTGATAGTAGATATCACTATATCCGGCAGCTCGTGAAGCATGGAGAAGTGGCAGTAGAGCATATTGCGGGAGTTGATAATCTGGCTGATCCATTTACAAAGAGTCTACCTGCCTTGACGTTTAACAAGCATGTTGAAGGAGTTGGGGTACGCAACCTCCTAATACTAAATTAAACTTTAGTATAAGTGGGAGAAAGTGTAATAGATAGATGGATATTATCAGTATTATCTAATTGAACAGTTGCGAGAGTTGATAATCTGGCTGATCCATTTACAAAGAGTCTACCTGCCTTGACGTTCAACAAGCATGTTGAAGGAGTTGGGGTACGCAACCTCCTAATACTAAATTAAACTTTAGTATAAGTGGGAGAAAGTGTAATAGATAGATGGATATTATCAGTATTATCTAATTGAACAGTCGCATTGTATACTAAAAGTTTGCTTTAGTATAAGTGGGAGAATTGAAGGGTTGTATACTGAAAGCAAGCCTTTTATGCTTGTATACATTTGATACCTTGTATCCACTGTTATTCTTCTATCTGAAATATTGTTATTGCATGATCATATTATAGTCCAATTATCTCATACCTAGATTATATGGTGTGTGGTTTATCACAGAAGATCTTATAATCGGTAAAGTTGAGATAGAAGTCGTGTTCACAGTTGAGACAACTTCGGACGAGTTGTCAGTTTTAGACTGTAGCATAAATGGAAAATAGTTTGTCTTGGCTATTTATTTATGCTAGTACATTTATGTATTGAATGGATCACAGTGAGATGTGTTCTTATATTCTGACTGATTAAGAATCGAGATCTCGGAGACTTAAATGGTCTTAACCTTAATTGAATTAATCGGTGTGAATGATTGATTGTCTATTGCTTTGATTTATCATGGGTGAGAGCTCTGTCTGAAGCTCAATATACTCGATATCTTGGGTGATAGCGATTGTTGTTTGGCACGCGATTGAATTGCAATAAGGATCCGTGTCCTGCTAATAACAGGCTGATAATATCCTCTCGAGGAACGTAATAAATTTATCGTATTAAACCCTGCAGGTGGAATCAGTTCCGATACGATAATAAGTTTAAGTGGTAGCACTCGATATGTCGTTTATTATTAAACGACTAATTAATTAATTAATGGACCGTCAGAGGAATTAATTAATTAATGGATATTGAATATCTTAAACGCGGAGATTAATTAAGTCAAATGCTAGCCCCGACTCACCTAACAAATTTAGCGGTAATTCAGTATTAATTTTCTAGTGGAATAAATTAATACTTGTGTCTCGATTTATATTCTTGGGCTGAATATGGAAATCGAGCACTGGGAGGCCAATACTTTATTCGAGCTAGTAGATCCCCGTTTGGCCCAATTAAGGCCCAGCTCTCTATGGGGCCAGCCGTCTATTATTGATCTATTTAAGCCTTTGGGCTTTGTTTGATGGATCTAGTTAGTGGGCTTATTATTTAGGTATTTAATTACCTAGTATAAATAATAAGGAGTCCACTAATTCTCCTCACTTGTCATTTACGTAAAAACAAAAGAGACAGAAATCTGGAGAGGAGTAGGCGGCGGCTGTCACCCATAGGAAGAGAGAACTCGAAGCTTGTAGCCACCCTACATCGAGTACTGCTGTGGGAAACAAACGAAAGATCAACACTGGAGTCATTAACCTCTCAGTTTGCAGGTATATCTTGTTTCCTACTTCTTTAGGAGCATGCTTAGGAAGGTTTTTGTATGAACTTGTTAGACATCCAGAATGGATCGTGGGTACTCGAGCCATATTTCAATATACGGTTCCTTCACAATTAATGTAAGTGAAGTAGTGACAAATATAAAGTTAAGTAAGTAACGTATTATGTGGGTCCTACTACTATAAATAGAAGTGACAATCATTTCGTGGACAAACTTCAATGGCAAAAGTGGCAATCATTTTGTGGACGAGGGAGTATTACATTTTGGTGTTTCATGAGCTATTGAGCTAATAAGGGAACGACACGTGGCATGACTAAGGTTCAAGCTCTAGGGTATAAACTATAATGAATAAGTATATACCCTAAATCATTTATGTTCTAAATTTTGTACCCTTAATTATGTCATGTGTCGTCCACTTATTAATGCAATAGGTCATGTAACACCGAAATGTAATATTCGAATCCTATGTGGATAGATTTATTCAGTTCCATGGTTTTTTTTTTTAATTTTATATATAAGTGCCTAAGTGGAAATATTATTTTGGATTCAGCAATAATGCTCGTAAAACTCCCTACGGACCAGAATAAGTGGCTCATTTTCCATATCGTGGTGTCAACTAACAAGTGGTTTATACTATATAAGCAATAAATTAACTCTTCAAAAGTTGTGGGTCATACACTTTAACCAATTTTACACTTCACCTTCTTACCCGTGCCAAAACAAAAAGAGCTACTTGTTCCGAGTCCGAGGGAGTACTAATATATTTATGATTTATGAAAACATACTAAAACCAAATCCGCTAGGGTGTCCTCAAGTAATGTATGATTTCGCAACCTGACTCGATTTTCAAATACTTTAAAAAAGCCCACGTGTTAATCGATTGGGAAGCAGACGTGGACGACGTGGACATAATTGGAACAACGTCGTTTTAGAGCTACACTTGAGGATAATTGAAGCAAAAAACGATTCATCTTATCATCACTTTAGGGCTACAATCGTGCACTCGCAATCAAAATAGAAAGCAACCAGGCGTTTGAAGGAAAATAAAAGGAAAGTGAGACCTTGTTATTGGGACGGAGGGAGTACATTCTAATAGATCTTAACAAATGGAGAAAGCATGCATGTTCCCGTCATAATTATAGTTAAACAAGTAATTAATGAGTTGATCACATGAGGCGACTAATGATGTAACGACCCGCCACCCGGCCTATGCGGATCGACCGGATCGCCACAGGGAAGAATACTTAGAAACGTTTTAATTTGGAAAAGTAAATAGAAATAGGATACATGTTTAATAAGTAAACATGATCATAGAATCAAATGAGTTTTATTCAACGATAAACTTTCCCCAAATCATAGCTAGGATTTGAAGTATGAAGACTTCGGACCCTGCACGGCGGAAAAATAAAAAAAAAGTTTCATCGATTACCCGCGATCTGGAAATCGGAATAAAAGAAAACGGAAATAAGTTCGGAATTCAAGTTTGTCTAATTTATTACATATTAAAATATGTAACTACCACAATACGATAAGCAAAATAGCGATGACGATCTAAACGATCGCCAACCATTTAACCTCGGAAGCCATCACACCACTTTTCATCCCATCGCTCATCCTGCATTTAAAACAAAAGATTTTGGACTGAGTACTAGCGTACTCAGTGAGTTCTTGCCCTCTTTGGCAAACATTTTATCTCAAAGCATTTTCACAAAGATATTGCATGCTACTATGGGACGATACTTTGAAAAGAAAACATTTGAATCCAATATGAGTGTAAAACATTTTATCCTAGAACAAATCTCGTCTAGTGCGCACAATTACTTACTTACTCCATCGTGTTACCAGCCAGGACAATTAAGGGGGTAGCTAGCCCCGTCAATTGGACCGAGTTGCTACCATGGGAAATCCCTTTTGATTTCACCCATAAACAGTCTTCTGTGTACACACCCCTACTCGATCAAAGCCGGGGACCGATCGTTTAATAGTGGTCGGCACCCTATGGTGAAAACCGTTAACGGAAGGAATACCGGTTCTTTGGTAAACACAACAATGAGTAATAAAGCATGCATATCATTTTCTTGAGAAAGAGCTTAGGGTTCATTAACCCGAAATTTACCTCCGTAGGATTCTAACCCACGGTTTGAAAATAGGAACTCACCTTTCACTTCTTGTTAGGTAAATTGGTTCCTTGAGTAGTATTGCCGATGTCTCCTACAAGACGATCTAACAATCTTAGGCTTCTAATTTAAGAAAGACCAATGAGGTTTATAACAATGTCCTAGGTCCACCTATTCCCGATTTATTCTTATATTAAAAATCCGTTTCATGTCATGTCACGTAACACACATAAGATGCTCATATAATATATTTTACATATGCATTTCATCCAATACTTATGCTCAAATAAATATTTTTGGAACATAATCTTTAAAATAATTCACCAAAAATAATTAGTAAATTTTTGGATTCATGTATATACATACAATCAGCACATATATCAATTAATAAAGTCAATACACTTAATCAAATTAATAAAATCATGCAAAGTTGATTTTTAAATATTAAGAAGTTCGCTGAGAAATTTATACAAACAGTTGGCGTGCAATAATTTATTTTCAAGTAGGCATGTTGAACGTATCATAACAAAATGATCAAGGATGACAAAAATATATTGATTATCATTCTCAAAAGCTCTTACTGCATACTTTACCATGAAACTGACCTCATGTACAAATTAGTAATGGTTTGAGATTTATTTTAGAATGAAAACGGGTAGCTGCACAATTATTTCATATGTCAATAAACTCAACAAATAGACTAGAATTAGTAAAATACGTCCGTACGTTATAGAATAACTTTTTAAGTTATTTATACACTTTCATACTCTGCAAAACAAGGTTTAGTATTAAACTAATACCATTATTTTTTGAAGAATCGTTTTCATATTCATGTTCATGTTGAATAATCTGTTTAGCATTTTGTTGAACAGTTGGCGTGCAGCAACTTGTGATTCCCATTCATCATCCATATTCTAGAGGTTCTTTTTTTCACGGTATACTTGACATGATGATGGATTTCTTATCATTACAGAGACATTGTTAACTCTATTTTAACATGCAATTAAGTGTAATAGAAAATATTTCACGGTTTGAAAGTTATTCTCATCGGAAGGTGACTACGCGGTTTCAAAAACTGTTCGTGCAATGATTTTCTAGGAGGTACTATGTTCAATTTACTCAATACAAAACCTTCAAATTTTGCAGGTATATAGAAGGCATGTCATAGAACAACATATAAAAATTTCAAAGCATTTGAAGTACACTAACCTACTAAAAAAACTATCGACTTATCTCGGCAACATGTTGTAAAAACGAAATAACATTCATAACTTGGATCTTTATGTTTAGTTTCTCTAAGCCGTAAATCTCAACAAATATTCATCATATCTCTTATATCATGCAGATTATATAACAAGAGATATACGGGGGTCGATTCCCGACATATTCGACATCCAACAAAGTCACAAATATTATCAAAACGTAGTAAAACAACCGATAGACTTCTACTCCAACATGCTCACTCACATCCTATCATTTTTAGCCATGCTCAACCTCTAATCCACCTAAACATGCTCCTATAGTCATAAACAAGATTATCAAGAGGATGAAAGTGAGCCGAGATACCTAGCCTTCAAACTCTCAACTCTCGATCGCCCTCCCGATCGCTTTCTCGATTTTTCTCTCGTGTCCAGCTGCTGCTAGTTGCTGCTCGTAGTTTTTGCTCCTCTGCTCCCTCTCCGTAGAGTTCCGACGGCGACGGCAAGGTGGCGGAATGGAGGTAATTGACAGTAGAAGGAATGGAACTAAGTATAAGGTGGAGGATGTATATTTTAGAGGGTGGTGCTGCAGAAATGAGCGAGAGAAATGAGGTTGTGATACCCCGAGTTTTTAAACCTTTAGAAAGCGCTTAATTAACCGAGTGAGTTAAAAGATGAGAAATTAGGAGTAAAATTTTTCTTTTCTAATCGAAGAGAATCGAGTAAAACGTTTAAATTGCTTTGTGAGTTTTGTGTGAAATTGTCTGCTTTATTTATCTGAGATGATAATGATGTGATATGCTTGTTGAATTATTTGTATGAAGATGAGTATGATATTAATTTCAAAAATAATTCCGAGAAGTTTGCTTAATTGAATTAGCATAATTTTAATCGCCGAGAAATATATTTATACCGATGAACTTAGAATAGAATTGAATTAGAATCTTCGAACTTAGAATTTCTTTTAAGATCACTGAGATAGGGTAAGAACTTATCCGAGAATTGAGAAGAGTAATGAGGAATTAATCTTTAAAGGATTAATAAATGGATTAATAAGCCGACTAAATTCCTTTAATATTTAAAAGACTAAATGATCGAACTCATTAATCTTTTAATTGAGACGTAAAATAGGATTGAGATGTTTAGTATCAAAAGTGAGACGAGAAGAGGTTAGACCCGTTAATAGCATAAAAAGGAATTAATACGAATCATTTTATCCGGAAAACCTTTTACGACCGGGTAATTAACACCCGTAACGACACGACGAAGACACGTGTCACTCACCTCTCTCCCTCTCACGCCACCTCACTCTTCCTCTCACATCAATCTTTAATTTCCAAGACTAATTGCCATGATTATGTTTTCTTCATGATCTTAGAAAAAGTCTACATGCAAGATCACATCATATCACATCACACCAAGTTCCAACACTAATTTGCCATCATTTTTATTCTAAATGTTTATGATCATGTGCATGCAAAAGCTATTTCCTATCTATTCCTCTCTCACTCTTTCGATCTCTCTCTTATTGCCAAGAGATAATTTTATTTATTCATCTAACACACTACTCTCCATCAAGAAACAAAAAAGAAAGAAAAACTTCCTCTCTCTCTCTCTAATGCCGTGAGGCATACACACTCGCACACACTTGGAAATTCTTCCATTCAAGCCTTGAATTCAAGCTTCAATCACATGCAAATCAAGAGAAGGTCATCACCACCATCTTAATCCTTCCAATCTTCATGTAAAAGGTAATAATCCTTCAAAATCTTGAATTGAAATCCAATTATCATTCCCCATTTTTCTTCATTTTGGCTCTTAAGCCCTAAAAGAGATGGATGACTAATTCCATGTTATTCTTTTTGAGGATTCAAGAAGACTTCCTTCTTCCTTCAAATCCAAGCTTTGAAGCTTCATTTTCCATCCATTCCAATTCCAAGAGCCAAGGAGAAGAATTCCATTTAAATTAAAGTATGATATTCATTTGTTTAGTTGTAAATATGTATATCTCTATGTCCTAAAAGAAAGAAACTATGCATGCATGCTATTTAAATTATGTTTAGGCAAACTTAGGATGTGCATGATAACTTGGATCTTTATGTTTAGTTTCTCTAAGCCGTAAATCTCAACAAATATTCATCAAATCTCCTATATCATGCAGATTATATAACAAGAGATATACGGGGGTCGATTCCCGACATATTCGACATCCAACAAAGTTACAAATATTATCAAAACGTAGCAAAACAACCGATAGACTTCTACTCCAACATGCTCACTCACATCCTATCATTTTTAGCCATGTTCAACCTCTAATCCACCTAAACATGCTCCTATAGTCATAAACAAGATTATCAAGAGGATGAAAGTGAGCCGAGATACCTAGCCTTCAAACTCTCAACTCTCGATCGCCCTCCCGATCGCTTTCTCGATTTTTCTCTCGTGTCCAGCTGCTGCTAGTTGCTGCTCGTAGTTGCTGCTCCTCTACTCCCTCTCCGTAGAGTTCCGACGGCGACGGCAAGGTGGTGGAATGGAGGTAATTGACACTAGAAGGAATGGAACTAAGTATAAAGTGGAGGATGTATATTTTAGAGGGTGGTGCTGCAGAAATGAGGGAGAGAAATGAGGTGGAGGGTTCTGTTTATAGTTGGGGGGAGAGAGGAATCCTCTCATGTTGCTGCTACGTTGAGGAGTGAAGGAGGAGTGTTTCTTCTTTCAGTTTCTAAAATGATTGAAATGCAGGGAAAATGAGAGGGGAAGGGAGAGGTGACGTTGGGGCTTGGGATAGTAGGTGTAGTTGCTGAATTTTAATCATTATGAGACTACTATACAGTAAAATTTTCCTCCTTCCCAAGAGGAGTTTATCGCTCCTTTTCTTCCTTTTTTGTCTATAGTGTTTGTTTTATCTATTAACTACACTTTATTGCACCCATCAAACCATATACACACTCACACACGCATACAACCTATATATAATATTACATTATAAATATATTTATTTAAAGGTTCGTCTCTTTGAATCGTGGCTTGTCGTTCCTTAGTCGAATCGTATTTTCGATCGAGTATTCTAGAAGAATTTAATATTACGTTTCTAACGAGCCCAATATTGAATATTAAATCCTAAATGGATTTTCCTAAAAATTGACGAGAAGATATACGAAATAATTTCACATTGTCACAATTATATATATATTTTTATCACATACGATTAATTATTTCTAAATAATCAAAATAATCGATTCACACAATCACATAGTCACATATTCATATTTTGAAGTAAATAGAACCACATGAATAATTGAAACATATAGATATGTGATGCATGATGAAATTGGATTTTAAATCCCTTTGATTTTATTATCTAAGATAAAATCTATTTTGAACTTATAAATAGAACTTTCATTAACTTATTTATTTTTGAAAGTTTTCGGAAAATAGGGACCTTCTAATAGGTATCTTATTCTTAAATTGAAAAATTCTAGGGACGAAAATTCGGGCTTTTACAAATGATAAGGTGAAATTGCTATGTATTACGAATAATATACTCCCTCTGTCCCGTTCATCTTCAAACATATTCCTTTTTGAGATGTCCCATTCATCTTGTATACATTTCCTTTTATGAAAATAATTAGATAATCACTTTATCCAGTTTTCATAAAAGGAAAATAATTAGATAATCACTTTATCCAGTTTTCATAAAAATAAACTGGATAAAGTGATTATCTAATTATTTTTATAAAAGAAAATGTATACAAGATGAATGGGACATCCCAAAAAGGAATATGTTTCAAGATGAACGGGATAGAGGGAGTACATTATTCGTAATACATAGCAATTTCACCTTATCATTTGTAAAAGCCCGAATTTTCGTCCCTAGAATTTTTCAATTTAAGAATAAGATACCTATTAAAAGGTCCCTATTTCACGAAAACTTTCAAAAATAAATAAGTTAATGAAAGTTCTATTTATAAGTTCAAAATAGATTTTATCTTAGATAATAAAATCAAAGGGATTTAAAATTCAATTTCATCATGCATCACATATCTATATGTTTCAATTATTCATGTGGTTCTATTTACTTCAAAATATGAATATGTGACTATGTGATTGTGTGAATCTATTATTTTGATTATTTAGAAATAATTAATCGTATGTGATAAAAATATATATATAATTGTGACAATGTGAAATTATTTCGTATATCTTCTCGTCAATTTTTAGGAAAATCCATTTAGGATTTAATATTCAATATTGGGCTCGTTAGAAACGTAATATTAAATTCTTCTAGAATACTCGATCGAAAATACAATTCGACTAAGGAACGACAAGCCACGATTCAAAGAGACGACCTGCATGTTTAGAAACACACGCAGGGCTGAGTACTTCGTACTCAGTGAACACAAGCCAAAACATTTGAATAAAGATGCTTCTTAAAGCTATAATAATTGAACTTGCCTTGCCGAACATCACAAGTATATAAGCAGTTTTAAAACAGTTTTACTTGTGCATGTTAAAAACATTTTCTTTTAAACAGACTGCGCAGTCAAATATCATATAATATATCAGTATGTATCATCTATCACAAACAATATCACTGTGCCGAGAAGTAGGCCTCCTTCTCGAGCACTGTGACCGGCCTAACCGAAGCAAGGCTCACAGTCACCTCAACATATACCACACGTGGGTTCCTGCTTTTCACAGGATAATAACATCTCCATATAAATAGATGATAACACATACCAAACTTCAATAAAAACGGCAAGTCAATCATATTTGAAAACATATCATAATACTTAATAGCATAAATAATTTTCATCGATAGTTTTGGTTCAGAAAAGCCCACCTGACTTCCGAAGAACTAGCTAGGTGGTTTAGGGCTATTTGTCCTCGCTTAAAGATCCGTCCGATTCGATCCTTCACAGTTCGACATCGATAGGAAAAATAAGATATATGAACGACGGACACAAAGGCGTTGGACTTTAACTGAAGGACTTCTATTTGAGTCGTCTCTCTCTTCGCTTTAACTTTTCTAAAGGATCTCGCGTTCTCGCCTTTAAACCTTAACTCTACTCGAATTGGTTAAAACTATTAATCGACGGCTTAACACATTTCTCGTTTTAATCAATAACGTCATCGTCTACATTCTATTACTCGAGTTTTCTTTCAAAGATTTCACTTGATTCTCGACTTATCAATCAATCATTCAACCATTTGCATACAAGATAATTCAATTAACTTTATCATCATAACGGATATCGTGCATATAAACATTTATTCAATCATGTAATAAAATCAAATAAATCAAACATACTTTAAGACACATTAACATTCATTCAATTTAGATCCTAAAACTTAATTCGATTATGCATTTCTTTTTATGAAGGTTCAACTATTTACTCTATCTTTCTTATTTATTTTTAAATTGATTCTCATTTCTTAACTCGATTATTGTTTTTCTAATTAATTACTCGGTGATTTATCTCGGTTTATTCTTAATTTGTTTGGTTGAAAACAATGTACTCAATTAATTATTTAATTCTTTTAGGGTTTTAGTTTCTTTTTCTTCTCTTAATTCACCGATTAAACCTAATATTCGATTCTCCTAACGATTTCTTCTCACTCGATTATCACATGCACATCCTAAGTTTGCCTAAACATAATTTAAATAGCATGCATGGATAGTTTCTTTCTTTTAGGACATAGAGATATACATATTTACAACTAAACAAATGAATATCATACTTTAATTTAAATGGAATTCTTCTCCTTGGCTCTTGAAATTGGAATGGATGGAAAATGAAGCTTCAAAGCTTGGATTTGAAGGAAGAAGGAAGTCTTCTTGAATCCTCAAAAAGAATAACATGGAATTAGTCATCCATCTCTTTTAGGGCTTAAGAGCCAAAATGAAGAAAAATGGGGAATGATAATTGGATTTCAATTCAAGATCTTGAAGGATTATTACCTTTTACATGAAGATTGGACGGATTAAGATGGTGGTGATGACCTTCTCTTGATTTGCATGTGATTGAAGCTTGAATTCAAGGCTTGAATGGAAGAATTTCCAAGTGTGTGCGAGTGTGTATGCCTCACGGCATTAGAGAGAGAGAGAGGAAGTTTTTCTTTCTTTTTTGTTTCTTGATGGAGAGTAGTGTGTTAGATGAATAAATAAAATTATCTCTTGGCAATAAGAGAGAGATCGAAAGAGTGAGAGAGGAATAGATAGGAAATAGCTTTTGCATGCACATGATCATAAACATTTAGAATAAAAATGATGGCAAATTAGTGTTGGAACTTGGTGTGATGTGATATGATGTGATCTTGCATGTAGACTTTTTCTAAGATCATGAAGAAAACATAATCATGGCAATTAGTCTTGGAAATTAAAGATTGATGTGAGAGGAAGAGTGAGGTGGCGTGAGAGGGAGAGAGGTGAGTGACACGTGTCTTCGTCGTGTCGTTACGGGTGTTAATTACCCGGTCGTAAAAGGTTTTCCGGATAAAATGATTCGTATTAATTCCTTTTTATGCTATTAACGGGTCTAACCTTTTCTCGTCTCACTTTTGACACTAAACATCTCAATCCTATTTTACGTCTCAATTAAAAGATTAATGAGTTCGATCATTTAGTCTTTTAAATATTAAAGGAATTTAGTCGGCTTATTAATCCATTTATTAATCCTTTAAAGATTAATTCCTCATTACTCTTCTCAATTCTCGGATAAGTTCTTACCCTATCTCAGTGATCTTAAAAGAAATTCTAAGTTCGAAGATTCTAATTCAATTCTATTCTAAGTTCATCGGTATAAATATATTTCTCGGCGATTAAAATTATGCTAATTCAATTAAGCAAACTTCTCGGAATTATTTTTGAAATTAATATCATACTCATCTTCATACAAATAATTCAACAAGCATATCACATCATTATCATCTCAGATAAATAAAGCAGACAATTTCACACAAAACTCACAAAGCAATTTAAACGTTTTACTCGATTCTCTTCGATTAGAAAAGAAAAATTTTACTCCTAATTTCTCATCTTTTAACTCACTCGGTTAATTAAGCGCTTTCTAAAGGTTTAAAAACTCGGGGTATCACAACCTCATTTCTCTCGCTCATTTCTGCAGCACCACCCTCTAAAATATACATCCTCCACCTTATACTTAGTTCCATTCCTTCTACTGTCAATTACCTCCATTCCGCCACCTTGCCGTCGCCGTCGGAACTCTACGGAGAGGGAGCAGAGGAGCAAAAACTACGAGCAGCAACTAGCAGCAGCTGGACACGAGAGAAAAATCGAGAAAGCGATCTGGAGGGCGATCGAGAGTTGAGAGTTTGAAGGCTAGGTATCTCGGCTCACTTTCATCCTCTTGATAATCTTGTTTATGACTATAGGAGCATGTTTAGGTGGATTAGAGGTTGAGCATGGCTAAAAATGATAGGATGTGAGTGAGCATGTTGGAGTAGAAGTCTATCGGTTGTTTTACTACGTTTTGATAATATTTGTGACTTTGTTGGATGTCGAATATGTCGGGAATCGACCCCCGTATATCTCTTGTTATATAATCTGCATGATATAAGAGATATGATGAATATTTGTTGAGATTTACGGCTTAGAGAAACTAAACATAAAGATCCAAGTTATGAATGTTATTTCGTTTTTACAACATGTTGCCGAGATAAGTCGATAGTTTTTTTAGTAGGTTAGTGTACTTCAAATGCTTTGAAATTTTTATATGTTGTTCTATGACATGCCTTCTATATACCTGCAAAATTTGAAGGTTTTGTATTGAGTAAATTGAACATAGTACCTCCTAGAAAATCATTGCACGAACAGTTTTTGAAACCGCGTAGTCACCTTCCGATGAGAATAACTTTCAAACCGTGAAATATTTTCTATTACACTTAATTGCATGTTAAAATAGAGTTAACAATGTCTCTGTAATGATAAGAAATCCATCATCATGTCAAGTATACCGTGAAAAAAAGAACCTCTAGAATATGGATGATGAATGGGAATCACAAGTTGCTGCACGCCAACTGTTCAACAAAATGCTAAACAGATTATTCAACATGAACATGAATATGGGTTCTCAACATCAACAACGCATTATCGCTTGATACTGAAAAATCTTTAACTTCTCCTCTTCTCACCTTCATTCGTAACTTTTCCATTTCTTCGTCTCTTCTCTGGCCTTCTACAATACGGGTTCTCAAGTCAGGCACTACTGTCAAGGTAGCAATCACTTGGCGGTACGATTACTTCAATCTTCATCTTCGCAAATTCTTCCATCAGCTCAACTTTGTTGGTTAAAAGGAATCCTAATTTGGTACTATCCGAATCTTCTTTCCTTTTTCTCCTACTTAACGCGTCAGCTACTACGTTCGCTTTACCGGGATGATAAGATATCTTGCAATCGTAGTCTTTCACTAGCTCAAGCCATCTTCTCTCTCTCATGTTTAACTCCTTCTGCTCGAAGAAGTACTTCAGGCTCTTGTGATCTGAGAATATCTCACACTTCGCTCCATAAAGGTAATGTCGCCATATCTTCAAAGCATGAACGACGGCTGCTAATTCCAGGTCATGAGTTGGATACTTCTCTTCATGAGGTTTGAGTTGCCTGGAAGCAGATGCAATCACTTTTCCATTTTGCATTAGCACACATCCTAGTCCTTGAGCAGATGCATCGGTATAAACAATAAAATCTTTATCTGGCTCGGGTAGGGCTAGAACTGGGGCTGTCGTCAATCTCGTCTTGAGTTCTTGAAAACTTTTCTCACACTCTTCTGTCCACGTGAACTTCGTCTCTTTCTTCAACAGGCTCGTCATCGGCTTCGCGATCTTAGAGAATCCTTCGATGAATCTCCGGTAGTATCCTGCCAAACCAAGGAAACTACGGATTTCATGCACTGACGTTGGGGATTTCCATTCTTGCACAGCCTTCACCTTCTCCATATCCACTTTGATTCCTTCGGACGAAACGACATGTCCTAAGAAATTTACTTCCCTTAACCAAAATTCACACTTAATGAATTTGGCATACAGCTTTTCTGCTCTAAGTGTTTCCAACACAATCCTTAAATGTTCTTCATGCTCAGCTTCACTTCTTGAATACACCAAAATGTCGTCTATAAAGACAATCACAAACTTATCCAAAAATTCGTGAAAAACTCTATTCATCATATCCATAAACACTGCCGGGGCATTTGTTAATCCAAATGGCATTACTATGAATTCGTAATGTCCATATCTCGTTCTAAAAGCAGTCTTTGGAATATCTTCTTGCTTGATCTTCAGTTGGTGGTCTCCAGACCTTAAGTCAATCTTGGAGAAAACACCGGCTCCTTTTAGCTGGTCAAACAAATCGTCTATCCTTGGCAAAGGATATTTATTCTTTAGCGTAATCTTGTTTAACTCTCGGTAGTCCATGCACATCCTCAAACTACCGTCTTTCTTCTTCACAAACAAAATCGGAGCACCCCAAGGCGATACACTTGGTCGAATGTAGCTTATGTCCAACAATTCTTGCAGTTGGATCTTCAACTCTTGAAGTTCCTTTGGGGCCATTCTATACGGTGCCTTGGATATCGGGGCTGCTCCGGGTTCTAAATCAATTGAAAACTCCAATTGACGATCAGGGGGTAAGCCTGGTAACACTTCTGGGAACACATCCTTGAATTCTCTTACGACTGGAACATCATCGATACTTAACTCATGATTCTCGTCCTTATTCAGATAGACTAAGTACGCTTGGGTACCTCTCTTCCGCATCAAACTTTGCGCTTTCATGGCTGAAATTATCGGCACGCTCTTCTTCATTCTCTTTTCTACTCCGAAATCTATGGTCGACTCTTCTCCAGGGGTTTTAAACGATATTTGCCTCAAGTCGCATCGGATCGTCGCAAAATTCTCGGTTAGCCAATCCATTCCTAGGATTATATCAACGTCACGCATTTGGATCACATTCAGGGATTTCGCGACTAACTTACGGTTTTCGACTTCAAATTTTAGATTCGAGCAAACACACGAAACTAACGCAGACTTTCCTAAAGGGGTTGCGACACTAAGCATCTGATTCGATTCTTTTACTTCTAGTTCTAGGTTCTCTACGCAAATACTAGATATAAACGAATGCGAAGCTCCGGTATCGAACAAAACAAATACAGGTATGTTGTTAAGCTTTCCCATACCTGCCAGATTTCCTTTCTCCTTCTCTTGCGGCTTCTGCTCAATCGCGTACGTTCTTTGGAAAAGCGGCGGTTCTTGCTGAGGAGGTTGCTGCCTTGGCTGCGGCGGCTTACGTTGGCGCGGGACGAACTTTTGCAGAGGAGCTGCCTCGATGGCTTTCATCTGCGACGGCTGGAATTGGTTCGGTCTTCCGCTTCTAAACCCTTGTTGCTTACTTGGGCACTGGTTTGAGAAATGACCAGGTTGACCATAAGTGTAGCAAACGTTACTCCCGCTCTTACAAACGCCTTGGTGCATCTTTCCGCATTTCGCACAGGGAGGGAATCCAAAAGGTCCAATGGGTAGGTTACCTCGATTCATCTGCGGTGCCTTTCCCTTCTGGGGCTGCGCTTGGCTCTTTCCTTGCCACTGCTTCTTGCTTGGTTGATTTCCACCATTCCACTTTCCTTTTTTTTTTTCTGAACTGGCCGAACTGGGGTTGTTGAGCAGACGTGGTCGTGATCATCTGGCTTTGGGGTTGGGGATTCACTGGGGGTTGCGATCCTTTTTCCGGTTGCATTGCTAATTCTATGTCCAAAGCTCGGTTTAAAGCTTCAGCGTAAGTCAAACCACTTTGACTGGCGAGAACCACTCGAATATCTTGCCTAAGTCCTGCTCTGAATAACTCGCACATCTTCTCGTCGGTATCGACCATATCGGGCGCAAAACGGGCTAACTCGCAAAATTCCCAGTCATACTCAGCTACAGATCTTTTCCCTTGCTTCAGAATAGCAAACTCGTTGGACTTCTGCTTTCGGTAACTTCTTGGCACAAACTTTTCGTATAACGCTTCTTTGAACTGATCCCATGACAATTCTTCACGTTCTTCGGGAGAATACATCCTTTGTTTCGCTTCCCACCAGTATTCGGCTGTCCCTTTTAACTGGTACGCCATGCATTCCAAACGCTCGCGATCGGAACAACGGAGGAAACGAAAAATTCGCTCTAAAGAACGAATCCAGTCCTCGGCATCAGCCGGACTGCCTTTACCGTCAAACGTTGGGGGATTTTGTCGGAGAAAAAGCTCTTCGACTCGTCTTTCGTTTTGAGGGGGCGGAGTAGGATCACGCTGCCCTTCTGGATTACCTTCTGGAATTCTGACGTTTCTGCGTCTGGGCGGCATTCTAAAGATTTTAACAAGGAAAACTTTAACCACTCTGGATTTTTAGCTCACAGGGAACCTTTCTCGACTCTGAACACATTTCTCTTTTGGGAGGAAAACGATTCTCGATCGGTACTTAGAATAATAAATAAACAAAAATTTTCTCAACAATTCATTATTTTAACTTCTTACATATACATGCATTTTATTCGATTTTAATAATCATCAAACATTCATATCATCATCATATATTCTCAAAACAATCAATCATAATCACAGAATAAATTATCATCACTTCATACTCATATACTCAATTTGATAACTCAAGAAATTCAATTTCAATTCAAAAGGACTTAATAATTCAACTTCAATTCGCTCGACGGCGGCCTTCTTTAAGGACTTATAACAAATAGGGAATTACTTGAAAAATTTCCCTTTTTCCTGACCAAATTATGCAAGTTTTCATCACAAATTACAACATAATTAAAAACATAACAGAGTTCATCTCTTTAACACACTCGAACTAAAAGCACTTAAGTTCAACGATTTTCTTGGAACACTCCTACACACAGGAATCATTTTCGCTTGGCCCCTTATCATCGTACTGCTCTGCTTCGGAATCTACTCCATAATGCTCTATGGGTTCTTCATCTTCCTCGGGGTCCTCTTCTTCCTCTTCTTCTTCCTCTTCAAGCATTTGACCTTCAAACAGCACGTCATCTTCTTCTATGTTGTCATCCTCAATGGCGAAACACTCACGCTCAGCTTCTCTCAAGGCTTCCTCGCAGTCTTCCAAGGTATAGTTCATCGCAGCTAGCTCAGATTCGATCCGTGGCTGGGTATTAGGATTCTCGTCTTGGTGACGGTGGAGAGCTACATCGGTGGAGATGCCAATTTGGGAGTCGTCTGGCCTTGCTGGAGAGGTAGATGTAGGAAACACATTGCTGGGTAGAGTCTGGAGATATCCTTTTCCTACAGTCGCTTCATCAATTGGTTCGCTTTCATTCTCAACGTCGTCGTCTAAACGAATTTTTCTAGAGGATTCTGCTAACCCGATTTTTCCTAAGCATCATTAATCGTCCTTAATGTGATTATGTGTGCTTAAGTGCTTCTTAAATGTTATTATATGTCATTATGTGCGATTATGTATGATAAAAATTTCCGAGAATAAATTTTCTCGTAAAATTACCAAAATACCCTGAAGGGCAAAATCGTATTTTTTCTCGTTTCAGAAACTCGAAACAAAGATGTGAAAGATTCTATGAGTATGAGAATATGAAATTTAGCATGAGTACGAGATTTAGAATTTTTCGACACAGTTGACTTTTTAGTGAATAGTAACTTTGACCCGGAAAAGTTGACCCCGGTCACCGAGCTCCGAATTTAGTTTAATCAGTGCCATTAGACTCTAAAATTTATTTTAAGACTATTAAAGCAAGTTAGAAAATTTTCCGAGATCGTTTGAGTCAAGTATGATTTTATTTGAAAGAATATCTAAGTGAATAGAGAATTTTTCCCGATTTCTTCGTTTCTTGGAATTTTGATTCGAAATTTAGGTTTTCTGAATCTATAAATTAATTCGTGAGTATTGATGCGAAGTAGAGTGAATTTGGATGTCGGGAAAGTGCCGAAGTTGAATTTTTAAGTCGAGAGAGTTAGATATTTTTATAGCGGATGTTTTATACCGTAAAATCTTTTCTTTCGGGGATTTCTACCCAATAAATAAAACAAGATTTCTCTCCTATTTTCCACAGCCCATGTCGACCCTCACAATGTAATTCACACATGTTTAATTCTCCATTTCCTTGCCCACTCTCACTTCGCCCACTCTCACTAAACTATCCAACTCTCAATATGGAAGGTGAAGACCACTCTCCCTTATCCCCTAAGATAACTCACGGTTTCTCTCTCTCATTTGCACCTATAAATAGCCCCCAACTCCTCCTCATAATTCACACCAACACATACAAAACATCTTCCATCTCTTCTCTCTTTCCATCAACTTTTCTTCTCCAAAAATCTGCCCAGAAAATTCAGCAGTCCTTATCTTCATATTTCCTTCATTCCAAGTTTAGGAAAGGAGCTAGAGTTGCATGGAATAGAGTCTAGCATAATCGAGGAAGCCAAAGGAGCAAGGTTCTATCTCTATCAATACGATTTTCATGTTTTTATGCCCTAGGAAAGTCGAAATTTTCTGCATGAAGTTTATGAAATATTAAGTTTTGATTCTTGAGTATTATCTTCATGATCATATATGTCATCCATGCATTAGGAAAAAAATGAAGAAATTTTAAGCTATGCATGTATATATATGAAAATCGTATGCTAGGGTTTTAGAAGAATTTCATGTTTTTGAATTTTGATCTTGATATTATGAACATGCATGAGTTAAAGAATGATAGTATGATGAAATAATGATGAAAAATCCATGAATGAATCGTCCATGTTGAAACCTAAGAATTAGGGTTTTGCATGCTTTTGTTGATTCTATGAACTTGATGATAGAAGTAATGATATTAAAGCATGATTTGATGAACTAGATAAGAAACAAGCATGTTTATAAAAATAATCACTTGAAGAAGATGATGAATAGTAGAATTTAAAAAGTTGCTATATAATTTGTATGATTATTTTGAGAATAAAAATTTATGATTCATGCATGATAAAGTATGACTATATAGGTAAAATGAAGCTAAGAATATGTAGGAGAAAAGTTTGATAGTAACGAAAATATTGCTTATTAAAAAAAAGTTATGGTTCTTAACATAGTTATTTTAGATGATGAATTAAAAAAATAAAAATATGTTTCTATTAATTAAAAGAAATAAATCCATAAGCTAAAGAAGTATAGATATTCAAGAAGTATGAAGAAATGAGTTAGGAATTTTATTTCTATGACAATACGAAATTAAATAGAGTTATAAGTAAAATAAGGCTATTAAAATAATAAAATTAAGTAAGATTTATTAATAATAATATAATCTGGAAAATATCAAATAAATTAGGAACCTATGTTTTTAAGAGGAATTGAATGAATTAATGTTATAAGAACTCAATTGGAGTAATTCTAAGTATAGTATTAAGTAAAAATATTGAAAAGGATTAAGAATAAAGAAGATAAAGTAGTGCATTAAATTAAACATAAAAACTGTAAAATTTTGGCTAAGTAAAAGTTGTAATGGATGTTATTAATGTAAATATGAGATTAAAACAAGATAGCCACTTGAATCACCTAATTTGGAGTTCATATGACTAAGTTATGAAAGAAACCATAAAATCAATAAATAAAGTTAAAAATCCGAAAATAATAAAAAAAAAATTAGCTAAGTTAAAGAATTAGAAGAGTTTAAATAATTTATTTAAGAATATTAGAAGTAGAATCGAGCAAAAACAAACCCTTATTAGTAAAAGAGACGAATACTAGAATTTAATAAGGATAAATAATATTTTCTCGATTTACGTGTCTAAAAATATAATCGAATGCAAAATTATTCATTTGAAACTATTTTAGATAAGGTGTATAAATTTGAGAATATTCGGAGCATGTCTATATATTTATCTTAGAAAACGTGTCGAGCGTCGACTCGATAAAAGTCGAATAAAAACTCAAATTGAAAAATAGAAATTGTATTTAGAATCCTTGAATTTTTCTAGGAAGAATGAAGTATATTTCATAAGAAAACGAGAACTAAAATTCGGAGATAAAAAGACGAACAAAAAAACAGAATATAAATATTGAATATTTGTACAAGTGTTGCATAAGTAAACATGTGTCATGTATGATGTGTTGTGTATAAGTATTATGCATGAATAAGCATATTTCTTGAATTTGTTTGAAATGAACTGATTAAGGAAATTAATAGTAATCAATTTCACTAAGTTATAAGTTATTGGTTTTGATAAATAAAGTGTATGAATATATGATCTTTCTTTAAGGAAAATTTAAAGTTTAGGACTTGGGTAGAATTTAAGTACCCGAGCGTTTACGAGTAGATAAATCGAGAATTTCAAACCCAAGTCATGTAGAGGTCCGAATAAGAGGGTTAAGTATTTATTTCTCCGAACTCGTCCTCATCGAATATTATTTTAGGACCGAGTGGAAGCGAAAAGTGATTCTCAAGGAAAGGAAAAGAAAAGGCCGAGCTAGTATCACATGACAGGTGGGCTTTTCTAAACTAAAACAAATGACGTGTGCACTTATTATATATTACGTGTGCTTTTCAAATTAATTGACTTGCCTAAATGTTTTAAATGTTTTGGTATGCAATCATCTACGTGTGGATATTATTATAAAGTCCTATGGACGCACGGGATAAAAGTCCTGTAAAACACGGGACGATGCATGCATTAAGGTGACTGTGAGCCTTGCTTCGATTGGGCCGGTCATGGTGTTCGAGGAGGAGGCCTACTTCTCGACACCACAAGAAGATGATTTGTAGATTGATTCGTACCTAAGATATAAGCTCAGCCTGCGCAGGTGATTTACAAAACAAAAATATTTTTATAACTGTCACAAGTGGTAAACTCTTTTAAAACAAGTATAAATATATCTAACCTTTGTGATGCAACAAAAGAGGCAAGTTTCAATTATATAGCTCTATCGAGCATGTTCTCAAATTATTGTCACAGCCCCAAATCCTGAGGGACGGCAAAGTCGGGGTACGACTAGGGATTGGATTAAAGAAGCGGGGAAGAAGGGGGATGAATAAGAATGAACGAATAAGCAGACATTAATAACAGAATAAACTACTATGAACAAGACTTCATTGAATAAAAGAGAGTCGATCTCGAAGGATCGCTCGACAGAGTTGATTCAAAGTAAATTCGATTTATGGTACATAACTTAAACCAAAGAAAAGATTTATACATAACAAAAGAACTAGTTTGCAGTGGAAAACGTGAAACTGAGACACTAGTCTTCCTTGTAATTCCCCGTAAATTCCTTACGTTCTTAAAATTTAAAGTTAATCAAATAAATGGCTTTGCACGCCTAAGTTTACAATTTTGTTGAATTCTAAGACTAACGGTCGAATCCGTTATTAAAAATAAATTACAGAAGTCAGCTAGATGACTACTGTATTTAGGATTAGCGCGTACGAGAAGTTTTTAGTTCGTAAACTTAGAACGGAAAACCGTCTAATTTTTACGTTTACAAAATTGCGATACAAACACGCCGAAAAAGTTTGTTTTTATGTTTTTCCGGACGAAACTCGGACTATGTCGTCCCGAGTTTTTGTCAAAATAATTTTGTAAATTTATTTTCTAATTAAGTTTATACGTTAGAATTTGTAAATCAAATCAAATCGCGACAATTTTGTACCGAACAACGTTTTTCGTCGTTCGTTTTCCCGTAGCGTCGGATCGCGCCGGAAAAAAACGTAACCCTCTAAACCTTCCCATGCAGCCGACACATCAGCCTTGTGAGTGGCAAACATGCATGTTGACTTGCTAATTGAATGACACCAAGCCTACACTTTACACATTATCAACATATTCATCATATCACACTACTTGAACAAAACAAAATCCTTTCTCCTTCTCTCCCTATCTCTCTCGGCAATTCTCTCTCTCTCTTCCTCAAACTTCATCTTCTCCACTTCTTCACCTCCATTGAAGACCTTCAAAGCTTGAAGAAATCATACAAGTCCTCAATCCATCCATTCAAACACCATACTTCTTTCCTTAATTCTCAAGGTATGATGATCCTTTTTAATCCTATCCAATCCTTTTTCTTTTTCCCTTCTTTTCTTCCTTGATCGAAATTTTGAAGTGGTAATATAGATGTTTTGATCTTAGAATAATGTAATTGGATGTGTTAGATATGATAATTGGAGATTAAAATGGAACAAAAATGAGAAACCTAACATCTATGTTAATACCGAAAAAATTAGACATTTTGTAGGATTTTTGTTTTTCTTCTTTTGATCATGGATTCATGCGCAGTAGATGATTAATTAGTGTTTAGAATGAAAAAGAATTGAAAGCCCTATGTGTTTGTGATTTTTAAGTTAGGGTTTTTGGATTGAATTTAGGGATTTTTGCATGTTAGTTAATTTTGGAATTGCAATTGGTTAATTGATGATATAAGAGATTGATTAGTAGATAAAATGTTGTTAATTGGGGAAGAAAATCACCCCCTTAATATCTTCATAAAACCAGAAATTTATAGGGTGAATAGGGGTTTTCATGTATTGATGTTAAGTGATAAATTGTTAATGGAATATAGTTGCAAATCATGTTAGTTGATAATAGAACTTAAATGAGAATTTTCTAAAATGTTTAATGAAACATAGGAGATGATAATCACCCTATAAACTGAGTTACAATGATGTTAAGATGTGTTTACATGCATGAAAATGATTCACGTTAGACGTAGTTTAACGTCGTAAAATTTGAATAGAATCCGACAACGTTGAAAAAAATCGCGTAAGAGACGAATATTTAGTTGTAACTAATAATCGAGAAGTCGGATGAAAATTCTAATATGATATTATTGTTTATGATAAAATTTAGAACATCTTTCTAGTTGACGGCATAAGCTTTTGACTTGATATAATATGGGTTATAATTATAATCGAGAACTAGAACGCGTTTTTTAAGTTTTTGTTGGTATAGTACTTGTTAGTTGAAATCCGACGTATAGAACGTCGTGCTTTTGAGCGAGTTTTGAGAAGGAGTTTGTCACGTACGGGAGTACGTGATAACTGCCTTAAGAATCCAGTTTCTAAAAAAATTAATACGAGAGCTTAGAACGAACCTAAGACGTTATACGTGGAACCTATCAAGCAATTAGGGTTTTCGCGGCAGTTTTGCGACCCTCGCCGGAAACTGTAATAACTTCCAGCTCGTTTATCGAATTTGTGATCCGTAAATTGGAGTGCGAACTAGACTTCCTAAGCTTTCTAATAGTACAGGGCTCACCCCCTGTTTCCAAATCCTCTGTTCTGGACAGCCTCCAGAGTTACTGGACTGTGCAGTGAAAATTCAGTTTCTTGTTTTCTAAGTTGTTTAGTTCACAACTTAGCTTCTTTCGATCGGTTAAGCCGTTTTTGTCTAACAAACATCTCCCTACTTACCCTAGAGTCAAGTACAGGCCTTGAGTGATGAAAACCAGTCGAGATCTTATCTCTTATCCTTTCAAATAAAGAAGTAGTAAGCGAGAAATTTCATAAATCGTTTAAAGAACTAAAACGTAAATCGCCTAAGTGATTCTTTCCAACTTAGTTCCTTATAATCTTTTAAATCGTACTAAGTTATCGACTACCCTCTCTACTGACCTAAGAGTCGAGTATGAGACCTTCCGAGTTCTGAACGGGATTAGTACGAGTCTCGTTCCCGTTTAAGTAAAATGAAACTAGTAAGCGTGCAAATGCCTAAAGAATGAAACAACTAAAACCTTTTTCGATTCTTTTAATCGATTATCTTCTACGACCCGTTTTTAAGTATGTTTATTTTACGATGAAGGAGGAAGCCAACTGTAGAGAAAGGACGGAAGATCCAAAGTTGGAAGCTTTTGTTTTAAGTTCTGTATTTAGAAGGTGGACTTTTATCTATATCAAATAAAATGTGGGTTTTTCCACAACTCGAAAGTATTATTTATCGCTTTGATAATTGTGTTTTCAAAGTGATAATCTTGGCATAAACTGTTTCAACTATTTCTATGTGAGTTCTCTTGTACCTATCTACGTAAACCTTCGAGTTTACCAGATTTCTAGTTAACCTTCGGGTTTTCTAGACTTTTTAAGTTAACCGCTAGGATTGTTAACTATCGATCGGCTCTGAGTTAGCTATTAAGCGCTTTCCAGAGTTAGTGCACTTTGTAACCTGTGGTGTATGTGGTATCCTGTTGAGGGGTAGCCAGCCACGGTGAATTAGCTTTGGTCAAGATTGAACATAACATACTCTAAAAATGCTTGCGCAAGCTGCTTTATACAAATCAGTCAGAAAATGTTTAGTAGGCACGGGCCTTTTTAACAAAACCCCGATGCACTACGTTTATAAAATGCCAGATTATTTATACTTATGATTATGATTTCGGCATCGTGCCCACTAAGTACGTTTGTGCTTAGCCCTGCATTGTTTTCTAAATGTGCAGGTTGAAGCGACGGTGAGCGGCGACGGTTGATGTTGAGTTGAAAGATAGGTTGCTTTAGTTAGAACTCTTCCGCTGCAGAACTCTCAATCTTTTGAAACGTACCTTTTGATCAACACACTGTAGTTAAGTCTGTAATTTTGAACTTAGTCTCTTCTGTGTACCTTTGTCGAATAATCACTCGTGATTAACTCATTCTTATTTATATTCAAGTCTTATTCATGGTTTAATGATGTCTTTTCATGTATGTTTAGTCAGTTAGCCCCCTTCTTCCCCGCTTCTTTAATCCAACCCCAGTCGCACCCCGGCTTCTGCCGTCCCTCGGATTTTGGGGCTGTGACAGAGTGGTATCAGAGCAGTGTTCGCTTTCTGCTCTGCTTCTGAGTCAATCTTCCAGTATGAGTTAGTGTGAGTCATTCTTTCAAGTACGAGTCATTTCTTTTAAGTAATATCATAAAGTGGTATTTGTATACAAGTCTTTCTTCGAGAAATAATATAGAGTATTCGTTTGTACTCTATATCGAGTCTTCTTTCAAGTCATGAGATATGATATTTGTGTATACTCTAGATCAGAGTCGTCTTTCCAAGTATAAGATAAGAGTTAAACTCTAAAGCTAAGATTGAGAACATAGGTGTCAACTCAACCGCCCGCTACGTCGACTCAACGAGGAAAAGGAAAGAATTTTAATAATGCGATTTCTTTTAAATAAGAAATTTTATGAATAAGTATGCAATGAATTTGAGAATGAGAATGAGTTGTGTTCCAAAATTAAGAATTTTATGGAAGTAAAATTTTTTATACTTTATGTGATTGAGTGATAGTACAAGTACTATCTTATGTGAAAATATTTGCGCAATAATTTCTTTCTTCTGAAAATTATTCGGACACAAGAATATAGTTGGATTTTAAGGAATTTTCCCGGTTCAATGAGAACGTAGACTTGAAACCTAAGAACTTTCTGGTTCTTCGAGAACTTAGACGTTTAAAGAAACGTTATTTCAAATGATTTCGAAAGGAGATCCACAACACGAGAAGGACTTCTATTGATAAATGTCACATGCGTATAGTGACATGAATAAAGACTCGGCAAAATCGATTTTTGTTTTAAAAACCCGATAAGAATTTCCTTCGAGGGAAATGAAATGAAATAAATAATGTTAAAATAAAGTAAATATGTACGAAAGGAATGAAAGAAACATATAGACGTGTGAGAAAAACGGGACTCCAAATTATCTGAGAAAAGGTTGAAACAAGAAGGTTAAATTGAAATAAACGGAATGGCCGAATGTCATCTTAGTTATAAGGGCATGAACAAAGCCTCTTGGAGATGACTTTTTTTTACTTATTAGGAGCCGTTCAAGTATTCAAGTAGCTTAAAATTGTATCTTCCTTTAGAAGATTGAGTATTCCGAATTAAATTAGAGAGTTTCCAAAGATTTCTTTTAAAGAAGTAGTTGTGTGTGCAATTCAAGAAATTGCTGCTCGATTTAGGAAAGTAAAATCTGTATGAAGTAATCAATAGAGCGAGACAGAAGTTCCATGTGATTGAGGGACTGTTATGTGGACTTGATCAACCCACATAATAAGAAACTCAGTAATATGGGTCTTATGCCCCGCTAGTAAAGCCTTTTTAATATGGTATAAGTGGTTTAAAGAGACGAATGTTACTAACGTATAAGTAACTTATAACAACGTCATTCCTTTTCTTTTCGTTTCATTTTTGTAGTGTTCGCCTTGTTCGAACTTTGCGAAGAGAATTGTTTTACTATTAGGAGTCAAGCGCGAAGCTTGATCAAATTTTCTAATGACCGCTCGATTTTAGCATTGACAAATAGAACTTGTTCTAAAAAGTTATTCTTAGGATATATTCCATTTCTCCCTTGGGAATTTATATTTTTATACTTCGTCCTTGAACGAAGAATACGACACGTATGAGTATTATGATTAGTAAACGACAAGGTTTTTTGTAAATGAATGTTACTTTTGCATAAGTAACATGAACAAAGTATACGTGCCTTGTTTTAATAAATGAGAATCGATAAGAAATTTTTCCTTGAGAAAGAAATAAGGATTAATGAAAGAAAATAAGGAATTAAAGTAAGAAATTAAAAGAATGAGATAAGAATGAGAATAAAACCTTGAAATTTTATTTCTATATATTGTGAGTGCGAGAGCAATTTTCTGTGAAATTACTAGATATCTAAGATAAGTTGTTAAATTAAGTGTGGTAATATTACAATTGAATAAGGAATATTCATCTTGTAATTTAAGATTTTCCGTAAGATAAGGTATCATCTTACCGTTACTGATCCGTGTTTCTTAAAAACTTTGTAGGATGACTTCTAGTAGTAACACGGCTTCAGAGAATCAGTCCCCGCCACAGCGTACTTGGGCAGATCAGTTATTAGATAGGTATAGAGATTATGAGGCAAACCCGAGACACGACATAGGACAGAGGATTAGTTACTTCTCGTCAGTTTATTATCCAGTCCGGCATACTATTCCAGAGAGTCAAGCTATACTTGACTTGGTTAGTCGTCTACCAGAGGAATGGCATGGTTGGGCACAAGACACGACATGGTATTACCTTGGGATGTTTGACGATGATATAGAGCCGACAAGTAATTACAATGGATTCGCCTTGGAGGTACACAAGCGTTTCTTCGAGAGCAGACACATAACAGCATATCCTGTTCAGGCGCATCCTCCCTACACTCACTTTCCGGCAAATTCAGAGTCAGAGCATGATGAGACGGGACCAGAGATGATTGAGCAGTTGGAGATCCCTTCAGTGATGGTACTTAGTGTGGACACAAGAGAGTTAGTTACAGAGACAGTAGATGGTTTAGGGTTACCCGCTCCTTTTCAGCATGAGCCTTCTATGAGAGTTCAGGGACCATTTCAGTCAGGACCAGAGTAGTTAGACACAGCCGCCCTATTACAGTTTCCATCATCTTATAGACCCCTTGATGAGATTTGCGCAGAGTTGACCAGGGTTCGGGATGAGTTCGAGGCAGGACCGTCCATGATCCATTCCAGAGAGAAGTATGAGTCCTGTTCACTTCCCAACCACCTGCTGCCTCTGAAGAAGCGGGCATCAGTGACATGCTGGGACTACCCGGTTTCAGATTCAGAGATGACAGTTTCAGATGTGCCTGCACCACCATCACTTACACTTACGGATGGCACTACTTTGAGGGTCGATGAGGTGCTCCAGTTTACTTTCGGTTCAGAGTCAGACAATGAGGACCCGGATGAGGATCCGAAAGAGGACACTGATGAGGAATCGGATGAGGATCCGGACGAAGGCGCCGAGGAAGATTAGGCCATAGTGGACAGTAGTGACTTGACCGCAGTTTGTTAAGCGAGGCGTCAGAGACGCATAGTAGTATAGTAGCCTTTTGTTGTACATAGTCGGATCAGTAACTAGATAGTTTTGTAGTACTCCATCGGATACGAAATTTTATGAATCATTTCCGTTCTAGTACTTCCAGTAGTACGGAAATGCAATATGTTAGTGCATTCTGTACGCGTAGGCAGTTAGCCTAGCTTAGACTCGTTGTAGTCTAATTAATATAAGTCCTTGTTAAAGGCAAAACTAACATAATCTTTTTGATATATATATATAATATACATGACCCATTAGAGGGTTTTAGTCACAAGAAGTTTCTTATGAATCGTATAACTAAACCAGAATATCAAACAAAACTCTTGTAACGAGAGTTTAATTTAACCTTGGAGGTTAAAAATTGAAAGAAATAGAGTCAAAGTTAATTTTGTTATTCTCGTTTATGTGAAAGTATTAAGTGAGAAAAGAAAAGGGTTAGTGAGAAAATGAAGATTTAAAAGCAAATACTAATGAGAAAATGTCTATATCTTATAGTTTAAAAAATGTCACTAAGAGCTGTTAACGATCGAAGAGGACCTGAAAATCCTAGAGGACCTGATAGAGGTCAAGAACAACGTATAAGCGAGGAAAGGCAAAAACACCCAGCAACCTTTTCACTTCCCCTATCTCAGCAACATCATAGTATTGAGGATTTATTCTTCGGAAGTAAACCACCATTTTTCGATGGATCTGATAATCCGAATGAGGCCAAGCAATGGATACGTTCTATAGAGAGAATCTTTGAGCCGATTGGACTTAGTGATGAAAAGCGTCTAGCATGCGCTGGGTATCAACTAACCGGACCAGCTAAATATTGGTGGAAAACTAGACAGAGACTTATGCCGGTAGAACAAGCGGCTCTAACCACCTGGAATGGTTTTAAGAAGGCATATAATAAAAAGTATGTAACCAATCAAGTCGAGACTGAGGAGGAAATAGCCAGGGAGCTTCAGGGAGAACTTATGTATGAACTTGGAATAGCAGTAGCCAGACAGGGGGGATTGAGTTATGCCGAATTACTGGAACGAGTTCGAGAAATAGAGGCAGTAGTGCCTAGTAAGGAAAAGATAGTAATGTCCACACCGGCACCAAACCATACCTCAACCCAAAATCTTCCCAACAATAAGGTTAACCATTAGGGAAAAAGGAAATGGGAAGGAAGTAACAGTGAGTGCTACCAGCGCTACAAGAGTCAAGGGAAATATAATAGGATTAGGCAAGGCTTCCACCAGCCAGGAAAATGAAGTAACTATAGAAAGAAAGCAGGGCAAAAGAATAATCCACAGAGGAATGAACAAATCGGTCTGGGCAAGAGTAACAATCCACTAGGACAGCTGCAAGGGCAGCAAGGGAATGAAAATCTGGGAGGAAATTACGCAGTAAAGGTTAACACTCATGTTTGCCTCCGATGCGATAAATCGCACTCAGGCGTGTGTCAGGTAGGCACTGGAAACTGTTACAACTGTGGACATAAGGGACATATTAGGAAAAACTGCCCGGGACCACTAACGGCAAATCGAATTAACCAGCACGATCAACTCCAAACTCAGAGAAATGTTGGAGAAAAGATCCCTTCTCCAGTTTGCCCTAAGTGTGGTAAGAAACACCCCGGGATATGTCTTGCTAAATCTGGTGTTTGTTACAATTGTTTACATAAGGGACACGTTAAGAAAAATTGCCCAGAACTGAGGCAAGCGGCTGAACAGAAACAGGGAATTTCCACGTGTGCTGGACGTGATAAGGAGTCTGAAGGTGTATGTCTAGCGAACATGGATAGATGCTTTAACTGTGGAATGTTGGGGCATATGAGTAATGACTGCCCAATGCTGTTTCAAATAATAGTACCATTTCAGTATGGCCAGCCTCAACCATTGATTATAGCTCAACCTCAGTCACAGCCACAACTACTACAACCACAACAGAATGCGGAAGCTTACATGATCAGGCAGGAGGGGCATAGTGAAGGAAAGGAAGATTTGGCAGGTATTGGACGAACCTTATAAAATTACCCTGTCAAAAAAAATTGTTGACTCGGACTAGAACTTTATACCAATTTTCTAGTACCTATTGACCATACTAGAGCATTATATTCATTTGACTAGTACCCTCTGACACTATAGGAATAAGACTAGAACGCTCTAATCTTGAAATAAGAACAACTACGCTTTAGGGAGTGTTGAGGACCTCAGAGAGTTATACCCTTAGTTTCATTAAGCAATCGATTGGGAAGTAATAAAATGTACTATATATAAATTTAGGAATAGACTAGTTGTTTGAGAATTACCACGATTCTCGACAACGAGAGAAAAATCTCTTTTAAAAAAACCCGAGTAGAGAACCTACAGAATTATATGAAATATCTGGTTTACTACCAGATTGTCGTGTAGGTTTCACGATCGACTTAGAACTATGAGCAGCTCCCAAATTAAAGGCCTTATGTTGAATGGTATCAAAGGAGTTAGAGGAGCTTAAAATCCAACTACAAGAGTTGTTAGATGGCGATTTTCTTTAGACAAACGTTTTCACCATGGAAAACATTTGTAATGTTCATCATCAAAGAAAGATGATTCTGTGAGATTGTATATAAGCTGTCAAAGGTTAAATTAGATAACCCTTAAAAAAATATATATATATTCTTTTATGAGAATATAAGACCCTGATAAGCTTAAAAAGAAAACAAATGCAATTGTGAGGATAGACTTAAGGTCTAAGCATCTTTAGTTAGAGGATAAACTGGTGATATACCCAAAATTCTCTTTCAAACCAAATAAAACCATTACAAATGCTTAGTTATGACGTTGGTTGGCTAGTGCTCCGTAGTATTCATGAACCATATGAATAGAATTTTTCCACCTAGACTT
Organism: Schizonepeta tenuifolia; assembly: GCA_029490685.1. Classification (NCBI taxonomy): domain Eukaryota; kingdom Viridiplantae; phylum Streptophyta; class Magnoliopsida; order Lamiales; family Lamiaceae; genus Schizonepeta; species Schizonepeta tenuifolia. Next base: position 38,339,929 of record CM055956.1, read on the forward strand.
AGAAAAGAATTCATTTTAGTATTTATCGATGACAATTTCAGTTACCCCAAGAATGAAGATGAACACGAAGAACACTTGCGAATAGTACTAGAACGCATAGAGTCGGGAGTTAGATGCCAAATTAGCAAGAGTAAGCTCGAATGGAGAAGTAATGTTTCTTGGATATACATTGTAGGCAGAAGGTGTTAAGATAAATTCCTGCTAAGGTAGAGACAGTACTCAAATGGAAAATCGCTTACCAGTCTGAATGAAATAAGAAGTTCCCAGGCTGGATAGTTAAAATAGAGGGTTCCATTAAGGAATTCCCTATGATTACTAAGACTTATGGCGCAACTACATAGAAGGAAAAGAATAAATGTACAGACAATTGTGGAATAGGAACGCGGACGTTCTAGGAAAAGTTGATCATTACCCCAGGTTCAGCCCTCCCAGAAACGACAAGGAATACGAGGTAGATACCAATGCTACAAAGAATAGGTTAGGATGATATAAATGCAAAATGAGAAAGTGATAGCTTACACTTCACGACACGTTAACCCCAAGAAATTGAGTACCCAACCTACAACTTAGAACTTGCAGCCGTAGAGCTTGCTTTGGAAATTTGGACACACCATCTATATGGTGCAAGGAATGAGATCTTCACAGATCATAAGAATTTGGAGCGTGTATTCGAGCAAAGGAATTAACATAAGACAAAAGAGATGGCTCAAACTAGTAAGATATTACGTTTGTGAAAATAATTACCATCTAGATAAAGTTAAGAGTAAGAATAGACACGCTGAGTCGTGAGACTCCAACAAAGTTAGGTATCTCAACGTTGGAGAAGAAACGCTTATACGAGAAAGATTATAAGTATCAAGAGAAAGGACGAGTCAATGGATAAGCCTCGACTAAGGATAATAATGGATAAACCAGACAACGACTCTGAAGCAACGAGTTTGTGATAGAAATTTAAGAGTGGACTTAGTAATTCCATGACAACGAGATGTTTGTAGGTCATAAGGCAGGAAAATTTGATACCAAACTTAACTTTAGTACCGCTTCTCACCTCCAGTTGGATGGACAATCCGAGAAAACGATTCAGGTACTCGTTGATATGCTAAGAACGATAATATTAGCCGAAGAGCGAATTGAAGAACACATAGCCAACAACCGAATTGTTATAACAATAACTATTAAACTACGATAGGTATTACGACTTACGAGACCTTGTAGAAGGAAAAGATTTACATAGCTGCCTTATTGCTATAAGGTAGGTGAAAGCAAAAATTTAGGACCAAATGCAGTCAATGAAATGATCGAGATCATTCGATAGATTCGAGTCAGAAGAAAAAGAGTTTTAAAGAAGACAAAAGTCTTAAGTATATACAATAATTCGAACTTAATAATCGAGGAGAAAAATAAAAGCTCCTTAAGTTTTCTCTGTTAATGAGAAACAGTAGTTTCATGTCAAGTTCAGACTTCGACAGAGATCTATAGAATTAGTATGTAACTTGGGAAAGATAGTTCCAATACGAATAATTATGGCTTTATCGCCAAGTTTATGAAATACTTATTTTAAGTATATCTCATTTCGAGAAAGTAACGTATATTCATTTTTTATACACGAAATTCTATCAGCAAGACGTCGTTCTTGAAATCGACTAAAGTTATTAGGAAAGATCGAAAGCAATCTTGGATCGAAAAGCGCAAAAAGTTAAGGAGCAAGTCGAGACGATTAGTAACAGCGTTATAAGATTACCACAGGCAAAGGAAAGCCATGTAAGAATTGTGGAAAAGAGTTGAGTAAGAAGTACTTCAAGCAGTTAAAGAGGATAAGCAAATTTCGGGATGAAATTTTTTGTAAGGGGGGTAGGATGTAATGCCCCGTAAATTCCTTACGTTCTTAAAATTTAAAGTTAATCAAATAAATGGCTTTGCACGCCTAAGTTTACAATTTTGTTGAATTCTAAGACTAACGGTCGAATCCGTTATTAAAAATAAATTACAGAAGTCAGCTAGATGACTACTGTATTTAGGATTAGCGCGTACGAGAAGTTTTTAGTTCGTAAACTTAGAACGGAAAACCGTCTAATTTTTACGTTTACAAAATTGCGATACGAACACGCCGAAAAAGTATGTTTTTATGTTTTTCCGGACAAAACTCGGACTATGTCGTCCCGAATTTTTGTCAAAATAATTTTGTAAATTTATTTTCTAATTAAGTTTATACGTTAGAATTTGTAAATCAAATCGAATCGCGACGATTTATTACCGAACAACGTTTTTCGTCGTTCGTTTTCTCGTAACGTCGGATCGCGCCGGAAAAAAACATAACCCTCTAAACCTTCCCATGCAGCCGACACATCAGCCTTGTGAGTGGCAAACATGCATGTTGACTTGCTAATTGAATGACACCAAGCCTACACTTTACACATTATCAACATATTCATCATATCACACTACTTGAACAAAACAAAATCCTTTCTCCTTCTCTCCCTATCTCTCTCGGCAATTCTCTCTCTCTCTTCCTCAAACTTCATCTTCTCCACTTCTTCACCTCCATTGAAGACCTTCAAAGCTTGAAGAAATCATACAACTCCTCAATCCATCCATTCAAACACCATACTTCTTTCCTTAATTCTCAAGGTATGATGATCCTCTTTAATCCTATCCAATCCTTTTTCTTTTTCCCTTCTTTTCTTCCTTGATCGAAATTTTGAAGTGGTAATATAGATGTTTTGATCTTAGAATAATGTAATTGGATGTGTTAGATATGATAATTGGAGATTAAAATGGAACAAAAATGAGAAACCTAACATCTATGTTAATACCGAAAAAATTAGACATTTTGTAGGATTTTTGTTTTTCTTCTTTTGATCATGGATTCATGCGTAGTAGATGATTTAATTAGTGTTTAGAATGAAAAAGAATTGAAAGCCCTATGTGTTTGTGATTTTTAAGTTAGGGTTTTGGATTGAATTTAGGGATTTTTGCATGTTAGTTAATTTTGGAATTGCAATTGGTTAATTGATGATATAAGAGATTGATTAGTAGATAAATGTTGTTAATTGGGGAACAAAATCACCCCCTTAATATCTTCATAAAACCAGAAATTTATAGGGTGAATAGGGGTTTTCATGTATTGATGTTAAGTGATAAATTGTTAATGGAATATAGTTGCAAATCATGTTAGTTGATAATAGAAATTAAATGAGGATTTTCTAAAAGGTTTAATGAAACATAGGAGATGATAATCACCCTATAAACTGAGTTATAATGATGTTAAGATGTGTTTACATGCATGAAAATGATTCACGTTAGACGTAGTTTAACGTCGTAAAATTTGAATAGAAACCGACAACGTTGAAAAAAATCGCGTAAGAGACGAATATTTAGTTGTAACTAATAATCGAGAAATCGGATGAAAATTCTAATATGATATTATTGTTTATGATAAAATTTAGAACATCTTTTTAGTTGACGGCATAAGCTTTTGACTTGATATAATATGGGTTATAATTATAATCGAGAACTAGAACGCGTTTTTTAAGTTTTTGTTGGTATAGTACTTGTTAGTTGAAATCCGACGTATAGAACGTCGTGCTTTTGAGCGAGTTTTGAGAAGGAGTTTGTCACGTACAGGAGTAGGTGATAACTGCCTTAAGAGTCCAGTTTCTAAAAAAATTAATACGAGAGCTTAGAACGAACCTAAGACGTTATACGTCGAACCTATCAAGCAATTAGGGTTTTCGCGGCAGTTTTGCGACCCTCGCCGGAAACTGTAATAACTTCCAGCTCGTTTATTGGATTTGTGATCCGTAAATTGGAGTGCGAACTAGACTTCCTAAGCTTTCTAATGGTACAGGGCTCACCCCCTGTTTCCAAATCCTCTATTCTGGACAGCCTCCAGAGTTACTGGACTGTGCAGTGAAAATTCAGTTTCTTGTTTTCTAAGTTGTTTAGTTCACAACTTAGCTTCTTTCGATCGGTTAAGCCATTTTTGTCTAACAAACATCTCCCTACTGACCCTAGAGTCAAGTACAGGCCTTGAGTGATGAAAACCAGTCGAGATCTTATCTCTTATCCTTTCAAATAAAGAAGTAGTAAGCGAGAAATTTCATAAATCGTTTAAAGAACTAAAACGTAAATCGCCTAAGTGATTCTTTCCAACTTAGTTCCTTATAATCTTTTAAATCGTATTAAGTTATCGACTACCCTCTCTACTGACCTAAGAGTCGAGTATGAGACCTTCCGAGTTCTGAACGGGATTAGTACGAGTCTCGTTCCCGTTTAAGTAAAATGAAACTATTAAGCGTGCAAATGCCTAAAGAATGAAACAATTAAAACCTTTTTCGATTCTTTTAATCAATTATCTTCTACGACCCGTTTTTAAGTATGTTTATTTTACGATGAACGAGGAAGCCAACTGTAGAGAAAGGACGGAAGATCCAAAGTTGGAAGCTTTTGTTTTAAGTTCTGTATTTACAAGGTGGGCTTTTATCTATATCAAATAAAATGTGGTTTTTCCACAACTCGAAAGTATTATTTATCGCTTTGATAATTGTGTTTTCAAAGTGATAATCTTGGCATAAACTGTTTCAACTATTTCTATGTGAGTTCTCTTGTACCTATCTGCGTAAACCTTCGAGTTTACCAGATTTCTAGTTAACCTTCGGGTTTTCCAGACTTTTTAAGTTAACCGCTAGGATTGTTAACTATCGATCGGCTCTGAGTTAGCTATTAAGCGCTTTCCAGAGTTAGTGCACTTTGTAACCTGTGGTGTATGTAGTATCCTGTTGAGGGGTAGCCAGCCACGGTGAATTAGCTTTGGTCAAGATTGAATACTCTAAAAATGCTTGCGCAAGCTGCTTTATACAAATCAGTCAGAAAATGTTTAGTAGGCACGAGCCTTTTTAACAAAACCCCGACGCACTACGTTTATGATTATGATTTCGGCATCGTGCCCACTAAGTACGTTTGTACTTAGCCCTGCATTGTTTTCTAAATGTGCAGGTTGAAGCGACGGTGAGCGGCGACGGTTGATGTTGAGTTGAAAGCTAGGTTGCTTTAGTTAGAACTCTTCCGTTGCAGAACTCTCAATCTTTTGAAACGTACCTTTTGATCAACACACTGTAGTTAAGTCTGTAATTTTGAACTTAGTCTCTTCTGTGTACCTTTGTCGAATAATCACTCATGATTAACTCATTCTTATTTATATTCAAGTCTTATTCATGGTTTAATAATGTCTTTTCATGTATGTTTAGTCAGTTAGCCCCCTTCTTCCCCGCTTCTTTAATCCAATCCCAGTCGCACCCCGACTTTTGCCGTCCCTCGGATTTTGGGGCTGTGACATTCTTCCTATAAACAACTCTTACTCAACCTTCGCCGCTCCCGTCACTCAACCTGCACATTTATAAAACATATGCAGGGCTAAGTAAATAAAGCACTTAGTGGGCACATTGCCGAAAACATACCATAAGTATAGATTAATCAGGCATCTTAAAAGGTAGCGCATCGGGGTTTTTCGTCAAATACCCGTGCCTACTAAACATTTTCTTTCATAAACATAAATCACTTTACTTGATCAAGATTTTCTGACTGTTGTTACTTCCATATTAGCACATAATCTGTTTTAAAACGCCGGGGAAGAAGGCCTTCTTCCGCGCACGCTCCTCACCGTGGCTGGCTACCCCTCAACAGAGTACCACGCACACCGGCTACCGTGTACACTAATTCTGGATAACACACTGTGGGTTAACTCAGAATTCGATCGTTAACTGGTTGGCGAACCAACATCAGATAGGCATAATAGAATTCACATAAATCAAAATCATTTATGCCCTGATAATCACTTTGAAAACACAGTTTATCAAAGCTGTAAACAAAGATTTTCGAGCATCGATCATTTTAGTTTGTATATAGAAAAGCCCACCTCAATCGTTTACAGAACAAACTTTAACCTTTGGTCTTCCGTCCTGTCTTTAACTCCGACTTCCTTCTTTTATCACAAATTCAAACTTTAGTAATCGATCAAGACGATTAAAGAAAAGAAAATTGAATTTGTTTTAGACTTTTAGGCCTTTGCACTTTACTACTTTCTTTTGATTAACGAATAAACGAGACTTCGATCAATTCTCATCTACAAACTGACTCGGTTCAATAATCGACACTTAGGTCAGTAGGTAATGAATGTCAATAACTTATAACGACTTAATAGTTCATAAGGAAAAAAGTTGAAAAGGATTCAACTTAAGAAACTTAAGCTTTGGAAATTTCTGCACAGGTCAGTAAGTTCATATAGAACAGGGTACTTCGAAACAGGGGATGAATCTTATACTAAAAGAAAGCCATGGGTGTCTAGTTTACTCTCCAATTTACAGATCTCGATTTCGTTAAGCGAGCTAAAAGTTATGACATTTTCCGTGAAACGTCGCAAAACAGTCGCGCGAAACCCTAATGCTCGACAAATCTCGATGCACGATTCCCTAGATTCGATCAATACTATTCCACTTTTATTTTCACGAAATTTTCATCCCAAGACAGTCTACATACAGTATCCTTTAATCGGGTTCACATTCACGCCTTTTGATTAAACAAACGATGAGCATTTCCTCGTCATTTCCAACTAACCATTTACTATACCAAAACAATTTCATATTCAAATCCTATTTCATTTTCGTTCATCCATTTCTCGTTTCTTAACTATATCTCATAACATCTCGTATCTCGGATGGAAAAGTCGTCAACTACAAACTCGTTCATCAACTAATAAAAATCATTATTATTAAAAAGGATTTCCTTATTCAACTTTTCTACCGGCTTTTAAACTCGATTCTTCGTCTCTTATTCAAAATCGAAACTTCTTAGAATTCGTTGAAACTTTACAACAACGATCATCATCTAACAAGCATCACTGATATGTAAACCATATTCTAAAAACATTATCGAGCTTCAACTTAACGACGAGTTTCCGTCTCTTACGTTTTTCGATTTATTTTTAGAAAAAATTCAATTAATTATATATTCATCCTCAATCATCCTATATCTCATTTCCATTAATCAATCATGCATAACATATCATTTACTACACCAAATCATACATTCTTCATCTCTTAGACTTTTGTTTTTATTTTTAGAAAATTCTAAATTAATTCATGAAGTCATCTAACAACACCTAGAACATAATTTCATCAATTAAACATTAATAGAATCGAGCTAGCAAAAACCCCTAAACTTAAAAAAAAATCGGCAATAACAAAGTTCAAAGGGGAACAATTTTCTTCATGATTTGATCCGTAGAATCTATTCCTAAGCATACTAGAACATGAATCGAACAAGAATCAACATGCTTCTTCATCTCTTAAGTTTCGAAAAAAAAGAAAATGATGGAATCAAGATTTTGTTCGGTTCAAAACGTAGGAGAAGTTCTCACCTTGCAGAATACGAACTCGGAAATGAAATCGATCGGTGGATGAGAGACTTGTGTTCTTGAGAAGAGCTTGGAGGATGAACTTCAATGGAGGAAATGAGAAAGAAAATGAGAGAGAGAAGAGATGATGGGGGGCGGCATTAAGGAGTGAAGGAGAAGGATGACTAGCCAATTTACTATTTGATAAAGGTGTAGGAAATATCTAATTAAGGAGGATGACTCGCTAAGGAGTGTTTGGCGTGGATTTATTAGACGGAAATATCTCGTTTCCGGGTTTTAAACGATGATTAAAAAATCGAGAAATACTTTCTTAGATAGTTACAAATTCGACGAAATCTAATTCGTCCGTTAGATTAGAAATAAATCACATACTCGTAAAACCTAATTCATTTTTCAAAATCCGAGAAAAGTCGGGATAAGACAGTCTAAAATTCGCCCGAAAAAATCATAAAAACTAACTTTCTTCGGTGAACTCGTATCGAAGAAAAAGTGAATGTAAATTCTGACGGTTTTACAATCTGAGTTTTCGGACAAAAATTATATCGGACGCGAAAACCCTAATACAGTAGTCGTTCGGCCGACTTCTGAAATTTATTTTCTGAAACGGATTTCACCGTAAATCTTAGAATCGAAAATCCTTAATGTAGGCGTGCAAAGCCTTATTTATTATTTAAAATTTTATTTCTCGCCGGAAGGAAATATCCGGGGTATTACATCCTACCCCTCTAACAAAAAATTTCGTCCCGAAATTTGCTTATCTTTATCAAACTGTCCGGGGTACTTCTTCCCCATCTTTTCTTCGAGTTCTCACGTGGCTTTTTCTTGCCCATGGTGATTTTATATTACTTTTACTACTCGTACTGACTTGCTTCTTAACTCTCGCACTTTTCGATCCAAGATCGATTGCGGCCTTTCTTCACAACTTATCCTACTCAAGAACAACGTCTTGCTGGAGGATTATGTGTTTAAGATCGAACACGTACTTTCTCAAACGAGATACGCAAATATAATAAACAATCCATAGACTTGGCAACACGGCCAATCTATACACATTAAAACTATTTTTTTTTTCAAGATAACAAATAATCACATAAATCTTTGTCTAAGCTTACTCTTGACATGAATCTAATGATTCTCTTCAACGGAGAAATCTAAAAAAAAACTTTATCTCCCTTTTCGAAATTAAGTTCTGATCGGCGTAAATCACATAAGACTTTCATCTTCTCTAAACTTCTTTTATTCAGACTCGAGTCTATCGAATGATCTCGATCATTTCACTGACCGTATCTGGTCCTAGGTTCTTTTCTTTCACCTACCTTATTATAATAAGGCAGTTATCTAAACTTCTTCCTATACAAGACCTCGTAAGGTGCAATACTTATCGTAGCCTGATAACCATTGTTATGAGCGAAATCGACCAACGGCAAAACATTCTTCCATTTTGCACTTCAATCTAATACTATCGTTCTCAACACATCTATGAGTACTCGTATCGTCCTCTCAGATTGTCCATCCGTTTAGGGGTGAAAAGCGGTATTAAAATTAAGATTGGTCCTTAGCTTCTTCTGCATGGTAGTCCAAGACCTTGAAGTAAATTTGGCATCTCTCTCAAACCTCATCGACTTTTTGTATTCTGTGCAGACGTACAGTCTCACGAACATACAACTGAGCTAACTTTCTGATCCAAGGGTAATTGGAATTGGTAGGAAATGAATTGATTTTGTGAACCTAGCCATAACCACCCAGATGGCAGTATCTCCTTTTCTAGGCTTTGGGCAAACCCGTCACAAAATCCATGGCTATATCTTCCCACTTCTACGTTGGAATACTTAATGGTTGTAACAATCCGTATGGTCTTTGGTGTAAAGCTTTCACTTGTTGATAAGCCAGACATTGTTCTATAAACGAGGCAACATCTTGTTTCAATCCGTTTTACCGGAAATTCTTTCTTAAATCTTAATATATCTTCGTACTCTCTGGGCATGCTGTTTGTGACGTATCGTGAGCCTCACTCATGATATCGTTCTTCTATTTGTCGTTATTAGGGATATAAGGTCTATTTTTAAATAAAAATCGCATTATCTAGTGCTTCGATAAGATGTCTGATTATCCGTTTTTATCTTAAGCCGAAGCTTTTCGATCGACTCGTCCTTTCTCTGGGCATTAATGATTCTTTCTCGTAAGTCTGGTGTAGCTACTAGTGCTGCTATATGGTCTGTTATCATTTCAGGTGCATCGAGCACTTCTAAGTCCATTTTCTTAAATTCTCATACAAAAGTTTCTTTCTCAACAAAGAGACATCCTAACTTGGTTGGAGTCTTGCGACTCAGCGCGTCAGCTACAACGTTTGCTTTTCCCGTATGGTAATTGATACTACAATCATAATCCTTGACTAATTCGAGCCATCGTCTTTGTATCATGTTCAATTCCTTTTTTCTCGAAGAAGTACTTCAAACTCTTATGGTCCGTAAAAAAAATCTCAACCCTAACACCATAGAGATGGTGTCTCCAAATCTTCAGCGCGTGCACAACGGCTGCTAGTTCTAAGTCATGGGTTGGGTATTCAACTTCATGAGGTCGAAGTTGTCGTGAAGCATAAGCTATTACCTTTCCATCTTGCATCAAAACACAACCTAATCCATTCTTTGAAGCATCTGTATAGACCACGTATTCTTTATTTGCTTCTGGCAGAGCCAACACTGGTGATGTGGTTAACTTCTCTTGAGTGTCTGAAAACTCTTCTCGCATTCGTCCGTCCATCTGTACTTGTTTTTCTTCCGAAGTAGTTGCGTCATAGGTCTAGAAATCGTTGAAAATCCTTCGATGAATCTTTTGTAATAACCGGCTAAACCTAAAAAACTCCTAATTTCGTTCGGACTTGTTGGTGATTTCCAATTGCGTACTACCTCTATCTTGGCAGGATCTACCTTGATGCCTTCTGCTGATACTATGTGTCCAAGGAACTTCACTTCCTTCAACCAAAACTCGCACTTACTGAATTTGGCATAAAGCTTCTCAGCTCTAAGTGTTTCTAAAACTATTTTCAAGTGTTCCTCGTGCTCCTTCTCATTCTTGGAGTAAATGAGAATGTCGTTGATAAAACTAAGACGAATTTGTCTAAGTGCAGGTGAAAGATTCGATTCATGGGGTCCATGAATACTGCGGGGCGTTAGTCAAACCAAATGGCATAACTAGAAATTTGTAATGGCCATATCTGGTTCAGAAATGCAGTCTTAGGTATATCCTTGGGTTCGATTTTCAATTGGTGATACCCAGATCTTAAGTCTATTTTCGAAAAGACACTTGCGACTTTAAGTTGATCAACGAGGTCTTCTATCCTTGGCAAAGGATACTTATTCTTAAGGGTAATCTTATTTAACTCTCGATAGTCTATACACATCCTCATAGAACCATCCTTCTTTCTGACGAATAAAACTGGTGCTCCCCAAGGTGAAACACTCGGTCTAATGAATCCAAGGTCTAATAATTCTTGCAACTGGATCTTAAGCTCTTCTAACTCTTTCAGCCTATGCTCCATATAAATGGCACAGTTAAAAAGATAATCAATCCATCCCATGGATTATATCTTCGTCGAATATTTTTTATTTTGTTCAGATTGCTCACTATGATCTTAAAAATACCCTAAGTTAAATTCTTTTGTTCGAGAAAAACTAAGGAAGTGACGATAATTTCTCCGAAGGCGTGGTTATTTTTATTTTATGATTAGCTCACTCTGATCCTACTCTTATAGTATCAATAGGTACTAGAAATAACGAATGTAAAGTTCTGGTATGAGGCAGAATAATGACAAGGTAATCAAGAAGTTCGTCCTATACCTGCCTAATTTCCTTTACCCTTATTGCGCTTCTCTCGCCTAATCATGAATGCCCTTGCACTCTGTTGCTGTTGATACTTGTCACAGCCTCAAATCCCGAGGGACGGCAGAAGCCAGGGTACGACTGGGGTTGGATTAAAGAAGCGGGGAAAAAGGGGGCTAACTGACTAAACATACATGAAAAGACATCATTAAACCATGAACAAGACTTTAATATAGATAAGAAAGAGTTAATCCCTAAGGATTACTCGACAAAAGTACAAAAGAAGCTAAGTTCATAATTACAGACTTAGACTAGTGAGAATTGTTCAAAGGTGTGTTTGAAAAGATTTAGAGTTCTGCAGCGGAAGAGTTCTAACTAAAGCATCCTATCTTTCAACTCAACATCAACCGTCGCCACTCACCGTCGCTTCAACCTGCACATTTAGAAAACAATGCAGGGCTAAGTACAAACGTACTTAGTGGGCACGATGCCGAAATCATAATCATAAGTATAAATAATCTGGCATTTTATAACCGTAGCGCATCGGGGTTTTGTTGAAAAGGCCCGTGCCTACTAAACATTTTCTGACTGATTTGTATAAAGCAGCTTGCGCAAGCATTTTTAGAGTATGTTATGTTCAATCTTGACCCAAACTAATTCACCGTGGCTGGCTACCCCTCAACAGGATACCACATACACCACAGGTTACAAAGTGCACTAACTCTGGAAAGCACTTAGCAGCTAACTCAGAGCCGATCGTTAGTTAACCTAGTTAGATTAACTCTAAAAGTCTGGAAAACCCGAAGGTTAACTCAGAAATCTGGAAAACACGAATGTTAACTCAGATAGGTACAAGAGAACTCACATAAAAATAGTTGAAATAGTTAATGCCAAGATTATCACGTTGAAAATACAATTATCAAAGCGATAAATAATACTTTCGAGTTGTGGAAAAACCCACATTTTATTTGATATAGATAAAAGCCCACCTTGTAAATACAGAACTTATAAGCAAAAGCTTCCAACTTTGGATCTTCCGTCCTTTCTCTACAGTTGGCTTCCTCCTTCATCGTAAAATAAATATACTTAAAAACGGGTCATAACGATAATCGATTAAAAAGAATCGAAGACGGTTTTAGTTGTTTTATTCTTTAGGCATTTGCACGCTTAATTAATTCGTTTTACTTAAACGGGAAACGAGATTCGTACCAATCTCGTTTAGAACTAGGAAGCTCTCACATTCGACTCTCGGGTCAGTAGAGAAGGTAGTCGATATCTTAATACGACTTTAAAGATTAAAAGAAACTAAGTTGGAAAGGATCAACTTAGGCGATTTACTTTATAGCTCATTTCACGACTTATGAAAGTTCTCGTTTATTACTTCTTTAATGAAAGGATAAAATATATTATCTCGACTGGTTTTCATCACTCAAGATCCTATACTTGACTCTAGGGTTAGTAGGTAGATGTTCGATAGATAAAAACGGCTTAAACGATTGAAAGAAGCTAAGTTGTGAACTAAACAACTTAGAAAACAAGAAACTGAAAATTTACTGCACAGTCCAGTAACTCTGGAGGTTGTCCAGAACAGTGGGCTTGGAAACAGGGGGTGAGCCCTCTACCATTAGAAAGCTTAGGAAGTCTAGTTCGCGCTCCAGTTTACGGATCACAAATCCGATAAACGAGCTGGAAGTTATAACAGTTTCCGGCGAGGGTCGCAAAACTGCCGTGGAAACCCTAATTGATTGATAAGTTCGCCGTATAATGTTTTAGGTTCGTTTAAATTCTTGTATTCAACTTTTTAGAAACTGGACTCTCAAGGCAGTCGTAACGTACCTCTGTACGTGACAAACTCCTTCTCAACTTGCTCAAAGGCATGACGTTCTAACGTCGGATTTCAACTAACAAGTACTATACCAATCAAAGAAATCCAAACGCGTTCTAGTTCTTGATTACAACTATAACCTATATTATATCAAACCGGATGCTTATGATGTCAGCTAGAAAGATGTTCTAAATTTCATTACAAATAATAATATCATATTAGAATTCTCATCCGACTTCTTGATTTTCAGTTACAACTAGATATTCGTCTCTTACGCGATTTTTTTCAAAAGTCGTCGGTTTTCGTTCAAATTTTACGACGCTAAACTATATCTAACTTGAATCATTTTCATGCATGCAAACACATCTTAACATCTTTATAACTCAGTTTATAAGGTGATTTTAGTCTCTTACATTTCATTAAACATTTTTAGAAAAATTCCAATTAACTTCTATAATCAACTAATATGATTTGTATTATAATTCCATTAACAATTCATCATTTATATCAAGCATGTATAAACTCCTAATTATTCTATAAATTTCTGGTTTTATATAAATGTTAAGGAGTTGATTTTTTTCTCCAATTAGCAACATTTATTTACTAAACATACTCTTATATCACCAATTAATCAATTGCAATTCTATTATCAATTAACATGCAAAAACCCCTAATTTATACTTCAAACCCTAATTAAATTTCATAATAACATAGGGCTTTCAATACCTTTTCATCCCAAACACTAATTAAACCTCTACTAAGCATGAATTCATGATCAAAAGAAGAAAAACTAAAATCCTACAATTTCCCAAAAAAAATTCTGCATTCACATAATAATTAAGGTTCTTGTTTTTATTCCATTTTAATCCATGATTATCCTATCTAACATATCTAATTACATTATTCTATGATCAAAACATCTATACCAAACCTCCAAAATTTCGAACAAAAAGAAAAAAGAAAAGAAAAGAAACTAAATGGATAGGATTGTAGAGGATGAAAATACCTTAAGATTTAATGAAAGAAGTATGGGAATGATTGGATGGATTGATGAACTATAGTGATTTCTTCTTGTTCTTTGAAAGGTCTTCAATGGAGGATAGAGGTGGATGAAGAAGATGAAGATTGAGGGAGAAAAGAGAGCTGGCCGAGAGAGAGAGAGTGAGAGAGAGATGAAAATTTGTTTTGTCTTAGAATTGAAATGATGAAAAATTGAATTTGTATAAAGTGGATTTAGGTGTCACTATTTTAACTAAGTCAACACATGCATGTTGACACCTATTTAAGGTGAGGTGGTGGCTGCATGCATGGGGTTAGGAGGGTATGGGTTTTTTTCCGGCGCGATCCGACGTTACGGAAAAACGAACAACGAAAAACGTTGTTCGGTACAAAAATCGTCGCGATTCGATTTGACTTAAAAATTCTAACGTATGAACTTCTTTGGAAATAAATTTATAAAATTTATTTTGACAAAAACTCGGGACGACAAGTCTGAGTTTCGTCCGGAAAAACGTAAAAACAAACTTTCTCGGCGTGTTCGTATCGTAATTTTGTAAACGTAAAAATTAGACGGTTTTCCGTTCTTAGTTTACAAACTAAAAATTTTTCGTACGCGCTAACCCCTAATACAGTAGTCATCTAGCTGACTCCCGTAATTTATTTTTAATAACGGATTCGACCGTTAGCCTTAGAATTAAAAATTATAAACTTAGGCGTGCAAAGCCATTTATTTAATTAACTTTAAACTTTTTAGAACGTAAGGAATTTACGGGGCATTACAATACTGCTGCTGCGTCATCTGCTGTAGCGGCTGTGCCTGAATTGCCCTCAAAGGTTGGGGCTGACCATACTGATTCGATCTTATTGGTTGCATCGGTTTTGGGCAATTTCTTTTCACGTGTCCTTTCTATCCACATTTAAAGAAAACACCAGAGTTTGCTTGACAGACACCATAGTGCATCTTATTACACTTAGGATAGACAGGAACGGTAACCTTTCCTTGGTTATTGTTTGTCTGTTGCCCCTGCTTTGATTGATTATTCTGATTTGGTTGCTGAAAGCCATGCTGATTTCTTCCCTGGTTTTCTCCTTCCCATTTCTTTTTTTCCTTTAAAGTTGCTGTTATTGTTGTTGGAATGGTCTCGATTCTGAGTCTGGGTTGGGGCTAGTGTGGGTGTTACGACTTTCTTGGCTCTATTGCCTCCATCTCTAGGGCTTGCCCTAGTATCTCTGGGTAGCTAAGTCTTCTATGACTGGCTAGTGCTACACCTAGCTCATGCTTAAGTCCCCCACGGAACTTCTTCGCTATCTTTTCTTCGTTATCCACCTGAGCAGGTGCATACCTTGACAATTCACAGAACTTGGCGTCGTACTCGGTTACTGTCATCTTTCCTTGTTTTAAATTATAGAACTCAGCCTCCTTCTGAGCTCTATAGGTCTTAGGTACGAACTTATCGTACAATGCTTCCTTAAATTTTTCCCATGTAAAACGAGCCAGATGCTCTGCAGGTATAACTTTCTGCCTAGCCTCCCACCAGTAGTCAGCTGGTTCGGAAAGCTGGAATACAACACACGACAAACGCTCCTTATCAGTACATCTGAGGAGTTTAAAAATTTCTCTATAGTTCGCACCCAAAGCTCAGCATTGCTTGGGTTACCGGTTCCTTTAAACACAGGTGAGTTTCGTTTGTGGAATAAGTCCTCAATATCACGACGGGGTGGTGGTGGAGATGGTGATGGTGGTGGAGGGGTTCCATGATATTCCTGTTCCCCTTCTTTTTCAACTAGAGCTTGACGTCTACCACGTCCCCTAGGTCTACCAGGTCCTCTTCGGTTGTTAACTACTCTCGGCGGCATTTCGAAACTATTGAAAACAGAAATTTCTCATTAGCATTTTTGCTTTTAATCATTTACTTACTTACTTACTTAACCTTCTTTTACTTACTAACCCTTTTTCCTAACTTAAACAAGTTCATGGAAAAGAAAACTGATAAAAAAAATAGCTTCGATTCTTAACTCTTTTAAACTTTTAACTTTTCGGTTTAAACCGGAATATTTATCTAAACTTTTTCTTCTAATCGCGCTTTAGAAGATACCTCCACAAAATTTAAGCCCACTCTAGGGTTGTTGGGAAATTTATTAGTATAAGTTTTGATGAATTCCAAAACCGATTGACCCCAACCGAGTAGATGTTGCCAGAACCTAATGTTAGAATTTAGGCTCGCTGTTTGAGCAAAGTTAAGATTTTATCTTTACAGGTCTCCAGCTGAAGATGGCAACAAGGCATCACTCAGACAGAACATCAGTTGTGAAGAAAGACAACTGAGAGTTCAGTTGTTCAGATGCAAACAAGGGGAAGTCTTCAGAACATCAGTTAAGAAGGAAACCAACTGAGCGTTCATCAGATGAGAAACAGTTGAAAGGAAGAGAACATCAGATGAAAAGGAAATCATCTGAGGGTTCAAACCCAACTGAGTAAATACAAGGAAGACAACTGAGTGTTCAGTTTCAAAACCTCAGTTATAGAAACCGAACAAGGAGTTCAACTGTTTGAAGTTCAAAGTCAGCTGAGAGCTCGACATATCGGAACATCAGCTGAAGATCACTCAGATGAAGGCCAAGACTTTCAACCGACAAACCGAAGTTGACTGTCAAAGATTTGAATTTCAAAAGGAAGTCACATGAGGGTTTGACCATTCAATCATTACCCCATCTGGCCCAACACAAGGCTGTCTCAGATGGAAAGCAGAAGAGCACAGATGCCATATCGGGAAAGTCTGCAGAAATGAGAGACAAGCCATCGCTTTCAACCGATCAGAGATCAACTGCTCCTCCAACGGCTAGTTGATTCTCTCCGCCTATAAATAGAGGCATTCTCTCATTCGAGAGGGATAGAAGAGATAGACGATGAAAATTCAAGAGCTTTCACGAGAGAAATCAAAGCAAAAAGCAATTCTACAAAATCATCATCTAAGAGCATCAGCAGCTGAGAGTTCCAATTTGAGAGAACATTAGTAGCTGAGGGTTCCTAGAGATCAAAACTGTTTTTGATCTTAGGTTGAGTATTTATTCGTTCAAGCCTTAGATCCAGCTCTCATTCGTGATCGAGCTATAGTTGGAAATCCTACCCATTCTCACACCCTAAAAAGTGTGTTAGGACATTACTCTTCCTATAATTGAGTAGTCAGGTCGTCAAGTACCCGAAAACTTGACTTAGGCTGTTTAGTGCCCGGAAACTAAACTGTAACGGTTGCTCAGCCCGCGTAAGCTGAGTGGAACTGTCCAAAAGAACTTGGACTGAGGTGTGTGGACTCACATCTCCCCATGGACGTAGGAGTTCTCTCCGAACCACGTAAATCTTGTGTGTCGTGTTTATTTGTGTTCAGTCTTTATTTGCATATCTCAACTGACAAACTAACCGCATACAATCTGCATACTTTCACATCAACAGTTTTGGTTTTGACCAACCGTGCATAAAAGCGTGAGTTTGATTTTACGAGTACATTTTCCACCACATTCCGCACAGCACCACTCTTCCAGCTGAGGTTGCTTACTCAGCTGTGAGATCCCAACTGAGTCCTTTTACTCAGTTGAAGTTGATTTCAAGTATTAAGTTTTTCAAAAGTTGAAAAATCCTAATTGGTGTATTCCCCTCCCCCCCCCATACACCAGTAACTCGTATCGGGACCATCAAGTGGTATCAGAGCAGTGGTTCAAAAGACTGCTGACTCTGTTTCACGAGGTGTGAATTCGAGAATTTCATTTCAGTGGTCAACTGAACAGATCTTTTCACGCTAGTGCATACTTGCTCATTTTTTTTTGTCTTGTTGTTGTTTGTGCAGATGGACGTCAAGGACAAGATCGTAGTCATGTTCTCTGTTTTCAACTATACATCATGGAGAACTCAAATGAAAAAGATACTTCTGTCAAAGCATCATAGGATGCAACAAGTTCTCACATCTGGACTAATCGTCATACGAGACAGAATACTTTGCACTCCCACAAATCCCAACGATGGAGATGCAGTGGTGGAGTATGTGGAGAAACAGCCAGAAGACTACACTCCGGAGGAGGCCAAAGTGAGCCAGCTGGATATCTGGGCTCAGAGCACAATAATGTCCACGATTGGACAAGATTATCTGCCCTGGATAGAGGAGTGTGAGACTGCAAAAGAGATGTGGGACATCCTGGCCTCGCTAAGTGAAGGAAGTGACGAGACAAAGGAAAACAAGTTCTCGCATGCATGTCAAGATTTCGACAATTTCAGTCTGCGACCTGATGAGACTATCGATCAGCTAGAGCTCCGGTTTATGGACATCATCAGAAGAATCCAGTCCATCCGGAAAGGAAAATACACTCTAAGAGAAATAAATCTCAAAGTGTTGCAAGATCTACCGGCCGAGTGGGATACTTTCACAAATATCCACGAGAGCCGAGCTGACCTTGGTGAAATGGGAACTGAAAGATTGTTCTCAATCTTGAAAGGGAATGAGTATAAAGTCAACAGAAGAAGGTCGCAGCCCTCAAGTCAGACAAGTAGAATTGAGGATGTCGGCTCAGCATCAAAGTCAGTGGCCCTCCGAGCTGACTACTCAAAGTCGAGATCATCAAGGCCAACCAGATCGGCTGACATGACTGCAAAGGAGCCGAGCAGAGAGGAACTACAACAGAACATTGCAGCGTTGTCAAAGAAGTTAGCCGATATGGATACTCGGTTCGGCAAATATAAACGTTTCTATAAATCAAACCGAACTCGAGACAGTTTGAAGCCAGTCACCAATGGTTACTTCGAATGTGGCAAGGAAGGACACTTCAAAGCTGACTGCCCAGACCTCTCAAAGAAGGAAAGAGAAACACTAAGGGCCAAGCAAACTGCAAAGAATAAGGCCATGGTAGCTGAAGAGGCAGCTGACGATATGGACATCTTCACAGACATTGAAGATGAGGATGATCTGACCTCTACCAACAAAGTCATCAATCCGGATCAATGCCTCATG
Source organism: Schizonepeta tenuifolia (assembly GCA_029490685.1). Lineage (NCBI taxonomy): Eukaryota > Viridiplantae > Streptophyta > Magnoliopsida > Lamiales > Lamiaceae > Schizonepeta > Schizonepeta tenuifolia. The sequence continues at coordinate 38,358,979 of CM055956.1, forward strand.
GCACTTGGAACCGACCAAGATGATATTGAGGTACAATCTAATCCTGCTCGCTTAAAATCTTCCAATTCTTCTAACCTGCAGGAATCTCTGAGCGATGAGTTGGAACCCTCATGGAATGATTTTCAAGAACTCAGTGAGGAACTGTATCAGCAGTCGGTTGAGTTTAAGAGTCTTCAAGCCCAGTTCGCCAAGCTTGAAGATTCCTTAACCGAAAAGGACGATCTGATCAAGAGACAAGCTGAAGAAATTGACCAGCTGAAAAGTCAACTGAGTACAGCCAACCAAACTGAGGCTTCAACCGATGAACAGTTGAAGGAACAGATCAAGGCACAGAACAAACAGTTGAACAAGCAAGAGGCTCAGATCGACCAGCTGATGAAGACATCAGATGCCCAGACCGAGCATATAGCCGGTCTTCTCAAGGATCTTCAAACTGAGAAGGACAACCTGACAAAGAGATCATCGAGAATCTCATCAGATACAGACGGCAAACGGATGATGTGTCTGGACTCGGATACGACGTGGCAAAGGACACTGGAATTCCACCAGCTACCTTCACCAAGGCTGAGGAAGTCATGGTCGCCAAACCTAACACAGTTGAGTCTGCAACTGAACAAACACCCTCACAACCGACAAAGGCAACTGCGGCTGAGAAAGGCAAAGGAGCTGCAGATGGAGCACCAATGAAACAGTCGGTTAAGTCTACAACCGAGGGGGAATGTTCCAAGACTCAATAGAGGAACCGGAGACGTCAGAGTCGCAATCAGAACCAACGTGATAACCGACCAACAAACCAACCACAGCAGAGATGGAACCAACAGAACCGACCGAGCTTCAACCGACATAATCAACAACGGTTCCATCACCACAACAACCAGAGGTTCCAACAGAGTCAACCTATGTGGAACAGTTACGACAGCTATGGTTACTCATGCCACAACATGAATCAACATCCGGGCATGAACAGCTATCGTCAACAGCCAGGGCAATGGAATCAGAATCAGCCAAGAAGATTCCCCGATGGCGTCCGACCTCACAGACAAACTCAACAGGATAAGAATCGCCACCAAAACAGGGGGAAAGCCTCACCTCCTAAAGCCCAACATGGGAGAAATCCAACTCCTCCCAAGAAACAGAACATCACTACTAATAACAAGCCTAAGGATAACCGAGGTGTTGTTATAGTTGATAATGAAGGAAAAGTAATTTGGAATGATAAATCCATCCGATTTTACAGGGAAAAGCGATGCACAGTTCCAGCGGAAACTGGTTCTAACCCTCCAGGACCCAACTGAAATTGGGGACCTAAGCGAGTTTCTCTTTGCAGGTACAGGAGAAACAGCTGAGGAAGAAGAAGGCGTCAACAACAATGTGGGTGATGGATAGTGGATGCTCGAAACACATGACAAATCTGAAGGATTTGCTTGGAAGTTTCGTGGAGACAGAAGGTCCATCAGTTACTTTTGGTGATAACTCAAAAGGTTATACCAGAGGTTACGGTACCCTTGAAACCAATCATGTTTCAATTTCTAATGTCTCTTATGTTGATGGATTGAAGCATAACCTGCTCTCCATCAGCCAATTCTGTGATAATGGTTTCTCTGTCAAGTTTGATGCACAGGGTTGCAGAGTTAAAGATGTCGGATCAAAGCAGGTGATATTGTTGGGAAATCGATCTCCAACAGGGAACGTATACTACGCTGATTGGAACAGCAGCCTCCCTGACACTTGCCTGTTATCAAAGAGCAGTTCGGATGTGAGCTGGCTGTGGCACAAAAGGCTCAACCATCTGAATTTCAAGACGATGAACCGACTCTCCAGACAAGAACATGCAAGAGGCATACCTAACCGAGTGTTTTCAACAACACATATCTCAAGTGCATGCCAGCTGGGAAAGCTAGCTAGAACCTCCTTTCGGTTGAAGACAACTCCTTCAACTGACTGAGTGTTACAGCTGATCCACATGGATCTCTTCGGGCCAGTTACACCAAAAAGCATTAATGGAAACGAATATACTTTGGTTGTAATTGATGACTACTCAAGATATACGTGGACCATCTTCTTGCGCCACAAAAGTGAGACCCAAGATAAGCTGCCCAAGCTGATGGATCGGATATCGAACCAACAAGAAATGAAGATCATATCTATCCGATCAGATCGTGGAACGGAGTTTCTAAATGAAACCATCATTGAGTATTGCGAAAAGAATGGCATAACCATCAGACATCAGCCGCACGTACTCCACAACAGAATGGCGTAGCTGAGCAAAGAAATAGAACTCTGAAGGATGCAGCCACATCCATGTTAGCGAGCTCAGCACTGCCTAAGAGATTTTGGGCTAAAGCGATCAACACAGCATGCTACACACAGAATCGATCTCTTCTCACCAAGCGGTTGGGAAAGACGTCCTACGAGCTGTGGAGACGCAGAAAGCCAGATATTTCTTATTTTCGTATTTTTGGATCTAAGTGTTATATTCACAACAATGGGAATACTCAGTTGAAAACTTTTGATGCCAAAGCTTCGAAGGGCATATTTCTTGGATATGCAGCTCGGATCAAGGCATATAGAGTTTTCAACAACAGCTCTCGTGTTGTGGAAATAACACCTCATGTTAGTTTTGATGAATCTACCTTTGAGTGCAGGGAACAGGTAAAGGAACAACACGCGGATCCAGCTGTTCTACCAGTTCTCACTAGATCGCAAGCACTTCGGGAAAAGAACCAAGCTGAACCTCTAATATGGGCAACTGAGGATGAGGATCCATACTCCTCTGAAGATGAATGCGAAGACCTCAGCTCGTCCCAAGGGGGAACTTCAGCTGATGCCCCTCCAACTGCATCAGCATCCGATGCCCAACCGAGCTCAGTTCAAACTATTGTAAATGTTGAGAATCCAAACTCAACAACTGATCAATCACCAGCTCTGAAGACTCCAACTCAAATTTCTGAACAGCCACAGATGGAAGAAGAAGGAAGACGCAACCGAAGATGGTATGAAGTTCATTCCACCGACGACATCATCGGAGATCCAACCGAGGGTGTACGCACATGGAGCAGAGTTGCAAATCCAGAATCAACCGAGGAAGAATCCAACACTTATGCCCAATATGCTGAGGAATTGGCAGTTCTAGAAGAGTTCGAGCAAGCTGGAGATGTTGCCATGATTTCTTGCTTTGTAGCTGATGTTCCAGAACCGAAGAATGTTGGAGAAGCTCTCAACTGTGTCCATTGGACAACAGCCATGCAAGAAGAGTTGAATGAGTTTCTACGCAACTGTGTATGGGAGTTGGTAGAAAGACCATATGGTGTCAAGGTGATTGGACTAAAGTGGATTTTCAAAAACAAGAGAGACGCCATTGGATTCATTGTGAGGAATAAAGCAAGGTTGGTAGCTCAAGGAAACTTCCAACAAGAAGGAATTGACTTTGAAGATTCCTTTGCACCAGTTGCAAGGCTGGAAGCCATCCGAATCTTTCTAGCTTATGCCGCACATCACAAGTTCAAAGTATATCAGATGGATGTGAAGTGTGCATTCCTCAATGGAGATATAAAAGAAGATGTATATGTTGAACAGCCTCCTGGTTTTGAGACTGGAGATGGAAGAGTGTACAAGCTGAAGAAAGCTATCTATGGTCTAAAGCAAGCGCCAAGAGCATGGTATGACACTCTTTGTAGATTTCTTCTGGACTCGGGGTTCAAACGAGGTTCAGTTGATAAAACTCTGTTCACCATTAAAGTTGGAGAAGATATACTTGTCGTGCAAATTTATGTCGATGACATCATTTTCGGGTCTAAGTCGGAGGAGTTGTGCAAGAAATTCTCCGATCTTATGAAGGAAAAGTTCGAGATGTCAATGATGGGCGAGATGAATTATTTCCTTGGATTACAAGTGAAGCAGTCACCTAAAGGGATTTTCATCAACCAGTCCAAATATACAAAGGAGCTCATCACCAAGTTCGGATTGCAGACAAGTAAGACAACAAAGATCCCTATGAACACGAACTGGAAGATCGAACCAGGAGCTGAGGGAAAGCTCATTGATGCCAGCCAGTATAGAGGGATCATCGGTTTGCTGCTATACCTGACTGCCAGCCGACCAGACATTTCATACGCAGTTGGAGTGTGTGCTCGTTTTCAAGTCCAACCAAGAGAAGCACACATGTTGGCAGCAAAGAACATCATTAAATATCTGAAGGGAACTGTCAATGTTGGGTTGTGGTACCCAACTGATGACAATATCCAGCTGACTGGATACTCAGATGATGACCTAGCAGGCGGTTGGATAGGAAGTCTACTTCTGGACACTGTCAATTCATGGGAAGCAAGCTGGTTTCATGGTTCTCCAAGAAACAAGCGTGTGTTGCTACTTCGACAACCGAGTCAGAGTACATGGCTGCCGGAAGCTGTTGCATGCAAGTATTATGGCTGAAGCAGCAGCTGAGAGATTATGATGTCTCAACTGGACAGGTTCCCATTCATTGTGATAGCTCGAGTGCCATAGCTATCTCTCTAAACCCTGTTCACCACTCTCGGACTAAGCATATCGATATTCGTCATCATTTCTTCCGAGACCATATTGAGAAGAAGGATGTGTCCATGGAGAAGATCCCAACTGAGATTCAGAGAGCTGACATCTTCACCAAACCTCTTCCTGAAGCCCGGTTCAAGATGCTGTGTGATCTTCTAGGACTTTTGGATCCGAGCTAAAAACACATCCGAGCTAAAGAGTCATCCGAGCAGAAGAGTCATCCGAGCTGATAAGGATTCATCCGAGCTGACGAATCGGATCTCGAATTAAGGGGGAAGCGCAGATGAAGGGGGAATCTCAGATACGAATTGCCAACTGAAGACGTCAAACGTCAGCTGAACAGACGAACTCGAGTCAGCTGATGGTATGCGGCAACTGAGGAACTCGACTAATGAACACAGCTGATTCAGACATCAGCCGGCAGGTATCATTTATGACTGAAGGTGTTATGTTCTTAAATGAGAATGTTTGAAATAAATTCAAACATTCCTGTGCTAGTCAGTTACATTAAAATAGCCATCATGTCACATTAAATGTAAAGTACGGCTGAGTATCCATAGCCTACTTTATAGTGCAACTGGGCTGACATGAAACTGTACGCCTTCTCACGCGCTGGTTGGAACTCGGATCAAAACGTCGAGTCAAAAATAGTCAACAGTCGCGTAATCCCAGCCGTTGATGGATTCGCGCCATTTAACCCCAGCCGTTGATCTTATTCGAGTCAAAGACCTATATAAGTCGAAAAATCAGGAAGATATCTCCTACTTTCCTCATTCGTGCATATCATTTATACTATTCATCGTCTTCCAGTTTTTTTTCTGCCTAACCCTTTTCTACAAATAGATTTCTTTCCTCTCCTATATATATTGCCTTTGTAGTGATTTAATGGCACCCAAAAGCAAAAGAATGGCATCATCCGGACCTTTCCTAGTGCCTACAACGTATGAAGAGTCGTTCGATATGTTAGTATCGAAGATTCACTTCGAGCAGATTCTCTCCGACGAGGATCTAGAGTCGCCGGTCCTAGCCCCTCTCGCCAACACTCTCCGCAAGAACGGACTTCTGGAATGGGCCAAGCTCTGCCCCTCTCACTTGCTCAGGCGTTAAGTCGGAGAATTCTACGTCAATCTTGTTCGCCCCCTTGACGGTTCAGAGGGAGTTTCTACGACGGTGTCATGCCGACAAAGGGATGTTCCGGCAAGGACAATACGTCGTGTCTCCTTCTCCATCGACGTGTCCGATGTCTTCCGATACATCATACCAATCAACCACACCGCCACCGAGTTCCTAGAGAATATTACCGACGAACAGGCGGATGAATTTCTACAGGATGCTCTGATCGAGCCAGAGCGGTTGAGGAGTAACATGCAAAGAACTAAGCTGAAGCCTGAACACCGCCTGCTGTTCGACGCCGTGTCGAAGGTCGTGTTCGGATACAGTGGCGTGTTCGGCGACATCAGCCGACCCAAGTTGAAACAGCTGTTGGCCCTGGAACACCAACATCAAATCAACTGGTTCCAATATTTTCTGAACCAGTTGATGATGGAGAAATCGAAGATCTCTGAGACTACAACCGAGTCTGGAGAGAAGCTGCTAAGTGTGAAGGGCACGCTCAACTTCGACTGCAAAATCTCCACCCTCATCCTCCTCGCAACAAAGGACCGCAACATGGTCTGGGCTGACTGCGAGGAGACGCCGCTGAAGAAGCTGTTGCTATTCCCGACAGCTAAGAAAGCACAGGAGGTGCTGAGGAGTGTCTACACTTCCAAGGACAAGAGGGAGTCGGGAAAGCCAGCTGAGTCAGCAGCTGAGGGGGAACAAGCTGCTGCTCGCCCCACAAAATCCAAAGCCTCACGTCGCCGAGCTGACGCTGAGAAGGAGGCGACTGACGAACCTACCCAGAAAAAGTTAAGGGTAAGGTTCAAGAAGGCGATCTAGAAGGTAGCTGAGGTGCCAGCTGATGAGCCAACTGATGTTCCAGCTGACGAGTCAGCTGATGAGCCAGTTGAGGTTCCAGCTGAGGAGCCAGCTGAGGAACAAGCTCCAGACGAGGAGGGAGCGCAGGTCGAATCCACACCTGCTGAGGAGCATACCGAATCCAGCCGCTCAGCTGAGACCGCATCATTCGAGATCGCACCTCGAGGCACCGGAGCTGATGAGGCTGAGGGCATGGAGACGTCGGATGCATCCTCCTAATCCGAGGACCTCGAAGATGCTAACACCTCCCCCACAGCTGGAGTGAATGCTGTACCGCCCCCAGAGCCTCTTGCTCTCTCTACCCAAACCGAGCCAGAAATTCTGAGCTCTCAGCTCGATGCCAACATCGTGACCTCTTCTTCGGCCGATGTTGAGGAAACCATTCCACCCCCTTCCCCAACTGAATCCCAAATTCCGAGCTCTCAGCTCGATACCGATGTTGTGACCGACTCGTTGGCCAACATCGATGAACCTCTTGAACCCGAACCATACAATCTCACCCCCTCCCCGATCAATGAAGCGGAGGACCTGCAGGCTATTGCTGACGAGCACGAAGGCAGGGTGGCCTACTGCTTTCAAAAGCTGTTGGGTCTGTTCCCTGCGGCTCGCGACATGCCCATCTTCGCCACACTGAGAACCGAGCTACTGTACCAGTTCCACCTGATCTTTAGCCAGTGGTATGTCAAGGAGGACACGATCAGGGTACTGAGCTGGGACAGGCTGAAATCTGATGAGTCCCGCATCCGAGCCTACTTCAACTATTCCAACTTGGAGGTGGCGTACAACAATCGGATCGCGCTGCTCACTAGATGGTTGGACCAGAGTTTGGCTGAAGGGAAGGACACAAGGGAGGCAGCTGGAAAGGAGTGTGTCGACTTCCTTGACAGCATGTTGGTGAAATCAGCCGACTTTCTTGAAGATGTCGATGCAGCAGCCGCCGCCGCAAAAGAAGAGGAGGAGAACCTGAAGCTGTACCTGGCAAACCGTCAAGCCATGGTCACAGCTGAGCCTCTAGCTCCGTCTACTCAAGCCCTTCCAGCTGCTCAGCTCGCTCCTTCAACAGAACAAATCTGCGAGCTAGTGGCTGAGAGGGTCAACCAGTTGAGGACCGAGCTGCTCGCCAACCTCCAGCACCAACACGATGACCAGCTGAGGGAGTTGGCAGCTCAGGAAGTGAAGTACCAACAACCGGTGGAGGAGAATGCCGAGCTGAAGATGAAGCTGAATGATCTCTCCTCCTCCACCAGTCAAGACATGTCGGAGCTGAAATCCACTCTGTTGGGCTTGAAGACGGAAGTGAATGTCTTCAAGTCCTTGGCTGACTCAAATCTGGCCAAGTCCCAACAGACGCAGGATGCTGAATGGGAGTCCCGGTTCGAGTCGCGTTGGGCTGAGTTCGTTGCATTTCAGACAGAGGTCAACGACAACCTCTCTGTCTTGAAGAAGGCAGAACAAGAGCGCCAGGACTCCGAACTGGCGAAGAAGATCGAACTGGAGTGCGTGGTCGATGAACTCTTCAACCGTGTTCAATCCACCGAAGCCAAACTCAACTCTCTGGACGGATCAGTAGCAAGCCTTGTTGCTGATGCCAAAAAGAGGGAAGAGAAGGAGACGGAGGATGAAGCACAGGAAGAAGAAGAGACCCAAGAAGAAGGAGTGCCAGCTGCTCAACCATCTAAATCTCAGCTGAGGAGAAGGAAGTCTGCTGCTGCCAAGTCAACCGAAGTCGGTGGAGCTAAAATGACTAAGGACTTGGAGCAGGCGAAGAAGATTGGAGTTTCCTACAGCTCCATAGCCGAGATCGCAGCCGAGCTGGATTCTGAACTTGACGGGATAACAACCAAAGAGTGCATTGCAGCGGCCAAGGCTATGGATGTAGAGGAGAAGGACTACATGAACCCGAGCTGGATCAGAAAGTTTGCCGCCAGCCAGGCGAGGAGGGTGAACCAGTTCGAGGTTGAGCTGTAAAAGGTTTCTCAGAACCTGGACCGCAACGTTGCCTCCCGCAGCCGACGCCGCATCAACAAAATCCAATCAAAGGCGGAAGCTCGGTTGAAGCAACAAAGGTTGCCTCTAAAGTCCAAGGTTGAGAGTCGGTTCAGGCATACCGACAAGTGGATGCCAACCGAGTGGAATGAGGATTGGGAGATGTTCAAGCAGGAGTTCGTGAACGACTTCTATTACAGGAAGGTTTATGCAACTGACGACCCAAGGAGAGCGTTTAAAGAGGCGCTGACTGAGTTGCACTCAGGTGACCCGGACATGTTCAGTGAATTCAGGAGGGCCATGATTGACGCCAACCTGGACTTGAACACTGTTCCAGTTCCCAAGAGGGTCACTTATCGGCCACCTCTTCTCTCAGATTCCAGCAACCCGAACCGTCAGAAGATTACATCTGAGGCGAGGTAGGTCTGCAAGGAGCATGGAGTAGACATCTCCAAGGAGTCACCTGCTAAGAGGGAAATTTTTGTAAGGATCTTTGGCAAGTATGGGCTAAAATACTAGCTCAGTTAGTTTTCTAGCAACTGTTGTAATTTTCGGTTTTTGAGCCTATCTTTTGTAACAATCAGTTGTAATGAAAACTATTCAGTTATAAGATTCACCTTGATGAACAATCCCTCATTGTCCAAGCTCTGAATCACAAAGTCTTTTAAATACCATGTTATAACAGTGCTAACCCTTTTGATGTATTATCTTATAGACTGTCTAGAATTTCAGCTGAGATTTTAGGTCAGTTAGTGAGGTTTAGATCAGTAGTGGTTTCAAGTTGTAAGTGGTTTTGGCATCATCAAAAAGGGGGAAATTGTTGGGAAATTTATAGTATAAGTTTTGATGAATTCCAAAACCGACTGACCCCAACCGAGTAGATGTTGCTAGAACCTAATGTTAGAATTTAGGCTCGCTGTTTGAGCAAAGTTAAGATTTTATCTTTACAGGTCTCCAGCTGAAGATGGCAACAAGGCATCACTCAGACAGAACATCAGTTGTGAAGAAAGACAACTAAGAGTTCAGTTGTTCAGATGCAAACAAGGGGAAGTCTTCAGAACATCAGTTGAGAAGGAAACCAACTGAGCGTTCATCAGATGAGAAACAGTTGAAAGGAAGAGAACATCAGATGAAAAGGAAATCATCTGAGGGTTCAAACCCAACTGAGTAAATACAAGGAAGACAACTGAGTGTTCAGTTTCAGAACCTCAGTTATAGAAACCGAACAAGGAGTTCAACTGTTTGAAGTTCAAAGTCAGCTGAGAGCTCGACAGATCGGAACATCAGCTGAAGATCACTCAGATGAAGGCAAGACTTTCAACCGACAAACCGAAGTTGACTGTCAAAGATTTGAATTTCAAAAGTAAGTCACATGAGGGTTTGACCGTTCAATCATTACCCCATCTGGCCCAACACAAGGCTGTCTCAGATGGAAAGCAGAAGAGCACAGATGCCATATCGGGAAAGTCTGCAGAAATGAGAGACAAGCCATTACTTTCAACCGATCAGAGATCAACTGCTCCTCCAACGGCTAGTTGATTCTCTCCGCCTATAAATAGAGACATTCTCTCATTCGAGAGGGATAGAAGAGATAGACGACGAAAATTCAAGAGCTTTCACGAGAGAAATCAAAGCAAAAAGCAATTCTGCAAAATCATCATCTAAGAGCATCAGCAGCTGAGAGTTCCAATTTGAGAGAACATTAGTAGCTGAGGGTTCCTAGAGATCGAAACTGTTTTTTATCTTAGGTTGAGTGTTTATTCGTTCAAGCCTTAGATCCAGCTCTCATTCGTGATCGAGCTGTGGTTGGAAATCCTACCCATTCTCACACCCTAAAAAGTGTGTTAGGACATTACTCTTCCTGTAATTGAGTAGTCAGGTCGTCAAGTACCCGAAAACTTGACTTAGGCTGTTTAGTGCCCGGAAACTAAACTGTAACGGTTGCTCAGCCCGCGTAAGCTGAGTGGAACTGTCCAGAAGAACTTGGACTGAGGTGTGTGGACTCACATCTCCCCGTGGACGTAGGAGTTCTCTCCGAACCACGTAAATCTTGTGTGTCGTGTTTATTTGTGTTCAGTCTTTATTTGCATATCTCAACTGACAAACTAACCGCATACAATCTGCATACTTTCACATCAACAGTTTTGGTTTTGACCAACCGTGCATAAAAGCGTGAGTTTGATTTTACGAGTACATTTTCCACCACATTCCGCACAGCACCACTCTTCCAGCTGAGGTTGCTTACTCAGCTGTGAGATCCCAACTGAGTCCTTTTACTTAGTTGAAGTTGATTTCAAGTGTTAAGTTTTTCAAAAGTTGAAAAATCCTAACTGGTGTATTCCCCCCCCCCCCCCCCCCATACACCAGTAACTCGTATCGGGACCATCAAAGGTCATCATATATATAATATATACACGTCAAAAAGAATATTAGTTTTGCCTCCAACGAACTTATACAAAAAGTTAGACTATGACCAGTCTAAACTAGGCTAACTGCCTATCTATATACCGGGTGCACTAACAAGTTGCATCTCCTGTACTTACTGGAAGTACTAGAATGGAAACGATCCCAAAACTTCGTATCCGCTTAGAGTACTACAAAAGGATGGTTACTAATCCGACTATTTACAAGATAAAAGAAACTTCTACTGCTACTACGCGACTAAGACGCTCTGCTCAACAAGATGCAGTCGAGTCATTACTGCCCTCTACGGCCTGAAACTCTTCGGGGTCCTCCTCCGGATTCTCGTCCGGATCATCTTCAGAATCTGTACCAAAGACGAGCTGAAGTGCCTCGTCAACCCTTAAAGTAGTGTCGTCCAAAAGTATAAGTAGTGGTGGTGAAGGCACGTCTGAAACCGTCCTCCCCGAGTCTGAAACCAAGTAGTCCAAACTGGTCTCTACTGTCCTCTTCTTTGGAGGCAGCAGGTGCTCGGGAGGTGAACTAGACTCGTATTTCTCTGTAGAACGGACCCTGGATGGTCCTGCCTCAAACTCTCCTCGGACCCTCGCCAACTCTGCACAGATCTCTTCAAGTGGTCTAAATGGGAATGGAAATTCTATCAAGTAGCAAGCTCCGTGCCGATCTCCAGGTATCCTGTCTCTGGAACTAACTCCTCACTAGGTGAAAGGACTAATGGTAACTGTAACGGTGTGGCCATATCTGGATCCATGTTCAAAGACTCTGGCTCTGGCTCTGAAAAATGACGGTAGGGGTGGTGCTCCTGAATGGGAACTGACACGATGAATCTGCTCTGAAAGAAACGCTCGTGTACGGCGAGAGCGAATCCTGAGAAATCTCCTATCGGCTCAGTCTCATCGCCGAACAGTGCAAGGAAGTACCAAGACACATCATGTGCCCATCCGTGCCACTCATCTGGTAGTCGAACAATCAATTCTGCTATAGCCTGACGCTCTGTAACACTGTGTCGGGCTGCATGGCAAACTGCTGAAAAGTTACTGACTATCTGTCCAATATCATCACTCGGGCCTGCCTTGTAGTCACGATACTCATCCAATATCTCATCTGCCCAAGTACGCTGTGGCGGGGATTGATTCTCCTGAGTCATGTCACTACTAGAAGCCATCTTATAAGGTTTTAAGAAACATGGATCAGTAACTTGGTATGATAATAACTTATCTTAAGAAAATTCTTAAATTTACAATTAGAATACTCCATTATTCAAAATTGCAATACTTAACCACTTAATCTCAGCTTATCTTATTCATCTAGCAATTTCAAGAAATTGCACTCAAACAATCATCTATATATATGAAAAAATTCACGATTTTACTTTCATCCTTTTGCTTATTATTCCTTTACTTTCTTACTTTATTTCTTCCTCGAAGAAAATTTCTTAACGATTTCTTTCCTTTCTTTTAACTTATCAACTTATTTGTTCTTATTCTTCTTTTTATTCTTTATTTTATTTCCTCAAAAGGGAATTCTTATGGCTTTCATTTAAAAAGAACAAGTCGACTCCAACGAGTCTGTTGTTCATGTCACTTTACGTAGGTGACATTCGTTTATTTGCTTTGATTCCTTTCATTCTGTCCTTTCCGATCCGATCGCCTCTTTCGAAATCATTTGGAACCAACGCTTCTTAAAACGTCTATATTCTCAGGGAATCGGAAGAATCCTTAGAGCAACAGTCTGAGTTCTCAGAGAATCGGGAGAAATCTTAGAACAACGGTCTAAGTTCTCATATCAACATACTTTTTAATAATAAAGAATTTAACTCAAATAATTTCACGTATTTTCACATAGTACAGCATTCATGCTTTCACATAGTTCACGTAATATCACAAAGTATAACTCTTATACTTTAATTAAATCATACTTGGCATACTTAATCTCATCATACTTTCATACTTAATCAAAATTTCTTGCATACTTTAATCAAAATTTCTTCTTAAAAGAAATCATACTTCTAAAATTCTTTCCTTACTTTTCTTTCTTTCTTGTTTTCTAAGTTGTTTAGTTCACAACTTAGCTTCTTTCGATCGGTTAAGCCATTTTTGTCTAACAAACATCTCCCTACTGACCCTAGAGTCAAGTACAGGCCTTGAGTGATGAAAACCAGTCGAGATCTTATCTCTTATCCTTTCAAATAAAGAAGTAGTAAGCGAGAAATTTCATAAATCGTTTAAAGAACTAAAACGTAAATCGCCTAAGTGATTCTTTCCAACTTAGTTCCTTATAATCTTTTAAATCGTATTAAGTTATCGACTACCCTCTCTACTGACCTAAGAGTCGAGTATGAGACCTTCCGAGTTCTGAACGGGATTAGTACGAGTCTCGTTCCCGTTTAAGTAAAATGAAACTATTAAGCGTGCAAATGCCTAAAGAATGAAACAATTAAAACCTTTTTCGATTCTTTTAATCAATTATCTTCTACGACCCGTTTTTAAGTATGTTTATTTTACGATGAACGAGGAAGCCAACTGTAGAGAAAGGACGGAAGATCCAAAGTTGGAAGCTTTTGTTTTAAGTTCTGTATTTACAAGGTGGGCTTTTATCTATATCAAATAAAATGTGGTTTTTCCACAACTCGAAAGTATTATTTATCGCTTTGATAATTGTGTTTTCAAAGTGATAATCTTGGCATAAACTGTTTCAACTATTTCTATGTGAGTTCTCTTGTACCTATCTGTGTAAACCTTCGAGTTTACCAGATTTCTAGTTAACCTTCGGGTTTTCCAGACTTTTTAAGTTAACCGCTAGGATTGTTAACTATCGATCGGCTCTGAGTTAGCTATTAAGCGCTTTCCAGAGTTAGTGCACTTTGTAACCTGTGGTGTATGTAGTATCCTGTTGAGGGGTAGCCAGCCACGGTGAATTAGCTTTGGTCAAGATTGAATACTCTAAAAATGCTTGCGCAAGCTGCTTTATACAAATCAGTCAGAAAATGTTTAGTAGGCACGAGCCTTTTTAACAAAACCCCGACGCACTACGTTTATGATTATGATTTCGGCATCGTGCCCACTAAGTACGTTTGTACTTAGCCCTGCATTGTTTTCTAAATGTGCAGGTTGAAGCGACGGTGAGCGGCGACGGTTGATGTTGAGTTGAAAGCTAGGTTGCTTTAGTTAGAACTCTTCCGTTGCAGAACTCTCAATCTTTTGAAACGTACCTTTTGATCAACACACTGTAGTTAAGTCTGTAATTTTGAACTTAGTCTCTTCTGTGTACCTTTGTCGAATAATCACTCATGATTAACTCATTCTTATTTATATTCAAGTCTTATTCATGGTTTAATAATGTCTTTTCATGTATGTTTAGTCAGTTAGCCCCCTTCTTCCCCGCTTCTTTAATCCAATCCCAGTCGCACCCCGACTTTTGCCGTCCCTCGGATTTTGGGGCTGTGACATTCTTCCTATAAACAACTCTTACTCAACCTTCGCCGCTCCCGTCACTCAACCTGCACATTTATAAAACATATGCAGGGCTAAGTAAATAAAGCACTTAGTGGGCACATTGCCGAAAACATACCATAAGTATAGATTAATCAGGCATCTTAAAAGGTAGCGCATCGGGGTTTTTCGTCAAATACCCGTGCCTACTAAACATTTTCTTTCATAAACATAAATCACTTTACTTGATCAAGATTTTCTGACTGTTGTTACTTCCATATTAGCACATAATCTGTTTTAAAACGCCGGGGAAGAAGGCCTTCTTCCGCGCACGCTCCTCACCGTGGCTGGCTACCCCTCAACAGAGTACCACGCACACCGGCTACCGTGTACACTAATTCTGGATAACACACTGTGGGTTAACTCAGAATTCGATCGTTAACTGGTTGGCGAACCAACATCAGATAGGCATAATAGAATTCACATAAATCAAAATCATTTATGCCCTGATAATCACTTTGAAAACACAGTTTATCAAAGCTGTAAACAAAGATTTTCGAGCATCGATCATTTTAGTTTGTATATAGAAAAGCCCACCTCAATCGTTTACAGAACAAACTTTAACCTTCGGTCTTCCGTCCTGTCTTCAACTCCGACTTCCTTCTTTTATCACAAATTCAAACTTTAGTAATCGATCAAGACGATTAAAGAAAAGAAAATTGAATTTGTTTTAGACTTTTAGGCCTTTGCACTTTACTACTTTCTTTTGATTAACGAATAAACGAGACTTCGATCAATTCTCATCTACAAACTGACTCGGTTCAATAATCGACACTTAGGTCAGTAGGTAATGAATGTCAATAACTTATAACGACTTAATAGTTCATAAGGAAAAAAGTTGAAAAGGATTCAACTTAAGAAACTTAAGCTTTGGAAATTTCTGCACAGGTCAGTAAGTTCATATAGAACAGGGTACTTCGAAACAGGGGATGAATCTTATACTAAAAGAAAGCCATGGGTGTCTAGTTTACTCTCCAATTTACAGATCTCGATTTCGTTAAGCGAGCTAAAAGTTATGACATTTTCCGTGAAACATCGCAAAACAGTCGCGCGAAACCCTAATGCTCGACAAATCTCGATGCACGATTCCCTAGATTCGATCAATACTATTCCACTTTTATTTTCACGAAATTTTCATCCCAAGACAGTCTACATACAGTATCCTTTAATCGGGTTCACATTCACGCCTTTTGATTAAACAAACGATGAGCATTTCCTCGTCATTTCCAACTAACCATTTACTATACCAAAACAATTTCATATTCAAATCCTATTTCATTTTCGTTCATCCATTTCTCGTTTCTTAACTATATCTCATAACATCTCGTATCTCGGATGGAAAAGTCGTCAACTACAAACTCGTTCATCAACTAATAAAAATCATTATTATTAAAAAGGATTTCCTTATTCAACTTTTCTACCGGCTTTTAAACTCGATTCTTCGTCTCTTATTCAAAATCGAAACTTCTTAGAATTTGTTGAAACTTTACAACAACGATCATCATCTAACAAGCATCACTGATATGTAAACCATATTCTAAAAATATTATCGAGCTTCAACTTAACGACGAGTTTCCGTCTCTTACGTTTTTCGATTTATTTTTAGAAAAAATTCAATTAATTATATATTCATCCTCAATCATCCTATATCTCATTTCCATTAATCAATCATGCATAACATATCATTTACTACACCAAATCATGCATTCTTCATCTCTTAGACTTTTGTTTTTATTTTTAGAAAATTCTAAATTAATTCATGAAGTCATCTAACAACACCTAGAACATAATTTCATCAATTAAACATTAATAGAAATAAATCACATACTTGGAAAACCTAATTCATTTTTCAAAATCCGAGAAAAAGTTGGGATAAGACAGTCTAAAATTCGCCCAGAAAAATCATAAAAACTAACTTTCTCCGGTGAACTCGTATTGTAACATCCCGGATTTTCCAAATAGAGTATTAAATAAGTTAACACTCCTAAATATATTAAAAATATTTTCACAGCAAAAAAAAGTCTTTTATCTTTTTATGAAAATAAACATATCATGTTTATAGTCATTGTGTAGAGTATTTTATTCCGAGTCTATAGACGCTAAGTTTGCTCAAAAAAGATTTCGCATGAAAAAGTTATGCACGTTTAAAGGTTTTAAAACGTAAGTTGATGCACAGCTGCTTTTGCATCGCAGCTGCTTCCGCTTTGCAGCAGCTTACTGCGCAGCAGCTTTCGCCCCGCAGCAGCTTACTGCTCAGCAGCTTCTGCTTTGCAGCTGCTTCTGCACTGCAGCAGCTTCCGTCTTGCAACAGCTTATTGCTCAGCTGCTTCCGCATCGCAGTAGCTTATTGCACACCTGCTTGCTTTTTCCTATAAATAGGCGCTTAAGATTTTCATTTCATCGTTCAGTTTTCTATTCTCTCTCATTTATCTTACAATATAAGCTCATCGTATCTGCTTGTGTGATAATGATGTCTTGATGTTAAGGTCAGCATTGGTATTTTCAATCAGGTGGGTAATCTTTTCGAAAACTATGTTTGAGTTATTAAACTCTAGAATAGCATGAAAATTCAGTTATCCATAAAATGTTTTCATGTGTGTTCCATGTGATATACTCTAGTTAATCGATCGAGATACTTAGTGAGTACACAGGTACTAGCTAAGTATTGTGCGCACCACGTTGCAATGCAATGAGTTGATCTCCATTTGTATTGTAGCTAGCGGTCTTGAGCTAAGGCTCCTGGCCTATGTTAATGTTGATTGTGTTACTCCACGGACTCTGTCTTGGGTACAAATCAAATAGACTATGGTAACCATAGCTATGGTGCCTAGTCCGAGTATAAAGATCGAACGTCACATCATGCATCAAAAAAATATGTTTTGTATGGTCAGGGGTGGATTTCTGTTTTAAAACCCTCTGATGCATACCATGTTAAATGGATAATCTGCTATGTTTCCAAGAATCTTTCCAAAAATGGCACATGCCCACTGAGTACACTAGTACTCAGCCCAAAATGTTTTCAGGTCGGGAGGCAGGTGATGGGACGCGAGGCTGAGGAAGAGGTTGTTGTTGTTGTATATGTTTGTGCGCTTCCGCTATGTTACTTAATTGTGCAACTCTGAATAATGTTCTTATTATTTATATGTGAAATATATGAATAATTGTTATGTGTGCAAAAAGTATGCCCCTTTCTTTCCCGCTTCTTTATTCCCCTCTACCGCGTCTCGGTTTATGGGAACAGGGATGTGACATGTATCGAAGAAAAAGTGAATGTAAATTCTGACGGTTTTACAATCTGAGTTTTCGGACGAAAATTCTATCGGACGCTAAAACCCTAATACAGTAGTTGTTCAACCGACTTCTGAAATTTATTTTCTGAAACGGATTTCACCGTAAATCTTAGAATCGAAAATCCTTAACTTAGGCATGCAAAGCCTTATTTATTAATTAAAATTTTATTTCTCGCCGAAAGGAAATATCCGGGGTATTACATCCTACCCCTCTAACAAGAAATTTCGTCCCGAAATTTGCTTATCTTTATCAAACTGTCCGGGGTACTTCTTCCCCATCTTTTCTTCGAGTTCTCACGTGGCTTTTTCTTGCCCGTGGTGATTCTATATTACTTTTACTACTCGTACTGACTTGCTTCTTAACTCTCGCACTTTTCGATCCAAGATCGATTGCGGCCTTTCTTCACAACTTATCCTACTCAAGAACAACGTCTTGCTAGAGGATTACTTGTTTAAGATCGAACACGTACTTTCTCAAACGAGATACGCAAATGTAATAAATAATCCATAGACTTGGCAACACGGCCAATCTATACACATTAAAACTATTTTTTTTTTCAAGATAACAAATAATCACATAAATCTTTGTCTAAGCTTACTCTTGACATGAATCTAATGATTCTCTTCAACGGAGAAATCTAAAAAGAAACTTAGAACTGATGAGCTATGGGTGCGATCCATCGAAAGAATTTTCAAGCTCCTCAGATGTACTGATGAGGAGCGACTGTTATGCGTTGCGTTTCAACTCTCTGGACCAGCGGATTACTGGTGGGAGGCAAGACAGAACATTTTACCTGCGGAGAATCTGGCTCGACTTACGTGGAACGAATTTAATGAAGCACTGTATGACAAGTACGTGCCAAAGACATACAGAGCTCAGAAGGAAGCTGAGTTCTACAATTTGAAACAGGGTAAGATAATTGTAACAGAGTATGATGCTAAGTTTTGTGAGCTATCAAGATATGAGCCTACTCAGATCGATACCGAAAAAAAGATTTTGAAGAAATTCCATGGGGGACTAAGACACGAATTGGGGATTGCTTTAGCCAGTCATGGGGGACTGAGCTATACGGATGTTCTAGGGCGAGCTCTAGAAATGGAGGCCGTAGTGCCTGATGAGAAAAAAATGATAACACCTACCCCAGCTCCAACCCAGAATCAAAATCGAGGCTATTATAACAATAATAATAGCAATTTTCAAGGAAAGAGAAAGTGGGAAGGGGGCAATAGCAGGGGCTATAATCAGAATTTCAGCAACCAAGAAAATCAGCGAAGTGGTAATCAGCAAGCTATCAGCAGCCTAGTCAAAACAACAACAAGAGGCCGTGGCAAGGAAACAACCAGTCAGGGTTGTATTTACAGGGAAATAGGCAAACCGGAGCATGGACAGGTAACAACCAGCAGAATCAGCCTCAAGGGCAACAAAGGAATTTCAATCAGGGAGGAAATAACCCAGGGAGGGTTACCATTCCTGTATGCCCTAAGTGCAACAAAACACATCCCGGTGTCTGTCAAGTAGGCACCACCAATTGTTTTAACTGCGGACAGAAGGGGCATATGAAGAAGGATTGCCCTAAACCACTTCAAGCAGTACCTCTGAGGGCCATACAAGCGCAGCCACAGCAACAAATGAATCAGCAGCAGTTTCAGCAGCACGCTCAACAGCAACAGAATGCAAGGGCATGTGCGATCAAACAGAGTGCTTAGAATAAAGGAAAATGAAACCTTGCAGGTATGGGAAAACTTCACAACATTCCTATTAAGATACTGTTTGATACAGGTGCATCGCATTCTTTTATTGCTGGTTCTTGTGCGGATAACATAGATATCAGACCTGTAAGAGCTGAACACGCTATGAGAGTAGCTACATCTTCAGGAGAGATCACTACTTCCACGCATGTTTGCTCTAACCTAGAATTAGAAATCGGAACTCTTAATGTTAAGGCGAACAATTTGAATGTTATGATAATGTGGGACGTAGACATAATCCTAGGGATGGACTGGTTGTCAGAGAATTATGCCACGATTCTCTGCAACGAAAGGAAAATCTCTTTCCAACCACCAGGAAGAGAACCGACGGAATTTCATGGGATTGCAATGGTCAAGAGAGTACCGATAATATCCGCCTTACAAGCCAAGAAGTTGATAAAGAAGAAGGGTTGCGCAACCTATCTTGTGTACCTAGTTGGAGAACCAGGAGCCGAGAAGACCATTCAAGACATGAAAGTTGTTAACGAATACGAAGACGTCTTTCCAGAAATTTTACCTGGTTTACCACCCGACCGTCACATAGATTTCTCGATTGACCTAGAACCAGGATCGGCCCCCAAATCTAAAGCCCCATATAAGATGGCACCGAAAGAGTTAGAAGAACTCAAAATTCAATTGCAAGAGTTGCTAGACCTTGGTTTCATTAGGCCGAGTGTTTTACCTTGAGGAGCACCAGTATTGTTTGTCAGAAAGAAGGATGGTTCAATGAGGATGTGTATAGATTATCGAGAGCTGAACAAGATCACCCTCAAGAAGAAATATCCTTTACCAAAGATAGAGGATCTTTTTGATCAGCTCAAGGGTGCAGGAGTGTTTTCAAAGATAGATTTATGATCAGGGTATCATCAGCTGAAGATTAAACCCGAGGACGTACCTAAGACTGCTTTTCGAACCAGATATGGCCACTACGAATTCTTGGTTATGCCATTTGGTTTGACACGCCCCTGCAGTATTCATGGACCTCATGAATAGAGTTTTCCACCCATACTTAGACAAATTCGTCTTAGTATTTATTGACGACATTCTCATTTACTCTAAGAATGAGAAAGAACACGAAGAACATCTGCGGATAGTGTTGGAAACACTTAGAACTGAGAAACTGTATGCCAAGTTCAGTAAGTGCAAATTTTGGTTGAAGGAGGTAATGTTTCTCGGACACATAGTTTCAGCCGAAGGAATCAAAGTAGACCCTGCCAAGGTAGAGGCAGTGGGTAATTGGAAATCACCAACGAGTCAGAACGAGATCAGAAGTTTCTTGGGTTTGGCAAGCTACTACCGAAGATTCATCGAAGGATTCTCCACGATTGCTAGACCTATGACGCAGCTACTTTGAAAGGAAAATAAGTTTAAATGGATGGACGAGTGTGAAAAGAGTTTCCAAACGCTCAAAGAAAAGTTAACCAAAACACCAGTATTAGCTCTTCCAGACGCAAACAAGGAATATGTGGTGTATACAGATACTTCAAAGAATGGGTTAAGTTGTGTTCTAATGCAAGACGGAGAGGTGATAGCTTATGCCTGACGACAACTTCGACCTCACGAAATTGAGTATCCAACCCACGATTTAGAACTTGCAGCCGTTGTGCATGCATTAAAGATTTGGAGACACCATCTTTATGGTGTAAGGGTTGAGATCTTCACAGATCACAAGAGTCTGAAGTACTTCTTCGAGCAGAAAGAACTGAATATGAGACAAAGAAGGTGGCTCGAATTGGTCAAAGATTACGATTGCGGAATCAATTACCATCCAGGAAAGGCAAATGTAGTAGCAGATGCGCTGAGTCGCAAGGCTCCAACCAAGTTAGGATGTCTGTTTGTCGAGGAAGAAACTCTAGTACGAGAATTTGAAAAGATGAAAATAGAAGTGCTCGAAACACCAGCAACGATCACAAGTCAACTAGCGGCACTAGTAGCTATACCTGGTTTACGAGAAAGAATTATAAGTGCCCAGAGGAGGGACGAGTCGATGGAGAAGCTTTGCCTAAAGATAAGAACACATAAACCAGACGGATTTTCCGAAGCACCAGACAATGCGATATTATTTGAAGGCAGACTTTGTATTCCTGACAGTGACGAAGAATTAAAGAATGATATCATGAGTGAGGCTCATGATACGCCATATACAGCACACCCAGGGAGTACGAAGATGTATCAGGACTTAAGAAAGAATTTCTGGTGAAATGGATTGAAACGAGACGTTGCCCTCGTTTGTAGAAAGATGTTTGGCGTGTCAGCAAGTGAAAGCCTTACATAGACGACCGTATGGATTGTTGCAGCCATTAGATATTCCAGAATGGAAATGGGAAGGAATAGCTATGGATTTTGTGACAGGTTTGCCTAAGTCAAGAAGACGAAATACTGCCATTTGGGTAATTATCGATAGGCTCACGAAATCAGCTCATTTTATACCGATTAAGACTACCTATGGGTCAGAGAAGTTAGCTCAGTTGTACGTCCGTGAGATTGTACATCTGCACGGAGTACCGAAGTCTATAATATCAGACAGAGATGCTAAGTTCACTTCAAGATTTTGGATCACCATGCAGAAAGAGTTGGGCACTGAACTTGACTTCTGTACAGCTTTTCACCCTCAGACGGACGGACAATCCGAGAGGACGATTCAGATTCTAGTTGATATGCTAAGGACAGTTGTATTGGATCGAAGCGCAAATTGGGAAGATATCTTACACTTGGTCGAATTTGCATATAACAACAACTATCAGGCGACGATAGGAATGGTGCCTTATGAGGCATTGTATGGAAGAAAATGCAAGTCACCACTTTATTGGGATGAAGTGGGTGAAAGGAAGAACCTAGGACCAGATACGATCAATGAAATGATCGAGATCGTTCGGCAGATTCGAGATAGAATGAAAGAAGCCCAGAGCCGACAGAAGTCTTATGGCGATGATCATCGAACCGATCTTAGCTTCAAAGTTGGTGATAAGGTTTTCCTTAAGATTTCACCATCGAAAGGAATCATTAGATTCGGTGTTAAGGGTAAACTTAGACCAAGGTTCATAGGACCTTACGAAATTCTTGAGAAGATAGGACTTGTTGCTTATAGATTGGCCTTACTGCCAAGTCTAGGAAGTGTCCATAACGTGTTTCACGTTTCCCAATTAAGAAAGTATGTCTATGACCCTAAGCACGTTATAAGTCAGCAAGACGTCATTCTTGAATCTGACCTAAGTTATGAAGAAAAACCGATATCGATTTTGGATAGAAAAGTTCAAGAATTAAGAACCAAGTCGATACCAATAGTAAAAGTATTATGGAATCACCACGGGCAGGAAGAAGCCATGTGGGAACTCGAGGAAAAGACGAAGGAGAGATATCCTTATCTTTCTGAAGAAGGTATGCAAATTTCGGGACAAAATTTTTCGTAAGGGGGGTAGGATGTAATACCCCGATATTTTTCTACTGTCGTTAAAAATGAAAGTTAATAATAATTATGTCTTTGCACGCCTAAGATCATGAAATTAAATTCTAAGACTAACAGTGAAATCCGTTTCCGAAAATAAATTCCAGAAGTCGGTCGAACGACTACTGTATTAGGGTTTTCGCGTCCGATAGATTTTTCGTCCGAAAATTCAGAATTAAAATCCGTCAGAATTTACATTCACTTTTTCTTCGGTACGAGTTCATCGGAGAAAGTTAGTTTTTATGATTTTCCGGGCGAATTTTAGACTGCCTAATCCCGACTTTTTCTCAGATTTTGAAAAACGAATTAAGTTTTCCGAGTACGTGATTTATTTCCAATCTAACGGACGAGTTAGATTTCATCGAATTCGTAACTATCTAAGAAAGTATTTTCTCGACTTTTATAACGTCGTTTAAAGCTGGAAACGAGATATTTTCGTCAAAATTTTCGCAAACAAACATGCCCTTAACGACTCACTACACTTTGTTAGATTTTTTTTCACACTTTATGTATCTAATACATGAGTCATCATCTCTCTCTCTTTTCTCCTTCATACCGCCAACACACACACATACTCTCTCTCTCAATTTCTTTCATCCACCATTGAAGAACCTCAAGCTATTTGCAAGGATTTTTTCACAAGTTCATCAATCATCCATCAAATTTCATCTCTAATTACATAATCTTTAAGGTAATCATCTCCTCTATCTTTCTATCCAAGTAGAATTTTAATTCTTTAATTTTTTTTATGACCGAAAATTATGGAATAATTAGTAGGAAGTTCTAAGGTTTAATTCTTGTTATTAGATGGATAGAAATTGATTTCTATGGATGAATTGAAGAGAAAATCAAGAACCCCTATGTTTAGGGTTGACCGAAAATTAGGGGAAATGAGTTAGAATGCTTTGATCTTTAATTAATTGGATAATTAAGCTAAGAAAGGGTTTAATTGATGATTTATGCAAGAAGAAGTGTATTGCCCTAATGAATTAGTGATGACCGATTTTTAGGTTAGGGTTTCAAGTGTTGTAATTCAATTAAAGGTGTAGTAGTGTTTTTCTATGATTTATATATGTTGTAGTAGGATTAGAAATGGAATTATGGATTAAATCAATGAAGAAAATCACCTCTCCTAATTAATTGTCATTACCGAAAATTATAAGGAAAATTAAGGATTTAATGATAGATTAAGGTTCTTTATGATGTTAGATGATGTCATGAATTAATTTAGAATTTTCTAAAAATATAATGAAAAGTGTAAGAGGCGAAGAATCATCAAAAAGTCGAGATTAGATAATGATATAGGTCTATGATGTGAATATAAGTTAATCTCGTTAGTAAATGATCATAATCGGAAAGTTAGAACGAATTCTAATAACGTTGGATTTTTTATAAGAGACGAATGAATGAACATAAGTATCGTTAGAAGAGACGAATAAGGAAAGTGATTGGATATTAATGATCGTTATTGTTAAATGAACGAGTTTGTACTTGACGGCTTTTACATCCGAGATCTGAAATGATGAGTTATAGCTGTAAACGAGAAGTAGAATCGAGAAGTTGAATTGTTATTGGTATAGTAAATGGTTAGTTGGAAATGACGAGGAAATGCTCGTCGTTTGTTAATCAAAAGTCGTGAATATAAACCCATTTAAAGGACACTGTATGTTGACTGTAATAAGATGAAAATTTCGTGAAAATAAAAGTGGAATAGCATTAATCAAACCTAGGGAATCGTGCATCGAGATTTGTCGAGCATTAGGGTTTCACTCGGCAGTTTTGCGACCCTTCACCGAAACTGCCATATCTCCTAACTCGTTTATCGGAATTGAGATCCATAAATTGGAGAGTAAACTAGACTTCCATGGCTTTCATTCGGTATAGAGTACCTCCCCTTTTTCAGAATACTCTGTTCTGGGCAGTCTCCAGAACTTCTGTCTTGTGCAGTGAATCTTTAAAACTTAGTTTCTTAAGTTGAATTCTTCTCAACTTGAACTCTTTCGATCTTTTAAGTCGTTTCAAGTTATCGACTACTTCTTTATACTGACCTAAGTGTCAAGTACAGAACCGAATGAGTGTCAAACGAGATGTGTTCGTATCTCGTTTCTGTTTAATTAAAAGAGTTTAGTTTAGCGTGCAAATGCCTAAAAAGTCTAAAAGACTAAAACCTAATTCGAATTTCCGTATTCGTTTATCGTTTACGACTGAGTTTTAAAGTATGATTATTTACGATGAAGGAGGAAGTCAGCACAAGGACATGACAAAAGATTGAAGAACGGAAGCTCGTATAATAGTTCTGTAAATTCAAGGTGGGCTTTTATATATGAAACAAAATAAGCAATGCTCAAAAACCTTTCTTTATCGCTTTGATAATCGTGTTTTCAAAGTGATAATCATGGCATGAACTATTTGTTTTTATGTGAGTTCTCTTGTACTTTATGAGTTAGCTAAAAGGGGATAACTAAACGATCAGACTTTGAGTTAGTCAAAAGGAACTTTCCAAAGTTTAGTGTAAATTGTAGCCTGTGGTGTATGTGGTATCCTGTTGAGGGGTAGCCAGCCACGGTGATAATGAATGGTCAAGATTGAACGTAACATCTATGAAAAATGCTTGCAAGCTAAGTTATGAAAATAAGAAAGATTATGTTTAGTAGACACAGGAATTTATTGAAAAACCTCAATGTGCTACTGTAATGAAATGCCTGATTATCTATACTTATGATTATGTTTTCGGCAATGTGTCCACTAAGTACTATTGTACTTAGCCCTGCATATGTTTTCTAAATGTGCAGGTTGAAGCGACGGGAGCGGTGATGGTTGAGTTGAATAGAGATAGGGAAGACTTTAATATGTAGTTCACTTTTCCGCTGCTAAACTCTAGACGCTTTTATGTTATGATGTAAATCACTTTTTGGTTTAAGTTTCTGTAAAATAACTTGGATGCTTTTGAGTACTTTGTCGAGTGATCTTTCAAGATCAACTCTTACTTTTGTTAATAAAGTCTTGTACATAGAAGATAAGCTATTATTTAAGTATGTTATTTATTTATTTCCCTTTCTTCCCCGCTTCTTTAATCCAATCACAGTCGCACCCCGGCTTCTGCCGTCCCTCGGGATTTGGGGCTGTGACATTTGATGTCGTTTGTTTAAATTCTGCTGCAACACCGTTGTTCTGATATGTTTGTTTGCATGCTCGAATTCTTGACAAAGAGTCCATGTGTTGAAATAAACCTTAAATCCTTTCTGAATTCTATTTTCAAACATTGATAAAATCTTCTAATGATTTCTCGAATTCCCTTAACGACCACTTGATTATTGAAACTAAAAGATGGCCCACTTTTGAATGCAATACTTGTTAATTACCAAACCTAATTCCTTTGATGAATTCGATATTTAACTTGTTTGAATATTCATTCATTTGAGAATAATTGATTAAAAGCCCACCTTATTCCTATAATGAATCCATTGTTGAATTTAAATCCTATTCATCGAGCCTGTTTATTGAGTAAAGTCTAGTTATTCCATCTCATTGCCCCTTGCATTCTAGTCGTTGCAATACCCTAGAAATTGGGTTGTGACATACTTTATATTACTACATCAATATCACTTTTATTCACATTGAAACCACTTTATATCGATTGAACAACATTGTATTCACTTGAAAAACATTTTATATCATATTATTACCACACTGATCAGAATCTTTACATTTAATACCCTTTCTCTTCAAACTGTGATGAATTACTACTAATGCAATGAATGTCGGTGTAAACAAATATCGGCATGGTGTACCGACAACGGGTGACCATTGTTATTTTTGTTGTTAATAATTAATCAGAGTAGATTAGTTTTCGTGATATTTAATTAAGTTTGCATTTATTACCATGCTCGGTTGGAATAAAAATACTTGATCATAATATATTCATCGAGAATATCAACAAACAAATAAAGTGAAAATAAAAGACAATACAAATGTATGGTGATTAAGCCCCTAATGCACAGACTATCCAAATGTACGATGATTAAGCCACTAATACACATGTACCCCCATCCATATATTCAAACGTCTCTAAAAATTCATTATGTACATTGGTAAGTGAGACTGCTCTTTGAAAGGAAATCTCTCTTTACAATACTATTCATCTTCTCCATTAACTTTCGAAATGCCTCCACCCAAATCTCGGTGAAATGGCTAGGATGAATCAGTGGGCAGAAATCGATCCCCAGCATTTCGGATACCTTATGGAGAATGCACTAATTGATCTCATGCAGGATGATGACAAGGTGCTTGTTGTTAATGGTGGGATCACCGGATGCTCCGGATCAGTCGCCTCAAACTCCCATAATGCTCTCCCCCCGAGTGGACAGTCCGACACAGGAAAGCTATGGTTGCACGATTTGCTATGAGCCTTTGAAGGAGGATGTTGTCCACGGCTCTTGGTAGTTTCCGTGATGTTTTGTTTCTTTAGTTTATTAAAAATTTTAAACCTTCCGTTGTACAACCCTTTGATTTATTTTACTTTTGTACGTAGTTGTTTAGCTTGTGCTCATGTGTTTGGCGAATCGTGCCTAAGGAGGATGATTCTCAAGGCAGGGACGCGTAACAGTGGTACAAAGGTCAGACATACTTGTTAATTAAACCTTCGACTTTGGCTTGCACCATAAAATGTACAATTTTTAATGTTGAAACTTGATTTTCTGGTAGGTCAAATGCCCAGGTTGTCGGGATATGTCAGATGTTGCAGACATCCGCAAGCTCTACGCTACCTTGCCTTGTGAAGTATACTAATATTTGGGTTTAGTTTAATAATTGTAATGTATTTTGGGTTACGGAATGAATTATTAATAGTCTGGTTTTGTATGTAGCATGTTGAGGACCTCAAAGAACAAATACGCAGGCTCCAGAAAAGAATTGTACAGCTGGAGGAGGTAAACGCCATTTCAGAGTGTTATGGTTATGTTTTGGTAGATTCTTGGTGAAATATAGAGGTGTTTCTTAATTTACACGAAACCATTTCTGTGGTAATTGTCTTCTTGTATACAGATATAAATATGTTTTTGCGTGTGTCGATTGATGATTAATTTAATTGGAAGCATTAATTTATGCACCTGTACGAATATGACATATGTAATATATAGTAGTATCTTTAATGCCTTCTGTAGAATGAAGCATCTTTGAAGGATAAATTCACAAGGGTTAGGGTCAAACTGGAGGAGGGTGGGGACATGGACGAAGAGGCAAGAAGATCTTGAATTTCTTCTGATGGGATTCGTGGGGGTAGTAGTCCCTTTTTCATTTTGGCTTAAGCTTTTTGATGATAAGGTTTTATGTTTCTACATCCCTGCGTATGTTATTTTTTGGTATGCACCAAGTATAGTTATTAAACTGGGTGCATGCTTGGAACTTGGAAGTGTAGTATTTTAATTTACTATATGTTTGGGAGTGTCACAAGTAATTAACTGTGTGTAATTGAACTATTATTTTTTTGTGCAACCGTAATTGAATTAATTGTGTGGCATAGACGAGTGGAAGAAAGTGAAGTTTTTTTTTTTTGGTTAGAGCTAATATTAAGCGTTTTAACGCAGCAATATTGCATTTTTAACAATTCCTAAAATGTTGAGTTTATCATCATCAATCATCATAATCTGACATGACGACAATTATTTAAAGGTCAATAATTATTATTAGTTGTTCCTTTTTCTCAAAAAGTATTCTTTTGTCCCATTCATGGATGGAATGGAATATGACAATTTCGTGCGCGATATAAGATGAAATTCTGTCACAGCCCCAAATTCCGAGGGACGGTCAAGCCGGGGTGTAACTAGGGGTATAGATTAATCAGGCATCTTTTCATAAATATTCGTAAGATTTATACTGCTGTACACTTAATTCTGAATAACACACTGTAGGTTAACTCAGAATCCGATCGTCTGGATAGCACTCTGTGGGCTAACTCAGAATTTGTCCCTCTAGATAGCACTCTGTGGGCTATCTCAGAATCTGATCGTTTAGTTGGAATCTCTGGATAGGACTCTGTGGGCTAACTCAGAATCCAATACTCTGGATAGCACTCTGTGGGCTAACTCAAAGAGGCACAAGAGAATTCACATAAAAAAATTCATTATGCACTAATAGTTACTTTAATACATACTCCCTCTGTCTCACGAAATATGTCTCGCTTTCCTTTTCGGGCTGTCTCACGAAAAATGTCTCATTCCTTTTTAAGAAATAATTATTTGCGTTCATACTGCTTTTACATTTGCATTCACACTGCTTTTACATTCTTTATTATTTATTCACACTACTTTTACATTCTTTATTATTTATTCACACTACTTTTACATTCTTTATTATTTACTCTTAATCTCCGTGCCGAAAACAAATGAGACGTTTTTCGTGAGACGGAGGGAGTACTTATTAAAGCAGTAAGTAAACACTTTCGAGCAACGCTCAATTTATTTTGATAGAAAAGCCCACCTCAACGATTACAGAACTACACACAAGCTTCTATCTTCCATCCTGTCTTCTAATCTCGACGCCCTCCTTCTTTGAACGCAAATAATCACACTTTAGTATTTGGTCGAGATGTTAAAAAGAAAACAGGAATTCGGAATCGGTTAAGTCTTTTAGGCCTATGCACTTTAATTAATCTCTTTCGATTAAAAGAAATGAGACTCGTACACTTCTCGTCTAGAACTAACTCGGTTCCTTACTCGACACTTAGGTCGGTTAATAACGGAAGTCGATAACTCATAACGACTTAAAAGTCCTTAAGGAATTGTGTTGAAAAGAATTCAACTTAAGAAAATGAGTTTTGGAAATTTCCTGCACAAGGCAGTAGTTCTGGAGCTTATACAGAAAGAACCATTTTGAAACAGGGGGTGTACTCTGTACCAAAAGAAAGCCACAGATGTCTAGTTTACTCTCCAATTTACAGATCTCGATTTCGTTAAGCGAGCTAAGAGTTATGACAGTTTCTGTGAAAGGTCGCAGTTCAGTCCGCGTGAAACCCTAATGCTCGATAAAACTCGACGCACGATTCCCTAGGTTCGATTAATGCTATTCCACTTTTATTCTTACGAAAATTCCATCTTAAGGCAGTCAACATGTACAATCTTTCATGACAACTCCTTCACATTTCTCGATTAAAAACTCGACGTATATTTCCTCGTCTTTCAACTAATCTAATTACTAAACCAATTCCATTTCAAATTCAATTTCTATTTCGACTTCTCGTTTATAAACTATAGCTTATATCATCTCATATCTCGGATGGAAATATCGTCAACTACAATCTCGTTTGTCAAACGACAACAATCATTAATATCAAATTGGTTTTCCTCATTCGACTTTTCTATCGACACTTAGACTCGATTTTTCGTCTCTTATCAAAATTCCAATCTTCTTAGAATTCGTTCAAATTTTCCGGTTACGATCATTAACTAACAAGATTAACATATATTCAAATCGCAAACCTAAATCATTATCTAATCTCGACTTATCGACGATTGCTCGTTTCTTAACTAAATTTCAACGTTATCCGATTTTGCTCAAACTTTACAATATTGTTCATCATCTATCAAGATTCACTAATATGTAAATCACATACTCAAATTATTAATGAGTCTCAACTTATTGTCGGGTTTTCGTCTCTTACGATTTTTATTTTATTTTTAGAAAAATTCCAATAAATTATATAATCATCCTAAAACATACTACATCTCATTTCTATCATCATCTCATGCAAATCATAACATATACTACATCAAATCATCACTTATTCATCTCTTACCTTTTTATTTTTATATTTAGAAAATCCTAAAATAATTCATGCATCAATCTAACAACATATAGAACACAATTCCACTAATAAATCCTCAAGAAAATCGAACTAACAAAAACCCCTAATTCTTCCTATAATTTTCGGTATTCCTCATTATTTAAGGGGGATGATTTTCATGAAATTTCAACCATAGAAATCTAATTCTAAACATCTAACAACATGCTTTAACCATAGAACATCATGCTTCTTCTCATGAAATTTTCGAAAAAAAAAAACAAACTTGAAGGAAGGGACTTTTGTTCGGTTCAATCTCGAGATGAAGTTCTTACCTTGTCGAATATGGAATCGGAACTAAGATTAATCGGAAGACGAACTAGTTGTGGAGCTTGAGAGCTTGAAGAAAATGAAGAACACAACAATGGTGTGAGAGAGCGGGGGGGGGGGGGGGGGGGGAGGGGGGGCGCCATTTAGAGAGAGAGATAAGGGAGAATGAGGTGTTATGATAGACTTCATAAAGTTGAATAAATATCTAACAAGGGTGAGTCATGGGTGTAGGTGGTGGTTTTAGGGGATATTTTAGTCGAAATATCGCGTTTTACGGGTCTAATACGACGTTTATAAATCGAGAATTTATTTTCTTAGACGACTACGTTTTTGACGAAATCTAATTCGGCCGTTTGATTAGAAATAAATCACATACTCGGAAAGCATATTTCGATTTCCGAAATCCGATGAAAAGTCGGGATAAGACAGTCCAAAATTTGCCCGGAAAAATAATAAAAACTGACTTTCTCCGGTGAACTCGTATCGAAGAAAAAGTGAATGTAAAGTCTGACGGTTTTTCGATCTGAGTTTTCGAACGAAAATTCTATCGGACGCGAAAACCCTAATACAGTAGTCGTTCAACCGACTTCTGGTTCAGAAACGGATTTCACCGTTAGTCTTAGAATTGAAAATCCTTAACTTAGGCGTGCAAAGCCTTAATTAATTAGAAAATTTTTATTTCTCGTCGGAAGAAAATATCTGGGGTATTACATTCTACCCCTCTAACGAAAAACTTCGTCTCGAAATTTGCTTACCTCCTTCGCAAAAGTTTCCACGTAGCTTCATCTTGCCCGTGGTAATTCCAGAACACTTTACTAATCGTATTGACTTACTTCTTAACTCTCGCACTTTTCGATCCAAGATCGATTGCGGTCTTTCTTCATAACTTATAACTTAATCAAGAACAACGTCTTGCTGATGAATCACGCATTTTAGAATTGAACACGTACTTTCTCATACGAGATACGCAAACATAATAAATTCATAGACTTGGCGACACGGCCAATCTATATAATATTGAAACCTATGTTTTTCAAGATATCAACTAATCATATAAATCTTTGTCTAAGCTTATACTTGATACGAAAATAATTATCATCCTTAGAAGGAAAATCATGAGGAAAACTTATCCTCATTTTCTAAATTTAAGTCTGATCAACATATAACATAAGAGTTTCGTCACCCCTAGACTTCTTTCTTTCTGACTCGAATCTATCGAAAGAATATATCTATCATTTCACTGAGTGAATCTAGTTCTAGATCCTTTCTTCCATACAAGGCCTCGTAAGGCATAATACTTATCGTAGCCTGATAACTATTAGACTTTGATCTAACACTATCGTCCTTAACATTTCTTCTAATACTTGAATCGTTCTCTTGGATTCACTTAAAATTCTCTCTCGTAAGTCTGGTGTAGCTACTAGTGCTGCTATTCGGTTAGTTATTGTCTCAGGTGTATCTAGCACTTCCAAATCCATCATCTCAATTTATGTACAAGTGTTTCTTCTTCGATTAAGAGACACCCTACTTTAGTTGGAGTCTTGCGACTCAGCATGTCTGCTACGACGTTAGCTTTTCCTAGATGGTAATTGATACCACAATCATAATCCTTCCATCCCATGGATTACATCCATATTAAACATTTTCATTAACACTTTACTTTAAGCATTCACTTACTTACTAAACTTTTTTTTTTCCACTTAAAAAGTTCACAAAACTGAAACAGGTAATAGCTCCGATACTAGTTCTATAAACTTTTTAACTTCCCAAGTTAACTTATTAAACAAGTTAGTTGAATATTCTTGTTTACTAACACAATTAGAAGAAATTTTCACGAAGTCAAAGCCCACTCGCGGGGTCATATATACATATACGTCGAACGAGTACTGTTTTGCCTCCAACGAGGACTTATACAAAACTAGACTACTACTAGTTTGAGTTAGGCCAATTACTTGCCTAGTGACCCTTGCCCTTGTCCTGTGCTTCTGGCCCATTCACAAATGTCCATGCATTCTTCTCTTGTTGCTGTTGTGACTGTTGTTGTTGCGGATGTGGCTGAGCTTGATTAGCTCTCAAGGATTGGGGCTGACCATACTGATTCGATCCTACTGGTTGCAATGGTTTCGGACAATTTCTTCTCACGTGTCCCTTCTGACCACAGTTATAACAACCGTCAATGTTTGCCAAACAATTACCAAAGTGCATTCTATTACACTTAGGGCAGGTAGGAACAGTGATTCTTCCTTGGTTATTGTCTGCCTGTTGTCCCTGCCATTGTCCTTGTTGGTTATTTTCCCTCCATTGTCCTGATTGATTATTCTGATTCGGCTGTTGAAAGCCACGCTGATTTCCACCCTGATTTCCTCCTTCCCATTTCCTTTTTACTTTAAAGTCGTTGTTATTGTTGTTGGAATGGTCTTGAGTTGGAGCCTGGGTTGGTGCTGGTATGGGCGCTACAATCTTTTGTTCATCCGGCACAACTGCCTCCATGTCTAAGGCTCGTCCTAGTATGTCTTTATAGCTCAGTCCTCCATGGCTGGCTAATGCCATTCCTAGTTCGTGTCTAAGTCCCCCACAGAACTTCTTTGCTATCTACTCGTCGGTATCTACCTGCTCGGGTGCATACCTTGACAATTCACAAAAGGTTGCATCGTATTCAGTCACTGTCATCTTCCCTTATTTCAGACTGTAGAACTCTGCTTCCTTCTTTGCTATATAGGATTTAGGGATGTACTTGTCGTAAAATGCTTCCTTAAACTCATCCCAAATAAATTGAGCCAGATGCTCTGTCGAAATAACTTTCTGGCTAGCTTCCCACCAGAAATCAGCTAGTCTGGTGAGTTAAAACGCAACACATGAAAGACGCTCCTCATCAATACATCTGAGAAGTTTAAAAATTCTTTCTGTAGCTCTTACCCAAAGCTCAGCATCGCTCGGGTTTTCTGATCCATTAAAAACAGGTGGATTTCTTTTGAGGAATAAATCCTCTCTATCACGACGTAGTGGTGGTGGAGGTGGAGGGGTTTCCTGACGTCCTTGATCTTCCTCCCTCTCATGTTGTCTATGACCTCTTCCCGGTCCTCTAAACCTACCGAGTCTTCTTCTGTTATTCGCTACTCTTGGCGGCATTTTGAAACTAAAGAAATTAAGAATTCTCATCAATTCCGTGCTTTAAGCACTCACCCATTCAATAAGGAATTAACTTATCCTAATCATCTAGCAATTTTCTCAAATTGCAAACAAACTCTTAACGGTTCTTAGTTTACCTTAACCATCTCATCTTACCTTAATCATCTTAACTTAGACTTCTTAGTTTTTCTTGAAGAAAACCTTTAATCGGTTCTTAATCATTAAAACAAAGTATCGACTCTACTTTGTTCATGTTACTTATACAAAAGTAACATTCGTCTCTTGTTCTCTTTTGATTACCTATATTTTGTTCTTCCCGTTCGGATCATCTCTTGATTATTTTCGAAACCAACGTTTCTTAAAACGTCTATGTTCTCAATTAATCGGGAAGAATCTTAGAGCAAATAGTCTAGGTTCTCAAACCAACATACTTCTTAAAATAACAGAAATTATAGCTCAAATAATTTCACATACTTTCACAAAGTATAATACTCATACTTTCACATAATTCATCCTTGGCACAATTGGTTCTCGACAGAAGTATATCTAATACTTCAAACTTTAAGAATAAAAACACTTTTGATACCTTTCTTTTCTTCTTCGGTTGAGTCGACGTAGCGAGAGGTTGAGTTGTTTACTACATTCTTAAGTTTAGTGACACAAACTAAACTTTACTTTCTCAAAAGAAGACTTAGGTACAAAGCAGAAACTATTGCTCTGATACCATAATGTGGTATCACTAGAAAAATAACTTACGACCAGAGCAGAACCGAATGCTCTGATACAATTCTATCACAGCCCCAAATTCCGAGGGACAGCCAAGCCGGGGTGTGACTAAGGGTTGGATTAAAGAGGCGGGGAAGAAAGGGGAATTACTGAATAAATGAATAAATTAATATCTATAACCGAGATAAAAATACTATGAACTGATTCTTATTAGACCAAAGAGAGTCAATCTCGAAAGATCGCTCGACAAAGTTGTGATCAGAGAAGACTAGGTTTAAAGTATGAACTACTTAAACCGAAAGGATTAACATCAATAAGAGAGTTATTTTGCAGCGGAAAAACATAGAATGAGATCACATATCAAATGTGAAATCAAGGCTCAATTAAACTTTACTTCCTTAAGTACGACCTTTACTCAACCTCCTCCGCCTTCGTCACTCAACCTGCACATTTAAAAACAAACATGCAGGGCTAAGTACATAAAACACTTAGTGGGCACATTGCCGAAAACAACTCACAAGAGTATAGATTAATCA
Source organism: Schizonepeta tenuifolia (assembly GCA_029490685.1). Taxonomy (NCBI): domain Eukaryota; kingdom Viridiplantae; phylum Streptophyta; class Magnoliopsida; order Lamiales; family Lamiaceae; genus Schizonepeta; species Schizonepeta tenuifolia. Next base: position 38,394,366 of record CM055956.1, read on the forward strand.
GGCATCTTTTCATAAACATTCGTAAGACTTATACTGCTGTACACTTAATTCTGGATAACACACTGTAGGTTAACTCAGAATCCGATCGTCTAGATAGCACTCTGTGGGCTAACTCAGAATCTGTCCCTCTAGATAGCACTCTGTGGGCTATCTCATAATCTGATCGTTTAATTGGAATCTCTGGATAGCACTCTGTGGGCTAACTCAGAATCCAATACTTTGGATAGCACTATGTGGGCTAACTCAGAGAGGCACAAGAGAATTCACATAAAACAATTCATTATGCACTGATAGTTACTTTAATAAATACTTATTAAAGCAGTAAGTAAACACTTTCGAGCAACGCTCATTTTATTTGATAGAAAAGCCCACCTTAACGATTACAGAACTACACACAAGCTTCCATCTTCCGTCCTATCTTCTAATCTCGACGCCCTCCTTCTTTGAACGCAAATAATCACACTTTAGTATTTGGTCGAAACGTTAAAAAGAAAACAGGAATTCGAAATCGGTTAAGTCTTTCAGGCCTTTGCACTTTAATTAATATCTTTCAATTAAAAGAAACAAGACTCGTACACTTCTCGTCTTGAACTAACTTGGTTCCTTACTCAACACTTAGGTCGGTTAATAACGGAAGTCGATAACTCATAACGACTTAAAAGTCCTTAAGGAATTGTGTTGAAAAGAATTCAACTTAAGAAAATGAGTTTTGGAAATTTCCTGCACAAGGCAGTAGTTCTGGAGCTTATACAGAACAGACCATTTCGAAACAGGATATGTGATCTGTACGAAAGGAAAGCCACAGATGTCTAGTTTACTTTCCAATTTACGGATCTCGATTTCATTAAGCGAGCTAAGAGTTATGACAGTTTCCGTGAAAGGTCGCAGTTCAGTCCGCGTGAAACCCTAATGCTCGATAAAACTCGACGCACGATTCCCTAGGTTCGATTAATGCTATTCCACTTTTATTCTTACGAAAATTCCATCTAAGGCAGTCAACATGTACAATCTTTCATGACAACTCCTTCACATTTCTCGATTAAAAACTCGACGTATATTTCCTCGTCTTTCAACTAATCCAATTACTAAACCAATTCCATTTCAAATTCAATTTCTATTTCGACTTCTCGTTTATAAACTATAACTTATATTATCTCATATCTCGGATGGAAATATCATCAACTACAATCTCGTTTGTCAAACGACAACAATCATTAATATCAAATTGGTTTTCCTCATTCGACTTTTCTATCGACACTTAGACTCGATTCTTCGTCTCTTATCAAAATTCCAATCTTCTTAGAATTCGTTCAAATTTTCCGGTTACGATCATTAACTAACAAGATTAACATATATTCAAATCACAAACCTAAATCATTATCTAATCTCGACTTATCGACGATTGCTCGTTTCTTAACAAAATTTCAACGTTATCCGATTTTGCTCAAACTTTACAATATTGTTCATCATCTATCAAGATTCACTAATATGTAATTCGACCGTTAGATTAGAAATAAATCACATACTTGGAAAGTATATTTCGATTTCCGAAATTCGATGAAAAGTCGGGATAAGATAGTCCAAAATTCGCCCGAAAAAATAATAAAAACTGACTTTCTCTGGTGAACTCGTATCGAAGAAAAAGTGAATGTAAAGTCTGACGGTTTTTCGATCTGAGTTTTCGAACGAAAATTCTATCGTACGTGAAAACCCTAATACAGTAGTCGTTCAACCGATTTTTGGAATTTATTTCATAAACGGATTTCACTGTTAGTCTTAGAATTGAATCCTTAACTTAGGCGTGCAAAGCCTTAATTAATTAGAAAATTTTTATTTCTCGTCGGAAGAAAATATTTGGGGTACTACAAATTCAGGGCACTAGTGCAGTTGTACAAGTAAACAAACATTCGGGAACAAACATATTATACACGTCCGCAACGTGCTCTATGTACAAATAAAATCTAAAATAATTGGTTTTCGGACCAAAAAATAGAAGTTACAATTCCCATTTTTGAAGTTCGAAAAATGTAAGTAAACTTTTTGAAAAACAGAAAAATTACGGTCTTCTTATAACAAATACCTCAATATGGTGTGGTGTGTATTGTCTTAATATAGTATATAGTCGGTCTTGGCGTTGTTTAGTACTACAATAGTAGTAGTAACGTTTGCTATGTAACACATTGGTAAAGTAAATGCATATAGTGTAATTTAACTTATATCATGTTAAATATATTTGATGGTCCTGAAACGAGTTACTGGTGTATGGGGGGGGGGGGGGATACACCAGTTAGGATTTTAAAACTTAACACTTAAAAATACTTCAACTGAGTAAAACTGACTCAGTTGGAATCTCACAGCTGAGTAAACAACCTCAGCTGGAAGAGTGGTGCTGTGCGGAATGTGGTGGAAATTAAACTCGTTAAAACAACTCACGCTTTTAGCACGGTTGGTCAATAACCAAAACAGTTGAGAATGTGCAGATATGCAGATTGTATGCCGGTTAGTTTGGTCAGTTAACAATGCAATAAGTAACTGAATAAAATAAACACAGACATACAGGATTTAACGTGGTTCGGAGATAACCCTCCTACGTCCACGGGGAGATGTGAATCCTCACACCTCAATCCAAGTTCTTCTGGACAGTTCCACACAGCTTACCCGGGCTGTGCAACCGTTGCAAAAAGTTTACGGGTACTTATCAACCTTTACAGTTAAGTTTGCGGGTACTTGACGACCTAGATACTCAATTACAGGAAGAGTATGATCCTAACAAACACTTTTTAAGGTGTGTATGTGGGTGGATTTTCCAACTACAGCTCGATCACGAAAGAGAGCTGGATCTATGGCTTGAACGAATAAACACTCAAACTAAGATCTAAGACAGATTATAACTCTATGAACCCTCAGCTACTAATGTTCTATCACTCTTGAACTCTCAGCTGCTGATGCTCTTAGAATGTGATTTTTACAGATTTTTCTTGCGCTTGTTTCTCTTGTGATTACACTTCTCTGTCTCTTGTCTCGTGTCACTCTCGAATGAGAGAATGCCTCTATTTATAGGCGGAGAGTATCAACTAGCCGTTGGAGGAGCTGTTGATCTCTGATCGTTGAAAGCGATGGCTTGTCTCTCATCTCTGCAGACTTTCCCGATATGGCATCTGTGCTCTTCTGCTTTCCTTCTGAGACAGCCTTGTGTTGGGCCAGATGGGGTAATGACTGAATGGTCAAACCCTCATGTGACTTCCTTTTGAAATTCAAATCTTAAACCTTTCTGACAGTCAACCTCGATTAGTTGGCTGAAAATCTTGATCTTTATCTGAGTGGTCTTCAGCTGATGTTCTGACTGAACCGTTGAACTCTCAGCTGACTTTGAACTTCATGTTGTTGATCTTCTTGTTTGAGTTCTACAACTGAGGTTCTGAAACTGAACCCTCAGTTGTCTTCCTTGTATTTAGTCAGTTGAGTTTGAACCTTCAGATGACTTCCTTTTCATCTGATGTTCTCTTCCTCTCTACTGCTTCTCATCCGATGAACCCTCAGTTGGTTTCCTTCACAACTGATGTTCTGAAGACTTCCCCCTCATTCCATCTGAACATATGAACTCTCAGTTGTCTTTCATCATAACTGATGTTCTGTCTGAGTGATGCCTTGTTGCCATCTTCAGCTGGAGATCTGTAAAGATAAAATCTTAACTTTGCTCAAACAGCGAGCCTAACTTCTAACATTAGGTTCTGGCAACATCTACTCGGTTGGGGTCAGTCGGTTTTGGAATTCATCAAAACTTTTACTAATAAATTTCCCAACAATTTCCCCCCTTTTGATGATGCCAAAACCACTTACAACTTTGAACCACTATTGATCTAAACCTCACTAACTTATCTAAATTCTCAGCTGAAATTCTAGACAATCTATAAGATAAAACATCAAAGGGTTAGCACAGTTATAACATGGTATTTAAAAGACTTTGTGATTCAGAGCTTGGACAATGAGGAATTATTCATCAAGGTGAATCTTATATATACTTTGAAATTTTTGTTACAACTGAAGGTTACAGGGTTAAGCACAGAACAGATAAAGATACCATAGTTGCTCCAAAAACTACATCAGCTCAAAAGACAAAAATTAGATCAGCTCAAAAATACTGTTGACCGTACTTGCTGAAGATACGGCTAAAGATCTCTTTCTTCGCAGGTGACTCAATCCCAGTGTTGACACCATGTTCCTTGCAGACTTGTCTCGCCTCAGCCATGATCGCATTTCTGTTCGGAGTGTTTGTGCCTTTGATCATCTGAGGGCGATATCTGAGCATCTGCGGAACTGGAATGGTGTTGGGATCGAGCTGAGCATTCAGCATGGCTCGCTTGAACTGACTAAACATTCCAGGGTCTCCAGATCTGAGCTCCCACAGGGCTTCCTTGAAGGCTTGTCTTGGGTCTTCAGTCGAGTAGACCTTCATGTAATAAAAGTCATTAATGAATTCATGCTTGAACTGCTCCCAGTCATCGTTCCACTCAGCATTCATCCACTTGTCAACATGTGGGAACCGAGACGGGAGCGGGGCGTTCTTTTGCAACTGTTGTGTCTTCTTCCTAGCCTCAGCCTTCATCTGGTGCTTGTTAATTCTTCGCACGCTCCGGCTGGCTTTATTTCTGTTGACATTTTTCTCAACCTTGGCCAGTTCCTTCTCGAACTTGGCCACCTTCTTGGCCTGATCAGCAGCGAAATTCTTGATCCAAGAGGGATTCAAGTACTTCTCCTTGGACTCCCCCATAGCTTTGGCAGCTTCGATGCAGTTCCTGCTGCGAGGTCGTGGGAGATTTGCAGTTCCTGCTGCGATCCTTCAGCTTCAGCTGGCACTCCTTCTTGTTGAACTCCTTCCCCCTGCTGAAGAACAACTTTCCCTTGTCCAACAACAGCTGCTGGCTCCTTGTCTTCCCCCTTTTTGGCATCATCCAAAAGGGTGGCAACAGTGCCATCCAGGGAGGTCAGCTTGGCCTCAGCTTGTTGAACGCGGGAAAAGAGTTCGTCGACAGCATCCTTCTCTTCCACCTTCTTGGCCAACTCCAGGTCCTGGCGCTCCTGCTCAGCTCGCTACAAGGCTGCAAAGGTCGCAGAGACCTCTTTGTGGAGGGTGACGAACTCAGCTCGGAAATTTGCGAACTGAAACATCCACTCCTGGTCTTGAGTCTGCTGGGACTTTACCAGATCAGATTCAACAACGATCTTGAATACGTTGAAGTCCGAGCTGAGGCCCTGAACTACCTTCCTTAGAGCCGTGACCTCCGAGCTGGAAGAAGTGGAGAGTTCTTCGATCTTCTGCTGTAGGGAGGAGGAAAGGTGTTCCAGCTGATTCTTCAAGTTAGCATTCTCTGCCATCAGCTGATTCATCCTGTCAGCATCCTCCTCCTTGCTGAGCTGGATCTTGGACAACAGTTCCTGCCTCAGCTGGTTGACCCTCTCAGAGATAGCTCACAGATGTCATCGGTTGAGAGCGCTGGCTGATCTGAGGGTCCAGGCAGGTGTTGTGGTTGTTGCTGGGCAGTTGGGTCCATGACAACCAGGGCAGTTCGGCTGGCGAGGTAGGCCTTGAGCTTTTCTTCCTCCTTCTTGGTCGCCTCATCAGCTGCGTCGACATCCTCCATGCAGTTGGCATTCTTGGCCAACATATCGTCAAGAAATTGAACAACTCCAGAATTGTTGCACAGCTCCCTGAGGCAAGGAAAGAAGACCGTAGCTGAGTACGATCGTGAGTTTTGCGAATTAGCTCGTTTTGTGCCTGATAAGGTAGATACCGATGAGAAAATGTGCGAGCTGTTCCGAGTAGGATTAAGGCAGGATATTTGTGTAATGCCCCGTAAATTCCTTACGTTCTTAAAAATTTTAAAGTTAATTAAATAAATGGTTTTGCACGCCAAAGTTTACGATTTTGAATTCTAAGACTAACGGTCGAATCCGTTTCTGAAAATAAATTATGGAAGTCAGCTAGACGACTACTGTATTTAGGGTTAGCGCGTACGAAAAGTTTTTAGTTCGTGAACTCAGAACGGAAAACCGTCTGATTTTTACATTCACGAAATCGCGATACGAACTCGCCCGAGAAAGTTCGTTTTTATGATTTTCTGGACGAAACTCGGACTGTGTCGTCCCAAGTTTTTGTCAAAATAAATTTTGTAAATTTATTTTCCGATTAAGTTTTGTACGTTAGAATTTTAGGTCGAATCGGATCGCGACGATTTTGTGCCGAGCGACGTTTTTCGTCGAACGTTTTCTGTAACGTCGGATCGCGCCGAAAAAGCACGTATTTTTTTTCCTTTCCCTCACCCAACCGACATCACCTCCCTTTAGTTAGATTTTTAGGTGTTTTTATTAGTTAATTAAGGGACACCTAATGCAACATTATTCCTACTTTACACCTTGCAAATCTTATACCATAAGTTAACAAATTAAACTATCTCTTTCCCACCACACACACACAACTCGGCAGCCACCATACCTCCATCTCCCACCTTCATTTCTTCCATCTCCATTGAAGAATCCTTCAAGAACACCAAGAAGAAACACACAAGTCTTGATCCAACCATCCAAACCTCTTTCTCCTTTCATTAAATAGCAAGGTAATTGTCTCCTCTATAATTCTATCCAACCATCTTTCTCTTCTTCTCATTTCTTCTTTTGGATCGAAAATTAAGGTATTGGAATGGATGAATTGATCTTGAATTAATGAAATTGAATGTGTTGGATAGGTTAATTAGGGTTTAGAATTGAGCAAAAATCAAGAACCCTAATACTACATTAATACCGAAAAATTAGGGTTAATTTGTAGGATTTTGGATTTCTTCAATTGATGATAGATTCATGCTTAAGAGATGTTTAATTAGTGATTAGAACAAAGAGGAATCGAAAGCCCCATGTTTTTGTGAAATTCAATTAGGGTTTGAGTAATGAAATTGGGGGTTTATGCATGATAGTATGTAATTGGATTGCAATTGATTAATAGTTGTTATAATAGGTTGATTAATGAATAAATGGTGTTAATTGGAGAAGAAAATCACCCTCTTATCCATAGTATGAAAACCGAAATTATAGTAAGAATTAGGGGTTTTCATGTGTTGATGTTAGTTGATGAATTGTTGGTGGAATATAGTTGCAATTGTTGTTAATTGATTATAGAATTAAATTGAGAATTTTCTAAAAATATTGTATGTAATGTAAGAGACGAAGAACACATTATAAGTTGAAATATAATGATGGTATGAATTGATTGCATGCATAGAAGTGATTCTCGTTAGATGTAGATTGATGTCGTAAAATTTGAACGGAATCCGACAACTTTGAAAATCGCGTAAGAGACGAACAATTAGTCGTAACTAATAACCGAGAAGTTGAATGTGAATTCTAATTTGATATTATTGTCTATGATGGACTTGGGAACAACTTTGTAGTTGACGTCATAAGCTTTCGAGCTATTATAATATGAGCTATGGTTATAGTCGAGAACTAGAACGCGATTTGAATAACTTGTTGGTTTAGTAATTGTTAGTTGAAAGCCGACGTTTAGAACGTCGTGCTATTGGACGAGTTTTGAGAAGGAGTTTGTCACGTACGGGAGTACGTGGTGACTGCCTTAAGGGTCCAGTTTCTAAAGAAATTGAATACGAGAGCTTGGAACGAACCTAAGACGTTATACGTCAAATCTATCGAGCAATTAGGGTTTTCGCGGCAGTTTTGCGACCCTCGCCGGAAACTGTAATAACTTTCAGCTCGTTTATCGGATTTGCAATCCGTAAATTGGAGCGTAATCGAGACATCCCAAACTTTCCAGTGGTACAGGGCTCATCCCCTGTTTCCAAATCCTCTGTTCTGGACAGCCTCCAGAGTTACTGGATTGCGCAGTGAAATTTCAGTTTCCATCCTTCTAAGTTGTTTTGTTCGCAACTTAGTTTCTTTCGATCGTTTAAGCCGTACTAGCTAACGAATATCTTCCTACTGATCCTAGAGTCAAGTACAGGGCTTTGAGTGATGAAAACCAGTCGAGATCTTATCTCTTATTCGTTCAAATAAAGAAGTAGTAAGCGAGATTTTTCATAAGTGATTAATGAACTAAAACGTAAATTGCCTAAGTTTATTCTTTCCAACTTAGTTCCTTATAATCTTTTCAGTCGTATTAAGTTATCGACTACCCTCTCTACTGACCTAAGAGTCGAGTATGAGACCTTCCAAGTTCTAAACGGGATTAGTACGAGTCTCGTTCCTGTTTAAGTAAAATGAATCTAGTAAGCGTGCAAATGCCTAAAGAATGAAACAACTAAAACTTATTGCGATTCTTTTTGATCGATTATCTTTTACGACCCGTTTTTAAGTATTATTGTTTTACGATGAAGGAGGAAGCCAACTGTAAAGAAAGGACGAAAGATCCGAAGTTGGAAGCTTTTGCTTTTAGTTCTGTATATCGAGGTGGGCTTTTATATACAAAATAAAACGAGCAAATGCTCAGAAAATCTTTCTTTATCGCTTTGATATCTGTGTTTTCAAAGTGATATTATGGCATGAACTGTTTTATGTTTTATGTGAGTTCTCTTGTACCTATCTGAGTCAACATTCGTGTTTTTCAGATTTAGAGTTAATCTAACTAGGTTAACTAACGATCGACTCTAAGTTAGCTGCTAAGTGCTTTCCAGAGTTAGTGCACTTTGTAACCTGTGGTGTATGTGATATCCTGTTGAGGGGTACCAGCCACGGTGAATGAGAATTGGTCAAGATTGAACGTAACATTAGTCAGAAAATGCTCGCGCGAGTGATTTATGAGAAAAGAGTAAAAAAATGTTTAGTAGACACGGACCCTTTTTCAATAAAATCCCGATGTGCTACAAATTATGAAATGCCATATTTATCTATACTTATGATTATGATTTCGGCATCGTGCCCACTAAGTATGTTTGTACTTAGCCCTACATTGTTTTCAAAATGTGCAGGTTGAAGCGACGGTGAGCGGCAACGGTTGATGTTGAGTTGAAAGATAGGATGCTTTAGTTAGAACTCTTCCGCTGCAGAACTCTCAGTCTTTTTGAATATGTACCTTTTGAACAATACGCTGTAGTTTAAGTCTATAAATATGAACTTAGTTCCTACTGTGTACGTTTGTCGAGTAATCCTTAGCGATTAACTCTTTCTTATTTATATTCAAGTCTTGTTCATGGTTTATTGATGCCTTTCATGTATGTTAGTCAGTTAGCCCCCTTCTTTCCCGCTTCTTTAATCCAACCCCAGTCGCACCCCGGCTTCTGCCGTCCCTCGGGATTTAGGGCTGTGACAATTTGAGTAGTTCTCGCTAGTCAGAGTGGTCTGATTTATACAGAAGCCCTTAATCGAGCCCTAGATATGGAGTTGGCTATGCAGCCATAAAAAGGATCGCATCCTTCGGAGAATCCTCAATTTCAAAGCCAAACGACGACGACGACGACCGTAACTACCCATCAGTCTCAGTTCGATTAGCATGCAAAGAAAAAGGGAAAATAGAGTGGTGGCAGTCACCCAAGTAAGAGGCCATGGCAAGGAAAAGGACAACAACAATCTCAGCAACCCCAGAAAGTGAGAGTTCCGCAACCTAATCAAAGCAATATGCATGTAGGACCCTAAGGACTCCCTCCTTGTTCAAAGTGTAGCAGGATGCATCCAGGCATCTATAAAATCGGAAGTAATGTCTGTTATACTTGTGGACAGCCTGGTCATTTCTCAAACAGGTGCCCAATTAAACAGCAGGGAATGAGCAGTGGTAGGCCAAATCAGTTTCAGCCTACGCAGATGAAAGCAGTTGAAGCGACCCCGCAGCAAAAGTTTCTTCAGCATTAGCGGCAACCACAACCGCAAAAGCATCAACATTCTTAGCAGGACCCGCCGCATTTTCAAAGAGCGTTTGCAATTGAGCAGAAGCCGTCAGCTAAGGACCAAGGAAACCTAGCAGGTATGGGAAAGCTTAACGGCATACCTGTTATCGTTTTATTTGATACTGGTGCTTCGCATTCGTTTATATCTAGTGCTTGCGTAGAAAACCTTGGTTTGAGGGTAGAAGAATCTAACTAGGTGTTTAGAGTGGCAACCCCTTTAGGTAAATCGTCGTTAGTATCACGTGTTTGCTCGAACTTAGAATTCGAATTCGGAAGCCGCAAAATGTCTGCGAAATCCCTAAGTCTAATTCAAATGTGGGACATAGATATAATCTTAGGAATGGATTGGCTAACCGAGAATTTTGCGACAATTCGATGCGACCTGAGGTAGATTTTGTTTCAGCCCCTGGAGAAGAGCCAACTGTAGTCTTTAGAGTCGAGAAGAAAGTAAGGAAGAGTATGTCGATAATTTCGGCTATGAAAGCGAAGAAGTTAATGAGAAGGAAGGATACAAAGGTGTATCTGATTTACTTGAACAAAGATGAGAATCAAGAGTTGAATATCGATGACGTGCCTATCGTGCGAGAATTTAAAGACGTATTCCCGGAAGTGTTACCAGGATTGCCTCCCGACAGGCAGTTGGAATTTACGATTGATCTCGAACCCAGATCGGCCCCAATATCAAAAGCTCCGTACATAATGGCCCCAAAGGAACTCCAAGAATTGAAGATTCAGTTGCAAGAACTATTAGACTTGGGTTTTATTCGACCAAGCGTTTCTCCCTGGGGAGCCCCGATTTTGTTTGTGAAGAATAAGGACGGTAGTTTGAGGATGTGCATAGACTACCGAGAGCTTAACAAGATTACACCAAAAAACAAGCATCATTTTCCAAGGATAGATGATTTGTTCGATCAGCTGAAAAGAGTCGGTGTTTTTTCCAAAATTGATTTAAGATCTGGATATCACCAATTGAAGATCAAGCAAGAAGATGTTCCAAAAACCGCTTTCAGAACGAGATATGGACATTACGAATTCATAGTAATGCTATTTGGATTAACTAATGCTCCAGCCGTTTTCATGGATTTGATGAATAGAGTTTTTCACGAATTTTCGGACAAATTTGTGATTGTCTTAATAGACGACATCTTGGTGTATTCAAAGGATGAAGTTGAACACGAGAAGCATTTGCGAATAGTGTTGGAGAAGTTAAGATCATAAAAGTTGTATGCCAAATTCTGTAAGTGTGAATTTTGGTTGAAAGAAGTGAATTTCCTAGGACACGTTGTCACGTCTGAAGGAATTAAAGTTGACATGGAAAAGGTGAAAGCTGTGCAAGATTGGAAATCGCCGACGTCAGTTCATGAAATCCGTAGTTTCCTCGGTTTAGCAGGTTACTATCGGAGATTCATAAAAGGATTTTCCAAGATTGCAAAGCTGATGATGAGTCTTTTGAAGAAAGAATCCAAGTTCAAATGGACAGAAGAATGCGAGAAAAGTTTGCAAGAGCTTAAGACGAAATTGACTTCAGCCCCAGTATTAGCCCTTCCTGAACTAGGAAAGGACTATACCATTTATACAGACGCATCAGCTCAAGGCTTAGGATGTGTGCTAATACAAAGAGTCATAGCGTATGCTTCAAGACAACTCAAACCCCATGAAGAGAAGTATCTGACTCATGATTTGGAATTAGCAGCCGTAGTGCATGCTCTAAAAATTTGGAAACACTATCTTTATGGAGCCAAGTGTGAAATCTTTTCGGATCACAAAAGTCTGAAGTATTTCTTCGAGCAGAAGGAACTAAATATGAGACAGAGGAGATGGCTCGAGTTGGTGAAAGACTATGACTGCAAGATATCTTACCATCCCGGGAAAGATAATGTTGTAGCCGACGCGTTGAGCCGAAAAAGAAAGATGGAAAATTTAGAAAAAACCAAGTTAGGATTTTTGCTAACTGAAGAAGCAAGATTGATCGAGGAGTTTGGAAGAATGAGAATCGAAGTAAATCAACCTCCGGCAATGGTAGAGCAAATGATTGCTACCTTGGTAGTAGTGCTAGATTTGAGGTTTCGTATCATAAAAGGACAAAGAAAAGACGAGGATTTGGAGAAGTTGAGGTTGAAGGATAGAAAAGAAGGAGTCAAAGATTTTTCAGAGTCAAGAGACAATGCTTTGTTGTTTCGAGGAAGGATTTATGTGCCAAATGACGAGAAATTAAGAAACGAGATAATGAGTGAAGCTAATGAGACCCCGTATACAGCCCATCCCGGCAGTACGAAGATGTATCAAGATTTGAAGCAACAGTTCTGGTGGGAAGGACTGAAAAAGGACGTGGCCATGTATGTTGAAAGATGTTTAGCTTGCCAACAAGTGAAGTCTCTGCACCAAAGACCGTATGGACCCTTACAACCGCTACCAGTCCCAGAATGGAACTGGGATGGTATCACGGTGGATTTTGTGACCGGTTTGCCAAGGTCAAGAAAAGGAAACACAATTGTGTGGGTAATAGTGGATAGATTGACGAAGTCGGCTCATTTCATACCTATACCCCACACCTATGGATCGGATAAGTTGGCTCAGATTTATGTTAAAGAGATCGTAAGATTGCATGGAGTGTCGAGTACGATTACCTCCGACCGAGATTCGAAGTTCACAACCCATTTTTGGGAAAGTTTCCAAAGAGAATTGGGAACACAGTTGCAGTTCAGTACCGCTTATCATCCTCAAACAGACGGTCAGTCAGAGAGAATGATTCAGAATCTTGAGGACATGCTAAGAGCTGTTTTATTAGACAAAGGAGACGAGTGGGAGAAAATCTTACCTCTTGTCGAATTTGCTTATAACAATAGCTATCAGAATACGATTGGAATGGCCCCTTATGAAGCTTTATATGGAAAGAAGTGTAGATCTCCACTCTATTGGGACGAAGTAGGCAAGAGAAAAGTGATAGGGCCAGAAGCGATTCAGGAAATGATAGAATCTGTTCGCCAGATTCGCGAGAAGATAAAGGAAGCCCAAAGTCAACAGAAGTCGTATGCCGAAAACCGAAGATCCGAGTTTGAGTTCGATGTAGGAAATAAGGTCTTTTTGAAAGTATCTCATTCGAGAGGAGTGCACCACTTCGGTGTTAAAGGAAAGCTAAAGCCTCATTTTATAGGACCGTTTGAAATCCTTGAAAGGATTGGAGCCGTTTCATATAGATTAGCTTTGCCTCCCAGTTTTGGGAATTCGCATAACGTTTCTCACGTATCGCAATTGAGGAAATACGTTTTCGATCTAAAGCACGTAACTCGCCAAGAAGACGTGGCTTTGAAGCCTGATTTAAGCTACGAGGAGAAACCTGAGCAAATTTTAGACCGTAAGGTCCAACAACTTAGGACGAAATTGATTCCCCTAGTTAAGATTAAGTGGTATCATCACGATCTCGAAGAAGCTACGTGGGAACTCGAGGAAAAGATGAGAGCGAAGTATCCCGAGCTATTTTCTAAAGGTAAGTAAATTTCGGGACGAAATTTTTCATAAGGGGGTGAGGATGTAATACCCCGAGCTTTTATAAGTTCTTGAGTGCGTTTTAAATGCGTTTCTATATTTAATTAACGTGCCTTGAGTGATAAAATTTTTCAAGGAAGAAATTTTCTTGAAAATGACCAAAATGCCCTTGTGTGCTTAAATGTGATTTTTCTCGTTTCAGTTATTCGAATCGAATATGTGATGCATTGACTGAGTTTATTTATATGAGAATTAGCATGAGTATGAATTTCGGAGAATTCTGAGAACTTTCACTTTTGACGATTAGTGCCGATAAGCCGAGAAATCACTAATCACCGACGAACTCTGAATTTAGCATAATGTAATACCCCGAACTTCTATAACATTAGAGAGCGTATTAAATAACCGAGTAAGTTTAAATGACGAGATTTGAGGAATAAATTTTTTTATAAATAAATATAAATGAGTAAAATGACTAAAATGCCCTTATGTGTTTTACGTGAGATTATCTGTCCCTATTTCTTGAAATGATAATATGATGCATATATTGAGATTGTTTGTATGAGAATGAGTACGAGTATGATTTTCAGAAAACTCCGAAGATTTTTTATTTGAAGTGAATAATGTTGATAACCGAGAAATCGCTATGCATCGATGAACTTAGAATATATTTTAATTAAAATCTTTGAACCTAGAATTAATTCTAAGATCATTGAGATAATATAGAAGCTTATCTGAGATAATTTGAGAGAGTTACAAGAATTGAATTATTAAAGGATTAATAAGCCGACTAATTCTTAAGTTTTCTTCGTTATATGGAATCTAGACCTAAAAATTAGATAATCGGAATCCTTAATTTATTTATTGAGACGTGAATACAGTCTGAAATAGGGGAAGATGACAGTGACTGAGTACGATGCAACCTTTTGTGAGTTCTCAAGGTATGCACCCGAACAGGTAGATACCGACGAGAAGATGGCAAAGAAGTTCCATGGGGGACTTAGACACGAACTAGGATTGGCACTGGCCAGCCATGGAGGACTAAGCTATACAGATATACTAGGACGAGCCTTAGAAATGGAGGCAGTTGTACCAGATGAACGAGAAATTGTAGTGCTTGTATCAGCACTAACCCAGACTCCAACATTAAACCATTCCAACAACAGTAACAGCAACCCTAAACGAAAAAGGAAATGGAAAGGAGGAAACCAGGGTGGGGATCAGCATGACTTTCAACAGCCGAATCAGAATAACCGACATGGACAGTGGTAGGGACAACAGGCAGACGATAACCAAGGAAAAATCACTATTCCTACCTGCCCTGAGTGTAACAAAATGCACTTTGGTAACTGTATGGCGAACTTCGACGGTTGTTATAACTGTGGTCAGCAGGGACACGTGAGAAGGAATTGTCCGAAACCATTGCTAACCTTGAGAGCTATGCCAGCTCAGCCACAGCCGCAACAACAACAACTACCACAGCAACGAGAGCAGAATGCATGGGCATTTGTGAATGAGCCAGAAGCACAGGACAAGGGCAAGGGTCACTAGCCAAGTAATTGGCCTAACTCAGACTAGTAGTAGTCTAGTTTTGGTATAAGTCCTCGTTGGAGGCAAAACAATACTCGTTCGACGTATATGTATATATGACCCCGTGAGTGGGCTTTGACTTCGTAAAAATATTTCTTTTAAAATCGTAGGCTTAAAGTAAGTGTTAATGAAATGTCATGGGATGGAATAATTATGATTAATGGTATCAATTACCATTCAGGAAGGGTTAACGTCATGGCAGATACGACGAGTCGCAATAATCCAATCAAATTCGGATGTATCTTTATCGAGAAAGAAGCACTTATACGAGAATTCGAGACGATAGATTTAGAGGTGCTCGATACACCTAAAATCGATAACCAGCCAAATAGTAGCACTCATAGCTACACCAAGCTTACGAAAGATAATCATAAGTGCCCAGAGAAAGGATGAGTTGATCGAAAAGCTTTGACTTAAGATAAGAACGGATAAACCTGAAGATTATTCCAAAGCACTAGATAATGCGATCGTATTTAAGATAGATTTTGTATTCGGACGACGACGAATTGAAGAACGATATCATGAGTGAGGCTCACGATACGCCATAAACCGTTTGCCAAGGGAGTACGAAGATGTATGAAGATTGAAGAAAGAAGTTTCGAGAAGACGAAAGTCTTACGTATATGCGACAATCAGAACTTAATTCGAAAAGGAAGATAAAGTTTTCTTAAAGATTTCTCCGTTAAAAGAATCATTTGATTCACGTTAAGTATAAGTTTAAATGAAGCTTATTATGAGTATCAGATATTTCAGGAAAGATGAATTTGAAATGACGTATAGATTGGCCGTGTTGCCAAGTCTATGAAATATTATTATATTTGCATATCTCTTTGAGAAATTGTATGTTCGATTCTAAACGTGTAACCCATCAGCAAGACATAGTTCTTGATTTCCGATATAAGTTATAACGAAAGAACGCAATCAATCTGGAATCGAAAGGTGCGATAGTTAAGAAATAAGTCGATACGATCAGTAAAGTATTCTGGAATTACCACGGGCAAGAGGAAACTACGTGGGAACTTTTTGCGAAGGAGGTAAGCAAATTTCGGGACGAAATTTTTCGTAAGGGGGGGTAGGATGTAATACCCCGGAAAATTTCTTCTGCGTTAAAAATTTAAAGTTAATAATAATTATGGCTTTGCACGCCTAAGCTCCTGATTTTCAATTCTAAGACCAACAGTGAAATCCGTTTTTAAAAGTAAATTCCGAAAATCAGTGAAACGAATACTGTATTAGAGTTTTCGCGGACGAAAAAATTTTTAGTTCGAGAACTCAGATCAGAAAACCGTCTGATTTTTACATTCACGAAATTGCGATACGAGTTCGCCCGAGAAAGTTCGTTTTTATGATTTTTCCGGACAAAATTCGGACTGTGATGTCCAGAATTTTGTTTATTTTTTAAAATTTATAAAATTTAAAATATACTTTCCGAGTAGGAAAAATATGTTGGAATTAATGGTCGAATCGGATTTCGACGAAAAGGTGCCGAATACGTATTTTTATTGCCCGATTTTTATAACGTCGTAACGAGCCGGAAAAACGGGATTTTTTGGAAAAAATCCCATGTTGACCGACTTCAACATATATGTATATAAAGATATTTGAATTTTATAATGTAATAACTCTATGACTCACATTAGTTTGATGATATAATGTGACACCTATGCACTAAGTTGTAGGATACTTATTAATTAAATAAATTAGTCATCACTCCCATTTCTCTCCCTCAAACTCACGCAGCCAACACACACATATTCTTTCATTTTGTTCTTCTTTCCACCATTGAAGAGTTTGAAGCTTTGGACAAGGATTTTCATCATAGATCACTCATCATCCATCTATTTCTAATTCTAATCACATATCTATCAAGGTAATCATCTCCTCTATCTTTCTATCCAAGTAGACTTTTAATTCTTTAATTTTCTTCATGACCGATTTTTGGGGGAATTAGAATTAGGATGATTCAAGCCTTAATTCAAGTTATTAGATGGATAGAAATGGATTTCTATGATTGAATTGAAGAGAAAATCAAAAACCCCTAATTTATATAGTGGACCAAAAATTAGGGAATCCACAATAGGATGTTTAAAGCTTAATTGTTTGGATAATTAGGCTTAGGATTGGTTTAATTGTTGATTAATGCAAAGATAAATCAATTGCCCTAACAAATTGAAGGTGACCGAAAATTTAGGGCTAGGGTTTGAGTTTGAAATTCAATTTATGATGTGGGAAGTATTAGACGATGTTATAATCTAGTAATTGATGAATTGGTGTTTAATTGTGAAGATTGAATTTGATAATTGAAGAAATAGATAAAGTATGTGTAAAATTGGAAATGTAGTAAGTGTAAGAGAGAAAGAATAAGGATTTAAAGTAGTATATGATGTGATTTGTTTGAGATGATGTTACAAATGAGATGTAGTATGATGATGGATCATTATATAATTTATTGGAATTTTTCTAAAAATAATGGGCAAAGTATAAGAGATGAAGTATTGGAAATAAATTGAGTTTGGGTAATGAATTGAGATCATGATATACGTGGTAATGATTCTTGATAGACGTTGAATAATGGGGTAGAGTTTGATCGAATTCTAATAACATCGGAATTTTCATAAGAGACGGAGAATCGAACATAGATGTTGATAGAAAAGTCGATAACGGATGCTAATTGGTTATTAATGAATCTTATGGTTAAGAGAACAAGTTCGTAGTTGACGACGTGCTAATCCGAGTTATGAAATGATAGGTATTAATTGAAATCGAGATGTTAAGTTGTGAAACGAGAACTTGTTTTGGTTTAGTAAATGGTTAGATTGAACGACGAGGTTTTGATAGTCTTATTAGTAATCGAGAAATGAAATGGAGTTCATCGCGTGTGAGGTTAAGTGTTGAATGCCTTGAGGTATAAATTTCGTGTGAAAAACAGAGGATTAACATAAAACGAACCGAGAAAGTCATACGTCGAAATATACGAGCTCTAGGGCTAGTTCGGGCATTTCTGCGACGTTTCACGGAAACTGCAATATCTCCTAGCTCGCTTAACGAAATCGAGATCCGCGAATTGGAGAGTAAACTAGACATCCGTGGCTTTCGAAATCCCTAGTTCTGGGTGAACTTACTGATCTGTATAGTTTGTTCCAAGATGTAGTTTCCTAAGTTGAATTCTTTTCAACTTAGTTCCTTTTGATCTTTTAAGTCGATATAAGCTATCGACTATCATAAATTGCTGACCTCAGTGTCGAGTAAGAACCCGAGCAAGTTTTTAAACGAGAAGTGTTCGAGTCTCGTTCTAGATTAACTAAAAGAATCTAGTTAAGCGTGCAAATGCCTAAAGCTTAAGAACTTAAAAGATTAATTCGATTTCAGTTTCGATTTCCATTTTCTTCTATCGACTCAACAACTTATCGTTGTTTTATTATTTGCGTTCCAAGGAGGAGAACGAGAATAGAAGATAGGACGGAAGATGGAAGTACGAGTAATAGTTCTGTGAACGAACGAGGTGGGTTTTTCGAAAGTGTATCAATTATTGCCTTATTTATATGCGAGCGTTGCTCGAAGGTGTTTACGTTTTACTTTAATAGATGAGTATTAAAGTATTTGTATGTGAGCGTTGCTCGAAGGTGTTTACGTATTGCTTTAATAGATGAGTATTAAAGTGTCTATCAATGCAAATGAATTCTCTTTTGTCTCTCTGCGTTAGCCCTCAGGTGCTAACCAGAGTATTGGATTCTGAGATAGCCCTCAGGCTGCTATCCAGATAATTCCAACTAAACGATCAGGATAGCCCACAGGTGCTATCTAGATGGACAGTTTCTGAGTTAGCCCTCAGGTGCTTTCCAGACGATCGGATGTGAGTTTAAAAACCCACAGTGTGTCATTTAGAAATTAAGTGTTCAGCAGTAAAAGTAATTATACAAGTATTTATGAAAAGATGCATGATTTGATTTAATATTTGGTAAGCACGAGCCTTTTAAAGAAAAATCCCGTTGCGTTACATATAAAATGTTTTCGGCAATGTGCCCACTAAGTACTTTTGTACTTAGCCCTGCATGTTTGTTTTTAAATGTGCAGGTTGAGCGACGAAGGCGGAGGAGATTGAGTAAAGGTCGTCTTCAAAGAAGTAAAGTCAATTGAGCCTCGATTTCACATTCGATATGTGTTATCATTTTCTACGTTTTTCCGCTGCTAATTCTGTAATCTAGTTTCAGTTAAAGTATAACTTAGAACTAAGTTTCATCCTTTGAACTTAGTCCCTTTTAAGAATAGCTATGTCGAGTGATCCTCCGTGATTTACTCTTCCTTTCATTAAATAAAGTAGGTTCTCTCATTAATGTAAATCCTTTCGGTTTAAGTTGTTTACACTATAAACCTAGCTTTCACTGATCAAACTTTGTCGAGCGATCTTCCGAGATCGACTCTCTTTTTATTCAATGAAGTCAAATTCATAGTAATTTATGTTACAAATGTCGTTTATTCAGTAGTTTCCCCTTTCTTTCCCGTTTCTTTATTTCAATCCCTAGTCGCACCCCAGCTTTGTCGTCCTTCGGGAGTTGGGGCTGTGACAGAATGCTCCCCGATACCACTTTGTGGCATTACTGAAAGAATGACTCAGACTAGAAGACTGACTCGCAACCAGAGCAGAGAACGAACCTCTGCTCAGATACCACTTGTGGTATCACTAAAAGAATAACTCATACTAGGGGAAATGACTCTTGACCAGAGCAGGAAACAGACCTTGCTCTGATACCACTCTGTCACAGCCCCAAATCCCGAAGGACGACCGAAGCCGGGGTGCGACTGGAGTTGGATTAAAGAAGCGGGGAAGAAGGGGGCTGACTAACTAAACATACATAACTGACAACATACATTCAATGAACAAGACTTTACTAAAATAAAGGAAGAGTTAATCGCGAAGGATTACTCGACAAAAGAAGTACTCGAAAGTATCTAAGTTCAAGATTACAGACTTATACTACAGTGATTCATCAAATATACATGTTCTCAAAAAGTCTAGAGTTTTGCAGCGGAAGTAAGTCATAAACTAAAGCAATCCTACTTCTCAACTCAACTTCAACCACCGCCGCTCTCGTCGCTTCAACCTGCACATTTAGAAAATACATGCAGGGCTAAGTACGAAGGTACTTAGTGGGCACGATGCCAAAAACATAACATAAGTAAAGATAAATATGGCATATCATAATTTGTAGCACATCGGGGTTTTATTTGAAATTTGCCCGTGTCTACTAAAGTTTTTCTGACTTATTTTCACAATTTACTCGGCCGAGCATTTTCTGGTATGCTACGTTCAAATCTTGACCAATTCTCATTCACCGTGGCTAGTACCCCTCAACAAGGTATCACATACACCACAGGTTACAAAGTGCACTAACTCTGGAAAGCACTTAATAGCTAACTCAGAGCCGATCGTTAGTTAACCTATTTAGATTAACTCTAAATCTGGAAAACACGAATGTTAACTCAGATAGGTACAAGAGAACTCACATAAAACATAAAACAGTTCATGCCATAATTATCACTTTGAAAATACAGATATCAAAGCGATAAAGAAAGGTTTTCCGAGCATTGCTCGTTTTATTTTATATGTAAAAGCCCACCTTAGTGTTTACAGAACTACGTACTAGCTTTCGATCTCCTGATCTTCCGTCCTTTCCTTACTGCTGACTTCCTCCTTCATCGTGAAATAATAAAACTTAAAATTGGTCGAAAAAGATAATCGAATCATAGAAATTCGTATTAGGTTTTAGTCGTTTCATTTCTTTAGGCATTTGCACGCTCCTAATTTCTTTTTAGTTAAACGGGAACGAGACTTGAAAAAATCTCGTTTAGAACTCGAAAGGTCTCATACTCGACTCTTAGGTCAGTAGAGAAGGTAATTGTCAACTTATTACGGCTTAAACGATCGAAAGAAACTAAGTTGCGAAGAAACAACTTAGGAAAAAGAATCCTGAAAAATCACTGCGCATTACAGTAACTCTGGGGACTGCCCAGAACAGAGGAACTGGAAACAGGGGATGAGCCCTGTACCATTTGAAAGCTTGGGAAGTCTAGTTTACGCTCCAATTTACGGATCTCAAATCCGATAAACGAGCTAAAAGTTATTACAGTTTCCGGAAAGGGTCGCAAAACTGCCGTGCTAACCCTAATTGCTCGATAAAAACGACGTATAAGTTCTTAGGTTCGTTCTAAGTTCTCGTATTAGATTTCTCATGAAATTTCACTCTCAAGGCAGTCAACACGTACTCCCGTACGTTATGAACTCCTTTTTAAAACTCGTCCAATAGCACGACGTTCTAAACATCGGCTTTCAACTATCAAGTACTAAACCAAAATCAAGTTAACAATTTCTCGTTCTAGTTCTCGACTATAACTACAACTCGTATTATAATAACTCGAAAGCTCATGTCGTCAACTACAAAGTCGTACCTTAGTCCATAATAGACAATATTATCAAGTTAGAATTCTTACTCGACTTCTCGGTTATTAATTACGACTACTTGTTCGTCTCTTACGAGATTTCAAAAGTTATCAGATTTCGTTCATTTTCTACGTCATCAAACAACATCTAACAAGATTCATTTTCATGCATATCATCACTTCATATCATTATTACATCTCAACTTAAATCGAGTTCTTTGTCTCTTATGACTCACAAAATATTTTTAGAAAATTCCAAATAAATTCATAACAACATCTAATATCATCAACATCATTATTTCATCAACAAATCCTCAACTAATTCAACTACATGCAAACCCCTAAAATTCTCATAATTTTCGGTATTTACACATAATTAAAGAGGGTGATTTTCTTCATCAATCAACACCATTTATCCATAAATCATTCTACCATATCATCCATTAAACAATTGAAGTCCAATTACACATTAAATTGAAAAACCCCAAATCAAAACCCTAGCCCTAGAACTCGGTTTCATTCATACTTTGGGGTTTTGATTTCTTTTTATTTTAATCCTCAATCGAATATCTCCTAAGCATGATTACAACATCAATTGAAGAATTCAAACATCCTAATTGAAAGCCCTAAAAATCGGTAATCACTTAAGTTTTAGGGTTCTTGATTTCTTTCAATTTTAATCCTAGATATCAAGTCTAAACACATCTAATTACACTAATCGAAGATCAAACATCTAATTCATCCACCCATAATTTTCGATCCAAATGAAAAATAAAAAGAAATAGATTTGGATTGGATAGATCAAGAGAGGAGACAAATACCTTGAAGATTAATGAAGGAAGAATTAGGATTCGATGGAGGATGAAGAACTTATGTGAAATTTCTTGCTCAAGAACTTGATCTCTTCAACAATGGTGAAAAAAAAATGAAGATGGGAGAGAGAGGCTGCCGATTTTGGGGAGGGAGGGAGTGAGAGAGATGACTAATTTGTGTATAACAAATTGTTATTAGGATTAATAGGTGTAAAGTAAAAACAAAATATCCTAAGTAGTGAGTCATGGATAAAAACTATATAAAAAAGAAATATCAAGCTAATGTGTGTGTGTGATGTTGGCTAGAGGGAGAGAAAGAAGAAAATTACGCGCTTTTCTGGCGCGATACGACGTTACGGAAATCGAACGACAAAAAACGTAGCTCGACACAAAATCGTCACAATCTGATTCGACCAAAAATTCTAACGTATTAAACTTAACCGGAAGATAATATTTAAGATTTTAATTCTGACAAAAACTCGGGACGACACAGTCCGAGTTTCGTCCGAAAAATCATAAAAACGAACTTTCTCGGGCGAGTTCGTATCGCGATTTCGTGAATGTAAAAATCAGACGGTTTTCCGTTCTGAGTTCCAGAACTAAAAATTTTTCGTACGCGATAACCCTAAATACAGTAGTCGTCTAACTGACTTCCGTAATTTATTTTCGGAAACAGATTTGACCGCTGGTCTTAGAATTCAGAATCGTAAACTTAGGCGTGCAAAGCCAGTATTATTATTAACTTTAAATTTTCAAGATCGTTCGGAAATTCTGGGGTATTACAGGTTTGATATATTTTTAATGTCGGAAACGAGACGAAGAGAGATTAGACCCATTTTTAGCATAAATGGGATAATACGACTTTTTATCCTGAAAACTTTTTACGACCGGGTAAATAATACCCGTAATAAAATAATGAGAAATCCCACTCATCTCTCTCCCTCTCTACCGCCATCTCTCCTATCTCTCTCCTTAATCTCTCTCTCTAAACCTATTAAGTGGAATTCATCATTAATATTCTTAGGCAAAATCTTAGTAAATTGTGATGTAAAGATTTCATGCAAACATCCATCACATCAAACCATTACCTCTCTCTCTATTCAAGTTCCAACACTAATATCATCATTTAGATTCCATGTGTTGGAAAGGAAAACTAATCAAGTGCATGCAAATTTACACAATCTATCTCTCTCTCTTTTTCGATCTCTCTCTCTATGTATGAGAAGAAATTCTTTCATTTTCATCTATCACACTCTCTAAAACTCTCCATCAACAACAAGAAAGAAAAATCCTTTCTCTCCCTCTCCCCCATTGTCGAGAATACACACACACATTACATACTTGGAATTTCTTCCATTAAAGCCTAGTATTCAAGCTCCAATTCCATGAAGATCAAGAGAAGATCACCATCATCATCCTAGTTCTTTCAAACCCCAAGTTGAAAGGTAATAATTCTCCAAGTTCTTGAGTTGAAATCCAATAATCATCCCCCATTCTTCATTATTTTCGGCTCTTAAGCCCTAAAAATGGATGATTAATTGTTGTTTCATATTTTCTTGAGGATTCAAGATGATTTCTTCCATGGTGAATCCAAGCTAGAAGTTTGAGCCTCATTTCCCCACCAATTTCAGTTTTAAGGAGATCAAGAGGAGAAGATCCAATTTATTTTCTAAAGTATGATATTCATTTGATTTCTTGTATATATGTATCTCTATAAGCCCTAAAAGAAAGAAAACATGCATGCATGACATTTATTTTATGTTTAGGCAAACCTAGGTTATCGATGTGAAGATCGAGTGAGGAGAAATCGATAGGAGAATCGAACTCTAGGATTTAATCTATGAATTAAGAGAAGAAAAAGAAGTTAAAAACCCTAATTTTGATTAATACCGAAAATTAGGTGAAAATAAGGAAAAATCGATTATTATGTTCTATGATGAATTTGATACTTGATATATGTTTTTGAGCATGTTTTGAATGAGTATATATGCATGAAAAATTGAGAAATAAATTGCCCCCAAACATGTGAAAATGCCGTGAGTTTTGAAGTAGGAAGAAGAAATTATTTTGTTGATTTCGTTAATGATTTAATCGATGTTTTAAGCATGAGATTAGTACGAGATGTTATGATTTAATCTTTTATGTTGATTAAGTGTGAAGAAAATCGATATATGTATGTAGTTTTTAAAGAAAATAATTTTATGATGATATGAAAGATTTGATGATCTTGATGTTGTAATGTTGTTGATGTATAATTATGTGTTAAATTTGAATCCTAGATGATAATATAATTTAATGTAATAAAAGAATGAAGTTTTAAAGCTTTAAAAATGTTAAGAATTAAAAAGTACATAGAAAAGAATATTTAATAAGTGTTCTAAGTGTTCTAAGTGTTCATAAGATAAATCTTGAGATTTGAGTTTTGATTAAATTAAATCAAAAAGGAAATTACTAATTAAGTTAATAAAAATATAATGAAGAATAAAGAAGAATATGTATTAATTAAGAAATGAGTCTTGATTTAGTAAATAAAAGAAGAAAAGAAAATTCTTAATTAAATAAATAAGACTCGAGAAAATCGAGTTTAATCAAAAAGAATAAAATGATAAGTGAAAAGAAGATTTAATCGAGTCGAGAAAAAGATGTTAGACGAGTTAAGTTTAAATACTCGTATAGTTTAATCAAGAAAATAATTGAAAAAAATGCGAGTAATGATTTTGAAAGTAATTAATTAAAACTAATTAAGTAAATTGTCTTTCAAACCATGCGAGTTAAGAATAAGAATCGAGTTAGAAATAGAAATGAAATTCCTATTTCATAAGAGTTTAATAAAATTAAAAAGATTTTTTGTTAATTGAGTAAAGATTTATAATATGTTTCATAAGACAACGAGTTTGGGAAAGTGTTGTTTATAAGACAAGAAAGATAAATTTTGTTGTTTGAGTTTTTATAAAAAGAAATTCGTATTTGAATTAAGTTCCAAAATAAAAATTGAGTAAATGTTAATGTGTCTTGAGATGTGATTGAATTCGAAACAATGTGTTTGATTTATTTGAAATTATTATGCAATTGAATTAATATGGTTGAGTAAATGATATTATTTGTTGATGACGTGAAAAATTACTAAGTTTGTTTTGTATGCAAAACAATTGAGTTGTTAAGTTGATAATTAAATCGAGAATTGATTAAGTTTATAAAAGAAAACTCGAATAATGGAGTTTAGATAGACGACGTTTCATAATTAAAGCCAGAAGTGTTAAGACATTGGTTAGTAGTATTAACCAATTATCGAGTAGAGTTAACGGCTTAAAGACGAGAATGCGAGACTTTTAGAAAAGAATATTATAGAGAGAAACGACTCAAGTAGAAGTCCTTCAGTCGAGACCAACGTTTAATATTCGTCTTTGCGTAGTATCTTATCTTCTTTATCGATGTCGAACTATGAAGGATCAAGCCGGACGGAAAGATAAGCGAAGACAGATAGCCCTTAAACCACCTAGCTAGAACGTCGGAAGACAGGTGGGCTTTTCTAAACTAAATCTATCGATGAATGTTATTATACTATTGAGTATTATTATGTGATTTTTAAATGCGATTCACTTGCCGTTTTATTGAGTTGGTATGTGTTATCATCTGTTTGTTTGAGATATTATCATCCTGTTAAAGGCAGGAAACCCACGTGTGGTATGTTAAATGTTGAGGCGACTGTGAGCCTTGCTACGGTTAGGTCGGTCACAGTGTTCGAGAAGGAGGCCTACTTCTCGGCACAGTGAGTGAATTTATGACAGATGATGCATACTGTTGAGTATATATTATGTTTTGATTGCGCAGTCTATTTAAAAGAAAATGTTTTAGCATGCACAAGTAAAATCGTTTTAAGTTGCTTAAGTACTTGTGATGTTTCGGCAAGGCAAGTTCAATTGATATAGCTTTAAGAGCATCTTCTTCCAAATATTTTCGGCATATGTTCACTGAGTACGAAGTACTCAGCCCTGCGTGTATTTCTAAACATGCAGGTTGACAGGATGGTGATGGCATGGATGCTTGGTGGTGTGGTGTTTTTGGTTGAGTCGAGTCAGATATCGGACTGGCATTTACACGTCTTCATATGTGTGAATGTTGAGAATTGAGTCAAGTTTCCGCTGCAACTCTTTTGAAATGAAAGTCTGTTGATATACACTTCGATACTTGTTTTTGTTCCGAGCTATATGGTCGATGACTCAAATGTTTTTGTTGAATCTCGTTCTCCATAACTTGAAGTTCTTATCATATTCTTGTTGATATGTGAATTTAAATGCTCGGTTATCGCTTCATTATGTCTTTGATAGCCTTATTCGAGTGCTGCTGTTTTTTATTAATGTTTTCCCGAGCATGTTCCCCGTATCTGAGTTGATTGTTAGTTGGTTAAGTTGTGTTGTTGTTCGTTAGTCGCACCTCGGGAGTCGGGGTGTGACACATAATTAGTGTCTTTTGAATCTAGAATTAATTCTAAGACCCCTGAGATATGTTAGAAGCTCATCTGAGATCATATGAGAGAATTTTAAGAATTTAGTTCTTAATGGAATAATTAACCGATTGATTTTTATGTTTTTCTTCGTTACTTGGAATCTTGACCTAAAAATTAGATATTCAGATTTCTTGATTTATTTCATGAGATATGAGATAGATTTTAGGTGTTTTTAATGTCGGAAATGAGTCGAGGAGAGTTTAGAGCCGTTTTCAGTCTAAACGGAATAATACAAATATATTCTACCGGAAAACATTTTCATCCAGAGAAAATTTTACCAGTTAAAGTGAAAAAATCTCTCTCCTTCTCTCTCTCCCTCTCCCACCGACATACACACTCTCTCTCCCTAATCTCTCTCCCTATGTTACCTATTTTCTACTCCTATGAGAATCTCATGATTACATTCAATTAATCTACCTATTTCCTTTTATTTCTTTCGTAGCTAGAGAGATAAGAAAATAAACCTCACAAGTTCATTCATCTCACTCTCTCATCTCTCTCTCTCTACTCTCTCTCCCATCATGTTCATCATAGAGGAAAAGAAGAAAATTCTCTATCCCTAATCTCTCTCTCAACCGTAACATACATACACACATAGAGATGCAAAATCTCCATTGAAGCTCAAGAGATCAGGCCTTCAAACTCCAACAAGATAATCATCATCTTCATTCCATCAAACCCTAATTTGAGAGGTAATTAATTCTTCAAATTCTTGAGTTAATTCCAACACAAAAATCATCTCTCTTTTCCTATTAATTTCGGCATTCAAGCCCTAGAAGAGGTGATTAATTTTTGTTCTATTTTTCTTGAGGTTAAAGATGCAATCCTCCATGGGAAATCCAAGCTAGAGATTTGAGCCCTTCATTTTTGGTCCAAACAAGAGCAAGAGGAGGAGTTGATTTAAATCTTTAAAGTATGATTATCCATTTGATTACTTGTATATATGTAATCCCTAAGCTCTAAAGGAAGAAATATGCATGCTTTAATTTATGCTTAGGCAAACTAGGACGTGAGATGAGATAATCGATGTGAGGAATTGGTTAGGAAATCAACCCTAAGAGATTATCTAGGAATTAAAAAGAAAATAATAATCCTATTAAAAAATGATGAAAATCGAAAATAGGGAAAAGGAGGAAAAAAATTGATTTTCATGATTTCTTGATGATGTTGGGAAATTTAGTAAAGTTTTGATTGATTCCAAAACCAACTGACCCCAACCGAGTAGATGTTGCCATATCCTAATGTTAGTATTTAGGCTCGCTGTTTGAGCAATGTTCAGATTTTATCTTTACAGGACTCCAGCTGAAGACGGCAACATGGCTATACTTAGATAGAACTACAGATGGAAACTCGGATGAGGAACATCAGATATAAGAAAGACAACAGAGCATTCAAGCCAACTGTTCAGATGTGGAACATCAGATGTAAGAAAGACAACTGAGCGTTCAAGCCAACTGTTCGGATGTGGAACATCAGATGTAAGAAAGACAACTGAGCATTCAAGCCAACTGTTCGGATATAGAACATTGGATGAAAGAAAACATATGAGTAATCAACTGTTCGTCAGATGTGACAATCCACCTGATCAGATGGAACATCAGTTGCAGGACTCAATCTGATAAATCGACAACATGAAGTTCAAGGCAGCTGAGGGTTCAACTGTTCCTCTTCAGACAAAATGTTAGATAAAGGTAGCGATCAGATGGAACATCAGCTGAAGACCACTCGGATGAAGATCAAACGTCTCAACCGACTGACCAATGTTGAAAGACAAAGGTTGAAATTTGAATTTCAAATAGGAAGACACGTGAAGGTTTGACGTTCTGTCATTACCTCATTTGGCCCAACACAAGGTTGTCTCAGAAGAAAAGCAAAAGTTCACAGTTGCCAAATCGGAAAAATCTACAGAGATGAGAGACAAGCCATCGCTTTCACAGAACAGAGATCAACGGCTCTTCCAACGGCTAGTTGATCCTCACCGCCTATAAATAGAGGCCTTCATTCATTCATCAAGATAGAAGAGACAGAAGAGCGAAAGAACGACGATATACTACGCACAAGCTAAACTGCAATTATTCTCTTTCTAAGAACATCACCAGCTGAGAGTTCATAGAGAGTTAGAATCTGTCTTGGTGTTTTCAATCTTTGTTTGAGTCTTCCTTTGTTTAAGCTTAGATCCTAGCTCACTTCTTTGTTAGAGCTAGTAGTTGGAAAACCCACCCTTATACACATCCCCTAAAAAGGTTGTTAGGATCCTGCTCTTCCCGAAATTGAGTAGAAAGGTTGATAAGTACCCGCAAACTTATCTGTACGGTTGCAAAGCCCGCGTAAGCTTTGTGGTAGCTGTCCTAAAGAATTTGGACTGAGTTGTGTGGACTCACAACTCCCCATGGATGTAGGAGTTCTCTCCGAACTACGTAATTCCTTTGTGCTTTTGTGTTCTCCGTTCAATTACTTTCTGCATATCTAACTGTCCAACTAACCAGCACTCAAAACAACATCTTTACATTTCAACTAATTTGGTTGTTGACCGACCTTGCATCTGAGCGTGAGTTGTTTTATACGAGTTGTTTTTGTATCCACCACATTCCGCACAACACCACTCTTCCAGCTGAGTTTTCTTACTCAGTTGTGATTCCAGCTGAGTCTTCTTACTCAGTTGTGTATTTTTCGGGGGTTGTTTTTAAAATTCCTATCTGGTGTATTCCCCCCCCCCCATACACCAGAACTTGTATCGGGACCATCAGATGATTTATTTCATATATGTGTTTATGGTGATGATTGGAATGATATATTATGCATGAGAAAAAGAAGAAAATTATTTATCCTGTTTCTATGAGGAAGCTGAAAATTATGAGTATTGGAGGAATATTTCATTTGATTTATTGTTTGAAGATATAATGATGTTTATGAGTTTATCTTGAGTATGAGATTATGATGGATTGAGTGATATAAATTATTGTGTTAATTTTGTAAGAAAAATCATATTGATGAGTTTATGGAAGAAATGATATTTTGATGAATTTTGATAATTTTGATGATATGAAGATATGAATGTGTTTGTGTTTAATTTAGAGTATTAGATGTTCAATAGAAATTTTTAAGGTAAAGAAATGGAATTTTAAGCATGAAAATATGCAAAATCGATGAAGATGAAATTTTGAATGTCTAGTGTGTGTTCTAGGTGTTCTTGGTGAAAATTTGAAGGTTTGAGTGTGTGTTCTTGGTGTTCTTGGTGAAAATTATGAAGATTTGAAGATTAATAAAATTAATCATAAAATAAATAAATAAATTAATTAATTAAATAAAAAAATCTAAAATTTTGAGAATAAAATTAAATAGAAAATAATAAGAAAAATTATTAAATTATTTGTGAGATATGGAATTGAGTAAAAACAAAGAAAAATACTTCTTTGTTAAGTAATTAGAATTTAAGAGGAGAAACTTAAGTGATTTTAATAATAGAGATTAAAAGAAATAATAATTCTAGTTGAGAATAAAAAAAGAAGTTAGAGTCAAGAAAAAAAAATTGAAAGGTTGAGTATAAAGTCTAAGACGAGTTAGTCGAGGTTAAGTCATTCAATTGAACGAGAATTGAAAAAGAATTAATCTTAAGTTAAATAGAATCTCTTTTAAGAAAAGAAAAATATTTGTAGAGTCGAGCATAAGAAGTTAATGAAGAGTTAAGTCGAGTTTGAGTTCGTTTACTCGTTTAATTGCTAGATTAATCAAAGAATTTTAAAAATAGAACTAGAATTAAATAAATTAAAGAGATAATTCTTTAATGAAATAAGAAAAATTTAAGTATGCGATTAAGTATTAAGCTTGAGATTAGACAATTAAAAAAATGCTATGAAAAAAATAGCTTAATAAAATGAAGTCTCGAGTTGAAAGTTTAATAGTGTTTAAATACGAGAATCGAGTTTAAAGAATCTCAAATGTTTAAATGCTCGTTTATTGATAATATGTCGAATGATGAATGATTGATAATGCTTGAGTGATATTAATCGAGTTTGATTTTTCAAATCTTTTTAATTTGAAATAAGACGATGAAGTTATCGAGTGTTGAATTTTAAATTTAAAAGTCGAGTTATAATCGAGAAAACAAATTTCTATTAAATAAAGAAAGTTTATTAATATAAGATAAGATAATTACGAGTATGTGTACGTAATTGAGAAAAGACGACGTATTTTGAATTAATGTCGTATATTGAGTCGAGAAATGTTAAGTGACTATTTGAGTTTAAATTCAAAATTCTTATTGATTGAATTCTTACTTGGCTTCTTAAAGATTGACGAGATTATTTTAATGCTTTTGAAGAAAATATTTTCCAAAAATAAATCGAGCAGTGTCGAGTTAACTGTTAATTATATTTAAATCGCGTTGAATTTATTATGCTTGATTGAACCTATGTGCTTAAGTGAAATGCTTATGTTTCGTTTATGATGACATGAAATTGCTCAATTATTGAGAATGCTTATACGTTACATGATTGATTTGGGATGACGATAGTTGAATCGAGTATTCGAGTAAGAATTTGAGCAGCATAATCGAGATAAATAATATTTCTTTAACTAGCAAGAAATATTAAAGTAGTAATGTAATACCCCGGAAAATCTCGACTGTCTTAAAAATTTAAAGTTAATAATAAAAATGGCTTTGCACACCTAAGTTCATGAATTTGAATTTTAAAACCAACAGTGAAATCCGTTTCCGAAAATAAATTACGGAAGTCAGTTAAATGACTACTGTATTAGAGTTTTTGCGTACGAAAACTTTTTAGTTCTAGAACTCAGAACGGAAAACCGTCTGATTTTTACATTCACGAAATCGCGATACGAATTCGCACGAGAAAATTCGTTTTTATGATTTTTCCGGACAAAACTCGGACTGTGATGTCCCGAGGTTTTGTCGGAAATTATATTTTTAATATTTCTTTCCGAGTAAGGAAAATACGTCGGAATTTATGGTCGAGCTGGAATTTGACGAAAATGTGCCGAATACATATTTTTACTTATCGATTTTCGTAATGTCGTAACGAGCCGGAAAACAGGATTTTTGGGAAAAAATCCCATGATGGCCGACTATAACACACACACATACTTAGATATTTCATTTCTTTATTAAAACAACTTTATGACTCACCTTAGGTTAATGATTATTTGTAACACCTCATACTTATTTTACTTTACACCTAAGTTAGTAACTATTTCATTTAGCTAAGTCATCATCTCTCTCATTTCTCTTCTCCTCACGACCGAAAACTTCTCTCTCTCTCCCAAAAATTTTCATTCATCCTACCATTGAAGAAAGCTTAAGTTCTTGAAGGAATTTCTTCATCAAGTTCATCAATCATCCATTTTCTTCCACTTCTACTTTCATTAAACATCAAGGTAATCATTTCCTCCATCTTCCTATCCATTTAAAATTTGGATCCTATAATTTCTACCATGACCGATTATTTTAGTATTAAGGTAGTAGATGATTTGAGTTTAATTCCTTGTAATTAGATGGTTAATAATCAATCCTTATGGTTTAAATGGTGAGAAAATTAAGAACCCTAAATCTTTGTTATAGCCGAAATTTAGGGCTTTGAGGTAGGGATTTGTAATTCTTAAATTGATGGTATAATTGGACTTAGTAATGTGTTAATTGATGAATTAAACAAAAAGAAATGAAAAGCCCTAAGAAACTAATGAAAACCGAGTTCTAGGGTTTAGGGTTTGAAGGAGAAATCTAAATTAATGATGTAGTATTGTTAATCTTTGGATAATTCGTGTTGTAGTAGTGTTAGTAATGGATTAATGGAGCTAAGTAATGAAGAAATCCATCTCCCCTAATTATAGGTCACATCCCCTGTTTCGGGATGCTCTGTTCTGGGCAGTCCCCAGAACCTCTGTTCTGTGCAGTGAATATCTAAAACCTAAATTTCTAAGTTGTTTTCTTCTCAACTTAGTTTCTTTCGATCTTTTGAGTCGTAATGAGTTATCGACTATCATTTTTACTGACCTTAGTGTCAAGTAAAATTTCTAAACGAGAAATGTTCGATTCTCGTTCCTTTTAACTAAAAGAATATAGATTAGCGTACAAAGGCCTAAAAGCTTTAAGCGTATGAAACTAATTTGATTTTGATTTCGAATTCCGTTTTCTTTTATCGACTCGATGACTTATCAAAGTTATGATAATTTACGATGAAGGAGGAAGTCAACAGTCGAGATAAGGCAAAGGATCAAACGATGGGAATTCGTTTAATAGTTCTGTAACGTAAAAGGTGGGCTTTCCTACTTATAACAAACAAAATGTGGGTTTTTCCACAACTCGAAAGTAATGTTTACAGCTTTGATAACTGTGTTTATCAAAACGTGATTATCAGGTATAAACTATTTTGTGTTTTATGTGAGTTCTCTTGTTCCTTCTGAGTTGGCTGACTAGCTTTCCAGATTTATTAGTTAGCTGACTAGTTAACTTTCGATCGGCTTTGAGTTAGCTATATGCTTTCCAAAGTATGTGCACTTTGTAGCCTGTGGTGTATGTGGTATCTTGTTGAGGGGTAACCAGCCACGGTGAATGTGAATTGGACAAGATTTGAACGTAACATCTGTCAGAAAATGCTTGGCCAAGCTACATTGTGAAAATAATAAAATGTTTAGTAGACACGGGTTCTCTTCCAAACAAAACCCCGATGTGCTACAGGGACTAAATGCCTGATTTATCTATACTTATGATTATGTTTTCGGCAATGTGCCCACTAAGTAGTTTCGTACTTAGCCCTGCATATATTTCTAAATGTGCAGGTTGAGGCGACGGAAGCGATGGACGGTTGAGTTAGGATTGAGTTGAGTTGAAGAATAGAAAGACTTATGTACTTAGTCTCACTTTTCCGCTGCCAAACTCTAGACACTCTAACTCTTTTGATGTTATGTAAATAAACCACTGTAGTATAAGTTCTGTAACTTATAACTTAGATGTTTCTGTGTACCTTGTTCAAGTGATCCTTAGTACAGTAAAGCATTCTGTTAATGCTACCTGTCCAGTGATAGGCAAACAGCCTAGTTTAGACTCGTAATAGTCTAACTTTTATGTAAGACCTCGTTGGAGGCAAAATCCATATCCCTTTGATGTATATATATATATATATATATATATATATATATATATATACATGACCCATGAGAGGGTTTTTAATCGCAAGAAAGTTTTTATAAATCGTAAGATCAAATCAGAATGCAAATGAACTCGTGTAACGAAAATTTGGTTTAACTTTGACAATTAAAAGATTAAGGGGATAGTATCGAAGTTATGTTCGTTTTTCTTTTCCGTAAACTTGGTTAAGTTGGAAAGTGGGTTAGTGAGTAACAGAGGGCTTAAAGGTAAAGCGCTAATGGAAATTTACTATTCCCTATAGTTTAAGGAAAATGCCGCCGAGAAACATTAACAACAGAAGAGGTCGAGGACCTAGTAGGCCCCGAGGATGTGGAAGACGTCAACCGGATAATGAGAGAGAACAGGAACAGGAACGAAATGATACCCCATCACCATCACCATCACCCCCACCACCACCCTGTAGGGACATTGAGGATCTTTTCCTCAAAAGAAACCCCCCAAAGTTTGATGGATCGGGCAACCCTAGCGATGCTGAGCTATGGGTGCGATCAACCGAGAAAATTTTCAAGCTCCTTAGGTGTACCGACAAGGAAAGACTAGCATGTATAGCTTTTCAACTCACCGGACCGGCAGACTATTGGTGGGAGACTCGACAGAAAGTGATACCTGTAGAACACCTAGATCAATTTACATGGGAAGAATTCAGGGAGGCGCTGTACGACAAGTACATGCCTAAGACATATAGGGCTCAGAAGGAAGCTGAGTTCTACAATCTGAAGCAGGGCAAGATGACGGTTACGGAATACGACGCAAAATTCTATGAATTGTCAAGGTATGCGCCAACTCAGGTCGATACCGAGAATAAGATTTCTAAGAAATTCAGAGGTGGACTAAGACACGAATTGGGACTCGCTTTAGCCAGTCACGGGGGACTAGGCTATACGGACGTTTTAGGACGAGCACTGGAAATGGAGGTCGTTGTGCCTGATGAGAAGAAAACCATAGCACCTACATCAGCTCCAACCCAAAACCAAAACCGAGGCTATTATAACAACAATAATAGCGACTTCCAAGGAAAAAGAAAATGGGATAGAGGAAGTAGCAGTGGCTACAATCAGAATTTCAATCAGGGTAATCAAAGAAAGGGAAATCAGCAAGGCTACCAACAGCCTAGTCAGAACAACAAGAAGAGATAATGGCAGGGAAACAACCAGTCAGGATTGTATTTACAAGGGAACAATCAGGCCAGACCATGGAAAGGGAATAATCGGCAAAGACAGCCGCAGGGACAACAGCGAAACGCTAACCAAGGAAGAAATAACCCAGAGAGGGTTACTTATCCGGTTAGCCCAAAATGCAATGGAACCCATCCCGGTATTTGTCAAGCAGGCACGGGTGTTTGTTTTAACTGTGGACAGGCAGGGCACGTGAAGAGGGATTGTCCTAGGCTACTGAGAACAGTCGGACAGAATCAGCAAGGATAGCCCCAGCCTTTGAGGGCAATTCAGGAACAGCCTCAGCAACAGATGCCGCAACAACAATTTCAGCAGCATGCGCAGCAACAGCA
Source organism: Schizonepeta tenuifolia (assembly GCA_029490685.1). Taxonomy (NCBI): domain Eukaryota; kingdom Viridiplantae; phylum Streptophyta; class Magnoliopsida; order Lamiales; family Lamiaceae; genus Schizonepeta; species Schizonepeta tenuifolia. The sequence continues at coordinate 38,429,755 of CM055956.1, forward strand.
GAATGCATGGGCATGCGCCAATAGGCAGACTGGGAAGAATAATGGAAAAGGAAACTTAGCAGGTATGGAAAAACTTCACAACATCCCTATTTGAGATATTGTTTGATACTGGCGCATCGCATTCCTTTATTTGCTGGCTCGTGTGCTGATAACCTAGACATCAGACCCGTAAGAGCTGCACACCTTATGAGAGTAGCTACGCCTTCAGTAGAGATCACTACTTCTACGCATGTTTGCTCTAACTTAGAACTAGAAATCGAAACTCCTAAGGTTAAAGCGAACAACATAAACGTTATGATAATGTAGGACGTAGACATAATCTTAGGAATAGATTGGTTGTCAGAGAATTATGCCACGATTCTCTGCAATGAGAGAAAAATCTCTTTTCAACCCCCGGGTAGAGAACCAACCGAATTCTACGGGTTTTCAATGGGTAGAGGAATACCGATTATATCAGCACTTCAAGCCACGAAATTGATAAAGAAGAAAGGTACCACAGCTTATCTCGTGTACCTAGTCGGAGAGCTAGGAGCCAAGAAGACCATCTAAGACATAAAGGTTGTGAGCGAATATGAGGACGTGTTTCCAAAAGTTTTGCCAGGATTGCCACCCGATCGACACGTAGACTTCATGATCGACTTAGAGCGGGGAGCAGCTCCTAAATCTAAAGCCCCATGTAGGATGGCACTGAAAGAATTAGAAGAACTTAAAATCCAGTTACACGAGCTATTAGACCTTGGTTTCATCAGACCAAGTGTCTCACCTTGGGGAGCGCCAGTGGTGTTTGTTAGGAAAAAAGGATGGTTCGATGAGGATGTATCTAGATTATCGAGAAATGAACAAGATCACCCTCAAGAACAAATATCCTTTGCCAAGGATACAGGATCTTTTTGACCAGCTCAAGGGTGCAGGAGTTTTCTCCAAGATAAATTTAAGGTTAAGGTACCACCAGCTAAAAATTAAACCCGAGGACGTACCTAAAGACCACTTTTCAAACCGGATATGGCCATTACGAATTCTTAGTAATGCCATTGGTTTTAACCAAAGCCCCTGCAGTATTCATGGACCTTATGAATAGGGTTTTACACTCGTACTTAGACAAATTCGTCTTAGTATTCATCAACGATATACTCAATTACTCCAAAAATGAGAAGGAACATGAAGAACATCTGCGGATAGTGTTGGAAACACTTAGAGCCGAGAAACTGTATGCTAAATTCAGTAAATGCGAATTTTGGCTGAAGGAAGTAATGTTCCTTGGTCATATAGTTTCAGCTGAAGGAATCAAAGGAGATCCCGCTAAGGTAGAGAGATAGTGCACAACTGGAGGTCACAAATGAGTCAGAACGAGAACAGAAGTTTCCTAGGTTTAGCCGATTATTACAGAAGATTCGTCGAAGGATTTTTCCACCATCTCTAGGCCAATAACGCAGCCACTTTGGAAGGAAACTAAATTTAAATGGACGAACGAGTGATAGCTTATGCTTCACGACAACTTCGACCTAACAAAGTTAAGTATCCAACCCACGACTTAGAACTCGCAGCCGTTGTGCATGCGTTAAAGATTTGGAGACACCATCTCTATGGTGTAAGGGTTAAGATCTTCATAGATCACAAGAGTTGGAAGTACTTTTTCGAGCAGAGAGAACTGATTATGAGGCAAAAGAGATGGCTCAAATTGGTCAAGGATTACGACTGCGGAATCAACTACCATCTAGGAAAGGCAAATGTAGTAGCATACGCGCTGAGTCGCAAGGCACCAATGAAGATAGGATGCCTCTTTGACGAGGAAGAAACTCTAGTACGAGAATTTGAAAAGATGGACATAAAAGTGCTCGATAGACCAGCAACTATAACAAGCCAGATAACAGCACTAGAAGCAACACCAGATTTGAGAGAAAGAACCATCAGTGCTCAGAGAAAGGATGAAACAATGGAGAAGCTATGATTAAAGATATGAACAGATAGACCAGAAGGATATTCCGAAGCACCAGATAATGCGATCCTTTTTTAAGGCAGAATTTTTATCCCAGACGACGATGATGAGCTAAGGAATGATATCATGAGTGAGGCTCACGATACACCATACACAGCATACCCAGGATGTACGAAGATGTATCAGGACTTGAGAAAGAATTTCTGGTGGAATGGACCAAAACGAGACGTTACCTCGTTTGTAGAAAGATGTTTGGCATGACAGCAAGTTAAGACTTTACAACCGACGACCGTATGGATTGTTACAACCATTGGATATCCCAGAATGGAAATGGGAAGGAATAGCCATGGACTTTGTGACAGACTTGCCTAAGTCAAGAAGAGGAAACACAACCATTGGGTGATTATCAATAGACTTACGAAATCAGCTCCCTCTTTACCGATTAAGACTACGTAAGGATCAGAAAAAAATTAGCTCTGTTGTACGTCAGAGAGATTGTACGTCTACATGGAGTACCGAAGGTCATAATATCAGATCGAGACGCCAAATTCACTTCCAGATCTTGGGTCATTATGTAGAAAGAATTGGGAACCAAGCTTAACTTTAGTACAACTTTTCACCCTCAGACAGATGGACAGTCCGAGAGGACGATTCGGATTTAGGTTGATATGTTAAGGACAGTGGTATTGGATCAAGGTGCAAATTGGGAAGATGTTTTACACTTGGACGAATTCGCATATAAACAACAGCTATCAGGCTATGATAGGAATGGCGCCTTACGAGGCATTGTATGGACGAAATGTAGATCACCACTTATTTGGGACGAAGTGGGTGAAAGGAAGAACCTAGGACCAGACGCGATTAATGAGATGATCGAGATTGTTCGGCAGATTTGAGATAGAATGAGAGAAGCCCAGAGCCGACAGAAGTCATATGCCGACGACCGTCGCGGGGATCTTAAGTTTGAGATTGGAAATAAAGTTTTCCTTAAGATTGCGCCTTCTAAGAGAATCGTTAGATTCGGCGTTAAGGGTAAACTAAGACCAAGATTCATAGAACTTTTCGAAATTCTTGAAAAGATAGGACCCATCGCTTATAGATTGGCCTTACCGCCAAGTCTAGGAAGTATTCATAACGTGTTTCACGTTTCTCAATTGAGAAAATACGTCTATGACCCTAAGCACGTTATTAGTCAGCAAGACATAGTTCTTGAATCTGACTTAAGCTACGATGAAAAACCAATATCAATTTTGGGATAGAAAAATTCAAAAAAATTAATAACCAAATCGATACCAATCGTAAAAGTATTGCGGAATCATCACGGGCAGGAAGAAGCCACGTGGGAGCTCGAGGAGAGAATGAAAGAGAGGTATCCTCATCTTTCTGATAAAGATATGCAAATTTCGGGACGAAATTTTTCCAAAGGGGGGAGGATGTAATACCCCGGAAAATCTCGACTGTCTTAAAAATTTTAAGTTAATAATAAAAATGGCTTTGCACGCCTAAGTTCATGAATTTGAATTTTAAAACCAACGGTGAAATCCGTTTTCAAAAATAAATTACGGAAGTCAGTTAAATGACTACTGTATTAGAGTTTTCGCGTACGAAAACTTTTTAGTTCTAGAACTCAGAACGGAAAACCGTCTGAATTTTACATTCACGAAATCGCGATACGAATTCGCCCGAGAAAATTCATTTTTATGATTTTTCCGGACAAAACTCGGACTGTGATGTCCCAAGGTTTTGTCGGAAATTATATTTTTAATATTACTTTCCGAGTAAGGAAAATACGTCGGAATTTATGGTCGAGCCGGAATTCGACGAAAATGTGCCGAATACATATTTTTACTTATCGATTTTCGTAACGTCGTAACGAGCCGGAAAACGGGATTTTTGGGGAAAAAATCCCATGATGGCCGACTATAACACACACACATACTTAGATATTTCATTTCTTTATTAAAACAACTTTATGACTCACCTTAGGTTAATGATTATTTGTAACACCTCATACTTATTTTACTTTACACCTAAGTTAGTAACTATTTCATTAAGCTAAGTCATCATCTCTCTCATTTCTCTTCTCCTCACAACCGAAAACTTCTCTCTCTCTCCCAAAAATTTTCTTTCATCCTACCATTGAAGAAAGCTTAAGTTCTTGAAGGAATTTCTTCATCAAGTTCATCAATCATCAATTTTCTTCCACTTCTACTTTCATTAAACATCAAGGTAATCATTTCCTCCATCTTCCTATCCATTTGAAATTTGGATCCTATAATTTCTACCATGACCGATTATTTTGGTATTAAGGTAGTAGATGATTTGAGTTTAATTCCTTGTAATTAGATGGTTAATAATCAATCCTTATGGTTTAAATGGTGAGAAAATTAAGAACCCTAAATCTTTGTTATAGCCGAAATTTAGGGCTTTGAGGTAGGGATTTGTAATTCTTAAATTGATGGTATAATTGGACTTAGTAATGTGTTAATTGATGAATTAAACAAAAAGAAATGAAAAGCCCTAAGAAACTAATGAAAACCGAGTTCTAGGGGTTAGGGTTTGAATGAGAAATCTAAATTAATGATGTAGTATTGTTAATCTTTGGATAATTCGTGTTGTAGTAGTGTTAGTAATGGATTAATGGAGCTAAGTAATGAAGAAATCCATCTCCCCTAATTATAGGTTGAAACCGAAAATGGATGAGAAATAGGGGATTGGTTGTAGTTGGTTTTAATTGAGGAAATGATGATGGATTATGATTTCTAATGATATTAGATGATGATAGAAATTATTTAGAATTAATCTAAAATATATTGTGTTAATGTAAGAGACGAAGGTTCGATTATTAGTTGAGTTTGAGTAATGTTATGAGGTGATGATATAGATAAAAAATGAATCTCGATAAATGAGGATTGATAACGTAGAGTTTGATTGAAATCTGATGACTTTGGAAAATCCGTAAGAGACGAACAAATTTACGTAATTAATGATAGGAAAGTCGAGTAGGAAAAGATATTTGGATATTAATGATCATTAATGTAGAGGGAACGAAATTGTAGTTGACGGTGTGCCGATCCGAGCTATAAGATAATGAGTTTTAGTTTTCAACGAGGAGTTAGGACGAGAAATGATAACTTGTTTGGTATAGTAATTGTTTAGTTGAAACGACGAGGTTTTGATCGTCGTAATTATTGACGGGAAATGGAAAGGAGTTTATCACATACGGGAATACGTGTTAACTGCTTTGATGTGATATTTTCGTGAGAATGTAGGTTCGATAATATAGGACGAACCTAGGAAGTCGTACGTCGATTCTATTGAATAATTAGGGTTAACTTCGGCAGTTTTGCGACCCTTTCCAGAAACTGCAATATCTCTTAGCTCTTTTATCGGATTTGAGATCCGTAAATTGGAGAGTAAACTAAACTTCCTTGGCTTTCTAACGGTACAGAGCACATCCCCTGTTTCGGGATGCTCTGTTCTGGGCAGTCCCCAGAACCTCTGTTCTGTGCAGTGAATATCTAAAACCTAAATTTCTAAGTTGTTTTCTTCTCAACTTAGTTTCTTTCGATCTTTTGAGTCGTAATGAGTTATCGACTATCATTTTTACTGACCTTAGTGTCAAGTAAGATTTCTAAACGAGAAATGTTCGATTCTCGTTCCTTTTAACTAAAAGAATATAGATTAGCGTGCAAAGGCCTAAAAGCTTTAAGCGTATGAAACTAATTTGATTTTGATTTCGAATTCCGTTTTCTTTTATCAACTCGATGACTTATCGAAGTTATGATTATTTACAATGAAGGAGGAAGTCAACAATCAAGATAAGGCGAATGATCAAACGACGGGAATTCGTTTAATAGTTCTGTAACGTATAAGGTGGGCTTTCGTACTTATAACAAACAAAATGTGGGTTTTTCCACAACTCGAAAGTAATGTTTACAGCTTTGATAACTGTGTTTATCAAAACGTGATTATCAGGCATAAACTGTTTTGTGTTTTATGTGAGTTCTCTTGTTCCTTCTGAGTTGGCTGACTAGCTTTCCAGATTTATTAGTTAGCTGACTAGTTAACTTTCGATCGGCTTTGAGTTAGCTATATGTTTTCCAATGTATGTGCACTTTGTAGCCTGTGGTGTATGTGGTATCTTGTTGAGGGGTAACCAGCCACAGTGAATGAGAATTGGACAAGATTTGAACGTAACATCTGTCAGATAATGCTTGGCCAAGCTACATTGTGAAAATAATAAAATGTTTAGTAGACACGAGTTCTCTTCCAAACAAAACCCCGATGTGCTACAGAGACTAAATGCCTGATTTATCTATACTTATGATTATGTTTTCGGCAATGTGCCCACTAAGTACTTTCGTACTTAGCCCTGCATATATTTCTAAATGTGCAGGTTGAGGCGACGGAAGCGATGGACGGTTGAGTTAGGATTGAGTTGAGTTGAAGAATAGGAAGACTTATGTACTTAGTCTCACTTTCCGCTGCCAAACTCTAGACACTCTGACTCTTTTGATGTTATGTAAATAAACCACTGTAGTATAAGTTTTGTAACTTATAACTTAGATGTTTCTGTGTACCTTGTTCGAGTAATCCTTAGAGATCAACTCCTTCTTTTGTTATAAAGTCTTGCTCATAGAAATTATGTAGTCCTTTATGTATGTTTATTTCAGTCAGTCCCTTTCTTCCCCGCTTCTTTAGCCCAATCCCAATCGCACCCTGGCTTCTGCCGTCCCTCGGGATGTGGGGCTGTGACAAGAAATGATTTAGAAATGAGAATGTGAGGCGAAGTTATTTAGTAGCTGAGTAGAGTCGATAGCCGAGAACGAGAAAGTCGAGAAAGGATATTGATTTAGAAAAGATAAAAATAGAGAGACCCGAGTCAAGTAGAAGTCCTTCAGCCGAAACCAAAATCTACTTTATGTCTTTCGCGTCGAGAGTCTTATTCTTTATTCGATGTCCAATTGTGAAGGACCGAGCGGAACAGAATAGTAGCAATGACGTTCAAAAGAGTAAGCCGCCTAGCTAGAATTTTCGGAAGTCAGGTGGCCTTTTCTAAAACTAAAACTCCGATGAATGCTATTATTGTCTATTGAGTATTATTATTATGTGAGTTTTTAAATTCAATTGACTTGCCATTTTTATGTGAGTTGGTATGCTTTATCATCTGCTTGAGATATTATTGCCATGTGAAAGACAAGAACCCACGTGTGGTATTTGAATTGTTTGAGGTGACTGTGAGCTTTACTTCAGTTTAGCCGGTCACAGTATTTGAGAAGGAGGCCTACTTCTCGACACAGAGATGAGGTGTAGATGATTCATACCTGTATGTTCATAATATGTTTGACAGCGCTGTCGTTTCACGAAAAATAGAATGTTTTTACATACACAAGTAAACGTTTTTTTATTGCATTAATACTTGTGATGCTACGGCAAGGCGAGTTCAATTGTATAGCTCTAAGAGCAATTTTTCAAATGTTTTTGGCATGTGTTCACTGAGTACGAAGTACTCAGCCCTGCATGTATTTCTAAACGTGCAGGTTAGCAGGATGTGGATGGCGTGGACGGCTTGGTGGTGTGTTCTTTGGTTAAGTTGAAAGTTGGCTGGAAATTACGTGTCTTCATACATGTAGTTGTTGGGAAGTGAGTCTATGTCTCCGCTGCAGTATTATATGATGTTTCTTCTGTTATGTTTTGAATAGCACTCTGATACTTTGTTTAAATTTACGAGCGATGTGCTCGATACAATTTACAGCTTTCCTTAATTCTCGTTTCATGTGAATTTGATATACTAATTCTTTTTGGATTTAATATGTAAATTATCTATGCTCATTTGGTGTTTTATCTATGACTTGGAAGCATGCCTTATTTGTTATCGCTTTCAGTCAATAATCACTTGATTCCCCGAGCATGAACCCTTATATGAGTTGAGTTAGTGGATGGTTTAGTAGTGTTAGTGTCATTCGTTGCACCTCGGGAGTTGGGGTGTGACAATTTCATTGGAGATACTTTGTCTTATCTTGAAGAAATCTATCGTTGTTTTCTCTCCATGTCGGTCAAGTTGAGGTTTGACTCTTTCAATCTCCTTAAGTGATTCAGCGATAGAGGCAAACTGATCACCTAATTCCTATCTCATCTGGGTGAAGGAAACCCCGACTTCCTCTTTGAACTGATCAACCTTGTGACTCAGTTGTTGAACCAATGTTGAGAGGTCAGTTGACTCATCAATTGGGTTTGGACTCGTAACAGGATGGATTGTCAAAGATTCAGTTGAGATCAGTGCTTTGCTTGGAGCGAGTTCTTCCTAGCTCCTGTAAGGAAGGACTAACTCTTGTGCAGTAAGAGAAGCTTCGTTGCATGATGAAGTTGGTTTTGAAGATTGAGAAGGAGGAATCCAGCCACAACGAGCATCTGCTGATGATGATGCTCGATCATCTCTCTATCAATTTCCTCACATTGAGGAACCTTGCTTCTTAGCTTCGCGCGATACTCCAAAAGTCTTTGATTTTGAATTAGCTCCAGCCTCGTTTGAACTTGAAGGCTTTCATCATCTCTCCTTCAGTGATTTGCATCTTGTTGATGTCTTTGATTTGCCAGAAGTCTGCCAGAACGTAGTAATCACTGAGACTAACTGAGATGTACACATATAGTTCCACCAAGACATTGAGAGTGTTGAGATGATTTCTCAGCTTTGGTAATACAGTGAGCGTAGGAACCTCATCATCATCCAAATTTTCCAGCAAAAAGGGATTAAGTCCTTGAAGGCCATCTTCTTTGAAAAGGACTTATTTCTGTGGAGATCCATTTCTCACTTCTTGCGAGGAAATCCTTGGATTAGTTCCCCCTAGAATAGTTGACCCAAGAGCACTGTGAGCGTTTTGGTTCCTCAATTCATCTTCGATAGGTGTAGATCTGCAGACTGCTTCTTCAATTGGATGATCTTTTTGTTCAAATCCAAACTGAGGTGCTTTCTCAGTGTGTTCTGCTTCTTCCTCTGTAGGTTTATGTGGTGACTGACCCGGACGGTGTTGGACTCTTCTGAGAAATGGGAGCTGAGCTGGACCTCTTTGTTCTTCGTTTATTCTTCTCTGAAGGAGGTGATGGAGTTCTTTCAGAGTCTGATCCATTTTCCCCCTTTGATTGAGATATCTGATTCCTTTTTTATTTCCCTATTTGTCCCCTCTTTTGCGTCTTGGAGGTGCCTTTGAATGTCAAGGTAAGGACTGTTGTGATCCTTTCTTCAGTCAAGAATTTCCTGTCTGTCCGATCCTAGTTGATCTTTAGTTTCTTCTCTTCAACAACATGGTGTATAATGGAACTGACTTTGGTTCTATAGAGAAGCTTTCCTTTGCAAATAAAAGGAGTCTTTTGACGGTTGATTTTGTCAGCTTGAATCTGCAAGAGATCAGTCACAACTGACAGCCAATCCATAGCAATTCTTTCGTGGATAGCCATTGTTGGTTTCATCTTTGGTTTGCTCACTTCTGACTGTGATCATGACAGCAGATGAAAGCAGTAAACAATGATGTCATAAAGCAGGCACATTTGCAGCACTATCTTTGTTCGCATCATTCCTGCTTCAAATTTCTTGTTTCCAATGATGTGTTCTTGGATGAAGTTGTTAATTGTGATTTCATTGTGAGATGAGAGGGCTTCTCCGGTGATAGGGATGTGGAAAGAATTCTTCAGACAGTGAGAGACGTCGATGGGGATTTCCTCTATGAAATAGCCTTCATTTGTTCCATAGCACACTGGTAAGTGGATGACCGTTGACAATTGATTATTTTCATCCAAGTGCAAATTTACATAAAATTCAGCAACGGCAGTGGGGAGGAGATACATAGGCTCACGACATAGCCATTCCTTCAGTCCTGCACCTTGAATCATTTTGATATATTGCTTCAGATCAGGATGATCTTCTCGCTCTAGAGACAGAACTGGTTCAAACACGACCCATTTCCTTAAATTTATCATTGTTGCTTCGATGGCCATGGTGGATCTTTGGAGAATGAGATGTCTCAGGGAAGAGAAAGTGTGAAGACGGGGATTGCAAAAATTCGCCGATTGTGTGAACTGATTTGATGAATCAATTAGGGATTTCACACATTTAATATACTTGCAGAAATTTCTCCTTGAGAATACCTGAAGTGAGAATTGTCCCAGTTTGGATGCCTTTGCTGATGATGCTGAGCTGGGTAGTTTGGCCTGCGCCTGGGCTGAAATTGTCTTGGTTACGAAGGTCCATTTTGGTCGGTTCCCCCTCGCTCTGTGACCTCGGGGTCTTGACTTCGTTGTGGATCTCTCAACATCCTTTGAAGTACCAGCTTCATGCTCCTGAGGTTCTTCAGCTAAAACCTTCTTTCCTTTATCCTTCACATGAGTCTCGACAATCTGAGGGATGGCTGGAGTCTCTTGAACTGTGACTTTGACTGAGTTTGGTTGAACTTGAGGTGCCTCAGTCGGTGATCCAGTTGCCTTGACGAACTAAGCTGACTGAGCTCTAATGTCAGTTACTGGATTGTATCCTAACCTTCAATCCATTTGGGAGATCTTTGTTGGCTGATCATGCTCTCCAGAGCTGAGATTGAGGCATGAAGGGATACTGTTGCGAAATTTAGTAAAGTTTTGATTGATTCCAAAACCAACTGACCCCAACCGAGTAGATATTGCCATATCCTAATGTTAGTATTTAGGCTCGCTGTTTAAGAAATGTTCAGATTTTATCTTTACAGGACTCCAGCTGAAGACGGCAACATGGCTATACTCGGATAGAACTACAGATGGAAACTCGGATGGAACATCAGATGTAAGAAATACAATTGAGCGTTCAAGCCAACTGTTCGGATGTGGAACATCAGATGTAAGAAAGACAACTGAGCGTTCAAGCCAACCCTAAACATCTGAGTAATCAACTGTTCGTTAGATGTGACAATCCACCTGATCAGATGGAACATCAGTTGCAGGACTCAATCTGATAAATAGACAACATGAAGTTCAAGGTAGCTGAGGGTTCAACTGTTCCTCTTCAGAATGTCAGATAAAGGTAGCGATCAGATAGAACATCAGCTGAAGACCACTCGGATGAAGATCAAACGTCTCAACCGACTAACCAATGTTGAAAGACAAAGGTTGAAATTTGAATTTCAAATAGGAAGTCACATGAAGGCTTGATGTTCTGTCATTACCTCATTTGGCCCAACACAAGGTTGTCTCAGAAGAAAAGCAAAAGTTCACAGTTGAATCGGGAAAATCTGCAGAGATGAGAGACAAGCCATCGCTTTCACAGAACAGAGATCAACGGTTCTTCTAATGACTAGTTGATCCTCACCGCCTATAAATAGAGGCATTCATTCATTCATCAAGACAAGAGACAGAAGAGCGAAAGAAAGATTTTCTGTTAACACTGAAAATGTCTAAAAATTCTCCTCGACTCGTTCGAGAAATCGAAAACACCTCTATTCCATCTCATATCTCACGAAATAATTCAAGGAATCTGAATATCTAATTTTTAGGTCAAAATTCCAAGTAACGAAGAAAACCCTAAAAATCGTTCGGTTATTAAACCGTTAAGGAATAAATTTTTAAACTCTCTCATGTGATCTCAGAAAAAATTCTAACATATCTCAAGGGTCTTAGAATTAAATCTATATTCAAAAGACACAAATTATACTAAATTCGGAGTTCGTTGGTGATTAGTGATTTCTCGGTTTATCGGCACTATTTGTCAAAAGTGAAAGTTCTCAAAATTCTCCAAAATTCATACTCATACTCAAACTCATATAATAAAGCTCAATCAATGCATCACATACTCATTTCGAATAATCGAAACGAGACAAATCACATTAAAGCACATAAGGGCATTTTAGAAATGACTCGAAACAACGAATGTCGCCAGGCACACTGCACCATCCGAGCAAACCTGCACGTTTTAGAAATAACATGCAAGACTGAGTACGAAACTCAGTGAACACATGCCAAAATAATTTTGAAAACTCGCTCAATAGAGCTATATAATTGAACTTGCCTCATTAGCTGCACCACAAGCGTTAGATATGATTATTTAAAAGAATTTTTGACTTGTGGCAGCTTAAAAACATTTTCAGTTATTTTCTGAAATTGGCTGCAGCCCTTTTGTACGGTAAGAATCCATCAACACGTCTTATCTTCAAGTGGTGCTGAGAAGTACGCCTCCTCCTCGAGCACCGTGACCGGCCCAATCAAAGCAAAGCTCACAGTCTTTACATAACCGGCCCAACCAAAGCAAGGCTCTCAATCGAGGTAGCTTACTTTTTCCGTCTCCTGTTACTTCTCAATCCCGCTTGGCCCTTTAAGAATAATATTTAGGGTTTAGGAGTTCACTTTCTCATATAACTTAAAATAGCTCTATGGCTCGGCTGAAAGACTTCTACTTGACTCGAGTCTTTTTTATTTAAACTTATCTAAATCCGTTTCTTTCTCGGTTTCTCATCTTTTACTCGAGTTCTAATAAATTTCTCAACTTGCACTCTTGACTTAATAAAATAATAATATTTTAATATTTCATGCAAAACGAGATTTCACTATTCATCTCGTCTCGTATTTCTCGTTCTCAAGTTAAACAAACTCAGAAAATTACGAGATTAGGTTTTAGGGTAGAGTTTTGATTTTGAGTTTTGATTATAGTGTTCTTGATCTTGGTATGTTTATGTGTGTGAAATTTGAGAAAAAAAATTCTTATATATATATATGTGTATGGACCGAAATTCATGATGAAAATTTAGGAATTTGAGTGTTAATGTTGTTAGTTGTTTTGATGATGGAAAAATGAGGTAGATGATGATAAGAATTGAAGGAAATAAAAAGAAGAAATTATTGGTATTATTTTTGTTAAAACCGAAAAAAAAGGAAAAAAAATGGATGATGTTCTTGATGTTCTTCATGAAGTTCTTGATGTTCTTGATGATATTTTGATGTTAGATGCTTAAATGATGAAGATTTGATGATTTAAAGATGTTAGAATAAGAAAATTTAAAGAAATGAATTTTTAGGAATTTTTAATATTAAAATTCAAAATAAAAGTGATGAATGAGGTTGATGATTTTAGAAGTTGTATGTTAGATTTGATTAAAATGATGAATCGATGATGAAGATGTCGATAAAATAATTAGAGTTTCTTTTCAAAGTTTTTGAATCCGAGCAAAAACGAGAACGTTATCGATTTTTGAATGAAAATCGAGTTTTTAATTAATTAATAAAAAGTTAAGTGAAAATAATTAAATAAATAGTTAATGATAAGTATTTCGAGTTATTGATTAAGTTTAGTGATTTTCCGAACGTATGCCCGTATTACGAAAAAATGACGAAAAACCTTGTTTCGTAAAATTTGTTACGAATTTCTAATTCCGATTAAATAATAAAAAAAATTATTATTAAAAGAGAAATGAAATTAATTTCATTAAAGTTTAAATTTAAGTTTAATAATTAATATTTTCTAGAAACCGAGCAGAGTCGAGAATGTTGAATGAATAACCGAGTCTTAAATAACCGAGTTTCTAATTATGATTAAATAATAATATTATTTTCTAGATATTTCTAGAATATTATATTATATTTGGAAAATTTTTCTTTTTCCATCTATTTATCGAAGTCGATCGTTTACCTATCTGAATGCCTGATTCTTGATGTGAAAGTCTATATGTGAATGATTTGTGATTTTAGGACTCGAGAATTAATTTCGTAATTTTGTGAGTTCATCTGACTCGAGAAATCGAGAAAAGACGAAAAACATGATGTGAATAGTGATTCCTTGTTTTTCGTGAATTGTTTAAGTTAAATTTGTCTGATATTATCGAGTTGGGTTCCCGAGTCTGAAAGTCTGTTGGTTTAGTTCTTGGATAGAAACCGAGAAAGATCGAGTTAGATAAGTCGAGAAAAGTTAAACCCGAGTCGAGTCGAAGTCCTTCAGCCGAGCGTTAGAACTCATTTCCGTTTTTAGAAAAGTAGATCATCCTTATAAGATGTTATTCTTGAAGGAATGAGCAGAGTAGAGAACTAGAGGAGGAAGAAAGAAGCAGCTACTCGATCGAACCCTAACAGTCAGATGGGCTTTTTAACCAAAAATCAAACGATGAATGTGATTACTATTATTATATTATGTGAGTTTTAAAATTTATTGACTTGCTATTTTATCTGAGTATTTATGGTATGTTTGATCATCTACTTGAGTTTTGAATATCCTGTGTGAGACAGGGACACACGTGTTGTTATCTGATTGACGTGACTGTGAGCCTTACTTCGGTTAGGCCGGTCACAGTGTTTGAGAAGGAGACCTACTTCTCGACACATGAGATTATGTGGTAGATTGATTCATACCTATTATGTATATTGACTGCGCAGTCTTTTCAAGAAAAGAAAATGATTTTTGCATGCACAAGTAAAAATTTTAAATTGTACTAACACTTGTGATGCAATGGCAAGACAAGTTCAATTATATAGTTCTAGTTGAGCAACGTTTAAATTATTTTGCCATGTGTTTACTGAGTACGAAGTACTTAGTCCTGCATGTATTTCTAAACGTGCATGTTAGCTGGATGGAGATGGCGGACGGTGCTCGGCAGTGTGTTTATTTGAATAAGTCGAGTCTTCTTTTGGAGTTTAAGCTTGCAATTGCATATCTTCATATATGTAATTGTGGGACTTGAGAGTATATTCTGCTGCAAAACAATGTTTATTTATTTGCTAAACTTACACTTCGATATTTGGTGTCTTTACAATGAGCATGATGCTCGAAAACTACATTAATTAGCTCTTATATTCCATCTGACTTGGTAATGTTTTAATATTCAAATTCCGACACTTGAGTTTTTAATCATTGCTCGTCTTCCTTTAAATTAAAATTGAAAGCATGTTTAATATTTGTTATCGCTTTCAATCTATATTTCCCTTGTTCCCGAGCATGATCCCTTGATTGAGTTGTGTTTTATTCCGAGGTTTCACCTCACTGTCCAATGGATTTTAGTCTTCTTTATATGTTAAAATTCGGGCTGTGACATAGTGGTATCAGAGCAGCTCGTCTGCTCTTAAGCTTAAACATTTTTGTGAGTTGAGTCTAGATTTAATTTCCTAGACTTGTTTGAGTCAGTAACACACCGAGCATTCCCCATCTCAAGAGCTTTCCAAGTTTAAAATTTTATTTGAGTTATTCAGTTTAATAATTGCGCTTAAGTAGAGATGAAAGTTTGGTAAGTAGCTTGAATAACTATATTTCTTTAGAGTGTTTCCCCTAATTCCGTATTTTGTGTGAAAATCGAAAAGGATGGAACGTTTGTGCAAACGTTTACGTGAAATGGAATTGCCGTGTACCCTGAGTAATAAAACATCTGTGGAAAGCAAGAACGAGTATGTGGTGGATGGAATTTCAACATGATTGACTAACTGTTTTAGTGTGCTTAACTCGTTTTAACTCGTATAGGATGGATGATCGAGAGTGGATGCAGGAATACCTACATGTTAAGAAGATGTATTGTGAGACTATCGCTGAATTTTTAGCTCGTTATTACAAGATTTGGGAGAAAGTCAAGTACATGGATGTGGGTGCGTTGGATGGTATGATTCATCTGATTCATGCCCTACCTCATGGGTGGTGTGATTGGGCAGCGTCGCTTGTGCCCAGGTTTCTCGGACACCATTACCTTGGTGACTACCTCTACGGCGACTGCAATGCATTTATTGCTACCATCTCCGGGCAATTTATTCAGTACGGTGCCCCGCCTCCAGGACCTTTTGACGTCAACCTCCCTGCTGAGCCGAATGGTTTTTCCCTCGATCCCCCGCCTCTGCCTCAGGACGGACCGGCCCCCCTCCATATCCCTTCTCCGCCTCGTTCCGAGCCGGAAGCCCAAGAGCCCAGAGCCGCCTATCAGGACTACCCGTACTCGGGAGACGTGCTCCTTATTCGCTCGTACGACCCCTTTTCTTCGTCTAGCTCGGCCGCCCCATAGTCGAACGGTTTTCACAACCCTATCAGAGTCTTACCGCCTTCATATGATCAGCTTGAGGAGTTTATGCACCGAGACCGCACCCCTCTCCAGTTCAGCCTTTAACCGAGCCTTCTAGGCCGGCCCGTGCCGGTGAAAGCGATGACGACGAGTTCTTCGAGGATCCGGTAGCCGATGCTAAAGTAGGTAGTGGATACCTCCAAGCTTTGCCGAGTGATCAATTCTCTGTTCCGTATTCATCTTCTTCGACCCCAGCAGTGAGGCCTGATCAGGGACGTGAGTTAGAGTTTGGAGCTTCAGCTGATGTGGCATCCTATCTTCGTCGTGATGAGAGTGACCCCGAGACTCCCCCGTGGGATGAGTTAGAGTTGGAGGACGTCATGCTCGATTTGAGGACGAGCAGACTGGAGACATGACCAATCCGTGGGATGTCTTGGACTACACCTTCAACGACTTTGTGGAGGAGTTAGCAGTAGCCGAGCGTGAGCACAATGCTATCATCAATGGAGACACAAACGATGTCACACCCTGACTCCCGAGGTGCGACGGACAAAATCAAACCATACACTAACTCAACTCATATAAGGGTTCATGCTCGGGGAATCAAGCAAATAATGACTTAAAGCAATAACAGATAAAGGCATGCTTTCGAATCACGATAAAACAACCAACGAGCATATTTGATTTACATTAAAAGATCCAAAAAGAAAAAGTATGTCGAGTTCACATCAAACGGAAACTAAAGAAAAACGGTAAATAGTTTTGAGCACAATGCTCTTGAATCCAACAGAATATCAGAGTAATATCACAATCATATCAAAAGATAGAAACATATTAAAATGCAGCGGAGACTTCGACTCAATTCCCAACTACTACATGTATGGAGACATGTAATTGCCAGCCAACTTTCGACTCAACCAAAAAGAAACACACCACCAAGCTGATCACGCCATCCACATATCGCTAACCTGCACGTTTAGAAATACATGCAGGGCTGAGTACTTCGTACACAGTGAACACATGCCAAAAACATTTTAAAACTTGCTCTTAGAGCTATGCAATTGAACTTGCATTGCCATAGCATCACAAACATTAATAAGATTTTAAAAAGTTATACTTGTGAATGCAAAATCATTTTATTTTCCTTGAAACGATATCGCTGTCAAACATATTATAAACATACAGGTATGAATCATCTACCACTCTAATATCATTTTATACTTGTGAATGCAAAATCATTTTATTTTGCACATTTTAATGCTTAAAATTCCATTTTCTTCATCTCTAAATTTTTCTTTAAACATCTAACACTCTAATATCAACACAAATACATACAATTCATCCATAACACCAAAATCATCAACAATCATCAAAAAATATTTTCTTCCATAAACTCATTTATTTCGATTTTTCTCATATAAATAACATAATAATTTAAATCATTCATTCCATCATAATCTAATACTCACAATAAACTCATAAACATCATCAAATCATCAAATAACAAACTAGATCAAATTCTCCTCATACATGCCCTATTTTTCGGTACTTATTAAAAATTAGGGTAAATGATTTTCTATATTTTCTCATGCATAATTATCATTTCAATCATCATCACAAACACATATAAACAAGAAATCGTCAAGAAATCATGAAAATTATTTTTCTCTCCTATTTCTCCTCATTCTCGGTATTACTCATTTATATAGGGTTATTATTTTTCTTTTCTCTCTTAATTCTTAGATTATTTCCTAGGGTTTGATTTCTTAACATCCTCACATCCTCATAATCAATTATCCATCAACACATGTCCTAGGTTTGCCTAAGCATAAATTTAAATCATGCATATTTTTTTTCTTTAGGCTTATAGATTACATATATACAAGAAATCAAATGAGTTAACATACTTAAAAGAATTAAATCAAACTCCTCCTCTTGATGGTGCTTGGACCGAAAATGAAGGGAAATGAGCTCAAATCTCTAGCTTGTATTTTCCATGGAGGATTTCATCTTTAACCTCAAGAAAAATAATAACAAAACATTTATCATCTCATCTAGGGCTTGAATGCCGAAAATTATAGAAAAAAGAGAGATGATTTTGAGTTTGAATTGAGCTCAAAAGTTGAAAAATTAGATTACATCTTGAATTAGGGTTTGAGGAAATGAAGATGATGATGATCTTGGAGCTTGGATGCTTGAAAGTTTAAGCTTCAATGGAGTTTTTCTTCATGTATGTGTGTGTGTATGTGGCGGTGAAAAGAGGGAGAGAAGAGAGAGTTTTTGCTTTTTTTTTTTTTGAATGCTCATGGTAAGAGAGAGTAGAGAGAGATGAGAGAGATGAGTGAATTTTGTTTCATTTACTTAGTAAGAAAATGAATTTGAAGCTAAGTTAAGAGAATGTCAAGATTATATTCTCTATAGGTTTTGACAATTAAACCTATAGGCTAGAGAGAATAAAAATTAGGGAGAGAGAGGGGGGCTATGTTGGCAGGGAGAGAGGGAGAGAGATGAGTGAAAATTCCACATTTTTAACGGGTATAATTTTCTCCTGATGAAAAAGTTTTCCAGTAGAATGTATCCGTATTATTCCGTTAACACTGAAAATGGCTAAAAACCCTCCTCGACTCGTTTCCGACATCGAAAACACCTCAAATCTATCTCATGTCTCACTAAATAAATCAAAGAATCTGAATATCTAATTTTTTAAGTCAAAATTCCATGTAACGAAGAAAAACCTAAAAATCAATCGGTTAATTAAACCGTTAAGGAATAAATTTTAAAACTCTCTCATGTGATCTCAGAAAATTTCTAACATATCTCAGGGGTCTTAGAATTAGTTTTAAGTTCAAAAGATACTAATTAGGTTAAATTCGGAGTTCATCGGTGATTAGTGATTTCTCGACTTATCGACACTAATTGTCACAAGTGAAAGTTCTCAGAATTCTCCGAAATTGTCACGCTCCGACTCTCGAGGTACGACTTACGAACAACAACACAACCTAATCAACTAATGATCAACTCAAATACGGGGAAACATGCTAGGGGAAACATCAATAAAAGAAGTAGCACTCCAATAACGATAACAAAGACATACGGAAGCAATAACCGAGCATTTTAATTCACATATTGTAATACCCGGCATTTCTGCTCCGACGAAAAATAAAAATTTTCTAAGAAGTTAATTAAAATTTTAGCTTTGCACGCCTAAGTTCCCGATTTTCAATTCTAAGACCAATGGTGAAATCCGTTTCAGAAAATAAATTCCAGAAGTCAGAGGAACGACTACTGTATTAGGGTTTTCGCAGACGATAAAAATTTAAATTCTAGAACTCAGATCGGGAAACCGTCTGATTTTTACATTCACGAAATTGCGATACGAGTTCGCCCGAGAAAGTTCGTTTTTATTATTTTTCGGACAAAATTCGGACTGTGATGTCCCGAATTTTTATTTAATTTTAAAGTTTAAAATATACTTTTTAAGTATATTATATTTATCGGATTTAGTGGTCGAAGCGGAATTTGACGAAAGCGTGCCGAAATAAGTTTTTAGTTTCTCCATTTTTGTAACGTCGTAACGAGCCGGAAAACGCGTATTTGGAGGAAAAAATCCTCACCATGACCGACGTTTCTCTCTCTCAACCTTAGGATATTTGATTATTATATCATTTAACCTTTATGACTCATTTTTCCACTAATGTTCTATTAATAAAATATTGGACACGTTGCTAGTTATTATTGTATTAAACTTAGTCATCACTATTCCATTACACCAAGTCATCATCTTCTTCATTTCATCCCCATGAAAACCGCCCCCCCTATTATCCATCCTCCATTGATGTTCTTCAAGTTTCCTCAAGGAATTCATCTTCAATCTTGTTCATCATCCATCGAACCTTTAATCTAACTACATAATCTTCAAGGTAATCATCTCCTCTATCATTCTATCCATTTTGAAATTCAATTCCTTAATTGTTATGCTTGACCAAAAATTATGGATCAATTAGTAGGATGATTTAAGCTTTAATTCTTGTTATTAGATGGATAGAAATTTATTTCCATGGATGAATTGAAGAGAAAATCAAGAACTCCTATGTTTAGGGTTGGCCGAAAATTAGGGGTTTTAATAGTAGGGTGCTTAAAGCTTAATTAATTGGATGATTAAGCTTAGGATAGGTTTAATTGTTGATTAATGCAAAGAAGAAATCGATTCCCCTAAAATTAATGTAGAAACCGAAATTGAGGGGTTAGGGTTTGAGTTTGGATTTCAATTTATGATGATGGAAGTGTTAGATGATGCTATAGTTTGGTAATTGATCAATTGGTGTTTAATTGTGAAGATTTAAATCGATAATTGACGAAATAGATCAAGTGTGTGAAGATTTGGAGTTTTGAGTAAGTAGTAGTTTATGAAATTGGTGATGACATACATTAATATAGTAGTAAATGAAGTTAATAGGTTGTAAATTATGATTTAAGAGTTGAGGATTGATCTTAAAATGAAATGGATTTGGTTTAGTACATGATAAGTCATAAGATGAGATTTTATAAGCCGAGTTTTTAGTCGAGAAATAAAAAGGAGTTCATCACGCTTAATTATACGTATTGACTGCCTTAAGTTGTAAATTTCGTGAGAATAAATGTGGAGTAACATAAGTCGTACCTAGAAAGTCGTGCGTCGAGATACGAGCGCATTAGGGTTGCCGCAGACTGTTTTGCGACGTTCTACGGAAACTGTCATATCTCCTAGCTCATTTAACGAAATCGAGATCCGCAAATTGGAGAGTAAACTAGACATCCGTGGCTTTCTTTTGGTACAGGGAACGTCCCCTGTTTCAAAATCCCCTATTCTGCGTGATGGTTACTGACCTGTACAGTGAATTTCCAAAACTCATTTTCACAAGTTGAATTCTTTTCAACTTAACTCCTTAAGACCTTTTAAGTCGATATAAGCTATAGACTATCATTATTAACCGACCTCAGTGTCGAGTAAGAAACCGAGCAAGTGCTAAACGAGAAGAGTTCGGGCCTCATTCTAGATTAACTAAAAGAAACTAGTTAAGCGTGCAAATGACTAAAGCTTAAGAACTTAAAAGATTAATTCGATTTCAGTTCGAATTCCATTTTTCTTTTATCGACTCGAAAACATATTGTTGTTTTATTATTTACGTTCAAAGAAGGAGGGCGTCGAGGTTAGAAGACAGGACGGAAGATCAGAGACGGAAGCACGTGTTATAGTTCTGTAAACGAACGAGGTGGGCTTTCTAAAACCAAAACTACGTTGAATGCCGTTACTTGTGAAGTGATATTATGTGAGCGTTGCTCAAAAGTGATTACATGTTATCAATAAGTGAGTATTAAAGTATTTATATGCGAGCGTTGCTCGAAAGTGGTTACGTATTGCTTTAATAAGTGAGTATTAAAGTTCTATCAGTGCTTTAATGAATTGTTTATGTGAATTCTATTATGTCTCTCTGCGTTAGCCCTCAGGTGCTAACTAGAGTATTGGATTCATATATAGCCCTCAGGCTGCTATCCAGATAAGTCCAACTAAACGATCAGATTCTGAGATAGCCCACAGGTGCTATCCAGAGGGACAGTTTCTGAGTTAGCCCTCAGGTGCTTTCCAGACAATCGGATGTGAGTTTAAAACCCACAGTGTGTCATTCAGAAATTAAATGTATATATATCAGTAAAAGTTTTATGCGAGTATTTATGAAAAGATGTTTGATTATTTAATAATAAAAACTCTTGTGAGTTGTTTTCGACATTGTGCCCACTAAGTACTTTTGTACTTAGCCCTGCATGTTTGTTTTCTTTGAATGTGCAAGTTGAGTGACGAAGGCGGAGGAGGTTTGAGTATAGGTCTTTTCTCAGTAAAGAAGTTTAGTTGAGCCTCGATTTCACATTCGATATGTGATATCATTTCTACGTTTTCTGCTGCCAATTCTGCAACCTAGTTTCAGTTATTGTATAACTTTAGATCTAAGTTTCTTTCTTTGAACTTAGACTCCTTTAAGAACAACTTTGTCGAGCGATCTTTCAAGATTGACTCCTTTTATTTAATAAAGTCTTGTTCATAGTAATTTCAGTTATATTTGTCTGTTTATTCATTCATATCCCGCTTCTTTCCCGCTTCTTTAATCCAATCCCTAGTTGCACCCCGGCTTGGCCGTCCCTCGGGATTTGGGGCTGTGAAGAAAAATAGGGGATGATTATTGGATTTCAACTCAAGAACTTGAAGGATTATTACCTTTCAACTTGTAGATTGGAAGAACTAAGATGATGGTGATGATTTCCGCTTGATTTGCATGAGATTGAAGCTTGAATTCAAGGCTTTAATGGAAGAAATCTCAAGTGTGTGTGAGGGTGTGTGTGTTACGGCATTAGGGGGAGAGAGGGAGAGAATTTTTTCTTCTTCTTGTTTTCTTGAGAGATTTCGAAAATGAGAGAGAGATAGGGATTGAATGAATGAACTTTTCTCTTTTGAATAAGATGCATGTATTTGATTTCCAACATAAGAAATAAAGAATGATGACAATTTGTGTTGGAACTTGGTGTGATTAAGAGGTTGATGTGATGGCATTTGCATGGAATCTTTTGTTAAGATTTTGGTAAGACATCATGATAAAAGCTATAGAGTAGGTTGGAGAGAGATTAGGGAGAGAGATAGAGTGAGGTGGCGGTGAGAGGGAGAGAGATGAGTGACACTTGTCTCGTTGTTTCATTACGGGTATTAATCACCCGGTCGTAAAGGTTTTCCGGATAAAACGGTCTGTAATATTTCATTTATGCTATAAACGGGTCTAACCTCTCCTCGTCTCGTTTCCGACACTAAAACATCTCAAACCAAATTCACATCTCGTTAAAAGATTAACGATTCCGATCATCTAGTCTTTTAAATCTCAAAAGAAATTAGTCGGCTTATTAATCCTTTTAAAGATTAAATTCTCGTAACTCTTCTCAAATTATCTCGGATAAGCTTCTATCTTATCTCAATGACCTTAGAAGAAATTCTAGGTTCAAAGATTTTAATTAAAATCTATTCTAAGTTCATCGGCGCATAGAAATTTCTCGGTTATCAACATCATTCTTTTTTAATCAAAAATCTTCGGAGTTTTTCTGAAAATCATACTCGTACTCATTCTTATACAAACAAGCTCAATATATGCATCACATCATCACTTCAAGAAATAGAACAGATAATCTCACGTAAAAACACATAAGGGCATTTTAGTCATTTTACTCGTTTCTATTTATTTAGAAAAGAAAAATTTTATTCCTCAATCTCGTCATTTAAACTTACTCGGTTAATTAATACGCTCTCTAATGATATAGAAGTTCGGGGTATTACAGAAATTCATACTCATACTCAAACTCATATAATAAAGCTCAATCAATGCATCACATACTCATTTCGAATAATCGAAAGGAGAAAAATCACATTTAAGCACATAAGAGCATTTTGGTTATTTTCAAGAAATTTATTTTCTTGAAAAATTTTATTACTCAAGGCTCGTTATTTAAGCATATAAACACATTTAAAACGCACTCAAAACTTATAAAAGCTTGGGGTATTACAGACGAGGATCCCGAAAAAGATCCGTGTAATACCCCAGATATTTCTTCCGTCGCTAAAATAAAATTTAATTATTAATTAAGACTTTGCACGCCTAAGTTAAGGATTTTCAATTCTAAGACTAACGGTGAAATCCGTTTCTGAAAATAAATTCCAGAAGTCGGTTGAACGACTACTATATTAGGGTTTTCGCGTCCGATAGAATTTTCGTTCGAAAATTTAAATCAAAAAACCGTCTGACTTTACATTCACTTTTTCTGCGATACGAGTCTATTGGAGAAAGTCAGTTTTTATTATTTTTCTGGGCGAAATTTGGACTGTCATGTCCCGACTTTTCTTTGAATTTCAAAAATCGAATTATGCTTTCCGACTACGTAAAATATTTTCAATCTAATGGTCGAATTAGATTTCGTCAAAAACGTAACCGTCTAGGAAATTAATTTCTTGATTTATATACGTCGTGTTAGACCCGTAAAAGGTGATATTTTTGGTAAAATATCCCACCCAAACCGCCTCCCCCCCTATAACTCATCCCTTGTTAGATTTTATCCTACTTTATGGAATAAATATCACATTACACCTCACCATTTTCTCTCTTCTCTCTCCCTCAATTGCTGCCACTCTTCTCTCCTTTCTCTCTTCTCTCTCTCTTCCACCATTGTTGATATTTTTCAAGCTTTCAAGCTCCACAATTTGTTCATCATCCAATCGATTCCCAAACCGAGTTCATAATCATTAAGGTAAGAGTTTCCTCTATAGTTTGAACCGAACAAAATTCAATTCCTTTAAGTTTATGTCTTGACTAAAATTTGGAAGATGTAGGAAGGATGTTCTAAGTTTAATTCATGCTATTTCATGCTTAGGAATGGATTTCTATGGTAGAAATCAAGTGGAAATGATCCTCCTTATGTTTGAAGCAATAACTGAAATTTATATAAATTTATAGTTGAAGATTAAGTTCGATTTTAGATGATTGCAATGAAGATTTATACTCTATGTATTAATAGATGATTGGATGAATTAATTGATAATTTTCTAAAAATAAAAGCAAAGTTGTAAGAGATGAAGAAGGGGGGTTTTGATGAAGTAAATCTTGTAGTATTGATAATGTATTGATATAATTGATAAGTAGTAAGCTTGTAGATGAACATATAATTTAATTAGAATTTTCTAAAAATAAACTGAAAATCATAAGAGATGAAGAATCATCGATAAGTTTAGTATGGATAATGATATAGGTTTATGGTTTGAATATTAATTGATCTTAGTAGTTGTTCATAATTGGAAAGTTTGAGCGAATTCGGAGAATATTGAATTTTTAGTAAGAGGCGAAGAAACGAGCTTAATCGTTGGTAAGAAAGTCGAACAAGGAAACTAATCTGATATTAGTGTTTAATGTTGATAAATAAATAAGATTGTAGTTGGTGATGATTTCATATAAGTATGAATATAGAAGTTAAAGAATTGAATCGAATTTGAAATAGAATTTGGTTTAGTAAATGGTTAGTTGAGAAAACGAGGAAGTGCTCGTCGTTTTGTTAATCAAGAGACGTGGATGTATTCACGATAAAGGAATGTGTGTCATGACTGTAATTTGATAGTAATTTCATACGCATAAAGGTTGTATAGCATTGATCGAACCTAGGGAATTGTGCGTCGAGTTTTATCGAGCATTATGGTTAACTCGGACTGATTTGCAACCCTTTACGGAAACTGTCATAACTCTCTGCTCGCTTAACGAAATCGAGATCCGTAAATTGGACAATAAATTAGACATCTGTAGCTTTCTTTTGGTATCAAATTCATCCCCTGTTTCGCAGAATTCTGTTCTGTATGAATTTCAGAACTACTGTCTTATGTAGAAAAGTTCAAAAACCTATTTTCTTAAGTTGAATTCTTTTTAACTTAGTTCTTTGAGAACTTCTAAGTCGTTATAAGTTATCGACTTCCGTTATTAACTGACCTAAGTGTCGAGTAAGGAACCGAGTTAGTTCAAAACGAGATATGTTCGAGTTAATCAAAAGAATTTAGTTAAAAGTGCAAAGGCCTAAAAGTTTTAAACCGAATTCGATTTTCTGTTTCTTTTATCGTTGCGACTAAGTACTAAAGTTGTTTTATTTGCGATAAAACGAGGAGGTCGAGGTTAAAGATAGGACAGAAGACCAAAGACGGAAGCTCGTGTCTAGTTCTGTAATCGCCTAAGGTGGGCTTTTCTATATATCAAATCAAATGAGCGAAGCTCGAAAATGTTTACTTATCGCTTTATAACTGTGTTTTAAAGTGATTATCATGGCATGAAAATACTTTGTTTTATGTGAGTTCTCTTGTGCCTTTCTGAGTTAGCCAAAAGGGGTCTAACTAATCAATCGGACCGCTGAGTTAACCGGAAGAGTTTTCCAGGGTTTAGTGTACACGGTAGCTGGTGTGTGTGGTACTCGGTTGAGGGGTAGCCCGCCACGGTGAATAGGACATGCGCGGAAGAAGTGAACTCTTCCCCGGCGTTGAAACAGAAGTTGGGCAAGTTTGACGTAACATCTGTAAAGGCTTGGCCAAGCTATATTGTGAAAAGAGAAAAGAAAATGTTTAGTAGGCACGGGCATTAGATGAAAAATCCCGATGCGCTATTTATCGAAATGCCTGATTAATCTATACTTTATGATATGTTTTTGGCAATGTGCCAACTAAGTATGTTTATACTTAGCCCTGCATATGTTTTATAAAATGTGCAGGTTGAGTGACGGGAGCGGTGGAGGTTGAGTAAAGCTTGTGAATAGAGAAGAACAGTAGGGTTCTAGTTCTACGTTTTCCGCTGCCAAACTATTTTCTTTTAATGTATATCTTTTTGTCTAAGTCCCGTACTTTGAACTTAGTTTCTTTTGAGAATAACTCTGTCGAGCGATCCTTCGAGGTCGACTCTATTTCTTTTTAATAAAGTCTGTTCATAGATATCAGTTGTTGTTTAGTTATTGTCTGTTTATTTATTTATCCCCCTTCTTCCCCGCTTCTTTAATCCAACCCCTAGTCACACCCCGGCTTTGCCGTCCCTCGGGATTTGGGGCTGTGACATAGTGGTATCAAAGCACTCGTTTCTGCTCTGCATACAAGTTCCTTTCAGTAGTAAGATGGAGTATTTGTATATGCTATACGCCTAAGTCTTCTTTCAAGTAAAGTTAGGTCGTAACACTAAGTTTAAGAGTGTAGACGACAACTCAACCTCCCGCTACGTCGACTCAACCAAAGGAAAGAAAGAGTTTCAGAAGTATAATTTCTTTTAAGAAGAAATTTTTCATGAAGTATGCAAGTATGTTGTGAATAAGTATGCCAAGTATGAATTTGGTTAAAGTCTAAGAGTTATACTTTGTGACATTATGTGAAATTATGTGAGTTATAATTTCTTTGATTAAGATGTTTTGTTGGCATGAGAATCTAGACTAATTCTAAGGCCTTCCCGATTCTTTAAGAACATAGACGTTTTAAGAAACGTTGGCTCCAAAATATTCAAGAAACGATCGGATTGGGAAGGGTGGAATAAAGGGAATCAAAGTGAATAAATGAATGTCACATGCGTAAAGTAACATGAACACAGACTCATTGGAGTCGACTTATTTTTATAAATGAAAGCCGTGAGAGTTTCCTTTTAAGGAAATAAAATAAGGAATAATAAGGTAATAAGTTAAAAAGATGGAAAGAAATCGCGGGAAATGGTTTTGTTACGTATATTGTTTGAGTGCCATTTCTTAAAATTGCTAGATGCTTAAGATAAGTTGTGATTAAGTGGTTAAGTATTGCAATTTGAATAATGGAATATTCTAATTGTAATTTAAGAATTCCTTAAGATATGTTAATTATCCTACCAGTTACTGATCCATGTTCTCTTAAAATCTTTGTAGGATGCCTGCTACACATGTCACGGCTCGGAAGAGCCAACCCCTGAAGCAGCGTACTTTGGTAGACGAGATCTTGGACGAGTACCACGACTACGAGGTAGACCCAAACCATGATATAGGGCAGATAGTCAGTGACTTCGCTGCACGTTTCTACGCAGCTCGGCACCTTGTTTCGGAGTGTCAGGCAATAGCTAATTTGATCATACGGCTGCCCGACTAGTGGCACAGTTGGGCACACGACATCGCCTGGTACCACCTTGCACTGATCGGTGACGACACCGAGCCGACATGCGAATTTTCTGGATTTGCTCTAGCCGTACACGGGCGTTTCTTTGAGAGTAGGTTCATGTTGTCTGTTTTGGTTCAGGAGCACCTTCCCTACCTCCACATTCCAACAGATCCCGAGCCTGAGCCGTTTGCCATGGATCCAGAGATGGCCGCACTGTTAGAGTTGCCACCAGTACTTGCACCCAGTGAAAAGTTAGTTCCCGGAGCAGGATACTTAGAGATAGATGCAGAGCTTGCTGCGATGCTAGAGTTACCATCTCCACTTACACCACTTGAGGAGATTTGTGCGGAGTGGACGAGGGTTCGAGGACAGTTCGAGGCAGGACCATCCAGGGCCCGTTCTGCAGAGGCATGCGTGCCTAGTCTACCCCCTGAGCACCTTCTTCCCCTGAAGAAGCGTACAGTAGTGACTAGTTTGGACGACTCAGAGAGGACTGTTACGGACGTACCTTCGCCACTATCACTTGTACTTTTAGACGGCACCACATTGAGGGTTAACGAGGCACTTTAGCTCGTCTTTGGTACGGATTCAGAGGAGGATCCGAAGGAAGATCCGGAGGAGGACCCTGAGGAGGACCCCGAGGAGTTGCAGGCCGTAGAGGGCAGCTGTGACTCGACCGCAGCTTGTTGAGCAGAGCGTCTTAGACGCGTAGTAGTAGAAGTTTCTTTTTGTCTTGTACATAGCCGGATCAGTAGACTTCTTTGTAGTACTCTATGCGGATACGAAATTTTATGAATCGTTTCCGTTCTAGTACTCCCGATAGATACGGAGATGCTACCTGTTAGTGCACCCGGTACATAGATAGGCAGTTAGCCTAGTTCAGACTAGTTGTAGTCTAACTTTTTGTATAAATCCTCGTTAGAGGCAAAATCAGTACTCTTTTTGACGTGTATATATATATATTTATGACCTGTGAATGGGCTTTGATCTTGTGAAAGTTTCTTCTAAACGCGATTAGAAGAAAAGTTTAGATGAATATTCTAGTTTAACATGAGAAGTTAAAAGTTTAAAGAGCTAGTATCGAAGTTATTATCTATTTCTTTTCCATGAACTTGTTTAAGTTAGAAAAAGGTTTAGTAAGTAAGCAAAAGCTTAAAATCAAAATGCTAATGAGAATTCTTGTTTCCTATAGTTCAAGAATGCCGCCAAGAGTAGTTAACAACAGAAGAGGACCTGGTAGGCCCAGGGGACGTGGTAGACGTCAAGCACAAAATGATAGAGAAGAGGAACAAGAACGTCAAGATACCCCTCCACCACCATCACCATCACCACCTCCACCACCACCCCGTCGTGATATTGAGGACTTATTCCTTAAACAGAACCCACCTATGTTTAACGGATCTAGTAACCCAAGCGATGCTGAGCTTTGGGTACGAACCATTGAGAGAATCTTCAAACTCCTCAGATGTACTGATGAGGAGCGTCTGTTGTGCGTTGCTTTTCAGCTTTCCGGACCAGCTGACTACTGGTGGGAGGCTAGGCAGAAGCTTATGCCTGCGGAGCACTTGGCTCGTTTTACTTGGGAAGAATTTAAGGAAGCATTGTACGATAAGTACGCACCTAAGACCTATAGAGCGCAGAAAGAGGCTGAGTTCTATAGTTTGAAACAAGGAAAGATGACAGTGACCGAGTACGATGTGAAGTTCTGTGAGTTGTCAAGGTATGCACCTGCTCAAGTAGATACTGAGGATAAGATCTCAAAGAAGTTCCGTAGGGGACTTAAGCATGAGTTAGGTATAGCGCTAGCCAGTCATGGAGGATTAAGCTACACCGAGGTACTAGGGCGAGCTCTAGAGATTGAGGCAGTAGTGCCTGATGATAAGAAAGTCATAACACCCGCACCAGCCCCAACCCAGAATCGAGGCTATTACAACAACAATAATAGCAACTATCAAGGGTAAAGGAAATGGGAAGGGGGAAATAACCGTGGCTACTATCAGAGCTACAATAATCAAGGAAACCAGAGGAATGGAAATCAGCAAGGCTTTCAGTAGCCTAATCAGGATAACAGCTATGGTAAGAGGCCATGGCAAGGAAACAGTCAGTCGGGACTTTACATACAAGGAAATAATCAAGCAGGACCATGGAAAGGTAATAACCAGCAAGGTCAGCCACAAGGGCAACAAAGGAACAACCAAGGAGGAAATAACCAAGGAAGAGCTACTGTTCCTGCCTGTCCTAAGTGTAATAGGGTACTCTATGGGATCTATCAAACAAACTCTGGAAGTTGCTTCAACTGCGGGCAGAAGGGGCACATTAAGAAGGATTGCCCAAAACCATTGCAAGCGGCTGGACAAAATCAGTATGGACAGCCCCAGCCTTTGAGGGCAATTCAAGCACAGCCGCATCAGCAGATGACACAGCAGCAATTCCAGCAGCACACTCAACAGCAACAGAATGCCAGGGCATGTGCGATGAAACAGAATGCGCAAAATAAGGGCAAGGAAAACCTAGCAGGTATGGGTAAACTTCATAATACCCCTATTAAGATACTTGTTGGGAAATTTATTAGTATAAGTTTTGATGAATTCCAAAACCGGCTGACCCCAACCGAGTAGATGTTGCCAGTACCTAATGTTAGAATTTAGGCTCGCTGTTTGAGCAAAGTTAAGATTTTATCTTCACAAGTCTCCAGCTGAAGATGGCAACAAGGCGTCACTCAGACAGAACATCAGTTGTGAAGAAAGACAACTGAGAGTTCATTTGTTCATATGTAAACAAGGGGAAGTCTTCAGAACATCAGTTGAAGGAAACCAACTGAGCGTTCATCAGATGAGAAACAGTTGAAAGGAAGAGAACATCAGATGAAAAAGAAATCATCTGAGGGTTCAAACCCAACTGAGTAAAGAAGTGGAAGACAACTAAGGGTTCAGTTTCAGAACCTCAGTTATAGAATCTGAACAAGGAGTTCAACTGTTTTGAAGTTCAAAGTCAGCTGAGAACTTGACAGATCGGAACATCAGCTGAAGATCACTCAGATGAAGATCAAGACTTTCAACAGACAAACCGAAGTTGACTGTCAAAGATTTGAATTTCAAAAGGAAGTCACATGAGGGTTTGACCGTTCAGTCATTACCCCATCTGGCCCAACACAAGGCTGTCTCAGATGGAAAGCAGAAGAGCACAGATGCCATATCGGGAAAGTCTGCAGATATGAGAGACAAGCCATCGCTTTCAACCGATCAGAGATCAACTGCTCCTCCAACGGCTAGTTGATTCTCTCCACCTATAAATAGAGGCATTCTCTCATTCGAGAAAAGATACAGAGAGGCAGATAGACACATAGACAACGAAAAATTCAAGAGCTTTCTCGAGAGAAATCAAAGCAAATCTGCAACATCATCATCTAAGAGCATCACCAGCTAAGAGTTCCAATTTGAGAGAACATTAGTAGCTGAGGGTTCCTAGAATTCGAAACTGTTTTTGATCTTAGGTTGAGTGTTTATTCGTTCAAGCCTTAGATCCAGCTCTCGTTCTTGATCGAGCTATAGTTGGAAATCCTACCCTTTCTCACACCCTAAAAAGTGTGCTAGGACCTTACTCTTCCTGTAATTGAGTAGTCAGGTCGTCAAGTACCCGCAAACTTGACTTAGGCTGTTTAGTGCCCGGAAACTAAACTGTAACGGTTGCTCAGCCCGCGTAAGCTGAGTGGTTCTGTCCAGAAGAACTTGGACTGAGGTGTGTGGACTCACATCTCCCCGTGGACGTAGGAGTTCTCTCTGAACCACGTAAATCTTGTGTGTCGTGTTTTCTTTTGTGTTCAGTCTTTTTTTTATATCTTAACTGACAAACTAACCGCATACAATCTGCATACTTTCACAACAACAGTTTTGGTTTTGACCAACCGTACATAAAAGCGTGAGTTTGATTTTACGAGTTTATTTTCCACCACATTCCGCACAGCACCAATCTTCCAGCTGAGGTTGCTTACTCAGCTGTGAGATCCCAACTGAGTCCTCTCACTAAGTTGAAGTTGATTTCAAGTGTTAAGTTTTTCGAAAGTTGAAAAATCCTAACTGGTGTATTCCCCTCCCCCCATACACCAGTAACTCGTATCGGGACCATCAAGTGGTATCAGAGCAGTGGTTCAAAAGACTGCTGACTCTGTTTCACGAGGTGTGAATTCGAGAATTTTCTTCAGTGGTCAACTGAACAGATCTTTTCACGCTAGTGCATTCTTGCTCGCATTTTTGTTGTCCTGTTTTTGTTTGTGCAGATGGACGTCAAGGACAAGATCGCAGCGCTCAAGTCAGACAAATAGAATTGAGGACGTCGGCTCAGCATCAAAGTCAGTTGCCCTTCGAGCTGACTACTCAAAGTCGAGATCGTCAAGGCCAACCAGGTCGGCTGACACGACTGCAAAGGAGCCGAGCAGAGAAGAACTGCAACAGAACATTGCAGCGTTGTCAAAGAAGTTAGCCGATATGGATACTCGGTTCGGCAAATATAAACGTTTCTATAAATCAAACCGAACTCGAGACAGTTCGAAGCCAGTCACCAATGGTTGCTTCGAATGCGGCAAGGAAGGACACTTCAAAGCCG
Source organism: Schizonepeta tenuifolia (assembly GCA_029490685.1). NCBI lineage: Eukaryota > Viridiplantae > Streptophyta > Magnoliopsida > Lamiales > Lamiaceae > Schizonepeta > Schizonepeta tenuifolia. Next base: position 38,461,964 of record CM055956.1, read on the forward strand.
ATTGCCCAGACCTCTCAAAGAAGGAAAGAGAAGCACTGAGGGCGAAGCAAACTGCAAAGAATAAGGCCATGGTAGCTGAAGAGGCAGCTGACGATATGGACATCTTCACAGACACTGAAGATGAGGATGACCTGACCTCTACTAACAAAGTCATCAGTCCGGATCAATGCCTCATGGCACTTGGAACCGACCAAGATGATATTGAGGTACAATCTAATCCTGCTCGCTTAAATTCTTCCAATACTTCTAACATGCAGGAATCTATGAACGATGAGTTGGAACCCTCCTGGAATGATTTTCAAGAACTCAGTGAGGAACTGCATCAGCAGTCGGTTGAGTTTAAGAGTCTTCAAGCCCAGTTCGCCAAGCTTGAAGATTCCTTAACCGAAAAGGACGATCTGATCAAGAGACAAGCTGAAGAAATAGACCAGCTGAAAAGTCAACTGAGTACAGCCAACCAAACTGAGACTTCAACCGATGAACAGTTGAAGGAACAGATCAAGGCACAGAACGAACAGTTGAACAAGCAAGAGGCTCAGATCGACCAGCTGATGAAGACATCAGATGCCCAGACCGAGCATATAGCTATTCTTCTCAAGGATCTTCAAACTGAGAAGGACAACCTGACAAAGCTATATCAGTCATCCGAGATCATCGAGAATCTCATCAAATACAGACGGCAAACGGATGTTGTGTCTGGACTCGGATACGACGTGGCAAAGGACACTGGAATTCCACCAGATACCTTCACCAGGGCTGAGGAAGTCATGGTTGCCAAACCTAACACAGTTGAGTATGCAACTGAACAAACACCCTCACAACCGATAAAGGCAACTACGGCTGAGAAAGGCAAAGGAGCTGTAGATGGAGCACCAACGAAACAGTCCCTGCAGTCTACAACCAAGGGGGAATGTTCCAAGACTCAACGGAGGAACCGGAGACGTCGGAGTCGCAATCAAGCTCAAAATCGACAACATATCCAAGCTCAGAACCGACGTGATAACCGACCAACAAACCAACCACAGCAGAGATGGAACCAACAGAACCGACCAAGCTTCAACTGACATAATCAACAACGGTTCCATCACCACAACAATCAGAGGTTCCAACAGAGTCAACCTATGTGGAAAGTTACGACAGCTATGGTTACTCATGCCAGACTGTGGGTCCCTACGAGCTGTAGAGACGCAGAAAGCCAGATATTTCTTATTTTCGTGTTTTTGGATCTAAGTGTTATATTCACAACAATGGGAAGACTCAGTTGAAAACTTTTGATGCCAAAGCTTCGAAGGGCATATTTCTTGGATATGCAGCTCGGATCAAGGCATATAGAGTTTTCAACAACAGTTCTCGTGTTGTGGAAATAACACCTCATGTTAGTTTTGATGAATCTACCTTCGAGTGCAGGGAACAGGTAAAGGAACAACACGCGGATCCAGCTGTTCTACCAGTTCTCACAAGATCGCAAGCTCTTCGGGAAAAGAACCGAGCTGAACCACTGGTATGGGCAACTGAGGATGAGGACCCATACTCCTCTGAAGATGACTGCGAAGACCTCAGCTCGTCCCTAGGGGGAACTTCAGCTGATGTCCCTCCAACTGCATCAGCATCCGATGCCCAACCGAACTCAGTTCAATCTATTGTAAATGTTGAGGATCCAGACTCAACAGCTAATTAATCACCAGCTCTGAAGACTCCAACTCAGATGTCTGAACAGCCACTGTTGGAAGAAGAAGGAAGACACAACCGAAGATGGTATGAAGTTCATTCCACCAACGACATCATCGGAGATCTAACCGAGGGTGTGCGCACACGGAGCAGAGTTGCAAATCCAGAATCAATCGAGGAAGAATCCAACACTTATGCCCAATATGCTGAGGAATTGGCAGTTCTAGAGGAGTTCGAGCAAGCTGGAGATGTTGCCATGATTTCTTGCTATGTAGCTGATGTTCCAGAACCGAAGAATGTTGGGGAAGCTCTCAATTGTGTCCACTGGACAACAGCCATGCAAGAAGAATTGAATGAGTTTCTACGCAACTGTGTATGGGAGTTGGTAGAAAGACCAAATGGTGTCAAGGTGATTGGACTAAAGTGGATTTTCAAAAACAAGAGAGACGCCATTGGATTCATTGTGAGGAATAAAGCAAGGTTGGTAGCTCAAGGATACTGCCAACAAGAAGGAATTGACTTTGAAGATTCCTTTGCACCAGTTGCAAGGCTGGAAGCCATCCGGATCTTTCTAGCTTATGCCGCACATCACAAGTTCAAAGTATATCAGATGGATGTGAAGTGTGCATTCCTCAATGGAGATATAAAAGAAGATGTATATGTTGAACAGCCTCCTGGTTTTGAGACTGGAGATGGAAGAGTGTACAAGCTGAAGAAAGCTATCTATGGTCTAAAGCAAGCACCAAGAGCATGGTATGACACTCTTTGTGGATTTCTTCTGGACTCGGGGTTCAAACGAGGTTCAGTTGATAAAACTCTGTCAAAGTTGGAGAAGATATACTTGTCGTGCAAATTTATGTCGATGATATCATTTTCGGGTCCAAGTCGGAGGAGCTGTGCAAGAAATTCTCCGATCTTATGAAGGAAAAGTTCGAGATGTCAATGATGGGCGAGATGAATTATTTTCTTGGATTACAAGTGAAGCAGTCACCTGAAGGAATTTTCATCAACCAGTCCAAATATACAAGGGAGCTCATCACCAAGTTCGGATTACAGACAAGTAAGACAACCAAGATCCCTATGAACACGAACTGGAAGATCGAACCAGGAGCTGAGGGAAAGCTCATTGATGCCAGCCAGTATAGAGGGATCATCGGTTCGCTGCTCTACCTAACTGCCAGCCGACCAGACATTTCATACGCAGTTGGAGTGTGTGCTCGTTTTCAAGTCCAACCAAGAGAAGCACACATGTTGGCAGCAAAGAACATCATTAAGTATCTGAAGAGAACTGTCAATGTTGGATTGTGGTACCCAACTGATGACAATATCCAGCTGACTGGATACTCAGATGCCGACCTAGCAGGAGATCGGTTGGACAGAAAGTCTACTTCTGGACACTGTCAGTTCATGGGAAGCAAGCTGGTTTCATGGTTCTCCAAGAAACAAGCGTGTGTTGCTACTTCGACAACCGAGTCAGAGTACATGGCTGCCGGAAGCTGTTGCATGCAAGTATTGTGGTTGAAGCAGCAGCTGAGAGATTATGAAGTCTCAACTGGACAGGTTCCCATACATTGTGATAGCTCGAGTGCCATAGCTATCTCTCTAAACCCTGTTCATCACTCTCGGACTAAGCATATCGATATTCGTCATCACTTCATCCGAGATCATATTGAGAAGAAGGATGTGTCCATGGAGAAGATCCCAACTGAGATTCAGAGAGCTGACATCCTCACCAAACCTCTTCCTGAAGCCCGGTTCAAGATGCTGTGTGATCTTCTAGGACTTTTGGATCCGAGCTAAAAACTCATCCGAGCTGAAGAGTCATCCGAGCTGATAAGGATTCATCCGAGCTGAAGAATCGGATATCGACTTAAGGGGGAAGCTCAGCTGAAAGGGGAATATCAGATACTGATTGCCAACTGAAGACGTCAAACGTCAACTGAACAGACGAACTCGAGTCAGCTGATGGTATGCGGCAATTGAGGAACTCGACTAATGAACACAGCTGATTCAGACATCAGCTGGCAGGTATCATTTATGACTGAAGGTGTTATATTTTTAAATGAGAATGTTTGAAATAAATTCAAACATTCCTGTGCTAGTCAGTTATATTAAAATAGCCATCATGTCGCATTAAATGTAAAGTACGGCTGAGCATCCATAGCCTACTTTATAGTGCGACTGGGCTGACATGAAACTGTACACCTTCTCACGCGCTGGTTGGAACTCGGATCAAAACGTCGAGTCAAAGATAGTCAACAGTCGCGTAATCCCAGCCGTTGATGGATTCGCGCCATTTAACCCCAGCCGTTGATCTCATCCAAGTCAAAGACCTATATAAGGCGAAAAATCAGGAAGATATCTCCTACTTTCTTCATTCGTGCTTATCAATCATACTATTCATCGTCTTCCAGTTTTTCTGCCTAACCCTTTTCTACAAATAGATTTCTTCCTCCCCTATATATTTTACCTTTGCAGTGAGTTAATGGCACCCAAAAGCAAAAGAATGGCATCATCCGGACCTTCCCTCGTGCCTACAACGTATGAAGAGTCGTTCGATATGTTAGTATCGAAGATTCACTTCGAGCAGATCCTCTCCAACGAGGATCTAGAGTCGCCGGTCCTAGCCCCTCTCGCCAACACTCTCCGTGAGAATGGACTTTTGGAATGGGCCAAGCTCTGTCCCTCTCACTTGCTCAGGCGTCAAGTCGGAGAATTCTACATCAATCTTCTTCGCCCCCTTGACGGTTCAGAGGGAGTTTCTACGACGGTGTCCTGCCGACAAAGGGATGTTCCGGCAAGGACAATAAGTCGTGTCTCCTTCTCCATTGACGTGTCCGATGTCCTCCGATACATTATACCAATCAACCACACCACCACCGAGTTCCTGGAGAATATTACCGACGAACAGGCGGATGAATTTCTACAGGATGCTCTGATCGAGCCAGAGCGGTTGAGGAGCAACATGCAAAGGACTAAGATGAAGCCTGAACACCGCCTGCTGTTCGACGCCGTGAAGGTCGTGTTCGGATACAGTGGCGCGTTCAGCGACATCAGCCGACCCAAGTTGAAACAGCTGTTGGCCCTGGAGCACCAACACCAAATCAACTGGTTCCAATATTTTCTGAACCAGTTGATGATGGAGAAGTCGAAGATCTCTGAGACTACGACTGAGTCTGGAGAGAAGCTGCTGAGTGTGAAGGGCACGCTCAACTTCGGCTGCAAAATCTCCGCCCTCATCCTCCTCGCAACAAAGGACCGCAACATGGTCTAGGTTGACTGCGAGGAGACGCCGCTGAAGAAGCTGTTGCTGTTCCCGACGGCCAAGAAAGCACAGGAGGTGCTCAGGAGTGTCTACACTCCCAAGGACAAGAGGGAGTCGGGAAGGCCAGCTGAGTCAACAGCTGAGGGAGAACAAGCTGCTGCTAGCCCCACAAAATCTAAAGCCTCACGTCGCCGAGCTGACGTTGAGACGGAGTCGACTGATGAACCTGCCCAGAAAAAGTTAAGGGTAAGGTTCAAGAAGACAATCAAGAAGGCAGCTGAGGTGCCAGCTGATGAGCCAACTGATGTTCCAGCTGACGAGTCAGCTGATGAGCCAGTTGAGGTTCTAGCTGAGGAGCCAGCTGAGGAACAAGCTCCAGACGAGGAGGGAGCGCAGGTCGAGTCCACACCTGCTGAGGAGCGTTCCGAATCCAGCAGCTCAGCTGAGGCCGCATCATTCGAGATCGCACCTCGAGGCCCCGGAGCTGATGAGGCTGAGGGCATGGAGACGTCAGATGTATCCTCCTCATCTGAGGACCTCGAAGATGCTACCACCTCCCCCACAGCTGGGGCAAATGTTGTACTGCCCCCAGAGCCTCTTGCTCTCTCTACCCAAACCGAGCCACAAATTCCGAGCTCTCAGCTCGATGCCAACTTCGTGACCTCTCCTTCGGCCGATGTTGAGGAAACCATTCCACCCTCTTCCCTAACTGAATCCCAAATTCCGAGCTCTCAGCTCGATGCCGATGTTGTGACCGACTCTTTGGCCAACATCGATGAACCTCTTGAACCCGAACCATACAATCTCACCCCCTCCCCGATCAACGAAGCGGAGGACTTGCAGGCTGTTGCTGACGAGCACGAAGGCAGGGTGGCCTACTGCTTTCAAAAGCTGTTGGGTCTATTCCCTGCGGCTCGCGACATGCCCATCTTCGCCACACTGGGAACCGAGCTACTGTACCAGTTCCACCTAATCTTTAGCCAGTGGTATGTCAAGGAAGACACGATCAGGGTACTGAGCTGGGACAGGCTGAAATCTGACGAGTCCCGCATCCGAGCATACTTTAACTATTCCAACTTGGAGGTGGCGTACAACAACCGGATCGCGTTGCTCACTTGACGGTTGGACCAGAGTCTGGCTGAAGGGAAGGACACAAGGGAGGCAGCTGAAAAGGAGTGTGTCGACTTCCTTGACAGCATGTTGGTGAAATCAGCCGACTTCCTTGAAGATGTCGATGCAGCAGCCGCCGCCGCAAAAGAAGAGGAGGAGAACCTGAAGTTGTACCTGGCAAACCGTCAAGCCATGGTCACAGCTGAGCCTCTAGCTCAGTCTGCTCAATCCTCTCCAGCTGCTCAGCTCGCTCCTTCAACAGAACAAATCTGCAAGCTAATGGCTGAGAGGGTAAACCAGTTGAGGACCGAGCTGCTCGCCAACCTCCAGCACCAACACGATGACCAGCTGAGGGAGTTGGCAGCTCAAGAAGTGAAGTATCAACAACTGATGGAGGAGAATGCCGAGCTGAAGATGAAGATGAATGATCTCTCCTCCTCCACCAGTCAGGACGTGTCGGAACTGAAATCCACTCTGTTGGGCTTGAAGTCGGAAGTGAATGTCTTCAAGTCCTTGGCTGACTCAAATCTGGCCAAGTCCCAACAGACGCAGGATGCTGAATGAGAGTCCCGGTTCGAGTCGCGTTGGGCTGAGTTCGTTGCATTTAAGACAGAGGTCAACGACAACCTCTCTGTCTTGAAGAAGGCAGAACAAGAGCGCCATGACTCCGAACTGGCAAAGAAGATCGAACTGGAGTGTGCGGTCGATGAACTCTTCAACCGTGTTCAATCCACCGAGGCCAAACTCAACTCTCTGGACGGTTCAGTAGCAAGCCTTGTTGTTGATGCCAAAAAGGGGGAAGAGAAGGAGAAGGAGGGTGAAGCACAGGAAGAAGAAGAGACCCAAGAAGAAGGAGTGCCAGCTGCTCAACCATCCAAATCTCAGCTGAGGAGAAGGAAGTCTGCTGCTGCCAAGACAACCGAAGTCGGTGGAGCCGAAATGTCTAAGGACTTGGAACAGGCAAAGAAGATTGGAGTTTCCTACAGCTCCATAGCCGAGAACGCAGCCGAGCTGGATTCTGAACTCGACGGGATAACAACCGAAGAGTGCATTGCAGCGGCCAAGGCTATGGATGTAGAGGAAAAGGACTACATGAACCCGAGCTGGATCAGAAAGTTTGCCGCCAGCCAGGCGAGGAGGGTGAACCAGTTCGAGGTTGAGCTGAAGAAGGTTTCTCAGAACCTGGACCGCAACGTTGCCTCCCGCAGCCGACGCCGCATCAACAGAATCCAATCAAAGGCGGAAGCTCGGTTGAAGCAACAAAGGTTGCCTCTAAAGTCCAAGGTTGAGAGTCGGTTCAGGCATACTGACAAGTGGATGCCGACTGAGTGGAATGAGGATTGGGAGATGTTCAAGCAGGAGTTCGTGAACGACTTCTATTACAAGAAGGTTTACGCAACTGACGACCCAAGGAGAGCGTTCAAAGAGGCGCTGACTGAGTTGCACTCAGGTGACCCGGGCATGTTCAGTCAATTCAGGAGGGCCATGATTGACGCCAACCTGGACTTGAACACTGTTCCAGTTCCCAAGAGGGTTACTTATCGGCCACCTCTTCTCTCGGATTCCAGCAACCCGAACCGTCAGAAGATTGCATCTGAGGCGAGGCAGGTCTGCAAGGAGCATGGAGTGGACATCTCTAAGGAGTCACCTGCTAAGAGGGAAATCTTTGTAAGGATTTTTGGCAAGTATGGGCTACAATACTAGCTCAGTTAGTTTTCTAGCAACTGTTGTAATTTTTGGTTTTTGAGCCTATCTTTTGTAACAATCAGTTGTAATGAAAACTATTCAGCTATAAGATTCACCTTGATGAACAATCCCTCATTGTCCAAGCTCTGAATCACAAAGTCTTTTAAATACCATGTTATAACTGTGCTAACCCTTTGATGTTTTATCTTATAGACTGTCTAGAATTTCAGCTGAGATTTCAGATAAGTTAGTGAGGTTTAGATCAATAGTGGTTTAAAGTTGTAAGTGGTTTTGGCATCATCAAAAAGGGGAAAATTGTTGGGAAATTTATTAGTAAGAGTTTTGATGAATTCCAAAACTGACTGACCCCAACCGAGTAGATGTTGCCAGAACCTAATGTTAGAAGTTAGGCTCGTTATTTGAGCAAAGTTAAGATTTTATCTTTACAGGTCTCTTGCTGAAGATGGCAACAAGGCATCACTCAGACAGAACATCAGTTGTCAAGAAATACAACTGAGAGCTCATATGATCAGATGCAAAAAGGGGGAAGTCACGTTCAAGAGATAGAACATCAGTTGTAAAGAAAACAACTGAGCGTTCATCAGATGAGAAGCAGTAAAGGAGAAGAGAACATCAGATGAAAGAAAGCCATCTGAGCGTTCGAACCCAACTGACCAGATATAAGGAAGACAACTGAGTGTTCAGTTTCAGAACATCAGTTGTAGAACTCAATCAAGAAGATCAACAGCTTGAAGACAAAGTCAGCTGAGAGTTCAACTGTTAGTTGTCAGATAGAACATCGGCTGAAAAACAAGCTAGCTGAAGATCGAAAGTCTTAACCGACCACTCCTTGTTGGAAGTCTGTTGTTAAGATTTGAATTTCAAAAGGAAGTCACATGAGGTTTTAACCGTTCAGTCATTACCCCATTTGGTCCAACACAAGGCTGTCTCAGATGGAAAGCAGAAGAGCATAGATGCCATATTGGGGAAGTCTGCAGAGATGAGAGACAAGCCATCGCTTTCAACAATCAGAGATCAACAGCTCCTCCAACGGCTAGTTGATTCTCTCCGCCTATAAATAGAGGCTTCCATTCATTGGAGAATAGCGGAAGACACACAAGAGAAGACACACGAGACGAGACAGAGCGAAAGAAATAACTATATTCCTTACTCGAGCTGAATTAGATTTAGCCTCTAAGAACATCACTTGTTGAGAGTTCTAGAGCATTAGATTGTGTCTGAGTGTCTTTAGATCGAACCTTGAGAACATCACTTTGTGAGAGTTCGTAGAGTGTTAGATCCCAGCTCACTTCTTGTTCGAGCTGTTAGTTGGAACCTTATCTTTTATACCTGAAAAGGTTTTAGGACCCTACTCTTCCCGTAACTGAGTAGACAGGTTGATTAGTACCCGTAAACTAATCTGTAAGGTTGATAAGTACCCGCAAACTTATCCTTAACGGTTGCACAGCCCGCGTAAGCTGTGTGGTTTGTCCAGAAGAACTTGGACAGAGTTGTGTGGACTCACAACTCCCCGTGGATGTAGGAGGGTTATCTCCGAACCACGTTAAATCTCTGTGTGCTCGTGTTTTTCATTACTCAGTCATTTCTAGCATTCTCATCTGTCTGACTAACCAGCATACAAACTGCATCCGCACATATTCAACTGTTTTGGTTATTGACCAACCGTGCATAAAAGCGTGAGTTATTTTACGAGTTGTTTATTTCCACCACATTCCGCACAGCACCACTCTACCAGCTGAGGTTGCTTACTCAGTTGTGAGATCCCAACTGAGTCTTTTTACTCGGTTGAAGTATTTTTCAGGGTTAAGTTTTAAAATCCTAACTGGTGTATTCCCCCCCCCATACACCAGTAACTCGTATCGGGACCATCAAAATCGATGCTCAACTAGACTTTACTTCCTTAAGTATGACCTTTACTCAACCTGCTCCGCCTTCGTCGCTCAACCTGCACATTTTAAAACAAACATGCAGGGCTAAGTACATAAAGCACTTAGTGGGCACATTGCCGAAAACATATCATACTTAGTATAGATTAATCAGGCATCTTTTCATAAACACTCGTAAGACTTATACTGTTGTACACTTAATTCTGGATAACACACTGTAGGTTAAATCAGAATCCGATCGTCTGGATAGCACTCTGTGGACTAACTCAGAATCTGACCCTCTGGATAGCACTCTGTGGGCTATCTCAGAATCTGATTGTTTAGTTGGAATCTCTGGATAGCACTCTGTGTGCTAACTCAGAATCCAATACTCTGGATAACACTCTGTGGGCTAACTCAGAGAGGCACAAGAGAATTCACATAAAACAATTCATTATGCACTGATATTTACTTTAATACACACTTATTAAAGCAACAAGTAAACACTTTCGAGCAATGCTCATTTTATTTTGATAGAAAAGCCCATCTCAATCATTTACAGAACAAACTTTAACCTTCTGTCTTCCGTCCTGTCTTCAACTCCGACTTCCTCCTTTTATAGCAAATAAACAAACTTTAAAACTTGATCGCAACGATAAGGAAATAGGAAATCGAAATCGGTTTTAGTCTTTTATGGATTTGCACTTTACTACTTTCTTTTGATTAACTAATAAACGAGACTAGATCAATTCTCGTTTACAAACTGACTTGGCTCATTACTTGACACTTAGGTCAGTAGATAATTGGATGTCGACAACTTATAACGACTTAGAAGTTCACAAGGAACGAAGTTAAAGAGGATTCAACTTAAGAAAATGAGTTTTGGAAATTTCTGCACAGGTCAGTAAGTTCATACAGAACAGGGTACTTCGAAACAGGGGATGTTCCCTATACCAAAAGAAAGCCACGGATGTCTAGTTTACTCTCCAATTTACGAATCTCGATTTTGTTAAGCGAGCTAAGAGTTATGACAGTTTCCGTGAAACGTCGCAAAACAGTCCGCGATTAACCCTAGTGCTCGATAACTCGACGCACGACTTCCTAGGTTCGACTTATGTTAAACCACTTATATACTCACGAAATTACTGTCTCAAGGCAGTCTATACACAAAATCATTCCTCATGAATACTTTCTCCTTCCTCGATTAAAACTCGGCGTATAAAACCTCGACTTTCAACTTATCAAGTACAAAACCATTTCATTTCAATTTCAAGCTTAAAACATCTTAAAGTTCTAATTCATATTTCACAATTTATATAACCTTATCCACTACTACAGTTAAACATATCACTATCAACTTCATTTCATATCTTCTTGATATCCTACTTCTCAATTTAATCATCAAACCATCAAATACTAATTAAAACAATATCTAACACTTCTAATTTCATTTAATTAGAACTCCAAAAATCTCAAACCCTAACCCCTAATTTCGGTCCTCATAAAAAAATTAGGGGAATTGATTTCCTTTTCGATTCCCACCATCTACTAATCCAATAAAGTATTAATTCATCAATCCATCATCTAATTTTAACTAAATCTTCATCTTCCATTTTGTACCAATTTTCGGTCCACAACAATATTAGGGGAAAAAGGATTTCTACTTGATTTCAACCATAACAATTCATTTCTATACATTAAATAACAAGAATTAAAACTTAAAACATCCTACTACAACACCATAAATTTCGGTCATGGCACAAAGTAGGAGAATTAAAATTCTAAATGGATAGAATGATAGCTATGATGATTACCTTGAAGAATATGTGATTGGATTTGAATTTTGATGGATGATGAGTAAGTTTGATGAAGATTATCCTTGAGGAACTTGAAGCAACAATGGAGGATTTTGAGAGAGAATTGAGAGAGAAATGGGGGGGGGGGGGGGGCAGTTTTGACAAGTGAGGGAGGGAGGATGACTAATGTTTAGATATTAACTCATAAAGTAGGATGACTCACAAGGTGACTCACTAAGGTGCGTATGGTTGCGAAATATTTGACGGAAATATATAGTTTCCAGGTCTGAAACGACGTTATAAAAGTTGAGAAATAATTTCTTAGATGGTTACGTATTCGACGAAATCTAATTCGTCCGTTAGATTAATAAATCACATACTCGGAAAACTTAATTCGTTTTTCAAAATTCGAGAAAAAGTCGGGACATCACAGTCCAATTTTTGTCCGGAAAAAAATAATAAAAACGGATTTTTACTAACTTACTCGTCTCGCAAAAAGAGTGAATGTAAAATCAGACGGTTTCTCGATTTGAGTTTTCGGGCGAAAATTTTATCGGATGCGAAAACCCTAATACAGTAGTCGTCCAACCGACTTCTGGAATTTATTTTCAGAAACAGATTTCACCGTTAGTCTTAGAATTGAAAATCCTTAACTTATTCATGCAAAGCCTTAATTAATTAGAAATTTTTTATTTCTCGTCGGAAGAAAATATCTGGGGTATTACAGAATTAATTTGTAATTTTCTAAAAATAAAAGTAAAGTTGTAAGAGAGGAAGAAGTGGGGTTTTGATGAAGTAAATCTTGTAGTATTGATAATGTATTGATATAATTGATAAGTAGTAAGCTTGTAGATGAACATATAATTTAATTAGAATTTTATAAAAATAAAATGAAAATCATAAGAGACGAAGAATCGTCGATAAGTTTAGTATGGATAATGATATAGGTTTATGGTTTGAATATTAATTGATCTTAGTAGTTGTTGTTCATAATTGGAAAGTTTGAGCGAATTCGGAGAATATTGAATTTTTAGTAAGAGGCGAAGAAACGAGCTTAATCGTTGGTAAGAAAGTCGAACAAGAAAACTAATCGGATATTCGTGTTTAATGTTGATAAATAAACAAGATTGTAGTTGGTGATGATTTCATATAAGTATGAATATAGAAGTTGAAGAATTGAATCGAATTTGGAATGGAATTTGGTTTAGTAAATGGTTAGTTGAAAAAGACGAGGAAGTGCTCATCGTTTTGTTAATCAAGAGACGTGGAGGTATTCACGATAAAGGAATGTGTGTCATGACTGTAATTTGATAGTAATTTCATACGCATAAAGGTTGTATAGCATTGATCGAACCTAGGGAATTGTGCGTCAAGTTTTATCGAGCATTAGGGTTAACTCGGACTGATTTGTGACCCTTTACGGAAACTGTCTTAACTCTCTGCTCGCTTAACGAAATCGAGATCCGTAAATTGGACAACAAACTAGACATCTGTAGCTTTGGTTAGGTACCAAACTCATCCCCTGTTTCGCAGAATTCGGGTCTGTATGAATTTCAGAACTACTGTCTTGTGCAGAAAAGTTCAAAAACCTATTTTCTTAAGTTGAATTCTTTTTAACTTAGTTCTTTGAGAACTTCTAAGTCGTTATAAGTTATCAACTTATGTTATTAACTGACCTAAGTGTCGAGTAAGGAACCGAGTTAGATCAAAACGAGATATGTTCGAGTTAATCAAAAGAATTTAGTTAAAAGTGCAAAGGCCTAAAAGTCTTAAACCGAATTCGATTTTCTGTTTCTTTTATCGTTGCGACTAAGTACTAAAGTTGTTTTATTTGCGATAAAAGGAGGAGGTCGAGGTTAAAGATATGACGGAAGACCAAAGATGGAAGCTCGTGTTTAGTTCTGTAATCGCCTAAGGTGGGCTTTTCTATATATCAAATCAAATGAGCGATGCTCGAAAATGTTTACTTATCGCTTTATAACTGTGTTTTAAAGTGATTATCATGGCATGAAAATACTTTGTTTTATGTGAGTTCTCTTGTGCCTTTCTGAGTTAGCCAAAAGGGGTTTAACTAATTGATCGGACCGCTGAGTTAACCGGAAGGGTTTTCCAGGGTTTAGTGTACACGGTAGCCGGTGTGTGTGGTACTCTGTTGAGGGGTAGCCCGCCCCGGTGAATAGAACGTGCGCGGAAGAAGTTAACTCTTTCCCGGCGTTGAAACAGAAGTTGGGCAAGTTTGAACGTAACATCTGTAAAGGCTTGGCCAAGCTATATTGTGAAAAGAGAAAAGAAAATGTTTAGTAGGCACGACATTTGATGAAAAACCCCGATGCGCTATTTATCGAAATGCCTGATTAATCTATACTTTATGATATGTTTTCGGCAATGTGCCCACTAAGTATGCTTATACTTAGCCCTGCATATGTTTTATAAAATGTGCAGGTTGAGTGACGGGAGCGGCGGAGGTTGAGTAAAGGTTGTGAATAGAGAAGAACAGTAGGGTTATAGTTCTACGTTTTCCGCTGCCAAACTTTTTTCTTTTAATGTATATCTTTTGGTCTAAGTCCCGTACTTTGAACTTAGTTTCTTTTGAGAACAACTCTACCGAACGATCCTTCGAGGTCGACTCTATTTCTTTTTAATAAAGTTTGTTCATAGATATCAGTTGTTGTTTAGTTATTGTCTGTTTATTTATTTATCCCCCTTCTTCCCCGCTTCTTTAATCCAACCCCTAGTCGCACCCCGGCTTTGCCGTCCCTCGGGATTTAGGGCTGTGACAATTCGGAGGAGGAGGAGGATCCCAAAGAGGATCCGGAGGAGGAAGAAGATCCCGAAGAGGACCCCGAGGAGCAGGAAGGAGGTGACAACCCGAGTGACGACGGTTCCCGTGCTTAGGTTCAGTTCAAGGAAGTTGTAGAAGTCTCGAACAATATTTACTTTTATGTCCAAGAGTTGAACTCTTTTATTTACTACAGTAATGTATATATAACTCGATGCTTATTTAGTTAATAGGATCGGACGTGAAGTAGTAGCTCGTGTTAGTTTGATTCGAGGTGTAGAACGTCTTGTAGACGTGTAGGGAATTTTCTTTTGTGAATATTTATCCCTTATTTTGTTATAAGTCCTCCAAAGAGACCATCATTCAGGTGATAAGAAAGAGAAGCTGTTAGGCCATTAAAATCAACCCTGAGTCTTTCGTTTATTTGAAGAATGATCTGATTATGAGAAACGAGTAAGTAAAGAAAAGATAGAGTTAAGTTAATTTTTTATGAGTTGATCGAGATGTGAACCTTGAAGTGAATTATTATTCTGTGATTGTATGATTGCATGAGAAATATTTTGAGTATGATATCCTGTGATTATCTGAGAATTGAAGTATTATTGAGGAAATATGCAAATGATTGATTGAAGTTATTATATGTCTTTCTTGCGTACTTGATAAGTATCAAATGAGAATTATATTCTTTGCGAGAGAAAAATTTTCAATAAGTTGAGAAATATGTTGTTTTGCAGAAAATCTTCCGAGAATCTTTTCCTAATCGATAGCATTTCTTTTTAGAATGCCGCCAAGAAGAAGAAATGTGCGAGCTGAGCAAAACGATGATGAAGAGGAGCAGCGCGATCAGACTCCTCCTCATCAAATCGAACGACGAGTCGAAGAACTTTTTCTTCGCCAAAATCCCAAAACCTTTGACGGTAAAGGCAGTCCAGCAGAAGCTGAGGACTAGATTCATTCTCTCGAACGAATTTTTAGGTTTCTTTGTTGTGGAGATTGTGAATGTTTCGAGTGCATAGCGTACGAGCTCAAATGATCCACCGATTACTGGTGGGGAGCCACACAAAGGATGTATACTCCCGAAGAACGTGAAAATTTGATGTGGGAACAATTCAAGGAAGCTTTGTATGAGAAGTACGTACTTAGAAGTTATCGAAAGTAGAAAGCAAATGAATTCACGAACTTGAGACAAGGAAAGAAGACCGTGGCAGAATACGATCGAGAATTCTGTAAGTTAGCTCGCTTTGCGCCTGACAAAGTTGATACCGACGAGAAGATGTGCGAGTTATTTCGAGCAGGTCCAATGCAGGACATTCGTGTGGTTCTTGCAAGTCAGAGTGGTTTGACTTATGGTGAAGCGCCCTCAACCGAGCCCTCGACATGGAGTTAGCAATGCAGCTTGAGAGAGGAGTACAATCTTCAGTGACTCCTCAATTCCAGAACCAGATGATGATAGTTGTTAACCCTCAACCTCCCCAGCACGACTTGAATATCAAAAGAAAAGGTAAGTGGAGTGGTGGAAGCCAATCAAGTAAGAACCCGTGGTAGGGAAGAGGACAGCAGCAGCATCAGCAAGCTCACAAAGCGAAACCCCCGCATGGCAACTAGAGCAGCGCGTCCTATGGACCCTTAGGACTCCCCCCTTGTGTGATATGTGGAAAGATGCATCAAGGCATCTGCAAGGCAGGTAGCAACGTCTGTTACACTTTTGGTCAACCTGGTCATTTCTC
Source organism: Schizonepeta tenuifolia (assembly GCA_029490685.1). Taxonomy (NCBI): domain Eukaryota; kingdom Viridiplantae; phylum Streptophyta; class Magnoliopsida; order Lamiales; family Lamiaceae; genus Schizonepeta; species Schizonepeta tenuifolia. The sequence continues at coordinate 38,477,881 of CM055956.1, forward strand.
GAGCTAGTGCCCAAGTAAACAGCAAGGATCGGGTGGTGAAAGACCGAACCCGTACCCGTCTTCACAGATGAGAGCCCTCCAAGGAGCCCCGCAATAAAAGCAACCCCAGGGTCAACGCCAGCCACAGCCGCAGAAGCAGCAGCCCTCTCAGCAGGAGCCGCTGCACTACCAGAGAGTGTTCATAATCGAGTAGAAAGCTGGAGTCAAAGACCAAGGAAACCTCGCAGGTATGGGAAAGCTTAAAGGTGTGCCCATTATCATTTTGTTTGATACTGGTGCATCGCATTCGTTTATAGCTAGTGCGTGTGTAGAAACCCTTAGCTTAGATGTAGAAGAGTCGAATAAGGTGCTTAGAGTTTCGACCGCTTTAGGTAAGTCCGCATTAGTATCGCGTGTTTGCTCGAATCTGGAATTTGAGTTTGGAAATCGTTCGTTATCCGCAAAATCCCTGAATCTAATCCAGATGTGGGACGTAGATATAATTTTGGGAATGGATTGGTTGACCTAGAATTTTCCAACAATCCGATGCGAACAGAGGCAAATTTCGTTTTAGTCTCCTGGTGAAGAGCCGACCATGTTCACGGAGTTGAGAGAAGAATAAGAATGAGTATGCCAATCATCTCAGCCATTAAAGCTAAGAAGTTGATGAAGAGGAAGGATACGCAAGTGTATTTGATTTATCTGAATAAAAATGAAGAGAAAGAGTTAAGAGTGGATGATGTAGCTGTTGTGAAAGAATTCAAGAACGTATTTCCAGAAGTTCTGCCAAGATTACCACCTGACAGACAATTGGAGTTTACCATTGATCTTGAGCCTGGATCAGCCCTGATTTCGAAAGCCTCGTACAGAATGGCTTTGAAAGAACTCCAAGAATTAAAGATTTAATTGTAAGAATTGTTGGATTTGGGTTTTATTCGACCAAGTGTTTCCCCTTGGGGAGCACCGATCCTATTTGTGAAGAAGAAGGATGGTAGTTTGAGGATGTGTATTGATTACAGAGAACTCAATAAGATAACACTCAAGAATAAGTATCCTTTGCCAAGAATAGATAACTTATTTGTCCAGTTGAAAAGAGTCAGTGTTTTCTCCAAGATTGACCTAAGGTCTGGATATCACCAACTAAAGATAAAACAAGAGGATATTCCAAAGACTGTGTTCAGAACAAGATATGGTCATTACAAGTTCGTTGTAGTACCCTTTGGATTGACAAATGCCCCAGCAGTGTTCATAGATTTAATGAACCTAGTTTTTCATGAATTCTTGGACAAATTCGTGATAGTATTTATTGACGATATCTTGGTTTATTCAAGGAATGAAGCAGAGCATGAGAAGCATCTCAAAATCGTATTGGAAAGGTTAAGATCAGAAAAGTTGTATGCCACATTCAGCAAGTGTGTATTCTGGTTGAAGGAGGTGAATTTTCTAGGACACATTATTTCGTCCGAAGGAATCAAAGTAGACCCAGCTAAAGTTCAAGCACTGCAGGAGTGGAAATCACCTACATCTGTACATGAAGTTCGTAGTTTTCTCGGTTTGGCAGGTTACTACCGGCGATTTATAGAAGGATTTTCTAAAATAGCAAAGCCGATGACAAGTCTGTTGAAGAAGGAGTCAAAGATTTAGTGGACGGAGGAATGTGAGCAAGGTTTCCAAGAACTCAAGATGAGATTGACGACAGCCCCAATGTTAGCCCTTCCTGAAGCAGGAAAGGACTATACTTTGTTTATCGACGCATCATCAAAAGGATTGGGATGTGTGTTGATGCAGGAGGGAATAGTGATAGCTTATGCTTCAAGATAGCTAAAGCCTCATGAGAAGAAGTATTTTCGACACACGATTTAGAGTTGGCAGCAGTGGTACATGCTTTAAAGATTTGGAGACATCATCTCTATAGAGCTAAGTGTGAGATCTTTTCGGATCATAAAAGTCTGAAGTATTTCTTCGAACAAAATGAGTTGAATATGAGGCAATGACGATGGCTTGAATTGGTGACAGATTACGATTGCAAAATTTTTTATCACCCTGGAAAAGCCAATGTTGTAGCCGATGCGCTGAGCAGAAAGGAAAGTGTGGAAGTAGGATTTCCCCTATCCGATGAGAATGAGCTAATTGAAGAGTTTGGGAAGATGAGAATTGAAATAGTTCAACCTCCAAAGACGATAGAACAAGTGATTGCTTCATTAATAACAAAGCCCGATTTGAGATCTCGTATCATAGACAGTCAAAGAAAGGACGAGAAGTTGGAGAATTTAAGGCTTAAAATAAGAAAGGAAGGAGTTGAAGATTTCAGAGATTCGAACGACAATGCCTTGTTGTTCCGTGGTAGAATTTGTTGCCAAATGATGAAGGACTAAAGAACGAGATTATGAGTGAGGCCCATGATACTCCGTATACCGCCGATCCCGGCAGTACAAAGATGTACCAGGACTTAAAGCAATATTTCTGGTGGGATGGAATGAAAAAGGATGTGGACTTGTACGTAGAACGATGTTTACCATGTCAGCAAGTGAAGTCTTTGCATCAGAGACCCTATGGACCCTTGCAACCGTTACCAGTTCCGAAATGGAAGTGGGATGATATTAATATGGATTTTGTGACGGGTTTGCCAAAGACGAAGAAAGGAAATACAACCATCTGGGTGATTGTGGATAGGCTGACGAAATCCGCTCATTTATACTTATTCCTATCACCTATGGATCAGATAAGGTGGCCTAGATTTACGTTAAAAGAGATTGTTCGAATACATGGAGTCCCGAGTTCGATTACATTTGATAGAGATTCCAAGTTTACCGCCCGTTTTTGGGAAAATTTTTAAAATAAGCTAGGGAAGAAATTGCAATTCAGGTTAGCTTACCACCCTCAGACGGATGGTCACGATTCAAATTCTTGAAGATATGTTGAGAGTCGTGGTGCTAGATAAAGAAGATAATTGGGAGAAAATTTTACAGTTGGTTGAGTTTGCGTACAACAACAATTACCAGAATATGATTGGAATGGCTCCATATGAAGCTTTGTATGGAAAGAAGTGTAGATCTCCGCTCTACTGGGATGAAGTAGGCGAGAGAAAGGTACTAGGACCCGAGACAATTGAGGAGATGATAGAATCTGTTCGTCAGATTCGAGAGAATATCAAAGAAGCTCAGAGTCGACAGAAGTCGTACGCCGATAATCGAAGATCAGAGATAGAATTCGAGATAGGAAGTAAGGTCTTTCTGAAGGTGTCCCCTTTAAGAGGAGTGCATCATTTTGGAGTCAAAGGATAGCTAAAGCCTAGATTTGTAGGACCGTACGAAATCCTGGAAAAGATTGGAGCTGTATCGTGTAGGTTAGCTTTGCCGCCGAGTTTTAAAAATTCGCATAACGTGTTTCATGTATTGCAATTAAGAAAGTACGTGTTCGATCTGAAGCACGTGATTCGCTATGAAGATGTAACTCTTCAGCCCGATTTGAGTTACGAGGAAAGACACGAAGAGATATTGGATCGTAAGGTTCAGCAGCTTAGAACGAAATCAATTCCATTGGTTAAGATCAGGTGGCGACACCATGATCTGGAAAAAGCTACGTGGGAACTAGAAGATAAGATGAAAGAAAAGTTTCCCGAGCTCTTCTCTCAAGGTTAGCAAATTTTGGGACGAAATTTCTTTTAAGGGGTGAGGATGTAATAACCCGATCTTTTATTAGTCTTTAAGATTGCCTTAATTGAGTTTATGTGCCTAAATCTGTGCTTTTATGTCACAAAAATTTTCGAGAAAAGAAATTTTCTCGTGAAATTACCAAAATGCCCTTGAGTGCTCTTACATGATTTTTCTCGTTGCGGTTATCCGAATCGAGTGTGTGATGACTTGACTGAGCATGATTATATGAGTTTGAGTTTGAGTTGAATTTCGGAAAATTCTGAGAAGTTTCCTTTTTGGATGAATAGTAATTTTTTTCGAGTAATCACTATTCATCGAACATTCCTCAATTTCATCTAATTAGTGTCTTTTGAGTCTATAAATGATTTTAGAAGCTTTGAGATAAGTTTGAGAATCGTCAGAAATTTTCTGAGAGAAAAATTAGTAAAGCACCAGAAAACCCTAATATGAATAGTAAATTCCGACTTTTTCTTCGTTTCTCGGAATTTTGATTTGAAAACTTGATTTCTGGATTCCTTGATTTATTTGGTGAAGTTTGGGACGGAGTAGAGAGAATTCTGATGTCGAGAAAGAGTCGTGGTGAGTTTCAAATCGTTTGAGAGTTTAATGAGAAATTAGGGATAGATTGCACTGGATAACTTTTTCTTCCGACGAAATTTATATTGCTCTTTGTCATCGGGTTCAACTATTTCAATTTATAAACCTATCCTACTCTCATTCCCTCACACTCTCTCACGCTCTCTCTCTCTCTCTCTCTCTCTCTCTTAAACATCTCTTTTAATCATCTCTCTCTAATTCTCTCCTTAAACTCTCTCTCTCTCATCTCTCTCTCCCTCACGAAAAACACACACACGCACACTCCATTGAAGCTTCAAGCTTCAAGCTTCAAGAACTCCAAGAAGATCACCTCTATTTATCCATCGACTAATCCGTTAAGGTATTTGTGATCCTCTCGTTGTGCTGATCGATTCAAGACTAGGTTCTAATAATTTCGTTTTCCTTCAAAAATCGGCAGCCATGGAGCATGAGATGGAGCTCTATTTTATATTGATTAAAGCTTAGAGTTGCGTGGATTTCAAGTGACCGATCGATCAAAGCTTCAAGTTCAAGTAAACCCATTTTTCCTTCTCTCTTTTGATCGTTCATAATGATCATTTCTTCATTGAAATCAAAGCCTTTGTTCTAGTTATGATTTAGAGTTCTTGAGAGTCTTTAATCCATGAAATTAGAAGTTAAAAATCAAATCTCTCTCCTCTTGAAGTTGCCGAAATTTTTGGATTTTAGGGTAGTGTTTTGATTTTGATTTTTGATTATAGTGTTCTTGATCTTGGTATGTTTATGTGTGTGAAATTTGAGAAAAAAATTTCTTATATATGTATATATGTGTGTGTGTGTGTGTGTGTGTGTGTGTGTGTGTGTGTATGGACCAAAATTGATGATGGAAATTTAGGAATTTGAGTGTTAATGTTGTTAGTTATTTTGATGATGGAAAAATGAGGTAGATGATGATAAGAATTGAAGGAAATAAAAAGAAGAAATTATTGTTATTATTTTTGTTAATACCGAAAAAAAAGGGGAAAAAATGGATGATTTCTTGATGTTTTTCATGAAGTTTTTGATGTTCTTGATGATATTTTGATGTTAGATGCTTAAATGATGAAGATTTGATGATTTAAAGATGTAAGAATAAGAAAATTTAAAGAAATGAAATTTTAGGAATTTTTAATATTAAAATTCAAAATAAAAGTGATGAATGAGGTTAATGATTTTAGAAATTATATGTTAGATTTGATTAAAATGATGAATTGATGATGAAGATGTCGATAAAATAATTAGAATTTCTTTTCGAAGTTTTCGAATCCAAGCAAAAACGAGAACGTTATCGATTTTTGAATGAAAATCGAGTTTTTAATTAATTAATAAAAAGTTAAGTGAAAATAATTAAATAAATAGTTAATGATGAGTATTTCGAGTTATTGATTACGTTTAGTGATTTTCTGAGCGTATACACGTTTTACGAGAAAAAAGACGAAAAACCTTGTTTCGTAAAATTTGTTACGAATTTCTAATTCCGATTAAATAATAAAAAAACTTATTATTAAAAGAGAAATGAAATTAATTTCATTAAAATTTAAATTTAAGTTTAATAATTAATATTTTCTAGAAACCGAGCAGAGTCGAGAATGTTCAATGAATAACCGAGTCTTGAATAACCGAGTTTCTTATTATGATTAAATAATAATATTATTTTTTAGATATTTCTAGAATATTATATTATATTTGGAAAATTATTCTTTTTCCATCTATTATCGAAGTCGATCGTTTACCTATCTGTGAATGTCCGATTCTTGATGTGAAAGTCTGTATGTGAATGATTTGTGATTTTAGGACTCAAGAATTAATTTTGTAATTTTTTGACTCGAGAAATTGAGAAAAGACGAAAAACGTGATGTGAATAGTGATTCCTCGTTTTTCGTGAATTGTTTAAGTTAAATTTGTCTGATGTTATCAAGTTGGGTTCCCGAGTCTGAAGGTCTGTTGGTTTAGTACTTGGGTAGAAACCGAGAAAGATCAAGTTAGATAAGTCGAGAAAAGTTAAAGAAAAACCCGAGTCGAGTAGAAGTCCTTCAGCCGAGCGTTAGAACTCGTTTCCGTTTTTAGAAAAGTAGACTAGTCCTTATAAGATGTTACTATTGAAGGAACGAGCGGAGTAGAGAAGTAGACGAGGAAAAAGGAAGCAGCTACCCGACCGAACCCTAAAAGTCAGGTGAGCTTTTTAACCAAAAATCAAGATGAATATGATTACTATTATTATATTATGTGAGTTTTAAAATTTATTGACTTGCCATTTTATCTGAGTATTTTTTGTATGTTTGATCATCTACTTGAGCTTTTAATATCCTGTGTAAGACAGGGACACACGTGTTGTTATCTGATTGACGTAACTGTGAGCCTTACTTCGGTTAGGCCGGTCACAGTGTTTGAGAAAGAGGCCTACTTCTCGACACATGAGATTACGTGGTAGATTGATTCATACCTATTATCTATATTGACTGCGCAGTCTTTTCAAGAAAAGAAAACGATTTTTGCATGCACAAGTAAAAGTTTTAAATTGTACAAACACTTCTGATGAAGTGGCAAGGCAAGTTCAATTATATAGCTCTAGTCGAGCAAAGTTTAAATTATTTTGGCATGTGTTCATTGAGTACAAAGTACTCAGCCTTGCATGTATTTCTAAATGTGCAGGTTAGCTGGATGGAGATGGCTGACGGTGCTCGGCAGTGTGTTTATTTGAATAAGTCGAGTCTTCTTTTGGAGTTGAAGCTTGCAATTTCATATCTTCATATATGTAATTGTGGGACTTGAGAGTACATTCCGCTTCAAAACGATGTTTATTTGTTTGTTAAACTTACACTCTGATATTTGGTGTCGTTACAATGAGCATGATGCTTGAAAACTACTTTTATTTGCTCTTATATTCCATCTGACTTGGTGATGTTTTAATATTCCAATTCTGACACTTGAGTTTTTAATCATTGCTCATATTCCTTTAAATTAAAATTGAAAGCATGTTAATATTTGTTATCGCTTTCAATCTATATTTCCCTTGTTCCTAAGCATGATCCCTTGATTGAGTTGTTGTATATCCAAAGTTTCACCTCACTGTCCAATAGATTTTAGTCCCTTCGAAGTGTCACCCATGTCGAGATAAGGATCAACCATATCAAGGACCTTGCATTCAATTCTTTTATGTTCTTCATCCTCGTGGAATTGCAGAGGTTGGTGGATAGAACAAATTTGGTTCCCATCTTGAGGAAATTTGGGGACTTGATCATCCATGCACTCCTCTTGGTAGCTTTGAGGAAATAGAAGAGTAGTGGGAGAAGAAGAACAAGGAGGAAGCAATGTAGAATACAAAATTTCACTAACCTTTTCTCTTTCAATTTCTTGTTCTTCATCAATTGTTTGGGGCTCTTCACTTGGAATTGGTGGCTCTTCATATGCATATTCACTTTCAAATTTTGAGAGCATTACATCAATCTGTTTTATGCAGGAATATACTTCACTCAACATATCATATTTTTTGGTTAGTAGTGGGTTGTCAATTCTTCCATCTTGTTGATGGAGAATTGCAATTTCCTCTAACATCTTATCTTTCATTACCTCACATTTCCATCTGAGTTCCATGAATTGTTCCTAATGAGAAGCCATGAAAACACCTTCTTGCAAGAAAAATAATTAAATTAACAAAAGAATTAGAAAACTGGACAATATATATGTCTAAACTAGTATCAAATAATATAATCATAATATCACTAGAAATAAAAACAATCCCCGGCAACGACGCCAAAAACTTGTTCGCTATTTTCTTTTACACCGAAAATGCACGGGTATAATGGAGCACAGAGAAGCAAGGTCGTATTCCACAAGGATTGTATTAATTCCAATGAGTATTACTTTCAATTGTTCTTCCTCTATTTATACTTTAGGACTTCAGATTAATTAAACTAATGCTATAAATAAAAATAACAGAATTAAAAAGACAAGTAAGGAAAAGTAATTTGGATTAGAATAAAAGAAAGGATAATACAGGGGTTGATTTCAATGAATACTCGAGTTTAAATTCAATTCAATCAATTAATAGGCTAGTCAGACTCGACTCTTACTAAGACAATCGCAAATTTAGTTTAAACCTACTCTCGTAGTGCCTAAACCATAGATTACTCAATGGGATTATCGTATCTGATAAACATCATAAACAAGCAACTCCAAAAAGATCCTAAGATTAAAGCCCTCACATAAAGCTCATCCCCTTTCGGTTATTTTGCAATGTGTGTCCTATATTTCAGTTCACATGTTAATCCTCATCTCTCGAATCTAGAACTAACATAACAAATATGCATAATTGGTGGTCATAAATATCATAGAGAATATTCAAATCAATTAATTAAACCAAAATCCAAATCCAAATATTCATCTACTCTCTAACTCTAGGATAAAAAGAAAGTAGTTACTCATTAACATTACAGAGAATATCCAATAAATAATACAAAAAGCGTAGGCGAATCCTTAGTTCTTGAGTGCTTCTTCTTATCTTATCCCAATCTTAAAAATTCCTCCAAGAAAATAAATCTAAACTAAACTAATTTAAAATAATAGAAGAAAAAGATAAGAGATTAAAGAATTAAAAGATGAGATGTCTAGATGTGTTTTGGAGGACAAATATATATATAAGAGCAGGAAATAACCAAAAATAGGAGAAAATAACCAAAAAAATGATAAATGTAGGAAATCCCCCCATTCTCCTTCGTTCTAGCTCCGATTTTTGATCCGTTTTCGCCTACAAACTCCTAATAAACTGTAATTTCATCCTATGATGCACAATTTGCATAAGCTTAAATCCAATTTTCTGTAAAATCAAACCAAGTACGAACAAACATATTATTTCACAAATTAACAATAGTTAAGCACAAAACTCATTGCAAACATGATTTCCCAATACAAATTTACATCATTTACTATTATAAAGATCAGAAAATCCATGTTTATCAGCCATAGGATACATCGTGTGAAACAAACTTAGATTGATTGCACAAAGATACTGCAAACAAGAAGGAATCGACTTTGAAGATTCCTTCGCACCAATTGCTCATCTCGAAGCAATTCGAATCTTTTTAGCTTATGCCGCTTACCAAAAGTTCAAGGTTTATCAAATGGATGTGAAATTTGCATTCCTCAATGGCAACATCAAAGAAGGCGTCTATGTAGAACAACCTTCGGGTTTCGAGACTGGTGATGGTAGATTCTAAAAATTGAAGAAAGCCATCTATAGGCTGAAACAGGCTCCACGTGCATGGTATGACACCTTATGTGGCTTTCTACTAGAGTCTGGATTCATTTGAGGCTCAGCCTATAAAACCCTCTTTACCATCAAAGTTGGAGAAGAAATTCTGGTGGTGCAAATATATGTCAAATCATCTTTGGATCCAAGTCCGAAGAACTGTTTGAGAAGTTCTCTCAGCTCATAAAGGACAAGTTCGAGATGTTCATGATGGGAAAGATGAATTATTTCCTTGGGTTGCAAGTCAAGCAGTCGCTAGAAGGGATCTTCATCAATCAGTCCAAATACACCAAGGAGCTGATTGACAAGTTCAGATTTGACTCCAGCAAGACAACAAAGATTCCGATGAATATAAACTGAAAGATCGAAGCTGGTAAAGAAGGGAATCCAGTCGATTGCTGCTCTATCTGACTGCTAGTTGCCTAGACATATCCTACGCAGTTGGATTGCGTGCAAGATTCCAAGTTGAGCCCAGAGAAGCTCACATGCAAGTAGCGAAGAATATCATCAATTACGTAAAAGGCACAGTTCACATGGGAATGTGGTACCCAACTGATGATAACATTGAAGTGACCAGCTACATAGATACAGATCTAGCTGCAGATAGATTTGATAGGAAATCAAATTCAGGATACTGTCAGTGCATGGGAAGCAAGCTGGTATCTTTGTTCTCAAAGAAGCAAGTATGCGTGCAAGGCGCTGTTTTCTAGAAGACCCGTTTATGGGTTTGCCCTAACTTATATACTCTATAAATACATCCATGCATACAAGGCGCAAGATACACTTTTGACAGCATTCTTACGTTCGAAACACTTTTATTTTCTGCAGTTTATGTTTTTTGATACAATTTATGTTTATTATTAAGTCCCAAAAGGGCGAACATCTTCTGCTTATCGAATAAATTCAAGTATGTATTTCTTTATTTCTTTTGTTTTCGTTATTTACTTTATGTCTAGCTAAGCCTTTAAATCTAGATAATATGATGTATAACTTGTAAATCTCATGAGGTCTAAGTGTTCTTGATAGTTGTATATAAGTGTGTTTCCGAGGCATTGGGCAACGATTCCAAAGAAGTTCGGTGGTCACGGATAACTCGGAAGGCCAACGAGCCCTGAGCACATACGGATTCCTACATCGCAGGAGGGTTATCAAGTGTTGGTCGTGCTTGCCTTACGTTCCTCGAGAGCGGCAAGAACGGGTTGTATGTCTTGGCCTAGACCTGCAAATATGTGTCAATGTTGGAGTAAGTTGGACGGAGATCCTCGATATCTCATGGTGCCGGAGTGGGCCCATATAGAACCAAATGCTACTTGACCAACATGCGCCTTATAAAGTGTTATGCTAGGGACTTTTGGGCAAGCAAGAGGATTGACTAGGGTGTCCCTATCAAGACCTGAACATAAGGATGGAGCTGGGCGGACTATGTAGCGTACGTGGCGGCGTGACAATTGGGGACCCTGCATAGTTTTAGCCTATAACCACTGACACACTTACGCAACAAATATTCTTGAACCAATGATTGAGATAAAGTTATACTCATTGATTCGAAAACTAAATTTGGATTATTTTTATTACTAATCTTTTTGTTTGTCAAGTTACAGAGATTTACTTTCAGCAGTTTGCCAAAGGTGATAGTGACAGTTGCCCAAGGCTATAGTAGATAGATACACAATACAACCTTTTTTGTGCCCCAACCAGAGATTATCGCGAGCAACTCCCTGTGGGATCAACCCTGTACTTGCCAACTAGCTGTTCCTAGAGGTAGGCATAGGAGCGAAATACAAATTATATTTTGTCGCAGCTTAAACGACGACTGCGTCAAAATTGGCGTCGTTGCCGGGGAGTTGATTACAGTGGTAATTTCTACTGTGCTAATTTCTTTGATCTTATTTTATGCAAGAAACTAACCTTACAGGAAAGGAAGGAGAAATGTGGTACGACGATAACATCAACCTGACCTTAAGGAAGATTCGAGCAGAGAAGAAGAAGAAGGAATTCCATAGGAGACCTTTGACGCGAAAGATCTTTCCTTGTCAAGCAAAGCAGAAGAAGACAATCGAAGCGAAGCGTCAATGCAGCACCTAGTGGAGGAGGAGAAAACCTTAAGGGAGATGGTGTTTCCCAACACCATGAACTTGAGGTCTTCAGGCATAACTTTGCCTACACCCACGCGAGGATGGGAACTAAAGTCCCATTTTATTCAGATCCTGCACAAGTTCAGCGATCACCCAGGCGAAGATCCTCAAAGACACTTGCAAGATTTTGAGATGGCTTGTGCAACCATCCATACTGATGGAAATCTGAGCGAATATGTAAGGCTTGTTGCCTTCCCATTCTCTTTGCAAGACAACGCAAGGGAGTGACTTTATTCATTGCCCACTGGATGTGTTACCACTTGGCAAGAGCTGCAGCAGAATTTCTTGGAAAAATACTTTCCAGCCGCCCGAATTCAGAAGATGAGGAAGATGATTACAGGCATTAAGATGGGCATTGGAGAGGATTTTTACTCGTACTTCCACAGATTCAATCAGATGCTAGCAAAGTTCCCTCACCATCAAATTGCAGAACATGATTTGATCTAATATTTCGTGGCTGGACTAAGAACGAGAGGGCATTGGTCAACGCAGCTTGTGGAGGGTCAGTTATGAGAAGCAGCCAAGTGTGGTGTTCAAGATGATTGCTGAAATGGCAGCGAAGCTGAGGGACGATGGGGGAGAATTTCCCAAGCTAACAACAACTACAACCAAAGCACCACCGACTTCGACTGGTATGGAGGATAAGCTTGACCAAATATTCAATAAGATGGATGCCCTTATAACCATTTTATCTGGCAACAATAAGAAGGCGGTGCAAGCTTGTGGAATTTTCATGGCGATCACGCATGCAATGGATCAATGCCGAAGCTTGGAAGAGTAGGTCAATGCAATTGGGTTCAACAATAACAACCAAGGGAGGACATATGATCCGAACTCACAATTCTATAACCTAGGATGGAGGAATCATGAGAACTTGAGGTATGGAAACAATAACTATCAAGGGTTTAGGCAACAACAGCAAGTGCAACCTCAGCAACAACAACAATATCCTTCTAGAGACTAGAATAGGCCAAGCCTAACGGATCAAGTAACTTCAGTTACCAAGGATAACATCAGAATACAGTAGGAGCTTGAGAAGTTTAAGATGGAGACAAGGGGAGCCATTCAACACATGACCAACCAACTGACTAACTTGGTCAATGCTATGTCGAGATTTGAAAAGAGACAAAGTGAACTGCCTGCCCAACCTGAAGTGCCCCCTAAGGCCCAAGTTAATGCAGTCATGCTGAGAGGAGGAAAGACGTTGCTCGACATAGTGCAGATGCCGAATTGTGACACTGTGTTGGCCAATGAAAAGGAGAAAGAGGTAGAGGGCAAAGATGAGGAAGTAGATGAGGAGAAGGAGAATGAAGTGGATGAGGAGAAGGATGTTGAGGAAGAAATTCCAAAGTCTGTTTATGTCAAACCAAACTCTGTTGTTCAAGCTCCGTTTCCTACTGGGTTGAGAAGAAATAAAAAGGATGAAGAGTTGCACGAGATGTTCAAGATCTTTCAAAAAGTGGAGATCAACTTGCCCCTCCTCGTAGCACTACGCAACATGCCCAAGTGTGCAAGATTTCTGAAGGAGCTTTGCTCAAAGAAGATGAAAAGCGTGGACGAGTCTAAGGTTCTCTTAGGAAAAAGTGTTTCAGCAGTCCTGAAGCGGGACTTGCCCAAGAAGTGTGGAGATCTAGGGATGTTCGTTATTCCCTACGTAATTGGAAATATGAAGATTGAGCATGCTATGCTTGACCTAGGTGCGTCAATCAATGTGATGCCATTGTCTATGTACGATGAAGATGTTATGGGACCACTCAAGCCTACAAGGGTGGTTATCCAATTAGCGGATAGATCTAATGTGTACCCTGAGGGCATACTGGAAGATGTGCTAGTCAAGGTGGAGGACTTAATTTTCCCAGCAGATTTCTGTGTCCTTGATATAGGCAAGACAGGAGCTAAAACATCAGTGATGCTATTGGGAAGGCCATTCATGAAGACTGCCAAGACTAGAATTGGTTGCAACTCAGGGCAACTTACATGTGAGTTTGACGGGGAGTCAATTACTTTCAATTTATTTAAGGCGATGGAGCACCCCCAAGATACGGAGATGGTCGAGTACATTGACCATGTTGATCAAGCAGTAGAAGAGGCAATCCCTCTTCTTGGAAGTCAAGATCCTTTTGATGCAGTCATTCAAGGAGGAGTTGAAGAAAGCCCGAATAATTCTTTCTAGGTTAGTCGAGCTTTGCAGTACTTAGGAGCAGAGGAAGTGGATAGACCCTGACTGTCCCCATATGTCTTGCCCAAGATCAGAGATGAAGATGGATTGGTGCCTTTACTTGTTCAGGCACCGAAGTTGGAACTTAAATCTCTCCCAGCTCATTTGAAGTACATCTTTTTGGGAGAGAATGATACATTGCCAGTGATTATAAGTTCGGAGTTGAGCAAGAAAGAAAAAGATGGGGTTCGAGATGTCCTTATGCGCTATAAAGATGCAATTGGTTGGACCCTTGCCGACAACAAAGGCATTAGTCCATCTCTTTACACTCACCATATCGTGATGGAAGATGATGCTAAACCGACTAGAGATCCTCAAAGGAAGTTAAACCCAGCCATGAAGGAAGTTGTTATGAAGGAGTTACTCAAACTATTGGACTTGGGCATTATCTACTCAGTTCCAGATAGCAAGTGGGTAAGTCCGATACACATGGTGCCCAAGAAGTCAGGGATTCAAGTGGTCAAAAATGAGAAGAATGAGCTTGTGGCTACAAGGCAATAAGAAAGGATCACTTTCCTTTACCGTTCATTGATGAGATGTTGGAAAGGTTGGCAGGGAATAAGTACTTTTGCTTTTTGGATGGATACTCTAGATACATGCATATATGGGTTGCCCAAGAAGAGCAGGACAAGACAACGTTTACCTGCCCATTCGGGACGTTTGTGTATCACCGCATGCCTTTTGGTCTATGCAACGCCCCGGGCACGTTTCAACGGTGCATGATGAGTATATTTTCAGATTTATTGGAGAATTTCATCGAGGTGTTCAGGGACGATTTCACCATCTATGGAAAATCTTTTGAGGCTTGTCTTGGGCATTTGGAGTTAGTTTTCAGTAGATGCGTGGAAAAGAGCTTGGTGTTGAACTATGAAAAGTATCACTTTATGGTACGAGAAGGCATCGTGCTTGGGCATGTGATTTCAGAAAGAGGGATATAGGTTGACAAGGCGAAGATTGATGTCATCTCCAAGTTACCTTATCCAACCAACGTCAAGCAATTAATAGGATTCTTGGGACATGCTAGATTCTATAGGAGATTTGTGAAGGATTTTGCTAAGATTGCCCAACAATTGATGAGATTGCTCCAAAATGAAGTAGAGTGGAAATTCGATGCAGATTGTTGAAAGGCGTTTGACGTGTTGGAGGAATGCTTGGTCACGGCACCTGTGATTCAACCCCCTGATTGGGGTATGCCATTTGAGTTGATGTGCGATGTAAGTGGGTATGCCGTGGGAGCAGTGCTTGGTCAAAGGAGGGGTAAAGAATGCCATGTTATTTATTATGCCTCTAAAACTCTCAATGCAACACAAATAAATTACACCACCACGGAGAAAGAGCTTTTGGCTGTTGTGTTTGCCTTTGAAAAGTTCAGATCTTATTTACTCGGGGTCAAGACAATTGTCTACACTGACCATGTAGCGCTGACATACCTCATGAACAAGAAGGAGTCGAAGCCAAGGCTTATACGTTGGATTTTGCTTTTGCAAGAGTTCGATGTGGAGATCAAAGATAAAAGTGGAGCTCAGAATTTGGTGGCGGATCACTTGAGTAGGATAGTTAGAGAAGAAGCCTCCGTGCCCATCACAGAGACTTTCCCTGACGAGCATCTATATATGATTGAAGCTCAATTCATGGAGAGCCTTGGTACATTGACATTGCCAACTTTAAGAGTACGGGAGAGGTTCCGAACGATGTTTCATATTACCAAAGGCAGAAGATTCTCAAGGAGAGCCAAAACTATGTTTGGGATGATCCCTACTTATAGAAGAAGTGTGCTGACCAAGGATTGAGCAGGTGCGTGCCCGACTGGGAGACAAAAAGTATCTTGAAGCATTGCCACAACAGGAAATGTGGAGGTCACTTTGGGCACCGAAGGACTACAAGGAAGATTTTTGATTGTGGGTTCTTTTGGCCTACGATTTTTAGAGATGCTTATGAATAGTGCAAAAATTGTTTCAAGTGTCAAAAAGAAGGCAATGCAACTAGGAGGGATGAGATGCCCATGACCCCAATCATACTAGTGGACATCTGTGACATATGGGGGTTGGATTTCATGGGACCTTTGCCTAGCTCAAAAGGAAATCAGTATATTATCTAAGCATTTGATTACGTGTCAAAATGGGTAGAGGTGAAGGCTACACCAACTAATGATGCCCGTGTGGTTGCTACTTTTCTTAAGGAGAATGTTTTCAACCGATATGGAGTTCCAAGAGCAATCATAAGTGATCAAGGGTCGCATTTTTGCAATGCTACCATTGACAAGCTGTTTAAGAAATATGGAGTCCATCATCGAGTTACCACTATCTATCATCCGCAAGCTAATGGGCAAGCAGAGCTGACAAACAGGATCATCAAGACTATCTTGAGGAAGGCAGTTGGGCAAAATGAAAAAGAATGGAGTTTGCACTTGGACGATGCATTATGGGCATATCGCACAGCTTTCAAGACACCTTTGGGCATGTCACTATACCAGTTGGTGTTTGGGAAGCCATGTCACTTGCCTATGGAATTAGAGCACAAATCGTATTGGGCAGTGAAGAATTTCAATTATGATTGGAATGATATTGACAAAGAAAGGAAGTTTCAGTTGCAAGAGTTAGAGGAGATTCAAATTTGAGGCTTATGATAATGCTACTTTGTATAAGATAAGGATAAAGAAGGCTCATGACCAGTTGATCAAGGCAAAGAAATTTGAGCTTGGGCAAGCGGTTCTGCTATATCAGTCAAGGTTCAAGTTTATGCAGGGCAAGCTAAAGTCGAAGTGAGTTGGACCATTTGAAGTGGTAACTCAATTTTCTAATGGGTCTGTGGAGATTTATTGCCCAAAGACGTCCAAGTATTTTAGGGTCAATGGTCAGAGGTTGAAGCTTTTCTATGGAGACAAGAAGGATGAAGACGTGGACAACGAGAAAGTCCATGTGATAATGCCCATTTAAGGGGCAAGCATGACTACGTCGTGCCCACGACGCGAATTGGGGCGCTGGCTAGGAGGAAACCTAGTGAGTTATTATTTTTAGTTTTCCTTTTTTTATTTTCTTTTTTCGTAATTTTATTTAAGTTTTTTATTTTCTAATCATAGGATAGTAGTTTTTGTTTTGGAAGTAGTTTTTGTTTTGGAAGTTCGTTTTGTGTCTATGTGTGCAGGGCAGGTATGCAGAGAGGATAGGCAAGCGAAGAAGTTCATGTTGGTTGAGGAGAGGCTGAACCCGGTGAACGCGAGGCAAGCAAAGCAGGAAAACGTGGATGACGTCAGCACGTCACATCCACTGGCAGTTGCTGTAACTATCGAGTCACACACCTATACCCTACTTTCTAGCCTACTACTACACCCCTCTCGCTCACAATTTTCATTCATCTTCTAAATTCAAACCAGAACTCTTCGATTCCCTCTCCCTCTCTACTTTTGCAGAAACAAAACCCTCACTACTCTCACAATGACGAACACTCGCAACAACAAAGCCTTAAATAAAAAAGCAGCAAAAATTTCTAAGTCACCAAAAAGTCCCCATCCAAAACTACTACTCCCTCCAAAAAAACTCAAAAAATTTTACTAAAATCATCACGTGTGGCTGGTTCTTCTTCTCACATGGAAGAAGAAGATGATGTCGCACGTATGCTTGTGGATAAACTTGCTCCTTTGCTCAATGAGGAGGAAACCGCTGCATCTGAGGCAGGCGGTTCGTTTGGCAAGGAACCGGAGTAGGAGAAGAACGTACCCGCTGGAGATGATGAAGGAGATCTGGTTTTGGTGGAGTAGCATGATTCAGAGGCTATGGAGGATGAACAAGTTAAGGAAGGAATGGAGGAACCCCCAACTAAAAAGGTCAAGGCAGAAGGGTCTCTTGCCAAGGGCAAAGAGGTGTTATCTGCACCACCCAAGAAGCACATCTCAGTGTCGGGCAGGGCCTCTAATCGCGGAATAGGGAAGATGCCAATGAGGGGAATCATTCTCCTCAAGTTGGTTGATCGGAGCGCATTGGAAGAGTTGGGGGTATGGGAAGAAGTCCATGGGTATTTCGCAGCAATAGGATGGGAGAAGTTTTTGGAGTGACAAGAGAGGGTGTATTCGGAGTTGGTGTACGAATTCAATCAGAATTTGCAAGTTAGGAGTCCCACGGTGGGGAATCACAACACGAAGTGCATACAATATAGATTCATGGGGCAAAGTGAGGAGCTGTCGGTGAATGATTTGAACCAGGCATTGGGCATTGAGGATTTTCGCACAATAAGGAGCGAGGAGTACAAGGGAGCATTGATTACATTCCTCAATTGGATGCTGATGAGTGGGCAAGGAAATGGGCAGAGTTTAGTGATGACCCCTTCTTCAAGGCTGGCACGGTAAAGGGGCATATTATGAAGGATGATGCCTTAAGGGTGTGTCACCGAATCCTTGCCTACAACTTTTTCGGGAAGAAGGATAGCAGCAACTCAGTTACTTGCCAAAAAATCTTCATACTGTTTAGCATGGTGCACAAGCAGAGGCTCAACTTTGGGGCTTATGCTATGCACCATTTCAAGGATATAGTAAACTCTTGCAATCAGAGGTTTTCCCTTGCCCACCAGGTGACTCGCTATGCTGTTGGGATGCACGGATTTGACGAAGCCACTAAGAATAGCATATTTTGAGCGTAAACACTACCCCATACACAAGAGTGAGAGTGTTGGTGAGGAATGTCCTTGAAAATGCTCACTTGTTCATTTTTAACCTATTTGATGATATGCTAGGATTGGTTTATTTGCTTGAATCATATGTGAACTGAATTATGCTCTATCTTATTTCTTTATCCTTTGTTGTGCTAACCTCTATTTGTGTTTTGAGTTAAGTCTTTTGAGTCTTTTCTGTTTTTCTTTGTTTGGGCAAGCCATACACCATGCCTGAGGATATGCATGACTTTAAGTGTGTGGGTATGAGGAGCCCCTATTTTGTGCTCTTGTCATGTGTGTTTTAGGTCTAGATCGAGTCTATTTTAGTGTCTTTTGTGTCTATTTTGTGTTTCACTCCAGAAGGAAAGGTGCAAGCTGTCGTGGGCAAGTGATGGCAGAGAGATTAGGGAAGGCAGAGTGCAGAGCTTGGGCAACAGCGCTGGCGCGTGAAGATGCAGCTGTAAGAGTCCTACAAGGAAACAAATTCCTTGCGGCGCAAGATTGAGATCGATGTTTTCTACTACAACAGCAACACGTTTTAGTGATAAGGAAGGAATTCTTTCCAACCTAATCCATTGATCCTTACATGGAAGCAGTCGGCCCATTTTCTAGAAGGCCCGTTTATGGGTTTGCCCTAGCTTGTGTACTCTATAAATAAATCCATGCATGCAAGGCGCAAGATACACTTTTGACCGCATTATTATGTTCGAAACACTTTTATTTTCTGCAGTTTATGTTTTTAGATACAATTTACGTTTATTGTTAAGTCCCAAAAGGGAGAACATTTTTTGCTTATCAAATTAATTCAAGTATGTTTTTCTTTATTTCTTTTGTTTTCGTTATTTACTTTATGTCTAGCTAAGCCTTTAAATCTAGGTTTAGGATAGATGATATGATGTATAACTTGTACATCTCATGAGGTCTAAGTGTTCTTGATAGTTGTATATAAGTGTGTTCCCAAGGCATTGGGCAACGATTCCAAAGAAGTTCGGTGGTCATGGGTAACTCGGAAGGCCAATGAGCCATGGGCACATACGGATTCCTACATCGCAGGAGGGTTATCAATTGTTGGTCGTGCTTGCCTTACATTCCTCGAGAGCAGCAAAATGGGTTGTATGTCTTGGCCTAGACCTGCAAAGATGTGTCAATGTTGGAGTAAGTCGGACGGAGATGCTCGATATCTCATGGTGCCGAAGTGGGCCCATCTAGAACTAAATGCCTGCTTGACCAACATACGCCTTATAAAGTATTATGCTGGGGACTTTTGGGCAAGCAAGAGGATTGGCTAGGGTGTCCCTGTCAAGACCTAAACATAAGGATGGAGTTGGGCGGACTATGTAACGTACATGGCAGCATGACAATTGGGGACCCTGCATAGTTTTAGCCTATAACCACTGACACAGTTACGCAACAAATATTCTTAAATTAATGATCGAGATAAAGTTATGCTCATTGATTTGAAACCTAAATTTGGATTATTTTTCTTACTAATCTTTTTGCTTGTCAAGTTACAGATATTTACTTTCAGCAGTTTGCCAAAGGTGATAGTGACAGTTGCCCAAGGCTATAGTAGATAGATACACAATACAACCTTTTTGTGCCCCAACCAGAGATTATCGCGAGCAACTCCCTGTGGGATCGACCCTGTACTTGCCAACTAGTTGTTCCTAGGGGTAGGCATAGGAGTGAAATACAAATTGTATTTTGTCGCAGCTTAAACGACGGCTGCGTCAGTCGTCACTTCAACAACCGAATCGGAATACATGGCAGCTGGCAGCTGCTGCATGCAAATACTCTGGCTGAAGCAGCAACTTAGAGATTATGAAGTGAAGATAGGCCAAGTACACATCTGCTATGACAGCTCAAGTGCTACTGCAATCATGTTGAACCCAGTTCATCTTTCAAGGACAAAGCACATCGACATTAGGCCTCAATTCATACGTGATCATGTCACAAAAGAAGGATGTCATTGTTGAGAAAATTCATACTGACATTCAAAGAGTTGATATCTTCACAAAACCTTTGGTAGAGTCACGATTCAAGATACTGTGTCAACTCCGTGGATTGCTCAACCCCACTAAAGATGAGGCAAAGAAAATGTAGATCACAAGTTGAGGGGAAAACTCAACTTGAGGGGGAGTCAAACCTCGACTAAACAAATGACTTGAATCGGTCGAGTGTATGCTGAACTGAAGAGACAGTCGAGTTCGATGCTGACTGAGAGGTAACACTGTATCGGCTCGTTCCTTAGCAATTAATGTTGGTGTTTTAAAATTAATTCAAACATCCTCTGATGAGTTAATCAGTCATTAAGATGCTCGTTGGTTGCACTAATTGCAAAACTAGGCTCTATTAGTAGCCTATGTTTTTGAGACCGTGACTGCGCTAGCATGGTTACTTTTACATGCCTCGCGCGCGCGTACTCGACACCACTGGACCCACGTCCCACGCACGTTTATCTTTTAGGCGAACGGTTTCTAATCTAAACCATTGATCATGAAGAGGTGGAAATCAGCCACATTCGTGGATTAGAGGCATCGTCTTCATATAAAAAAGGATTCTTGAAACCCTTGTATCTCTTTACATACTCTCATATTCCGAATCTGCTCGCAAGAATTTCTCTGCTTAGACTGTGTTTTTGCTTATATTTCTTTGTTTGTACCTCAAATCTAAATTTCTTCAGACTACTGAGAATCATGCCTCCAACTGTCGCGAAGCCTATCACTCCTAATGCCATGTCCATCTTCGCCACCCTCGATGATATTAGATCCCTGGTCGTGTTCGAGCCTATGCTATCACTCGCACATCAGGATAACGATGTTTCAAGAAAGGATGATAAATCTTTTTGACAGTGTCAGACTGAAGAAGTGGGTTACATTAGAACCAAAATATCTTCTTCCCTCCACCGCTGCAGAATTCTACATAAACCGGAACAAGGATGTCGATGGCAACCTATCTACCTATATATGTTCATCTTCCCATTGCCACCGGAGGAGGATCTTTCAGAGAGAAGCGCCTCTCCATATACACTGATAGCTGCCTGGGTGAGATATATGAACTGTCTATCCGAGGAGATGACCTCTCAAGATATATTGATGTAGAGGTCAACAAGTTCATCAAATCTATAACCATCAACCGAGAAGAATTTAAACGCGGTATGCAATGCACATAGTTGAGCCCGATCCTTGACTTATATTCGACATTGTGGTGAACTATGTCCACCTTCTTGATGGCTCTAAAAGAGGTGTGAGCCGTCCAAAGATAAGGCCCATGACGGAAAAATTTCAACCATCATCAGATTGACTGGCTTACTCACATCAAGCACCAACTTTTAGCGGAGGAGATAAAGAGAGTGCATGATGAGTCATCCTTCTCTGGATGAAAGAAGTTGATGTATGGAACCAAGGTCAGTTCTATCATTCTGCACGCAGCTCAACAACAGTAGTGAAGATTGACTGGAGTCATACCGATAAGGAATCCATGACTGACAAGGACTGTCTGTTCTCTATAGAGAGTAGAATCAATGCAGTCCTTGCATTGAAGTATCAGGGAGCTTCTCCTTCTAAGGGAGGAAAGAAGAGAAATAGGGCCGCTCAGTTCAAGCCTGCCCCAACCACTCGCGTCAGAAGGGAGGGGACTGAGTGTGCAGCTGACTTACACCCTGAGAGAACTCCCTCCCCTCCTCCCAAGAAAAAGAAGTCCAAGCCGTCCAAGAAGTCGAGTCCAACTCATTCTCCCAAAGAAGAATCCGAAGAAGAAATGGCTTCACTTCCTCATGATGAGCCACAAAGAACTACTCTCCGTAGACTTGCCAGATCCGGAGAAGTGTTGTCGAAGGAAGCCCTCTTCAATAAATATGGCTCCTTCACTTTCAGCTAGACAGTCTAAGCTAAGGCTGTCCCAACTGTCTCTTAGAGACGAGTGGTCTCTTCTAGCTCCTCGCCTTCCGAAGAATTCAACAAGCCCTTGGCACAGACTGCCAACCTCACTCTGGAGGAAATTTTCGACAAGTTAGCTCTGTCAACTGTGCTCTCCCTAAACCGTTGACTATTTTGATACCATTCGGTGAAGTTACAAAGGCCACTGATGCAATAGTGTTGCCGGTGACTATGGAAGGTGAGAGTGGTGAGCTATCTCTTACGGCTATTGATAATCTGACTGCTACTGCTACTGAGAATGCAGATGAGGATAAGGAGACCATGGAGGAGGAGATAGTGATCATTGACGCAGAAGACATGAACTTTTCCATCACTCAGCCCCTCCAACACAGAGTTAAAGATACAGTCCGGACAACTTAATCAGTCGAGCAATTTCTGACTTAGCCAGCCAGCATCTAGGACTCTCTTCTATTCTCCGATATAGAAGTGGAAGTCGGATCACAACTGACAGATGCAGAGCTCGAGCACAAGGCTCTGGATCAATCTTTCAAGCGTGTTCACCTCAACGCATACAAACAGGCTCTCACCATCTGCCCAGAACTTCGTGAACGCCCCAACTCCTTGCAGATGGTCACTGACTTGTAAATGTATATTTCTGTCAATCTAGGCGATTACTTCCTTCTGGAGGATTTCATGAAGCTTAACTCGTTAGAGAAGTTGCAGACATCTGAAGTGGTTTGAAGGAGACGTTCAACTTCCAAACCAAGCTACAGGTAATCCAGAAGAAGGACTAACTGATCAAAGCTTTCCTCATCAATTCAAAGTCCAAACCCCTGTTTGAGATGAAATCTCCTTGTTCCTTAGAGTATCAAGGGGATAATATTCGAAGGTCTAGATGGGAGCCACTTGTTGAAGAACCAACTCTAGTAGTGGGCCTGTCTGAGGTGCCCCTCACTGTCGCGACAGCTGAGAAAGGACGCACTCTGGTCGTGCTTGAGGCTCAAAAATCTAATGTTGATGCCTCCACCAGTCAACCTCCCATCTCTGAGCCCGTGGTCGTTGCTGCCCTGCAGATCGATCATGGAGATATAGAAGATTTGCTCCAATAGCTAGCCAAGTTGCAGAAATTGGTCAACGCTCTGGCTAACCAAAATGATGAAATCAAGGAATTTACGAAAATCGAGCCAAAGTCCATGAATGCAGAAGTTCAGAAAGACTTTGAAGAGAAATTTGCAACTCTTAAGACGAGCAAGCGAATGCTTTATTCCATCAAGAAACAGCTCGATGCTCACATCATCATAACTGCAAGATGTTCCTTCTACGAGTGAGAAGATAATCGAACTAGCCAGACTGACCGGTGCAACTGAGAAGCAGTTAGCTAACCCAGGTGGCTGAAGAAGTTTGAGCAGTCTTAGAAGGATGGACTTGAAAAGTTCAAGGAAGAGATGCAAAAGAGCTTAGAAGACAGCTACCCTGAAGGCCAGAAGCGGACTATCTACCAACATAGACTAAATTAGGCTGATGCCAGAAGACAGTCTAGGCAGGTCATGGCTGAGCGAAGAAGGTAGACGAGAAAGCAGAAAAGATCTTCAACGCTCTATCCACATGTTGATAAATGGATGCTGAAAGAGCTAAGCGACCACTAGGAGGATCATAAAGTGGAATTCGCTCATGAATATTATTATGAGTTCGAGTTTTGAAATATGGAAACTGACGAGGCATGATTGATGCACCTCAAGATGTTTGCCACTGAAGACATGGTCGGAAGACAACTGTTAGAAGTTCTTAAGAGAACCGACCATTTTCCACCATCTGCCCCAGAAAAGAGAACATACCCTTCTCTTAGAGTCTGAGGATAAAATCAAATCAACTATCGACTGATCGACAAGGCGGCAGAGAAGCTCGCTGTGAAGCTCAACATCAACAGTGTAAAAAGGCCAGATAAACTGCAAAGGATCAGGAAACTCATCTATGAGAAGTATGGTCAAACTCCTCAGCAGAGCAAAAATGAAGATGCAATGAGAAGACATGCAAGGCAACTGATGATTTTTGTATATACTCTTTTATCTTGTAAGAATCAGTTGTGATGGTCCCAGTAATGAGTATCTGGTGTATGGAGGGGGGGGGGGGAGAATACACCTGTAGCAGTTTTTGTTTTGCTAAAAGTCTTTTCACTGTGTTAAACTGCTCAGGTTAGTTAGCTCGACAATTGGAAAAGTCAATTGGAGCGGCTCTACAACCAAGTTGCTTAGTTGGATCTGATCACACTGTTGGGGGCATAGTTGGCTCCTACGCCTGAAGGTCAGCTCTATGCATCAACTGAGGTTTTAAACAGTTTTGCATTGCGAAAGTTGGTGGCGTTTAGACTCGTTACAAAAACTGAAACCTTTGTGAAAATGGGAAAGGTCAAGTTCCCAAATTAGTGTAGTTTGTAAATAATGCAGTTTGTATGCTAGGTCAGTTGGTTATGAAACTGAAATTTAAATACTAAAAGTAAACACGGAAAGTAAAGTACACAATATTTTTAACGTTTTTCAGAGATTGACCTCCTATGTCCACAACTTCCTTTTCGGGGAAGTAATCCACTAGATAAGCTTAAGCGTGCTTACCAAATGCCCCATTTGGTTTCTGGGTACCAAGAAAACCTAACCAGTTCGATTATAGGTTCGAACAAGACTTTACAACACTTTTCCAGAAGTGTATAGCCTGGGTCTTAGGTTCCGGGTTCTAAGGGACCTAGTCTTGGAATCTCGATTCCAAGGGACCTATTCTTTGATTACGGGTTCAAAGGAACCTGGTGACTTTGTTTACGGGTTCAAAGTCAGACCTAAGGGTTAGGGGTTGGGGATTTTCCAACTGGGAAGCCTTCAACACTGAGGGTAATAGAGGCTTCGATCTAAGGCTTCGGACTCGATCTTTTGGGAGAGAGTACGGTCAGACACAATATAAGCAAGAACATATACTCTAGAGTCGATCAAAGAAGGGGCTTTCTGAGAAGCTAGATGGAAGAACAAGAGGAGGTATGAACACTCTACTTCGACTGGACTTCGGCTGAGGTCTTCTTTCTTGGAGAGAGAGGTGGTCTGTTGTTGCTACTAAACTCTTGATTTTGTCTCTCTTGGCACTTCTGTGTGCTTGTGTCTGCACACGAGCTTTGGTGTGGAGATCTCTATTTATAGAGGGAGATCTAACTAGCCGTTAGAAAGAGTCATTTAAGCTCTGCCAAAAGTATGGCACTCCATCTGCTTTTCTGGAAACTTTCCTAAAATGGAAATTGCGAGCGTTGCTTTTTGCACGTCGTTGTTGTCGGTCCATTTATGGTATGTTCTCTAGCTGACTTGTGCTTCCGAGTAGATTCAAATCTTGACTGCAACTCTTCTGTCTTCAACGTCTTCAAAGTCTTCTCTTCTCCGCTTTGTGACGTTTAACTTCAACACAACTTCTCTTCACGTTGGAACTATATGCCTTTAGTTGCGTGGGTCATTGAGGAGTCAACTGAGTTGTTGTCCAACTGAGTCCGTGCTTCACCTGAGGTTGAGGTCTTAACTGAGTTTAGGTGTCAACCGAGTATTGGGTCTCAGCTGAGTTTGGATCTCAGAAGAGTTTGGGCCTCAGCTGAGTTCATCACGAACTTCCTTCTTTAGTCCGGCTTTCTTCTTCTGCTTGAAACCTGTAAAGATAAAATTCCTACGCTCAAACAGTGAGCTCTAGCTAAGATCAGACTAAAGGCATTCATCTACTCGGTTGGGACCAGTTGGGATTTTGGAATAGTTCGAAACCTTTTACTAATTTTCCCAACAAGTTGTAATGTAATCTCCTCAACTTGTTATCCTCTAATAATAAGTTGCTAGTTTTTGAAAAAGATTGTTAAATCATTAACTCTGCTTGATGACTACCATCTCGTGGTCCAAGTTTGAAGTTAACTTATATTTTTTTTGTACAAACCCTTTGATTCTTATAGACTAGAACTCAGTTCGTCTTTGAGTATAGGTGGTGTCAGTTTAGGTTTTGGCATCATCAAAAAGGGAAAAATTGTTGGGAAAATTAGTAAAGGTTTTGAAATCTTCCAAAACTCAACTGACCCCAACTGAATAGATGAGCCATCAGCCTGAAAATAGTTAGAGTTCACTGTTTGAACGTAGGGATTTTATCGTTACAGGTTCAAACTGAAGAAGTCAGCTATACTGAAAAGGCAGTTCAAGTTTAAGATGGTCAGTCAGACCATAACTTAATTTCCTCCGGGACAGAACCATGCAATTCATGCATGTCGAGCAGTTCTGTCGATGTCAGACGTCCATAAGTCAAGGAAAGAAGACTTGGAAGATGGAGGAAGAAGAAGAACTTTAATTTGAAATTCAAATCTACTCAAAGTACAAGACAGGCTGGAAATTTCCTAAAATGGACCGACCGCAGAGACATCCATAAAGTAAGGCTCGCAAGTGTCATTTCAGAAAAGTTTGTAGAGGAGTAGGTAAAGTGTCATGGTTTATGACAGAGGTCAAACAGCTCCTTCCAACGGTTTTTTAACCTCCTCTCTATAAACAAAGGTCTTCACCATTGCCAAAAGATGACTGAAACCACGCTCAAAGATGCAAGCATTCAAAACAAGTAGTCTTCTCAAGCAAGAAATCGAGCAAGGGTTCGAAGCAAAGTTGCAGAGAGTTTTCAGTCCTCCTCTTTAGCTTACTTCTAATTTTCTCAAAGTCTTTTTCTTTGATCGAGTTCGATGTTTTAGATCTTGCTTTTTCTAAGTAGATTTTCGGTAATAGATCGAGTCTCTAAGCTTTTGAAAGAAGCCTCCACTTTTTTAAGTGTTGAAGGCTTCATAGTTGGAAAAATCCAAACCCTTGTTCTTTCGGTCCCTTTGAAACTGGAATCCAAGAAACTAGGTCTCTTAGAATCCGTAATCTAAGATAGGCTTTACACTTGCCCGTAAAAGTGTTGTAAGGTTTAGTTCGAACCCACAATTGAACTGATTAGGTTTTTTGGTGCCCCCAAACACCCAACGTTTGATAAGTACACGTAAACGTATCTAGTGGATTACTACCCCGAAAAGGTAGTCGTGGACGTAGGAGTTCATCTCTGAGCCACGTAAAAATACTGTGTTGCTTTTATTTCCAGTATTTATATTTCAGCTCCCTAACCAACTGACCAAACATAAAATTGAGTTTACAAAATCTACACTAAGTGTTTGCAAATTGACCTTTGCATTAAAAGAATTTCAGAAAAGTAACGAGTCTAAATTCCACCACATTCCACACTGCAACTCTTTGTAAAACCTTAATTCGGACTTCACGGTTAATTCTAAGTCCAAGAAGCCAACTGCGTACCCAACTGAGTTACAGCTCATTGAGTTTCACAGTTGTCGAGCCTCATGAACTAAGCAAGTTTAAACTGATAGAAAAAGTTTTATAAAAATTACTATTGGTGTATCCCCTCATCCACAACTAGAATTACCTTGTTACTTGGCTTAATTAAAATAATTAAGCTCCTCGCGGCGATGCACACGTGCATGTGTCTCAAAGTACCTGTTGCGACAATTGCAATGTGGACGTGCTTGGCTATGGCGGATGGTGAATCGGGTGGAGCGAAGCATTGTCCTCGTAGGCTCAATAGTTTTGCCGAAAAGGCCACGAGCATCACAAAGGTTCATCACAAGAGAGAGCATACTAGATTCGCCTTGTTAAAGTGTTTCTCCTATATAGATAACAACAAATATCTATGTTTCCAGTGGGGAAAAAAATCACTTTCTAAATCCACAAATTCCGGTTAATTTGCGCGAAATTAATTATGATATAATGTTATTTGTAATCCATTTTTCCAAAAAATCTTTTCATTTCTTTTGACTTTTTCCAATTTTCGTTTCTTTCTATGTATGTATACTTCTTTTCTTTGTATATATATACTTCTAGATAGACTTCGTAAATTGGTAAGTGGAAGCAATGATTGCTTTTTCTCTTTTGCAGCACTTGCTTCTCCTCCAGTCCAAGCTAATTGGTCCAAAATGTATCGCCTTCGGACGGACTCCTTGATCTTATCATTTTGTTTGTATTGGTAAATCCACATTTGGTCCCTCTTATGACAAAAATATATAGCATTTCACCATGTTTTATTGTCATTTTATGTCAATCCTGTATTTTTTTTTTTAAGACGAGAGTATTCTATTTGCTGAATTGTACGACACATTCAAACTACACAATAGATACTAAGAAAAATTAGGGCTATAGAAATTTGATCTAGTAAGTAAAGTTGAGATGTTTGATCACAAGAATATTTACAACATCTCTCAATCAAATATATCATTTTCGATGGGATAATGTGTGTGCATTTGTATGTATATGTGTGTGTTATGTTTGTGAGAGACCGTTCGATCAGATCATATGTCCGTTTCACTAGTGTCTCATTATTTTATCCATTCATTCAATACTTTTAATTATCAAAATAAAAGAATATTATAATATAATGAACTATAATTAATGTTACCTCCGACTCATTCTTTTTCTATCGTTTTACACTTCTGTTTAATAATTGTGCACAAAACATATGGGACACATTATCAATGAGACGGAGATAGAAATGGCCATGGTTCGGTTCTGGTTAAGAATCGGGCCCGAAATCGGTGGTTTTCTATTTTACTTTTAGGGAACCAAAATCGAACCGCCGAACTCTTCGATTTTGATTCCAAACCGGAACTGCCGATTCCAGTTCAGGTTTGGTTCCTCGATACGGAGTCAGGTTCAGTTATGCTTATTCTTTTTTCATTTTTGCTATTTTTTGTCCTTTAATGGTAATTTTATGCATTCTAATTTAACATTTAGGTCAAATAAATATGAATTATGAGATAAGCAAAGATTAAAATGTTAAAAAAAGGTGGAACCGACGGTTTGGAACCGAAACCGGCTATTTTCGGTTTGACATTTTTGGAATTGGAATCAAACCACAGTCAAGGCTATTCATGGTTCCGAACTAGAACGGGTGGTTCGATTCGAGTTTGATTCCGATAGTTTCAATTCTTTTGACCATCTCTAAACGGAGGGAGTGTCTATCACTAAGCATTGAAGTTTAAAAAATCTATATCAAATTTTTTAGTTATGTATTTTGCTTGTTGTTTGTCCTAGTTTTGTTTTATGCATTTATTTCTTATATTGATAAATGTAATACTCCCTCCGTCACCGATAAATCTTCTTACGAGGGAGTGACACGGAAATTAAGAAAAAGATTGTTGAACTGGTTATAAGTGGATAAGAAGTAGTTTAATTTGTTCTGAAAGGAGAAAGGGTCCCACATTTATTGTAGTGATATATTAATTAATTGAGATAGTGATGGGTCATGTGTGATATTTTTGGAAATAAGTTGATAAAGTAAGGATAAAGAGAGAATATTTTGTTGTGGGGTAATGTTCAAAAATAGCTAGGAAGATTTTTAAGAGGACACCCTAAAAAAGAAAGATAAGGAGATATATCGGGGATAGATGAAGTATTATACTCCATCCGTATACGAAAAAGAGTCCTACTCACCCCTTTTTTTGTACACCAAAAAGAGTCTTATTTCACTTGCGCTCAACAATATCTCTTATTTACACACACTTGCCATTATTGGCCCGACTTCACTTAATTAGCCCAAAATTCATTATTCACTAGTTAACTACTAATGACCCAACCAAACACTTCACATAAGCCAGCCCAATTTGTGCAACTATCGGCCTATTTTATTTCTTCCCCAAAATAAACCCTAGATCCATCACATCTTCTTCTTCATTCTCTCGCATCTATCACCCTAAATCGAAGAAAATCGATCTCCAATGGCCACTACATCTCTTGAAACCCAATCTTCTATGGTCGTTGCATCTGAGTCAGTCTCTCTGTGAATTGAAAAAGCTCGATCTCTCCATCCCAGTTCCACCATCTGCCTCTCTCTCAGTTTGGGGCTGATACGGTGGTGCCGAAAATGGGATCTCAATAGGTGAAGCATGATCTTTCCATCCCGATGGATAGCTTCCACCATTGGCCTCTCTCTCAATCTGGCGATAATACGATGGTGACGGAAACGAGATCTCAATTGGAGAATCTCGATCTCTCCATCCCGATGGATAGCTTCCACCATCTGCCTCTCTTTCTCAATCCGGGGTTGTTATGGTGGTGCTGGAAACAGGATCTCAATCGGAGAATCTTGATCTCTTTTTCTTTGAGGATCTTTCTATTCCGAGCGACACACTTTTCACTGATTCCTACCTATTTATGGGAAATATGGACTAATTCAGTCGACATTATGCCGGAAATGGCATTCGTGACAGTCGATTGTCCGCTGCTGCCATCTAAGACACCCTACTAGTTAGAAAAATGATTAGTTAGACTTTGTGAATCTTCACTACCAGAGTCTGGCTATGAGGCATAGTTGGCCAGCGGTGAAGTCTTTCCCGATGAAGAACCCCGACCATAGAGGAACTTAACAGCACCATTGAGCCAGGAGTGGTATCTGCAGATTCTAGGGCTTTTTTACTCTAGTGTATTGTCTCTCCTCAGATCAGGTGATTGCGTTCTGATTTGTATGATGTTATTTTTGAATAATGAGGGCTGGTGATTCCATTACCTTTACCTGTGATGACAATTTGTTTAATTGTGATTATTTTTGTCTGAGGTTTGTGATAGAATTCTATGATGAATTCTTGTGATGGTGATGCCTATGTTGTGAAATTAACTTTTCTCATGGTTGCCTTGTAATTTGATTGGATTGATATTAAACTTGTGCTGAGTATGTGAGCTTTCGATGATGAATTCTTGTGCTGGTGATGCTTCTGTTATGAAATTAACTTGTCTCATGGATGCCCTGTAATCTGATTGAATTGATACTACACTTATGCCGAGTATGTGAGCTTTCTATAATGAATTCTTGTGCTAGTGATGCCTCTGTTATGAAATAAACTTGTCTCATGGTTGCATGTGTTATATGTGTGATGACAAAGTTTACGATTATCTTTGTCTGAAAAACCTAATAGAATAAGATACTGTCTTTTGATTTAGAACTGATACTGCATTTTGATAAGAACTGATACTGCACTTTGTTTATTTTTGTTTGCTTGGGGGTTGTTGATCGTATTATATTGATGCCACCACTAGGACAATCTGTAACCTAGTTTTAGAGGTTGAAATAGGATAGTTATAAAGTCAATGATGCAAAAAAAAATTTTAATTTCATAAAGCTGAGACTACATTGATTCAAAAAATAACTAATCGTTTAATGATTGTATGGCTCTAAAAAAGCCAAGATCATTGACATTAGTATCCGGTGAATTGGCTGGGTGGCACACAAGTTGAATGTTGAATCCATTAGACTGTGCTACAGCTCTGAAATCTGGATCATTATTGTTAATATGTGGTTTTGCATTATCTTATTATATGATTATGTGTTTGCTTGCATCTGTTGACCACATGGCTTTAATGATTGGTATCATCTAAAACTTTGAAGGTTTGTCTTAATAAAAAACTAAGTGATGAATGAACTTGATTCTGATAGTTAAAAGAATTAAGAATAAAAACTTGACATGTTGCAGAAGGCATTGCTTCATTACTGCCTTTATGATTGCTTGAACAGGGTTGGTTTCCATGGTCTCTTTCTCTTAGTTCTTTGAATGTCTTTGAGCTGGCTCCTCATAAGTGAATGGAAATACACTAAACTTGCCATCAAATATAACTTTCCTTGTGCTGTCAATTATTTTTTTAGAAACCATACACCCAAACATGATTTTGGTAACGAATCTTTTTTATTTGCACGATCTAATGGCTCAATTTCATCTGCTAATAGGTAATACCTATCATTGGTTTCGGTTAAGTTGAACCACTTTTTATCTATATGTATGGTGTTATACATGTATTGAAAATGTATTTTTTTTCCATCTTGACTTATGCAACTAAGCTGATTTAGGCTAAATTTCAGTCCATCAAGCATATTTGTAGGAGTAAAAAATGGTTTAATAGCATTTGTATGTGGCTTGACCTTTTTTTCTTTAGTCCATGTCTGGACTAAGTCTTTACTAACACCAAGATTAATTGCAAGCTTTCTAATGCTACCTCTATGCAAGACTGACATGTTTCTAACCTTTTCTTCATAAAAGCACCTATTTGTCTTTGTGTTTTGAGCCTTTCTTCATTGATATTATGTGGACAGGTTTTCTCAAGTATTGTTGGACACTTGCAGCCTTCCAGATTCACCAAACAGTCCTCAACTCAAATTTGAACTATGTAGCTTCTTTTTTGGCACCATGTCAAAGAATGGAGTTGCTGCTATTTCGGAGGAGCCATTGTGCCACGTTGTTGCGTTCTTCCTCAGTTAAATTTTGCCTACTTCTCAAATCTGCCATGTTTCAACTTATGGCATTTGTATTTGTGGAACTCTTGTACTGAATTTTCGGAGTCTTGAATGCTCTATTTATTGTTGTTTTGAATGAGGTAGGAGTAGCTTAATCCCCCCCCTCCCCAAACATTTTTTAATCAAATCATAACTTTTAGTAGGAAATTTGAATTCAATGAAAAATTTAGTTTTTGACACCAAACTCTGTGCAGGAATTTTTAATGCAATTATCTCTATAAAATAATCTCAATTAAATGTTTCAACCATGCAAATGCAAGTGTTAATTTTATTAAATTTGCTGCGAAACAATCTCAATAAAATAAGCATTATGTTTGAAAATTAAATCTGCCACCACATTTAGTACAAATTAATTCTACCATCACATTTATTATTGCACCCTATTTTCAATTCTTCCGCCACAATATTAAGAGTAAGGAATGGCACCAAATGAGACACCAGATGATAAGTGGGTATAAAATAATCAAAGGGAGATGAGAAGAGAAAGAGGGAAGGGACGGTTAAGAAAGGGAGAAAAGAAAGAGAGAGTTGTCATCTTTTTCCAACCCCTCACATGTGCAAGAAAACCAATGATTGCACCTAAACACATTTGGTCTCTCCCTTATGAAATTGATCAATGCATGGCTTTCACTTTTCTACACACCCACTAACACACTCAAGTCAATCCTCTCATTCCCTCTTTATTACACCCACTAATTATTCATGTTCATCTTCTTCACCATTCATTTCTCTTTCAAGACAAGACTCCATCACCACTATTTCCTCCACCGTTTTACCACCACCACCACCACCACCACCACCACCATTTCTACACCATCTGAGAGAGTATAAGGAGATGAAAAGAAGATCAAGTAAGTATCTAGAATGGAACGAAAGGAAAAACACTTAAAATGAGAAAGAAAAGGGGGGGAGAGCTAGGTATGATACTTGATCATCATTATTCTCCTAGGAAATGAATAATATATGACGTAAATGAGTTTGCATGTTAGAAATGAGAGCATGAGGGAGGCCAAGAGGGTCATAGCCTTTGGCCCTCCTAAGTTTTTGTTCGTTTCTTGCTTGAATCTTTGAGATATAAGTATTTCTATGTTCTATGTGTGTTTTAGATAAATTGCATGTTATGTTTTGCCTTCTACTTGATATATTTATGTCATAAGAATGATACATGTATAGATCTAAGGCTATATGTTCGATTTATGAAGCTTGGTGTTCAAAATTGATAGATCTACAAGTGTTACAAATATTTAGCATGTTTTTTATAAAATCGATTTAGGGCAGAAGGCAAACCCCTATAAAATGAACTTCGATTGCCTATAAATTTTATCATAATGTAGTCCTAAATGTCTTCTACCACATATTCAAAATTCAAAATTTTTCATTGAGTCACAAGCCCTCTGCATACTAAACTATCCCACTGCCCTGTTTTGGAACCCATTCTGGACAGTTTCTAGAAACGAGATAATATCTCCTTGATTCCTCAATATTCATGTATTATTATTTTTATCATCATAAAGTAGACATCTCAAGGTTTCCAAAGACATAAAGAAATCAGTTTATAGTTGAGTGAGTCGCCCTCTATGAATTTTTGAGTTTGATCGATATGCAGCCACTTCCAGAAAATTTTCAGAAAAATAGTTGTTCTTGAATCTGCCCAAAAATGCGATTTTGATGAGTTTAGGTGTTCAAAATTATTTTTGACGCTTAGAATTGTTAACTTGATCACTTAATAGTATTGTGTCAAAAGGCCAAGTCAACCACATGTCATTCGTTATTTTTACGAAGCCAGTTTGAGTATTTGCACAAGGAAATAATTTTCAGAAATAATTTTTATTATTTTTATTGCTTAACATATTTTTCATGAATTAAATTTTTTTCCAGAATATAATTATTTATAAGTTAAGAATATGATTTATAATTTATTGGGTTTATTAAAAGTACTTTTTAAAGTATAAATGTGATTATTTTTGAAAATAGGCTCTTATGCTAAAGTGTTCGACTTTAATAATTATTTACTTGTGAGCTAAAGGTGTTTGGCCCAAATTTCAAAATTTGTAATATATTTGCATGTGAGCTTATTTTAATTGCTAAGTATTTGGGCTTTGGCGAGGTTTTGTTATGTGAGTCAAATTAAATGTTGGGTTGTCTTATGATCATTTTTTAATAAATTGTTAAAAGTCCAATGTGATTTATTTATTGTTTGCACTTATATATGTTTGGGCCGTTGGCCATACTTGTATAATTAATTAAGTTGATTAATTAAAATTAGTCAAAGGTCCAAGATAAATTAATTAACTTAATTATTAATTAATTAATTGATATGATAATTAACATCTATTTATATGACATGATTTGATTAAGCATGTTGATTAATTATTTATTTTGATAATTAATCATGATTAGATTAATTACCCAAGCTCAATGACATGCTATTATGTGATCAATTGTTTATGACTTAGCTAATGATGATTGTTAATTATTAACTAATTTAAATGATGCTTTATGTGCTTAATTGCTGAAGTATACATGTTCAAACACATTAATTAATTTCTTATATGACATGATTGAAGATGTGAAATATATGCATGACGAAGCTATCGTTTTCACTTCGCACAAATAAAATTTATAACTCCTATGCCCATAGTAGGCGGTAGCCAGCGGTAAGCAGGGTCGAACCCAAGAGAATTGGTGTAGTCTTTCTTCCACGTAACCGGTGTTACAAATAAGACTTTGGTCTGAATTTACTTGTCTTGATCAACAAGCACTGAAAAACAATAACTGGAACTAAACAACGAATTGATCAATAATAAACGAGACTTGGACTAAATTTCGAATCAGTGATCATCAATACTTCTTACTCGATCATGGGCACAATGATTTTCAACTGCACTCTTTTACTACACGGTTTAAAGAATAAATTAATTAATGCCCTTATGGTCACGAAGTCACAGCTATGAATACTTTATTCTTATATCTATCCCTTGAAAATCGAGTATGCCATAGACACTCTAGACAAAACTCCTCTCTTGATCAATACACTTACGAAGACCCTTCAGTAGGTGTACTTCCCAAGAGGCATTAATTCTTATTAGACCCAAATCAACCAAAAGATGCCCAAGACATCGACTGCTCTCCAATACTTAATATCTATTCGAGCACAAGAGACACTCTTGTGTTGACCTCGACTCTACTGGTGACCTAGACTCCTTAACTTATTGGTGATCAAGCAATGAGTTACCTTGCCCAAATCTAGTATTAAGCCCTAAGTATTTGATGAACCCATATTTGTGTCAATCTTTTCTGGTGTTTTTCTTTTTCTTTTTAGTCTTTATCGAGTTAAAGTGTGTTTTGGAGGACACAAAGTCGAGAGATGGTGTGGAGGGAAGAACAAGTGGGATCTTAGGCAAAATCGGTGAAAATTTGTTGTTGAGATGTTGAGATGGCAATACAATGCAAATGGGCATAGTATTTCTGCACTAGTTGTTAGTTGTTGGCTTGAAGACAAGACCTTAGTTGTTGACTTACGTTTTTGAGCAGCAACCTTTTCTAGTTTAATTTCAAGTATGATTTCCCTTATATATTTTGTGTTTTCATTTAAGATTATGTCTAGCTAAATTTATTGTTTGGGTTGGATGTAGATGACATGATCTTAATTACTAGTTCTAAACTTGTGAGGTCGAATTGTGTAAGTTCGTTATTTGATTTTATTCCCGAAACACTAGGAATAATTCTAGACTTAATTGATATTGACATATGCTTGATCACCATCTAGATATTGAGATTAAGTCATTAACAGGATTTGGGATTAAACTCGAGAGAGTCTCTCGTGCCCAAGAAAGTAAAAAGTGTTGGAGAGCAATCGGTATTGACCTACCTCTTGATTGTCTTGGGACTGTTTATTCTTAATGCCTTTTGGGCAACATCGTTACTGAAGTGTCTTCGTGACTTTGTTGATCAGAAGAGAAGATCTTGCCTTCTGGTCAAGATATGTAAAATTGGATAGACATAGGTTTAGTGTGTTTATATCGTGACTTCGTGACCATTAGACTATAAACTAATCTTTGTCTTAAACCAAGTAGTGAAATCAAGTAATTGAATATCTTTGCACCAATGAACGAGTAATAAGTAATTAGGATCATTGATTGGAAATCCCAATCCAAACTTCTTTGTTATTTGATATTTCACTTATTGAGTTACAGGATATTGAGATACATCTCGACCATAACCCCTTTTGCTGAGTACTACCTAAAGAGCAGATCTGCGCCAAATTCCTTGGGATCGACCCCACTTGCCATTAACTACTACCTTGTTGGGCAAGAGGTGTTTTATAAATTTATTTGTGCAAAGAGTGTAACGACGACCCTTCGTCAGTATTTTGAAAATAAAAGAACACGACTTATTTAACACACTTTGGCCTCACGAATAATTGAAGTTTCGATTTATCACTT
Organism: Schizonepeta tenuifolia; assembly: GCA_029490685.1. Taxonomy (NCBI): domain Eukaryota; kingdom Viridiplantae; phylum Streptophyta; class Magnoliopsida; order Lamiales; family Lamiaceae; genus Schizonepeta; species Schizonepeta tenuifolia. Next base: position 38,515,043 of record CM055956.1, read on the forward strand.
CATCTCATCCATTCCAAGTTTAAAAATTAACTAAACATTAAAAATTGAACTCGATTATATAAATCATAGCAAACATAATTAAAAACTGAATAAGAACTGTATTACCTAAATCAAAATAGTACTTGTCTTGGCCAAAACGCCAAACAGAAAACGTAAAGCAATAAGTAAACAGAAATAAAAGCTTTGCCCGTAGGACTTATTTTTCTTCCTCACCAAACTCTCAAGACTGAATGTTAAAACTAAACTATGCTGGACGGCGTGCTTAACAGAGTGCATGCCGCCATATTTATTGACGTCGAGATTAGGTTAAGTCGTTCCCTTCATGGGCTGGAAACCTTCCTTCCTTGGCCTTCTTTCCTTCTTAAGCTCAATACCAGCGCATTAGATTTCCTTCCTTGTTGAGTACTACTTTAATTGGCCTCTTCTCGATAAGGATGGAAGTGTCCTTCCTTATCATCTTCCTTGGCTCCCAAGTCTAATATGTTTCCCTATGCTTTGCTCGTTCGCTTTGGTCTCAGCAGCTTCAGTCTTGCCCTCAATGCGTATTGCTCTGGGTACTCTACTGCTTTGGCCATAAGATTATGGGGAGGTACACTTTCACCTGTAGCCTTGCTCAAAATGTATCCCTTCATGCCCAGCTACAGACTTTAGCACTACGCCCATATTGCATCGTATCATTGCCCAACGCCAGAAAAGCAGTTTTCCACCAGATTATGCCAACAAATGCACCGGTTCTGCCCTGCACCCACTTCTTCCTACTTGTTTCCTCCTAGACACTTAAAGACTCGAAAAAAACACACAAAGGACAAACAAAACGACACTAAAAATTGACACAAATATGAATTCATCATGCCCACACACTTTAATCATGCTTGTCCTCAAGTGTGTAGATACAACTTGCCCAAGACTCAAAACACGAAAATGACGAAACTAAAACACAGACTCGACTCAAATTCAACACATTATGGTCATTGGTCAAAGCAAGCAATCATAAATACAGATCAAGTATTGCCATCAAATAGGTCAAGATAGAATCAATGAGCAAGTTAGGATATTCCTCACATTACTCGCCTCTCAAGTGTATTGGGCTAAGTGCTTACACTCTTGACCAATATTAACATCGACTTTCCATAGTCTTGCCTACCTTCTACATTCTCTACTCCAATAAGCATGATCTAAACACTTATCATTAGGAATTTTATTTGGTTATAATGGGGCTTAAGGCATAAGGTAGGAAACATTTTGGAACTAGCTATGATCAATTCGAACTCTGTCCTGGGCAAGGTCTATTCCAATTTTTTCATTCTCTTTCCAATAGCTCCGAGCCTTAGCACACACTTATTTTTCTAGGATTTTTCTATATTTTTTTTAATCTTTTTTTCTTTTTTTTTTCATCTTGTGTTTTTTAACAACAACTCTATACTTAGGCATACAAAGTATCCTTCAAGAGTCAGGTGTTTAGCCCAAGATAGTGTACCCCTTTTCCCTCTTTTCATCCCTCATCTTCTCTAGACCTGAGTTCTCATGACCGGGACGGTTATAATTTTCTGTCTAATTTTTAAGTGCATAGAAAGAAATCATTTCAAGTTCGAGGGGACTAGTCAAAGGATAAACATAGGGTAAGTCATTTTAGGCTCTGGGCTAAATGAACAAAAATATGCCTAAATCGTCTAAGTGCATTGATCAAGTTATCCTAGCTTCAACGAGAATGCACGCAAGTTCTAGATCATCCAGTCTCTTGGTCACATCTCACATAAGAAAGAAATAATACTGCATATGATATCTACAACAATTTAAAGCTCAAATCTTCACAAGGTTGCTCATAAATTAATTCCGTCCTACCTATCCACATACGGCGTACTTAATCATAGCATAAATCATACTTGACCTTGACCTAGACCCTAATCATGCTGATCACAGACTTAACATGAACACAATTAAACACAACACTCACCCCTACCCAGACACTTTACTTTGGGCAAAGTATTTAAGGTGGTGGTCAAGATACTAACACAAAACAGACTCTTAACAATTACAAGGACCCTACCCACACACTTTGCTTCGGGCAAAGTGGGTAATGTCACGACCTACAGACACAAATTTGGGAAGAATTTCGAATGCTTTCACCACACAATTTGCATAGCAAATTGTGAGTGAAGGCAATATTCGATCCTTCCTGACCAACAAACACAAAAAAAAAGCTAAAACACCAAAAACGTACAACAAAAACAAACCTAACTAAGCTAAGTAACAAATAAGGGAGGAACACAATTAAGAAGAAGATTCAGGTGGGTACCTAAAATTTTGGTGGGCGAAATAGGCGCATTGTTCGTCGAGTAGTTCCTTCAGCATTCTCTCCACCCGCTCCATCCTGGGCATATCCTTCTCAACTTTGGGCACGGCAGCATCAGCTCTTCCTTGGGTAATCGCAGGCATCATCTCATTGGCAGCTTTGACCTCAACCTCTTTTCCCTTGGGCAGATAGTCAATAAATACTATCTTGCCCAAGGGGTCTTCTCTGATGTCCTTCATCCGCTTAAGAGCCTCGAAGTCGAGGTGCTTCTCCTTCATCGATTTGAGGTGAGACATCTAACCATTAAGTCCATCTTCTAGGTATAGACTGTGATCCAGTGCCCACAGGAGAATCGCTGCCCAGGCTTTGTAATAACTGTCCTGATGTGCTCTGCCAAGAATGACCCAAAGTTAAGTCGGACCTTGTTCTTCATTTCCCAAAGAATGTAGAGCTCCTTGTTGGCCACAGAATTTCCGCTATCTAACTTGCCATAAAGATTGTAGAAAAGGATGCGGTGACAGATCCTGAGGACATGACTCTTAAGCTGGTGCCCTTTGTTTGCCTGCGATTTGAACGATTCGCCATTCCCAATCTCCATCCATGTTGCCTTTCATTTATCTTGCTCATGACTCGGAAACCCTCGTTCCGCATTCTTATACTCTGGCTTCTGAGTATCCTTCACCCCAATCTTGCCCAACAGCTGGTTGATCTCATTGATGGACTGCTCGTATTAAGTGCCCAACAGCTTGAACTGGATGGCCATAGGCCCACTCTCCGGATGGATTATCAGCTTCACATCGTTGTACATCTCCCTAACCAACTCCTCATAGACCACCACTGGCCAGTCCAAAAACCTTTCCCATCCTATGCCTTCGAACAACTGCTTAACCTCATCCCAAACCCCCAATTCTTTGTACAGGGCCACGTCCAGCACCCTAGGGTTTGTAGGCTGGATGGGCTTCTTCTTCCTTGTTGTGCCCACGCCAGCCTGCTTTTTGCCCTTGAAAACACTGATAGGGGCCACATCGAACACAGTAATGGCCCCTTTTCCTTCTTCGTTGCCCTTAGAATGGGATTTGGCAGAGGACTTGGTCGGATCAGCCAATTCGATAGACTCCTCTTGCCAAGTTGACTTAGCATTGGAGGCCTCTGTCCTGGCCTTCTTCGATGGGGTAGCAGCGACCACTTTTTCCTTCTTCGCTGCTCTCTTTCTCCTTACCAATTGCTTCGCTGGTTCCTCCTCCTTATCTCCTTCTTCGTTCTTCTCGTTTTGCCCTTCCTCCGCCACAACACTCAAACCTTTCCCCTTCGAATCATTCTGCCCTTATTCTCCATCTTCTCCCACGGTCACTTCCTGCTCATCGGTTAATATCAACTCGACATCCACAGGTGGTGGACTGTCGGTAGCCATGGACAACTTGGATGTGGTTGCTGGGACCAGCTCCATAGGTGTGCGTCTTTTGGTTTTGTGTTTCGGTGGTGATTGTTCAAGGTCAATGTGTGTACCGGAGGGAATTTTGTTAAGTTTGATCTTGTTTCGGGTGGAAACCATAATGAAGAAAGAAGAATGGTTTTAATGGCGGAACAAAGAAATGAAAGAGAGGAGAGGGGAAGTTGGAGAGTTGGCAGTTTTCTGAATAATAAGAGAGAATAAGGGAGAGGATGACGTGAGTAGTGGATGTAGAGGGGTGCGGCTTTTTAGGGTTATGACACAACTGACACGCGATGTGACAACTTTCTCCCCACATCACGGCCAACACCATTCATACTCTTTCCTTCTCAGGCACCACTCCGTTCCTAATGCCCATGATACCATGCACTATGCTCAACAAACAAACATGCAAAGAAAATACTCTCCCTTACGGTTAACTCTAAATTACGTAATAAAATAAACTTAATGCAACTAAATTTTTTATTTTTTTGGTTTTTTTAATAAATAAATGAAATATAAAAAAAGAAAAACTTGCGAAACAGGAAAAATAAAGAAAACAAAACATACCAGGTTGCCTCCTGGTCAGTGCCCCATTTAAATTGTCCTGGGCATGACGACATGTACTTTGGTCATTACTCTTCCTCGTCAGGGAATCCAGACGATTCCCCAATTTCCTGCTTCTCATGCCAATAATATGCCTTGATCCTTTGACCATTTACCTTGAAAATTTTTCCACTCTTGGGATCCTTGATTTCGATTGCTCCATTGGGGTATTGGGCTTGAACTTCATACGGACCTACCCACTTGGTAGATAACTTTCCCGATTTAAGTCTAAACCTAGTTTGATACAACAACACTTGTTGCCCAAAGTCAAACTCCTTCTCCTTGATCAATAGATCATGAGTTTTCTTCATGCGTTCCTTGTAAAGACTGGAATTGTCATAGGCCTGAAGCCTTATTTCGTCTAACTCTTGAATCTCCAGCTTCCTTGCCTCGCCTGCTTCATTCCAATCAAAGTTCAACTGAGCTATCGCCCAATAGGCACGATGTTCTAACTTAACAGGCAAGTGACATCTCTTCCCATAAATCATGCGATAGGGTGACATCCCAAATGGGTTTTTATATGCAGTTTGATATGCCCATAGCGCGTCATCCAGGCGCATGCTCCAGTCCTTCCTTGTAGTGCCCACTGACTTTCTCAAAATGGTCTTGATGATACGATTGGACAACTCAGCTTGCCCATTTGCTTGAGGATGATAAGTAGTAGACACACGGTGGTGAACCCCATACTTCTCGAATAAGGTGGTGATTGTAGCATTGCAAAAATGTGAGTTTTGATCATTGATGATAGCTCGAGGAACGCCAAACCTATTAAAAATTTGAGTTCTTAAAAAACTTGCAACCACCTTCGAATCACTGGTTTGTAATGCTCGAGCTTCCACCCATTTTGACACGTAGTCCACCGCCAAAAGAATATACTGATTTCCGCAAGAGCTGGGCAAAGGACCCATAAAGTTCATACCCCATACATCAAACACTTCTACCAGGAGGATTGGCATCATGGGTATTTCATTCTTCCTTGTTATATTTCCTTCTTTTTGGCATCGATCGCAACTTTTGAAACATTCATAACTGTCCTTAAACAGCGTTGGCCAATAGAAACCACACTCAAGTATCTTTCTTATTGTTCGCTGGTGCCCAAAGTGACCTCCGCATTCCTTGTTATGGTAGTGTTCTAGTATACATTTCTGCTCTCGATCTTCGACACATCTTCTTATGATTTTATCAGAACATTCTCTCCATAAATAAGGTTCATCCCATACATAGTACTTACTTTCCACCTTGAGCTTGCTCCTTTGATATTTCCCATACTCCGCCGGCATTGCCCTAGTCACTAAGTAATTTACCATATCTGCGTACCATGGTTCGTCTTGGGCATAGCTCAGATGTTCATTAAGGAACATCTCCTTGATCGGGTTACCATCTTCTTCTTAGAGTATTATGCTCAAGTGAGATTCTGGGCACCACTTTTATCTTTAATCTCTACATCAACTTCCTGCAAAAGAAGGATCCATCTAATTAGTCTTGGCTTGGTCTCCTTCTTTGTCATCAGGTACTTCAGTGCGGCATGGTCAGTGTAAACTGTGGTTTTACCCCCAAGAAGATAAGAACGAAACTTCTCAAAAGCAAAGACCACGGCGAACAACTCTTCCGTAGTTGCATAGTTGCATTGGGCAACATTCAACGTTTTCGAGGCATAATAGATAACATATCTCTCATTCCCCCTCTTTTGCCCAAGTACGACTCCCACAGCGTACCCACTTGCGTCGCACATGATCTTGAATGGCATACTCAGTCAGGGGGTTATATGATCAGTGTCGTGATCAAGTTGTTTTTCAAGATATGGAATGCCTTTCTGCACTCTTCATTGAACTCCTAAGGCACATCATTCTGTAGTAACTTGGTCATCGGTTGAGCTATCTTGGCAAAGTCCTTCACAAATCTGTGATAGAATTTTGCATGCCTAAGAAACCCTCTTAATTGCTTAACAATTATGGGATATGGCAGCTTCCCTATAATGCGATCTTGGCTTTATCCACCTCAATACCTCTTTCCGAGATAACATGCCCAAGGATTATCCCCTTCTTGACCATGAAATGGCATTTTTCATAATTTAACACGAGACTCTTCTCAATGCATCTTCTCATGACTCTCCCAAGATTCTTAAGGCAAGTGTCGAAGTCTTTTCCATAGATGGTGAAATCGTCCATGAATACCAAAATGCATTCCTCAAAAAGATCAGAAAAAATGTGCATCATGCATTGCTGGAATGTGCCCGGGGCATTGCATAATCCGAATGGAATTCTTCTATAAGTAAAGGTTCCAAACAGGTATGTGAAAGTTTCCTTGCCCTGATCCTCTTCGGCTACCCATATTTGCATGTATCCAGAATATCCGTCAAGGAAACAATAATATTGATTACCTGCGAACTTTTCCAGCATTTCATCGATGAAGGGCAAAGAAAAATGGTCTTTCCTTATCTTTTGGTTTAGCTTCCGGTAGTCAATACAAACCCTTCATCCAGTTTGTAGTATCACGGCCACCATGTCTTTTTTATCATTTTCTACGACCTGAATTCGTGACTTCTTGGGCACAACATGTACTGGGCTTACCCAACGACTGTCTGAAATCGGATAGATTATGCTCAAGTCCAGTAGTTTCAGAATTTCCTTCATGACAGGGTTTAGCCTTCTCTGGGGGTCTCTGGCCGGAACTGCATCATCTTCGAGCAGGATGTGATGCATGCAATCCATTGGGCTTATGCTCTTGATTTCAGCTAACGTCCATCCTATTGCCTCCTTGTATCTGCCCAGGATTTCACATACCTTTTTCTCCTCATTGTTCATATGTGCTGAATTGATGATCACAGCAAGGTCTCATTCTCTCCTAGGTAGGTATACTTCAAGTGCTTGGGCAATACCTTCAACTCCAGTTTTGGTGCCCGTTGTAGTGAAGGCACCAATCTATCTTTGGGTTTCAATTCTGAATTGCTAAGTTGCTCAAAGCCAGGATACACATTGCCTTCGTTTCTTACATAGCTCAATTCCTCTATCCCTTTCTGGTCGTAATCCTCGCTATCTTGACCAAGATCTTGTTCAATCTGTTGCTCTAGAGTCTCGATCCCTCATACTCCTCAATCACCTCATTGAACCATGCTTGCAGAAAGTCGTCATCAAGCTCATCATGGTCATAATCCTCAAGAAATTCGTCTTCTTCGTTTATCTCTTCAATATCTTCCAAAGTGTTGGTCATTTCCATTTTTCTCTTCAAGCAAGCAGAGGCTATTTACTGTCTCTATCTCTTCTTGCTTGTTCTGCCTATAGGCATCAAACTCCACCACTTCACCTCCTACTTTGATAGTTAGCTTCCCTGACACACAGTCGATCTGTGTACTTGTTGTTCTTAAGAATGGTCTTCCGAGCAAAATCACAGGGTTCTTGGTCGTTTGCCTTCCCATGTCTAACACATAGAAATCTGCAGGAAATATTAAATCTCCTACCTTGACCAAGATATCTTCCAAAATTCCATCCGGGTAGACCGTTGATAGGTCTGCCAATTGGATTACGACACGTGTTGGGGCCAGGGGTCCAAACCTCATCTCATTGAACATGGCCTTGGGCATGAAATTGATTGATGCCCCCATATTGAGCATTGCCCTTGGTATCATGGTCGTACCTATCGTGCATGGAATAGCGAACATCCCTGGATCCCTCTGCTTAATGGGCAAGTGCGGATTCATAATTGCAGAGACATTTGACATGTGAAACTTTGCATCATCAGGATATTTTGTCTTCTTTGTGCACATCTTTCTTAAAAACTTGGTGCACTTGGGCATTGAGCGTAATGCCACCAACAAGGGGATATTTATTTCCACCTTCCTGAAGACTTGAAGCATCTCATTAATCTCTTGTTGTTCTCTTTCACGGGCAAATCTCCTTGGATATGGTGGGGGAAAACCATTGGGCTTGGTAATGGTCCTCTTGGCCAGTAACATGGCTTCTTTTACAGCTTTAAGGGACTCGAGCATTGCCTCATCTGCTTTTGAGCTGAAGATGGGATTCTCTTTGGCCATAATGGACTCCTTTCGCTTAGATTCCAGCTCGTGTTGCATCTCATCCAAATCGCCTGATCCCATCTTGGTCTCCTCAATCTTCTTAGGTTCGTTAGTTGGTACTTTGGGCACCATCTCAAGTAGTGCTCTTCCACTTCTTAAGGCGACAACATTGACCTGCTCCTTGTTGATCTCTACTTGGGCAGAGAGTCACCCACTCTTCTCCTCTACAAGTTTTGATAAGGTCTGCGTGATGTGAGTCAACTGTTCCAGTAGATTATTAGACGTCCCTCTACTTTCTATTTGAGAATTTTCAAAATCCTTACAGAATCGGTCGAGGGTGTCCTTCATAAATTCCCCCCTGTTCTGTTCACGATGTGGGAGAACATATGGTTGTTGCTGCTGTGGGCAGGTTGCTGAGGTTGTTGATGTGGGGGTGGCATTTGGTAATTATTATTACCGTACCTTAGATTCTCATTTTGGCGATATCTGAAGTAGTTATTTTGCCCATAACCGAACCTTTGTTACCCAGGAGATCCTTGCTGGTTTTGTCCCGTAGCTTTGACTTCTTCTTCTTCAATGAACCAGTTAGGACAATCCAAAGTGATGTGAGTCATAGCTTGACACACTTTACACATTTTTATAGCTTTCCATATAGTAACTTCTTTCCCATCCACCTTTTTGCTCAAAGCTTCAATCTTATCATCCATTTTGGCCATGAGATCCTTCATAGTGTTGACCAAAGCATCCTTATTCCCTTCGTGGTCATGGATATCCCCTCTGGGAATGGCATCTTCATCTCTTGATTGCTCGGCCATGGCAGCTATTTTCTAGAACACTTCAGCTGGTGATTGATCAACTATTCCTACTCCACATGCAGCCATAATCCATTTTCTCTATGATGCTCGCAATCCACGCATAAAATACTCAACTAGGTTGATCTCTTCAATCCTGTGTTGTGTGCAATGTGACAACATCTTCTTGAATCTTTCATAGTATTCATATAGCGTATCATGTGTGCCCATCTTGACTGATGAAATTGCATTCCTCAAACTTTCGATGTGACCAGCGGGAAAGTACTTGTCTAGGAATATCTGTTGCATCATTTTCCATGTATCCATACTTCCCTCAGGCAGGGTATAAAACCATTCCCTTTCCCCATCAAGTAGTGAGAAGGGAAACGTGAGTAGCCTCACGTAATCATCGAATCTCTCATGAGGATCAGTGACCCTCACGGTGTTGTATGCCATCTCAAAATTTTGAAGATGGGTTTGTGGATCCTCCCCTGGATGATTGTTGAACTTGGGCAATATCTGGATAAATGAATGCTTAAGCTCCCAGTTTCCCGTGATTTCAGGTAGTTTTATGCTTGAGGGCTTGATGCCCTTGTCATCAGGGAACATGATCTCCTTAATGGTTCTACTTACCATCTTTTCTACTGGTTTGGATTCCTCACTCTCTTGGTCAGAGTAAGAATCGTCTTGCTCAACTTCTTCCTCGCCTGACAAGCTAAAATCGCCTTCAGGTTCGTTTACTTCGCTTGCTAGAGTCTCTTTCCTCTTCTGAGCTCGTGATGCCCTAGCTTCACGCTCAGGATCCTCAACGTAGATCAACTGTCCTTCCGTCGCTCTAGTCTTGGGCATAAGCTGAACCAAAATGTGAAGATTAACTATCTTGGAACCAGTTCCCCGGCAATGATGCAAATTTGACGAAGTTGTCATTTGCACATCGCGCAAATAAAATTTATAACTCCTATGCCTACAGTAGGCGGTGGCCAGCGGTAAGCAGGGTAGAACCCAAGGGAATTGGTGTAGTCTTTCTTCCACGTAACCAGTGTAACAACTAAGACTTTGATCTGGATTTACTGGTCTTGGTCAACAAACACTGAAAACAATAACTGAAACTCAACAACGAATTGATCAATAATAAACGAGACTTGGACTGAATTTCGAATCAGTGATCATCAATACTTCTTACTCGATCATGGGCACAATGATTTTCAACTGCACTCTTTTACTACACGGTTTAAAGAATAAATTAATTAATGCCCTTATGGTCACGAAGTCACAGCTATGAATACTTTATTCTTATATCTATCCCTTGAAAATCGAGTATGCCATAGACACTCTACACAAAACTCCTCTCTTGATCAATACACTTACGAAGACCCTTCAGTAGGTGTACTTCCCAAGAGGCATTAATTCTTATTAGACCCAAATCAACCAAAAGATGCCCAAGACATCGACTGCTCTCCAATACTTAATATCTATTCGAGCACAAGAGACACTCTTGTGTTGACCTCAACTCTACTGGTGACCTAGACTCCTTAACTTATTGGTGATCAAGCAATGAGTTACCTTGCCCAAATCTAGTATTAAGCCCTAAGTATTTTGGGAATAAAAGAACACGACTTATTTAACACGCTTTGGCCTCGCGAATAATTGAAGTTTCAATTTATCACTTCATCTCATCCATTCCAAGTTTAAAAATTAGCTAAACATAATAAACATGAACTCGATTATAAAAATCATAGCAAACATAATTAAAAACTGAATAAGAACTATATTACATAAATCAAAATAGTACTTGTTGGCCAGAACGCCAACAGAAAACGTAAAGCAATAAGTAAACATAAATAAAAGCTTTGCTCATAGGACTTGTTTTTCTTCCTCACCAAACTCTCAAGACTGAATGTGAAAGCTACGCTATGTTGGACGACATGCTTAACAGAGTTCATGCCGCCATATTTATAGGCTTCAAGATCAGGTTAAGTCGATCCCTTCATGGGCTAGACTCCTTCCTTCCTTGGCCTTCTTTCCTTCTTAAGCTCAATAGCGTTGCATTAGATTTCCTTCCATGTTGAGTCCAACTTTAATTGGCCTCTTCTCGATAAGGATAGAAGTTTCCTTCCTTATCCTCTTCCTTGGCTCCCAAGTCTAATCTGTTGCCCTCTGCTTTACTTGTCCGCTTTGGTCTCAGCAGCTTCAGTCTTGCCCTCAACGCACATTGCTCTGGGTACTCTACTGCTTTAGCCATAAGATTATGGAGAGGTACTCCTTCTCCTGTAGCCTTGCTCAAAATGTATTCCTTCATGCCCAGCTACAGACTTTAGCCCTATGCCCATATTGCATTATATCGTTGCCCAACGCCAGAAAAGTAGTTTTCCACTAGATTATGCCCACAAACGCACCTGTTCTGCCCTGCACCCACTTCTTCCTACTTGTGTCCTCCCAGATACTTAAAGACTCGAAAAACACACAAAAGACACAACAAAACGACACTAAAAATAGATACAAATATGAATTCATCAATGCACGTGTTAATTACATAAAATATAGTATGAATAATTTACATGAGAAATAATGTGACATGCATAAATTTAAGATATGACAGGTGAAGCATGACATGGCATATATGATACGAAATGTTTTCAAAATCAATTTTGAATAACAATTTAAGATGTATGCTTTCAATAAAGGATCATTGATTCGATTTCTCTAAGTTAAAACCTCATGACGATGCCTTGATGGATTCTCAACTTCAAATGATAAACATCGGGAATAGGTTGACCTTTAGGTTAATAATAGACCAATTAACCATGTTTAGTATCAAGTGCGTAAGACCAAGTACTAGGGATGCAAGAGGATACTTCACATACGAAAAGGACAAGAGGTGTGTTCCTCTTTTCAAACTGTGGGTTATAATCCCCACGGAGGTAAAATTTCGGGTTATTAAGCCCTAACTACTTTTCTATGAAAAGTGATATGAATGTTAAAATGTTTTATGCTTTCTGCTCGTGTTTACCATTATGAATGTGCTTTATGTCAATGTTATTATGTTCGGACTTTGGACTCGAACACCCCAATATAGTGCACATATGTACATATGATGGTTTAGGAGTGGGAGTGACTCCCCACTCGAAGAACCGGAGAAGGTAACATGGTAGGTGAGTTTGTGCCGGCAAAAGGTATGTTAAAATGGTTTTACATATGCTTGGGATAAATGTTTTTTAAAAGTTATCTCATGTTGGGAAAATTAACAAAGGTTTTGATTCACCCCAAAATCTAACTGACCCTAACCAATTAGATGAAGCCATCAGTCTGAACTTAGATAGAGCTCACTGTTTGAGCGTAGGGATTTTTCATCTTTTTAGGTTTCAAGCAGAAGAAGTTAATTGGTCTGAAGAGGCAAGCTGATTAGTCGAACTGAAGCTCACTTGACTCCAAAGTTGATCCATGCAGCTCAAGCATGTCGAGAAGGTGTGATGAAGTCAGACGTCATAAAGTCAAGAAGAAAAGACCTTGAAGACAGACAAAAAAGATGAGTTGAAGTTCGAAATTCAAATCTACTCAGAAACTCAAGACATCCAGGAAACTTTCCATAAATGGACAGAACAAAAGGACTTCCATAAAGCAAGAGTCACAATTACCATTTTAGAAAATGTTGCAGAAGAGTAGGTGGAGTGTCATACTTTTTGGCAGAGGCCAAACGTCTCTTTCTAATGGCTAGTTTACCTCCCTCTCTTTAAATAGAGGTCTCTCCATTACAAGAAAGAGAGAGAAAAGAGAGAGTGAAGAGACGCACAAAGAAGAAGAACCAGTAAGAGTAGTGTGTCAAGTTCTCCTCCTGTTCTTTCTATCTAGCCTCTCAAAAAGCCCAGTTTTTGATCGAGTCTAGATTTGTAATAGTATCTTACATAGATCTTAAGCAGATTCTCTCTTACAGATTGAGCCTCTACGCCTTAGGAAGAAGCCTCCACTGTTCTCAGTGTAGAAGGCTTCATAGTTGGAAAACCCCCAATCCCCAAACACGAGGTCTTTCTTTGAACTCGTAATCAAAGAAACTAGGTCCCTTAGAACCTGCAATCTAAGACCCAGGCTTTGCTCTTGCCCGTAAAAGAGTTGTAAGTTGTACACTTGTCCGGAAAAGTGTTGTAAGGTTTGGTTCGAACCCATAATCGAACCGATTAGGTTGTTTGGTACCCGTAAACCAAGCGGAATATTTTATAAGCACTCCTAAGCTTATCTAGTGAATTACTTCCCGAAAAGAAAGTCGTAGACGTAGGAGGTTGATCTCCAAACCACCTTAAAATACTATGTCGTTTATTTTCCAGTATTTTATATTCAGTTATCTAACCAACTAACCCTTGCACGAAACAAACTTTCATTCTGCACTAAAATGCTTTAGGGAGCTTGACTTTCCCTCAAAAGATTTTCAGTTTTGTAACGAGTCAAAAACCCACCAACTCGCAAAGTTAGAAACTCTGGTTAAAACCTTAGTCAGCTTTGATCTTGACTAAATGAAGCACTCCAGCTGTCATTTACAGTTGTCGAGCTAGCTGAATTGAGAAATTCACCAAGACTTAAAATTGATTTTTGTTAAAAATCTTTGCTATTGTATTCTCTCTCCCCCCCCCCATACACCAGTTACTCGTTACCAGGACCATCATCTCCCTTGTATATGAGATGAGCATGTTATATCTTTCAACTGTTTTGAGTAAAACATTTTCAAAAGGGGTACAACCTCACTGAGTACCAAAAGTAATCAGTCCAAAAAGTTTTCTTTTCAGAGCTGGTTAAGTGAAAGACAGGATAAAGGTGTGTTGGCATCGAAGATATTTTTGATGACGATCACTCGGATCACCATCTACCATTTTATTCAAATGTATGTTTGTATTTTAATTCAGGTACAAACTTATGGACGTCTATCTTTCTTTATGCTTCGACTAAACCAATCGTAATTAGTCTCAATCAATGCTTCCGCAGTGCGGGGTCAAAGTTCTCATACTTTGACCCGTAAATTGGAGAGTAAACTAGACATCTGTGGCTTTGTTTTGGTATAAATTTCATCCCCTGTTTAAGAGTTCTCTGTTCTGTGCGAACTCCAGAACCACTGACTTGTGCAGAAAGTTTCCAAAAACTTAAATTCTTAAGTTGAATCTTTTTTAACTTCATTCCTTGTGAACTATTAAGTCGTTATAAGTTATCGACATCCTTTATCTACTGACCTAAGTGTCGAGTAATGAGCGGAGTCAGTTTGTAGACGAGAATTTATCGAGTCTCATTTATTAGTTAATCAAAAGAAATTAGTAAAGTGCAAAGGCCTAAAAGACTAAAACCAATTTCGATTTCCTGTTTCTTTTATCGTTGTGATCAAATTATTTAAGTTTGTTTATTTACGATAAAAGGAGGAAGTCAGCGCCAAGGATAGGACGGAAGATAGAAGACGGAAGCTCGTATTATAGTTCTGTAAACAGTAAGGTGGGCTTTTCTATATACGAAATAAAATGAGCAATGCTCGAAAATCTTTATTTGCAGCTTTGATAATTGTGTTTTCAACGTGATAATCAGAGCATGAAATATTTGTTTTATGTGAGTTCTCTTATACCCTACTGAGTTAGCCGACCTGCTATCCATAATTATTAGTTAGCCGACCTGCTAACTAAAATGATCGGACTTTAAGTTAGCCGACCTGCTATCCAAAGTTAGTGTACACAGTAGTCGTTGTGTGTGGAGCCCTGTTGAGGGGTGGCCAGCCACGGTAATAATTATTGGGCAAGATTGAACGTAACATCTGAGAAAAATGCTTGCGCAAGCTATGTTGTGAAAATGAGAAAGAAAATATTTAGTAGACACGGGTATTTATTGAAAAACCCCGATGTGCTACAGAAATGAGATGTTTGATTTATCTATACTTATTATATGTTTTCGGCAACGTGCCCTTTAATTATGTTTATACTTAGCCCTACATATGTTTTATAAAATGTGCAGGTTGAGTGACAGGAGCGGCGGTGGTTGATGTTGAGTTAAGAAGTCATAATTAGAATAAAGCACTTGTATCAAGCTTTATGCTTTCTGTTGCCAATCTTTTTGAAGTTAATATATCTATCTGTTGGGTCTAAACCCGTAAAATGAAATCAGTTCCTTTTTGAACAACTTGTCGAGTGATCCTCCGAGATCAACTCTTTCTTTTAAATGAAGTCTTGTTCATAGAAGTTATTCTGTTATTAATGTCTGTTTATTCGTTCTTACTTATTCATCCCCCTTCTTCCCCGCTTCTTTAATCGAACCTCTAGCCGCACCCCGGCTTTGCCGTCCCTCAAAATTTGGGGCTGTGACAGAGTGGTATCAGAGCAATCGTTTCTGCTCTGCATACGAGATTCCTTTCACTAGTAAGGTGGAGTATCTGCATATACTCTACACTTGAGTCTTCTTTCAAGTAAAGTTAAGTCGCAACACTATGTTAAGAGTGTAGACGACAACTCAACCTCCCGCTACGTCGACTCAACCAAAGAAGAAAAGTAAGGAAAGAATTTTAGAAGAATAATTTCTTTTAAGAAGAAATTTTGATTAAGTATGAAAGTATGATTTGATTAAAGTATAAAAGTTATACTTTGTGATATGATGTAAATTATGTGAAAGCATGAATGCTATACTATGTGAAAGTATGTGAGATTATGTGAGTTATAATTTCTTTAATCAAAATATTTTGTTAGCATGAGAATTTAGATGAATTCTAAGGCCTTCCCGATTCTTTGAGAACATAGACGTTCTAAGAAGCGTTGGTTCCAAAATTTCCAAGAAACGATCAGATCGGAAAGGACAGAATAAAGGGAATCAAAGAGAATAAACGAATGTCACCTGCGTAAAGTGACATGAACAACAGACTCGTTGGAGTCGACTTGTTTTTGAAAATGAAAGCCGTAAGAGTTTCCTTTTAAGGAAATAAAATAAAGAATAAAAAAAAGAATAAGAATAAATAAGTTGATGAGTTAAAAAAATGGAAAGAAATCGTTAAGAAATTTTCTTCAAGGAAGAAATAAAGTGAGAAAGTAAAAGAATATTAAGTAAAGGGATGAAAGTGAAATCTTGAAATTTTTTTTTTATGTGTGATTGTTTGAGTGCAATTTCTTGAAATTGCTAGATGTTTAAGATAAGTTGTTAAGTGGTTTAAGTATTGCAATTTGAATAATGGAATATTCTAATTGTAATTTAAGAATTCTTTAAGATATGTTAATTACCCTACCAGTTACTGATCTGTGTTCTCTTAAAACTTTGTAGGATGGCTGCTACACGTATTACGGCTCGGAAGAGTCGACCTTTGAGACAGCGTACAGTAGTAGACAAGATCTTAGACGAGTACTACGACTATGAGGTGGACCCGAATTATGACATCGGGCAGTTGGTTAGTGACTTCGCTGCACGCTTCTACGCAGCTCGTCACTTTGTGTCTGAGCGTCAGGCGATGGCCGATTTGACCGTACGGCTGCCCGACGAGTGGCACGGTTAGGCTCATGCCATATCCTGGTCCCACATCGCACTGATCATCGATGACCCCGAGCCGATCAGCGACTTCTCTTGTTTTGCCCTAGCCATACATAGGCAATTCTTTCATAGTCGGGTTGGGTGGACTATCCCTGTTGAGGAGCACCTTCCCTACCTTCACATTCCGACAGAGTCTGTGCCCAAGTTTGAGCCTGAGTCGTTAGCCCTAGACCCTGTTGGAGCTGCCGCTAGTGCTTTCACCTAGTGAGGGGTTGGTTCTTGGAGACGAGTACTTAGAGAGAGACGCAGAGCTGGCTGCGATGCTAGAGTTACCATCTCCTTTTACACCACTTGAGGAAATTTGTGATGAGTGGACGAGAGTCCGGGGACAGTTTGAGGCGGGGCCATCCAGAGCCCGTTCTGCAGAGGTGTACGCATCTAGTTCACTTCCTGAGCACCTTCTTCCCCTGAAGAAGCGTGCAGTAGTATCCAGTTCAGACTACTTGGTTTCAGACTCCGAGAGGACTACTTTTGACGTGCCTTCACCACCACCACTTACACTTTTGGACAACACTACTTTGAGGGTTGACGAAGCACTTCAGCTCGTCTTTGGTTCAGACTCTGAGGAGGAGGATTCGATGGAGGACAACCCCGAGGAGGACCCCGAGGAGGACCTCGAGGAGGATCCTGAGGAGGACCCCGAAGAGTTGCAGGCCGTAGAGGGCAGTAGTGACTCGACAACAGCTTGTTGAGCAGAGTGTCTTAGATGCGTAGTAGCAGTAGTAGAAGTTCTTTTTGTCTTGTAAATAGTCGGATCAGTAACCATCCTTTTGTAGTACTCTATGCGGATACGAAGTTTTTGGGATCATTTCCGTTCTAGTACTTCCAGTAGATACGGAGATGCAACTTGTTAGTGCACCCGGTATATAGATAGGCAGTTAGCCTAGTTTAGACTAATCATAGCCTAACCTTTTTGTATAAGTCCTTGTTGGAGGCAAAACTAATATTCTTTTTGACGTGTATATAATATATATATGATGACCCGAGAGTGGGCTTTGATCTTATGAAAAGTTTCTTCTAAGTGTGATTAGAAGAAAAAGTTTTAGATGAAT
The DNA here is from genome assembly GCA_029490685.1 of Schizonepeta tenuifolia. Taxonomy (NCBI): domain Eukaryota; kingdom Viridiplantae; phylum Streptophyta; class Magnoliopsida; order Lamiales; family Lamiaceae; genus Schizonepeta; species Schizonepeta tenuifolia. The sequence goes on from CM055956.1 coordinate 38,532,756, forward strand.
ATTCCGGTTTAACCAAGATGTTAAAAGTTTAAAGAGCTAAGTATCGAAGCTATTATCTGTTTTCTTTTCCCAACTTGAACAAGGGAAAAGGGTTAGTAAGTAAAAGAAGGCTGAAAAGTAAGGTGCTAATGAGAGTTTTGTTCTTACAGTTTCAAAGAAAAAAATGTTGCCGAGAGTAGTTAACAACCGAGGAAGACCTGGTAGGCCCAGGGGACATGGTAGACGTCCAGCACAGAATGAAAGGGAGGAAGAACAGGAACATCATGATACCCCACCACCACCATCACCATCACCACCTCCACCACCACCCCGTCGTGACATTGAGGACTTGTTCCTTAAATGTAACCCACCTGTGTTCAACGGATCTGGTAGCCCAAGCGATGCTGAGCTTTGGGTGCGATCTATCGAAAGGATTTTCAAACTCCTCAGATGTACTGATGAGGAGCGACTACTGTGTGTCACATTCCAGCTTTCCGGACCAGCTGACTACTGGTGGGAAGCTCGGCAGAAGGTTATACCCGCGGAACACCTAGCTCGTTATACCTGGGAAGAATTCAAGGAAGCACTGTATGATAAGTACGTACCTAAGACGTATAGAGCTTAGAAGGAGGCTGAGTTCTATAACTTGAAACAAGGGAAGATGACAGTCACGGAATATGACACCAAGTTTTGTGAGTTGTCAAGGTATGCACCTGCTCAAGTGGATACCGAAGATAAGATAGCGAAGAAGTTCCGTGGGGGACTGAAACATGAGTTTGGAATTGCATTAGCCAGTCATGGAGGACTGAGCTACACTGAAGTTTTAGGGCGAGCCCTAGAGATGGAGGCCGTAGTGCCTGATGAAAGAAAAACAATAACAATCGCACCAGCCCCAATACAGAATCAAAACCGAGGCTATTACAACAACAATAATAGCAATTACCAAGGGAAAAGAAAATGGGAAGGGGGAAATAGCAGTGGCTATAATCAGAACTTTAATAACCAAGGGAACCAAATGAGTGGTAATCAGCAAAGCTATCAGCAGCCTAACCCGAATAACAATTTTGGCAAGAGGCCGTGGCAAGGAAACAATCAATCAGGGTTGTTTTTACAAGGAAATAGACAGGCAGGGCAAGGGAGAGGAAATAACTAGCAGAATCAGCCACAAGGACAACAGAGGAATTTCAACCAAGGAAATAATAACCCAGGGAGGGTTACCATTCCTGTTTGCCCTAAGTGTAATACGACGCATCCCGGTGTTTGTCAAGTAGGCATGGGTGTTTGCTTTAACTGCGGACAGAAAGGGCATATGAAGAGGGAGTGCCCGAAGCCACTGCAAGCGGCAGGACAGAACCAGTATGGACAGCCCCAGCCTTTGAGGGCGATTCAAGCACAGCCGCAGCAGCAGATGACCCATCAGCAGTTCCAGCAGCACGCTCAACAGCAACAGAATGCAAGGGCATATGCGATCAAACAGGGTGCGCAGAATAAAGGAAAATGAAACCTAGCAGGCATGGGTAAACTTCATAATATCCCTATCAAGATACTGTTTGATACTGGTGCGTCGCATTCTTTTATTGCTGGTTCGTGTGCGGATAACCTAGATATCAGACCTATACAAGCTGAACACACTATGAGAGTAGCTACTCCTTCAGGAGTGATCACTACTTCCACGCATGTTTGCTCTAACCTAGAATTAGAAATTGGAACTCTTAAGATTAAGGCGAACAATTTGAACGTTATGATAATGTGGGACGTAGATATAATTTTAGGAATGGACTGGTTGTCTGAGAATTATGCCACGATTCTCTATAACGAAAGGAAAATCTCTTTCCAACCACCAGGAAAAGAACCGACAGGATTTCATGGGATTGCAATGGGCAAGAGAGTACCGATAATATCAACCCTACAAGCCAAGAAGTTGATGAAGAAGAAGGGTTGCGCAGCTTATCACGTATACCTAGTTGGAGAACCAGGAGCCGAGAAGACCATTTAAGATGTGAAAGTTGTTAACGAATAAGAAGATGTCTTTCCAGAAATATTACCTAGTTTACCACCCGACCGTCATATAGATTTCTCGATTGACTTAGAACCAGGATCGGCCCCCAAATCGAAAGCCCCATATAGAATGGCGCCGAAAGAACTAGAAGAGCTTAAGATCCAGCTGCAAGAATTGTTAAACCTTGGATTCATTAGACCGAGTGTTTCACCTTGGGGAGCACCTGTTTTGTTTGTCAGAAAGAAGGATGGTTCTATGAGGATTGTGCATAGACTATCGAGAGTTAAATAAGATCACCCTTAAGAATAAGTATCATTTGCCAAGGATAGAAGACCTCTTTGATAAGCTTAAGGGCGCGGGAGTCTTTTCAAAAATAGATTTAAGATCTGGGTACCATCAATTGAAAATCAAACCCGAGGACATACCTAAGACTGCATTCCGAACTAGATATGGCCATTACGAATTCCTAGTTATGCCATTCGGTTTGACTAGCGCTCCCGCAGTATTCATGGATCTCATGAATCGAATCTTTCACCCATACTTAGACAAATTTGTCTTAGTATTCATTGACGACATTCTCATTTACTCAAAGAATGAGAAGGAGCACGAGGAACACTTGAGAATAGTCTTAGAAACGCTTAGAGCTGAGAAGCTTTAGGCCAAATTCAGTAAGTGCAAGTTTTGGCTAAAGGAAGTAATGTTCCTTGGACACATCGTATCAGCAGAAGGCATCAAGGTAGATCCTGCCAAGGTAGAAGCAGTACGCGATTGAAAATCGCCAACAAGTCCTAACGAAATTACGAGTTTCTTAGGTTTAGCCGGTTATTACAGAAGATTCATCGAAGGATTCTCTACGATTGCTAGACCTATGTTGCAACTATTAAGGAAGGAAAACAAGTACATATGGACGGACAAATGCGAGAAGAGTTTTCAGACACTCAAGGAGAAGTTAACCACAACACCGGTGTTAGCTCTGCCAGAAGCGAATAAGGAATGCGTGGTCTATACAGATGCTTCGAAGAATGGATTAGGTTGTGTTTTGATGCAAGATGGAAAGGTGATAGCTTATGCTTCACGACAACTTCGACCTCACGAAGTTGAATACCCAACCCATGACTTAGAACTAGCAGCCGTTGTGCATACTCTGAAGATTTGGAGACACCATCTCTATGGTGTTAGGGTTGAGATTTTTACGGACCATAAGAGTTTGAAGTACTTTTTCGAGCAAAAGGAACTGAACATAAGATAAAGACGATGGCTCGAACTAGTAAAGGATTATGATTGCGGAATCAACTATCATCCATGAAAAGCAAACGTGGTAGCTGACGCCCTGAGTCGCAAGACTCCAACCAAGTTAGGATGTCTCTTTGTTGAGGAAGAAGCTCTTGTACGAAAATTTGAGGAAATGGACTTAGAAGTGCTCGATGCACCTCAAACGATAACAAACCATATAGCAGCACTCGTAGCTACACCGGACTTACGAGAAAGAATCATAAGTGCTCAGAGAAAGGACGAGTCCATGGAGAAGCTTCGACTAAGGATAAGAACGGATAAACCGGACGGTTTTTCCGAGGCACCACATAATGCGATTTTGTTTGAAGGCAGACTTTGTATCTCAGAAGATGACAAACTGAAGAACGATATCATGAGTGAGGCTCACGATACGCCATATACAGCACACCCAGGGAGTACGAAGATATATCAAGACTTAAGAAAGAATTTCTGGTGGAACGGTTTAAAATGAGACGTTGCCTCGTTTGTAGAAAGATGTTTGGTTTGTCAACAAGTGAAAGCTCTACACCAAAGACCATATGGATTGTTACAGCCATTAAGTATTCAAGAATGGAAATGGGAGGATATAGCTATGGATTTTGTGACAGGTTTGCCTAAGTCAAGAAGAGGAAACATTGCCATCGCGGTAGTTATTAATAAACTCACTAAATCAGCTCACTTTGTACTGATTAAGATTACCTATGGGTCAGAGAAGTTAGCACACTTGTATGTCCGTAAGATTGTACGTCTGCACGGAATACCAAAGTCGATAACATCAGATAGAGATGCCAAATTCACTTCAAGATTTTGGATCACGATGCAGAAAGAGTTGGGTACCGAACTTAACTTTAGTACCGCTTTTCACCCCCATACGGATGGACAATCTGAGAGAACGATTCAGATACTCGTTGATATGTTAAGAACGGTAGTATTAGATCGAAGCGCGAATTGGGAAGATATCTTACATTTAGTTGAATTCGCGTACAATAACAGTTTTCAGGCGACGATAGGAATGGCGCCTTACGAGGCTTTGTATGGAAAGAAATGTAGATCACCACTTTATTGGGATGAAGTAGGTGAAAGAAAGAACCTAGGACCCGATGCGGTCAGTGAAATGATCGAGATCATTTGTCATATTAGAGTTAGAATGAAAGAGGCCCAGAGCCTACAGAAGTCTTACGCCGACGATCGGCGAACCAATCTTAGTTTTGAAATTAGGGATAAGGTTTTCCTCAAGATCTCACCATCCAAAGGAATCATTAGATTCGGCGTTATGGGTAAACTCAGACCAAGGTTTATAGGACCTTATGAGATTCTCGAAAAAGTAGGACCTGTTGCTTATAGATTGACCTTACCACCAAGTCTAGGAAGTGTCCATAACGTGTTTCACGTATCTCAATTAAGAAAGTATGTTTTTGATCCTAAGCACGTAATTAACCAGCAAGACATCGTTCTTGAATCTAACTTGAGTTATGAAGAAAAATCATTAGCGATCTTGGATCGAAAAGAACAAGAGTTAAGAACAAAGTCGATACCAATAGTAAAAGTGCTATGGAATCACCATGGATAAGAAGAAGCCACGTGAGAACTCGAAGAAAAGATGAAGGAGAAGTACCCTTACCTTTTTAAAGAAGGTATGCAAATTTCGGGACGAAATTTCTTGTTAGAGGGGTAGGATGTAATACCCCAGATAATTATTCCGTCATTAAAATAAAAATTTAATTAATAATTAAGGTTTTGCACGCCTAAGTTAAGGATTTTTTATTCTAAGACCGTTTCTGAAAATAAATTCCAGAAGTCGGTCGAAAGACTACTGTATTAGGATTTTCGCGTCCGATAGAATTTTTGTCCGAAAACTCAGATCGAAAAACCGTCAGGATTTACATTCACTTTTTCTTTGATACAAGTTCACCGGAGAAAGTCTGTTTTTATGATTTTTCCGGGCGAATCTTAGACTGTCTTATCCCGACTTTTTATCGGATTTTGAAAAACGAATTAGGTTTTCCGAGTATGTGATTTATTTCTAATCTAACGGACGAATTAGATTTTGTCGAATACGTAACCGACTAAGAATTTATTTCTCGATTATTATAATGTCGTTCTAGACCCGTAATCGAGATATTTTCGGCAATTAAAACACACCCAAACCGCCACCTACACCATGAGTCATCCTTTTGTTAGATATTTCTTTACTTTATGGAATAATAACTACATGAGTCATCTCTCTCTCCCTCTCTCCCCACTCCATCCGCCACCTCTCATCATTCTCTCTCCCATTCTCTCTCAAATCCTCCATTGAAGTCATCTCCTTCAAGCTTTTCAAGATCAACAAGTCTCTCGTCTACCGATCGATCTTACATCCAAGATCATATTCGACAAGGTAGGCACTTCTTCTACATTATGAACCGAACAAAAACTCGATTCCATCAACTTTATTTTTTCGAAAAATATGGAATGAAGTATGATGATGAACCTTTGTTTAATACATGTTATAGTATGTTTAGGAATGATTCTATGGATGAAATCATGAAGAAATGAGATGTAGTATGTATGTGGATGACTATATAATTTGAAATTCGTTAATGACATGAGTATATGGTTTACGTATTAGTGATTCTAGATAGATGATGATCGATGTTGTAAAATTGAACGAAATCGGAGAACGTAGGATTTTCGCTAAGAGACGAAGAATCGTCGATAAGTCGAGAATGAATAATGATTTAGGTCTATGATTCGAATATATGATAATCTTGCTAGTTAATGATCGTAACCGTAAAATTTGAACGAATTCTAAGAAGATTGGATTTTTAATAAGAGACGAAGAAACGAGATTAAACGTCGATAGAAAAGTCGAATAAGGAAAACCAATTTGATATTAATGATTGCTATTGAGAAAGGAACGATATTGTAGTTGAAGACATTTCCATCCGAGATACGAGATGTTATGAGTTATAGTTAATAAACGAGAAGTCGAAATAGAAATTGAATTTGAAATTCGAATTGGTATAGTAATTGATTAGTTAAAAAGGATGAGGAATTATACGTCGAGTTTGTAATCAAGAAATGAGAAGGGGTTCGTCATAAAAGATATTTCATAGTGACTGCCTTAAGATGGGAATTCAGTAAAAATAAAAGTGGAATAGCATTAATCGAACCTAGGGAATCGTGCGTCGAGTTTTATCGAGCATTAGGGTTTCGCGCGGACTGTTTTGCGACATTCCACGGAAACTGTCATAACTCGTAGCTCGCTTAACGAAATCGAGATCCGTAAATTGGAGAGTAAACTAGACATCCGTGGCCTTATTTTGGTATAAATTTCAACCCCTGTTTAAGAGTGCTCTGTTCTGTGCGAACTCCAGAACCACTGACTTGTGCAGAAACTTTCCAAAAACTTAAATTCTTTAGTTGAATCCTTTTCAACTTCGTTCCTTGTCAACTATTAAGTCGTTATAAGTTATCGAAATCCTTTATCTACTGACCTAAGTGTCGAGTAATGAGCTGAGTCAGCTTGTAGACGAGAATTGATCGAGTCTCATTTATTAGTTAATCAAAAGAAAGTAGTAAAGTGCAAAGGCCTAAAAGACTAAAACCAATTTCGATTTCTTGTTTCTTTTATCGTTGCGATCAAATTATTTAAGTTTGTTTATTTACGATTAAAGGAGGAAGTCAGCGTCAAGGATAGGACGGAAGACAGAAGAAGGAAGCTCGTATTATAGTTCTGTAATCAGTACGGTGGGCTTTTCTATATACGAAATAAAATGAGCGATGCTCGAAAATCTTTATTTACAGCTTTGATAATTGTGTTTTCAACGTGATAATCAGAGCATGAAATATTTTTTTTATGTGAGTTCTCTTGTACCCTTCTAAGTTAGCCGACCTGCTATCCAGAATTATTAGTTAGCCGACCTGCTAACTAAAACGATCGGACTTTGAGTTAGCCGACCTACTATCCAAAGTTAGTGTACACAATAGCCGTTGTGTGTGGAACCCTGTTGAGGGGTGGCTAGCCACGGTGATAATTATTAGGAAAGATTGAACGTAACATCTGAGAAAAATGCTTGCGCAAGCTATGTTGTGAAAATGAGAAAGAAAATGTTTAGTAGACACGGGTATTTATTGAAAAACCCCGATGTGCTACAGAAATGAGATGTCTGATTTATCTATACTTATTATATGTTTTTGGCAACGTGCCCACTAAGTATGTTTATACTTAGCCCTGCATATATTTTATAAAATGTGCAGGTTGAGTGACGGGAGCCGCGGTGGTTGATGTTGAGTTAAGAAGTAGTTATTAGAATAAAGAACTTGTATCAAGCTTTACGCTTTCCGCTACCAATCTTTTTGAAGTTAATATATCTATCTGTTGGGTCTAAGCCCGTACAATGAACTCAGTTCCTTTTTGAACAACTTGTCGAGTGATCCTCCGAGATCAACTCTTTCTTTTAAATGAAGTCTTGTTCATAGAAGTTATTCTGTTATTAATGTCTGTTTATTCGTTCTTACTTATTCATCCCCCTTCTTCCCCGCTTCTTTAATCCAACCCCTAGCCGCACCCCGGCTTTGCCGTCCCTCGGGATTTGGAGCTGTGACATCCATAGATCTCGTCGGAAATTCATAGATCTAAAATTGGGGTAATAAGTATATTTGAATTTTTTTTCAATTTATGATTTTTTTTAGCCTTGTTTTTACTCATTTATTGGTTTTTCGTTGAGTTTATGATGATTTCTAGTGTACTTGGATTGAATTCAGAGCGATTTTGATGTATTTGGGTAGATTTCTCGTTTTTTTTGTTGTAGCAGAGCTGTTGTTGCTGTAAAAAACCACCAGTACGCAGTACGTATTTACAAATATGTACTGCGTAGCTGATATATATGCAGTACGTATTTATAAATACGTACTATGTACCTGATAAAATTGTTACGGTTTTGTAAATATATACCGAGCTATCAAGTAAAATACCGGTACAAGCGGTACTAATTTTAATGCGTACCGAGTGTACCATTAATATTTTTGTTTACTACACGTAATTGCAAATACCATGCGGACACCTTCAGGTACGTAGTACGCATTTAGAAATATGTACGTAGTTTGTTGTGTACAATGAATTTGTTCTTCGATTAGGGTACGAGTTGCTTGATTTGGAAAATTTCGAACTATTGGTACAAGCACATTTTGTGCAATACGTACTGGTACACACACATCTTTAATTTTTGACATTTTAGTTTGTAATTGGGGATGGTTCATTATTGGTTTATGAGATTGTGCAAAGTGAATTTTTACATTCGGTCGATGTGAATGTACGCATTTGTATGATTTTTTGTGAATCTGACATTTGTTTATGCGATTATATGATTAAAGTTGGTACGATTTTATAAATGTGTAACTAATTCTGAAACATATAAGTGGGAACGTGTCACAGCCCAAATCCCTAGGGACGGCAGAAGTCGGGGTGCGATTGGGATTGAATTAAAGAAGCGGGGAAGAAAGGGAATGAATGAATAACATAACATTAAAGATAGAAATTCTATGAACGAGACTTCATTAACAAAAGGCAGAGTTGATCTCGAAGGATCACTCGAACAAGATCTCAAAGATTCTAAGTTAAGTACAGAACTTAAAACCAAAAGTGATATTCATGATTACATGAGTGAGTCTAGAGTTTGGCAGCGGAATTGTAACCTACATACTACAGTCTTTCCTATCGACAACTCTTAACTCAACCGTCACTGCTCCCGTCGCTTCAACCTGCACATTTAGAAAACATATGCAGGGCTAAGTACAATATTACTTAGTGGGCACGTTGCCGAAAACATAATCATAAGTATAGATAATCAAGCATTTCATTTTTGTAGCACATCGGGGTTTTTCGTTAAATTCCCGCGTCTACTAAACATTTTCTTTCTCATTTTCATAACTTAGCTTGATCAAGCATTTTTCATAAATGTTACGTTCAATCTTGACCATTCATAATTCACCGTGGCTGGTTACCCCTCAACAGGATACCATATACACCACAGGTTACAGTGTACACTAAACTTTGGAAAGTCCCTTTTGACTAACTCAAAGCCGATCGTTTAGTTATCCCCTTTTGGCTAACTCATAAGGTACAAGAGAACTTACATAAAACAAATAGTTCATGCCAAGATTATCACTTTGAAAACACGATTATCAAAGCGATAAAGAAAGGTTTTCGAGCATTGCTCATTTTGTTTCATATATAAAAGCCCACCTTGATAGAATACAGAACTAAGACACGTGCTTCCGTCTTCTGATCTTCAGTCCTATCCTTGGTGTTGACTTCCTCCTTCATCGTAAAAATCATACTTTAAAGCTCGGTCGCAAACGATAAACGAATACGAAAAGTCGAGTTAAGTTTTAGTCCTTTAGACTTTTTAGGCATTTGCACGCTAAACTAAACTCTTTTAGTTAAAAAGAAACGAGATATGAAAACGCATCTCGTTTGACACTATCTCGGTTCTGTACTTGACACTTAGGTCAGTAGAAAGAAAGTAGTCGATGACTTGAAACGACTAAAAAGATCGAAAGAGTTCAAGTTGAGAAGAATTCAATTTAAGAATCTAAGGTTTGAACATTCACTGCACAAGATCAGATCAGTAAGTCTGTACCGAACAGGGGATTTCGATACATGGGACGTGCCCTGTACCAAAAGATAGCCTCAGATGTCTAGTTTACTCTCCAATTTGCGGATCTCAATTCTGATAAACGAGCTAGGAGTTATGACAGTTTCCGTGGAAGGTCACAAAACTGCAGAGTGAAACCCTAATGCTCGATAAAATCGACGCACGGTTTTCTAGGTTCGTTTTATGCTTAATCACTTTTATTTTAATGCAAAAACTGACTCAAGGCAGTCACCACGTACCATCATACATGATGATCTCCTTTTCATTTCTCGATCATAAGCACGACGATTAAAAACTCGTCTTTTCAAACTAAACAATTACTAAACCAAACAATTTCTAACTTCTCGTTTCTACTTCTCGTTCATAACTATCATTCGTCATTTCATAACTCAAATGCAAATGCCGTCAACTACAAACTTGTTCATTTAACAATAACGATCATTAATATCCAATTACTTTCCTTATTCGTCTTTTCTAACGATACTTAGGTTCGATTCTTCGTCTCTCATGAAAAATCCAACGTTATTAAAATTCGTTCTAACTTTCCGATTATGATTATTAACTATCGAGATTAACTTATATTCACATCGTAGACCTATATCATTATTTAATCTAGACTTATCGTCGATCGTTCGTCTCTTAACGAAAATTCTACGTTCTCCATTTTCGTTCAAATTTTACGACCACGATTATCATCTAACGAGCAATACTAACATGCAAATCATATTATCAAAACATTAACGAGCTCTAACTTATCGACACGTCTTCGTCTCTTACATTTTTCAATTTATTTTTAGAAAAATCTCAATTAAATATATAATCATCCTCATACATCGTATATCTCATTTCCATTAAACAATCGAGCATATCATAACATTTACTATCCTAAATCGTGCCTTCTTCGTCTCTTAGGTTTCGAATTTTATTTTTAGAAAAATCTAAAACAATTCATATAGTCAATTAACATCATGAAGAACACTAATCTATCATTCAATCACCAAAGAAATCGAGCTACGATCAAAGCCCCAAATTTCCCTAAAATTTCGGTCATAACACTAAGACAAGGAGGTGTGATTTTCTTCATGATTGTAGAACTCGATTCTAATCATCCTAGAACATGATTCAATCAAAGGACAACATGTGATTCTATCCCTAAGTTTTCGAAAAAAAAGAAAAAGAGGGAAACATGCTTTTGTTCGGTTCATAATGGAGACGAAGCTCTTACCTTGCATAATACGGACTCAGATATGGATTTGATCGGTAGGTGGAAGACTTGAGTGCTTTAGAAAAGCTTGGAGTTGGAGCTTTAATGGTGGAAGAATGAAGAAAATGAGAGAGAGAGGGAGGGAGTAAGGTGGCGGTAATATGGAGGAGAAGAGAGGGAGAGATGACTCACTATATAAGCATAAAGTAGGATGAAATATCTAATAAAGTGGTGGTGAGTTGTTAGGGGTTGTTTGGCGAGGATTTGTTAGACGGAAATGTCTCATTTCCGGCTCTTAAACGGCGATTAAAAAGTCGAGGAATGATTTCGTAAGTAGTTACGAATTTGATGAAATCTAACTCGTCCGTTAGATTGGAAATAATTTACGTACTCGAAAAACCTAATTTATTTTTCAAAATCCGAGAAAAAGTCGGGATTCGACAGTCTAAATATCGCCAGGAAAATCATAAAAACTAACTTTCTCCGGTGAACTCGTATCGAAGAAAAAGTGAATGTAAATTCTGACGGAATTTAATTCTGAGCTTTCGGACGAAAAATTTACCGGACGCGAAAACCCTAATACAGTAGTCGTTCGTCCGATTTCTGGAAATTATTTTCTGAAACGGATTTCACCGCAAATCTTAGAATTTAATTTCATGATCTTAGGCGTGCAAAGCCATAATTATTATTAACTTTCATTTTTAAAGACAGAAGAAATAGTTGGAGTATTACAGAACGAGGTATGCATTTGCAAATACATACAAAGTTACCAAGCATAATACTGGTACATTTGGTACGCATTTACAAATACATACAAAGTTCACAAGTATATTGCTAGTAAACTTGGTACGTTTTTGTAAATACTCACCGAGTTATCAAGTAAAATACAAGTACATGCGGTACACATTTTTTAAATGCGTACCGAGTGTACCAGTAATATTTTTGTTTACTATTACGTGATTGCAAATACGTACATATTTTACAAGTACACTTTGTACGCATTTGCAGATACGTACCAATTGCAAATACGTACCTATTTTATTTGTAGTCTGCATTTCGAACCTAGTGCACTTAAAATTGTTGAGCTGACTTCTAATTTATTTTTGTTTATGTAGGAGGTTGCAGCTCAATGTCAATAAATCAATATTGTGGCAGGAAGCATCTATATTAGAGATTAGTGAATTTCTAGTTCTTATTTATAAATAATTTTTTTTTATTTATGATTTGTAAACAATTTGCTACAATATTAGTATTATTAGTATGCATATTTTGTCTTCATATTAGTATTATCAGTACGCATAGTTTGTCTTCATACGGTGTTTTGAACTAGTAAGCGATATGAATATGCACATTCGTACTCACTAATAACGGGATTTTGAATTGGTATGCAATACGAATTTGCATGCATATTTGTACTGCGTTGTAATACCCCAAATCTTTATAACCCTAATTAATTGTCTTAGATGTGATTATGCATGCCTAAGTGTTTCTTAAATGTTATTAAATGTGAATATGTGTGATTCTGTGCGATAAAAGTTTTCGAGAATAAATTTTTTCGTGAAATTACCAAAATGCTCCTGAAGGGCAAAATTGTAAATTTTTGTTTCGGCAACTCAAAACGAATATGTGAAGAGTTATATGAGTTTAAGAATGTGAGATTTAGTATGAGTTCGAATTTCAGAATATTCTGAGACAAATGACTTTTGATGAATAGTAACTTTGACCGGAGAAGTCAACCCTCGGTCAACGGACCCCGAATTCAGTATAATCAGTGTCATTGGAATCTAGAATTTATTTTAAAACCAATGATATGAGTTTGAGAATTTTTCGAGATGATTTGAGTCGAGTTTCAATTTATTTTGAAAATGCAACTAATGTGAATAGTAGCTCATCACGACTTTTTACAACTTTTTCGTTATATGGGATTTACCCCTGAAACTTGGGTGTTTCCGAATCTACAAATTATTTCGCCACTAATGACTATAAAAGTTGGGTGTTTTAGAACCCATAACTTATTTCATGAGTAATGGAGCGAACGAGAGTAAAATTTGATGTCTAGAAAATGCCGAAAAGAGAGAATAAAGTTGACGTTTGAGAGGGATATGTTGTGCAAATAAAATCTTATTTTCCGCGGATTTTTATCTAATAAAAATTGGATTTATGTCTCTATAACCAGCCGCCTTATCTCTCCCTCTCACCCTACAAATTTTTCCCACTCTCACCTTGGCATGTGAAGTACACTCTCTCATTCTCTCTTAATATTACACGCATGAAGCATTTTTATCTCTATCTCACTCTTCTCTCTCATTTGGTCACCACCACCATCACTACCATCTCTCTCTCCTTTATTCTCCTCCATGGCATAAGCTTCAAGCTCATCCCTAGCTCCATTTCCTTCAACCAAAGATCAAGAAATAGAGCTAGAATTCCAAGGATTCAAGAGATAATTCCTATTTCTTGTAAACTCCCAAGCAAGAACAGAATTTTCCTCCTTTCTCCATCATTCATGGCTGACGAAGCCATCACTCCACCTTCAGCTATCATTTTTCTTCTATCAATCTTTAAGAAGGAAGCTAGGGAAGCTAGAAATCAAAGGTAGAGTGGTGAGCGTCGTAGACTCCCAAATAATTCCTGCAAATCTGCTCAGAATCAAATGAGTATAGCAATAAGCAGGGTCGAACCACAGAGAACGGGATATAAGTTATTTTCCCTATAAATCAGTTTTTGGTGTAGCCACCACGCCTTAAAATTGGGTTTTTCTATTAACGAATGAAGCAAGAAAATTAACTAAAATAATAAACTAGATATTAATCAAAGAAAAGTAATTCGGCTTCCAATAAATCCACACTAGTCTAGGCTCTGATCATCGACGCAAAGATTAATTAATTATCTAGGACCAACCAGTTATAGGGTACCGTAAATGGAGCGGACATACCCCAATTCCTACATACTTTATCGATAGCTAGCTGTAGACGCCAGACCTAACTATTTCTCTTATTAAAACATAACCTAGCTGGAAACGCCAGTCCTAGATTTAATGTTCTAATAGCTTTTAGCTTTGAAGGAACCCAATTTAAACGAATTACCCAAGAACGCAAGACATACCAATTTATTCCTATTACAAACATGGTAGCTTTATCACTAATTATCCCTATTCCAACAATTACGGATTGGGGGAACTAATTGATTGTAATCCAATTTAATCTAAGTTGATCAGGCTTAAATAAAATTAGAATTAACTCCAAACACAAGGAATAAATTGAAATTCTAGAAATTAATTAAACGAACTATTAGGTCTCACAGATTGTCAAACTAGTGCTTCAATATTCTCGCCGAATCAAAGAATTAGCTACTCATATAATTAAAATAAAATACGATCAAATAATATAAAGAAAAAATGAAACTAATCTAATAAAATAAAAGATAACGAGAAATTGTCATCGGTACTTGAGAAACAATGAATCCAAGAATCTCCAATAGCTAAAGAAAATAAACTGGAGTTATATCCTGTATCCTCAATACGGCGGCTAAGCATATATATCTCCCCAAAAAAATAAAAACTAATCCCTAGCCTCATATATTAATCCTATGGCGGCTAAGAATAATAAAATGACTAAGGAAATTCAATTCCTACACAAAGTCCGCACTAATGAGCTAATTAAGCTAACTTTTAATTAGCCCAATAATAATAAAATACTAACTATAGTTAATAACCAACAAAAAATAGTTAAGTCCAACAATTCTTGCATCTTAAATTGGATCCATAGCAAAATCGAACAAACTCTCATCTTTTCTGGTCACCTCGAATCCACGTCTTTGCACTCTTGGACTCTATAATCCCTGCACAAAATAACACCTAAACGTGCATTATATCCACATAAAACACTAGAAAATCTCGAATTCTAAACAACCAAAAACACACACATCAAATCTCCTCACACATGAATCATACTTGCCCTCAAGTATGAAGTGAAGATAAGACACAATTATCACACACGATTGTTCAGAAACAAGAAACTCCACAGACTCGACTCGACAAACAACCAACTCAACACAGAACAGAAGAAAGATGAAAAGGGAAAAGATGAGACATGCATGAACTGACTAGACTCAAAACAGCTAAGTAAAACCAACATGTCAGACTGCAAACTTATTCCGCCCATATGAATCAAGCAACTCACAAGAGATTCTCAACCGTCAAATGAGAAAAATGAAATATCAAGAATGCATCATTATCATCTACTTAGTCAAAATCGGGCAACAATCAAGCATAACTCACAGATAGCACTCAATCACTCAGTATAGTATCAGGGACAACCACACAAAAACAAGATTCACGCAGTCGCGATATGTAGCAGTCAACTTGTAACTCAAAAAGGTCTTTGTTCATTTGGCATAACGGGGCTAAGAACCATTCGAAATGGATCTAATAGGTTCCTAAGCTTCAAAATAAGGACAGAGTATCGTGCATGTCCAAACCAAATCATCATCCATGAATAATAGGCCTCTCAAGAGAACAAAACTAATTGTCATCTATCAAACTGTACGCTCAACTCGACATAGGTGCAATTTTCTTCTCGTTTTCTTTTTTTTCTCTTTCTTTTTTTTTTCTTTTCTTTTTTTTTTCTTTTCTTTTTTCACTTTTTTTTCAGCACCTTTCTTTTCAATTTTGAACAATGCATACACTTTAAAATTTCATACAACCCAACGATATTCATCACAAAATTTGAGTAACAAAAACTGCCGTTTGGTCAAACAAAACCAATTTTCATCTTCTATTTCTTATTCAACACATAAACTTCAACTCATCATTCTTCTGGGCAAACTGACCTCATATAAGCAATACATAGACGAATTTTTGAATTTGAAACATGCACAATAGGGCCAAAAGGAAGTCGAAACAGGCCTTGGCTAAATATGTAGTGACTTAAATGAAAGAACATGGTCAAGGCTTCAAAATGGCTCACTAGGGGTTAATGTATGGGTTAGGCAATGAAAAGCAGGCCAAAATTGGTTCATCCTAGTGCCTTTTATCATTTATTACACGTGACACACATAATATCGCAACCTTGTGAAAGAAAAAATCTCTCACAAGGAAATTAAGTAGAGAGTGCTCTACTATGAAGGCTAAAATCATATATAAGTGTAGGTAAAGAAGCTCAATCACTGCCCTTTTTTATGGTTCCAAGTATCATCGATAAATACTTAAATTTTAAATTGCACCTCTCCATATGACAGTATATTGAACCACCAAGTTTATCACAAGACTCATACGGACAGAGTATATTCACAAACATCAACAAATTCGATAATACTTGGCTTACTTGACACAAAAACTCGACTCAATAAAACATACGAACATAAGCACACATAGACAACCTCTTCACACTTAAGCTTTGCTTGCCCTCAAGCAAACAAAGATAAGCATGGACAAGAGAACAAACACGGACTCAAACACAAAAAAGAAAACAAAAGAAATAAAATTATATAAATAAAGTAAACGGAAAGAAATCACCGGATCCTTTTCTTTCGAAATTTAGGTGGCTTAAGCTCCAACTTGGATAATTTCTCATCACTTGGTATGGATCTGTCAAAGATATCCCGTTTGGGCAAACGGGACGTATTTCCAGAACCTTGAGTATCAAAATCAGTCACCCCTTTCATTGAAATTAGATCCTTTTTTTCCTGCTTAAATTCAGTCTCAAGATATTCTTGGACAGAAGAGTCAATCACATCAATGGCAGAAACATCTTTAACATCAAAAGGATTATTCAAAGCATTATCAATGCTGATAGTGAATTTCTATCCATGATAATCCAAACAAATAGTACCATTAAATACATCAATGACCGACTTTGCAGTTCGTAAGAAAGGACGACCTAAAAGAAAACCAGACGAATCCTTTGACTATATATCACTCATTCTCACCACATAAAAATCAGCTGGATAAACAAAATCATGCACCTTCACCAGAACATTTTCCAACAAACCCTCCGGATAAACACATGACCTATTGCTAACTGAATCACAACCCTAATATCTACTAACTCCACACCAGACAGACTATTATAAATAGCTAAAGGCATGACATTAATAGAAGCTCCTAGATCACACATAGCATGCTCAATTTTTGTATCACCAATGTAGCAAGGCAAAGAAAACATACCTGGGTCCTTGCATTTGGGCGGCAATTTCTTTTGTATCACGGCTGTCACGTTCTCACCCATTACAATCTTTTCCGAATCCTTAGACTTTCCAATAAAGAAGTCCTTCACAAATTTGCTTAACGGCGGAAGCTTGATCTCTTGAAGGAATGGAAGATTAATCTCCAACTTCCCGAATATCGACATGAAGTCCATTTGATCTTCCTCCACCTTCTTCTTTGCTAATTTGCGAGAGAAATGAGCAGGTATCAAAATATTAGGATCATATAAACTCAAGGGCTTATGTTCCTTAGTTGGATCCTCCAGTGGAATTTCCTCTCCGGCCTCCTTTTCTTTCAGCTCAACTGCCGGATCACTGTCCTGTTTGGCGAAACAGGACTGTTTTTCAGCCTTTTCAGCAGAAATTGATGTTCCTTCGGAATTCTCGAATTTGTGCAAATTTGATCCCTTCCCAGACTCATTGCTCGAGAAATTTCCTGACTTCTGGACAGTAGGCTCACTCAACTCCTTTCCACTTCTCAAAGTGCTCTTGTTCACATTTTTCTTGGGATTAACTTGAACTTGAGACGGCAAACGACCTTGATTTCCCCTCATCTCATTCATGGAAGTCGAAAGTTGAGAAATCTGACGAGCTAACCCCTCAATGCACACTTTCTGCTCAGCTTGAGATTGGTGTAGTTGCTGCACATTATTCTGCAAAAATTGTTGTGAGCCGATCAAGTCTGCCATCATCTCCTCAAGAGATTTGCCTTGCTTTTCTTGTGGAGTTGGAGGAGGTGACTTCTGCTGAAATCCTCTTTGATGAGGAGGTCAGTAGATTTGCTGCTGTTGCTGCACTTGTGGGGGCTGCTTCTGTGTCGAATCTCTCCAACGGAAATTTGGTTGATCTCTCCAACCGGGATTATAGGTGTTCGAGTATGGATCTCTCTTCGGTGGTGGATCGGGGCAGCTATAAAAATTATGAGACGCGTTTACTTGAGTGTGAAGCTCTTCATCACTCCCATTACATTGCAAGCTCGTGTGGCCAAAATTACCACATGCTCCACACAGTTTTTCCATCTCTCCAACACTTCCAACCTTCTCAGCCACAGTGTGCAGTATCCTTTCCATTTTTTCCATCCTTTCTTCAATCTTCTCTTCAAAATTGGAGGAACTTGTTTGTGCAGCTTTCTTGAGCAAACTAATTCTAGGCTCCTCATACTCCCTTGTTGTTTCCACCAAGTATTGAATGAGGTTCTTTGCTTCACTCACCTTACAACGAGAAAATCCTCCTGTGCCTGATGATGAGTTCACAAAATCCTATGTTTTGCTATTCATGCCTTGGTAGAAATTCTGCAGCAAATCACCGTCAAAAAATTTGCGATTCGGGCAACTATCCAACAATTTTCTGAACCTTGACCAGTAAGCACTCAAGGTTTCATCATATTCTTGCTTAATTCCGCTGATCTCTTTCTTCAATGCATGAGTCTTAGTAGGCGGAAAGAAGTGCTCCAGAAACAATTTCTTCATTTCAGACCATGTTGATATGGAGTTCGCGGGGAGACTACTGAACCATGCATTCGCCTCTCCCACTTGAGTGAAAGGAAATGCTGCTAGTTTGAACTGTTCCTCAGAAATTCCAGTTGGCCGTTTCTGTACCTTGCATATCTTAATGAACTCACTCAGAAAATTGTAAGGATCCTCTTCTCTCTTACCATAAAACTTCGGTAAAACATTCAACAACCCTAGCTTAATCTCGATCGGTGCCTCCAAATTTGCTAGATTTATCGGAGTGGGAGGATCTCTTCCAGATGGCTGGAAAGTTCATTCAACATTGGATCTGCCTCAATCATGTCGCCTTCAGTAATCGCGACAAAAGTAGACTCAACTCCTTCTTCGGAATCTGCTTCTGCTTCAGAAAGAAGGTCTGTTTGGCCAAACGGGAAACCTTCAGTATCCGAGGCACCACTGTCAGAATCGTGTTCTGTTTGGCCAAACTGAGCACTTTCCGATTCCAATAGTTCTCTTCGCTTTCCCTCCCGAGTATCTTTCAGCAATCCTCTCGCGAATTCAATATAATCAGTGTCATTGGAATCTAGAATTTATTTTGAAACCAATGATATGAGTTTGAGAATTTTTCGAGATGATTTGAGTCGAGTTTCAATTTATTTTGAAAATGCAACTAATGTGAATAGTAACTCGTCACGACTTTTTACAACTTTTTCGTTATATGGGATTTACCCCTGAAACTTGGGTGTTTCCGAATCTAGAAATTATTTCGTGACTAATGACTATAAAATTTGGGTGTTTTAGAACCCATAACTTATTTCATGAGTAATGGAGCAAACGAGAGTAAAATTCGATGTCTAGAAAATGCCGAAAAGAGAGATTAAAGTTGACGTTTGAGAGGGATATGTTGTGCGAATAAAATCTTTATTTCCGGGGATTTGTATCTAATAAAAATTGGATTTATGTCTCTATAACTAGCCGCCTTATCTCTCCCTCTCACCCTACAAATTTTTTCCACTCTCACCTTGGCATGTGAAGTACATTCTCTCATTCTCTCATAATATTACACGCATGAAGCATTTTTCTCTCTATCTCACTCTATCTCTCTCATTCGGTCACCACCACCATCACTACCATCTCTCTCTCCTTTATTCTCCTCCATGGCAGAAGCTTCAAGCTCATCCCTAGCTCCATTTCCTTCAACCAAAGATCAAGAAATAGAGCTAGAATTCCAAGGATTCAAGAGATAATTTCTATTTGTTGTAAACTCCCAAGCAAGAACAGAATTTTCCTCCTTTCTCCATCATTCAAGGCTGACGAAGACATCACTCCACCTTGAGCTATCATTTTTCTTCCATCAATCTTTAAGGAGGAAGCTAGGGAAGCTAGAAATCAAAGGTAGAGTGGTGAGCGTCGTAGACTCCCAAATAATTCCTGCAAATCTACTCAGAATTAAATGAGTATAGCAATAAGCAGGGTCGAACCACAGAGAACGGGATATAAGTTATTTTCCCTATAAATCTGTTTTTGGTGTAGCCACCACGCCTTAAAATTGGGTTTTTCTATTAAATAAGGAAGCAAGAAAATTAACTAAAATAATAAACTAGATATTAAGCAAAGAAAAGTAATTCGGCTTCGAATAAATCCACACTAGTCTAGGCTCTGATCATCGACGCAAAGATTAATTAATTATCTAGGACCAACCAGTTATAGGGTACCGTGAATGCAGCGGACATACCCCAATTCCTACATACTTTATCGATAGCTAGCTGTAGACGCAAGACCTAACTATTTCTCTTATTAAAACATAACCTAGCTGGAAACGCCGGTCCTAGATTTAATGCTCTAATAGCTTTTAGCTTTGACGAAACCCAATTTAAACGAATTACCCAAGAACGCAAGTAATAACCCGTTTACCAATTTATTCCTACTACGAATATGGTAGCTTTATCACTAATTACCCTATTCCAACAATTACGGATTGGGGAAACTAATTGATTGTAATTCAATTTAATCTAAGTTGATCAGGCTTAAATAAAATTAGAATTAACTCTAAACACAAGGAATAAATTGAAATTCTTGAAATTAATCATACGAACTATTAGGTCTCACAGATTGTCAAACTAGTGCTTCAATATTCTCGCCGAATCAAAGAATTAGCTACTCATATAATTAAAATAAAATACGATTAAATAATATAAAGAAAAAATGAAACTAATCTAATAAAATAAAAGATAATGAGAAATTGTCACCGGTACTTGAGAAACAATGAATCCAAGAATCTCCAAAAGCTAAAGAAAATAAACTGGAATAACAACTCTTCTCGTCTCTCTGTTGCCGCTAAGAATAAAATATGGAGTTATATCCTGTATCCTCAATACGGCGGCTAAGCATATATATATTTCCCAAAAAAATAAAAACTAATCCCTAGCCTCATATATTAATCCTATGGCGGCTAAGAACAATAAAATAACTAAGGAAATTCAATTCCTACACAAAGTCCGCACTAATGGGCCTAATTAAGCTAACTTTTAATTAGCCCAATAATAATGAAAATACTAACTATAATTAATAACCAACAAAAAAATAATTAAGTCCAACAATTCTTGCATCTTAAATTGGATCCATAGCAAAATCGAACAAACTCTCATCTTTTCTCGTCACCTCGTATCCACGTCTCTGCACTCTTGGACTCTATAATCCCTGCACAAAATAACACCGAAACGTGCATTATATCCACATAAAACACTAGAAAACCTCGAATTCTAAACAACCAAAAACACACACATCATAGAGCATCAAGCTTGCAAATTAAGTAAGAAACTCTATGTTTTTCCTCTTCTTTTAACTCCTTAACATCTGATCCTTAATCCACTTCAAACCAGCGAAAATTTCTTATTTAAGTAAGGGGAAAGGAAGCTAGAGTTGCGAGGAAAAGGGAGAAGAAAATCGATCGAGGAAGTGTAGTAAGATTTCTAACTTTTAAGCTTAAGAATTCCAAGTTTTTCTCAGCCTAATCTTTCAAAATTTTTGAGTATGAGGAGAAGTAAACTAAGCTTTGAATCTTTGAGCATGAATCCATGTTTAATTAAGCTTTCTATGAGAAGAAATCCAAGTTATATATATACATGTGTGTGCTGTGAGTTTAGAGAGGAAAATAGGGAAACTGTGCCTTAATTTATATCATGATTTGATGATCAATATGTATTTTAGAAATTATTTTAAGCACGTTAAGATGATTAAATAAAGAAATAAACTTGTTATTAGGAAAAGAGAAGTTGGAGAAGATGATGAATAGTAACAATTAATTTTTGATATATATGTTTATTGATTAGTTTGATGATGGATTTTATAAATTTAAGTGTTGAGAAACATGAATATATGACTTAAATAGAAGCATGAAATTATTTGATAAACATATGTATGAACCGTGTGTATATATGTATGTATAAATACGATTTATTGTTTTTATGATGTATTTGGATGAATTGGTGATTTAGAAATAAAATTTATGGAAGAAAATACCACCAAAACAAAGAAATGAGAATATATAAATATATTCATAATTTTCGCAATATACATGTATAGAGGAAATTGGGAATTTTAATTCCTATAATTATATGGAGGAATAGATGATATAAAAATAAAGTTTGACATGAAGTGAGCTTAAGATTACGAGGAATTGAAGAAATAAAATCTTATGTTTAAAATATAAAAATTTCGAACAATGATAAGTAGAAGAAATTGTGTTTTTTAAGTTTTTGTACCCAAATTGATTAATTGAATGAGAAATAATAAGATTAAATTTATTTGGATCGGAGCTATATAATAAAATTAAGAGTTTAATCATTAAAGGGGAAAACCCCAATAAATTCGAAGCATTTGAAGCTAAAAAGAAGAGTTTTGATGTTTTTTAGCTTAATAAGATGAATTAATCCAAGAATAATGAAATTAGAATTATTTAAGGCATAGAAATGCATTAAAAAGAAAGAAATAAAATTCTATAAAGAAACCCCCAAAATAATCGAAGGAAATGAAGTATAAAATATGATTTTGAGTATTTGAGGTTTAAAGATAAAATTGTTGAAGGAATTGAGTAATTGGAATTGTTATAAGTTCAATAGAACTTGAAATTCTTGAAAAATAGCAAGAATAAGAAAAATAAATTTGTGCAGTAAATTTCAAGAGGAAATTGATGAGATTTTGTTGAGAAAAAGATATAATGATGTCCTTAATATGAAATTGAGAGAAAAAAGTATATTAACCACGAGAATCACTAGATTTAGAGTTCGTATGAGAAAGTTATGAAAAGTCAAAGAATTTCTAAATAAAAAGTTGACTTACGAGAATTAAAGTGTAAACGAATAAATTAAGAAGTATAAGAGCTAAAATATATAAAGAGGAGTAATGGAACTTGAAACGAGCAAAAACGAGCTCTTATGAATAAGTTATATAGAATGTCGAAGATTAAAAGAGAAAAATAAAATGGGTTTTCTTCGATTATAAGTCAAAGATTGAAATCGAACGAAAGATCGTTCACTCGAAATTATTTTAAGTGAAATATGAGAAAATAAGAATTTTCCAACTAAATTAATCTATTTCTCGAGAAATGTGCCAAAAAGTAACTCGAGAAGTTTTATACGAGAAGTCGGAATGTAAAACGGAATAAAAATTTGAAATCCTAGAATATTTCTAAGTAAAATGAAGTTAAGTTTGTTAAAAACCGAGAAATATTATTTGAGGTTGAAAACGAGAAGTGTGATATATCTGTGATAAATTTGAGCGAATACTTAATGCGACTGTGAATTGATATAGTATGACTGAAATGTGAAATATGTGAACAAGAATAGATCTCGTGTTTATATTAAATTATTTGATTTAAGAATTCGAGTTTAAAAGAATAATAAATTTTAATATTAATATTTGAGTAAATGTTGAATGCCCAATTATGATTGTTAATGACGAAAATATATGCCGAAAAGTCTGATGGTATAGTACTTGGATAGAAATTAAGAATCGAGTGTTTAAGGAGTCGAATCGAGAAGTTAGAAACCCGAGTCATGTAGAAGTCCGTTAAACGGTTTAAGATTTCGCTGTTCCCCAAACACGTAAAAACTCGTGCTTATATAATATTATTTTGAAGGCACGAGTGGAGAGAAAAAATAGGACAATTATCACAACCCGACTTCCCGAAGGACGACAAAGTCGGGGTGCGACTAGGGATTGGAATAAGGAAACAGAAAAGAAGAGAATAAATGAATAAAACACATTAACTTAACACTAATTACGTTGAATTGAATAAAAGAGAGTCGATCTTGAAGGATCGCTCGTCAAACTGTATACAGGGAAAACTAGGTTTAAAGTGGTAATAACTTAAACCGAAAGAATTTACATAAATAAGGGCATTGACTATAATTAATGAAAGAAAGAGTTGATCACGAAGGATCACTCGACATAACTGTTCTTAGAAGAGACTAAGTTCAAGGAATGAAACTTAGTTCTAAGGTTATATACTAACTGAAACTAGTTTACAGAATTGGCAGCGGAAAACATAGAAATGATATCACATATCGAATGTGATATCGAGGCTCAACTAAACTTCTTTCCTGAGAAAGGACCTTTACTCAACCTCCTCCGCCGTCGTCACTCAACCTGCACATTCAAAAACAAACATGCAGGGCTAAGTACAAAAGTACTTAGTGGGCACATTGCCGAAAACATTTTATAAGTAACGCAACGGGGTTTTTCTTTAAAAGGCCCGTGCTTACCCAATTAAATCAAATCATGCATCTTTTCATAAATACTCGCATAAAACGTTTACTGATATATATACATTTAATTTCCGAATGACACACTGTGGGTTTTAAACTCACATCTGATCGTTTAGTTAGCGCCCTTTTGGCTAGCTTAACAAGTCTGGAAAGCACCCTTTTGGCTATCATAGAGTCCGATCGTTTAGTTAGCACCCTTTTGGCTAACTTTTAATTCTGGAAAGCACCCTTTTGGCTATCTCAGAAAGGCATAAGAGAGTTCTTATAAAACAATTCATTATGCACTGATATATATACTTTAATACTCATTTATTAAAGCAACATGTAAACACTTTCGAGCAACGCTCGCATATAAATAAACACCTTCAAGCAATGCTCGCATAAAATCACTTCACAAGTAACGGCATTCCACGTAGTTTGGTTTTAGAAAGCCCACCTCGTTCGTTTACAGAACTATTACTCGTGCTTCCGTGTTCCGTCCTGTCTTCTATTCTCGTTCTCCTCCTTGGAATGCAAATAATAAAACAACGATAAATTGTCGAGTTGATAGAAGAAAATGGAATTCGAAACTGAAATCGAATTAATCTTTTAAGTTCTTAAGCTTTAGGCATTTGCACGCTTAACTAGATTCTTTTAGTTAATCTAGAACGAGACTCGAACACTTCTCGTTTAAAACTCGCTCGGGTTCTTACTCGACACTGAGGTCAGTCATTAATGATAGTCGATAGCTTATATCAACTTAAAAGATCATAAGGAACTAAGTTGAAAAGAAATCAACTTAGGAAATTAAGTTTTAGTACTTTAGACAATTTAAGCACTTTCACGCTTAACTAAATTTCTTTACTTTAACGGATACGAGATACAAACTCGTCTCGTTTAGCACTCAAGGCTCCATACTTGACACTGAGGTCAGTAGGAAGATAGTCGTCAAGTTATTACGGCTTAAACGATCGAAAGAAACTAAGTTGCGAACGAAACAACTTAGGAAAATAAATTCTGAAAAATCACTGCGCAAGGCAGTAATTCTGGGGACTGCCCAGAACAGGGGAAACGGAAACAGGGGATGAGCTTTGTACGGTTGGAAAGCTTGGGAAGTCTAGTTTACTCTCCAATTCGCGGATCTTGATTTTGTTAAGCGAGCTAGGAGATATTGCAGTTTCCGTGGAACGTCGCAAAAATGCCCGAACTAGCCCTAGAGCTCGATAAAATCGACGCACGTTCTTCTACGTTCGTTCTATGCTTAAACACTTTTAATTTCACACAAAAACTGACCCAATACAGTGTACTCGTATCATGGTACGTGATAGACCCCTTTTCATTTCTCGCTTATAAACACGGCGTTTAAAACATCGTCGTTTAACTACACAATTACTATACCAAATCAATTTCACATTTCAATACTTAACCTCTCGTCTCTACTTCTCGATTATAACTACATCTCACCATTTCATAATTCAGACGAACATGTCGTCAACTACAAACTCGATCTCTTAATGGTAAGATTGATTAATATCTAAATAGAATCCTTACTCGACTTTTCCTTCGTTACTTATGCTCGTGTCTTCGTCTCTTATGAAAATTCCAACGTCATTAGAACTTGATCAAATTTTACACTATCGTTCATTATCTATCGAGAATCATTATTACGCAAATCATAACCTCATATCATCATTTATTCCCGATTTATCGACCGTCGTTCGTCTCTTACGTAAAATTCTACATTCTCCCTTTCATTCAAATTTTACGACAATGATCACCATCTAACGAGCATTACTAATATGTAAATCATATTATCAACACATTATCGAGCGTTGACTTATCAACACATCTTTGTCTCTTATATTCCTCGTTTTATTTTTAGAAAAATCTCAATTTAATATATATACAACCTCATGCATCGTATATCTCATTTCCATTAAACAATCGAGCATATCTTAACATTTACTAACCTAAATCGAGCCTTGTTCGTCTCTTAGGTTTCACATTTTATTTTTAGAAAAATCTAAAACAATTCATACGATGAATTAACGACATAAGGAACACTAATCTATCATCAATTTGACGAAGAAATCGAACACGAATGAAAAGCCCCAAACCAGAAATTTTTTCGGTCATAAAAGGGCTTGGAGTTCTTGATTTTTCCTTCATGATTCGATCCGTAGAACTCGATTCTAAGCATCCTAGAACATGATTCGATCAAAGACACATGCTCTCTTACTCTACAATTTTCGAACAAAAATAAAAATTAGGGGAAAAGAGATTTGTTCGGTTCAATTGATAGACGAAGTTCTTACCTTTCAATATATGAAATCGGATTGGAAATTGATCGGTAGATGGAGAAGTTATCGATCTTGGAAGAGCTCTTGTTTGATGCTTCAATGGAGGAATTGGGAGAAGAAATGAGAGTGAATGGAGGAGGTGGGGGGCGGTAATGAGGAGAAATAAGGGAGGGATGATGACTCATGTAGTGAGTCATAAAGTAAGAGAAATATCCCACAAAGAAATGATGACTCGTTAGGACATGTTTGGCGAGGGATAAATTAGACGAAAAATCTCAATTCCGGCTCATAAACTCCGTTTTAGAAGTCGAGAAATATTTTCCTAGTTAGTTACGGAATTGACGAAATTTAATTCGTCCGTTAGATTGGAAATAATTTACGTACTCGGTAAACCTAAATCGTTTTTCAAAAACTGAGAAAAAGTCGGGACGTCACAGTCCAAAATTCGTCCGGAAAATCATAAAAATAAATTTTCTCCGGTGAACTTGTCTAGAAGAAAAAGTGAATGTAAATCCTGACGGAATTCGATTCCGAGTTTCCGGGCGAAAAACTTAACGGACGCGAAAAACCCTAATACAGTAGTCATTCGTCCGATTTCTGGAAATTATTTTTGGAAACGGATTTCACCGTTAGTCTTAGAATTGAAAATCAGGAGCTTAGGCGTGCAAAGCCATAATTAATATTAACTTTAAATTTTTAACGCAGTAGAAATTTTTCGGGGTATTACATCCTACCCCCCTCACGAAAAATTTCGTCCCGAAATTTGCTTACCTCCTTCACAAAAAGCTCTCACGTAGCTTCCTCTTACCCGTGGTACTTCCAAAATACTTTACTAATCGTATCGACATACTTGTCAACTCTCGTACCTTTCGATTCCGGATCGGTCTCGGTCTTTCGCTATAACTTATATCTTAATCAAGAACTATGTCTTGTTGGTGGGTTACACGTTTAGAATCGAACACGCAATTTCTCAAAGAGATACGCAAATATAATAACATTTCTTAAACTTGGCAACACGGCCAATCTATACGTCATTTCAAATTCATCTTTCCCGAGATATCTGATACTCATAATAAGCTTCATTTAAGCTTATACTTAACGTGAATCAAATGATTCTTTTAACAGAGAAATCTTATAGAAACCTTTATCTCCTTTTCGATTTAAATTCTGATCGGCGCGTAAACGTAAGACTTTCGTCTTCTACAAACCTTTTCTTACACAAGGCTTCGTGAGGCGCAATACTTATCGTAGCCTGATAACTATCGTTATAGGCAATTCGATCAACGGCAAAATATTCTTCCATTTCGCACTTCGATCTAATACTATCGTTCTATATACGAGACAACATCTCGTTTTGATCCGTTCCACCATAATTTCTTTCTTCAATCTTGATACATCTTCGTACTTCCAGGTAAGTGGTTTATGGCGTATCGTGAGTCTCACTCATGATATAGTTCTTCAATTCGTCGTCGTCCGAACACAAAATCTACCTTAAATACGATCGCATTATCTAGTGCTGTGGAATAATCGTCCAGGTTATCCGTTCTTACCCTTAGTCATAGTTTCTCGATCAACTCATCCTTTTTTCTGGGTACTTATGATTATCTTTCGTAAGCCTGGTGTAGCTATGAGTGCTACTATTCAGCTGGTTATCAATTTTAGGTGCATTGAGCACCTCTAAATCTATCGTCT
The DNA here is from genome assembly GCA_029490685.1 of Schizonepeta tenuifolia. Lineage (NCBI taxonomy): Eukaryota > Viridiplantae > Streptophyta > Magnoliopsida > Lamiales > Lamiaceae > Schizonepeta > Schizonepeta tenuifolia. Next base: position 38,561,245 of record CM055956.1, read on the forward strand.
CGAATTCTCGTATAAGTGCTTCTTCCTAGATAAAGATACATCCGAATTTGATTGAAGTATTGCGACTCTTCGCAACTGTTACCACATTTGCTTTTTCTGAATGGTAATTGATACCACAATCATAATTTTCCATCCTATGGATTATATCAAACGTTTCATTAACACTTACGTTAAGCCTACGATTTAGAAGAAATATTTTCACGAAGTCGAAGCCCACTCACGGGGTCATATGTACATATACGTCGAACGAGTACTGGTTTGCCCCTAACGAGGACTTATACAAAAATACTACTAGTCTGAAATAAGCCAACTATTTGCCTAGTGACCCTTGCCCTTGTCCTGTGCTTCTGGCCCAAACATATATTCCCCTGCATTCTGCTTTTGTTGCTGTAACAGCTGCGCTTGACTAGCTCTCATAGTTTGGGGTTGACCATACTGGTTAGTTCCACTCGCTAGCATCCGTTTCGGGCAATTTCTTTTTATGTGACCATTCTGCCCGCAGTTATAGCAATTATAAGTGTTGATTTGACAAACTCCGAAATGCATCTTGCCACACTTAGGGCAAGTAGGTTTAATGATCCCTCCTGGGGTATTGTCTGTCTGTTGCCCTTGCCACTGTCCTTGTTGGTTATTTCCCCCCCATTGTCCTGATTTATCATTCTGATTCGGCTGTTGAAAACCATGCTGATCTCCACCCTGATTTCCTCCTTTCCTTTTTTCTTTTTCCTTTATGGTTGCTTCTATTATTGGAATGGTCTGGAGTTGGTATCTGGGTTAGTGCTGATACGGGCGCTACAATTTCTCGTTCATCTGGCACCACTGCCTCCATTTCTAAGGCCCGTCCTAATATGTCTGTATAGCTTAGTCCTCCATGGCTGGCTAGTGCCAATCCTAGTTCGTGACTAAGTCCCCCATGGAACTTCTTTGCCATCTTCTCATCCGTATCTACCTGCTCGGGTGCATACCTTAATAATTCACAGAAGGTTGCATCGTATTCAGTCACTGTCATCTTCCCTTGTTTCAGACTGTAGAATTCTGCTTCCTTCCTTGCTCTATAAGTTTTAGGAATGTACTTGTCGTAAAATATTTTCTTAAACTCCTCCCAAGTAAACTGAGCCAGATGCTCTGTAGGAATAACCTTCTGTCTAGCTTCCCACCAATTTTCAGCTGGTCCGTGGAGTTGAAAAGCAACACATGAGAGACGCTCCTCATCCGTGCATTTGAGAAGTTTAAAAATTTTCTCTACAGCTCTTACCCAAAGCTCAGCATCGCTCGGGTTTCCTGATCCAGTAAAGACAGGTGGATTTCTTTTGAGGAACAGATGCTCTATGTCTCGACGTAGTGGTGGTGGAGGTGGAGAGGTTTCCTGACGTTCATATTCTTCTTCCCTCCCATGTTGTCTATGATTTCTTCCCGGTTCTCCAGGCCTACCGCGTCCTCTTCCTCTGTTATTCGCAACTCTTGGTGGCATTTTGAAAGTTAAATAAACCAAAAATTCTCGTCGATTTCGTGCTTTAAGCACTCATTCATTTAATAAGGAATTAACTCATCTTAATCGTCTAGCAAATTTTCTCAAATTGCAAACAACTCTTAACGGTTCTTAGCTTATCTTAACCATCTCAACTTATCCTTACCGTCTTAACGTACACTTAATCGTCTTAGCTTAGACTTCTTAGCTTTCTTGAAGAGAAACTCTTAACGGTTCTTCAATATCAAAACAAGTCAACTCCAATGAGACTTGTTCATGTCACTTATACTTATGTGACATTTGTTTATAAAGACTTGTCATTCTCGTCACCTAATACTCGTATTCGTCGTATTCTTCGTTCAATTACGAAGTATGAAATAAAATTCCAAAAGAAAATGGGATAATAACTAAGGAATAACTTTTAGAACACAAGTTCTAGTCGTCGTCGGAATCGAGCGATCGTTGGAAATTAGTTAAAATTTTTGTACTCGATTCTTAATAATAAAATGGATCTCCTATTGGAGTTATAACAGAGCGAACTCCCATCAAAAGACGACTTCATTCGTGTTTCTTGTACGGAAATAACACTCGTTTCTTCATTCTCTTTGATTCCCTTTATTCTGTCCTCTTCGTCTCGATCGTATCTTTCTAGTTTCGAAGCCAACACTTCTCAAACATCAAATCGTTTCTTTCGTTCACTTAATACAGAATTAAATTACCTTATCATTACTTATACTATTTTCTCGAAGGAAATTCTCGTCGGCTCTTAATTATAAAACAATGTTTGACTCCGCTGAGTCTTTGCTCATGTCACTACACGCACGCGACATTCGTCTTTAAAAGTCCTTCTTGTTTCACGATCTCCTTTCGAAATCATTTGGAACCAACGCTTCTTAAAACGTCTATGTTCTCAGAGAGTCTTAGAGCAACAGTCTAAGTTCTCATATCAACAAAACATCTTAATCAAAGAAATTTGAACTCACATAATTTCACATATTGCATCAAAGTATATCACTCATACTTTAATAAAGTTCGTACTTGACAAACTTGGTTCTCTCAACAAAAGTATATCTAATACTTCAAACTTTTAAAATAAAACACTTTTATTACCTTTCTTTTCCTCTTTGGTTGAGTCGACGTAGCGGGAGGTTGAGTCGTTTACTACATTCATAAGTTTAGTGATACAAACTAAACTTTACTTCCTCAAAAGAAGACTCAAGTATAGGGTATATACAAATACTCTATCTTACTACTTGGAAGAAATGCATATACAGAGCAAAAACGATTGCTCTGATATTACTCTATGGTAACGCTAGAAAAATAACTCAAGGTCAGAGCCGGAATGAATGCTCTGATACCATTCTGTCACAGCCCGACTTCCCGAAGGACGGCAAAGCTGGGGTGCGACTAGGGATTGGAATAAAGAAACAGAAAAGAAGAGAATAAATGAATAAAACACATTAACTTAACACTAATTACGTTGAATTGAATAAAAGAGAGTCGATCTTGAAGGATCGCTCATCAAACTGTATACAGGGAAAACTAGGTTTAAAGTGGTAATAACTTAAACCGAAAGAATTTACATAAATAAGGGAACTGACTATAATTAATGAAAGAAAGAGTTGATCACGAAGGATCACTCGACATAACTGTTCTTAGAAGAGACTAAGTTCAAGGAATGAAACTTAGTTCTAAAGTTATATACTAACTGAAACTAGTTTACAGAATTGGCAGCGAAAAACATAGAAATGATATCACATATCGAATGTGATATCGAGGCTCAACTAAACTTCTTTCCTGAGAAAGGACCTTTACTCAACCTCCTCCGCCGTCGTCACTCAACCTGCACATTCAAAAACAAACATGCAGGGCTTAGTACAAAAGTACTTAGTGGGCACATTGCCGAAAACATTTTATAAGTAACGCAACGGGGTTTTTCTTTAAAAGGCCCGTGCTTACCCAATTAAATCAAATCATGCATCTTTTCATAAATACTCACATAAAACGTTTACTGATATATATACATTTAATTTCCGAATGACACACTGTGGGTTTTAAACTCACATCCGATCGTTTAGTTAGCGCCCTTTTGGCTATCTTAACAAGTCTGGAAAGCACCCTTTTGGCTATCACAGAGTCCGATCGTTTAGTTAGCACCCTTTTGGCTAACTTTTAATTCTGGAAGCACCCTTTTGGCTATCTCAGAAAGGCATAAGAGAGTTCTCATAAAACAATTCATTATGCACTGATATATATACTTTAATACTCATTTATTAAAGCAACATGTAAACACTTTCGAGCAACGCTCGCATATAAATAAACACCTTCGAGCAACGCTCGCATAAAATCACTTCACAAGTAACGGCATTCAACGTAGTTTGGTTTTAGAAAGCCCACCTCGTTCGTTTACAGAACTATTACTCGTACTTCCGTGTTCCGTCCTGTCTTCTATTCTCGTTCTCCTCCTTGGAACGCAAATAATAAAACAACGATAAATTGTCGAGTTGATAGAAGAAAATGGAATTCGAAACTGAAATCAAATTAATCTTTTAAGTTCTTAAGCTTTAGGCATTTGCACGCTTAACTAGATTCTTTTAGTTAATCTAGAACGAGACTCGAACACTTCTCGTTTAAAACTCGCTCGGGTTCTTACTCGACACTGAGGTCAGTCATTAATGATAGTCGATAGCTTATATCGACTTAAAAGATCATAAGGAACTAAGTTGAAAAGAAATCAACTTAGGAAATTAAGTTTTAGTACTTTAGACAATTTACGCACTTTCACGCTTAACTAAATTTCTTTACTTTAACGGATAAGAGATACAAACTCGTCTCATTTAGCACTCAAGGATCCATACTTGACACTGAGGTCAGTAGGAAGATAGTCGTCAAGTTATTACGGCTTAAACGATCGAAAGAAACTAAGTTGCGAACGAAACAACTTAGGAAAATAAATTCTGAAAAATCACTGCGCAAGGCAGTAATTCTGGGGACTTCCCAGAACAGGGTAACTGGAAACAGGGGATGAGCCCTGTACTGTTAGAAAGCTCGGGAAGTCTAGTTTACTCTCCAATTCGCGGATCTCGATTTCGTTAAGCGAGCTAGGAGATATTGCAGTTTCCGTGGAACGTCGCAAAAATGCCTTAACTAGCCCTAGAGCTCGATAAAATCGACGCATGTTCTTCTACGTTCGTTCTATGCTTAAACACTTTTAATTTCACACAAAAACTGACCCAATACAGTGTACTCGTATCATGGTACGTGATAGACCCCTTTTCATTTCTCTCTTATAAACACGGCGTTTAAAACATCGTCGTTTAACTACACAATTACTATACCAAATCAATTTCACATTTCAATACTTAACCTCTCGTCTCTACTTCTCGATTATAACTACATCTCACCATTTCATAATTCGGACGAACATGTTGTCAACTACAAACTCGATCTCTTAATGGTAAGATTGATTAATATCTAAATAGAATCCTTACTCGACTTTTCCTTCGTTACTTATGCTCGTGTCTTCGTCTCTTATGAAAATTCCAACGTCATTAGAACTTGATCAAATTTTACACTATCGTTCATTATCTATCGAGAATCATTATTACGCAAATCATAACCTCATATCATCATTTATTCCCGATTTATCGACCGTCTTTCGTCTCTTACGTAAAATTCTACATTCTCCCTTTCATTCAAATTTTACGACAACGATTATCATCTAACGAGGATTACTAATATGTAAATCATATTATCAACACATTATCGAGCCTCGACTTATCAACACATCTTCGTCTCTTACATTCCTCGTTTTATTTTTAGAAAAATCTCAATTTAATATATATACAACCTCATGCATCGTATATCTCATTTCCATTAAACAATCGAGCATATCTTAACATTTACTAACCTAAATCGAGCCTTGTTCATCTCTTAGGTTTCACATTTTATTTTTAGAAAAATCTAAAACAATTCATACGATCAATTAACGACATAAGGAACACTAATCTATCATCAATTTGACGAAGAAATCGAACACGAATGAAAAGCCCCAAACCAGAAATTTTTTCGGTCATAAAAGGGCTTGGAGTTCTTGATTTTTCCTTCATGATTCGATCCTAGACACATGCTCTCTTACTCTACAATTTTCGAACAAAAATATAAATTGGGGGAAAAGAGATTTGTTCGTTTCAATTGATAGACGAAGTTCTTACCTTTCAATATATGAAATCGGATTGGAAATTGATCGGTAGACGGAGAAGTTATCGATCTTGGAAGAGCTCTTGTTTGATGCTTCAATGGGGGAATTGGGAGAAGAAATGAGAGTGAATGGAGGAGGTGGGGGGCGGTAATGAGGAGAAATAAGGGAGGGATGATGACTCATGTAGTGAGTCATAAAGTAAGAGAAATATCCCACAAAGAAATGGTGACTCGTTAGGACATGTTTGGCGAGGGATAAATTAGACGAAAAATCTCGTTTCCGGCTCTTAAACTCCGTTTTAGAAGTCGAGAAATATTTTTCTAGTTAGTTACGGAATTGACGAAATCTAATTCGTCCGTTAGATTGGAAATAATTTACGTACTCGGAAAACCTAAATCGTTTTTCAAAAACTGAGAAAAAGTCGAGACGTCACAGTCCAAAATTCATCCGGAAAATCATAAAAATAAATTTTCTCCGGTGAACTCGTCTAGAAGAAAAAGTGAATGTAAATCCTGACGGAATTCGATTTCGAGTTTCTGGGCGAAAAATCCTAATACAGTAGTCGTTCGTCCGATTTCTGGAAATTATTTTTGGAAATGGATTTCACCGTTAGTCTTAGAATTGAAAATCGGGAGCTTAGGCGTGCAAAGCCATAATTAATATTAACTTTAAATTTTTAACGCAGTAGAAATTTTCCGGGGTATTACAACAACGGGCAGAAGAGAATACCGAGCTAAGTCACTATCCAAGTGGGCTTTCTGAACTGAAACTCAACGATGAATGCGCAATTTATTTTATATATGCGCTTTTATTTAAAGTTGATTGACTTGCCTGAGTTTTATCTTTTGGTATGTAATCCTCTACTTGATATTATGTGAGTATGTCATGTGGACGCACGAGACTAAGTCCTGCACAAGACGGGACGATGCATGCATTAAATTAGGTGACCGTGAGCCTTGTTACAGTCTAGTCGGTCGATAAGTAATTGTGAGCCTTGCTTCGGTTGGGCCAGTTATGTAAAGGCTGTGAGCTTTGCTTTGATTCGGTCGGTCATGGTGCTCGAGGAGGAGGCCTACTTCTCGACGCAACAAGAAGACAAAATACGTAGATGGATTCGTACCCGAGAAAATGGCTAGCCGATTTTACAATATAAATGAAAATATTTTAAGCTGCCAGAAGTCGTAAATTCTTTTAAACAATTATTTATTTAACACTTGTGATGCAGCTGAAGAGGCAAGTTAAATTATATAGCTCTATCGAGCGAGTTTTTAAAAATTATTTTGGAAAGTGTTCACTGAGTACGAAGTACTCACGCCCTGCATGTTATTTCTAAAATGTGCAGGTTAGCTCGGATGCGGAAGGATGCGGTGTGCTTGGGTGGCTCGTTGTTATTGAAATCCTAAATTGAAGTTTAAGATTGAGGTTATGTGTCTTCACACATATAACCTTGGGATTTAAGTCAATGTTTATATTCTGCTGCAACATCATTATTTCGATATATCTTTGCCTTGCATGCTCGGTCCCAAAATCAATGAGCCTGTAAGCTCGAACAAAGCCATTAAATCCTTTCCGAAGATGGCAACAAGGCATCACTCAGACAGAACATCAGTTGTCAAGAAATACAACTGAGAGCTTATATGATCAGATGTAAAAAGGGGGAAGTCATGTTCAAGAGATAGAACATCAGTTGTAAGGAAAACAACTGAGCGTTCATCAGATGAGAAATAATAAAGGGAAAGAGAACATCAGATGAAAGAAAGCCATCTGAGCGTTCAAACCCAACTGACCAGATACAAGGAAGACAACTGAGTGTTCAGTTTTAGAACATCAGTTGTAGAACTCAACCAAGAAGATCAACAGCTTGAAGACGAAGTTAGCTGAGAGTTCAACTGTTAGTTGTCAGATAGAACATCGGCTAAAGAACAAGATAGCTGAAGATCGAAAGTCTTAACCGACCACTCCTTGTTGGAAGTCTGTTGTTAAGATTTAAATTTCAAAAAGGAAGTCACGTGAGGGTTTGACCGTTCAGTTATTACCCCATTTGGCCCAACACAAGGCTGTCTCAGATGGAAAGCAGAAGAGCACAGATGCCATATTGAGAAAGTCTGCAGGGATGAGAGACAAGCCATCGCTTTCAACGATCAGAGATCAACAGCTCCTCCAACGGCTAGTTGATACTCTCCGCCTATATATAGAGGCCTTCATTCATTTGAACGAGACACAAGACACACACGCGAGAAGAAATCTGAGAGCGAAAAGAAAAGAGCAATATTCTTCACGAACTGAACTGAATCTCTTAGAACATCACTTGTTGAGAGTTCTAGAGTTAGATAGTTTTGTGTCTTTAGATCGAACCTTGAGAACATCACTTAGTGAGAGTTCATAGAGAGTTAGATCATAGCTCACATCACGTTCGAGTTTTTAGTTGGAAACACATTTTTCTTTCACCTAAAAAGGTTTAGGATCCTACTCTTCCTGCAACTGAGTAGTTAGGTCGTTTAGTACCCGTAAACTAAACTGTAAGGTCGATAAGTACCCGCAAACTTATCCATAACGGTTGCTCAGCCCGCGTAAGCTGAGTGGTTTGTCCAAAAGAACTTGGACAGAGTTGTGTGGACTCACAACTCCCCGTGGACGTAGGAGGGTTATCTCCGAACCACGTTAAATCTCTGTGTGCTAGTGTTTGTCTCTATTTCTTGTATTCTTATCTGTCTGACTAACCAGCATACAAACTGCATCTGCACATTCTCAACTGTTTTGGTTTTTGACCAACCAAGCATAAAAGCGTGAGTTATTTTAACGAGTTTAATTTCCACCACATTCCGCACCGCACAACTCTTCAAGCTGAGGTTGCTTACTCAGCTGAGAGATTTCAACTGAGTCTCTTTACTCGGTTGAAGTATTTTTCAAGGGTTAAGTTTTAAAATCCTAACTGGTGTATTCCTCCCCCCCCCCATACACCAGTAACTCGTTTCGGGACCATCAAGTGGTATCAGAGCAGTGGTTCAAAAGACTACTGACTCTGTTTCACAAGGTGTGAATTCGAGAAATTTTCTTCAGTGGTCAACTGAACAGATCTTTTCACGATTAGTGCATATTTGTTCTGTTTGTTGTGTGCAGATGGACGTCAAGGACAAGATCGTTATCATGTTCTCGGTAGTCAATTATACATCATGGAGAACACGGATGAAGAAGATCCTTCTGTCAAAGCATCATAGGATGCAACAAGTACTCTCTTCCGGACCGATCGTCATTAAAGAAAGAATATCTCGCACTCCCACAAATCCCAACCATGGGGATACAGTTACAGAGTTTGTGGAGAAACAGCCGGAAGACTACACTCCGGAGGAAGCCAAGGTGAGCCAGTTAGACATCTGGGCTCAGAGCACAATAATGTCCACAGTTGGACAAGATTATCTGCCTTGGATAGAGGAGTGTGAGACTGCAAAAGAAATGTGGGACATCCTGGCATCGCTGAGTGAAGGAAGCGACGAGACGAAGGAAAAAAAGTTCTCACATGCATGTCAAGATTTCCACAACTTTAGTCTGAGACCTGATGAAACCATCTATCAGCTAGAGCTCCGGTTTATGGACATACTCAGAAGAATCCAGTCCATCCGAAGAGGAAAATACACACTAAGAGAAATCAATCTCAAAGTGTTGCAAGCTCTATCGGCTGAGTGGGATACTTTCACCAATATCCACGAAAGCCGAGCTGACCTTGGTGAAATGGGAACTGAAAGACTGTTCTCAATATTAAAGGGAAATGAGTATAAGGTGAACCGAAGAAGATCTCAGTCCTCAGTTCAGACGAGTCGACTTAAGGATGTTGGTTCAGCCTCAAAGTCAGTTGCTCTCCGAGCTGACTACTCAAAATCGAGAACATCGAGGCCAACTAGATCGGCTGACACAACTGCAAAGGAACCAAGCAGAGAGGAACTGCAACAGAACATTGCAGCCTTGTGAAAGAAACTAGCCGACATGGACACTCGGTTCGGGAAATACAAACGTTTCTACAAATCAAATCGAACTCGAGACAATTCAAAGCCTGTCACCAACAGCTGCTTTGAATGCGGCAAGGAAGGACACTTCAAAGCTGACTGTCCAGACCTCTCAAAGAAAGAGAGAGATGCGTTAAGGGCCAAACAAGCTGGAAAGAACAAGGCCATGGTTGCAGAAGAAGCAGCTAACGATATGGATATCTTTACTGACACCGAAGATGAAGATAAGCTGACTTCTACCAACAACATCATTAGTTAGGATCAATGCCTCATGGCACTTGGAACCGACCAAGATGATATTGAGATACAATCTAATCCTGCTCAGTTAAATTCTTCCAATACTTCTAACATGCAAGAATCTTTGGACGAAGAGTTGGAACCCTCCTGGAGTGATTTTCAAGAACTCAGTGAGGAACTGCATCACCAATCGGTTGTGTTTAAGAGTCTTCAAGCTCAGTTCGCCAAACTTGAAGATTCCTTAACCGAAAAGGACGATCTGATCAAGAGCCAAACCAAGGAGATTGAGAATCTAAAGAGTCAACTGAACGAGGCTAAGGCTCCAACTGATAAGGAGTTGACAAAGTAGATCAAGGAATAGCAAGATCAGTTGAAAAATCAAGAGGCTCAGATCGAACAACTGATAAAGAAGTCGGATGGACAAACCGAGCAGATAACTGTCCTCGTCAAGGAGTTGCAAACTGAGAAGGACAACATAATCAAGCTGTATCAGTCATCCAAGATCATCGAGAACCTTATAAGTTATAATAGACAGATGGATGACGTGTCAGGACTCGGTTATGATGTTGTCAAGGATACCGGAATTCCACCAGCAACCTTTATCAAAGCCGCAGAAGTCACAGCTGTCGAGCCAAACACAGCTGAGTCTCCAGAAGCTAATCTAACCTCTACCTCTCAGCAAGTTCAACCGACCAATAGAATTACAACTGAGAAGGGAAAAGGAGTAGCAGATGTAGGACAGAATGTTCCATCTGTTGGGATATCAACCGAGGGGGAATGTTCCAAAAGTCAGAAGAGAAATCAGAGGCGTCGAAGGTATAACCGCAACCGAACTCAGAATCAGAACTGACCTCTGCATCAACCTCAAAGTCAACATCAGAAAGAATGGAACCGACCTCAGAACCGACAAGGGTTCAATCATCTGAATCAACAGTGGTTCCATCCCCAGTTCAACCAAAGGTTCCAACCGAGTTAACCGATAAGGAACATGTCGAACAACTGGAGATATTCATGCCATAATATGAATCATCAACAGGGCATGAACAGTTACAGACAACCCTCAAGGAGTTGGAATCAGAATCAACCACAAAGATTCCAACAAGGCATCCGATCTCACAGACAAATTCAACAGGATAAGAATCGCCATCAAAACAGGGGGAAAGCCTCTCCTCCAAAAGCTCAGAATGGGAGAAATCCAACTCCTCCCAAGAAACAGAACATCTCTATTAACAACAAGCCTAAGGATAACCGAGGTGTTGTTATAGTTGATGATGAAGGAAAAGTGATCTGGAATGATAAATCCATCCGAGTTTACAGGGAAAAGCGACGCACAGTTCCAGGGGGAACTGGTTTTAACCCTCAAGGACCCAACTGAAATTGGGGACCTAAGCGAGTTTCTCTTTGCAGGTACAGGAGAAACAGCTGAGGAAGAAGAAGGCGTCTGCAACAATATGGGTAATGGACAGTGGATGCTCGAAACACATGACGAATCTAAAGAATTTGCTTGGAAGTTTCATGGAAAAAGATGGTCCATCAGTTACTTTTGGTGATAACTCAAAAGGATACACCAGAGGCTACGGTACCCTTGAAATCAATCATGTTTCAATTTCTAATGTCTCTTATGTTGATGGATTGAAGCATAACTTGCTCTCCATCAGCCAATTCTGTGATAATGGTTTCTCTGTCAAGTTTGATGCACAGGGTTGCAGGGTTAAAGATGTCGGATCAAAGCAGGTGATATTGTTGGGAAATCGATCACCAACAGGGAATGTCTACTATGCTGACTGGAATAGAAGCCTCTCTGACACCTGCATGTTATCAAAGAGCAGTTCTGATGTGAGCTGGCTGTGGCACAAAAGGCTCAACCATCTGAACTTTAAGACGATGAACCGACTCGCCAGACAAGAACATGCAAGAGGCATACCAAACCGAGTGTTTTCAACAACACACATCTGCAGTGCATGCCAGCTGGGAAAGCTCGCTAGATCCTCCTTCCGGTTGAAGTCAACTCCCTCAACCGACCTAGTGTTACAGCTGATCCATATGGATCTCTTCAGGCCAGTTACACCAAAGAGCATGAATGGCAACGAATACACACTTGTTGTAACTGATGATTACTCGAGGTACACGTGGACCATTTTCATGCGTCACAAGAGTGAAACCCGAGATGAGCTGCCCAAGCTGATGGATCGAATATCGAACCAACAAGAGCTGAAGATCATGTATATCCGATCAGATCGTGGAACGGAGTTCCTAAATGAAACCATTATCGAGTATTGCGAGAAGAGTGGAATTACCCATCAGACATCAGCCGCGCGTACTCCGCAACAGAATGGAGTAGCTGAGTGAAGGAACAGAACGCTTAAGGATGCAGCCACATCCATGTTAGCCAGCTCAGCTCTGCCAAAGAGATTTTGGGCTGAAGCGATCAACACTGCGTGCTACTCTCAGAACCGATCTCTTCTAACCAAGCGGTTGGGAAAGACACCATATGAGCTATGGAGACGCAGAAAGCCAGATATTTCTTATTTTCGCGTTTTTGGTTCTAAGTGTTATATTCACAACAATGGGAAGACTCAGTTGAAAACTTTTGATGCCAAAGCTTCGAAGGGCATATTTCTTGGATATGCTGCTCGGATCAAGGCATATAGAGTTTTCAACAACAGCTCTCATGTTGTGAAAATAACACCTCATGTTAGTTTTGCTGAATCTACCTTTGAGTACAGGGAACAGGTTAAAGGGCAACAAGCAGATCCAGCTATTCTACCCGTTCTCACCAGATCGCAAGCTCTAAGGGAAAAGAACCTAGCTGAATCACTGGTTTGGGCAATTGAGGATGAGGATCCATACTCCTCTGAAGATGAATGCGAAGACCCCAGCTCATCCCAAGGGGGAACTTCAGCTGATGCTCCTCCAACTGCATCAGCATCCGAAGCCCAACTGAGTTCAGTTCAAACTGATGTCAATGTTGAGGTTCCAGACTCAACAGCTGATCAATCACCAGCTCTGAAGACTCCAACTCAGTTTTCAGAACAGCCAGTTGGAAGAAGAAGGAAGACGCAACCGAAGATGGTATGAAGTTCATTCTACTGACAACATCATCGGAGATCCAACCGAGGGTGTGCGTAAAAGGAGCCGAGTTGCAAATCCAGAATCAACCGAGGAAGATTCCAACACTTATGCCCAATATGCTGAGGAGTTGGCTGTTCTAGAGGAGTTCGAGCAAGCTGGAGATGTTGCCATGATTTCTTGCTTTGTAGTTGATGTGTCAGAACCGAAGAATGTTGGGGAAGCTCTCAACTGTGTCCACTGGACAACAGCCATGCAGGAAGAACTGAATGAGTTTCTACGCAACTGTGTATGGGAGTTGGTAGAAAGATCAAATGGTGTCATGGTGATTGGATTGAAGTGGATTTTCAAAAACAAGAGAGACGCCATTGGATTCATTGTGAGGAATAAAGCAAGGTTGGTAGCTCAAGGATACTGCCAACAAGAAGGAATCAACTTTGAAGACTCTTTCGCGCCAGTTGCAAGGCTGGAAGCCATCCGAATCTTTCTAGCTTATGCAGCACATCACAAGTTCAAAGTGTATCAAATGGATGTGAAGTGTGCATTCCTCAACGGAGATATCAAGGAAGATGTATATGTTGAACAGCCTCCTGGTTTTGAAACTGGAGATGGAAGAGTGTACAAGTTGAAGAAAGCCATCTATGGCTTGAAACAAGCACCAAGGGCCTGGTATGACACTCTTTGTGGTTTTCTACTGTACTCAGAATTCAAACGAGGATCAGTTGACAAAACCCTGTTCACCATCAAAGTTGGAGATGATATACCTGTAGTGCAAATTTACGTGGATGACATCATATTCGGTTCCAAGTCAGAGGAGCTGTGCAAAAAGTTTTCAGATCTCATGAAGGAGAAGTTCGAGATGTCAATGATGGGCGAGATGAATTATTTCCTTGGATTACAAGTGAAGCAGTCACCAGAAGGGATTTTCATCAACCAGTCCAAGTATACAAAGGAGCTCATCACCAAGTTCGGATTGCAGACAAGTAAGACAACAAGGATCCCAATGAATACTAACTGGAAGATTGAACCTGGATCTGAAGGAAAGCTCATGGATGCCAGCAAGTATAGAGGGATCATCGGTTCGCTACTATATCTAACCGCCAGTCGGCCAGACATATCATACGCAGTTGGAGTGTGTGCTCGATTCCAAGTTCAACCAAGAGAAGCACATATGTTGGCAGCTAAGAATATCATCAAGTATCTGAAGGGAACTATTAATGTTGGATTGTGGTATCCAACTGACCGGATACTCAGATGCGGACCTAGCCGGAGATCGGTTGGACAGGAAGTCTACTTCTGGACACTGTCAGTTCATGGGAAGCAAGCTAGTTTCATGGTTTTCCAAGAAACAAGCATGTGTTGCTACTTCTACAACCGAATCAGAGTATATGGCTGCTGGAAGCTGTTGCATGCAAGTGTTGTGGTTGAAACAACAGCTGAGAGATTATGAAGTTGCAACTGGACAGGTTCCCATTCATTGTGATAGCTCGAGTGCCATAGCTATCTCTCTGAATCCTGTTCACCACTCTCGGACAAAGCATATCGACATTCGTCATCGTTTCATCCGAGATCATATTGAGAAGAAGGATGTGTCCATGGAGAAGATTCCAACTGAAATTCAAAGAGCTGATATCTTCACCAAACCCCTACTTGAAGCCCGGTTCAAGATGTTATGTGATCTTCTTGGACTATTGATCCATCAGATGAAGAGTCATCCGAGCTGAAGAGGATCCATCCGAGCTGAAGAGTCAATCGAGCTGAAGAGGATCCATCCGAGGTGAAGAGTCATCCGAGCTGAAGAGTCAGATATCCATCTGAGAGGGAAGCTCAGATGAAGGGGGAATTTCAGATGCGGATTGCGAACTGAAGACATCAGACATCAGCTGAACAGACGAACTCGAGTCAGCTGATGGTATGCTGCAACAGTGGATTAGACGTCAGCTGAACAGACGAACTCGAGTCAGCTGATGGTATGCGGCAACTGAGGAACACAGCTGATGAACACAGCTGATTCAAACATCAGCTGGCAGGTATCATTTATGACTGAAGGTGTTATGTTCTTAAATGAGAATGTTTGAAATAAATTCAAACATTCCTGAGCTAGTCAGTTACATTAACATAGCCATCATGTCGCATTAAATGTAAAGTACGGCTGAACATCCATAGCCTACTTTATAGTGCGACTGGGCTGACATGGGACTGTACACCTTCTCATGCGCTGGTTGGAACTCGGTTCAAAACGTTGAGTCAAAGACGGTCAACAGTCGCGTAATCTCAGTCGTTGATGGATTCACGCTAATTAACCCCAGCCGTTGACCTCATCCGAGTCAAAGACCTATATAAGGTGGCAAATCAGGAAGTGATTCTTACCTTCTCTATTCGTGCATATCATTATTAACTGTTCATCATCCCCTCCGAAATTGTCTCACCATTTTCAGTAACAAATTTCTTTCTTATTTGCATATATATTCCTCTGAGATGGCTCCTAAATCAAAAACTTCAAAGAAGATGGTATCTGCAGAACCAGCCACGTTCCAGGAATCCTTCGACATGATGCTGTCGAAGATTCATTTCGAACAAATTCTTTCCAGAGAAGCTCTGACATCGCCGGAACTCGCTCCCGTCGCCACCATTCTTTCTGACCACAGTCTGCTAAACTGGGCAACCCTCTCTCCATCCAAGCTGCTCAGAAAGTAGGTCGCCCACTTCTACAGAAATCTGCAACGTGATGCAGAACTCGGCCTTGTCACGACCATCCCGTGCAAGCACCGTATTAGCACTTCCCATTCGATGGAAGACACCGTCGTCGAAATCAAAGTGTCTAAAGAACTGGAGAAGATCATCCCCAGAAATCGGGAGGCCATCGACGTGATGGGGAACTTCACAGACAAGGATGCAGATGCAATTCTGCAAACTATCCTCTTTGTCCCCGAACCTCTAAAGGGGAGCATGCAGAGGACCAAGCTGAAGCCGGAGCACCGACTTCTGTTTGACGTAATATCAAAGTGCGCCTTCGCGTACGGAGGAGCTTTTGGTGATATTAGCAGACCGAAGCTCAAACAACAGAAGGCTTTGGAAGAACAGAAAAAAATCGATTGGCTGGGCTACATTGAAAGCCAACTGTGGGCAGAGAAGCTGAAGATCTCCGAGACGGTAGCTGAGTCTGGAGAGCAGCTGTTGAGTGTCAAGGGCACACTCAACTTCGGCACAAAAATTTAAGCCCTGATTCTCCAAGCAACCAAGGGACAGAAGCTGACCTGGTAAGGGAGTGAGGACCCTTCGTTCAGCAAGCTGATGTTGTTCCCAACAGCCAAAAAGGCTAGGGATGTCGTGGAAGCTGTGTACACTCCCAAGGGAGCATCGAAGCCAGCTGTGGAGACGGCCCCAGCAGCTCGCCGCCCTTCAAGGACAAAGCCTGCCAAACGCCAGCTGGAGGAAGTGGCTGGAAGAAGAAGAAGAAGAAGAAGAAGAAGAAGAAGAAGAAGAAGAAGAAGAAGAAGAAGAAGAAGAGGTGGAACCCCTCCAGAAAAGGCCCAGAATCAGAATCATTCAGCCAGCAGCTCAACCGGCTGCATCTGGCCCTGTGGTGGAGACACCAGCTAAGAAATCAACCGAATCTAGCCAGTCGGTTGATGCAGCTGCGTTCGTGATTCAACCCCGCCAACAAGAAGAGACGGCTGAAGGGGTGGAGATCAACGTGGAGGATTCCAGCTCATCCTCAGATGACTCTTCTTCATCTGAGCAGTCCCACGACAGTCCACCAATTGGAGCTGATGCCAGCCAGGAAATCCCACCTGCGTCTGAGGAAACAACTGAGCCCGCCTAGTCTCTACCCAAAGAGGATCCAGTTCTCTCAACTGGTCCTCAGTCCAATATCCCGAGCCTCTCGCTCGATGCCAACGTTGAGACCATTCCTTTGGCCAACGTTGATGAAACCGTTGAACCCATCTCCTTCGACATAGACCCACCCCCAATCGATGAAGAAGCCAACCGCCAGGCGATCTTGGCTGAGTATGAAGTCAAACTGGACTACTGCTTTCGCAAGCTGATTGGCATATTCCTAGAGGCCAGCTCGATGCCTATTTTTGCCATGTTCGGGACGGAACTGCTCTATCAGTTCAGTGTGATATTCAGCTATTGGTACGTCAAGGAGGAAACCCTCAGGATCCACGGTTGGGACAGGTTGAAGGTTGAAGAATCCAACCTAAGGGTGTACTTCGACTACCAGAACCTGGAGGTGGCCTACAACCAGAAGGTGGCTTTGCTCCGTCATCGCCTGGATCTCAGTCAACAAGAAGGGATGGACACCAGAGAGCTGTGCGGCAATCCTGCAGCTGTACAATTTCTGGATCATATGTTGGCCAAGAATGCCGACCATATGGAAGAGGTCGATGAAGTTGATGAGGCCGCCAAGAGAGAGGCAAAAAAGCTTAAACAATACATGGCGAGCCGAACAGCCCTGGTTGTCGTGGACCCAACAGCTCAGGCACAACAGCAACAACTGCCTGTACCCTCTGATCAGACAGCACACTCAACCGATGATATCTGTGAGCTGATCACTGAGAGGGTCAACTAGCTGAGGCAAGAGTTGTTGTCCAACTTGAGCACAACAAGGAAAAGGAAGCTGACAAGATGCATCAGCTGATGGAGGAAAATGCATCCTTGAAGCATCAGCTGGAACAACTCTCCTCCACCATACAGCAAAAGCTTGAAGGCCTCTTATCATAGCCCCAAATCCCGAGGGACGGCAGAAGCCGGGGTGCGACTGGGGTTGGATTAAAGAAGCGGGGAAGAAGGGGACTAATTGACTAAACATACATGAAAAGGCATCGAAAAAACATAAACACGACTTGAATATAAATGAGAAAGAGTTAATCCCTAAGGATTACTCGACAAAAGTACAAAAAGAAGCTAAGTTCATATTACAGACTTAGACTACAAAGTATTGTTTCAAAATACATCTTAAAGGAAAAATACAGAGATTGGCAGCGGAAGGGTTCTAACTAACATTCTATCCTTTAACTCAACATCAACCGTCGCCGCTCACCGTCGCTTCAACCTGCACATTTAGAAAGCAATGCAGGGCTAAGTACAAACGTACTTAGTGGGCACGATGCCGAAATCATAATCATAAATATAGATAAAATGGCATTTCATAAGCGTAGCACATCGGAGTTTTATTGAAAGAATCCGTGTCTACTAAACATTTTCTAACTTTTTCTCATAAATCACTAGCGCGAGCATTTTCTAACTAATGTCACGTTCAATCTTGACCAATTATAATTCACCGTGGCTGGTACCCCTCAACAGGATATCACATACACCACAGGTTACAAAGTGCACTAACTCTGGAAAGTACTTAGCAGCTAACTCAGAGCCGATCGTTAGTTAATCTAAAAAGACTAACTCTAAATCTTGAAAACATGAATGTTAACTCAGATAGGTACAAGAGAATTCACATAAAACATAAAACAGTTCATGCCATAATATCACTTTGAAAACACATATATCAAAGCGATAAAGAAAGATTGTCCGAGCATTGCTCGTTTTATTTGTATATAAAAGCCCACCTTGATTTACAGAACTTTAAGCAAAAACTTCCAACTTCGGATCTTCTGTCCTTTCTCTACCGTTGGCTTCCTCCTTCATCGTAAAATAAACATACTTAAAAATGGGTCGTAAAGATAATCGAAGAAAGGTTTTAGTTGTTTTATTCTTTTAGGCATTTGCACGCTTACTAGATTCGTTTTACTTAAACGGGAAACGAGACTCGTACCAATCTCGTTTAGAACTCGGAAGATCTCATAATCGACTCTCGGGTCAGTAGAGAAGGTAGTCGATATCTTAATACGACTTTAAAGATTAAAAGAAACTAAGTTGGAAAGAATCAACTTAGGCGATTTACATTTTAGTTCATTAAACGCTTTATGAAAATTCTCGTTTATTACTTCTTTAAAGAAAGGATAAGAGATAAGATCTCGACTGGTTTTCATCACTCAAGGTCCTATACTTGACTCTAGGGTCAGAAGAGAGATGTTCGTTAGATAAAACGACTTAAACGATCAAAGGAAACTAAGTTGTGAACTAAACAACTTAGAAAACAAGAAACTGAAATTTTTACTGCACAGTCCAGTAACTCTGGAGGCTGTCCAGAACAGAGGATTTGGAAACAGGGGGTGAGCCCTGTACCACTAGAAAGCTTAGGAAGTCTAGTTCGCTCTCCAATTTACGGATCACAAATCCGATAAACGAGCTGGAAGTTATTACAGTTTCCGGCGAGGGTCGCAAAACTGCCGCGAAAACCCTAATTGCTTGATAAGTTCGCCGTATAACGTTTTAGGTTCGTTTAAGCTCCCGTATTCAATTTTTTTAGAACTAGAATCTTAAGGCAGTATCACGTACTTCCGTATGTGACAAACTCCTTCTCAACTCGCTTAAAAGCACGACGTTCTAACGTCGGATTTCAACTAACAAGTACTAAACCAACAAAAACTTTCAAACGCGTTCTAGTTCTCGATTATCACTATAGCTCATATTAGATCAACTCGAAAGCTTATGACATCAACTAGAAAGTTGTTTTAAATTCCATTATAAACAATAATATCAAATTAGAATTCCCATCCGACTTCTCGATTTTTAGATACAACTAAATGTTCGTCTCTTAAGCGATTTTTCAACGCTGTCGGATTTCATTCAAATTTTACGACGTTAAACTACGTCTAACGTGAAACATTTTCATGCATGCAAATATATCATAACATCATTATAACTCAGTTTATATGGTGATCTTTATCTCTTATGTTTCATTAAACATTTTTAGAAAATTCTCAATTAAATTCTATAATCAATTAACATGATTTGCAACTTAAATCAACTAACAAATCATCACTTAACATCAATACATGAAGAAGAACAAAAATCCTACAAATTTCCAAAAATTTCGGCATTTACATAGATGTTAGGGTTCTTATTTTTGTTCCATTTTAATCCCTAATTAATCTATCTAACACATCCAATTTCATTATTTCAAGATCAATTCATCTATCCCATAGCTTAAATTTTTCGATCAAGAAGGAAAGAAAAAGAAAAGAGAGATGATTGGATAGGATTATGGAGGAAAGAATTACCTTGAGAAATAAAGAAGAACTTAAGAGGTTGAATGGATGGATTGATGGCTTGTATGATTTCTTCTTGTTCTTGGAGAAGGCTTCAATGGAGAATGGAGAAGTGGAGAAGATGAAGATTGAGAGAAAGTGTGTGTGTGCAGCCGAGAGAGTGAGAGAGAGATGGAGAGATTGGTTTTGTCTAATTGTGTGTTATGATGAAAATGTTGAAATTGTGTAAAGTGTAGTGTAGGTGTCATGTAATTAACAAGTCAAACATGCATGCTTGCCACTAATGATGATGATGTGTCGGCTGCATGGAGGAAAATTAGAAGGTTACGGGTTTTTTCGGCGCGATCCGACGTTACGGAAAAATGAACGACGAAAAACGTTGTTCGGTACAAAAATCGTCGCGATTCGATTTGACTTAAAAATTCTAACGTATGAACTTAATTGAAAAGAAAAAAAATAAATTTACAAAATTTATTTTGACAAAAAATCGGGACGACAAAGTCCGAGTTTCATCCGGAAAAACATAAAAACGAACTTTCGGTGTGTGTTCGTATTGCAATTTCGTGATTATAAAAATTAGACGGTTTTCCGTTCTAAGATTACGAACTAAAAACTTTTCGTACGCGCTAACCCTAATACAGTAGTCGTCTAGCCGACTTCTGTAATTTATTTTTAATAACGGATTCGACCGTTAGCCTTATAAATCAAAAATTGTAAACTTAGGCATGCAAAGCCATTTATTTAACTAACATTAAACTTTAGAACGTAAGGAATTTTATGGGTCATTACACCTCTCCACTTCTACCAGCTCGGAGGTCAAGGATCTGAAGAAGGCGGTTCAAGGACTCAGCTCGGACTTCAACGTCTTCAAGTCCGTTGCTGAATCTGATCTGGCACAGTCCCATCAGACACAAGACCAGGAGTGGATGTCTCAGTTCGCGAATTTTTGAGCTGAGTTTGTCACCCTTCACAAAGATGTCTCTGCGACCTTTGAAGCCTTGAAGAAAGCCGAGCAGGAACGCCAGGACCTGGAGCTGGCAAAGAAGGTGGAAGAGAAGGATGTTGTGGACGAACTCTTCTCCCGAGTTCAACAAGCTGAGGCCAAGCTGACCTCCCTGGATGGCACAGTTGCCACCCTTTTGGATGATGCCAAAAATGGGGAAGGAAAGGAGCCAGCAGCTGTTGCTGGATAAGGGAAAGATGTTCTTCTTCAGCAGGGGGAAGAAGGAGTGTCAGCTGAAATTCAAAGGGAAGAAGCTGGAGAAGGATCGCAGCTGAAGGAGTCGGAAGAGCAAGAACTTGAAATCTCCCACGACCTCGTAGCCGAGCTTACAGCTGAGCTAGATGCCGATCTTAACGGGATCTCAGTCGAAGATTGCATCGAAGCTACCAAAGCTATGGGGGAGTCCAAGGAGAAGTACTTGAATCCCTCTTGGATTAAAAAGTTCGCTGCTGATCAAGCAAAGAAGGTGGCTATGTTCGAGAAGGAACTGGCCAAGATTGAGAAGAACGTTGACAGAAATAAAGCCAGTCGAAGCATGCGAAGAATAAACAAACATCAGATGAAGGCTGAGGCTAGAAAGAAGACGCAGCAGCTGCAGAGGAATGCCCCGCTCCCGTCACGGTTCCCACACATTGACAAGTGGATGAACGCTGAGTGGAACGATGACTGGGAGCAGTTCAAGCATGAATTTATAAATGATTTTTACTACAGGAAGGTCTACTCAACTGAAGACCCAAGGCAAGCCTTCAAGGAAGCCTTGTGGGAACTCAGATCTGGAGACCCTGGAATGTTCAGGCAGTTCCAGCGAGCCATGCTGAAGGCTCAGCTCGATCCCAACACCGTTCCAGTTCCGCAAAAGCTCAGATATCGCCCTCAGATGATCAAAGGCACAAGCACTCCAAACAGAAATGCAATCATGGCTGAGGCGAGACAAGTGTGCAAGGAACATGGTGTCAACACTGGGATCGAGTCAGCTGCGAAGAAAGAGATCTTTGACCGTATCTTCAGCAAGTACGGTCAAGTGTATTTTTGAGCTGACGTAGTTTTTGAGCAACTGTTGTAAATTTTTTTTGGGTTTTTGAGCCTATCTTTTGTAACAATCAGTTGTAATGAAAACTATTCAATTATAAGATTCACCTTGATGAACAATCCCTCATTGTCCAAGCTCTGAATCACAAAGTATTTTAAATACCATGTTATAACTGTGCTAACCCTTTGATATTTTTATCTTATAGACTGTCTAGAATTTCAGCTGAGATTTTAGATAAGTTAGTGAGGTTTGGATCAGTAGTGGTTTAAAGTTGTAAGTGGTTTTGGCATCATCAAAAAGGGGGAAATTGTTGGGAAATTTATTAGTAAGAGTTTTGATGAATTCCAAAACCGACTTACCCCAACCGAGTAGATGTTGCCAGAACCTAATGTTAGAAGATTAGGCTCGCTGTTTGAGCAAAGTTAAGATTTTATCTTTACAGGTCTCCAGCTGAAGATGGCAACAAGGCATCACTCAGACAGAACATCAGTTGTCAAGAAATACAACTGAGAGCTCATATGATCAGATGTAAAAAGGGGGAAGTCACGTTCAAGAGATAGAACATCAGTTGTAAGGAAAACATCTGAGCGTTCATCAGATGAGAAACAGTAAAGGGGAAGAGAACATCAGATGAAAGAAAGCCATCTGAGCGTTCGAACCCAACTGACCAGATACAAGGAAGACAACTGAGTGTTCAGTTTCAGAACATCAGTTGTAGAACTCAACCAAGAAGATCAACAGCTGGAAGACGAAGTCAGCTGAGAGTTCAACTGTTAGTTGTCAGATAGAACATTGGCTGAAGAACAAGATAGCTGAAGATCGAAAGTCTTAACCAACCACTCCTTGTTGGAAGTCTGTTGTTAAGATTTAAATTTCAAAAAGGAAGTCACGTGAGGGTTTGACCGTTCAGTCATTACCCCATTTGGCTCAACACAAGGCTGTCTCAGATGGAAAGCAGAAGAGCACAGATGCCATATCGGGAAAGTCTGCAGAGATGAGAGACAAGCCATCGCTTTCAACGATCAGAGATCAACAGCTCCTCCAACGGCTAGTTGATACTCTCCGCCTATATATAGAGGCCTTCATTCATTTGAACGAGACACAAGACACACACGCGAGAAGAAATCTGAGAGCGAAAAGAAAAGAGCAATATTCTTCACGAACTGAACTGAATCTCTTAGAACATCACTTGTTGAGAGTTCTAGAGTTAGATAGTTTTGTGTCTTTAGATCGAACCTTGAGAACATCACTTAGTGAGAGTTCATAGAGAGTTAGATTATAGCTCACATCACGTTCGAGTTTTTAGTTGGAAACACATTTTTCTTTCACCTAAAAAGGTTTAGGATCCTACTCTTCCTGCAACTAAGTAGTTAGGTTGTTTAGTACCCGTAAACTAAACTGTAAGGTCGATAAGTACCCGCAAACTTATCCATAACGGTTGCTCAGCCCGCGTAAGCTGAGTGGTTTGTCCAGAAGAACTTGGACAGAGTTGTGTGGACTCACAACTCCCCGTGGACGTAGGAGGGTTATCTCTGAACCACGTTAAATCTCTGTGTGCTAGTGTTTGTCTTTATTTCTTGTATTCTTATCTGTCTGACTAACCAGCATACAAACTGCATCTGCACATTCTCAATTGTTTTGGTTTTTGACCAACCAAGCATAAAAGTGTGAGTTGTTTTAACGAGTTTAATTTCCTCCACATTCCGCACCGCACAACTCTTCCAGCTGAGGTTGCTTACTCAGCTGAGAGATTTCAACTGAGTCTCTTTACTCGGTTGAAGTATTTTTCAAGGGTTAAGTTTTAAAATCCTAACTGGTGTATTCTCCACCTCCCCCATACACCAGTAACTCGTTTCGGGACCATCAATTGGGTCCATCTCGAAGAGTGACCTTGGTTCTGGAACAACCGAAATGTAGCGGTAAGAGTAATGGGGTAGTATAGGAACGAAAATACAATGTGTCGACTCTGTAGATGTCATGCCTGAATTGTTAAGGCGAATCCTACAAAGTCTCCTGTGGGTTCTACAGCGTCTCCCATTAAAGTGAGATAGTACCAGGCGGTGTTGTTCGCCCATCCTTGCCATTCATCGGGCAGTCGACTGATAATGTCTTCCATAGCTTTCCGTTCATCAACAAAATATCTAGCCGGGTAATAGTGCGAAGCGAATTTGCTGACAAGTTGTCCTATGTAATGGTCTGGGTCGTTCGCGTAAATATGGTACTCATGTATAATCTGCTCTACGATGGATCGCTCTCCTAGAGGTACAGCCGTCCATGGTCCAACACGTCTAGCAGCCATCCTAAAAAGTTTTAAGGAAACGCTGATTAATGACTGGTAGGATAATAACACCTCTTAAGGAATTTCTTAATTTATAAATAGAATAATTTCATATTCAATTGTAACATCTTAATTACTTAACGGAATATTCTCATATTCACACTTAATCTCTTAATCACTTAACAAGGATTTAGCTTATCTTAAGCATCTAGCAATTTCTCAAATTGCACAAAAACACTTAAAAAAATTCGACTTTTTCCCACTTTTAATTGAGACTTCTTAGTTTCCCTCAAGAAAACTCTTAACCGATAAACACGTATCGTTCTCATTGATTAGAATATATTTTGATGCCACATTAAAGTGGAAACCGTATTAATATAAACCCTTCTCGACACTTGAATCTCGTACTTATCTTATTCTTCGTTCAATTACTAATTGTGAAATAAATTCCAAAATAGTTGAAATAATAGTTGGAATACAAATTTAGAACACAAGTTCTAGTCGTCGTTGGAATCGAACGATCATTGAAAAATTAGCTAAAATTCATTCTCGATTCTTAACAATTAAAACAAATCTCTTCTTGAAGTTCTAACGAGGCGAACTCCAACTGAAAATGACTTCGTTCATGTAACTTATAGGTAAGTAACATTCGTCTATACTCGATTCTGTACTTCTCTTCTTTTGATCGTGTCTTTTGAAACAATTTGGAACCAACGCTTCTTAAAACGTCTATGTTCTCAAGGAATCGGAAAAAGCCTTAGAAATAGTTTAGATTCTCATGCCGACATACATCTCAATCAAAGAAATTATAACTCAAATAATTTCACATAATTTCACTCATACTTCAATCAACTCATACTTGGCATAATTTGTTCTTCACATGCTTGCATACTTATAAAAAAAAAAATTTGCAAAAATGAAGCAACACTTCTGAAACTTTTCTTTCTTTTCTTCTTCGGTTGAATCGACGTAGTGGGAGGTTGAGTTGTTGTCTACATTATTTTTTTTTTAAGTTTAGTGATACGAACTAAACTTTACTTGAACGAAGACTCGAGTGCAGAGCATAAACAAATGCTCTGCCGGACTAACATGAAAGAATTTTTGGATGCAGAGCAGGAACAATTGCTCTGATATCACTCTGTCATAGCCCCAAATCCCGAGGGATGGCAAAGCTGGGGTGCGACTAGGGGTTGGATTAAAGAAGCGGGGAAGAAAGGGTGAATTACTAAATAAATGATAAACTGATATAACTTTGATAAGATAGTTACTATGAACTGATTCTATTAAACAAAACAGAGTCGATCTCGAAGGATCGCTTGATAAAGTTGTTTCTGAGTTGACTAGGTTTCAAGTATGAAAACTTAAACCGAAAAGATTATACATCAAAAAGAAGTATTTTGCAGTGGAATAAAACGTAGAGTGATAACACATTTCGGATGTGAAATCGAGGCTCAACTAAACTTTACTTCCTTAAGTGCGACCTCTACTCAACCTCCACCGCCTTCGTCACTCAACCTGCACATTTAGAAATACATACATGGCTAAGTATAAACATACTTAGTGGGCACTTTGCCGAAATCATATCATAGGTTTTAAAGATTCATCAGGCATTCTCAAAGTAACACAACGGGGTTTTCCTTTCAAAGGCCCTTGCTTACTAAACATTTTCCTTTCATAAATAACTTGCGCAAGCATTTTACTGTTGTTACGTTCAACTTGCCCAACTTTTGTTTCAACGCCGGGGGAGAGTATACTTCTCCCGCACACGTTCCTCACCGTTGCTGGATACCCCTCAACAGAGTACCACATACAACGGCTACCGTGTACACTAACCCTGGAAAACCCTTCTGGTTAACTCAGAATCCGATCGATTAGTTGGCGAACCAACTCAGAATGGCACAAAAGAACTCACAAAAACAAATTCTTTTATGCACTGATAATCACTTTCAAAACATACTTATAAAGCAATAAGTAAACAGTTTGAGCAACGCTCACTTTATTTTGTTATATAGAAAAACCCACATTAACCGGTTACAGAACAAACACAAACTTCTGTCTTCGGTCTTCCGTCCTATCTTCTAATTTCGATTTCCTTCTTTGATTGCAAACATTCAAATTTTAGTAATTGGTCGAGACGATTAAAGGAAAAAGGAAAACGAATTTAGTTAAAACTTTTAGGCGTTTGCACTTTAACTAATTCCTTCGTTTTGAAAAGAAACGAGATTCGAACACATCTCGTTTAGAACTAACTCGGTTCCTTACTCGACATTAATATTAGTTAAAACGGAAGTCAATAACTTATTAGTGACTTAGAAGTTCTTAAAGAATTAAGTTAAAAAGATTTAAACTTAAGAAAAAGAGTTCTGCAAATTTCTGCACAACGCAGTAGATTAGAAGCTCATGAAATACAAAGTATTTCGAAACAGGGATGTGCCTTATGTTAAAAGAAAGACACGGGAGTCCACTTTACTGTCCAATTTATGGATCTTGATTTTGTTAAACGAGCAGGGAGTTATGGCTGTTTCTGTGAAGGGTCGCAAAACTTGCCGAAAACCCTAGACATATTGAAAACTCGACGCACGTTTCCCTAGGTTCGATCAATGCTATACCACCTTTATGTGCACGAAATTTCCATCAATTTAACAGTCAAGTCATACAATCATTTAACGTGAACACTTTCACGTTCCTCGATTAAAAAAAACAACGAGCACTTCTCGTCTTTTCAATTAACGAAAACACTTAGCAAATTTCATTTCAATTTCAAATCACAACCAACTTCTAACTTCTGTTTCATAACTTATATGAAATCATCATCAACTACACTCATGCTTATTAATTATCAACCAACTCAAATCAATCGACACATAATCATAATCATTTAACACGTCGTTTTCATCAAGCAACGAACATCGTTGTCGATTTTTCCAAATATTTTTATAAAATCTAAGAAATTCATACTAAGTACATATAATCATGCTTATAATCAATACATCAACCATATCATCAATCGGAAACATACAAACCCTCGTTTTCTCGTTTCTTTGTTTCTACACTTACTTACTTTCTTTAATTTTTGAAGTTCTACTAATCCAATTCAAACCAAATTAGTTTCTATCATCTTTATACTTAACAAAGATCATATTTACACACTAACATCATTATAACTAACACTTAATCAATTCACATCATTTTTATCGGTTCAATAACTCGATTTTTCAAAGTTGTTAGTTAATTCTCAATTAATTCCACAACAAACCTAACATATCAACAATCACTAATATTCGATTAGTTTTCTCGTTCTATTTTTTTCTATCGACGATTATGCTCGACTCTTCGTCTCTTATAAAAAGTTCGACATTCTTAGAATTCAGTCAAACTTTCAAATTATGATCATTAAGTACTTAGATTAACTAATATGCAATCCAAAAGCTTATATCATAATCAAATCTAATTCTATCGACGATTCTTCACCTCCAACGATTTCGTTTTTATTTTTAGAAAAATCTAACTAAAATATATGTTCAACTACATCAAATCCTACACCTCATATTTTTCGCCATTTTCAAAAAAATAAAGAGGATGATTTTTGTTTGGATAGAAATGAAGCTAAAGTTGTCACCTTATCAAATACGAACTCGGAAATAAAATCGATCGAAAAACGAACAAGTTATGAGGATCGAAAGCTTGAAGAAACCTTGAAGAACTCTTCAATGGTGAGAGAGAGAGAGGGTTGGCGGTTGGGGGGGGGGGGGGGGGGGAGAAATGAAGAAGAAAAAATGATGTAGAAAGGTGATATTTATAAAGTGGAAGACAAAGTCAATTTGTACACCTTTTCCTTTACAAAAAATCTAATTTTTCGGATCTAATACTGCAAACTGAAAATGAACAATTATTTTATTAGACGATCACATTTTTGACAAAAATGGATACGACCATTAGTATCGGAATATTTTACTTAGTCGGAAAGGACGACTCGTTTCCCGAAAAACTTTGAAAAGTCGAGACGTGACAGTACAATATTTTTGCCCGGAAAATAAATAAAACTGACTTTTACCATTAGACTCGTATCGCAAAATAAGTGAATGTGAAATCAGATGCTTTTTCGATCTGAGTTCTCAAACGAAAATTTTTATCGGGCGCGAAAACCCTAAGACAGTAGTCGGTTGACCGACTTCTGGATTTTATTTTCAGAAACGGATTTCACCGTTAGTCTTAAAACTGAAATTCCTTAACTTAGGTGTGCAAAGCCTTAATTAATTATCAAATTTTTATTTTCGCGACGGAAAGAAAAGCCGGGATATTACAGTTTTAAACTAGTAATCGATACGAATATGCATATTCGTACTCGCTAATAGCGGGATTTTAAATTGGTATGCAGTACGAATTTGCATATTCAAACTTGGTGTTGAATTGATATGCAGTACGAACTAAACATAATATTACACGAACAATAGAGAGGCAGCGAAACAAGCTAAAACTTAATCTTCATTCTCATAGTTTCACCAACAGGTGATTGAACTAAACCATTTACATCAAACATACATACTCTTATCGTTCTTCAATTGAATTTCTAGCTTATGGCGTACCAAGTAACCACACTCAGGTACGCAGTACGCATTTATATGTATTTACAAATACGTAATGTGTAGCAAGTAAACATATATACTCTCTTTCCTACCACCCTCATAAATGTTCTCTTTTCAATATCCTCCATGCGCAACCACTAAAGAAGATGACCTCACCTGCATCATAATATATAGATGAAACTTGGTACGCATTAATAAATACGTACAGCGTATCAGGTAAACTTGGTACGTAGTGGTAAATACGTACTGAGTACCAAGTAAACTTGGTACATATTCGTAAGTTAAGGTACGCAGTACGTATTTATCAATACGTACTGCGTATCAAGTAAACATTACATCCATCCAATACGCAATTACAAAAACGTACCAAAACAAAATAAATCAGAAATCGAAATCGACAACCTAAACTTCATTCTGCCAGAAAATTACCTCCATAGCTTTGTCGCCACAACCAAACATCGCCGGAAAATTACAATCGAACACAAGTAACACTTTGTAGACGGATATCCAAGAATAAATCCAACAAAATTGCAGAAAAAATAAACGAAGCAAATCCAACAAAATTGCAGAAAAAAAAAATGAAGCAAATCCAACAAAATTGCTACAAAAATCAAATAGAAACTGAAAATCGGAGAGAGATGAGATATGACCATACGATTTCGAGCTGACAGACGAATTTGAGTTGGAGTCTACGAGCTTTACGCGATTTATGCAAGCTTTTTCGTGCTGAGGGAGAGAGAAAGAGAGAGAAATACGTGAGGTGAGGAATGAAATGAGAGAAAAAAGAGAGAAAAAAATAAAAGTAAAAAAGTAGGAGAGAGTGTTGTTAGATAGAATTAAAAACAAAAATACGAGTATAAATGTCCAAAAGTAAACTTAAGTCAAAAATTGATAAAATTTGAACAAGTGATCTTTTTTTATATTAAGAAATTGCTAATGACATCTCACTATATTTACTCAATGTAAAAGCAGTGTGAATGCAATAATTATTTCCTGAAGTAGAAAAGGATCATCTTTCGTGGGACGTCCCGAAAAGGAAAGAGGGTCATCTTTCGCGGGACGGAGGGAGTATATTTTCTTAAAGTCTGTATCACACCTACGAGACCACACTTTTTATTGACGTAGAGATTATATTATATTTCGTCGAATATTGGTGTGAACCTTAAAGTTGTAAAAATAGTAAACATAAGTAAAATTGTTTTCGCGGTAAGCTTAGACCCACCATGAAAATGTACCACTAGTGGTGCAAGTCTCTTGGAGTTGGCCTAATAAATGCAAGAATCAAATGTTCTTCAAAATCAACGAACAACAATTATAAAAAGAACAAAAAAAAAAAACCAAAAGCAAAAGGAATGAAAATTTATTTTATAATGAGCACGACGATAATTTAAACCCATGTGAGAGTTGCAGGAAATTAAAGATGCGGAATGGGGCAATTCGAACCAATGACAGCGAACTATTTTATATATCCACAAAAATTAATATACTAGTAAATAGATGTCACAAATTTATATCCACATGAACTAGTTTCACTGGATTCACTGCTACTAGCCTACTTTGTGTCGTCGTGTCACGGTATTTAATTTAAAACATCTATCTAATTCCCAATCTCTTAATAATGTTAAGTCCAAGTCATTCAACTACCAAATATAACTACACTGTCTTTACTGGTCACGACGATATATCCTTAAAGTTTCCCTAAATTCAAAATAAAGGAAACAAAATTCAAATGAACATAAAGAAGCACAATGCATCTTTGCCGAACACTTAAAAGCAAGGCATTATTGAATGAAAGACGGATGGGATTGTAGTTCCATCTGTTAGAGCACCGCCGTGTCAAGGTGGAACAAGTTGCTGGTTCAAGCCTAACCAGTCCCGATACATCCAATAAATACACAAAAAAAAAAAAACTTTTTACTTGATTCTAGCGACTTACGCATGCGTTAGAGAATTAATTAATAAAATTGATTGGATATAATAAAAGTGTATTGCTTGAATTATTCTAATTTAAAGTGTGAATTTATTAGATGTAGAACAAATTATTAATCATCCTATTTTTTTGTATTTAATAATTTACTAATAAATTTTTTACCCTTTTAAACTAGGTAATCATGCAAAAATGACAAAAAATTGAGAGCAAAGAGGACCGAAATAATTCGGATGAGGGTACTTTTGGGAATTCGCATTGTGGATTGAAGAGTTGATCAATTGTCAAGTGAAATTTGGGCCCATAAATTATCATCACTAAAGTGTGTGATTCTATCACAAGTCAAATTAATTTCTTAACAACAAGAGAGAGAGAGAGAGAGACTAATTAATAGGTGAACTCGCGATAGCGGCTCCGAGTAGGAAACTGTAGACCAAAGCAGAGAGGCGACGTTGAGCCGACACGAAATGCTGACGGTGCGGCGACAGGCGAAGAGGCAAGAAAATTGGGGATTACTAATTTAGGGCTTAATCAAGTGGTGGAGATTTCGTGTTTCATATATTATTCGAGATCTACCAACCGAACAGAGGCGACACCACCATTAAATTTACGCAAAAACTACCTACAACCGGTTGCATACAATGGGAACGTTAGATATTAAATTAAGGCGGTTTAATTGTGTAGAAGACTTGATAGCCCAGTAGTAGAGCTCCGACCTTCACCAGGAGAGGTCATAGTTTCGACTACTCTTCATCTCCATTCTTGTAATTTGTTCCCCTTTCATAGTCTTTTGTTTCTTTTTATTTCTTTTTCTTTCTTTCTTATTTATTTTCTTAATTTTTCTTCTTAATTTGTTTCCTTTCTTTCCTTGTTCCTTTTCTTAATTCTTTTTATTTTCTTTTCCTTTCTTTCTTATTTTCTTTCTTACTTGTTTCTTTTCTTAATTCCTTTTCTTTTCTTTTCCTTTATTTCTTTTGTTTTAATTAGTTTTCTTAATTATTTTCACTTATTGGTAATAAATTAGTAAGAATTATTTGTTACTTATATTTTACATTTTCTATTCTTTGTTCCTTTTTTATTTTTTCTCTTTGTGCATAAATTATTATTATTTTTAAACATTACATTTCTTCAAGCCAATAATTATAATCCAAACTAATTATTAAAAAAATCTGAAAAGTCAAAAGAAAAAAGGGAAAAAACAAAAATAAAATAAGCAAAAAGAAAAAAAGGAAAATGGAAAAGAAAAAAGAAACCAAAAAGAAAAAGTGAAAGAGGAAGACAAATAAAAAACTGGAGAATTTGCTCCAATTGGGTTTTGAACTTTTACCTTTACCTTGAAATGTAGCGCCTCGCTCCACTAGGCTAGCTCATGATTTATGTCAGATTCGAGCATGCAACTCAATCAAGTTGGCAAAATTATGTAGAATATGATCAGACTGAATTGTTAAAAGATGTGCTGACACAAAATGGAGATTCTATTCTTCAGCCTGAGCTAGAGTATTGTGAAACATGTTGGAACAGATTATGAAGATTCTTTCCATATTTAAGCGGATTATGCGGAGATCTTTTCCTTATCCATTTATTGACGCAGAGAAGATCGTATCCGGTGAAGATATTGTTTGTTCCACTAGATAAGCCTCCAAAGGAAGTTTCTATCTACAAGAAAACTAGGAAAAATCGATGGAGATCTTATCTAGGATTTCTCAAAACCTATATAAGTTAACTTCAACATCATTTGGAGGCTGCCGCTGCATTAGCTATTTTTGATTATATTCATTGCTAGTATACTTCTCGTGAGAGAGTAATTTTTATATTGTGCTTGAGAGTGTTTAATCATATAAAAACACTTGGGAGAGAGGTGAGCGTTGGGTTGCGACTCAAGCTTAGATTGTTCGAGTGCGTCTTGAACATTTATTGGTTCACGCTGGGTTGGGAATGTATGAGTTAGGAGACTTCATATGGTTGACGAACTATATGTTTAAGAGTCTATAACTACAACTTACAATAGTAGATTGATTCTCTCTTGGGCAGGAAGGCCACAGACGTAGGTTGACTAACCGAACTAGGTTAACACTTCTAGGTGTTATTTACTTAGCATACTCATTATTTTATGTGCTAATCTTTGTGCTAAGTTTTGCAATAACGAAATACAATTTATATGCATAAATTGTTAGATTAAGTATTTCAATTGGTACCAGAGCGGTACACCGACTTCATGTTGTTGTATCTGATCCACAATGACTACTAATAGTCATGCTATGATGAAACCCCCATTGCTGGATGGAAAGAACTACGGCTACTGGAAAGTAAGAATCATGTCTCACATAAGATCCATTGATGAAACTGCATGGAACGCGGTAGAGGAAGAATGGACACCTCCAGTCAAAGCAAATTCCTCTGATCTCAAAATAAAGAAGGATTGGAATGATGAAGAGATCAAATGGTTAGGTATGAATCAAAAGGCCCTGAATGCAATTCAATCGGCTGTAAGTGTAGAGATATTTTCTTTAATCTCCACTTGCACATCTGCCAAGAAAGCATGGGACATTCTTGAAATAGCATTCGAAGGAAACAAGAAGGTGAAAGGTCAGAGGCTCCAACAACTGACTACTCAGTTTGAAAATCTGAGAATGGAAGAAACTGAAAATATTGGTGAATTTCAGTCAAGACTACTGACTCTTGCCAACGAAAGTTTTCATCTTGGAGAAGAAATTTCCAATGAGATGCTTGTCAGGAAGGCTATTCTATCTCTTCCAAACAGATTTGAATATAAGGTGACTGCCATAGAGTAAGCTAAAGATGTCTCTGAACTCAAACTGGATGAGTTGATAAGCTCTCTAAGGACATTTGAAATGGGAGTTGCCTTTGCAGCTCACAACTGGAATCCTGATCCAGCATCTGAGCCTTCAAGGAAAACCAGTGGAGATAAAGTCTTGGCTCTTCTTATAAAAAACTATGACAAACTATTCAAGAAACCTATGAAAAGGAGCTCCACCAATAGCTCTACCAGAAAAGAATCTGTCAACATCTCCTCGAAGAACAAAGGGGTGAAATCTCGCACTGAAAGATCTGGCCCAAAGTGCTTCGAATGTGATGGCTATGGACACTTTCAAAATAAATGTCCATGTTTCTTCAAACGTGAGAACAAATCCTATGTTGCCACAGATAGCGATGAAGAAAATGATGATAGTGGTAGCGATGAAGAATCAAATGTTGTGGCTCACATAGCAATTTTATCAGAGGTTTTAGAACAATCTCCACCAGAACTAGAAGAGGTGGATGAAGAAAGTGATGAAGAAGAAGTGGACAAGGAGACTATAGTAAAGATCTATGAAGATCTCAAAGCCAAATGTGAGGAGGTTGGAAGTGCCAACAAAGAACTCAATTCGAAGATCAAGGACTTGGAAGAGGAAAACAAGATTGTCAAATCTCAGCTAGTTGATGTTTGTCAAGAAAGGGATAAGTTAAAAGTTCTGAACAATGTGTTGCTTTTGGAGAACTCAAATCTCTGAGAAGATAATGTGTTCAAGGCTAATGAACTCATTCATGTCAACAAGGTTGTAAGGATGATGATCAACAGTACTGCACAACTTGATCAAATTCTTGAGGCTGGTCAACCAAACACAAGCAAAGCTGGACTGGGTTATCAAGGGAGTAAGGCGTGGAGACCAGTAAATACAGGAACCAAGACATCCTTCGTTCCTGAAAAGGAAAAGCTAGCTAAAGGAACTCATGACAACAAGAAGCAAGAGGAGGAGATTCTAAAACAAGCTGTCAAAAAGAACCGTCGCGGAAAGCAACAACATTAGAGACAAGCTCGGAAACCTCCTACTGCTCCACAGAGATAGAGTAAAGTTTTCAACAATCAAGGATATAATGGTTATTATTCTCCAGTGTGTCATTTCTGTGAAAGACCGGGGACCTAATTGTAGGTTCTACATGGCAGATCGAAGAAGAACCATGAATCATAGCACTAGAAAGGCCAGGAAATGGAAGAAACTATATGTCTTATGTATCTCTGATGGCTCTATGGGCAAGAGCTGATAATAGACGGTACTTGGACAGTGCATGCTCATGGCATATGACTGGAAATCCAAAGTTCTTGAAAGATGTTAAGAAGAGCTTTAATGATACCGTGACTTTTGGGGATGGATCTCAACTAAACATCATTTGCAGAGGAACATTAGATGTTCCAGGTTTTCCTCCCTTGAAGGATATATTTCTTGTGGACAGAATGAAGACCAATTAGATAAGCATTGGGCAGCTGTGTGATCAAGACTTGGATGTGAGATTCATCTCCTCTCACTGTATTGTAACATCGAATAAAGAGAATTATTTGATCGGGAATAGATCAGCAGATTGATGCTATCTCGCCAGAGCTCAGTCAGTGTGTCTCTGTGCCAGCTCATCTGTCGCAGAAATTTGATATCTAAAACTGGGACACTCCAGCTTCAGAAATATGAAGAAGCAAATTAAGGTTGAAGCTGCAAGAGATCTTCCCTCAATGCAGATTTTTGAAGGCAATGTATGTGGTCCTTGTCAAGCTGGAAAACAAGTGCATATTGGTCACAAGAAGGTGCAAAGTATTACTACTTCCAAAATAATGGATCTAATGCACATGGATCTCATGGGTCCCATGCCTACTGAAAGCATCGCCAAAAGAAATACATTCTGGTATATGTGGATGACTTTTTAAGATTCACTTGGGTTGAATTTTTGCGTGATAAGAGTGAAGCATTTCAGTATTTCGAAGTCCTATATCTAAAACTGGAAGTGGAAATGGAAACCCCTTTGAAGCGCATAAGAAGTGATCATGGAAAGGAGTTTGAAAATAGGCCTTTCGAGGAGTTCTGTAATGAGAAGGGAATTACTCATGAATTCTCTGCCCCCATAACTCCACAACAAAATGGAGTTGTAGAAAGGAAGAATCGCACACTTCAAGAGATGATGCGAACTATGATGAATGCTCAAGACATTGCTGAATGGTTTTAGGTTGAAGCAATGAACACTGCGTGCTACATTGTCAATCGGGTCTACCTACAACCCAAGAATAATAAGACTGCCTATGAACTATCGAAAGGCAGAAAGTCTAGCTTCAAGTATTTTCACATATTTGGAACGGTTTGCTATGTTCTAAATGATAGAATTCAAAGAAAGAAACTTAATGATAGAGGAATTGAGGCAATCTTCTTGGGGTATTCCAGAAACAGCAGGGCTTTCAGAGTATTTAACAAGACCACGAAGACTGTGATGGAATCCATTAATGTAGTGTTTAACTGGTGGGTTCTATCGACGCTGGCCTACCAATAATGATATTATTAGTGGGATTCATCTCACTATGAAGTTTACCGTGTTGCACAAGTCGCGGTGTTTAGTTGGCTTCCCTCCGGTCATACCTCTACGGTGAGAAAGCATCTTGATACAATTTTGTACAAGATTGGTCAGTTCAAGAACTTCAACTTTGGGAAAATTGTGTTTGAGCATGTGACCAACCATGCTGAAGAGTTGGAGAAGGAGAGATGCTTGGGATATCCGGGTTTGATTTTTGGGATAATTCAATCCCAAATGCCTGAGGTGGTTCGTGATGGTGATATCTGGGCCAAGGATCCTTGTCCTTTTATCTTCAACAACAAGCTATTCAATGAAGTGCACCACTTTTGTGATATTGAAGGCCCTGTTCAGAAGTTGAAGACTCGATACAAGGCATCTGTGCCAATTACTAAGCTTCCTCCTACTCGGGCACATGCTTTGACTGTTAGGATGCATCAAGAGCTGACCAGAGAGTACAAGTCACTTGATAAGATTATCAAGTCACTTTAGATGAGGCAAGCCTCCATAGTATCACTATTGTATGATGCTTCTGCTCTAGCTATTGAGGTTGGTGAGCCTTCTAGAACGAAGAATGCTGATGCAGAGCAAGAATCTGACCCTCGTGCTCAATTTGATGATGAGCTTGAGAAAATGCAGAAGGAAGTGGAGGACTAAGGTGATAGTGTTGAGGAAGAAAAGACTAAAGATAAGGACGAAGAGGAAGAAAATGAGGAAGAAGACTCAGCTGCTAACAGCTTGGAGTGTAGTGCAAAGAGACACAAGAAGGATGGATC
This sequence comes from Schizonepeta tenuifolia, assembly GCA_029490685.1. NCBI lineage: Eukaryota > Viridiplantae > Streptophyta > Magnoliopsida > Lamiales > Lamiaceae > Schizonepeta > Schizonepeta tenuifolia. The sequence goes on from CM055956.1 coordinate 38,598,264, forward strand.
CAAATCTCCTTCTATTTAGCCACTCATGTTGGTCCTATGCCCCTCCTTTTGTTAATTTTGTCATTCATGTGAGACAAAAAAGGGGAGTAGTAGCTGGTTTTTGGTTGGTTGTGGTCTTCTTGGTTTTCTGGATTTCTTTTTATTATGTTTATATGATGTTTCCGCTGCTATAAGGAGTTTCTTATCTCCTTAATGAAATGAAGTTATTTTGAAGATTCCCTGTTAATTGAGTTAAGGGAGTTTAATTTCCAAGCAATCCCCCAAGTTCAGTTTGAGGGGGAGTTATGATTCTGGAAGCTATTTCGTAGTTCCAAGGTCAGTTTGAGGGGAGCTTCCATACTATCTTCGATTGTGCTTGATTGTTTAATGCTAAGCTTGAAGATGGCTTTTACTCTGATCTTATTGAATGCTTGAATTGTGGTTTTGTCTACATAAATGCCAAAGGGTGAGAGTATTATATTCGAGTATCCAGCTCAATCAAGTTGGCAAGTTTATGTAAAATATGATCAGACTGAATTGTTAAAAGATATGCTGACACAGAATGGAGATTCTATTCTTCAGTCTGAGGTAGAGTATTGTGGAACATATTGGAACAGATTCGGAAGATTCTTTCCATATTTAAGCGGATTAAGAGGAGATCTTTTCCTTATCCATTTATTGACGTAGAGAAAATCGTATCCGGTGAAGATATTGTTTGTTCCATAAGATAAGCCTCCAAAGGAAGTTTCAGTCTACAAGGAAACTAGGGAAAATCGATGGAGATCTTATCTAGGGTTTCTCAAGACCTATATAAGTTAACTTCAACATCATTTGGAGGCCGCCTCTACATGAGCTATTTTTGATTGTATTCATAGCTAGTATACTTCTCGTGAGAGAGTATTTTTCATATTGTGCTAGAGAGTGTTTAATCATATAAAAACACTTGGGAGAGAGGTGAGCGTTAGGTTGCGACTCAAGCTTAGATTGTTCGAGTGCATCTTGAACATTCGTTGGTACACATTAGGTTGGGAAGTGTGTGAGTTAGGGGACTTCATATGGTTGACGAACTATATGTGTAAGAGTCTGTAACAACAACTTACAATAGTGGATCGATTCTCTCTTGGGCAGGAAGGCCCTCCAGACGTAGGTTGACTAACAAAATTGGGTTAACACTTTTGTATGTTCTTTACTTAGCATACTCGTTGTTTTCTGTGTTAATCTTTGCGCTAAGTTTTGCAGTAACGAAATACAATTTATATGCATAAATTATTAGATTAAGTATTTCAATTTAGTCAATTCGTATTGCACTAATTCTTTATACTGTAGGTGATTGAAAAAAAAAAGCTCTCACGGGTTTTGGCTCGGGTCGGGTGGCTTCCATGAACCAAAATTGATTGCATAGTATGCAATTGGTTGGATGGAAGTCCAACCCTAAAATTTAATATTTCATTAGTATTATAATTTAATTAACAACGGAATGATTTTATAGCAACCCTTCAAATTAAATAATTATTTATATTATGTCAATTATCGACGGAACTTAATGTCATTAGGTTAATATGTAATAAATTTATTTATATAAATATGAAAACGACAAAAAATTCCATCGCAAACATGTAAATAGTTAAGTATAATAATTAAACAAAATTTGGGTGCATATTCTCTACCATAGAGATATCCGACCCGACCCGACCAACCCCGCACCGACACGCCTGACCCGGTACGTATAACACCACATCTTTCAAAGTTTCCTAAAGTAGAAAGTTTTCATAAATAGAATGTTCCCATAAAGGAAAGTTTTCCAAAATAGTAGTTTTTCCGAATTTGCGAAATTCGGTGAATGAAAGCAAGATTAAGTGAAGTGTATGTTTATATGATCTCATGTGACCTATGTGTGCATGAGGATGTGAATTGTTGCCATGAATTGCATGAAAAGTCAAAATTTTGGTTTTCGGGTCAAAAACGCAATTCTTTGCTCTTTTAGTAAAAAATCGAAAGTTATTGTTTTTCACCAAATGTTAGTATGTTGTTCGTGACGAAATTTCATGAACTTTGGTATGAGTTTTGAGTTCAAAATCGTTCATGTCGGAAGAAGAATGTGTGTGTTAGTCGATTTTCAATAAAGGTACACTGTGTAGTTAGACTGCGTTTAATGTGGGGACCACAGTCTTAAAAGAGGACACTTGTCACTCTCTCAACTAGTCCATCCATGGACACATGTCACTCCTACAATTCTCCGTCCTTACTTTGGATGCAAGTTTCAATCCTAGCCTTCCATTTTATAGATTGAAATCTAACCTTCCATTTAAAACCTAAATGCTCCCTATATATGGATTTTTGGAGATACAACTCTCTCCATTTCCTCCTTCATTTCTGCACCCACTCCACACACACAAACTTATATTTTCTTCTTCCAAGATCAATCATTAGCTCTTGATTCAAGAAGTTCTTCCAAGAAATTTTGAGAAAAGGTTGGAATTTAACCTATTCCACTAGTTTCTTTAATTCTATGGTGTTAGATTCATGAAATCCTTTCTCTCTTTTTTAGGGTGATTTTTCGGTCCTAGCAAGTCTTCAAGGAGAAGTTCTTGAATTCCCCTACTCTTCAGGTATGATGTTTCTAGCCCTAAACGAACCTCTTTCATGGAGTTGTTTGCATGAATTTCTCAAACCCTTGTATCCCTCTTCATGGCCGAATTGTAAGGCTTAAATTAGGGGTTTTTGATTAATGTCTTTTATGATGAAATTGAAGCAAGATTTGAGGTTTAGGGAGCTAGATGTATCTATCCATGTGTAAATTTCATGATTTGAAACACCCTTGCTCATTTATGTGGTAATTTCGAAAGTTATACTTGTAGAAGGAAGTGAGATCTTGATGATGATGATTTTATATGTATGAATTGAGTATGGAACCTTGTTCTTGGGTATATTTGGAGCTTATATGGATTTTTTGAGAATTTTTGTATGATTATTTGATGAAAGTTGAAATTATGCAAGTAGTAAGAAATAGGGCTTTTTGTTTATGAGTTTATATTGATGAATTGAGGATATATGATTCCTTATTGATGTATTTGAGCATGTTTGGAAGTGGTTTGCATGAAATAAGAAACCCTAGCTCTAAGCCCTCTAATGGCCGAAAATATGCATTATATGTATGAGTATGATTGCTCGAATTATGTTATGATATCATGATACATTTGTAAATGATAATTTAGACGAGCATGATTAGGACTTGTTTGGATTCCTAATTATCATGATGTCTTGAAAGAATGTTGCCATAAGAGACTAAGAAAAGTGAAGTTAAGTATAAAGTGATGAAGTAGTAGCATGTTATGATAAGAAATGAAAGTAATCATGATTTAAAAGTATTAAGACTTGCTTGATTGTTTTAAAGCATGAATCTTTGCAAGTTATGTGGTCTTAAGAGACCAAAGATGTAGAAAATATGCATATCATGATCATATCAAAGCATGCATAGATGAATAAAGTTATTAAGTAAGTTTGTTAAGAGCAAAGAAGCAGTAGGGATCCTTTGAATTCCTTTGTTGTTAAGATGCCTCCATTAAAAGTTAAGAATTATCCTTTCAAGATAGGATAAGTTGAAAGGATAAGATTCGTTTCTCGCATTCCGTTGTTCCATTTGTTAGATTCGAGCATGCAACTCAATCAAGTTGGCAAGTTTATGTAGAAGATGATCAGACTGAAGTGTTTCAAGTTGTGCTGACACAGAATGGAGATTTTGTTCTTCAATCTGAGCTAGAATATTGTGGAACAAGTTGGAATAGATTCGAAAGATTCTTTCCATATTTGTGTAAAATTTTGCGGAGATCTTTTCCTTATCCATTCATGACATGGAGAAGATCTGATACGATGAATATATTTGTTTGTTCCACTAAGTCTCCAAAGGAAGTTTCTATCTACAAGGAAACTAGGGCAAATCAGTGAAGATCATATCTAGGGTTTCTCAAGACCTATATATATCGACATAAACATTATTTGGAGACTGCCGCTGCATTAGCTATATTTCTTGTATTCATAGCTAGTATACTTGTGTGAGTGAGTATTTTTCGTATTGTTCTTGAGAGTGTTTGTTTCATATAAAAACACTTGGGAGAGAGGTGAGTGTTGGGTTGTGACTCAAGCTTAGATTGTTCGAGTGCGTCTTGAACATTCGTTGGTTCAGGTTGGGTTAGGAAGTGTGTGAGTTAGGAGACTTCATGTGGTTGACGAACTATATGTGTAAAAGTCTGTAACTACAACTTACAATAGTGGATTGATTATCTCTTGGGCAAGAAGGCCCCCTAGACGTAGGTTGACTAACTGAACTAAGTAACCATTTCTATGTATTCTTTACTTAGCATATTCGTTATATTCTGTGCTGATCTTTGTACTAAGTTTTGCAGTAACGGATACAATTTATATGCATAAATTGTTAGATTAAAGATTTTAATTGGTACCAGAGCCGCACACCGACTTCAGATGTGTTGATCCTGGGACAACTACAAATCTCTATTGCTGCATCTGATCCACAATGACCACTAATGTTCATGCTATGAGAAACCCCCATTGCTGGATGGGAAGAACTACGGCAACAAGAAAGTATGAATCATGTCTTACATCAGATCCATTGATAAAATTGCATGGAACGTGGTAGAGGAAGAATGGACGCCTCCAGTCAAAAAAAATTCTTTTGATATCAAAATAAGGAAGGAATGGAGTGAAATCAAGATTAAATGGCCAAGGATGAATCAAAAGGCCCTGAATACAATTCAATCGGTTGTGAGTGTAGAGATATTTGCTCGAATCTCCACTTGCACCTCTTATAAGAAAGCTTGGGACATTCTTGAACCAGCTTTCGAAGGAAACAAGAAGGTGAAAGGTCAGAGGCTCCAACAACTGACTTCACAGTTTGAAAATCTGAGAATGGATGAGACTGAAAACATTGGTGATTTTCAGTTAAGACTGTTAGCTCTTGCCAACGAAAGTTTTCATCTTGAAGAGGAAATTTCCAATGAGAAGCTTGTCAAAAAGGTTCTTCGATCCCTTCCAAATAGATTTGAATACAAGGTGGCTGCAATAGAGGAAGCTAAAGATGTCTCTGAACTCAAACTGGATGAGTTGATCAGCTCTCTAAGAATGAAATGGAAAAACAGAACGAGAGTTCTGAGAAAAGGAAGGGAGTTGCCTTTGCAGCTCACAACTGGAATTCTGATATAGCATCTGAGCCTACCAACAAAACTAGTGGAGATGAAGTTTTGGCTCTTCTTGTAAAAACTATGACAAGCTATTCAAGAGACCTATGAAGGGCTCCAATAACAGCTCGTCAAAAAAAGAATCTGCTAACACCTCCTCAAGAAACAAAGGGATGAAATCTCACACTGAAAGATCCGGTCCAAAGTGCTTCGAATGTGATGGGTATGGACATTTTGAAAATAAATGTCCATTTTTCCTCAAACATGAGAACAAATCCTATGTTGCCACACATAGCGATGAAGAAAATAATGACAGTGGTAGTGAGGAAGAGTCAAATGATGTGGCTCACGTAGCAATCTTATCAGAGGCCTCATAACAATCTCCACCCAAGTCAGAAGAGGTGGATGAAGAAAGTGATAAAAAAGATGTGGACAAGGATACTTTAGTAAAAGTGTATGAAGATCTCAAAACCAAATGTGACGAGGTTGTAGGTGCCAACAAAGAACTATATTCCAAGATCAAGGAATTGGAAGAGGAAAATAAGATTGTTAAATCTCAGTTGGTTGATGTTTGTCAAGAAAGGGATAATTTAAAGGTTCTGAACAATGCATTGCTGCTGGAGAATTCAAATCTCAGTGAAGACAATGTGTTCAAAGCAAATGAAATCATTTATATCAACAAGGTTGTGAGGATGATGACCAACCGTACTGCACAACTTAATCAAATCCTTGAGGCTGGTCAACCAAACATAAGCAAAGCTGGCTTGGGTTTTCAAGGGAGTACGGAGTGGAGACCAGTGAATACAGGAACCAAGACATCTTTCGTTCCAGAAAAAGGAAAAGCTACCTGAAGGAACCCATGACAACAAAAAGCAGGAGGAGAAGATTCCAAAACAAGCTGTCAAAAAGAATCATCGTGGAAAGCAACAATATCAGAGACAAGCTCAGAAATCCCACTCTGCTCCACAGAGACAGAATCAGGTGTTCAATAATCAAGGATATAATGACTACTATTCTCCAGTGTGTCATTAATGTCAAAGACCAGATCATATCAGACCTAATTGTAGGTTCTATGTGGCCAATCGAAGAAGAACCATGAATCATAGCACTAGAAGGCCAGGAAATGGAAGAAACTATATGGCTTATGTATCTCTAATTGCTCTATGAGCAAGAGTTGATAATAGATGGTACTTGGATAGTGCATGTTCACAGTATATGACTGGCAATTCAAAGTTCTTGAGAGATGTTAAGAGGAGTTTTAATGACACTGTGACTTTTGGTGATGGATCACAACTAAATATCATTGGCATAAGAACACTAGATGCTCCAGGTTTTCCTCCATTGAAGGACGTATTTCTGGTGGACAGAATAGAGGCCAATTTGATAAGCATTGGGCAGCTATGTGATCAAGACTTGGATGTGAGATTCACCTCCTCTCACTGTATTATCACATCGAATAGAGAGAATTACTTGATTGGAGATAGATCAGTAAATCGATGCTATCTTGCTAGAGCTCAGTCAGTGTGTCTTTTTGCCAGCTCATCCACCACAGAAAATTTGCAACAGAAACTGGGACACTCCAGCTTCAGAAACAAGAAGAAGTTGATAAAGGTTGAAGTTGCAAGAGATCTTTCCTCAATGCAAATTTTTGAAAGCAATGTATGTGGTCCTTGTCAAGCTGGAAAATAGGTTCATATCGGCCATAAGAAGGTGCAAGTATTACTACTTCCAAAATTATGGATTTAATGTATATGGATCTCATGGGTCCTATGCCTACTGAAAGTATTGCCAAAAAGAAGTATATTCTAGTATGTGTGGATGACTTTTCATGATTTACTTGGGTTGAGTTTTTGCATGATAAGATTGAGGCATTTCAGTATTTTAAAGTCCTCTATTTAAAACTGGAAGTAGAAAAGGAAACTCCTTTGAAGCGTAAAGAAATGATCATGGCAAGGAGTTTGAAAAGGGACCTTTCGAGGAGTTCTGCAATGAGAAGGGGATAGCTCATGAATTCTCTATCCCGATAACTTTACAACAAAATGGAGTTGTAGAAAGGAATAATCGCATACTTCAAGAGATTATGCGAACTATGATGAATGCTCATTATATTGGTGAGTGGTTTTTGGCTAAAGCAATGAATATTGCTTGCTACATTATCAATCGAGTCTACCTGCGACCTAAAACAGATAAGACTGCCTATGAATTGTGGAAAGGTAAAAAACCTAGCTTCAAGCACTTACACGTATTTGGAATGGTTTGATACGTTCTAAATGATAGAATTCAAAGAAAGAAGCTTGATGATAAAGAAGTTTAGGCAATCTTCTTGGGGTATTCCATTAGTAGCAAGGCTTTCAGAGTTTTTAACAAGACCACAAAGACTGTAATGGAATCTATTAATCTAGGGTTCACTGATGATAATGTCATCTCTGAAGAAGAAGAAGAAGATCAACTGGAGTCATCTGATCCAACGGCTGAGCCAGATACAAGTAACACTTCGGAGCAAACTGATCCACAGGTAGCAGCATCTGAGGAGGAGAATTCAAATCCATAAACTGCCTCAGATACCTCCGAAGAAGGTACTGCTCCTGCTCCTTCCACTCAGAATGCTATTGTCCCTCTTACTCCGTCCAGAAAAGTCTCAAAGGATCATCCCATCTCCAATGTCCTTGGTGATCCTAGAGGTGGAAGAACGACTCACAATGTCAAATGAGATTATGCTAAGATGGTGGCAAATCTAGGAGATGTTTGTTATGTCTGTACTATTCTTCCAAAGAATGTCAAAGAAGCCTTACAGATTAAAGAATGGATCGCATCTATGCAAGATGAGCTCATTCAGTTTGTTCGATGCAATGTATGGGAATGTTTCTTCGCCCCATCGATGTGCTGATTATTGGGACCAAGTGGGTTTCTTGCAACAATGCCAATGAAGAATATGCTATCAATGGGAATGTTTCTTCGCCCCATCGATGTGCTGATTATTGGGACCAAGTGGGTTTCTTGCAACAATGCCAATGAAGAATATGCTATCACTCTGAACAAGTCACGCCTTGTGGCTCAGAGATACTCATAGGAAGAAGGCATTAATTTTGAGGAGTCATTCGCACCTGTGACAAAGATGGAAGCTGTCAGATTATTGCTAGGTATGGTATGCTGCTTGAACTTCAAACTGTATCAAATGGACGTCAAGAATGCCTTTCTCAATGGTATTATTCATGAGGACGTTTATGTGGAGCAACCCCCAGGGTTCGTAGATCTAGACTATCTAAATAATGTGTACAAGCTCAACAAAGCTTTATATGGCCTTAAGCAAGCACCAAAGGCGTGGTACAAGACTCTATCCAAATACCTCATATCTAAAGGATACACACGAGGCGGATTAGACAAGACTCTATTCTACAAAAGAGACAGCAAAGGTAAAATTCTCATCCAAATTTATGTTGATGATATCATATTTAGGTCTGTGTCGCATGAACTGATCCAGGAATTTGTGGATCACATGACTAATGAGTTTAATATGAGCTTGTTTGCCAAATTGCATTATTTTCTGGGACTTCAAATTAAACAATCCGAGGAGAGGATATTTATATCTCAATGGAAGTATGCCAAAGGCTTGGTCAAGAAATTTGGTCTTGAGAATGCGAAGATTCGAAGGACACCAATGGGAACTTAGTTAAACTGAGCAAAGATAAGGATGGAACTTCAATAGATCAATCCTTATATAGAAGCATGATTTGTAGTCTATTGTAACTGACTGCAAGTAGACCAAACATCAGCTACAGTGTTGGTGTCTGAGCCATATTTCAAGCTGACCCAAAGGAAAGTCAGTTGGTTGGAGTGAAAAGTATTATCTAATATGTGAAGGGCACCAGTGATTATTGTATTTGGTATGCAAAGTACAGCACTGCATCTCTTGTTGGATTTAGTGATGCAGATTGGGCAGGAAGTCCTGGTGATAGAAACAGTACATCGGGAGGATGTTACTTTCTAGGAAACAACCTTGTTGGGTGGCACAACAAGAAGCAAGTGAGCATCTCACTATCCTCTACTGAAGCAGAGTATATTGCAGCAGGATCAACATGTACTCAACTCATGTGGATGGCTCAAATGGTAGAGGATTATGGAATCGAAGCAAAGGGATTCACTCTCTATTGTGATAACAAGAGTGCCACTGACATTTCCAAGAACCCAGTCCACCACTCTAAGACTAAACATATTGACATTCATCATCATTTCATAGTAGAGTTGGCTAAAGACAAAGTTCTTAATTTGGAGTTTGTTACTATGGAAAAAACAATTGGTTGACGTGTTCACTTATGCACTAGATGGTTCGAAGCTTGAATCATTAAGAATGGCCTTGGGAATTTATTCCCTCTGATTTATTTTCATAAGGAGACCCCCCGCTTGGGGTTCTGGATAGCAAGCATGGTTTGTTGTGGATTTCTTTGGTTTTTTGGTATTTTTAATCTGTTTCGGATTTCTGTTATTGAATCTGTGCCAGATAGTGTAGCTCATTGTGTGGAACCAAAATTTAAAACTGGGCTACGGCATGATGACATTAGAAAGCTACAACAGTCACTTCATGTAGAGTCCCTGCGTATTCCGGCTCCTCTTTCAATAGAATTAAATATTCCTGCCGTTGTGGATATATTTGAATTCAAATATTGTGATTTATCTTATTCCTATTTTCAAGGGATTTGATTTTATCCCTTAAGAGAGAGGTTTTGTTCGTGCCATATCTATATAAATATATATATATATATATATATATATATATATATATATATATATACCAGCTTATTTGAGGGTTTATTCTATACTCAAAACCCTAGCTGCTGCAATTGCTCCATATTTTTTCCACTTCTATCCATGGCTTTCTAAAGATCATCGCAATCACCACCCTCCCAAGAATCTTTGATGATTCCCATGGCGGAGACACCTATGTGCTTGATCTTGGAGCACAAGATCCTCCTTCTAATCCAAACTCGAGGAAAAGGCTAGTTATGTACGATTCCTCACCGGAACCCTTTTCACAACCTTCTCCGGTGAAATCCTTGTCGCATACGGTGGCTGCTGATTTAGAGGAAGAAGCAGAGAAAGTGGGAAAGGAGACCATGAACTCTCCACTCATCAAGTTCAAGGAGAGAGCTATTGAAGAAGCGAAGCTAAAGAGAACTCGACGTGGTGACATCCCATATCCCATGTCTCAGAAGGAGGGTTCACTATTCCAAAGACCCGCCGAATCCGCTGGTGGATCTCGAAGGGAGACCTCCTCTGCCCATTAGGAAGAAAGAGATCAAGAGGAGAAGCCATAGAAGAAAGATACTTTGGCTTATGATGTTGACCAACCAAGGGAGATCTTTGTTTCTGTTGCTGACGCTGCAAAGAAAAAGCCAGCTAAAACTGTTGAGGAAAAGAAGTGGGCAGCTACAGTTGATGCCTCCAAGAAGAAGCCTGCCAAGAATGGTGAGAAGAAAAAGCCTACCAAGGAGGCAGAGAAGAAGAAGATGGCTGAAAAGCCAAAGCAAAAGGAGATGGTCAAGAAGACCACTCAAAGGAAGAAGGGAGTTACTCTGCCACCCCTAGTCATCAATGAGCCCAACCCTGCCATGGAACCACGGGCTCAGTTGAGGAAATAGGCAGAATAAGTTGATGCAACCATGGGGAATGGAAAGGAGAAGATGTATGAGGCCCCAGCCAAAAGGAACAAGTATAAAAATAGCCTATTGACATTGATTCAGGCTCTAATATTGCCTTTGATACTGATGCGGGGAACTCAAGGCAAGATTCTCCTAAGTCTGTAGGAGAGACTTCAAAAGCACCAAGAATTCGCAATCCTATCGTTGTAGATGCTCTGAAGTTCAAATCTGATGAGCACCAAGAAAGATGGGGCACGGTGCTGCAAAAGAAGTTTGTGGTGGAAAAGTTTGTGAAGCCCCAATCGCTGGAAGCTACCGGGTTGTTGAAGTTGTTGTAGAATGCAAAATGGGATCAGACCATCCTTCTTATTGGAAGGTTCATGCAATCAATCGTCTTGGAGTTTCACTGCAATCTCTCCAAGAGCATCAGGAATCCTACTTCGAGTAAATTCTTCAAGACCTATGTGAGGGGTCAATACATTGATTTTTCTCCTGGAATTATCAATGCGTTTGTGAATCGTGATGACTATGATGATGAGGATGAGGAGATATCTATTAATGAGGTGGCTAAAGGACTGATTGGTGGGTTTTATCATCGTTGGCCCACCAACAGTGATAGCATTAGTGGGATTTATCTCACTATGAAGTTTGCAGTGCTGCACAAGATCGCGGTATTCAATTGGCTTCCCTCTGGCCATACTTCTATGGTGGGTAAGCATCTTGCTACTATTCTATACAAGATTGGTCAGTTTAAGAACTTCAACTTTGGGAAGATTATTTTTGACCATGTGACTAATCATGATGAGGAATTGGAGAGTGAGAGATGCTTGGAATATCTGGGATTTATCTTTGGGATAATTCAATCCCAAATGCCTGAGGTGGTTCGTGATGGTGATATCTGGGCTAAGGATCCAAGTCCCTTCATCTTCAACAACAAGTTGTTCAATGAGGTGCATCACTTTCGTGATATTGAAGGTCCTGTTTAGAAGTTGAAGACACGATACAAGGCTTCTGTGCCAATTATTGAGCTTCTCCCTCCTCGGGAACATGCTTTAACTGCAAGGATGCATCGCGAGCTGACCGAAGAATACAAGTCTTTGGATAAGATCATTAAGTCCCTTCAGATGAGGCAAGCCTCCATAGCATCACTACAGTATGATGCTTCTGGTCCACCTACTAAGGTTGGTGAACCTTCTGGAACAAAGACTGCCGATGTTGAGCAACAACCTGATCCTCATGATGAGTTTGATAATGAGCTCGAACGGATGCAAAAAGAAGTGGAGGACTATGGTGATAGTGCTGAGGAAGAAGAGGTTGAAGATGAGGACGAAGAGGAAAAAGATGAGGAAGAAGACTCAGCTGCTAATAGTTTGGAGCGTAGTGCAAAGCACCACAAGAAGGATGGATCCAAATCTCCTTCTATTCCTGTTGATCTTATGTCCCTCCTTTTGTCGTTTTGTCATTCATGTGAGACAAAAATGGGGAGTAGTAGCTATTTTTGGGCTTCTTGGTTTTCTGGTTTTCTATTATGATGTTTATATTTTGTTGTTTCCGCTGCTGCAAGGAGTTTCTATCTAATGAAATGAAGTTATTTTTGAAGATTCCCTATTGATAGAGTTAAGGGAGTTAAATTCCAAGAAATCCTCCATATTCAGTTTGAGGGGGAGTTATGATTATGGAAGCTATTTCGTAGTCTCAAGGTCAGTTTGAGGGGAGCTTCCACACTATCTTTATTCGTTCTTAATTGTTCGATGATTTGCTTGAAGATGGTTTTTACTCTGATTTTAATGCCAATGGGGGAGATTGTTATATTCGAGCATGCAGCTTAATCAAGTTGGCAAGTTTATGTAGAAGATGATCAGACTGAAGTGTTTCAAGTTGTGCTAACACAAAATGGAGATTTTGTTCTTCAGTCTGAGCTAGAATATTGTGGAACAGGTTGAAATAGATTCGAAAGATTCTTTTCCATATTTATGTGGATTTTATGGAGATCTTTTCCTTATCCATTAATGACACGGAGAAGATCTACAAGAAAACTAGGGCAAATCGGTGAAGATCATATCTTGGGTCAAGACCTATATATAGCGACATCAACGTTATTTGGAGGCTACAGCTGCATTAGCTATATTTCTTGTATTCATAGCTAGTATACTTGCATGAGTGAGTATTTTCGTATTGTTCTTGAGTATGTTTGTTTCATATTAAAACACTTTGGATAGAGGTGACACTTTGGATAGAGGTGAGCGTTGAGTTGCGACTTAAGCTTAGATTGTTCAAGTGCGTCTTGAACATTTGTTGGTTCATGCTGGGTTGGGAAGTGTGTGAGTTAGGAGACTTCATATGGTTGACGCACTATATGTGTAAGAGTCTGTAACTATAACTTACAATAGTGGATTGATTCTCTTTTGGGCAAGAAGGCCCTCCAGATGTAGGTTGACTAACCGAACTAGGTCACCATTTCTTTGTGTTCTTTACTTAGCATATTCCTTACATTATGTGCTAATCTCTATGCTAAGTTTTGCAGTAACGGATACAATTTATATGTATAAATTGGTTGATTAATTATTTAACCATTGCTAAATCGTGTTCGATGGAAGGAACTTCCGGAGGTGAAATGAAGTGAAGACGAGGAAAGAAAGCAAGTAGAAGCAAGGAAAAACATCTTTAAGGTAGGCTTTTCTAAAACGAGGACCTTTTTGGCCTCAATACATGTTGAAGCATGTTTTATAAATGTTTAACTTACCTTTTATCTAAGTTGTGTGCATGATTTGTCTACTAGAAAGAAGAACGATTTCGGTCTCACACAAGGTGAGATTTGTGCGCAATAGGAATCGTGAGCCTATGGCCGATTCCGGTGATTTGAAGGAGGCCTCCTTCTATTCACTGTTAAAGTAAAATTGTAACATTTTTGGATTCACTCACTTATATTTTTTACTGCGGTCGTTTAAGTAAGAAAATGTTTTGGTTTTTGCCCAAGGTAATTTCTTTATTAAAAAACCTTGGTGCTCAAGCTAAAGTGGCTAGTTAAAACTTGTCAAATTCTTAAAGCTGTAAAGCAAGTCTTTGGCATGTGTTCACTGAGTATCCTGTACTCATGCCCTGCATTGGTTTTCTTAAAATGTTTAGGTGATTTTGGACAGGATGTGGGCAAGCTCAGAGGATTCCCCGTTTATTTCAGTTTTGCCAAGTTTGGGATTTGAGTCTTCATACAAGCAACAACTTTATTATTCCGCTGCAAGATTCATTTATTTGATATGGTTGCAACCTTATTATTTTATTTGGGTCTGTAACTTAATCCTTGATGCATACATTCCGAACCCCTTTGACTCCGAACCCTTTTGATGCTTGACAACTTTGAAAACTTGAATCTCTTTTTCATCAAACTAAAATTTAGTTTTGGGCTTCCAACGGGCCTCTTGAAAGTCTTTGATAATATGATTCAATTGTTAAAATTTGGCCCTTGGGGTTTGATTCAAAGCCTTAGATCCAAGCATTCTAAGACCTTTTTGATAATCGAACTTTCAAGTACATTTGATGTTTCAAGATTGAGTTAGTATCAAGCACGCTAGATCTCCTTGATAAACATGCCTTTATTTCTTTAATGCTTCAAAGTCATGTGAATAACTTAGACTCGAGCATGCTAAGCATCCCTTTTATTCTTTCATTCAAAAGGGAACCTTGCTAAGAAAAGAGAAAAGTTTAAGTAGACGTCGTGGTTCACCCGATCTAGTCATCTTCAGTCTAGAACTGGCGTAGGATCGTGATATGGTTTCAGTCCACCCTTCCAAAAGTAGTAGTTAGGCGGGGTGGGTTGTTACAGTTGGCATCAAAGACAAGGTTTTTGTTTAGAATGTGCTAATGTGCTCTGATTTTTTTGTTTCAAGAATTCGTTCTTAAAGTACTTCAATTCATTCTTTGAAAGTATGTGCTTGAATTTTATGTTTCTAATTCAAGTATAAGTCTATGTTCTAAAATGGGAATCTGAGCACCTCATCTCCTCCAACGTTACAAGTATGATATTTTAAAAGCTTTCTTTGAAGTGTTTTTGTTTTAAATGGTTTCGTATATGTTAATGCATGAATGCAAGTATGAAAGTAAAAAATTAAAAGCCTTTGAGTAATGTTTCAAAGTTCAAAGTTGAAAGTTTAAAGAAAGTTTGAAAGTTTAAAAGAATTGAAAAGTTTAAAAGTTTAGAAGTTTAAAAGTTTGAAGTATGATGTCATTTCAAGTTGAGTATGCATGTGTTGTTCGATCACTGTAAGAGCCAGAATGCCTTTTCGAACAATGTAAGATAAGTGCTCTTAGAATAGAATTGTTTGACCCGCACTGCTTCGACGCGACAATGATTGAGGAGCCACGTTAACATACGCGACACAACTTATGGATTCAGTGGTATTAACCCATTTTTCTTCAATAGGATGGGTGACCAATGCTATGAGAAGTTACAAGAGTACCAGCTATTCTAGATAGGATCAAGAGAGCCATTTTCTGTAGCTTTAGCACGGTACCACGAGATATGGAAGAAAGTGCAATATTATGACATCAATGGAGCCGATGCTATCGATCATCTAGTTTTCTAACTGCTGGAAGACTGGCACGACTTTGCTCACTCTCAAGTGGAGAGTCATGTAGGCTGACAACATGTTGGTGACTGTTGGTACCGTGACTGCAACAGGTTTGTGGTCACGTTGTTTACACAGTATATCACATGTACGTTGACTGCTCACTCTCATCAGGTTTGGTGTGCCCTTAGCACCAGACCCTATCCCAGAGGGCGGAGCACCGATTGCAATTATTCTCCTCCAAGCCATTCTTATGGACTTGATTGAGATCGAGAATGATGACAAGGATCCAGTCGAGGATCCAGTTGATAAGCTACCTCTGGAGGAGGACCTTGTTATCGACGATATGATGGACATATTTTTTATGGAGCCACCTGAGGATTAGGACCCCAATGACGGGGAGCTGTCAGACTGCGTGTCTGGAGTCAAGGATCCATAGTCATTTTCCTCGAGTAATAGTAGAATTAGTAGTAGTAGTGTTGGGAAAATTATAATGGTTTCCAAAGATGCCTAAATCCCATCTGACCCTGACCGAGTTGATGATTGTCTTTAGTCTGTTTAGCTAGAGCTCATTGTTTGAGCGTAGAGATTTTATCTTTACAAGAGTCAAGCAAAAGAAGTAAACCGGACTAGAGAAGGAGATTCGTAAAGAATTCAGCTGAGTTTCAAACTCAGCTGAGGCCCAGACTCAGCTAAGGGATCACACTCAGTTGAGACTCAAGGTCAGTTGGGACATTAACCCCAACTGAAGCACAGACTCAATTGCACAGCAGGTCAGTTGACTCCACAACTGAACCACGCAACTGAAGGCACACAGTTGGCATGAAGAGAAGTTGTGTCTAAAGTCAAGATGTCTCGAAGCGGAGTAGACTAGACGCCAAAGATGGAGGAGCAGCAGTCCAATTTGTGAATCAACTCGGGAGCACAGGTCAACTAGAAAACTTACCATAAATGGACCGACAACAACGACGTGCAAAAATCATGGTCGTAGGTACCTATCCTAGAAATGTTACTAGTAAAGCATGTGGGGTGCCATGCTTTTGGCAGAGGTCAAACGTGTCACAGCCCGAAATCTGGTGTGTAGGAATGACCAGACTCCATTGAAGTGTGACGGTGAAACCATCAAATAAACATCTCACTTTTGTTACAACTCAATCGAGATGTAACCAACTCTATTTACTAATTCTGAATGAATTGAGAATAAGAAACTATAAACCAAAAAAAAATCGACTAGACAATGAATCAATAAGGAAAAATAAGGTATGAAAGCAACAACGAATAAGAACATGCTTTCAACCGATCCCAACAAGAAATGGCATACTTAATTTACAACGGTTTCTCAAAATAGGGTTAAGTATTTTGACTTCACGTCATTCAGAGTATAAAAGCAAACGAAACCAAAAGTACTATTTCGACTCGGGCAGACTGCTCATTGTAGCATCAATATAATAGAGTATTTCAAAAATATACACATAATCCAGCGGAAGACATCACTGCTCTCGACAATTACATGTATGAAGACATGAAATCACCGACTGAACTCACAACAGAAAACACACTACCAAGACCATCCGAACCATCCTCATCCTCAGCTAACCCGCACGTTTAGAAATACATGCAGGGCTGAGTACGAAGTGAACACAATGCCAAAACAATTGAAACTCTGCTCATTAGAGCTATATGATTGAGATACTTGCCTCTTTTACTGCATCACAAGGGTTAAATATATAATCGTTCAAAAAACAACTTACCACTTGTGACAGTCATAAAAACATTTTCATTTTTCTGAAATCGACTGCAATCATTTTTATACTCAAGTATGAATCAATCTACAACTGATCTTTCTGTTGTGTCAAGAAGTAGGCCTCTTTCTCAAACACCGTAACCGGCTAAACCGAAGTAAAGCTCACAGTTACCTCAATACAATGCATGTATCGGTCCCGCATAAACAAGACTTTTATCTCGTGTGTCCACAGGACTTTTAATAATTAACATGTAGATGATTGCATACCAAAACATTTAAAACATTTAGGCAAGTCAATCAATTTGAAAAGCGCACATAATATATAAGTAGTAAGCGCATTCATCATTTAGTTTTAATTTAGAAAAGCCAACCTTGCTTCGGGTATATTGAAGTCGAGGTTGCTTACTTTACGCTTTCCCAACTATTTCACAATCCCGCTCGGTCCTTCATTAATAACATCGATTAAAATCGAGCTTATCTTACTCGAAAAAATGTATGATAGACTTAGGGCTCGTCTGAAGGACTTCTACTTGACTCGGATTTTCCTTAATTTATCTACTTCGATAACTTTCTCGATTTCTCATTTTCGAATCATCGTCTTTACTTGGTTTCTAATAACTTCTCAAATTCATATTCTTGTTTCTAGTATGACTTCTCAAACTTCACGTAAATTGATAAGTTACTATTTAACTCGTCTTGACTTCTCATATCTCAAGTTATATGATTTTCGTCAAATCATGACGTCAAATTTCAACTAATATCATTCATTCACAATTGAGCACTGATTTCAATAATCAAACATTCACATCGGCAATCAAATATTCACTTTATAAATACTTTTTCACATCATTACTCAAACATCGTCATCATACTGAAGCATCAATGTCAACATTCAATACTTATATCAAATAAACGATTAATTTTTCTAAAATAATTAGGTTATTAGCATCATACTTAATCATATAATCACAATCAACTATCGAGATTTCAGAAATACATCATATCTTAAACACAATAACTCATACCTCGGACACATTCATATATTAATGAATTATCACTCGACTTTGAACTTCTATAATCTCATAACTTCAAATTTTTAATGAAAATCATTTCATTAAATTCATATAATAATAATCATTTTGAAATAAATATTCAAACTTTTATTTTGTATTTTTTGACTCAAAAATACGTCATTCTTTTCTCAAAATACGTATTCACATACGTCATTATTTTCCTCAATATACGTACTCATATATGTATATAATCTCAACTAAATACTTAATAAAATAATTATTATTTTATCTTTTTCTTTATTTAAAACTCAATTTTTTTTATTTAAATAAAACTCGATTTTCATTTAAAAACTTCGCTGCTCGATAACTTCTACGTGTTAACACCTTTTTAAGTGATTTAAAAAGCAAACTTGCTTAATTCTACTCAAATAACATCATCAAATCACTTATCACATCATATAACATCAATAACTCAATATCAAAATATTTTAAACTTAATTTCCTCATTTTCTCACATAATATATTTATTTCCTCATTTTTCAAACTTCTATCATTTTTCCTTTACTCGATTAATACTTCGTCACATCAATCAAACATTCAAAGCACACTTAACACATAAACATCACTTAGAATTCACATTACTCAAACATATTCATTTTTAATGGAAATATTTCATTAAATCAATTATTTTATTATTTTATTCTTATTTCAATAATAATAATTCTTTTAACTCTTTAACTCATACTCATGACTTCTAACTCATTATTTCATTTTTTTTATTTTATTTCTCTTTTTATCCTCAAATATTAATATTACTATTATTATTATTATTCTATTTCTCTTTTTTCAATACTAACATCAAATTCATATCACATCTTTACTTATCATCATTCTAACATCATCATCAATCAAGGAAATATTTTTCTTTAGACTCATACTTTCTTTTATTTCTTTTTCTCATTATTTTCTTTTTAATATATATATATATTTATATATATATTTTTATCTCAAAATTCATAGAAAATTCATAAAACTTTATTCTCTACTCAATTCATTCAAAATAGACTTAACATCTCATTTATTTCTCAATTTCATTTTTATCTAATAAAATTCCTCATTTTATATATATTTACTCATTTTTCGAATTAAAATAATTAGAAATAATTATTTTTCTAATTAATTTATAACATCTTCAAATCTTCAAGTTTTTCTTATGTATATGAAGAACACATCTTCAAAAACTCTTATTAACCTCAAAATACTCATCTTTATTTTTATACCTATTTTTCTTTGATTTTTCTTCCATTAATTCCATAAAAACTATTAAAATTATATCTTCATATTTTCTCAATTTCCATGCTTAGAAACTCATTCCAAAAATTAATCTAACACATATTAACATCATCATCATCATCAATATCATATATCTCATCAAAATCATCAAGAATTCATTTTTCTCCAAATAATGTTTAATTCGATTGTTTCCTCAAAAATCATAAAATTCATATTTCATTACAAAAACACATCTAGATCATATTTTCATACATCATCATGCTCATAAACATCATATAACTCATAAAATTCATAAATCATCATTTAATCATATTTTCTTTATTTTTCATCAATTAAATTCGATAAAAGTCCAATAAATTCACCAAAAATTATCATCATCACATATATGCATATAAATCACATGAAAAATAATAATAAGAATATATCATCATCATATAATCAAGTAAGCATCAAAACTCATCAAGAAATTATTTTTCCCTAATTTTTCTTCTTAGCCGATTTTTAGGAGTTTTTACCTATCTGATGTTCTTTCATCCTTTGAACTCCTAAATCATGCTTATATTTTCATTTAGATCATCATCTCATCATCACAACCCTAGTGTTTGCCTATGCACAAAGTAAATCATGCATATTTCCCTTATTTTCTCACTTACATATACATATATACATCTTAAGAATGAAATGAAATCATACTTAAAAATAAATATCTTAAGCTCTTCTTTGGCTTAGATTTTGGCTTGCTTGGAGGATGAAAGATGATGGATTTGTGTCTCATTTCCTTGCATGAAAAGATATGCAAGACATCAAGATCATAACTTTTGAAAAATAGGGTTGAAACCCTTATTTCTCTCCAAATAGATCGATGGAAAGGGGCTGAAATTCTAAGCTTATTTCAAGCTTAAAAACGAAAATGAAAAGGATGGAAACTTACTTCTCAAATGATCTTAGAGATGGAGGAGATGATACACATCAATGGATCCTCAAGCATGAAGCATGAACTCGATAGAAAGAGGTTGTATGCTTGGAGAAAAACTGTCGAAGGCTGCTGCTCTTCGGCTGTAAAAACTGAGCATATGCAGCTGGTTTTCTTCAACTCCAAGGCAAGGATGATGAAGGATATGAAGGAGAAAAGGTTCCTCTTGGTGTTTACACGAAAAGGATGAAGATATAGGGGGTAGGAGCAGCTACATGAAAGGCTGCAAACTGCTACCAAAAACTACCCTTCTTCGGTGTGAAGATCGAGCTTTGCAGCTCTCTTTTCTCCTTCACGTGAAGGCTATGAAGAAGGGTTGAAAGAGGAGATGATCCTCATGATATTGATCACGTGAATATGATGATTTGAAGGTGATGATAGAGGTTTTAGCAGCTGCAATTGCTGCGAAAATCTGCTCTCTCGGCAGAGGTAAGATCAAGAGAGAGAGAGAGAGTTTAGTTTTGCTGCTGTTCGGGTTGAAGAACATGGCTGTTGCAGCTGGTTTTTCACGACTTCAAGGCAGGAAAATGATGATGAAGGGGTAGGGTATGATCTCTTGATGTTTATGGTGAAGAAGAGGTGATGAAGAAGGTAATAGCAGCTGGAAATCTGCTTCTCCTTCGACCAAAACAGTTCGAAGAGGGAGAGAGAGTGATGAAGTTGCTGCTGCAACTTTCTGCCGATAGAGAGAGAGATGAGATGGAGAATGAGTTGATAAAGATGAATGTAAGAGAATAGAGTGAGGGAGAGGGATTTTTCACATGTTAGATATTCTAAGATTTGAGAGAGAAAAGAGAATCAAGAGATAGATTTTGAGAGAGAGAGAATCACCATATGTGGAGTGTTGTGAGGGAGTGTGTTGTGCACTCTCTAGGGTGAGAGTGGTTTAGGATTAGTTCCACTACTAGGGATAAGATCAAAGGTTTTTATCTACTAATTTCGCCCGGCAAATTAATTTTCCGGTAGAAAATATCCCCGTTATTTCACCTTATTCCCTCAAACAATTTAAAACCCTTCTCGTTTCTTTCTCGTCATCTAAATTCTCTCTAATTCGTCTTATATCTCCCAAAATAAATTAAGGAATCCAATGATATCATTTTTATCTCGAGATTCCTTCTAACGAATTATTTCATAAAAACGGCTCGACTAAACGAGTCGTTAAACAATTTATTTTTAAAGCTTCTTCAAATGATCTTGGAAATTCTCCGACTTATCTCAAAGGCCTTAGAATAAATTCTAGATTTCAATGAAACTAATTAGACTAAATTCGGAGTCCGCCGATGAATAGGGACATCTCGGTTTACGTTACTATTCATCTAAAAATATAAGCTCTCAGAAAATTTCGAAATTCATACTCAAGCTCACACTAATATAAACAAGCTTAAACTATTCATCACATACTCGATTCGAATAATCGAAACGAGAAAAATTACATTAGAGCACATTAGGGCATGTCATGCCCCGACTCTCGGGGTGCGACTTACGAACAACAACAAACCTAAACAACTAACAACTAACTCAAATAAAGGGAACATGCTCGGGGAAAACAAAGGCGGAATATAAGACAATCGAATTTGGTTTTCAAAAGCATAAAGAATAATAACCGAGCATCTTAACTTCACTTTGAACAGGAATTCAAACAAGAAAATCATGCTGATGGGAAGGGAATTCCAACAAAAAGAGGAATCATACGAATATATACATCAAGGTAAGGGTTCATGTTCAACAACAACCAAGTTACGAGCCTATCGCTCGGGATTACAAGATAAAGGGGTTACGAATTCAACAAGCATTCAAAGTCTTCGAGCACAACGCTCGGAATCAAAAACATGAATATTAGAGTACTGACATCAACAGACATTAAATCAAAAAGATTGCAGCGGAAATTAGCATCAACTCCCAACACTTGCACGTATGAAGACGTACAAATGCCAGTCCAGTCAACCTGCATGTTTAGAAACACACGCAGGGCTGAGTACTTCGTACTCAGTGAACACAAGCCAAAACATTTGAAATAAGATGCTTCTTAAAGCTATATCAATTGAACTTGCCTTGCCAAACATCACAAGTATATAGCAGTTTTAAAAACGGTTTTACTTGTACATGTCAAAACATTTTTATTTAAAACGGACTGCCCAGTCAAATAACATAATATAATAGCATGTATCATCTATCACAAATAACTTCATGTGCCGAGAAGTAGGCCTCCTTCTCAAACACTGTGACCGGCCCAACCGAAGCAAGGCTCACAGTCACCTCAACATATACCACACGTGGGTTCCTGCTTTCACAGGATAATCACATCTTCATAGATGATAACACATACTAACTTCAATAAAATGGCAAGTCAATCACATTTGAAAAACATATCATAATATTCAATAGCATAACTAATTTTCATTGATAGTTTTTGGTTCAGAAAAGCCCACCTGACTTCCGAAGAACTAGCTAGGTGGTCTAGGGCTATTTGTCCTCGCTTAACGATCCGTCCGGCTCGATCCTTCATAGGTCAACATCGATAGATAAGATATATGAAAGACGGACACAAAGGCGTTGGACTTAAACTGACGGACTTCTATTTGAGTCGTCGCTTTCTTCGTTCTAACTTTTCTAAAGATCTCACGTTCTCGTCTTTATTTTATTAACTCTATTCGAAAAGGTTAACTCTACTACTTAACATCGTATACTTTTCTCGTTCTAATTAATAACTTCATTATTATCATTCTATTACTTGAGTTTTCTTTCAAAGACTTTAGTTCCTTCTCAAATTAACAATCAATCATCTATCATACAAATTCAATCATCTTTTACATTATAATATTATCATGCATTTAAATACTTATTCAAATATACAATAAATTCAAATAAATCAAACACACTTCAAGATACATTAACATTCATTCAATTTAGATCTTAAAATCTAACTCGATTATGCATTTCCTTTTATAGGGGCTTAAACTATTAATTCTATCTTTCTTATTTATATAGACAACGCTTTATTCTACATCCGCTATCTTATAAGGTATTTTATAACTTTTATTTATTTAACAAAAATTCTCTTAGCTCTTAATAAACTCTTATGAAATTATAAATTCTTGTTCAATTCTAACTTGATTCTCATTTCTTAACTCGAATATTATTCCTTTAATTATTATCTCGGTTTATCGTTTCTTCGCTTGATTGGAAATAACGTACTCAATTAATTATTTAATTAATCTTCTTTCAACTTATTATTCGACCTCTTATTTTATTCTCATTTTCTCGATCAACTTATACGAGTATCTATCTTAACTCGTCTAGCATCTTTTCTTTATTCAATTTATCTTCCTTGTTATTTCTTATTGATTAATTCTTCTTAACTCAGTTTTCTCTATTTTTTGTTTATTTCTTTAATAATTTCTCCTTTATTTGTTTTAAACCTTTAAGTTATTTCTTACTTAATGATTTCTTTATCTTTTGATAAACATTTTTATGAATTAACTCACTTTATTATAAAAGATCTTTTTATTGTATTTTTAGTAAAAATTTCAAGTCTTTAAAATTTTAATACAAGGTATTTAATTAATAAATCTTTTATACATCTTTCATCTTTTATTTAATTAAAAGCTTTTCAAATTTAAATCTTTTTATCAAAACTTCTATCTTTATTCCATATTCAAACTATCATTCATACATATATTGAAATACTTAAACATCCAATTATTTTTATTATTTCTACACTTAATTTCTTTCAAAATTTTAACATGCAATCTCATTTTCTTCACTTAAACACATGTATGATTATACTAACATAACATACAATCATTTCATAGATCAAAACATCACTCAATACATCAACAAAATCAACCAAAATAATTTCTCCATTTTCTTCAAAAACACACGGCACTTATGCCTATTTCTATGCAATTTGTTTCTCAATTTTTCATGCATATAATCTCATTACTAACATGATAAAAATAACAATTCAAGCACCAAAATAACAATAACTCAAAGATTCATATTTTTCCTATTTTTCTTCTATTTTTCGGCATTTATTAAATTTTTAGGGTTTTAGTTTCTTTTTCTTCTCTTAATTCATCGATTAACATCTAGTGCTCGATTCTCCTAACGAATTCTTCTCACTCGATTAGCACATGCATATCCTAAGTTTGTCTAAACATAAATTAAATAACATGCATGCATACATCTTTCCTTTAGGACTTATAGACATACATTTTACAACTAATCAAATGAAATCATACTTAAATAAATGGAAATTCTTCTCTTGGCTCTTGGGATTGAAATGGATGGAAATGGTAGCTTCAAAGCTTGGATCTTGAAAAGAAGAAGGATGTCTTCTTGAATCCTCAAAGAAAAGGAAAGAATATAGGATTAATCATCCATAGGTTTTAGGAATCAAAATAAAGAAAAGTATTGGAAAATTCTTGAATTCAACTTCAAGAACTTGGAAATTTGTACCTTTCTTTGAAAATATGGATGGAATGGATGGAGGATGGTGTTCTTTACTTCATTTCCATGGATGATAAGCTTGAATCCATGGTTGCATGAGAAGAAAAATCAAAGTGTATGTGTAGAGAGGGAGTGCCGAGAGTAGAGAGAGTTTGAGAGGGTTTGAGAGAGTTTTTCTTTTGTTTTGTGAGAGAGAGTTTTCGATGGAGAGAGAGAGAGATGGAATGTTATGAATGAGTTGCTGCATTCCTCTCTTGTCTTAGATGAACAAAATTGAAATCCAATAAAGAGAAAAAGTATACTTTGTTGGAAATTGTAAAGAACAAGACTTGATAGGTGATTTGAAGTTAACTTGTAAGCATACTTCAAGCAAACCATGTACAAGACACCACTATGTCTTGTTGGTCTTGAAAATTGAGAGATGATGGGAGAGGGGTTGTGAGGTGGTGAGAGAGGGAGAGAGGTGGATGACACGTGTCGTCGTCGTGTCGTCACAGGTATTAATTATCCGGTCGTAAAGGTTTTCCGGGTAAAACGATTCGTATTAATTCCGTTTTGTTCTATTAACGGGTCTAACCTCTTCTCGTTTCACTTTTGACACTAACTCATCCCAATCCTATGTCACGTCTCAAATTAAAAGATTAAAGGCTTCGATCATTTTAGTCCCTTAATTCTTAAAAGAAATTAATCGGCTTATTAATTCGTTTATTAATCCTTTTCAAGACTAATGCCTCATTTCTCTTCTCAATTCTCGGATAAGTTCTTATCCTATCTCAGTGATCTTAAAAGAAATTCTAAGTTCGAAGGTTCTAATTTAATTCTATTCTAGGTTCATCGGCGTAAACATATTTCTCGACGATTAACGTTATGTTATCTTAACTAAACAAACTTCTCGGGATTTTTCCGGAATTTAATCTCATACTCATTTTCATATAAACGACTCAACAAACATATCACATCATCATCATCTCAGATAATTAGAACAGATAAATTCACACAAGATTCACAAGGCAATGTAAACGTTTTATTCAAAACTCATCGATTAGAAAAGAAAAATTTTACTCCTAAATTCTCATCTTTGGGCTTACTCGGTTAATTAGACGCTCTCTTAAAGGGATAAAACTCGGGGTATCACAGGGCATTTTCATCATTTCACAGAAAAAATTATTTTCGCGAAAAGTTTTAGCACTCAAAACTCATCCTATAAGCATATTAATTTAATTAATACGCGTTTAAGAACTTAGAAAAGTTCGGGGTATTACAAAACGGCTCTTTCCAACAACTAGCTTTGACCTTTCTTCTATAAATAGAGGTCTTCAAAACAAGGGTAAAATGGGGATTTTTTATACAAGTAGAGAAAAAGCACTCCAGAGCCGAGAGACAACACAATGAGTGAAGCGGCGCAAATAGCTTTTCACCTTTCTCTCTCTTTCTCCAAGAAAGAAGACCGACGAAGAAGGAGTACAGTGATTTCTCTCCTCTTCCCCCTAGTCTCTCAGAAGTTCCCCTTCTTGATTGAGGCTAGCGATCTGGTCCTTTCTTGTTTTGTATCCCCTCAGGACTCTGTCTCAAAGAGATTGAGTTCTTAGCCTTGGGTTGAAGCATCCACTTCCCTAAAGTGTTGAGGCTTCCTTGTTGGATTCCCCACCCTAAACTCCAAACCTAAGTCTGACTTTGAACCCGGAATCAAAGTCCAGAGGTCACTTGGAACATGGAATCCAAGAATTGGTCCCTTAGAACTAGAAATCTAAGATAGGCTGAACACTTGCTCGCAAAAGTGTTGAGGGGTCTTGTTCGAACTCGGAATCGAACTAGTATGGTCCATTAGAACCAGAAATCTAAGACAGGCTGAACACTTGCCCGGAAAAGTGCTGAGGGGTCTTGTTCCAAGCCAAAATCGAACTGGTTAGGTTTGCTTGGAACCCGAAATCCAAGTTGGCGTTTGGTGAAGTACGCGTAAGCCTACCTAGTGGATTGCTTCCCCGAAAACAAAGTCATGGACGTAAGAGGTCGATCTCCAAACCATGTTAAAATACTGTTTGCTTACTTTTTGTACTTTACATTGTGTATTTTAATTTCTATACCTAACCAACTGACCCTAACATATGCACTGCACTAACTTAGGAATTTAACCTTTCCCTTTTACTAAGGTTTCAGTTATTGTAACGAGCTTATCTTCCACCATCTTCTGCATTACATAACTGTTTAAAATCTCAGTTGGTGCAAGCAGCTGAACTTCAGGCATAGGAGTCAGCTGAGCTACCAACTGTGTGATTGACTCCAACTGAGCAACTCAGTTGTAGAGCTACTCCAACTGTCTCTTCCAATTGTGAGTAAACTGACCAGAGCATTATGTCTCAGTGAAAAGACATTAAGCAAAACCAAAATAGCTAGTGGTGTATTCCCCTCCCCTCCACACACCAGTTACTCGTTACGGGGACCATCAAGTGGTATCAGAGCAGTGGTTCAAAAGATTGATGTTTCTGATTCATAAGGTGTGAGTCGAGTATATCTTTCAGTGGTCAACTGAACATATCTTTTCTGAAATCTATTAGTGCATTATGTTGCATATCTTTTTGTTTGTCTCTTGTGGTGTGCAGGAAAGATGAACCCGACAGTGTTGGAAAGCTTGTCGGAGTTCTCTGTGGATAATTATCCCACGTGGAGATTTTGCATTAAAATGTCTTAGACTGCAAGACATCACATAATGTGGGAAACTATTGAAAATGGTCCCATCAAGGTGACTCGGTTAGTGTTGGTGACTCTTGTCGTTCCAGGGGAAGGAGAGATGATGAACGAGGAACCCAAAGGCGTCCTCTAGTAACACTAAGGAAGAAAGAGACATCGCACACAACTAGATGACATCGCTAAGAGCATCATCTCTTCCACAGTCAGCAAAGCCTACTTGCCGAAGTTTATAAATTGCCTCATGGAAAAAGATATGTGAGTGTCCTCAGCTGCACTCTATCAGGGCTCTGACAAGATTAAGGAGAACAAGTTCACCTCAGCTTGTCAGAAGTTCGTAAACTTCTGTCAACTTTCTGGGGAATCCATGGACAAGATGGAGCTGAGATTCACAGAGGTCCTTATGGACATTGAGAGTATTTGGAAGGGGAAATACTCTCAGCATGAGATGAATCTCAAGGTTCTCTCCGCGCTAGGTGAAGACTAGACAGTCTATAAAATCATCCACGAAAATCGGAGTGACCTCAGTTTATTTTCGACTAAGAAGCTGTTCTCCATGCTCAAAGCAAATGAGTATGATATCATCCAACTGAAGCATTGCAAGCTTCAAAAATCAAAACAGACCGAGGTAGGCTCAGCTGCCAAGTCCATGGCACTTTAAGCTGAATCGGGCAGGTCCAAGTTCGCCCGACATTCACGGTCCGCTAACTCCTCAACTAGGGATCAATTGAGCAGGTTAAAACTCGATAAGAGGGTCGAAGAGCTGACCAATCAACTCAAGGAGATGAACTCCAAAATGGACAAATACAGGAGGATCAACCTGAGCAGGCAACGCTCAACTGACCCATCCTCAAAGATTCAAAGCATAGGTTTTTTTTTAGTATGGAAAGTTAGGACACTTCAGCACCAACTGTCTTGACCTCTCCATGAAGGATAAGGAAGCCCTCCGATGAAAAACCAAGGAGAAATCCAAGGCTATGATCATCGAGGAAGACGTAGTTAATATCGACGTATTCTCAGAGTCAGAAGTAAAAGAAACTGACTCGCCTTTCAGTCCAACTAGAACAAAGCAGTACTTCTTGGCCTTACCTGAAGAGCCAACTGAAGTGGACCTGGATGAATTGAGAAAGAGAAGAGCCGTCAAATCTGAATAGGTGTTGGATAGTGGATGGTCCAAACACATGACACACCAGAGGAATCATCTTAAAGATATCAAGCTTCAAGAAGGATGTATAGTAACCTTTGGTGATAACTCTAAAAGCAAAACCAAAGGATCCGGTACATTCGAAACTCAGCTTGTGTACATTAAAAATGTGTCGTTGGTAGACAGTGATGAGTCCTTATTTTGTGTCTTTTTAGTATCTATCTTAGGTAGTTTAGAGCGAGTCTTTGTGTGTATTTTGTCTAGTTTTAGTGTCTTGGAGGACATATTTTTGGCAGGAGGTGGTTTGCTGCCTTGTAGGTGGAAACTGGGCAATATAGGGAAATGAAGCATCATTTCTAAAAGCAGGTCAGACAAAGCGTTATTGGTCAAGATAAAGATAGGCGGAGTGCTTTGGTCAGCTGGCGAGTTTCTCTCCTAGGTCTAGAAGGATAAGGAAAAGAAGATCTAACTTAAATATCTTTTCTTATCCGACTAGATTTAGGATCCACAAGAGATCTGTTGGAGATAGACGTGACTTACCATATTGGGGTCGTGCTTATGAAGTATTACTTGCATCCCAAGGTAGCTCGTGGACTCCTTCCACGTTAAGGACTGGAGGGCCCAAACGCTAAGTGCTCGCCTATAAATATTGAAGCCTAGCTGCTACGAAAGTGACGCCGTCTTTTATGCTTTCATTCCCTGTTATTTACTTGAGCGATTGTGAAGAGAAAAACAAGTCCTACGGGCAAAGTTTATTTGTGTTTTGTTCATTGGCACTTTTGGCCGTATTTGCTTTTCACGTACTTCGTAAGTTTTAATATAGTTCTTCTTATGAGTTCCTTTAATTATTGTGATCGTAGTTTTATTATTATGTCTAGCTAAGTCTTTATACTTGATTTGGGAAAGATAGTTAGGTGATTACTTATGCTTGGGAGGTCTAATTTGTGCTAGATAATTGCATGCATGTGTTCCCGATATGTTAATGAATTTGTTCCAATATAAGATAATACGATCAAGAGATTAATAGGCCGTTAATCACTTAGAACATATTAGATCAGTAATCAATTGGGAAGTAGGAGTGTTTTCCATAACTATCTCAATTAAGAACGATTAACATTAGAGAAAAGTTTCTACCCTATTGGGCTGGATGTGATGATTCTTTGTTGGGCCTTTCTAGTGATTAATGTTCCTTGGGAAAGAGACTGAACGATGACTCTGATAGAGGTATTGCCCAAGGTAGGGAGCCGGCGGTGCGTCGCCAACTAAGTAAGGATAGGTAAGGGAAGGGTTTGTTGAGAGCATGACGAGTAAAAAAGGATCTCGGCATTCAAGTCCTATAACTAACGATGTATGCATGTAATGACTATATTTGCACCAATGACCAAGCTAGGGTTTTCACTGAACAATTTCTTAGTCTAGATCAAGTCGATTTTATGATTGATCAAGTTATCTATTTACTTTTCAGTGTTTACTTAAGTTCTCGAATTGGGAAAGAGAGCCCTAGTGACCAAAATAGCAAACCCAATTTTCTGAACAGGTGGAGGAGGTTTCAAGAGATAGTGACAATCAACTCCTTGTGGATTGACCCTGTACTTACTTGCTAACTATATAGCTGTGAGGATAGGCTACAAAGTCATTTTGAGAGAGCGAACGACAACCACGTCAAAATTGGTGCCGTTGCCGGGGAGCTAATTTTGTAACTGTCTCTTGAGGGAAGACCTATGCATGTTACGCTCCGACCTTGTTTGGATCGACGGTGAATTGAAGTATCATCCTGAACCGAAGAAGTACATCAACAAGCAAAATAAAACTGAAGAGGAAAGCTGAAAAACGAGCATGAGATGAGGAACGAGCGAGTGACAAGGAAAGGTCACCACTACAAACTTCAGATTGCGAACAATCTAAAGGAGAGAAGATGGCACAACAACAATAAGCTAATCCTAAGAAGACTGAAGGAAATCATGTTTCCAACAGATGTCAACTTGAACCCAGCAGGCATCACTTTGCCTCCTATCACTACCAGTTGGGAGCTGAAACACTCTCTGATATAGATCTTGCCCAAGTTCAGTGATTTGCCTAGAGAGTATCCCAATTCCACTTAAAGGACTTTGAGATGGCAATGCGTACTGTGCACAGCACCGCTGTAGAAAACACACTAAGGGAATATATTTGCCTCCTGACGTTCCCATTTTCACTACAACATGGAGCAATGGAATGGTTGTACCAACTACCTCAGGGCAGCATCACATCTTGGCAACAAATGCAACAGAAGTTTCTTGAGCAGTACTATCCCTTTGCCCAGATCTAGAATACTAGAGCTGCAATTCGGAATATAAAGATGGGCAATGGAGAATCTATATATGACTGCCATTCTAGGTAAAAAAAAGTTGATTGCAAGGTGCCCTTAGCATGGTTTGGGTGACAAGGATTTGAGTAATGCATTGATAAATGGATTGAGGCAATCTGAAAGAGACTGGATCAATGCAGCCTGTGGAGGCAACGTAATCAATAAGCTACCCAGTGAAATATTACAGCTATTCGCTGAGATGGCAGACAGGAAGAGGAACCAAGATGAGACCATCGTGCCCAGGACGCATGAGCCGACCAGTAGTGATCCCAAATTTGATATCCTGGTTTCTATGATGAAGGAAATGATGAACCAGAACAAGAATAATGCTATTGGGAATGAGAATCCTGGCCAGATCCTGAGAAAGAGTGTTATGAAGTGTGAACTTTGTGCTGCTAACACTCATCCCACTGATAGGTGCCCATCACTGTACGAAGATGAAGAAGTCAATGCCGTGGGGCAACTGTACTAGCAAGGAGATGTTGGGCAGCGAATGAATTTCAACAATGGACCTTGGAGGCCCAATGAGAATTTGAGATATGGGAATAACAACTATCTCAACGCACCTCAACAAAGGTAACTACCACAGCAACCCTATGTACCCCGACATAATAGAGATCAACCAAGAGATACCCTATGGAGTGAAGTGGAGAAACTTGTTGCTGAACAAAGAAAGGGGTATCAAGAGTTGGACAGTTTTTATATGGAGACGAGGGGAGGCATGAGAGATACTAATGGAACGTTGAGCCACTTGGTAGAATCAATCTCTCAGATTAAGTCAATGCTAAATAGAGGAAAGGGAGAACTACCATCTTAAGTTGAGATAAAAAAGGACCAAGTAAATGCAATTACATTGCGTAATGGAGCTAAGTTGCCTGAAGTAAAAGTGCCTGACCATTATGTACATCAAGGAGTTGTATCTGGGCAACAACAATCTCTTGGGCACGATGCTGATATTTAACAAGAAGATGAGGCTGAACCAGAAAAGTATGAAGAAGCACCCATGGGGTCAGGTGATGTTGAAGAACTATGGCAAGAATTGTCAGTTGAGAAAAGGGCACAGGTTGAAAGGGAAGCGAAAGACATAAGAAGGAAGGCTGAGCTCGATGCTGCTGAAATCAGAGCGAAAACAATGAAAGAGGTTGAGAATGCAACCAAGTTAAAACCTTATGAGCCAAAGGCTCCTTACCCAGGACGATTTGAAAAGGATAAGAAAGCACATGAGATGAAGGAACTGACCAAAATGTTTCAAAAAGTCGAGATCAACATACCACTCTTGACCGCCTTACAGTCTATGCCCAAGTGTGCCAAGTTTTTGAATGAACTATGCACAAGAAAGATCAAGTACACAGATGATGCAAGATTCCAAGTTAGTGAGAATGTATCTGCAGTATTATAAGACACCCCCATGCGGACCAAGTGCACTGACCTTGGGATGTTCTATATTCCCTGCATCATTGGAGATATGAAGATTGAAAAGGCCATGCTGGATCTGGGAGCATCGATTAATGTCATGCCCAAGTCGATGTATGATGATCTAAGGATGGGGCCACTCAAACCTACACGGGTGGCTATTCAACTAGTGGATAGGTCGACTGTATGGCCTGAAGGAATTTTAGAAGACGTCTTGGTCAGGGTTAGGGACCTAATTTTTCCAACTGATTTCTATATTCTGGATATGGGGAGATTGTCACACAAGGCACCAGTTATGTTATTAGGAAGACCGTTCTTGAAGACCGCTCGCACAAGAATCAACTACGATATGGTAAAGCTAACATGTGAGTTCGGAGGAGAAGTAGTGTTATTCGACATCTACAATACAATGAAGCAACCTAGTGACACGGAACTTGTGCATAGCATTGATCATATTGATCAGATGGTGGATGAGTTTTGGCCTCAAATAGCAATTGAAGATAGGTTGGACGTGGTTCTCCAAATTATCCTAATGGAGGTTGTTGCCCAAGATGGATCCGTTGAGCTGATCGAAGTAGTACATTACCTAAAGTCGGATGCAGAACCAGGAAGAAGAGTAGAACCATTGGTGATTCCTACACTGAAGCAAGAAGATAGGTTGATGCCATCAATAGAGAGAGCACTCAAGTTGGAATTGAAAGCAGTGCCTCGCCACTTGAAGTACATGTACTTGGGAGCAGAAGAGATGCTCCCAATAATCATAAGTGTTGAGTTGTCTATAAAGGAAGAGGAACGTGTAAAATAAGTCCTAGTGGAGTACAAGCTGGCCATTGGCTGGACATTGGCCGATATAAGGGGTATTAACCACCCCACTGTGCACAGACATTACATCTTGCTCGAGGAAGATGCCGTGCCAATTAGAGACCCTCAAAGAAGATTAAATCCATCAATGAAAGAGGTGGTAATGAAAGAAATCTTGAAGATGTTGGACCTGGGGGTTATCTATCCGGTCTCTGATAGTAGATGGGTTAGTCCAGTGCATGTTTTGCCCAAGAAGTCTAGAATTCAGGTGGTAGAGAACGAGCAGAGGGAAATGGTGGCCGCGAGGTTTCAAACAGGATGACGAGTATGCATTAATTATAGGAAGCTGAATCAGAAGACCAAGAAAGACCGTTTTCCATTACCTTTCATTGATGATATGGTCGAAAGATTGGCAAGCAACAAGTACTTTTGTTTTCTAGATGGTTATTCGGGCTATATGCAGATCTGGGTCGCGGAGGAAGACCAGAGTAGGACCACTTTCACTTGCCCATTCGGTTTGTTCACATATAGATGGATGCCTTTTGGCCTATGCAATGCTCCTAGGACATTCCAAAGGTGTATGATGAGTATATTCTCATATTTACTTGAAACTTGCATAGAGGTGTTCATGGACGATTTTACTATCTATGGAACGGATTTCGACAAGTGTTTAAGTAATATGGAAATGGTGTTGAAAAGATGTGTGGATAAAAGTTTGGTACTGAACTATGAGAAGTGTCACTTCATGGTCAAAGAGGGTATAGTCCTTGGACATGTCATATCAGAACGAGGGATAGAGGTCAACAAGGCCAAGATCAATATCATAGCCAAGTTGCCCTACCCGAGTAATGTGAAGCAGCTACGCTGTTTCCTTGGAGATGCAGGATTTTATAGGAGATTTGTCAAAGACTTTGCTAAGATCACGCAACCCATGACCAGACTATTACAAGGGGAAGTGGAGTGGAATTTCGATGAAGATTGCAAGAAGGCATTCCATACACTAAAGGAGATCTTGGTGTCAGCACCTATCATTCAGCCACCGGATTGGAAAATGCCGTTTAAAGTGATGTGCGACGCAAGTGACTACGTAGTGGGAGTTGTTCTTGGGCAGAAGAGAGGAAGAGTGAATCATGTCATATACTATGCATCCAGAACTCTCAATCCTGCCCATTGCAATTATTCCACTACAGAGAAGGAATTACTAGTTTTTGGTGTTCGCCGTCGAAAAATTTTGATCATACCTACTCGGGGGCA
The DNA here is from genome assembly GCA_029490685.1 of Schizonepeta tenuifolia. Taxonomy (NCBI): domain Eukaryota; kingdom Viridiplantae; phylum Streptophyta; class Magnoliopsida; order Lamiales; family Lamiaceae; genus Schizonepeta; species Schizonepeta tenuifolia. Next base: position 38,632,749 of record CM055956.1, read on the forward strand.
AGACCATAGTCTACACTGTCCACTCTGCCCTAAAGTTCCTCATGGCCAAGAAGGAAACCAAACCCAGATTGATAAAGTGGATTTTGTTACTTCAGGATTTTGATTTGGAAATCAAGGATAAGGCTGGAACCCAGAATCTAGTGGTCGATCATCTGAGTCGCATCATCCAACAAGAAGAGATCGAGCCGATCAAGGAGACTTTTTCAGATAAACATCTTGCTCTTGCCCAAGACAACCCTGATCCGTGGTATGCCGACTTATGCAACTATATTGTCTTGGGACGACTACCAGGCAACCTCAGCCTATATCAAAAGAACAATTTGAAGGTGGAAAGTCGATATTACATCTGGGATAAACCATATTTGTTGATAATGTGTACCAACCAAGTCATCCGTAGGTGTGTTGATGAGAAGGAAAGAGCAAGAATCCTCGCACATTGTCATTCCAAGGTGAGTGGGGGACATTTTGGACCAAAAAGAATGGAAAGAAAGGTATTGAATTGTGGGTTTTATTGGCTTGATATATTGAAGACAACTTCGAGTGGTGTAAACGGTGCGTTCAATGCCAGAAGGAGGGCAACATCGGCAAAAGGAATGAGATGCCCATGACCCCAGTCATGCCTGTGGAAGTATTTGAAATATGAGGGATGGATTTCATGGGGCCATTGCCCAACTCAAGAGGAAATCTATACATACTAAGGCGACATCCACAAACGATTTAAAGGTAGTTGTGGAATTCCTTATGGGCAATATCTTTAGCCGGTTTGGTGTGCCAAGGGCAATCATTAGTGACCAAGGAACGCACTTCTGCAATGGAGTTGTGAAAGGGTTAATGAGCAGATATGGAGTACATCATAGAATTTTGTATGCTTACCCCCCTCAAGCAAATGGTCAAGCTAAATTGTCTAATTGCATTATGAAGGCAGTCTTGAGAAAGACAGTTAGCCCAACAGGAAGGATTGGAGTTTGCGTCTTGAAGATGCATTGTGGGCATATAGGATAGCATTCAAAACCCTGTTTGGGATGTCGCCCTACAGGATGGTCTTTGGCAAGATGTGCCACTTGCCCGTTGAAATAGAACATCGAGCGTATTAGGCAGTTCAGAAGATGAATTATGATTAGGATGTGGCTGGCCAAGCTAGGAAGCTTCAATTGCAGGAACTCGAGGAAATCCGACTCAATTCATATAACAGTTCCGTGCTATACAAAGAAAAGATGAAAAAAGCTCACAATGCATTGATCAAGGTCAAGAAGTTCGAACCTGGGCAATAGGTGTTGTTGCACCAATCCAAGTTCAAACTCATGTCAAGGAAATTATCAACTAAGTAGGCTGGTCCGTTCGAAATATAAGCCACATATCCAAATGGGCCTGTGGAAGTAATGAATGCTAACACGGGAAAGATTTTCAAGGTCAATGGAGAGAGATTGAAGGCTTTCTTTGACCAAGTCTTGGAAAAGCTAGAGGAATACTTGAAATTCCTCTGCGATTTGGAGCCCTGACTTGGGCAAGGAGGACGTCGTGCCCATGGTGATAACTAGGGCGCTGGCTAGGAGGTAACCTGGTATGTATTCTTTTATTTTTATGTTTTTATTTTGTTTTTTCCAAAACAAAAGGTGGCGGGGGGGGGGGGGGGAAGGAAGATAGGGATTAAAATAGTCATAATTTAAATGTTTTCCATCAAATTTAGGCGTATTTTAACTCCATTAAGGGTAGAAATATCTAACCATAGGAGAAGAGAAATTTTGCCTTGTATATAGTAGTGTGTTCGTGATTTGCAGAGAACATGTATTGGGTGAAAGGAAGAAGGAGAATCTAACACTTTGCCTTGAGCAAAGTGTGTGCGTAGGAAGGCAAGAGCGGCGCTCTGGGCTAAGTGATGGACTTGAGCAACACAACTGATGAGACAGTAACTACCACACCACGTGTGATGTGACAACTACACTCAAAAACTACCCCTAGCCCTATAACCGCCTGCCACCCTACCACGTCTATTCCCTCTAACCCTTCCACTTCCCCACGTAAACTATCAATTCAAAAAACTACCATAATCCACTTTCCATCCTCAACCCCCCAATTTCGGTTTTCAACAGATTTCGTCTCCAAATATAAACCCTAAAAATCCCACCATGGTATCCACACGCCTTAAGAATAAACTTAACAAGATCCTGCACAGAACGCGTATCGACCTCTCTGAACCAGAATCGCCGTTGTTGGAGGTTCCTTTGGTCGCAGCAGGCCCAGCATCTTGGGTGGTACCATATCCTCTCACAGCCAAGGTAGAGAAGATCATTAGCAGTGCACTCAGTGAAGCAATGGTGGCCCCTGAGGAGGTGAAAGTAGATGCAGCTGTTCCGGTGGGAGAAACTTCTTCCACACCCGAGAAAGCCGCTGAGGATGTAGCGATGGAGAACATTCTGCCAGAGCCAGAGGAGAAAAAGACACAGCAAGACGATGACATGGAGATGGAGGTTGTGGAAGAAGAAGAAGGAGAGCAAGAAGAAAAGAAGGAATCTTATGATTCCTTCGACAAATTGTGCGAAGAAGTGGAGCGGGATGTAGAGAAAAGAAAGAAGAAGAGGAAGAAAGGTCAACTGGGAAATGAGGCTAAGAAGAAGACGAAGGTGGCCATGTCTGAGGCCACCTCATCACTTGGTGGAGAGTCTTCCACGTAGGAGAAGAAGGTCACCACACCTTCTTCCAAGAACCTAGGGAAGAGGCAGAAAGTGGTGGAGTCGGAGGAGGACGATGATGTTCTGATTATGGGGGAAAGGATTACAAGGTCCGCTGCTCAGAAGATCAAGAAAGAGGAGTCCGAGTAGCGAGGGAAGAAGAATGGAAAGAAGGCAGAAGACTTGTTTGCTAGGAAGGTGTGGCTGGGGAAGATTCCTGATGCTACCTTGCCACATCTATGAGGAATTGGTGAGAGAGATGTACGGATCTACGAAGTTCGTATTAGATGGTGAAGGGAACTCGGCCTCGATCGAGTTTGTGTTGAATGGGCAGCCGTTTATAGTTGGGCTAAATGACTTGAACCAGATTTTGGGGTTTGCCACGATGATGCAGTTGCAGAAGCCGGAGTTCAGGAGGGAAAGGAAGAAGGTGCCAGTGGACCTGCCCAAGGAGGAATGGATCCGGATGTGGAAAGAGGCCAGCGTAGGAACAGAGTTCAAGTCGAGAGACAACAAGGCATCTGGTCTAAAGACACTAGCCCTCCACATTGCATATAGGATTCTTGCCTACAACATGTTTGGCAAGGGAGATAGCGGGAACTTGCTGGCTAACGAGGAGGTCTACATACTGTTTTGTATGTTAACAAGGAAGAGGTTGAATTTTGCAGCCTTTTTGATGGAGCAATTAAGGGCAGTAATGGCTAAGGCGGGGCAGAAGTACTCGTGTGGGCACTTAGTTACAGCCTACATTGAGGGGTTGGAGCTTCAGGATGAGGTGAAGGATTTTGTGGTGACACCGGCTGATGTGCTCAACATGGAAAGGTTGAGCAGGATGAAGGAGGTGGTGAAGCATGGAAAAGGATTGAGCCTGTTGGAGGCGCATGAGAAGGATCAACCAACCTCAGCGTGCTTGCTGCCCAAGAAGTCAGCCAGGTTGGCCAACAACTCAGTGATCGATGAGAACGAATAAAATGATGAGGATGAGGTTGAGTCTCCTTCTGCCAGTTGAAGGAAATCTTGGAGAGGCTGGGCAAGACTGAGGAGTTGCTCAAGGAGATATGGAATGGGCAAATGATCATGCAGGCTACTCTCAACAACTTTGCCCGCCACTTGAAAATAGGGTTAGCTTCTGATCTTTCTGCTTAATTATGTCCTTCTATTTGTGTCGTAGTTTTTTTTTGTTTTTGTGTCTTTATTTTTCGTTTAGTGTCTTATTGTTTTTTGTGTCTTATGTCTGTAGAGTGATTGAATACCTCACCTACATTTTGCCCTACAAAATGTGTGGTGAGGTAGGTGAATAACTCTAGTTGTTGGTTTTTGAGTCTTGACCTTTTTACGTCCACTACTTTGCTATAAGCAAAGTGTGTGCATAGGGAGGCCAACTGTTTGTAAAAGAGTTTGTTAAGTCCAAGATTGAAGCCTCCATGGATGGACTTTGCTATAAGAAAAGTGTGTGCGTGGGGTGTCTGTGCCGTGTGTTTTTATTTTTAAGTATTTGAGTCTATCAGTATGGAGTTGTTAGGCAAGATGATATGATGATCTGTGTGCTTAATTGTTGCTTGTTGAACAGTGTTAAGTTTATGCATGCTAGAAGATGACTTGATCGATGGATTGAGTTGTGAGCATACCCTGTGAGGATTTGAGCTTAATTGAATTCATTCTTCGTGTGTGATTGAAGACATCTTGATTCAGAAGAACTAGAACTTGCCTGTACTTTGGTTTATAATCTCTGAACTTGGATGATTTATGTCATTCTTTCATTAGCCCATTGAGCTTGAATTGATTACCTGATCATTATCCTTTGATAACCCCTTTTGAGCCAAATTGAATCTTTCTATCACTTAGATATTGCCTTTGAAAAGTTGTTTATCTGGTTGTGGGAACCTGGGCAATATAAAGAAGAAAAGGGCAGGAAGGAGATGATGGGGGTACATCCTGGGCAGGAATAAGTTTTGTGTTGATAGTTGGGTTATGCCCAAGAAAAGAAAAAAATGAAAGAAGAATTAGGGGAACACAAAAAGAAAAAACATAAGTTCCCTAGAAAAAGGTTAAAGATTAAGCCTGGAAAAGATAAGGTAAGGAATTAAGAAGGAGATGGGAACCCCTGTTGCCCAGCATTAATTTACATTGTCCTTAGCCAGGATCTAAATACTTCCTACTCATTGCCTTAAGCTTAAAAATCCTAAATAGACCTAATGATGAGTTCTGAGATTAAGAATAAGAGCTTTTGATTATAGGGCAGACAAGCCTATGGTGACACCGAAGTTAAGATGGTCTGTAAGTGTAAAGAAGAACCTAAAAACAAGAGTGATGAGTGTGGAAAGGATATCCTAAAAGCTTACAATTATTTCGGAAGATCGTTGTGTTGTTTTAACTAACTCTTTTATGTTGATCATGTTTGGAGTCTTTTTGTTTGTGTCTTGGGCTAGTTGTTTGTGCACACTTGAGGACAAGTGTGGGTTATGTGTGTGCACATGATGAGTCCTTATTTTATGTCTTTTTAGTGTCTGTCTTAGGTAGTTTAGATCGAGTCGTCTTGTGTATTTTGTCTAGCTTTAGTGTGTCGGAGGATATATTTTGGGCAGGAGGTGGTTTGCTGCCTTGTAGGTGGAAACTAGGCAATACAGGGAAAGGAAGCATCATTTTTCGAAGTAGGTCAGGCAGAGCGTTATTGGTCAAGATAAAGATAGGCGGAGTGCTTTGGTCAGCTGCCGAGTTTCTCTCCTATCTCCGCAAGGGATCTCTTGGAGATAGACGTGACTTACCATGTTGGGGTCGTGCTTATCAAGTATTACTTGCATCCCAAGGTAGCTCGTGGACTCCTTCCATGTTACAAAGGGGACACCGTTCTTTATGCTTTCATTCCCTGTTATTTACTTGAGCAATTGTGAGGAGAAAAACAAGTCCTACAGGCAAAGTTTATTTGTGTTTTGTTCAACGGCACTTTTGGCCATATTTGCTTTTCACGTACTTCATAAGTTTTAATATAGTTCTTCTTATGATTTCTTTTAATTATTGTGATCGTAATTTTATTATTATGTCTACCTAAGTCTTTATGCTTGATCTGGACAAGATAGTTAGGTAATTACCTATGCTTGAGAGGTCTAATTTGTGCTAGATAATTGCATGCATGTGTTCCCGATATTGTAATGAACTTGTTCCAATATGAGATAATACGATCAAGAGATTAATAGGCCATTAATCACTTAGGAAATATTAGATCACTAATCAATTGGGAAGTAGGAGTGTTTTCCATAACTATCTCAATTAAGATCGATTAACATTAGAGGAAGGTGTCTACCCCATTGGGCTGGACGTGATGATTCCTTGTTGGGGCTTTCTAGTGATTAATGCTCCTTGAGAAAGAGACTGAATGATGATTCCGACAGAGGTATTGCTCAAGGTAGGGAGCTGGCGGTGCGTTGCCAACTAAGTAAGGATAGGTAAGGGAAGGGTTTGTTGAGAGCGTGACGAGTAAAAAGGGATCTCGGCATTCAAGTCCTATAACTAACGATGTGTGCATATAATGACTATATTTGCACCAATGACCAAGCTAGGGTTTTCACTTAACAATGTCTTTGTCCAGATCAACTCATTTTTATTATTGATCAAGTTATTTGTTACTTTTCAGTGTTTACTTAAGTTCTCGAATTGGACAAGAGAGCCCCAGTGACCAAGATAGCAAACCCAATTTTCTGAACAGGTGGAGGAGGTTTCAAGAGATAGTGACAATCAACTCTTTATAGATCGACTCTGTACTTACTTGCTAACTATAAAGCTGTGAGGATAGGCTACAAATTCATTTTGAGAGAGTGAATGACAGTCTTATCAGAGGGATTGAAGCATAACTTGCTCTCAGTAGGCCAACTGTGCGATAATGGTTTTTCTGTGAAGTTTGTTGCACAGTCGTGCAGGGTGAATGACGTCAAGACCAAGAAAGTTCTTCTATTTGGTAGAAAATTTTCATCAAGTGGAGTCTATTACACTGACTGGTCGAGTAGCTCTGAAACAAGCTGGCTATGGCATAAAAGACTTATCCACCTCAACTTCAAAACCATGAACGCACTAGCTCGCCAATAGCATGCAGTTGAAATCCCGAACTTGAAATTCTGTCCGACGCACCACTACAGTGCCTGTCAGCTCCAAAAGTTGGCTAGAGCATCATTTCATCTTAAAGTGTTGCCATCAACGGATTGAGTTCTGCAACTGATCTATATGGATCTGTTTGGTCCGGTCACCCCTGAGAGCCTAAATGGAAATACATACACTCTGGTAGTTACTGATGACTACTCGAGGTACACTTGGATGATCTTCATGGCACATAAGAATGAGATGAGAGAAGAGTTGCCGAAACTAATGGATAAACTTTCAAATCAGTAAGGGAAATCTATCGTCTCCATCAGATTTGATCGCAGAACTGAGTTCCTCAATGAGTCTATCATTGAGTATTGCGAGAAGAAAGACATGACTCACCAGATCTCAGCTGCAAGGACTCCACAGCAGAATGAAGTAGCTGAAAGGAGAAATCGAATGCTGAAGCATGCGCCAACTTGCATGCGAACTAGCTTAGCTCTGCCAAAGAGATTTTGGGCAGAAGTGGTCAACACAGTGTGCTACACGCAAAACCAATCCGTCCTCATGAAACAGCAAGGGAAGACTCCATACAAGTTGTGGAGGAACAGGTAGCCATACATTTTCTACTTTCGTGTGTTTAGTTCTAAGTGTTACATCCGCGACAATGGAAAGGCTCAGTTGAGAACCTTCGAGCCGAAAGCTGTCAAAGGCATATTTTTAGGATATGTAGCGAAGTCTAAAGATTACAGAGTTTTAACAGCAACTTCAGAATTGTGGAGATAACACCTCATGTGTTGTTTGATGAATCTGCTTTTGAGTGCAGGGAATAGGCTAACTGGCAAACAACTGAAGGAAGTGCACTAGCCCAGCCAGCTGAGACAAGATCTCAAGCTGAGACAAGAATCTAGTAGAGCTGAAGTCGAAGAAGTGTACTCTTCTGACGACGAAACTAAAGACCACGCCTCAAATCAAGGGGGAACTCCAGAGCCAACTGAACTAGTGCTAACTACAGCTGAAGCTAAGTCAGGAGAAGCAACTGAGAAGCCATCAGGTCCAGGACATCTTAGTCTAAGATCAGCCAGCTCCCGAGTTCATCCCTCAACTCCAACTGAGAATGGAACTGCACCAGAAGCAAGATCACCAAGATCGATACCTCCAACGTCTCCAAGACCAGACTATTCCATCATGATGCTCGACTCAGCCAACTGAGCTAAGAAGCATAAACATTGGTATGAGGACCACATTAATGATCCCGTGATAGGAAATCTGCAAGCCGGCGTCCGAACCAGACGATCAGTTCAAGTTATAGATTCCTCAGCTTATGTTCCAACTCAGTCAAGAACCTCAGCTAATGATGAACCAACTTTGGAAGCACGGTATGCTGACGAGCACAGGATACTAGGAAAGCTGGAACAGGCAGGAGATGTAAGCATGATTGCATGCTTTGTGGCAGTACTTGAACCTAAAAACATTGTTAATTTGATCAATAATAAAAACGACTTGATCTGGACTAAGACATTATTAAGTGAAAACCCTAGCTTGGTCATTGGTGCAAATATATTCATTGCACGCATGCATCATTGGTTATATAGGACTTTAATGCCGAGATCCCTTTTTACTCGTCACGCTCTCAACAAACCCTTCCCTGACCTATCCTTACTTATTGGCGACACACCGTCGGCTCCCTACCTTGGGCAATACCTCTGTCGGAGTCATCATTCAGTGTCTTGCCCAAGGAGCATTAAATACTAGAAAGGCCTAACAAGGAATCATCACGTCTAGCCCAATAGGGTAAACACCTTCCTCTAATGGTAATCGATCTTAATTGAGATAAGTTATGGAAAACACTCCTACTTCCCAATTGATTAGTGATCTAATATGTTTTAAGTGATTAACAGCCTATTAATCTCTTAATTGTATTACACCATATTGGAATAAGTTCATTGACATAATGGGAACACATGCATGCATCTATCTAGCACAAATTAGACCTCTCAAGCCTAAGTAATCACGTAACTATCTTGCCCAGATCAAGTATAAAAACTTAGCTAAACATGAAAGTAAAACTACGAACACAATAAATAGAAGAACTCGTAATAAGAACTATATTAAACTTACAAAGTACGTGGAAGCAAATACGGCCAAAAGTTCCGATACAAATAGTATGAATGGAAACACAAATAAATCATTGCCCGTAGGACTTGTTTTTCTCCTCACAATCTCTCAAATAAAAACATTGAATGATAGCATGAAGTCGGCTCCCTCTTCGCAACAGCTAGGCTTCAATATATATAGGCGAGCACTTAGGGTTTGGGCCCTCGGTCATTAACATGGAAGGAATCTACGAGCTAGCTCGGTCTGCAAGTAATACTTGATAAGCACGACCCCGACATGGCAAGTCACATCTATCTCAAAGAGATCCCTTACGGATCCTAAATCTAGTCAGATAAGGAAAAATATTTAAGTTAGATCATCTTTTCCTTATCCTTCTAGACCTAGGAGAGAGAAACTCGCCAGCTGACCAAAGCACTCCGCCTATCTTGTCCAATATCGCTCTGCCAGACCTGCTTCCAGAAATGAAGCTTTCCTTCCCTGTATTGCCCAATTTCCACCTGCAAGGCAACATACCACCTCCTGCCCAGAATATGTCCTCCAAAACATTAAAACTAAACAAAACACACACAAATATACTCAATATAAACTACCTAAAACGGACACTAAAAAGACACAAAATAAGGACTCATCATGCGCACACACTTAACTTACACTTGTCCTCAAGTGTGCACAAATAACTTGCTTAAGACAGAAATAAAAGACTTAAACATGATCAACACTAAGCAGTTAGTCAAAACAACACAACAATCTTTCCAAATAATCTGCAAGTAAAGGGAAAAGAAAATACAATGCCATCAAACAAGTCAAGACAGAATTGTGAGCTTTTAGGATATCCTCTCCACACTCATCACTCTTGTGTTTAGGTTCATCTTTACACTCATAGACCATCTTGATTTCGGTGTCGCCATAGGCTTGCTTGCCCTTTAAATCTAAAGCATCTCATTTTAAATCTCAGAACTCATCATTAGGTCTTTTAGGTTTTTGTTTTCTTAAGCTTAAGGCAGTAGGTATGAAGTATTTAGATCTTGGCTAAGGACCATTTAAACTCATGCTGGGAAATAGGGGTTCCCAACTTGTTTTTAATTCCTTGCCTTAACTCTTCCAGGCTTAAGCTTTAACCTTTTCTAGGGAACTTATAAATTTTGTCCTTCTTTAGTTCCCCTATTTCTTCTTTCATTTTTTTATTGGGCATAACCCAACTATCAACACAACTTATTTCTGCCCAGGATGTACCCCTATCATCTCCCTTTTGCCCTTTTCTTCTTGTATTGCCCAGATTTTCACAACTAGATGAATAACTTTTCATAGGCAATATCTAAGTGATAGAAAGAATCAATTCGGCTCAAAGGGGTTTAGCAGAGGATAATGATATCAAGTAGTCAACTCAAGCTCAATGGGCTACTGAAAGAATAGCCTAAATCATCTAAGTTTAGAGATTATAAACTAAAGTACAAGCAAGTTCTAGTTCTTCCTAATCAAGATGTCTTCAATCATACACAGAGAATGGATTTAGTTAAGCTCATATCCTCACAGGGTATGCTCACAACTCAATCCATCATACAAGTCATCTTCTAGAATTCATAAACTTAACACTGTTCAACAAACAACAATTAAGCACATAAATCATCATATCATCTTGCCCAACAACTCCATGCTGATCGACTCAACAACTTTAAATAAAAACACACGGCAGAGACACACAACGCACACACTTTGCTTATAGCAAAGTCCATCGATGGAGGCCTCAACCTTGGACTTAACACATTTTTTGACAAACATTTGGCCTCCTTACGCACACACTTTGCTTACAGCAAAGTAGTGAACGTAAAGAGGTCAAGACTCAAACAAAAACAACATAAGTTATTCGCCCACCTCACCACACATTTTGCAGGGCAAAATGTGGGTGAGGTATTCAATCACTCCATAGACTCAAGACACAAAACAAAATAAAGACACAAAAACTAGTAAACAAATAGGACATAATCAAGCAGAAGGATGAGAAACTGACCCCAATTTCAGGTGGCGGGCAAGGCTGTTGAGAGTAGCCTGCATGATCAGCAGCCAATTCCACAGCTCCTTGAGCAACTCCTCGGTCTTGCCCAGCCTCTCCAAGACTTTCCTTAGCTGGGTAGAAGGGGACTCAACTTCCTCCTCCTCATCATCATCATCTTGTTCCTCATTAATCATTGTCTTCTTGGCCAACCTAGCTGTCTTCTTAGATGGCAAACGTGCTAATGTTGGTTGATCATTCTCATGCGCCTCCAACAGACGTCATCCTTTTCCATGCTTCACAACCTCCTTCATCATGCTCAACCTCTCCATGTTGAGCACATCAGCCGGTGTCACCTCAAAATCCTTCACCACATCATGAAGCTCCAACCCCTCGATGTAGGCTGTAATGAAATGCCCACACGAGTACTTCGGCCTCGCCTTGCCCATCTCTGCTCTCAACTGCTCCATCAAGGAGGCTGCAAAATTCAACCTCTTCCTTGTCAACATACAGAATAGTATGTAGACCTCTTTGTTGGCCAACGAGTTCCCACTATCCTCCTTTCCAAACATGTTCTAGGCAAGGATCCTATGAGCAATACGGAGGGCTGGCGTCTTCAGGTTAGTTTCCTTATTATCTCCCGGCTTGAACTCGGTCCCCATGCTGACCTCCTTCCACATCCGGATCCATTCCTCATTGGGTAGGTCCACTGGCACCTTCTTTCCTGCCCTCCTAAACTCCGGCTTTTGCAGTTTCTTCATCATGGTGAACCCCAGAATTTGGTTCAAGTCATTCAACCCAGCCATAAACGACTGTCCATTCAACACAAACTCGATTAATGATGAGTTCCCTTCTCCATCTAGCACGAACTCCATAGACCCATACGCTACTCTCACCAAGTCCTCATAGATGTGGCAGGGCAGCGTCAAGAATCTTCTCCATCCACATCCATTGAACAGGGCCCTTATTTCCATCGCAATGCCTAGGGAGTCCAGGTCATCAAAATTGACCTCCCTGGGCACGAACTCCTTTATGGCTATGAAGTCCTCAGCCTTCTTTCCCTTCTTCTTCCCTCGCGACTCGGATTCCTCCTTTTTGATCTTTCAAGCAGCGGACCTTGTTATTCTTTCCCCCATAATCTAAACATCGTCATCCTCCTCCGATTCCACCACTTTTTGTCTCTTCCCTGGATTGTTAGAAGAAGGCATGATGCCCTTCTTTTCCTCTATGGAAGACTCTCCACCCAATGATGAAGCGACTTCAGAACTAGCCGTCTTCGTTTTTTTCTTGGTCTCCTTCTCCAGTTGGCCCTTCTTACTCTTTTCTTTTCTCTTATCTGCATCCCGCTTCACTTCTTCACACAACTTGTCGAAGGAATCATCAGACTCCTTTTTGTCTCCTTGCTCTCCTTCTTCCTCATCTACAACCTCTATCTCCACGTCATTGTCCTGCTTCGTCTCTCTCTCCTCTTGTTCAGGCGGCATGTTCTCCAGTGTTACTTCCTCAGTAGCTTTCACCGGCGTGGAAGAAGTTCCAACCACCAGAGCAGCTTCGTCTACTTTCATCTCCTATGGTACTGCCATCGTTTCAGCGAGAGCTCTGTTGATGATTTCCTCTACCTCGACTGTAATTGGGTATTGTACCACCCAAGATACTGTGTCTGCTATGGAAAAAAGGGCTTCCGACGGTGATTCTGGTTCGGAAAGGTCGATGTGGGTTCCGTGAGGGATTTTGTTGAGTTTGTTCTTTGGGCCCGTGGATACCATGGTGGAATTTTAGTGTTTAAATTTGGGGAAGAAATCAGTGCTATCCGAAAATTGGGGGGGTTGAGGAAGGAAAGTGGATGATGGTAGTTTTTGAATTGATAGTTTATGTGGGGAAGTGGAAAGGTTAGAGAGAATAGACGTGGTAGGGTGCAGGCGGTTATAGGGCTAGGGGTAGGTTTTGAGTACAGTTGTCACATCCCACGTGGTGTGGCAGTTACTATCTCGCCAGCTTTGTTGCCTAAGTCCATCGCTTAGCTAAGAGCGCTGCTATTACCCTCCTACGCACACACTTTGCTCAATGCAAAGTGTTAGATCCTCCTTCTTTCTTTCGCCCAATACCTGTTTTCTGCAGGTCACGAACACACTACAAAAAGCAAGGCAAAGCTTCTCTTATCCTGAGGTTAGATATTTGTTTTTACCCATAACAGAATTACTAAATTTGATGGAAAACATTAAAATTATGGCTATTTTAATCCCTATTTCACTTTTTATTTTTCTTTTTTGAAAATAAAAGAAAAACAGAATGAACAAAAGTAGAAAAAAAACACATATCAGGTTGCCTCCTAGCCAGCGCCCCAGTTATGATCGTGGGCACAGCGTCTTCCTTGCACAAGTTAGGGCTCCATGTCACAGAGAAATTTCAGGTATTCCTCTGATTTCTCCATGACTTGGCCAAAGAAAACCTTCAATCGCTCTCCATTTACCTTGAAAATATTTTTCATGTTAGCATTCATTACCTCCACAGCCCCATTCAGATACATGGCTTGTACTTCAAACGGGCCAACCCACTTAGTAGACAGTTTCCCAGACATAAGTTTGAACTTGAATTGGTATAACAACACCTGTAACCTAGGTTCAAACTTCTTAACCTTGATCAATGCATCATGAGATTGAGTCGGATTCCTCGAGTTCCTGCAATTGAAGCTTCCGAGCTTGGCCAGCCTCATCCTATTCATAATTCATCTTCTAAACTGCCCAATACGCTCGATGTTCTATTTCCACTAGCAACTGACACATATTGCCAAAGACCATCCTGTAGGGTGATATTCCAAACGGGGTTTTGAATGTTGTCCTATATGCCCACAATGCGTCCTCAAGACGCAAACTTCAATCCTTTCCTGTTGGGATGATTGTCTTTCTCAAGAAAGCCTTCACAATGCGATTAGACAATTTAGCTTGACCATTCGCTTGAGGGTGATAATCATTCGAAATCCTATTATGTACTCCATATCTGCTCATTAACCTTTTCACAGCTCCATTTCAAAAGTGCGTTCCTTGATCACTAATGATTGCCCTGGGCACACCAAACCTGCTAAAGATATTGCCCTTGAGGAATTCCATAACTACCTTTGAGTCATTTGTTGATGTTGTCTTAGCCTCTACCCATTTTGACACATAGTCGACTGCCAACAGTATGTATAGATTTCCTCTTGAGTTGGGCAATGGCCCCATGAAGTCCATCCCCCATATATCAAATACTTCTACAGGACTAGGGTCGTGGGCATCTCATTCCTCTTACCGATGTTGCCCTCCTTTTGGCATTGAGCGCAGTGTTTGCATCATTTGAAGCTGCCTTTGAACACATTGGGCCAATAAAACTCACAATCCAGTATCTTCCTTGCCGTCCTTTTTGGTCCAAAATGTCCCCTACACACCTTTGAATGACAATGTGCGAGGATACTTGCTTGTTCCTTTTCATCAACACATCTATGAATAACTTGGTCGGTGCACATTTTCTACAAGTACAGTTCATCCCAGATGTAATATCGACTTTCCACCTTTAACTTGTTCTTTTGATATAGGTTGAGGTTGCCTGGAAGTCATCCCAAGACAATATAATTACACAATTCAGCATACCACGGATCTGGGTTGTCTTGGGCAAGAGCTAGATGTTCATCCGGGGCAAGTCTCCTTGATCGGCTCAGCCTCTTCTTGTTGGATGATGTGAGTCAAATGATAAGCCACTAGATTTTTAGCTCCGGCCTTATCCTTGAATTTCAACATCAAATTCCTGAAGTAATAAAATCCACCTTATCAATCTGGGTTTGGTCTCTAATGTGGCAAAAAATTATCAGGTCTCGGTTAGAGACCGAGACTTGAGACTGAGACTTGAGACTTGAGACCTGAGACTTGAGACCTGAGACCTGAGACTTGAGACCTGAGACCTGAGACCTGAGACCTGGACCTGAGACCTGGACCTGAGACCCGATCAGGTCTCCCGTGTCCTTTCCTGCCAACCTGACACCACATACAATCACATCCCGCCATGTGGCATTGGAGTAACAACTGACAGCTGGAAATATAGCTTATTCTCCAAGCTATTCATTTCTCTTATAAATACCCAACCTCATTCACATTTATTCTCAAGTTCTGCTACTTTTATAAAAACACTCAACACACCACTTTACTCACGCACTCTCTCTCCCTCATTCCTTCTCATTCTGACTTGATCGTTGGAGGGGGTTTGCCGGAAAACCTCCAGACCCTTTCTTTTTGTAGGATTTGAGGAGGGACACAAGATGATTCTAAGCTCTTGGTTATCACATAAACGAGATTTGTGAAGACAGGTAGAGTATGGTTACGTTCTATGGGTGTTGTTAGTGTTAATCGAATGTTGGGTCATGTTTTTGGACTCAACATCTGGCGCCGTCTGTGGGAAACGAGGGCTATGGCGCGAGTTTCCCCATTTATCTATTTACTTGTGCAACTCCTAGCCTCATAATTATCAGATCTGAGACGGGAAAGAAGGAGGAAGAACGGTCAGAAGTCCAGATCTAGGATTTTCCTCTATTCGCGTTTGTGGCCCACCATGAAGATTTCAGCAACACAGACTTGTCGAAGCTAGTCACTACCACCGCACCACTGCGGTGCAACCAGCCATCGTTGCTGCTCCGTTAGTATTCAGTTTGGAGGTTCCGACTCGCAGGGGTGAAGAAAAATAGGGCAAAGCTCGTCGACACCGTATGTTGCCTAGAATCGAAGCTATTGCATCCGCTGCTGCCGTGAACCACTGTTGTCGCTACAGCCTTTCCACCATCGGTCGCTTCAATAAAAAATCAACTATAGCAGTAGCAGCTATCTTGATTCTCCCTAAAACTCGGTTTGCTTATTATAACTCTCCTCTTGATCCAGTGTTCTCTGGATTATGTAAGATCTGATTTGTGATTGTTTATGCTGATTTAACACACACGATTCTGTGATTAATCACTATGGCACACCGAATCTTTGTGAAAAAGCCCCTAAGAGCTTTGGCCATTTTGGAAAAACCTGGTACACCAAAAATGTGGTACATCGTTTGCAGTTTTCATTTGATGTTGGTTTTTGGATAATTGTTGGCATTAATTTGAGTGGGTATTTATTAAGTTAATCTCATACTTGAAGCATTAGTATGTTGAATATGCCTAGTAAAATCAATAAACTAGTTGTGGTTAATTGTTCTGAATTTTCCTCCATTTTACAAAATCTGAGAACCATTTCTAGCTTTCTAACGTGGTTGGTTGTGGATGATATGGCCAAGAGGAAGCGCAAAAAGCAAAGAGCCAACATAACGATCATTTACATTTTGGTGAATATAAGTAGTGGGATGGAATCAAGTGATTAAGGATGTGGTCAGCAGTCGTGCGGTTGCTAGACGTTTCTTTGGCCAAACCTCGAAAGCATGTACTTGGAAATGAACTTGGAGACTACAGAACATCTCGTCGTACTCCATGAGTAAGGTCTAAATTTTTAGCTTGAGTTAAGCTTACCTTGCTTGATAAAAATAGTTTTAACAACATACCTCTACTGAGTTTGATTATAGTGCTACATGCTTATGCTTTTGGGATATGTCAGTAGATTATGATGAATTGGAATCGCTGATGATTTTGTCACAAGGATCTTTTTGATATAGAAGTTGTTGCTCATTTTGCATTTGAATTAATGTTTATTCGATTTTGGTGCTAAATGAAAGAACTGAACTTAAGAATTGCATAAAGAATAATAGCTTGTTTTTTGTGAGAATAAAAACGTATGAAGACATCATGTGTCCATTAAAAAGGAATAATTTTGGGACTTCTTGTGCGTAGTGCAGGAAAAGTTTTGAAACCATAGTAAAATATGAGGTTGAGGAGAAATTGTAAGTGTAGATTCGTTTCTACATTGAAGTTGAACTTATTTGCCCAGTAGATCTGGAAACCTGGTCATATTGATCCATATTATGCCCCTTATGGTGAAGCTCACTTGTCTATATGGTATTGCTAGTTCATTGTAGAGTTTTGACTAATATCATGAAATGTTCGTGAAAGACCTTCAAATTTTATTTAGAAGTAATTTTGTGATTGTTCGTCTAGGTATGTGCTAACTTGGGCCAAAAATTAGGAATCCTTGATCCTATTGCGAAGAATAATACGAGCAGATCTGAGTTCACCAGCTCACTCAATATCTTGAGAATAAATTGTGTTGTTTATTCATGTGTATTTGGTATGTTAAGAGTTGTTTCGGATATTTGGCGAGGCGTAGGGGAAAATTGAAAATGATTACTCCCCACAGAATACTAACACATTTTGCAGATAGAAACAATTAGAAGTAAGCTCATAAACTAAATATCAGGGTCGAATTCAGGGGTCGCGAAGAGATCCTGAGGACAACAGAGACCTGCCAATAAAACTTCGGCAACCTCAGGTGTAGCAGCTTGACGCGTGATAGGTTATCACTTCAGCAACTTGAGCTCAAGCCCTCACATCTTTTGCATGACATGCTCTTACGTATTGAATGTAAAACCAACCTTACTCGGAGTGACAACTTAATAATGAAGTCAATTGCAGTAGAAGGGAGTAAGACGTGCATTTACTCTTTTGTACAATAAATTCGAAATGATAAATTTTTTATAGATGGCCTCAATGATGAATTTTGTTGCCTATTTCTTTGATTGAGCAGATTTGAACTTTTTAATATGAAGGAGACCACTCAAAGCATGAGTGTAGAAGAGAACACGATACGTGATTACTCACGGAAAAAATCAGGTCTCCCGTCAGAAACCCATTAAGGTCACAAGACAGGATCACTCACATTGAAAAGCCTCTTAGCTTGCACGAATAGCAACAAAGAGCATGTTATGTGATTACTTACACTGAAAAGCCTCTCAGCTTGCATGAATCGCAACAGAGAGCATGTTAATTACTTATGATTAAATACGAGCCTTTTAGCTCGCTTGAAGCTATTGAAAGAGCATAATACGCGGCTACTTCGCGATGAGACGACAACCTACAAAAATTGGAGCACATGGCAAGTTACATGATTAGTCACTGAAAAACAGTTCTCTCAAAGCACCTGAGAGAGTAGGAGACGTGATTACTCCACGACAAAAAAAAAAATAAGAGAGATCATAATCATCATCACTCGAGTGCTGAAGAAAGCTCTCGAGCGCATACTTGACCAGGCTATCATGACCACATCATCTAGCCATAGCAAGGACAATACTTTCAATAATTCGAGATTGATGTTACTCTCTAAGCCCATGGTGGCTCATTATTTCAGCAATCTGACTCTAAGTCACCGGCTATACGACATGAGAAATGTTGACGAATACCTGTGAAACTAACTTTACTCCGAATAACAAGAGAGAGCTCTAGTCACTCGGAGTAGTGGGAGTAGGGGTGTACCTTACACCCCTAAGGGGTGTCCAAAATACCTCATGAAAATGAAATTTTTTGAAAAATGGCCATTACCAAATTTAGAATCTTGGTAAGAAAAATGCATAGCGCATGCAGATACATGTAGATACCTTGCTGCTAGAGATGAACTTCATGAGAACTCAGCCTGAGAAATGATATTTAACGAGAGCTAAATTCTAAATACAGATTAAGGTCAGGAAGAGACCTGAATCGAAGAACTTTAGCATTAGCTGAGGTTTAAATTAAATTAAATGATATTCAGCGAGACCTGAATTCTGAATATGGATTAAGGTCAGGAAGAGACCTGAATCGAAGAATTTCAGCATTAGCTGAGGTTTAAATTAAATAAAATGATATTCAGCGAGAGCTGAATTCTGAATATGGATTAAGGTCAGGAATAGACCTTAATAGAAGAACTTCAGCATTAGCTGAGTGATGTGGTCAGAAATACACATCATGTAAAATCAGAACAAATGAGTAAATGAAGCTCAACACTCACCTATACCACAGTCCTTTTCCGCTCCGGATGGTTAGAATCGTCTTCTAGGAAGGAATCCTAGCGTGGCTCTGCAAGAAAAGGAGGGCCAGGGAGGTTTCCCGGTGAACCACCTCGAAAGATTAAGTCAGTATTTTTGGGTTTTTTGAGATAGGTGAATGTAACAGGAAAATGAGTTTTTGTTAGTGATAATTATTTGTGTTTGTATGTGTTGCCTTTTCTAATATATACTCGTGAGTTTTCTTGAGAGTGAAGTTGTGTTGTTACCAACTCCTTTTACCTTAATCTTTACACGTTCTGTCATCCCGTTGGTTATGGCCTGATTGTACCTTCTGACAGTACCAGGCGGGTATTAATTAAAGTGCCTTTGTCTGTCAGGTGTTCAGAGGAATACACCACCTCCGATCAACATGAACCCCTAGCGTCTGACACTCAACTGCAACCTCCCTCACATGAGGATTCTCACTTAGACGCATCCACTCATACTCAAGTCAAAAGGAAACAACCTTCTGCTCGCCGCTCCCATCGAATAGCTGTCAGGAATCCTTCTAGTTCGACGCCTCTTTCTAACCTGAACGAGGTCATCAATCCAAACGAGGGTTCCCCTCCCCCGGGTCAGGGAGTCAAAGGGATGGATTCATCGGTCCCATCTGCTGAGACTTCTTCTTCTTTGAAGATTTTTGCTCCTCCCGCTGTGACTGCAAACATTATAGCGGGTGAATCCTCCCTAACTCCTGTAGAATTAGCGTTGGTAAAGTCAATGTTAAACTGTGATGAGTTGTTCGATGTTAGCATGCCTGAATCACATGACCGCCCCCATCTCATAGATTATCCTTTAGTAGCATTTTGGTACCACCAAGTAGAGTCAGGTTTAAGATTTTTTTCCCCTGACTTCGTAACCCAAGTTTGTGACTTGTATAATCTGTGGCCCAACCAATTTCATCCTTCCTTTGTCAAAATTTTGTTGACTTTCTTTATCCTGCTTCGTGGTAATGGAGGCGTCCCTACCTCTTCTCCTTTTCAAACTGTGTATGATGTGAAAGCCAATGGAGCCTTTTACTACGCTAGTGCTAGGCCCAGAGGTCCTGCTCAATATATATGCGTGCCCTGTTCAGCGGGAAAAGAGTGGAGAGACAAGTATTTCATTGTTACTCCTAAGCAGGGTCGTTGGCCCTTTGCTTATCCTCTATGGCAAACACTTCGTCTGAAGTACCCCCGTCCTGCTATTACGAGTATCACACCCATTACTCTTCAGGTGTTATCAAAGCTATCTCAGAGGGCACGGCTCGCCCCCTTCCCATTCAATTCTCTGCTATCTGACACTAGTGTGCTTTCTTTCTTTGGGCTGGCACCTCGAAGAGATTATTCCTTTTCCATGGAGGGTGGGTTCCAACTATCCTTTCATCTTTTCTTTTTTTGTTTCTCAAGCCTCCCTAACATGCATTTCATTCTTCGCACCCTACTTGGTGTAGGGACAAGCTGGATTCAGGATGTGAAGCTTCCTGACGATGAAGATTTTGACTTTGCCATTTTACTGGAGGAGCAAGCTCGTCTGGAATCTCAGGCCCATGATATCTCACACTCCACCAATCAAGCTTCCTCATCTACTGCAGCACCTGCACAGCCACAGTCAGCTCCCCTTGCTTCTTCAGGGGCCATTATCAAGCATACAACCACTAAGTCATTCAGTCCAGGTATCCTTCCTTAGAACCTCGGCAAGGACAAGGCTACTCCCAATGTACCTCCTTCCACTTCTCTCAAGGAAAAAACCAAAGTGGACGCATCTGCTAGTCTCAAGAGGCCTTCTCTCAACCTCTCACTGGTGCTACCAAGAAATCTAAGCATACTCCCATTCTTAGCGGTTCTCCTCCCAAGGGCACTGACTCGACAGGTTATGCTTTTAGAGGCCAGACTTCCAACTCCCTTCGCAAGCTGCCTCCTTCTGAGTGCCTCTCCTTACTGAAGGCCATCCCTCTCTCAGAGGAAGAGGCGGAAGATACCCCTCCCATTCTGCGTCAACTTCAGGAGGAGAGTGCTAACAACCTGGTGCAGGTGTTATTATTGCTATGCTCTCATGTTTAGAGAATACTCGTCTTTGAATATTACCACATCTTTGCTTTTGGACATCTAATGTCTTTCTTTCCCTCTTTTGACATCTCTGCAGTTGATCAGTACTCACGGTCGACTGTTGAAATTTCAAGATGCTACTCAAGAGCAGGAGATGGCGAAACTAAGGGAAGCACTAGTAGCTAGGCAGGTGTAGGTGCAGGAGTTAACTCAGGCAAACGAGGACCTGCAGCATCAAAATCAAGATATCTTGGATATCAGCAGCAGGCTTTCCCTGGCCAATGACGATTTGAAGATGGAGAATCATAAACTACTCATGTCTCAGGAGAAAATGTCCGCCCTATCTACGGAAAATGCATCCCTCAGCAATGTCAATGCTGAGCTCAGCCATCACTTATCTCAAGTTAGCAAGGAACTTGAGGGGACCAAGAACCTTCTCCATGCCGCCAACCTCTCTTACTAGTTAGGCTATACTGAAGGGGTTCACCATTGCCGCAGCTACATCATCTGGACTTCTCTAGGCCAGCAAGCACTACAAATCCTTCATCAAGGACTCATAGAGTCTTTCCAAGCTTCTCCTGAATATCTGCTCTCCATCCGCCAAGATATTGCTGTTCTAGCAAAGAGGTGCGGCATGACAGTGCTTGCCAAGGCCCGCAACTTGGGTTTTAACGAGCCCATAGAGGTAGACCAGATCGTGAAGTACCTTCCTCCACCTCCCTCCTTCAAGGGCGATTCCTCTGCTTCCTTGGGAACAGCTTGGTGGCTTCCTGTTATGCGGAAAGCGTTTGAAGCTCTCATTGCACCATGCGACTTACAAACGGTCTTCTCTGATCCACCCGAGCCTATCCATGATTTCTTCCCAAAAGATTTCTTTCCGACTACCAGGGTATCAGGTATCTCGCGTTCTATTCTACTTTCATGCACTTATATTCATGTTCATCATTACCACACTTCACCTCTTCTTTTAATCCATTTCCGTCTCTTTTTCTTTTTAGATACACCTCTAATCGATGGGGCTCCACGGGCCCTTGGCGATGGACCAGGAGAGCTGGAGAATGCCCCCGAGGATGAGCCTGCTGATGCTGCGACGGCTGACCCTGATGATGATTCTGCCAGTTTCCTAGCTTAGTTGTTATGTAGTTTATGTTTCAAACAATATTTTCATCTACTTCCGCACTTGAACAATCTCTTTTGTACTTCGGTGTTGAACAACTTCAGTACTTCTGTTTGCTTTACTAATGCTGCATTTCTTGCTTAGCAGCTTAATTTACTATGTTCATTTTGTTATTGTTTGCCCACGTATTTCTTTCGTTTCTCATTTTCGCATTTTCATTTGCATTTTCATGAGGTATTGCAGGACCCCCTTAGGGATGTAAGGTATACCTCTACTCCCCCCTACTCTAGATGGTTTCGTTCCATTGTCAAACCATTTAGAGTAAGTATTTCGCTTTATTCTCACTATGTGTCGTGTTTGCTGCCTTATCTTGGCTTCTTTTATCATAACGCAACGAGATGCAATCAAAGACAAAAATAAAGAAACAACTTCTCAGCCTTTATTTATTTAGGACAAGTTCTTTTTGTGCCATTACAGGAATACTTGTCTAGCTCAGCAAGTATCCTATCAAAAAGGTGGGGATGAGACCTGGCACGTAGACCTCCTCTCGTTTAAAATGAAAATTTTCCGTAACATGTTTCTAAACATAGTACTTTTTCAGGTTGCCAATGTTCCATGGTCTTAGTTCCACATATCCCTCATGGCTTGTGAGCTCATATGCTTCACCAGAGAGCACTTTGGTCACCACAAATGGACCTTCCCAATTTGGTTCAAACTTTCTCAATGGATGCATCGCATCAGCTCTCTTGAGCACCAGGTCTCCCTCTTGAAACCACCTGGTCTTTACCTTCACATCATATGCAGCTTTCATGCGAGCCTTGTAGGCCAGAGCTCGCTGACATGCCTCTTCACGTACCTCATCGATCAGATCTAAGCTATCAGCTCTCAGCTCTCTGTTCAGGTCCTCACTGTAGGACAGGATTCTATGTGTCGGGACCTTCACCTCCATTGGCATGACAACGCCAGTGCCATACACCATACAGAAAGGAGACTGGCCTGGAGCTGTTTTCTGTCCAATTCTATACGCCCACAACATTGAGCTCAGCTCTTCCACCCATTGAGACCTCTCTTTCCCTAGCCTCGCTTTGATACCATTCACTATGGTCCTATTGGTGACTTCCACTTGCCCGCAGGTTTCTGGGTGAGCAACAGCAGCGAACCTTTGCTCGATTTCCCTAGTTACACTAAGCTTAAGTTCTTTTTCCAAAGAATTGCATTCCATTGTCGGAGAACAGCACTCTGGGCAGGCCATACCTGCAGCAAATATTCTTCCATATGAACTTTATGATGCTTTCCTCTGTTACTGAAGATAAAGGCTCGGCCTCTACCCACTTACTGAAATAATCCACCGCTACAATGATGTGGCATTTCTTTCCCGCTACCATGGGAAGCTTGCCCACTAAATTTTTACCCCATTTATCGAATGGACATTCCGCATATTGAACTCCCAGCTCTTCAGCAGGCCTATGAATCAGTGGCCCATGCTTCTGGCATCTGGTACAACTTCTTACGAAGACCTCGGCATCCTTCTTCAAAGAAGGCCAATAGTACCCAGCTCTCAGTACTCGCCGGATCAGGTCTCGAAATCCTGTATGATATCCCGCTATTCCCTGATGCGCTTCCGTAATTATACGCAGACCTTCTGCCTCCGTTACACATCTCAATAAGGGTTGTGAGTAAGCCCTCCTGAATAAATGTCCTCCAACCAAACAGTACTTGGCATAGATTTTCCTTTTTCCAGTTCTCTCCCCCTCTAACAACTCTCCCGTTTTCAAGAAATGTAGAATAGGTGCTCTCCAATCGCTTTTCTCTTCTATTTAATGAAAACTCTTTTCTATGCGACTGCTGGCCATTTTCAACAACGTCACTTTTTCAGGAACCAACCCATTCATAGAGCTGGCCAATCTGGCAAGGCGATCTGCCTGCGCGTTGAGGTCTCGAGGTATCTGTTCTACTTTCAAGTGCTGAAACTGTTTACTCAGTGTTGCGTCCCAAAAAGTGACACACCATATAACCTAACTGTTGCGGCAAAAATCAGCCCAACATCTTGGAGAACATTGTCCACATAAAGAAAAGGGGAAATTGCTGCCCGCTTGTTGTGAATTCGGGGCCAAGAGATGAACTGCTACGCTCCCGTTTCATGTCGATGTGTGTTCGACTGCAAAAGAATGAACGCCGGGGTGGTTTCCGGCGAACACCCTCCGAAGCCTAAGTCAGATTCGTTTTTCAAAAGAAGAGTGAGTGTTCGAGTTAAAGTAGTAGAAAGAACCTGAGAGTAAATGTGAATGAGGTTGGTTATTTATAGGAGAAATGAATGGCTTGGAGAATAAGCTATATTTCCAGCTGTCAGTACTTACTCCAATGCCACATGGCGGGATGTGAGTGTATGTGGTCTCAGGCTGGCAGGAAAGGACACGGGAGACCTGATCAGGTCTCAGGTCTCAAGTCTCAGGTCTCAGGTCTCTAACCGAGACCTGATAATTTTGTGCCACATCACTCGTCTTTGAAGTATCTTCTGTTATTAAGTATCTCTTATTATATAGTTGTTGAGGTCTCTTCCGGAATGAGCTCTCAGATAATCGAAATAATGGGGACTTATGGTAATTTACTCACCTACTTTCGGCTTATGTTCAAAACCATTTCACCAAGCGCATACTTAAGCTTACTTTCCTCAACTTACCTTAAAGTTCATCTCTCAAATTACATGCTTAAGCCTACTTCATTCAGCATGTTCGACAACATGCTGAAAACTGTTCCTTAATTCCAAAGTTTGGTTTTTATTGAACCTTATCCTTCAAATTTCTGGATTTAGGTCTCTTCGTGATCCTAATCCAAATTTAGAATTCAACTCTCACTGAATACTATTTCATTGACTTTAATCAAAATTCACAATTTAGCTCATGCTGAATATTACTTCATTCAATTTCTACCTCAGCTCATGCTGAGGTTCATTTTACAAATTCTGGATTCAGGTCTCTTCTTGTCCTGAATCTAAATTCTCCTCAACTTATGCTGACACTTATCTCGTAAATTCTAGATTTAGGTCTCCTCGTGACCTTAACTTAGACTCAAAGTCCAACTTCTCGCTGAACTTTAGTTCATCGAAATTTAATTCTAGCTATCTTTAAATTTCAGCTCTCGCTAATACCTAATCTTCAGTTTCACGGATCAGCCTTTTATGAGGCTTGTTTCTAAATTTCATGGTACTCCATCACGATTAGGCCCACTTCTATTGGCTTAGGCCAAGTCGATGCTCGTGTTAACTCATGCGGCAGCTCAAGCTAACGGCTCGGTATGCGGCCACTCCTTATCTTGCAGAGATTCATTTTATCATCAATTTTTACTGAAGCTTATCTCTTAGGCATGGAACTCAAGTTTGAGTTCGTCCCACGTTCAACTTAATGATCCTTAATATCCAGAGTTCACCTCCCTTTTCACACTGACAATTCAGACCCTTGCTGATTTCTTTCAAAATTTAGCTCTCGCGGACAATTTACTTCAATGCTTAGAGTTCAACTCGTGCTGAAACCTACCTCTGAGAACTTAGGATCCTTCTGAGTTTTCTCAAAGCTCAACTCTTGCTGACACTTGATTTCAATATTTAGATTTCAACTCTTATTGGAGTTAACTTCTTACGCTAAGAGCTCAGCTCCTCTTTAGCTCATTCGAAGTTTAGCTCACGCTAGAGCTTGACTAAAACAAGTAGAATATAGCTCACACGGGAGCTAACTTCCTAGATAGAGAGCTCAGCTCCTACCTAGTTCCATCAGAGTTTAGCTCAAGCTGGAGTTTGATTATAATAAGCTTGATTATAATAAGCAGAGTATAGCTCTCACTAGAGTTAACTTCTTAGGTTGAGAGCTCAGCTCCTACCTAGTTCATTCAAAGTTTAGCTCACACTGGAGCTTCCCACATGGTTAGGAGCTTAGGCTTTTGCCAGTATCTCTCGAAGTTCAGCTCATGCTAATACTTTGATTCCATTACTCAGGGCTTGGCTAGCGTTGGAGCTCGTATCTCAAGTTGATAGCTAAGGCGCTAGCTGAGATCTGAGAGATCTCAGCTCACACTGGAGCTAGAATCACAGGCTAAGGATTCAGACTTTATGCCTAGTTTATGTAAGGTTCAGCTCACGCCGAAGCTTCTTCTATAGGCTGAGAACTCGAGCTCTTGCCGAGTTCTCTCAAAGTTTAACTCATGCTAAAATTTCGTTTCAATTTCTAAATTTAGGTCTCTTCTTGACAATTTTTCAGCTTTGGAATTTGGCTCACACTACACCCTAATTCATCAACCTTTTACTAAGCTAATGATGAAGCTCTTCTTTTGAGTTCTGGAGTCAGCTCTCGTTTGACCTTAATCCAAAATCTAGAATTCAGCTCTCGTCGAACTTTCATTCAACTTTAAGCTCAACTCATGCTGAAAATTATCTTTTAAATTCTAAATATATGTCTCTTAATTCTCGACCTTATTCTTAGATCCACAATTCAGCTCCCACTTAATCTTTTTCATTTAATTCTCAACTCATGATAAAGCTCACTAGATTCCAGCTAGTGTAATGGTTAATATGAGGGTAGTTACTTTTGAGTTTCATTCTTTATGAGCAATATGTCATTCATTCCCTGGACTTATCTTCATGAAATTCTTCTTTCAAACTTTTCAATTCAGGACTCCCAGGACCTTATATCTCGAACGATGAACATTAGCTCTTGTAAAAAATTCATTTTAGCCACACTCGAGTTATCTTTTACTGAAGCTTATCACTTATATTTTCAGTTCTCATTGAATTTTAATTCATTTAATATCTAGCTCAGCTCATGCTGAAGCTCATATTTGAACTTCGAATGCAGGTCTCTTCTTGACCTTATTCCACGTTCACAATTCAGTTCTCATTGATTCTCATTTCATCCAATATTTAGCTCAGCTACTGCTGCAGCTCATCTTTCAAATTCTGGATTCAAGTTGCTTTAGAACTTTAATCTAAATTTCAAATTTAGCTCTCATTGGATTTTGCTTTATTCAATTTTTACCTGAGCTTATGTTGGGGTTCATTTTACAAATTCTAGATTCAAGTCTCTTTGTGACCTTAATTCAAATTCAGAATTCACCTCTTGTTGAATACTATTTCATTAAAATTTTACCTTAGCTCATGTTGAGGCTTCTTCCTTCGAATTTCAGATTCATGTCTTTTTCTAACCTTAATCCGAATTCAGAATTCAGCTCTCGCTGAAGTTAATTTCTCAAGCTGAGGACTCAAGCTTCTACTGAGTTATCATGAAGTTCATCTCTAGCAGCAAGGTATCCACATGTATCCACATGCACTATGCATTTTTCCTACCAGGATTCTAAATTCGGTAGTGGTCATTTTTCAAAAAAATTCATTTTCATGAGGTATTCTAGATACCCCTTAGGGGTGTAGGGTACACCCCTACTCCCCCATACTCCGAGTGACTGGAGCTCTTTCTTGTCAATCGGAGTAAAATTAGTTTCACGTATATTCGCCAACATTTCTCTTGTTGTATAGCTAGTAACTTAGAGTCAGATTGTTGAAACAATGAGCCGTTATGGACTAAGAGAGCAACATCAATCTCGAATTATGGAAAGTAATGTCCTTGCTATGGCTAGAGTAATATGGAGAGAGCACACAATTTTGTCATGATAGTCTGGGCAAGTATGCGCTCGAGAGCTAAATTTAGCACTCGAGGTATGATGATGATGAAAAAAAATTTTATCATGAAGTAATCACGTCTCCTGCTCTCTCAAGCGCTTTGAGAGAGCTGTTTTACAGTAAATAATCATGTAACATGCCATCTATTCCAATTCCTGTAGGCTGATGTCTCATCGTGAAGTAGTCGCGCATTCTGCTCTTTCATGTACTTCAAGCGAGGTGAGAGGCTCGTATTTCATCATGAGTAACTATTTAACATGCTCTCTGTTATGATTCAATCTGAGAGGCTTTTAAATGTGAATAATCACATAATATGCTCTTTGTTGCAATTCGTGCAAGCTAAGAGGCTTTTTCAATGTGAGTAATCACATAACATGCTCTTTGTTGCAATTTGTGCAAGCTAAGAGGCTTCTCAATGTAGTAATCACATAACATGTTGTCTCTTGTGCTTCTGATGAGAGACCTCTATGAGTATCACACATCTTGCTCTCTCCTGCATGCATACTTTGAATGGTCTCGTTCATAATTAAAATTTAAAACCTGCTCAATCAGCTCCATCAATGGAGTAGATAACAAAATTCATCATTCAAGTCATCTAGAAAAATCAATCATCTTAAATTTATTGCACAAAAATGTAGATTTTACATCTTACTCTCTTTTACTCCGATTGACTTCATTCTTAAGTTGTCAGTCGGAGTAAGGTTGGTTTTACATTCAATTCGTAAGAGCTCAAGCTTGTCATGCAATAAATGCGAGGGGTGGAGCTCAAGTTGCTGAAGCAATCGCCCATCACACATCAGGCCGCTACACCCGTGGTTGCCAAGGTTTTATTGGCAGGTCCTTACTATCCTCAGGTTCTCTTTATGACCCTTGGGCTCGACCCTGATACTTAACTTCTGATTTTACTTCTAACTGTTGCTATCTACAAAATGTGTTAGTATTCTTTGGGGAGTAATCATTTCAATTTTCCCCTACGCTTCGCTAAATATTTGAAACAACTCTTAGCATAACCAAATACCCAAAAGCATAAATAACAATTTCTTCTCAAGCACTGAGTGGGCTAGCGAACTCAGATCTACTCATATTATTCTTCATTATAGAATTCAGGAATTCTATAATAATGCATAAAACAAGTACAATTATCACCAATTATCGAAAAACGTAACCAAATGTTAAAGGTGAAACCAGAAAGTAATATTTCTTAGATAGCCAAACGACTAACCAACTACTTCGCCTATCCTGGCTTTCAGCCTGAGTAAGCACATATTTAGACAAACAAATACAAAATTACTACTAAGTAAATTATGAGAGCTCATTCATGAACATTTCATTATACTATTCAAACCTCCGGTATGAACGAACAATACCACATAGACAAATAAGCTTTAACTAGGGGCAGATAATACGACCATGTTCCCCAATCTTTTATCATATTCCAGAAGCATAAGCATATAGTCATGACACTCACTTTCAAGAGAGATATATATTGTCGAATTCATTTCCGTCAAGCAAATTAAGTTTAATTCTCAAGCAGACCTTACTTACCGAGTTTATGAGATACTCTGTAATCCGCGTCTCACTGTTATGCTTTTACCTCTCAAGTATTCCACGATGCTACTGACCTCATCCTTAGTTGTTTGATCCCGGCTCGTAACTTATATCTTCAGGAACATGGTCAACCAGAGATGTCGGTGGTTATGTTGTATTTTTATTTTGATTTCCTGCTCTTCTTTAGCTACATCAAATAAGTGAGGCTACCTGCCCTTGACACTTAAAAGAAAATCAATTAATGTACCCCAATTAGGACACATTGGTTCCATAAATGCAAGAAAATCCCACTTGTTGAATGCACGGGAAGATAATACCAGTCGTTGCGGAACATACAATTCAGAGCTCAAAAGTAGCTTAGCACTACACTAAAATATCCAGAATATATCACAAGCAGCTCACTCAATCAAGAATTTCAATTACTTATTCGCCACATAAGGAATTGTGGCTTCAAATCTTTACAATCAGTTGAGAGAAGGTAAATAAAGTTCTCAAATCTTCATATAATCCCAATAAAGAGTCCATCCATAAAAATCACGCATGGTAATGACAGATTTCGGAGTTGATTACAGAAGCAATTTCAATTACTGGCCATTATTCATCATCTAACGGCCTTAGAACTTGATCTCAAATTACAAAAAAGTTCATGTGCTCCACAATTTACTGTATAAGAATTAGAATCAAGGCTAAAAGTATTAGGCCAGTGTGGACTTAAACATTCACAATCCATCAGCAACACCATGTCAAAATATGTTCAGCCATTATTGAGAAAAGTGTGCAAGCGATTTCCTCCAACAGTTGGTGTGCACAGAGTTTAAACTCCATTGCAGACCGAGAAATAATCAACCAAAACCAGCTATTTAACCAGAACCACCAAATTCTCACACTTGACAACAATTATCCACAAATCGACAACAAAAAAAACTGAAAACACTGCTTGGAGTTTTACCAAAATAGCCGAAGCACTTGGGGGTTTTCTCACAAACAGCTGGCGTGCCACAATTATAAATCACGAAATCATGCATGTCAAATCAGCATAAACACCCACAAATTAGATGTCACATAATCTATAGAACACCAGATTATGAAGAGAATTAGAGTACAATTATATTACGAGATCAAGAGTTCCTTACTTAAACTCAAGTTCCAACTATTGTTCATAATAAACAATAATTTAAATCCAATACTTCACATATTAACCTTTCGATTTATTTGCAAAAACTATAAAACAGGAAAATTCGGATTTGGATAACCATGATTCTTTAAGAGGTATGCTCGAGTAAAATCTTTTGCATCTAGATTTTGCAAAGAATAGTCAAAGTGCCCTGTGGCATTTTCACAAACAGTTGGTATTCACTGCCAATTATGCAAAATTCACAAATAATCCAAGCCAAAAAATTAATAGCCATCAATAGCATCGGCAATTATCACAGTAAAAAAATAGGTAAATATCAATTCACGAGATTCAAACCAGGATAGTAGCTCGGTTGCATGAGCTTTGCATAGAGGGCTCTGCTCCCTATGTTGATATTGCGGAAAGCCCGAGGCTAGATCGGACCAGCTACGTGCTGAAACTCCAACGATGGGCAGGGAAAGCAGAGGCTGATGGCTGATTGCACCCTTGCGGTGCAGTGGCAGTGACTAACTTCGACGAATCTGTGTTGCTGAAATCGTCGCAGCGGCGTGAGGCTCAATGGTGGACCACGAACGTGAATGGAAGAAAATCCCAGATCTGGACTTCTGCAACGTTTTTCTTCGTTCTATCCCATCTCAGATCTGATAATTATGAGGCTAGGAGTTGCACAAGTAAGTAGAAAATCGGAATACTCGCGCGTTAGCCTTCGTTTCCCACAGACGGCGCTAGATGTTGCGTCCCAAAAAGTGAAACACCATATAAACTAACTGTTGCGGCCAAAATCAACCCAACATCTTGGAGAACATTCTCCACATAAAGAAAAGAGGAAATTGCTGCCCGCTTGTTGTGAATTCGGGGCCAAGAGATAAACTGCTACGCTCCTGTTTCATGTTGATGTGTGTTCGCCTGCAAAAGAATCAACGCCTGGGGTGGTTTCTGGTGAACACCCTCCGAAGCCTAAGTCAGATTCGTTTTTCAAAAGAAGAGTGAGTGTTCGAGTTAAAGTAGTAGAAAGAACCTGAGAGTAAATGTGAATGAGGTTGGTTATTTATAGGAGAAATGAATGGCTTGGAGAATATGCTATATTTCCAGCTGTCAATACTTACTCCAATGCCACATGGCGGGATGTGAGTGTATGTGGTCTCAGGCTGGCAGGAAAGGACACGGGAGACCTGATCAGGTCTCAGGTCTCAGGTCTCTAACCGAGACCTGATAATTTTGTGCCACATCACTCGTCTTTGAAGTATCTTCTGTTATCAAGTATCTCTCATTATATAGCTGCTGAGGTCTCTTCCAGAATGAGCTCTCAGATAATCAAAATAATGGAGACTTATGGTAATTTGCTCACCTACTTTCGTCATTACACGAATCAGGTCTCTGAGAGAGAGACCTGGTCTTTTTTGACCACATCACTCAGGTCTCTGACCTGTTCCACATATCTGATCAATCCTCTTTGATCTCATAATTTCCTGAGACCTGTTGAACTACCAATTGGGAGTCAGAATGAATGACGACCCTCTGAACCCCCAACTCAGCTACCATCTCCAGCCCTCTGACAAACGCCTCGTACTAAGCCTCATTATTAGAAACTCTGAACTCAAACTTCAATGCAAAACTATGTTCACTCTGATCTGGTATTATTATAATAATTTCGGCACCGCATCCTTCAACCGTCACCGATCCATTAACAAAGACTTTCTACTCTGGCCATTGCATGGGCTGGGTAGTCTCTTGGATAAAATCCGCTAGGGCTTGCGCTCTAACAGCTGTGCGTGGCTCAAATTCCACATCATATTCCCCTAGCTCCATGCTCCATTTCACCATTCTTCCTGAGAGATCTGGTTTGCTCAATACCTGATTAAAGGGGAAGTTAGTTCTTACTACCACCTTGTGAGCTAAGAAGTACAATCTTAACTGCCTCGCTGCTGTCATTACCGTTAAAATGGCTCTCTCCACGTCCGAGTATCTATACTCAGCTCCCTGCAAGGCTTTACTGATATAATAAATGGGCATCTGCACAGAGCCCTCCTCCTTTATGAGAACTGCGCTCAAGGAATGGTCTCCGACAGATATATATAGGTACAAAGTTTCATCTGGGGTAGGTTTGGTTAACACTGGCAAGCTTGCCAGATGAGCTTTCAATTCTTCAAATGCTTTCTGACAGCTCTCATTCCATTCGAATTTACTGGCCTTCTTCAACACCTTGAAAAACGGAAAACTTCTCTCCGCTGAAGTAGATATGAACCGACTAAGCGCGGTGATTCTTCCATTCAGCCGTTGTACCTCCCTTACATTGGTAGGAGCAGCCATTTCCAGCACAGCTCGTACTTTATCCTGATTCACTTCAATTCCTCTAGGGATTACCATATATCCCAAAAACTTTCCTGATCTAACTCCAAATGTACACTTTGCTGGGTTCAACCGTAAATCATACTTTCTTACAACTGTCAAGACCTCCTTTAGGTCTCTGGCATGGTGCTCTGCCTTCACGCTTTTCACGAGAATGTCATCCACATATACCTCCAAAATCTTCCCTAAAGGCATCCATCCATCATTCACTGATAGGTAGCTCCGGTATTTTTTAGGCCAAAAGGCATTCTTACGTATGCAAACGTACCACATATAGTTACAAAGGCTATTTTGATCACATCTTCAGGGGCCAGCTATATCTGGTGATACCCCTGGTAAGCGTCAAGCATAGACAGCAACTCACATCCTGAAGTTGAATCAACCAGCTGATCGATGCAGGGCAGCTGGTAATGATATTTCAGGCATGCTTTATTCAGGTCTCTGCAGCAACTCTTCGAAGAATAAGGGAGCTCTCTTGTTCAGCAAATTGAAGAACAAACCCGATCTCAAGCCCTGTATGAGCGCCTGCACCTTCACATCGTCCGAAGCCAGAGGGACTTGTAATACTTCAGCGTTAAAGCGAGTCACATACTCTCGCAAGCTCTCCGAGGGTCCTTGCCTCATTGCCATGAGTGAGGAGGAAATCTTTACGTGCCTCCTCGCACTAGCAAATTGGTGAAGGAACATAGACTTGAATTCGAGGAATGAACTTATACTATTGGGAGGTAATTGAGGGAACTATTGTTGAGCCACCTTCGACAAGGTCGTAAGGAAAACTCTACATTTAACCCCTTCTGTGTATTGATGCAACATTGCACCATTTTCAAATCTCATCATATGCTCATATGGATCTGTAGAACCGTCATACTCCTACGTCAATGTTTTGAAATTCGAAGGTAGCTGATCTTCTCTGATGTCCTTTGAAAAAGGAGACTGGTTACTGCCGGCTTTAATAGGCTTCTTAGGAGATTTCCTAGGTGAAGAGGCCTTCTACTGGAGATCTTTCAATTGCTGTTTGAGGGTTGCGATCTCAGCAGCAACTCCTTCATCTTGAGGTCTCACAATCCGTATCTCGTCCTCTACAAATTTTATTGCAAAATAAGCAATCATGATTTTATTAGCGAGTGGGCTACTTAAAAGCGTCGCTAATATCTACTTTCTCTATTTATTCACTGACCATTTTCTGATTTAGTCTAAGGGCTCTCATACCCATCGCTTTCATATTGACCTTCGTCCACGAGTTCTTCCTGCCAAAGAAAATAAAAATATTCAGATCGCGAACATTTATTTTCGTATTAACGAGGCTTAAACCGCCTCCTCGACATCTCGTCGCGGTTAAGATCTTACAAGATCCATTCGCACCTTCTTAGCTTTTTCCTTTGCTGTGTAGCCAGGTCTCTTGTTTTGGCCTCCTGAGGGAGCCAAGGCTTTGGATACAGCTTGCTTCACCATAGCACTGAGCTGATCTATAGACACCGCATACGTGACACTCTGCTGCACAGGTACTTGAGGTTCTTCTCTTGTAACCTTCCAACCTTTACGACCTCCTTCTTTCTAAGGAGTAGTCGACTTAGAAGCCCCCTCCTTCTGGGGTGTCGACATCTTTGGTGGATCTACCTTTAGAGTATTCTGATTCTCCTCCGAGGAGCGATCATCGCACACCACTCCTTCAGATGGGGACTCTTGACCTCAGATTGATATATTTTCCATGATTGAACCTGCATTCCGAGGTTTTCAGATATCAGTACCTGGCTAAGGCATATCATCAAGGTTATAACAGGCGTTCAACACCACCCTTTCCCAAGACCATTATCAAGTCTTGCATGGTATTTAAGGAACTCAAGGAATACGATTCAACATATTCCCTTTCCCAACCCAGTTCCCCAATCTCTGCTGGGGTTGCGTGAGACCTGCTTTAGGGGTCCCACACCTTCAAACTCGCGCGTGTGGAGCATCAGTCAAAATTACGCAACAGTCGCAAAATCTCAACCGTCGATGGATAGATGCCATTTAATCCCGGCCATCCATTTTAAATGACGCGGTAATCTATATAAAGCGCCAAATCAGGAAGTGATCCTTACCTTCTCTTTTCGTGCATATCAATATTAACTGTTCATCATCTCCTCCGAAATTGTCTCACCATTTTCAGTAACATATTTCTTCCTTCTTTGCATATATATATTCCTCTGAGATGGCACCTAAATCAAAAGCAACAAAGAAGATGGTCTCTGCAGAACCAGCCACGTTTCAGGAATCCTTCGACATGATGCTGTCGAAGATTCACTTCGAGCAAATTCTATCAAGGGAAGCTCTGACCACGCCGGAAATTGCTCCCATCGCCAAACTTCTTTCCGACCACGGTCTGCTCAACTGGGCAACCCTCTCTCCATCCAAGCTGCTCAGGAAGCAAGTAGCCCACTTCTACTGGAATCTGCAACGCGATGCAGAACTCGAGCTTGTCACGACCATTCCGTGCAAGCAACGAATCAGCACTTCCCGATCGATGGAAGAAACTGCCGTCGAGATCGAAGTGTCTAAAGAACTAGAAAAGATCATCCCCAGGAATCGGGAGGCCATAGACGTGATGGGGAACTTCACCGACAAGGAAGCCGATGCATTTCTGCAAACTATCCTACTTGTCCCCGAACCATTGAAGGGGAGTATGCAGAGGACCAAACTGAAGCCGGAGCACCGACTTCTGTTTGATGTAATATCAAAGTGCACTTTCGCATACGAAGGAGCTTTCGGTGATATCAGCAGACCGAAGCTCAAACAGCAAAAGGCATTGGAAGAACAACACAAGATAGACTGGCTGGGCTACCTTGAAAGCCAGTTGTGGACAGAGAAGCTGAAGATCTCAGAGACGGTAGCTGAGTCCGGAGAGAAGCTGTTGAGTGTCAAGGGAACACTCAACTTCGGCACCAAAATATCAGCCCTGATCCTCCAAGCAACCAAGGGTCAGAAGCTGACTTGGGAAGGGAGTGAGGACCCTCCGTTCAACAAGCTGATGCTATTCTCAACAGCCAAGAAGGCTAGGGATGTTGTGGAAGCTGTGTACACTCCCAAGGGAGCCACAAAGCCAGCTGTGGAGACGGCCCCAGCAGCCCGCCGCCCATCAAAGTCCAAGCCTGCAAAATGCCAGCTGGAGGAAGTGGCTGAAGAAGAAGAGGAAGAAGAAGAAGAAGAAGAAGAAGAGGTAGAACCCCTCAAGAAAAGGCCAAGGATAAAAATCATCCAGCCAGCAGCTCAACCGGCTGTATCGGGCCCCGTGGTGGTGACACCAACTGAGAAAACAGCTGAGGAGAAGGAATCAACCGAATCGAGCCAGTCGGTTGATCCAGCTGGGTTTGTTCTTCAACCCTGACAACAAGAAGAAATGGTTGAAGGAAAGGAGACCAACGTGGAGGAATCCAGCTCTTCCTCAGATGACTCTTCTTCATCTGAGGAATCCCACGACAGTCCACCCTCTCCACCAACTAGAGCTAATGCCAGCCAGGAAATCCCACCTGCGTCTGAGGAAACCAGTGAGCCAGCCCAATCTCTCCCCAAAGAGGATTCAGTTCTCTCAACTAATCCTCAGTTAGAAATTTTGAGCCTCACGCTCGATGCCAACGTTGAGACCGTTCCTTTGGCCAACGTTGATGACACCATTGAACCCATATCCTTCGATATAGATCCACCTCAAATTGATGAAGAGGCCAACCGCCAGGCGATCTTGGCTGAATATGAAGGCAGACTGGACTACTGCTTTCGCATGAGGCCAACGTTGAGACCGTTCCTTTATTCCCTGAGGC
This sequence comes from Schizonepeta tenuifolia, assembly GCA_029490685.1. NCBI lineage: Eukaryota > Viridiplantae > Streptophyta > Magnoliopsida > Lamiales > Lamiaceae > Schizonepeta > Schizonepeta tenuifolia. The sequence goes on from CM055956.1 coordinate 38,669,182, forward strand.
CAGCTCGATACCCATCTTCGCCATGTTCGGGACTGAACTGCTCTATCAGTTCAGCGTGATATTTAGCTACTGATATGTCAAGGAGGAAACCCTGAGGATCCACGGATGGGATAGGTTGAAGATTGATGAATCCAACCTGAGGGTATACTTCGACTACCAGAACCTTGAGGTTGCCTACAACCAGAAGGTGGCCGTGCTCCGTCGACGCTTGGATCTGAGTTAACAAGAAGGGAAAGACACCAGAGAGCTGTGCGACAATCCTGGAGCTGTGAAATTTCTTGATCATATGTTGGCCAAGAATGCCGACCATATGGAGGATGTCGATGAAGCTGACTTGGCTGCCAAGAGGGAAGAAGCAAAGCTTAAGGATTACCTGGCTAGCCGAACAGCCCTGGTTGTAGTGGATCCAATAGCCCAGGCACAACAGCAACAACTGCCTAGACCCTCTGATCAGCCAGCACACTCCACCGATGCTATCTGTGAGCTGATCACTGAGAGGGTCAACCAGCTGAGGCATGAGCTGTTGTCCAAAATCGAGCACAACAAGGAAGAGCAAGCTGACAAGATGAATCAGCTGGAACAACTCTCCACCTCCCTATAGCAAAAGCTGGAAAGCCTCTTCACTTCTACCAGCTCAGACGTCAAAGATCTGAAGAAGGCGGTTCAAGGACTCAGCTCGGACTTCAACGTCTTCAAATCAGTTGCTGAATCTAATCTGGCAAAGTCCCAGCAGACACAAGACCAGGAGTGGATGTCTCAGTTTGAAAATTTTCGAGCTAAGTTCGTCACCCTTCACAAAGATGTCTCTGCAACCTTTGCCGCCTTGAAGAAAGCTGAGCAAGAACGCCATGACCTGGAGCTGGCGAAGAAGGTTGAAGAGAAAGATGCTGTGGACGAACTCTTCTCCCGAGTTCAACAAGCTGAGGCCAAGCTGACCTCCCTGGATGGCTCAGTTGCCACCCTTTTGGATGATGCCAAAAAGGGGGAAGGAAAGGAGCCAGCAGCTGTTGCTGGACAAGGGAAAGGTGTTCACTTACAGCAGAAGGAAGAAGGAGGGCCAGCTGAAACTCAAAGGGAAGAAGCTGAAGGATCGCAGCTGAAGGAGTCTGCAAAAGAGCAAGAGCAGGAACTTGAAGTCTCCCACGACCTCGTAGCCGAGCTTACAGCTGAGCTAGATGCTGATCTTGACGGAATCTCAGTTGAAGATTGCATCGAAGCTGCAAAAGCTATGGGGGAGTCCAAGGAGAACTACTTGAATCCCTCTTGGATCAAAAAGTTCGCTGCTGATCAAGCCAAGAAGGTGGCCAAGTTCGAGAAGAAACTGGCCAAAATTGAAAAGAATGTCGACAGAAATAAAGCCAGCCGGAGCGTCCGAAGAATAAACAAACACCAGATGAAGGCTGAGGCTAGGAAGAAGACTCAGCAGCTGCAGAGAAATGCCCCGCTCCAGTCACGGTTCCCACATACTGACAAGTGGATGAACGCTGAGTGGAACGATAACTAGGAGCAGTTTAAGAACGAGTTCATCAATGACTTTTACTACAGGAAGGTCTACTCAACTGAAGACCCAAGGCAAGCCTTCGAGGAAGCCTTGTGGGAGCTCAGATCTGGGGAACCTGGAATGTTCAATCAGTTTCAAAGAGCCATGGTGAAAGCTCAGCTCGATCCCAACACTGTTCCGGTTCCGCAGAAGGTCAGATATCGCCCTCAGATGATCAAAGGCACAAGTACTCTAAACAGAAATGCGATCATGGCTGAGGCGAGACAAGTGTGCAAGGAACATGGTGTTAACACCGGGATCGAGTCAACTACAAAGAGAGAGATCTTTGACCGTATCTTCAGCAAGTATGGTCAAGAGTATTTTTGAGATGATGTAGTTTTTGAGCAACTGATGTATCTTTCACTGCTTTGCACTTATCCTTGTAATCATCAGTTGTAATGAAAACTTCAAGTATATATACGATTCAAATTGACGTACAATATCTCATTGTCAAAGCTATGAATCGCAGTCTTTTAAATACTATGTTATAACTGTGCTAACCCTTTGATGTTTTATCTTATAGACTGTCTAGAATTTCAACTGAGATTTCAGATAAGTTAGTGAGGTTTAGATCAATAGTGGTTTAAAGTTGTAAGTGGTTTTGGCATCATCAAAAAGGGGGAAATTGTTGGGAAATTTATTAGTAAGAGTTTTGATGAATTCCAACACCGACTGACCGCAACCGAGTAGATGTTGCCAGAACCTAATGTTAGAAGTTAGGCTCGCTGTTTGAGCAAAGTTAAGATTTTATCTTTACAGGTCTCCAGTTGAAGATGGCAACAAGGCATCACTTAGACAGAACATCAGTTGTCAAGAAATACAACTGAGAGCTCATTTGATCAGATGCAAAGAGGGGGAAGTTTTCAGAACATCAGTTGTAAAGGAAAACAACTGAGCGTTCATCAGATGAAAAGCAGTAAAGGGGAAGAGAACATCAGATGAAAGAAAACCATCTGAGCGTTCGAACCCAACTGACCAGATGCAAGGAAGACAACTGAGTGTTCAGTTTCAGAACATTAGTTGTAGAACTCAACCAAGAAGATCAACAGCTTGAAGACGAAGTCAGCTGAGAATTCAACTGTTAGTTGCCAGATAGAACGTCGGCTGAAGAACAAGCTAGCTGAAGATCGAAAGTCTTAACCGACCACTCCTTGTTAGAAGTCTGTTGTTAAGATTTAAATTTCAAAAAGGAAGTCACGTGAGGGTTTGACCGTTCAGTCATTACCCCATTTGGCCCAACACAAGGCTATCTCAGATGGAAAGCAGAAGAGCACAGATGCCATATCGGGAAAGTCTGCAGAGATCAGAGACAAGCCATCGCTTTCAAAGATCAGAGATCAACAACTCCTCCAACGGCTAGTTGATACTCTCCGCCTATAAATAGAGGCCTTCATTCATTCGAAGAATATACAAGACACACACGCGAGAAGAAACCAGAGAGCAAAAGAAAGAGCAATATTCTTCACGAGCTAAACTGATGTTAATCTCTTAGAACATCACTTATTGAGAGTTCTAGAGTTAGTTAGTTTTGTGTCTTTAGATCGAACCTTGAGAACATCACTTAGTGAGAGTTCATAGAGAGTTAGATCATAGCTCACATCCCGTTCGAGCTTTTAGTTGGAAACACATTTTTCTTTCACCTGAAAAGGTTTAGGATCCTACTCTTCCTGCAACTGAGTAGTTAGGTCGTTTAGTATCCGTAAACTAAACTGTAAGGTTGATAAGTACCCGCAAACTTATCCTTAACGGTTGCTCAGCCCACGTAAGCTGAGTGGTTTGTCCAGAAGAACTTGGACAGATTTGTGTGGACTCACAACTCCCCGTGGACGTAGGAGGGTTATCTCCGAACCACGTTAAATCTCTGTGTGCCAGTGTTTTTCTTTATTCAGTTAATTCTTGCATTCTTATCTGACTGACTAACCAGCATACAAATCTCATTTGCACATTATCAACTGTTTTGGTTTTTGACCAACCAAGCATAAAAGCGTGAGTTATTTTACGAGTTTAATTTCCACCACATTCCGCACGGCCTCACTCTTCCAGCTGAGGTTGCTTACTCAGCTGTGAGATTCCAACTGAGTCTTTTTACTCGGTTGAAGTATTTTTTAGGGTTAAAAATTAAAATCCTAACTGGTGTATTCCCCCCCCATACACCAGTAACTCGTTTCGGGACCATCATACATAACATCAAAAAGGTCTAGAGTTTTGCAGCGGAAAGTAGGTCATAAGCTAAAGCCTTCCTTACAACTCAACTCAACTTCAACCACCGCCGCTCTCGTCGCTCCAACCTGTACATTTAGAAAACATATGCAGGGCTAAGTACGAAAGTACTTAGTGGGCACGTTGCCGAAATATATTCATAAGTATAGATAATCTAGCAATTCATAATTTGTAGCACATCAGGGTTTTGTTAAAAATAGCCCGTGTCTACTAAAACATTTTCTGACTCATTTTCATAATTTGGCTTGATCAAGCACTTTTCAGAGATGTTACGTTCAAATCTTGACCAATTCTCATTCACCGTGGCTGGTTACCCATCAACAGGATACCACATACACCACAGGCTACAAAGTGCACAAACCTTGGAAAGCATATAGCTAACTCAAAGCCGATCGATAGTTAACATCCTAGCGGTTAACTCATAAATTCTGGAAAACACGAATGTTAACTCAGATAGGTACAAGAGAACTCACATAAAACAATAAACAGTTCATGCCATAATTATCACTTTGAAAACACGGATATCAAAGCGATAAAGAAAGGTTTTCGAGCATTGCTCGTTTTTTTTTATATATAAAAGCCCACCTCGATGAGATACAGAACTACTAAATAGGTTTCCATTCTTCTGTTCTTCCGTCCTTTCCTTAGTGCTGGCTTCCTCCTTCATCGTAAAATAATCACACTTTAGATTCGGTCGTATAAGATAATCGAACATGGAAATTTGAATTAGGTTTTAGTCGTTTTGTTTCTTTAGGCATTTGCACGCTACTAGTTTCTTTTTAGTTAAACGAGAACGAAACTTGAACAAATATCGTTTAAAACTCGAAAGGTTTCATACTCGACTCTTAAGTCAGTAGAGAGGATAGTCGTTAACTTGTTACGACTTAAAAGATCGAAAGAAACTAAGTTGCGAAGAAAACAACTTAGGAAAACAAATTCTGAAAAATTCACTGCGCAATGCAGTAGTTCTGGGGACTGCCCAGAACAGAACAATTGGAAACAGGGGACTTGCCCTGTAACGTTAGAAAGATTGGAATGTCTAGATTACTCTCCAATTTACGGATCTCAAATCCGATAAACGAGCTAAAAGATATTACAGTTTCCGGGAAGGGTCGCAAAACTGCCGCGACTAACCCTAACGGCTTGATAGAAACGACGTATGACTTCCTAGGTTCGTTCTAAGTTCTCGTACTCAATTTCTCACGAAACTTCACTCTCAAGGCAGTCAACACGTACTCCCGTACGTGAAGAACTCCTCTTCGTTTCTCGTCTATAAGCACAACGTTCCAAACATCGGCTTTCAAACTAACAAGTACCATACCAAAAACAAGTTAACAATTCTCGTTTCTATTTCTCGATTATAACTACAACTCATCATATAATAATCGGGATGCTCATGTCGTCATCTACAAAGTTGTTCCTTAGCTCCTAATAAGCAATATTATATATTTAGAAACCTTACTCGACTTCTCGATTATTATTTACGTTCACTTGTTCGTCTCTTACAAATTTTCCAAAGTTATCGGATTTCGATCAAATTCTACGTCATTAATCCTCATCTATCGAGATTCATTATTATATAAATCATTACCTTATATCATCAACTAATCTCAACTTAATTAGGATTCTTTCTCTCTTATAATTTCATTTATATTTTTAGAAAATTCTCATTTAATTCCTATCATCAACTATTATCATTAGAAACCATAATTTATCATCATTTTCTCAATTAAAACCAAGCTCATAAAACCCCTAATTCCTCCTTCAATTTCGGTCCTAGCCAAGAACTTATGGGGGTGATTTCCTTCATCAATTAACTCCATTTATCCATTTATTATACTTATACAACACCAATTAATCAATGATCAATACTATTACAACATTAATTTGGAAATTCAAATGAAACCCTAGCCCTAGTTTTCGGTCATCATCCAATTCATAGGGGATTCCATTTATTTTTGTATCAATCCTCAATTAAGCTACTCCTAAGATCAACCATCCAATCAATTTGAGAATTATAACATCCTACAATTAATCCCTAATTTTCGGTTTCATGTAGCAATTAGGGTTCTAGGATTTCTTCCTTCAATTCAACCATAGGATTAATTCTATCTATCTTATATCATGATTTAAACATTAAAACAACTACTACTCCACAAATAGCAAACTCGGTCATGGTAGAAAAATTAGAAGAAATAATTTCCAAATGGATAGATGACTAGCTCTTGAATTTACCTTGAATATTAGTGAAGGTAGAAGTAGGATTAGATGGATAGATGATGATCTTGTGTAGGATTTCTTGCCAAAGCTCAAACTTCTTCAATGGAGGATGAAATATTGGAGGAGAATGTGTGTGTGTTGCAGCCGTGTGTGTTGAGAGAGAGAAGTGAGGATGGTGATGACTAAGGCTAAAATAATAGTAACAACATAGGTGGAAAGAAAAGGACATTAGGTGTCATTTACTTTAGATTATAAAAATAAAATATCAAGCTTAGAGAGAGAGTAGTGATGTCGGCCATAGGGTAGAAATTAGGAGATAATACGCATTTTTCCGGCGCGATAAGACGTTACGGAAATCGAAAGACGAAAAACGTATCTCGGCACAATATCGTCAAATTCTGATTCTACCATAAATTCTAACGTATTTAACTTATTCGGAAAATAATATTTAAAAACTTAATTCCGACAAAAACTCGGGACATCACAGTTCGAGTTTCGTCCGGAAAATCATAAAAACGAACTTTCTCGGGCGAGTTCGTATCGCAATTTCATGAATGTAAAAATCAGACGGTTTTTCGTTCTGAGTTCTAGAACTAAAAAGTTTTCGTACGCGATAACCCTAAATACAGTAGTCATCTAACTGACTTCCGTAATTTATTTTCGGAAACGGATTTCACCGTTGGTTTTAGAATTAAATTTTATGAACTAAGGCGTGCAAAGCCATTTTTATTATTAACTTTAAAATTTTAAGACAGTACGAAATTTTTGGGGTATTACAGGATATTAGATGATTATATGAATTAAATGGAATTATTCTAAAAAGATTATGTAAAACATAAGAGACGAAGAATTGGATATAAACCGAGTTTGGTTAATGAGTTAAGGATATGAATCACATACTAATGAGTCTTGATAGATGTTGAATAATGTTGTAGAATTTAAATAATGTTGAAATTTTGGTAAGAAACGAAGCAACGAGCCTAAGTATCGATAGAAAAGTCGAACCGAGAAAATAATTGGATAGTAATGAATCTTATCGTTAAGTGATCAAGTTTGTAGTTGACGACGTGTTAATTCGAGTATTGGAATGATAGGTTTTAGTTGAAGTTGAGAAGTTGGAATTTGATTTAGGAACTTGAATTGGTTTAGTAATTGGTTAGATTGATCGACGAGGTTTTAATCGTCGTTTTCATAGACGGGAAAATAAAATGGAGTTCGTCGCGTATGGAATACATGTTGACTGCCCTGTTGTATAATTTTCGTGAGAATTTAAGTACGAGAACATAAAACGAACCTAGGAAGTCACACGTCGATTTTATCAAACCTTAGGGTTAACTTCGGCAGTTTTGTGACCCTTTTCGGAAACTGCCATATCTCTCAGCTCGTTTATCGGATTTGAGATCCATAAATTGGAGAGTAAACTAGACTTCGTAGGCTTTCATTCGGTACAGAGAACCTCCCCTGTTTCAGGGTACTCTGTTCTGGGCAGTCCTTAGAAGCTCTGCCTTGTGCATTGAAGTTTCAAAACTAAATTTCTTAAGTTGATTCCTTCTCAACTTAATTTGTTTCGATCTTCTAAGTCGTTCCAAATATCGACTATCATAATTTACTGACCTTAGCGTCAAGTAAGAGTTCTAAATGAGAAATGTTTGATTCTCGTTCCCGTTTAATTAAAAGAATCTAGAGTAGCGTGCAAAAGCCTAAAAGCTTAAGAACATATGAGAACTATTTCGTTTTCAATTTCGTTTTCCGTTTTATTTTATCGACTCGATGACTTATCGAAGTTATGATTATTTACGATGAAGGAGGAAGTCAGCACTCAGGATAAGACGAAGGATCGACGACAGAAAACTCGTTTAATAGTTCTGTAACTTATAAGGTGGGCTTTCCTACTATAACAAATAAAATGTGGGTTTTTCCACAACTCGAAAGTAATTCTTTGTCGCTTGATAAATGTGTTTTCAAAGTGATAACCATGGCATAAACTTTTTAAATATTTTATGTGAGTTCTCTTGTACCTATCTGTGTTAACATTCGTGTTTTCTAGATTTTTAAGTTAACCGCTAGGATGTTAACTATCGATCGGCTCTGAGTTAGCTATTAAGTGCTTTCCAGAGTTAGTGCACTTTGTAACCTGTGGTGTATGTGGTATCCTGTTGAGGGGTAACCAGCCACGGTGAATGAGGATTTGGTCAAGATTTGAACGTAACGTACATTAAAATGCTCGCAAGCTACTTTATGAATAAAAATGAAAACCCCCGATGCGCTATAAAAAGAGATGCCTGATTATCTATACCTATGATTATGTTTTCGGCATTGTGTCCACTAAGTATTTTCGTACTTAGCCCTGCATATGTTTTCTAAATGTGCAGGTTGAAGCGACGGCAGCGGTGGATGGTTGAAATGAGGTCGAATAGAGTTAGAGAAGACTTATGTACTTAGTTCACTATTCCGCTGCATAACTCTAAACTTTGTTGTTTATGTTTAATCACTGTAGACTAAGTTCTGTAATTATAACTTAGTTTTCCTTTTGAGAACTTCGTCGAGTAATCCATCATGATTAACTCTATCTTTTGGTAATAAAGTCTTGTTCATAGAATTTATGATGTCTCTTATGTATGTTTATTCAGTCAGTCCCTTTCTTCCCCGCTTCTTTAATCCAATCCCAGTCGTACCCCGGCTTCTGCCGTCCCTCGGGATTTGGGGCTGTGACAACACTCACACACACACACACACACACACACACACACACACACACACACACACACACACACATACACACACATATATATATATATATACTCATTTTCTTTGATTTTCATATATATATTTCTAAAAATTCATTTTACCTCTTCTCTTAAATTCTCATGCAACATCTAACACTCAAAATCATCAAGATCATCACTATATCATCAACATCATCAATATCATCATAAACCATAAAAAATCATTATTTCTCACATATATATACTCGTATCCTTCATAAACGCAATCAAATCCTCAAATAAGAATTAAAAAAAATAACCTTCATTTAATCCTAAAATTTTCGGCTTATATGTATATAAAATAAATCGTTAATATTTCTCATCTTCACATATGCATATAAATCACTCAAGTTAACACCATAAGCATATACATAATCAAGAAATCATCAAGAAATCATCAAAATAAATTTTCTCTCTCTTATTTTTTTTTCTTCGGTTTATATATAAAAAAAATGTAGAAAAATTTTCTTCTCTTTTTCTTTCTTATCTCTTGAATCCTATGTAAATTTTTAGGGCTTTTATCAAATCATCATCATCATCATCATCCTAAGTTTGCCTAAGCATAAATAAACATGCATATCTCTTTCTTTCTCTTTATCACCATACATATACATATACAAAAATTGGAGGAATATCATACTTAAATAAAAAGAATCAAACTCCTTCTTCTTCAAAGCTTGGATCGATGGTGTAGAGAGGGAAGAGGGCTCAAGGGTTGGCTTTGATTTCCATGGGAAAACCTTGTAGGATTCACCTCTAGACCTCAGAGAAAATGAACAAAAAAAAAAATTGATCACCATCCATGGCAAAACTGCCGAAATGAGAGGGAAGAGAGGGAGGGTGATTTTGATCTCAAAATAATCACAAAACTTGGAGGATGAATATTACCTTATTGGGTTGGATTGAAGGTAAAAGATGAAGATGATCTTGGAAACTTTGGAGCTTGGAACCTCAAGCTTTCATGGTGATTCTCCTTAGTGTATATATGTGGGTGTGTCGACGTGGAAGGAGGGAAGAAGGGAAGAAGGGGCGGCTGCTCCTTTCTTCTTCTTTCTCGGCAAAGGGAGAGGTTAGAGAGAGAGAGAGTTGCTGAATTTCTTTGAGAGAGAGATGTGAGATTGAATGAATTCAATTGAAATGAAAAAAAATGTATTTAGGGAGAGAAAGAGAGGGGATGTCGGCAGTGAGAGTGAGAGAGGGAGAGAAAATATCATGTTTTATCTAGTAAGAATTTCACCGGAAGAAAAAGTTTTCCAGTAGAAAATATCCCTATTTTTCCGTTAACTCTCAAAACGTCTAAAAACTCTCCTCAACTCGTTCCTGACATCGGAAACGCCTCTATTTCGTCTCATATCTCACCAAATAATTTAGGGAATCCAAATATCTAATTTTTAAATCAAAATTCCATCAAACAAAGAAAAACTAAAAAAATTGCTCAGTTAATTAAACCGTTAAGAAATAAATTTTTAAACTTCTCTCATATGATCTCGAATAAACTTCTAATACATCTCAAAAGTCTTAGAATTAATTCTAGATTCAAAAGACACTAATTAAATTAAATTCAGAGTCCGTCGGTGAATAGTGATTTCTCGGTTTTCCACTACTATTCATCAAAAAGTAAAAGTTTTCAGAATTCTCCGAAATTCATACTCATGCTCATTCTCATATAACAATGCTCAATCAATGCATCACATACTCGATTCGAATAATTGAAACAAGAAAAAAAAAATCACATCAAAACACATAAGGGCATTTTCGTCATTTCACAAGAAAATTTCTTTTCTTGAGAAATTTTATCACTCAAGGCACGTTATTTAAACACATAAACGCATTTAAAACGCACTCAAAGATTTATAAAAGTTCGGGGTATTACAACGTAGGCGAAGCAAAGAGAAATAAGAAACAAAATGAGATTGTTCTCAGACTGAAGCTCGAAACTGAGTCCATTCGGCTCAAATTAGGGTAGAGGATTGAATGGTCCAGGGGACAAAGCATTCTTCCTGATGAACTGACTCGAGATCATGGCGATAAAACTTGTTGCAGTTGCTGTAGAGGTAGACTCTAAGGTTCTGACATCGGATGTAAGTCGGCACTGGAGAATTTGCTTACATGCGCCACTCTTCGGAAAAACATATATGAGATGTACTGTCCCATCAAATCCGCTGACGTCGAGATACTTCACTATCTTTCAATCTCATGATGACGTGCTACTAATTCTATTATCGTCACGTGATAATTCTTCCTCATTTGCTCATACTCTCGCATCCTTGTTCGGCTTCTTTCATCATTTATCTCGTTTTCGTCTCTCAGAGGTGATTTTAGACTCAAGGCACTGGGTAAGTCTACGTCGCGTAATTGATCGCACAATCATTTCATCTTTTCGAATTCGAATGCCAAAGCATGATTAAGGGAGAGAACTCTAAAGCATCCTAGTTTTTCAAGCAACTTATCAATCTCATTACTTCTAAATAAGCGTAAATAATAATAAATGAATAACTTGAAATTAATTGAAAACTTAGGAAGCTCTTAAAATTTTCGTACCTGGTTGCCGGATGAGATGAGATGAGGTGCTTGGCTCGTTGTATACTCAAATAAGTCTAGGAAATCAAATCTAGACTCTGACTCTCAAAGAAGTTTAAGGTTAGAGCAGACGAGCTGCTCTAATACCACTATGTAACAGCCCGAATTCTAGTGTATAAGAACGACTAAAATCCATTGGACAATGATGGTGAAACAATGGAAAATTACAAAGGAACATACTCGAAAACAAGGGATTATTTATTGAAAGCGAAAAGAAATGATTTAACTTGTTTTTAATTATCCATCTCAAAACCTCAATTAAATAAACTTGTTATGTAAGAGTCGAGAGAAAATCAAATAAGGTGTCAAGCATGAAACTCATCAAGTAAATATCAAAAGTTGGAAGAATTTAAAACACAATTAAGTAACAGTATTGCAGCAGAAAATTACATCAACTCCCAAAGTTATATGTATGAAGATATATAACCCAAGCTTAAACATTTCTTGACTCGAAACAACGAACACCACCAAGCACACCGCACCATCATCATCCATGCTAACCTACACGTTTTAGAAATAACATGCAGGGCTGAGTACGAAGTACTTAGTGAACACATGCCGAAATAAATTGAAAGCTTGCTCAATAGAGCTATATAATTGAACTTGCCTCTCTTGCTGCACCACAAGCATTAGAGTTATAAAATAGTTAACTTGTGCATGCAGGAAAATCATTTCACTTTTACAAATGTGCGCGCGCACGATAATATATATGGTAGGTATGAATCAATTTACCACATAATCTCTTGTGTCGAGAAGTAGGTCTCATTCTCAAACACGGTGACTGGCCTAACCGAAGCAAGGCACACAGTCACTTCAACCAATTAACAACACGTGTGTTCCTGTCTCACACAAGATAATAATAACTCAAGTAGATGATTAAACATACCAAAACTCAGATAAAACAGCAATTTAATTAATTTAAAAACTCATATAATATGATAATAGTAATCACATTCATCGATTTGTTTCGATTAGGAACGCCCACCTGTCATCCAATGGTTTTGCTCAGAATACCTCGTTATGTCTCGCTCCTTATAAGGACGAGTAGTATTTCTTAAATAAAAACGAAATCTAAACTTGATTATTCGAATCTCTAATTGACTCGGGATTCTTTAACTTATCTCAACTTATCTAACTCGATCTTTCTAGGTTTCTCGACTCTAACCAAGTACTAACCAACAGACTCTCAGACTCGGGTACTGGACTCAACAACATCCAATTATTTTATTAATTAAATAATCCACAAATATGAAGGAATCGCTATTCACTTCACACGTCTCATTTTTCTCAATTTCTCAAGTTAAACGAACTCAGAAAATTACGAAATTAATTCTCGGTTTCTAATATCACAAATCATTCACAAACAGACTTTCAGATCAAGAATCGAACATCCACAAACAGATAAATGATCGACTTCGATAAATAAATGGAAAAATAAAATTTTTCCAAACATAATTAAATAATTCTAGAAAATTTCTAGAAAATTACATAAATTCATATAATCATAATTATAAACTCGGAAACTCATTCAAGACACGATTATTAACTCATACTGACTCAACTCTGCTCGACTTTTCAACTTAAAGACAAAAGTTCTCGGTTTTAAATGAAAATGGTTTTATTTCTCTTATAAAAGTTTAACAAATCCAATTATGGAATCGGATTTGAAATCCGTGACCTCGTTCAAATATTCTAGGAATAAAGTAAGACACGATTTTTCTCGTAAAACGTGCTCATGTTCTAGAATTCTCAAACTTTCAGGATTAGCTTATAATAAATCTAATAGAACAATTATTCAATAAATTTCAACTCTCGATCTATAAACCGAATAACTCCTAATTTAATTTCTTGTAAGCTTCGACCTTTATTTTATCCCAAGCATAAGGGTTCGTCTTTACTCGATTAAAGTTCCAATAAGCTCGATTTAATTTTTTAAGCTCATTTGACTCATAATCTCACTTAACTTTACTTTATTTTTTGGGAAAATCCATTTTTAGTGCCTAAAACTTCGTTTTGGCATAACTTATTCATACGAACTCCGAATTCAGAAATTCAATAGGCTATTACACTTGATTTAATCCAAATTTTATTTTGGAATCATTGTTTACATCAAAATATCATAAAAAATATCCAGATTTTCCTCTTTAATTTTCTGCACGAAATTAAAGTCTTCATTTTTGATCTTTTTCATTCTTTTCAAGTTCTATCAAACTTAGAAAATTTCCAAATGCTCAATTCTTCCATCAATTTCAACAAATGACATCAAACATCGAAAATCATCAACTCATACTCATATATATTTCGAATTTTTCAAAGAAAAATTAATAAAAAAAAATTATGCTTCTCACTTATTAAATAAAAATGCTCAAATCATCAATAACCTCATATTCTTAACAACAATCATCAAAACATCAAAAATTTCATCAACTTCTTCATGCATATATACTTCAAAATTTTCATAGAAGTAATCCAATAATTCATTTCTTCATTCAATCATCATATCATGCATAAATCATCATATTATCATCATTCCATCATCAAAATCCTCAAGATCATCACAATATCTGTCACAGCCCCAAATCCCGAGGGACGGCAGAAGCCGGGGTGCGACTGGGATTGGATTTAAGAAGCGGGGAAGAAAGGGGATGAATGAATAGACATAACATTAAAGATAGAAATAATTTCTATGAACAAGACTTTATAACAAAAGGAAGAGTTAATCTCGATGGATTACTCAACATGATCTCGAAAGGTTCTAAGTTATAAGTACAGAACTTAAACCAAGAGTGATATACATATCACCATAAAAGAGTCTAGAGTTTAGCAGCGGAAAGGTGAACTACATATTAAAGTCTTCTCTAACGACAACATTTACTCAACCGTCACCGCTCCCGTCGCTTCAACCTGCACATTTAGAAAACATATGTAGGGCTAAGTACAAAAGTACTTAGTGGGCACATTGCCGAAAATATAATCATAAGTATAGATAAAACAGGCATTTCATATCTGTAGCGCACTGGGGTTTTTCTTTTAAAGAGCCCGTGCCTACTAAACATTTTCGTTCTCATTTTCATAAAGGTTAGCTCTGCAGAGCATTTTTCATAGTTGTTACGTTCAAATCTTGACCAGTCATAATTCACCGTGGCTGGCTACCCCTCAACAGGATACCACATACACCACAGGCTACAAAGTGCACTAACTTTGGATAGCTAGTCTCAAAGTCCGATCGTTTAGTTAACACCTAATGGTTAACTCATAATTCTGGAAAGCACGATGGCTAACTAAGAAAGGTACAAGAGAACTCACATAAAACACAAAACAGTTTATGCCTGATTATCCCTTTGAAACCACAGTAATCAAAGCTCATAAAGAATCACTTTCGATTTGTGGAAAAACCCACATTTTATTTGTTATATAATAGAAAGTCCACCTTATAGATTACAAAACTATTAAACGTGCTTCCGTTCTTCAATCTTCCGTCCTTTCCTTATGCTGACTTCCTCCTTCATCGTACATAAAATATATCCTTGATAAGTCGTTGAGACGACAAAAGAAAACAGAAATCTAAATCGAAATCGATTTAGTCTTTTATGATTTTAAGCTTTTAAGGCCTTTGCACGCTAATCTAAACTCATTTAGTCAAACAGAAACGAGATACGAACACATCTCGTTTGGCACTCAAAAGGTCCTATACTTGACACTTAGGTCAATAGAAAAAAAAAGTAGTCGATAACTTGAAACGACTTAAAAGATCAAAAGGAATTATGTTGAGAAAATTTCAACTTAAGAATCTAAGTTTTAAAGATTCACTGTTCAGATCAGTAACCTTGTACAGAACAGGGGATTTCGAAACAGGGGACGTGTCCTGTACCAAAAGAAAGCTAAGGATGTCTAGTTTACTCTCCAATTTACGGATATCAATTCCGATAAACGAGCTAGGAGATATGGCAGTTTCCGTGGAACGTCGCAAAACAGTCCGAGTTTAACCCTAGGGCTCGATAATTCGGCGCACGACTTCCTAGGTTCGACTTATATTATTCCACTTCATTTCTGACGAAATTCCTGACTCAATGCAGTCTACACGTATCCTCATACGTGTTGAACTCCTTTTTATTTCTCATTTAAAAGCTCAACGTTTAAAACCTCATCTAATTAACTAAACATTTATTAAACCAAATCAAGCTCAACTTCTTGTCTTTATTTATCGTTTATAACTATAACTCATCATTTTACAACTCGAATGAACACGTCGTCAACTACAAACTTGTTCCTTTATCACTAACATTCATTAATAACCAATTACTTTCCTTACTCGTCTTTTCTTTCATTACTTATCATTATTTATTCGCCTCTTATGAATTATTCAACATCATTTGAAAACGTTCAAATTCTACATTATTATTCATCGTCTATCAAGGATCATTACTATATATATCATAACCTCAATTCATTATACAAACTTGATTTATTTCTAATACTTCGTCTCTTACATTTTACATTATAAATTAGAAAATTCCAAATCAATTCATATCATCAATTAACAACATCTAGAACATCAATCCATCACTAAATCATCAATAGAATTAAACTACCCAAAACCCCTAATTCCTCTATAGAAATCGGTAACAACAATTAATTAGGAGGGGTGATTTTCTTCCTCAATTCAATTCATATTATCATCTCCAAGCTCACCACAACAACTATTAACCATTGATTATCACTCCAACATCATTAATTGAAGAATTCATATTGAAACCCTAGCCCCTAAATCGGTTTTCATCATTTAGTTAGGGGATTTCAATTTTCTTTGCATCAATCCTCAATTAGACTACTCCTAAACTTAATTATTCAATCAATTAATGAATTAAAACATCCTACTATCCATGCCCCAAATTTCGGTCATAACCTAGGTTTAGGGTTCTTAATTTTTCCATCAATTAAACCATAGATTCAACTACTAACACATCTAATTGCATGAATTAAAGCTCAAAACAACTACTACATCATCATCATCAATTCTGTCCTAAACAAAAAAATTAAAGGATTGAAAATCCAATTGGATAGATGAATGGAGGAGATGATTACCTTGAATTATTGTGAAGGTAGAATGAAATTAGATGGATGATGGATGACTTGTGGAAAATTTACTTGCCAAAAGCTTCAAGATCCTTCAATGGTGGATGAAAATTGAGAGAGAGAGTAGAAGGGAGGGTGGCGGTTTTGGCTAAGGGAGGGAGAAGAAAATGACTTAGTTTAATTAGGGAAAAATCTAACAACTAATAGGTGTCAAATATTAGAACCGTCCATAAGGTGAGTCATAAAGTAATAACATTATAAAATTGAAATATCATACATGTGAGAGAGAGGAGGTCGGTTGGGAGGGGAATTAATCCTCCAAAAATCGCGTTTTTCGACTCGTTACGACGTTATAGAAATCGAAAATTAAAAACGTGTTTGGTTACATTTTTCGTCGAATTCCGCTTCGACCATTAAATTCGAAATATTAAACGTAGTCGGAAAGTACGTTTTAAACTTTAAAAACTAACAAAATCTTAGGACATCACAGTCCAGATTTCGTCCGGAAAATTATAAAAATTAACTTTCTCCGATGAACTCGTATCGAAGAAAAAGTGAATGTAAAGTTCGACGGTTTCTCGAACTGAGTTCTAGAACTCAAAAACTTTCGTACGCGAAAACCCTAATACTGTATTCGTTCGTCTGACTTCCGTAATTTATTTTTAAAAATGGACTTCACCGTAAATCTTAGAATTTAATTTCATGAACTTAGGCGTGCAAAGCCATAATTATTATTAACTTTCATTTTTTAAAGCCAGTAAAGATTTTCTGGGGTATTACAATATCATCAATCACACATATATATACTCAAATCGGCATTCATCAATATTTGGCTAACAAGTTTCACTCTTTGATTTCTTCATTTGAACATGTATTTCCATACTCAAATTTATCACTAACATCATCAAATCATCATTCAAGAACAAACAACAAAAATTCCTAATTTCCTACCCATATTCTTCTATTTTTAAGGGAGACAAAAGGAAGGAAAACTCTTCTCATTTAATTGATCACACACAAACTCTTAGATTAATTTTTAGGACTTATTTCCATCATCAAACTCAAGCTAGAATCATCAACTAAAAAACTCCTAAAAATAACTAAATTTTCGGCACACATATAAACTAAACACACGTGATTTTTCCTTCATCTTTTCACATACATATATACATATAAGGATCAAGAATAACATACTTAAAAACAAGAATTAAAACTTGCTTGTCATCATCATCTTGATCGGCGGCTTTGGAAGGGAAGAAAATCAAGTTTTAAACTCCTATTTTCTATGAACAAACCTTGCAAGGCTTCGACTTCTTGACCTCAAAACAAGCTATGACCAAGCTTTTCTCCTTGGCTTCAAGGCTGCCAAAAAAGGAGAGAGAGGAGGGTGAATCCTAGTCTTAAATCGATCACAAAGATGAGAGGATTACAAATACCTTAACGGTTTATTCATTGGATGATCGAAAGTGATCTTCTTGGAGTTTTTGGAGCTTGAAGCTTATGCTTCCATGGAGGAAAATAAGAGTGTGTGTATATGTGTGTGGCTGCTGAAATAGGAGAGATGGGAGAGAGATATAGAGTGAAATAAAGAGAGAGTGAGAGAGAGTGAGAGGGGTGAGAGTGGGGGAGTTTAAGAGAGTGTAATGCACTTTCTTGAGAGTGAGAGTGACTAATATATTGAAGAGGGAATGAGAGAGCCATGTCGGCTGAATAAGGGAGAGAATAATGTGATTTTTATCAGATAAAAATCCTCGGAAGAAAATATTTTCCGGTACAAAACATCCCTCTTTAATCAATTAACTCTCAAATGACTCAAAACTCACCACGACACTTTCTCGACCTCGGATTTCACTCTAACTCGTCCCATTAGTCATAAAACAAATCAAGGATTCTAGAAACCAAATTTTTGGATCAAAAATCCGAATAACAAAGAAAATGTAAAAAGTTACTATTTATATTCATTTCTCAAAGAAATAAAATTCAAACTTGATTCAAACAAACTCAGAAAATTCTCAAATATGCACCAATGGTCTTGGAAGAAATTCTAGATTCAAAAGACACTAATTTGATGAAATTCGGAATTAATTGATGATTAGTTAATTCTCGTCGTCGGTTACTATTCACTGAAAAATAAATTTTCTCAGAATTTTCAAAAACTCGTAGACATACTTTATATCACATTATAATGCTCATATAACACTTCATATCTTCGTTTCGATTCACCGAAACGAGAAAATTATGTTTTTGCCCTTCAAGGGCATTTTGGTAATTTCTATGGAATTTTATTTCTCAAAAAAATTATCACATAACCTTACACATAATTACATATAAACACCTTTAATTAGCACTTAGACATATTTATTCATAATTAGGACGATTAATTAGGACTTAGAAGATCGGGGTATTACAAGGATGCAGTAGAGTCTGATGACAAGATGAAGGATGAACAGTCAGCCCATGTAGAGACTGAGGTGCTCATGCTCTCTGATGACCCAGATGAGGAAGACCGACCAATATTTTTCTCCATCCAAAACATGATTCAGAACACAATCTTGGACTTCCAAGCCAAGCAAGCCATTGCAGACCCTTAGCTCAATGCCGATAGTCCGAGATCTCCATTGTTTTCCAAGAAAAAAAAGAAGTTGGTCTGTCTCTAATCGACGATCAGATTGAACAGAAGGTGCTGAAACAGTCCTTCATGCAAGTTCACTTGGACGCTTACAAGCAAGCCCTCACCTTCTGCTCAGAACTTCGCGAGCGCCTCAACACTTTCCAACTTGTCACTGACTTGTTTATGTACATGTCAGTCAGTCTGGGAAACTACTACATCCTGGAGGATTTTTTGAAGTTGCACAACATTGCCGAGCTGCAGACCAGGGAAGCAGTTCTGAAAGAAACTTTTAACTTTCAGACGAAACTCAAGCTGATTCAGCACAGCGATGAGCAAAGTCAGGTCTTCATCAAAAACCGCAAGGCTGTCCTTCAGTGCGAAGCCATCCCCCCCGATCCACGGAGGTTCACCATGACAACATGTGTGTGGGTGCCTCATGCAGAAAACAAACAAGTAGCTGAAGAATAAACTCCGGTTATGGGCCAGTCTAAGGAGCCCCTAACTGTTAAGTCCAGCGAGGAAGGACGGGTCGTGCCTGAGCCACAAAAATCTAGTATTGAAGCTCAACCGTCCACTAGTCAAGCTATTATCATTCAGCCAGCTACTGTTGATCCTATCCACTCAGCCCGCACTGACCTCCAGACTTTGACTGGGGAAATTGCTCAACTCAGGAAGTCTGTTGAGCAGCTGGTTGTGCAGAAGACCGAGATCAAGGAAGAACTTGTCTCGACATAGATGAAGTCCAGAAGGATGCTGCAGAAAAGTTCTCCACTCTGTAGAGGACTACTGAACTACTAGACCAGATCAAGACTCGCCTAAAAGCTCATATCCAGAAGACTGCTGATGATATGGCCGAAGCTCATGAAAATCACATTACTGAAATCGAAGCCAAGCATGAGCAGCAGATGGCAGTCATAGCCAAGTCTTTCACTGACTATAAGGGAGTCTTCGTGACCAAGTTAAAATTTGAAGGCCTATCTGACAAGGTTTTCAAAAACAAGAAGACTCTAGATGAAAGGTAGCCCAGGATGCAACTAATGGAAGGCCAGATTCTCGAATTGCTGAAGGAGGTGAAGGCTCTCACAACTCAGAACTCCTCAATCGAGACTGAGCATGGATCTTCTCGCCAGCGCATCCAGGACATGGCTTCTACCAACTATCGCCTAGATACAGAAGTCTCCAACTTGAAAGATGCAATGGATTCCCTTCTTGATGCTACCAAAAAGGGGAAAGATGAAAAACTGACACGAGAAGTGGAGCAGGAGGCAGCTGAGTATACAAAGAAGGCCTTCTCCAAAGGCAAGATGTCCAAGGACCAATGGATGGAGTAGATCGCTAACATAGAAGAGCAGCTTGAAGATAAAGAAGTTGAGGTCTTCGCAGCAGAATTGGATGCTGAAACTTCTGAGGAAGATGAAGCTACTGGAAACAAAGAAGCAGCAGCTGACAAGGATGCTCCTCCAACTTCCGAGGAGTTCATCGACCTTGCCCATCTGTCCGGCGCAACTGACAAACAGTTGGCCAATCTGAGATAGCTGAAGAAATTTAAAAAAGCTCAGATCACTGAACTTGAGAAGTTCAAGTAGGAGATGCAGCAGAGCATAGAAGCCAGCCTTCTGGACGGACAGAAGCAGATCGTGTACCGCCGTAGACTGCATCAAGTTGATGAAAGAAGATGATGTAGGCAAGTGATGACTAACATGAGGAGAGAAGCGAGAAAGAGCAAGAGGTCTAACACCTTGCATCCCCATGTGGACAAATGGATGCCAGAAGAACTGAGCGACCACTGGGAGGGATTAAAGTAGGAATTCGCTCGGGAATTCAACTATGAGTTTGAATATGGAAAGATGTAGGTTGATGAAGCATGGTTGTTGCACTTGCAGAAGTTTGCAATAGAGGACGTAGTTTTCAAGAGACTGTTAGAAGTTCTGGAGAAAACTAACCACTTTCCACCAACTACCCCTGCAAAGAAGACTTACTAGCCACCCAGAGTTCGAGGAACCAGCCAGATAGCATATAGACTGATCGACAAGGAAGTTGAATGCTGGCTGTGAAGATGAATATCAACATAGTTCACAGGCCGGACAAAGTGCAAAGGATCAGGAAACTCAACTATGAGAAGTACGGTCTGCTCCAGAAGAACAATTGAAGAAAAAATGAAGAGTAGAAGAGAAGACAAGGCAACTCATGGTTTTTGTATCAAATGTTTTATCTCTTAAAACCAGTTGTAATGTACTCTTCCCAAATTATTACAAATAATAATAAGTTGCTGGTTTTGAAACCCAGTGAATCATTAACTCTGCTTGATGACTACCATCTTATGTTCCAAGTTCAAAGTTAACTGATAATATTTCACTTGTACTAACCCTCTGTCTCTTATAGACTAGAACTCAGTTCGTCTTTAAGTTAGGTGTTGTCAGTTTAGGTTTTGGCATCATCAGAAAGGGGAAAATTATTGGGAAAATTAGTAAAGGTTTTGATTTATTCCAGAACCCAACTGAGTAGATGAGCCATCAGTCTGAACCTAGCTAGAGCTCACTATTTGAGCGTAGGGATTTTATCGTAGGATCAAAGTCAGCCAGACTGAGAAGGCATTTCAAGATAGAGATGGTCAATCAGACTAGAACTCGACTGACTCCAGAACAGATCCATGCAGTTCATGCATGTCGAGTAGTTTTGTAGAAGTCAGACGTTCTAAAGTCAAGAAGAGAATACTTGGAAAATGGTGATAGAAGAAGAGCTCGAATTTAAATTCAAATCTACTCGAAAGTACAAGACATCCTGTAACTTTCCACAAATGGACCAACCGCATAAACTTGCATAAAGCAATAGTTGTTGTTATCATTTTAGGAAAGTTTGCAGAGGAGTAGGTGGAGTGTCATACTTTTTGGCAGAGGTCAAGCGACTCTTTCCAATGGCTAATTGATCTCCCTCACTATAAATAGAGCTCTCCCCATTGCGAGTTGACTGAAAACATTGACACACACAAGCATTCAAGCTATTCAAAGCAGTACCATTCTCAGAGCAAGAACACAAGTGTCAGAAGCTAAATAGTAGAGAGTCATCAGTCCTCCTCCTTTGCTTCCTTCTAGTTTCTCAAAGTCATATTCTTTGATCGAGTCTAGAAGTCTTAGATTTTTCTATCTCTAAGCAGATTCTCTGCAAAGATCGAGTCTCTAAGCTTAGAAGAAGCTTCCATTTTTCTAAGTGTAGAAGGCTTCATAGTTGAAAAACCTCCAACCCCCAAACTCTAGGTCCTCTTTGAACCCGTAATCAAAGAATCTAGGTCCCTTAGAACCTGTAATCTAAGATAGGCTTTACTCTTGCCAGCAAAAGAGTTGTAAGGTTTTGTTCGAACCCGTAATCGAACTGGTTAGGCTGTTTGGTACCCGTAAACCAAGCTCAATGTTTGATAAGCATGCGTAAGCTTATCTAGTGGATTACTTCCCTGAAAAGGAAGTCGTGGACGTAGGAGGTTAATCTTTAAACCACGCAAAAATACTGTGTCTTTACTTTCAGTATTTTATGTTGGGAAAATTAGTAAAAGGTTTCGAAAGATACCAAAACCCAACTGAATAAATGAATGCCTTTATTCTGATCATATCTAGAGCTCATTGTTTGAGACTGAAGACTGAAGATTAGTTGAGTCATCAACCTCAACTGAAGCATGGACTCAGTTGGACAGCAGCTTAGTTGACTGCTCAATTGACCTACACAGATAAAGGCATATAGCTCAATCGTGAAAAGAAGTGGTGTCGAAGTCAGATGTCGCGAAGCAGAGAAGAGAAGATTTTTAAGACGCTGAAGACGAAGGAGTTGCAGTCCATATTTGAATCTACTCGGAAGCACAAGTCAGATGGAAAACTTACCATAAATGGGCCGACAACAGCGAAGTGCAAAAAGCAAAGTTCGCAGTTACCATTTTAGGAAAGTTTCAAGAAAAGCTGGTGGAGTGTCATACTTTTGACAGAGGTCAAATGGCTTTTTCCAACAGCTAGTTTGATCTCACTCTATTAATAGAGGTCTCCACACCAAAGCTCAAAACAGAGACAAGAGCAAACAAAAGAAGTTCCAAGAGAGAAAAATCAAGAGTGAAGTAGTAGTAGCTTATCACATCGTTCTCTCCAAACAAGAAGACCTCCGGCGAAGTTCAGTCGAAGTGGAGTGTTCATCCCTCCTTCTGTTCTTCCATCTAGTCTCTCAGAAATCACCCCTTCTTAATTGAGTCTAGAAATAGGTTTTTGCTTGTATTGTGTCTGACCAGATTCTCTCGCAAGAGATTCGATGTGGAGCATTAGGTTGAAGCCTCCACTTCCCTCAGTGTTGAAAGCTTCTTTGTTAGATATCTCCCCCCAAATTCAACACCTTAGGTCTGACTTTGAACCCGTAATCAAAGTCATCAGGTTCTTTGGAACCTGTAATCCAATACCAGGTCCCTTGGAACTCGGAATCCAAAAACAGGTCCCTTAGGACCCGGAATCTAAGATTAGGTTGTACACTTGCCCGAAAAAGTGTTGTAAGGTCTTATTCGAACTGGTTAGATTTGCTTGGAACCTGTAATCTAAGTAGGGCGTTTGGTAAGCACGCTTAAGCTTATCTAGGAAGTCGTGGACGAAGGAGGTCGATCTCCAAACCACGTTAAAATATTATGTTTACTTTCTGCATTTTACATTCAGTATTCTAAATTCAGTTTACCTAACCAACTGACCCAGCATATTGCATACCTATTGTATTTATCAAACTGCACTAATTTGGAAACTTGACCTTCCCCTTTTTCACAAAGGTTTCAGTTTTATTAACGAGTCTAAACACCACCATCTTCTGCAACACAAAACTGATTAAAACCTCAGTTGGTGCATACAGCTGAACATCATGCATAGGAGCTAGCTTTGCTACCAACTATGTGATCAGCTCCAACTGAGCAACTCAGTTATAGAGTAGCTCCAACTGACTTTTCCAGTTATCGAGCCAACTGACCTGAGCAGTATAACTCAGTGAAAAGACTTTAGCAAAATAAAAATTGCCACATGTGTATTCCCCCCTCCCCCATACACTAGATTATCGTTATCGGGACCATCATTTTATATTCAGTTTCTGAACCAACTGACTCAGCATACAAAACTGTTTTTCTTAAAAACGCACTAAGTATTTGGGAACTTGACTAATGGTCCCGAAACGAGTTACTGGTGTATGGGGGGGGGGGGAATACACCAGTTAGGATTTAAAAACTTAAACCTGAAGAATCACTTCAACTGAGTAAAAGAGGACTCAGTTGGAATCTCACAGCTGAGTAAGCGACCTCAGCTGGAAGAGTGAGGCTGTGCGGAAAGTGGTGGAAAATTATACTCGTTAAAAACAACTCACGCAAAACAGCTCGGTTGGTCAAGAACCAAAACAGCTCTGTTGAAAAAGTGCAAATGAGGTTTGTATGTCGGTTAGATTGATCAGATAAAAAATGCAGATGCAACTGAATAAAATAAAACACGGACACACAGGATTTAACGTGGTTCGGAGATAACCCTCCTACGTCCACGGGGAGATGTGAATCCTCACACCTCAGTCCAAGTTCTTCTGGACAGAACCACTCAGCTTACGCGGGCTGAGCAACCGTTAAGGATAAGTTTGCGGGTACTTATCGACCTTACAGTTTAGATTCCGGGCACTAAACAGCCTATGTCAAGTTTGCGGGTACTTGACGACCTGACTACTCAATTACAGGAAGAGTAAGGTCCTAGCACACTTTTTAGGGTGTGAGATAGGGTGGGATTTCCAACTACAGCTCGATCACGAATGAGAGCTGGATCTAAGGCTTGAATAAATAAAACTCAAACTAAGATCAAAGACAGATTTTCACTCTATGAACCCTCAGCTACTAATGTTCTATCACTCTTGAACTCTCAGCTGCTAATGTTCTTAGAATAGGAGTTTAGCAGATTTTTCTTTCGCTTGGTTCTCTTGTGATTGCACTTTTCTCTCTTGCTTCAGTCTGTCTCTTCTATATATATCTCTCGAATGAGAGAATGCCTCTATTTATAGGCGGAGAGAATCAACTAGCCATTGGAGGAGCAGTTGATCTCTGATCGGTTGATAGCGATGGCTTGTCTCTCATCTCTGCAGACTTTCCCGATATGGCATCTGTGCTCTTCTGCTTTCCATCTGAGACAGCCTTGTGTTGGGCCAGATGGGGTAATGACTGAACGATCAAACCCTCATGTGACTTCCTTTTGAAATTCAAATCTTAACCTTTCTGATAGTCAACCTCGGTTCGTTGGTTAAAAGTCTTAATCTTCATCTGAGTGGTCTTCAGCTGATGTTCTGAACTGTTGGACTCTTAGCTGATTTTGAACTTCAAGCAGTTGATCTTCTTGTTCGAGTTCTACAACTGAGGTTCTGAAACTGAACACTCAGTTGTCTTCCTTGTATATACTCAGTTAGGTTTGAACCCTCAGATGACTTTCCTTTTCATCTGATGTTCTCATCCTTTCTACTGTTTCTCATCTGATGAATGCTCAGTTGGTTTCCTTCACAACTGATGTTCTGAAGACTCCCCTTGTTTGCATCTGAACATATGAACTCTCAGTTGTCTTTCTTCACAACTGATGTTCTGTCTGAGTGACGCCTTGTTGCCATCTTCAGCTGGAGACCTGTAAAGATAAAATCCTAACTTTGCTCAAACAGCGATCCTAAATTCTAACATTAGGTTCTGGCAACATCTACTCGGTTGGGGTCAGTCGGTTTTGGAATTCATCAAAACTTATACTAATAAATTTCCCAACAATTTCCCCCTTTTTGAAGATGCCAAAACCACTTACAACTTTAAACCACTATTGATCTAATCCTCTCTGACTGATCTAAGATCTCAGCTGAAATTCTAGACAGTCTATAAGATAAAACATCAAAGGGTTAGCACAGTTATAACATGGTATTTAAAAGACTTTGTGATTCAGAGCTTGGACAATGAGGGATTGTTCATCAAGGTGAATCTTATAACTGAATAGTTTTCATTACAACTGATTGTTACAAAAGATAGGCTCAAAACCGAAAATTACAACAGTTGCTAGAAAACTAACTGAGCTAGTATTGTAGCCCATACTTGCCAAAAATCCTTACAAAAATTTCCCTCTTAGCAGGTGACTCCTTGGAAATGTCCACTCCATGCTCCTTGCAGACCTGCCTCGCCTCAGATGCAATCTTCGTGCGGTTCGGGTTGCTGGAATCCGGGAGAAGAGGTGGCCGATAAGTAACCCTCTTGGGAACTGGAACAGTGTTCAAGTCCAGGTTGGCGTCAATCATGGCCCTCCTGAATTGACTGAACATGCTCGGGTCACCTGAGTGCAACTCAGTCAGCGCCTCCTTGAACGCTCTCCTTGGGTCGTCAGTTGCGTAAACCTTCCTGTAATAGAAGTCGTTCACGAACTCCTGCTTGAACAGCTCCCACTCCTCATTCCACTCGGTCGGCATCCACTTGTCGGTATGCCTAAACCGACTCTCAACCTTGGACTTTAGAGGCAACCTTTGTTGCTTCAACCGAGCTTCCGCCTTTGATTGGATTTTATTGATGCGGCGTCGGCTTCGGGAGGCAACGTTGCGGTCCAGGTTCTGAGAAACCTTCTTCAGCTCAACCTCGAACTGGTTCACCCTCCTCGCCTGGCTGGCGGCAAACTTTCTGATCCAGCTCGGGTTCATGTAGTCCTTCTCCTCTACATCCATAGCCTTAGCCGCTGCAATGCACTCTTCGGTTGTTATCCCGTCGAGTTCAGAATCCAGCTCGGCTGCGATCTCGGCTATGGAGCTGTAAGAAACTCCAATCTTCTTTGCCTGCTCCAAGTCCTTAGACATTTCGGCTCCACCGATTTCGGTTGACTTGGCAGCAGCAGACTTCCTTCTCCTCAGCTGAGATTTGGATGGTTGAGCAGCTGGCACTCCTTCTTCTTGGGTCTCTTCTTCTTCATGTGCTTCACCCTCCGTCTCATTCTCTTCCCCCTTTTTGGCATCAGCAACAAGGCTTGCTACTGAACCATCCAGAGAGTTGAGTTTGGCCTCGGTGGATTGAACACGGTTGAAGAGTTCATCGACCGCACACTCCAGCTCGATCTTCTTTGCCAGTTCGGAGTCCTGGCGCTCTTGTTTTGCCTTCTTCAAGACAGAGAGGTTGTCGTTGACCTCTGTCTGAAAGGCAACGAACTCAGCCCAACGCGACTCGAACCGGGACTCCCATTCAGCATCCTGCGTCTGTTGGGACTTGGCCAGATTTGAGTCAGCCAAGGACTTGAAGACATTCACTTCCGACTTCAAGCCCAACAGAGTGGATTTTAGCTCCGACACGTCCTGACTGGTGGAGGAGGAGAGATCATTCAACTTCATCTTCAGCTCGGCATTCTCCTCCACCAGTTGTTGGTACTTCACTTCTTGAGCCGCCAACTCCCTCAGCTGGTCATCTTGTTGGTGCTGGAGGTTGGCGAGCAGCTCGGTCCTCAACTGGTCGACCCTCTCAGCCACTAGCTCGCAGATTTGTTCTGTTGAAGGAGCGAGCTGGGCGGCTGGAAGGGCTTGAGCAGACTGAGCGAGAGGCTCAGTTGTGACCATGGCTGGACGGTTTACCAGGTACAGCTTCAGGTTTTCCTCCTCTTCCTTTGCGGCGGCGGCTGCTGCATCGACATCTTCAAGGAAGTCAGCTGATTTCACCAACATGCTGTCAAGGAAGTCGACACACTCCTTTCCAGCTGCCTCCCTTGTGTCCTTCCCTTCAGCCAGACTCTAGTCCATCCGTCTAGTGAGCAGCGCGATCCGGTTGTTGTATGCCACCTCCAAGTTGGAATAGCTGAAGTAGGCTCGGATGCGGGACTCATCAGACTTCAGCCTGTCCCAGCTCAGTACCCTGATCGTGTCCTCCTTGACATACCACTGGCTAAAGATCAGGTGGAACTGGTACAGTAGCTCGGTTCCCAGTGTGGCGAAGATGGGCATGTCGCGAGCCGCAGGGAACAGACCCAACAGCTTTTGAAAGCAGTAGGCCACCCTGCCTTCGTGCTCGTCAGCAACAGTCTGCAGGTCCTCCGCTTCGTTGATCGGGGAGGGGGTGAGATTGTATGGTTCGGGTTCAAGAGGTTCATCGATGTTGGCCAAAGATTCGGTCACAACATCGGCATCGAGCTGAGAGCTCGGAATTTGGGATTCAGTTGGGGAAGAGGGTGGAATGATTTCCTCAACATCGGCCGAAGGAGCGGTCACGATGTTGGCATCGAGCTGAGAGCTCAGAATTTCTGGCTCGATTTGGGTAGAGAAAGCAAGAGGCTCTGGGGGCGGTACAGCATTCACTCCAGCTGTGGGGGAGGTGGTAACATCTTCGAGGTCCTCAGATGAGGAGGATGCAACCGACGTCTCCATGCCCTCAGCCTCATCAGCTCCGGGGCCTCGAGGGACAATCTCGAACGATGCGGCCTCAGCTGAGCAGCTAAATTCGGAGCGTTCCTCAGCAGGTGTGGACTCGACCTGCGCTCCCTCCTCGTCTGGAGCTTGTTCCTCAGCTGGCTCCTCAGCTGGAACCTCAACTGGCTCATCAGCTGACTCGTCAGCTGGAACATTAGTTGGCTCATCAGCTGGCACCTCAGCTGCCTTCTTGATCGCCTTCTTGAACCTTACCCTTAATTTTTTCTGGGCAGGTTCGTCAGTCGACTCCTTCTCAGCGTCAGCTCGGCGACGTGAGGCTTTGGATTTTGTGGGGCGAGCAGCAGCTTGTTCCCCCTCAGCTGTTGACTCAGCTGGCTTTCCTGACTCCCTTTTGTCCTTAGGAGTGTAGACACTCCTCAGCACCTCCTGTGCTTTCTTGGCCGTCGGGAACAACAACAGCTTCTTCAGTGGCGTCTCCTCGCAGTCAGTCCAGACCATGTTGCGGTCCTTTGTTGCGAGGAGAATGAGGGCGGAGATTTTGCAGCCGAAATTGAGCGTGCCCTTCACACTCAGCAGCTTCTCTCCAGACTCGGTTGTAGTCTCAGAGATCTTCGACTTTTCCACCATCAACTGGTTCAGAAAATATTGGAACCAGTTGATTTGGTGTTGGTGCTCCAGGGCCACCAGCTGCTTCAGCTTGGGTCGGCTGATGTCGCCGAACGCGCCACTGTATCCGAACACGACCTTCGGCACGGCGTCGAACAGCAGGCGGTGTTCCGGCTTCAGCTTAGTCCTTTGCATGTTGCTCCTCAACCGCTCTGGCTCGATCAGAGCATCCTGAAGAAATTCATCAGCTTGTTCGTCGGTAATATTCTCTAGGAACTCGGTGGCGGTGTGGTTGATTGGTATGATGTACCGGAGGACATCGGACACGTCGATGGAGAAGGAGACACGACGTATTGTCCTTGCCGGAACATCTCTTTGTCGGCACGACACCACCGTGGAAACTCCCTCTGAAATGTCAAGGGGGCGAACGAGATTGACGTAGAATTCTCCGACTTGGCGCCTGAGCAAGTGGGAGGGGCAGAGCTTGGCCCATTCCAGAATTCCGTTCTCACGGAGAGTGTTGGCGAGAGGGGCTAGGACCGGCGACTCTAGATCCTCGTTAGAGAGGATCTGCTCGAAGTGAATTTTCGATACTAACATATCGAATGACTCTTCATACGTGGTAGGCACGAGGGAAGGTCTGGATGATGCCATTCTCTTGCTTTTGGGTGCCATTAAATCACTGCAAAGGTAATATATATAGGAAAGGAAAGAAATCTATTTGCAGAAACGGGTTAGGCAGAAAAACTGGAAGACGATGAATAGTTATAATTGATAAGCACGAATGAGGAAAGTAGGAGATATCTTCCTGATTTTTCGCCTTATATAGGTCTTTGACTCGGATGAGATCAACGGCTGGGGTTAAATGGCGCGAATCCATCAACGACTGGGATTTCGCGACTGTTGACTATCTTTGACTTGACGTTTTGATCCGAGTTCCAACCAGCGCGTGAGAAGGTGTACAGTTTCATGTCAGCCCAGTCGCACTATAAAGTAGGCTATAGATGCTCAGCCGTACTTTACATTTAATGCGACATGATGGCTATTTTAATGTAACTGACTAGCTCAGGAATGTTTGAATTTATTTCAAACATTCTCATTTAAGAACATAACACCTTCAGTCATAAATGATACCTGCCAGCTGATGTCTGAATCAGCTGTGTTCATTAGTCGAGTTCCTCAGTTGCCGCATATCATCAGCTGACTCGAGTTCGTCTGTTCAGCTGACGTTTGATGTCGTCAGTTGGTAATTCGCATCTGAGATTCCCCCTTTATCTGAGCTTCCCTTTACATCTGAGCTTCCCCCTCACATAGATATCCGATTCTTCAGCTCGGATGGATCCTTATCAGCTCGGATGACTCTTCATCTCGGATGACTCTTCTGCTCGGATGAGTTTTTAGCTTGGATCCAAGAGTCCTAGAAGATCACATAGGATCTTGAACCGGGCTTCAAGAAGAGGTTTGGTGAATATGTCAGCTCTCTGAATCTCAGTTGGGATCTTCTCCATGGACACATCCTTCTTCTCAATATGATCTCGGATGAAATGATGACGAATATCGATATGCTTAGTCCGAGAGTGGTGAACAGGGTTCAGAGAGATAGCTATAGCACTCGAGCTATCACAATGAATGGGAACCTGTCCAGTTGAGACTTCATAATCTCTCAGTTGTTGTTTTAGCCACAATACTTGCATGCAACAGCTTCCGGCAGCCATATACTCTGACTCGGTTGTCGAAGTAGCAACACACGCTTGTTTCTTGGAGAACCATGAAACCAGCTTGCTTCCCATGAACTGACAGTGTCCAAAAGTAGACTTTCTTCCAACCGATCTCCTGCTAGGTCGGCATCTGAGTATCCAGTCAGCTGGATATTGTCATCAGTTGGGTACCACAATCCAACATTGACAGTTCCCTTCAGATACTTAGTGATGTTCTTTGCTGCCAACATGTGTGCTTCTCTTGGTTGGACTTGAAAACGAGCACACACTCCAACTGCGTATGAAATGTCTGGTCGGCTGGCAGTTAGATAGAGCAGCGAACCGATGATCCCTCTATACTGGCTGGCATCAACGAGCTTTCCCTCAGCTCCTGGTTCGATCTTCCAGTTCGTATTCATAGGGATCTTAGTTGTCTTACTTGTCTGCAATCCGAACTTGATGATGAGTTCCTTTGTATACTTGGACTGGTTGATGAAAATCCCTTCAGGTAACTGCTTCACTTGTAATCCAAGGAAATAATTCATCTCGCCCATCATTGACATCTCGAACTTCTCCTTCATAAGATCGGAGAATTTCTTGCACAGCTCATCCGACTTGGAGCCGAAAATGATGTCATCGACATAAATTTGCACAACAAGTATATCTTCTCCAATTTTGATGGTGAACAGAGTTTTATCAACTGAACCTCGTTTGAACCCCGAGTTCAGAAGAAATCCACAAAGAGTGTCATACCATGCCCTTGGCGCTTGCTTTAGACCATAGATAGCTTTCTTCAGCTTGTACACTCTTCCATCTCCAGTCTCAAAACCAGGAGGTTGTTCAACATATACATCTTCTTTGATATCTCTATTGAGGAATGCACACTTCACATCCATCTGATATACTTTGAACTTGTGATGTGTGGCATAAGCTAGAAAGATCCGGATGGCTTCCAGCCTTGCAACTGGTGCAAAGGAATCTTCAAAGTCAATTCCTTCTTGTTGGCAGTATCCTTGAGCTACCAACCTTGCTTTATTCCTCACAATGAATCCAATGGCGTCTCTCTTGTTTTTGAAAATCCACTTCAATCCAATCACCTTGACACCATTTGGTCTTTCTACCAGCTCCTATGCACAGTTGCGTAGAAACTCATTCAATTCTTCTTGCATGGCTGTTGTCCAGTGGACACAGTTGAGAGCTTCCCCAACATTCTTCGGTTCTGGAACATCAGCTACAAAGCATGAAATCATGGCAACATCTCCAGCTTGCTCGAACTCCTCTAGAACTGCCAATTCCTCAGCATATTGGGCATAAGATTTGGAATCTTCCTCGGTTGATTCTAGATTTGCAACCCTGCTCCGTGTGCGCACACCCTCGGTTGGATCTCCGATGATGTCGTCGGTGGAATGAACTTCATACCATCTTC
This sequence comes from Schizonepeta tenuifolia, assembly GCA_029490685.1. Classification (NCBI taxonomy): domain Eukaryota; kingdom Viridiplantae; phylum Streptophyta; class Magnoliopsida; order Lamiales; family Lamiaceae; genus Schizonepeta; species Schizonepeta tenuifolia. The sequence continues at coordinate 38,701,313 of CM055956.1, forward strand.
GGTTGCGTCTTCCTTCTTCTTCCAACTGTGGCTGTTCAAAATTCTGAGTTGGAGTCTTCAGAGCTGGTGATTTATCAGCTATTGAGTCTGGATCCTCAACATTTACAATAGTTCGAGCTGAGGTTCTTCTTCAGATGTTGATGCAGTTGGAGGGGCATCAGCTGAAGTTCCCCCTTGGGACGAGCTGAGGTCTTCGCATTCATCTTCAGAGGAGTATGGATCCTCATCCTCAGTTGCCCATATTAGAGGTTCAGCTCGGTTCTTTTCCCGAAGTGCTTGCGATCTGGTGAGAACTGGTAGAACAGCTGGATCCGCGTGTTGTTCCTTTACCTGTTCCCTGCACTCAAAGGTAGATTCATCAAAACTAACATGAGGTGTTATTTCCACAACACGAGAGCTGTTGTTGAAAACTCTATATGCCTTGATCCGAGCCGCATATCCAAGAAATATGCCCTTCGAAGCTTTGGCATCAAAAGTTTTCAACTGAGTCTTTCCATTGTTGTGAATATAACACTTCGATCCAAAAACACGAAAATAAGAAATATCTGGCTTTCTGCGTCTCCACAGCTCGTAGGGTGTCTTTCCCAACCGCTTGGTGAGAAGAGATCGATTCTGAGTGTAGCATGCTGTGTTGATCGCTTCAGCCAAAAATCTCTTTGGCAGTGCTGAGCTTGCTAACATGGATGTGGCTGCATCCTTCAGAGTTCTATTTCTTTGCTCAGCTATGCCATTCTGTTGTGGAGTACGAGCGGCTGATGTCTGATGGGTTATGCCATTCTTTTCGCAATACTCAATAATGGTTTCATTTAGAAACTCCGTTCCACGATCTGATCGGATAGATATGATCTTCATCTCTTGTCGGTTCGATATCCGATCCATCAGCTTGGGCAGCTCATCTCGGGTATCACTCTTGTGGCGCATGAAGATGGTCCACGTATATCTTGAGTAGTCATCAGTTACAACCAAAGTATATTCGTTTCCATTAATGCTTTTTGGTGTAACTGGCCCGAAGAGATCCATATGGATCAGCTGCAACACCCGGTCGGTTGAGGGAGTTGACTTCAACCGGAAGGAGGTTCTAGCGAGCTTTCCCAGCTGGCATGCACTGCAGATGTGTGTTGTTGAAAACACTCGGTTAGGTATGCCGCTTGCATGTTCTTGTCTGGTGAGTCGGTTCATCGTCTTGAAGTTCAGATGGTTGAGCCTTTTGTGCCACGGCCAGCTCACATCCGAACTGCTCTTTGATAACAGGCAAGTGTCAGGGAGGCTGTTGTTCCAGTCAGCGTAGTATACATTCCCTGTTGGAGATCGATTTCCCAACAATATCACCTGCTTTGATCCGACATCTTTAACTCTGCAACCCTGTGCATCAAACTTGACAGAGAAACCATTATCACAGAATTGGCTGATGGAGAGCAGGTTATGCTTCAATCCATCATCATAAGAGACATTAGAAATTGAATGATTGGTTTCAAGGGTACCGTAACCTCTGGTATAACCTTTTGAGTTATCACCAAAAGTAACTGATGGACCTTTATTTTCCACGAAACTTCCAAGCAAATCCTTTAGATTCGTCATGTGTTTCGAGCATCCACTATCCATCATCCACATTGTTGTAGACGCCTTCTTCTTCCTCAGCTGTTTCTCCTGTACCTGCAAAGAGAAACTCGCTTAGGTCCCCAATTTCAGTTGGGTCCTGGAGGGTTAGAACCAGTTCCCGCTGGAACTGTGCGTCGCTTTTCCCTGTAAACTCGGATGGATTTATCATTCCAAATTACTTTTCCTTCATCATCAACTATAACAACACCTCGGTTATCTTTAGGCTTGTTGTTAATAGTGATGTTCTGTTTCTTGGGAGGAGTTGGATTTCTCCTATGTTGAGCTTTAGGAGGTGAGGCTTTCCCCCTGTTTTGATGGCGATTCTTATCCTGTTGAGTTTGTCTGTGAGGTCGGACGCCATTCTGGAATCTTCGTGGCTGATTCTGATTCCAACTTCCTGTGGCTTGTCTGTAGCTGTTCACGCCCTGCTGATGATTCATATTATGGCATGAATATCTCCAGTTGTCCGACCTGTTCCTTAACTGTTGACTTGGTTGGAACCTTTGGTCGAGCTGATGTTGGAACCGCTGCTGATTCAGATGATTGAACCCTTGCTTGTTCTGAGGTCGGTTCCATTCCTTTTGATTTTGACTCCGAGGATGATATAGAGGTCGGTTCGGATTCTGAGTTTGGTTCCGGTTATGCCTTCGACGCCTCTGATTCCTCTTCTGACTTTTGGAACATTCCCCCTCGGTTGATGTCCCAACCGATGGAACATTCTGTCCTACATCAGCTACTCTTTTTCCATTCTCAGTTGAGATTCTGTTGGTCGGTTGAACTTGCTGAGAGGAGGAGGTTGAGTTAGCTTCTGGAGACTCAGCTGTGTTAGGCTCGACAGCTGTGACTTCTACTGCTTTGATGAAGGTAGCTGGTGGAATACCAGTATCCTTGACAATATCATAACCGAGTCCTGACATATCATCCATCTGTCTGCTATAACTTAAAAGGTTTTCGATGATCTTGGATGACTGATACAGCTTGATTAGATTGTCCTTTTCAGTTTGCAACTCCTTGACGAGTACAGCTATCTGCTCGGTTTGTTCATCTGACTTCTTTATCAGCTGTTCGATCTGAGCATTTTGATTTTTCAACTGATCTTGTTGTTCTTTGTTTTGCTTTGTCAACTCCTCATCAGCTGGAGCCTTAGCCTCGATCAGTTGACTCTTGAGATTCTCAATCTCCTGAGTTTGGCTCGTGATCAGATCCTCCTTTTCGGTTAAGGAATCTTCAAGCTTGGCGAACTGAGCTTGAAGACTCTTAAACTCAACCGACTGCTGATGCAGTTCCTCACTGAGTTCTTGAAAATCATTCTAGGAGGGTTCCAACTCATCGCTCAGAGATTCCTGCATGTTAGAAGTATTGAAACAATTTAAGCGAGCAGGATTAGATTGTACCTCAATATCATCTTGGTCGATTCCAAGTGCCATGAGGCATTGATCTGGACTGATGACTTTGTTGGTAGAGGTCAGTTCATCCTCATCTTCAGTGTCTGTGAAGATGTCCATATCGTCAGCTGCCTCTTCAGCTACCATGGCCTTGTTCTTTGCAGTTTGCTTGGCCCTCAGTGCTTCTCTTTCCTTCTTTGAGAGGTCTGGGCAGTCAGCTTTGAAGTGTCCTTCCTTGCCGCATTCGAAGCATCCATTGGTGACTGGCTTCGAACTGTCTCGAGTTCGGTTTGATTTATAGAAACGTTTATATTTGCCGAACCGAGTGTTCATGTCGGCTAGTTTCTTTGACAGCGCTGCAATGTTCTGTTGCAGTTCCTCTCTGCTCGGCTCCTTTGCAGTCGTGTCAGCCGATCTGGTTGGCTTTGACGATCTCGACTTTGAGTAGTCAGCTCGGAGAGCAACTGACTTTGATGCCGAGCCAACATCCTCAATTCTATTTATCTGACTTGAGGGCTGCGATCTCCTTCTGTTGACCTTATACTCATTTCCTTTCAAGATTGAGAACAATCTTTCAGTTCCCATTTCACCAAGGTCAGCTCGGCTCTCGTGGATATTTGTGAAAGTATCCCACTCGGCCGGGAAGAGATTAATGTGTCAGCCCAGTCGCACTATAAAGTAAGGCTATAGGTGTTCAGCCAGACTTTACATTAAATGCGACCTGATGGCTTATTTAATTTAGCTGACAATCTCAGGAATGTTTGAATTTATTTCAAACATTCTCATTTAAGAACATAACACCTTCAGTCATAAATGTTACCTGCTAGCTGATGTCGAGATCAGCTGTATACCTCAGTTGAGTTCCTCAGTTGCCGCATACCATCAGCTGACTCGAGTTCGTCTGTTCAGCTGACGTCTGATCCATTGTTGCAGCATACCATCAGCTGACTCGAGTTCGTCTATTCAGCTGATGTCTGATGTCTTCAGTTTGCAATCCGTATCTGGCATTCCCCCTTCATCTGAGCTTCCCCCTCAGATAGATGTCTGTCTCTTTACCTCAGCTGGTTCCTTATCAGGTGGATCTAACAATCCAAGTAAATCACATAGCATTTTGAACCGCGCTTCAGCTAGAGGTTTAGTGAAGATATCAGCCCTCTGAATCTCAGTTGGGATCTTCTCCATGGACACATCCTTTTTCTCAATATGATCTCGGATGAAATGATGATGGATGTCGATATGCTTTGTCCGAGAATGGTGAACATGATTCAGAGAGATAGCTATGGCACTTGAGCTATCACAATGAATGGGAACCTGTCCAGTTGCAACTTCATAATCTCTCAGTTGTTGCTTCAGCCACAACACTTGCATGCAACAGCTTCCAGCAGCCATATATTCTGATTCGGTTGTAGAAGTAGCAACACATGCTTGTTTCATGGAGAACCATGAAACCAGCTTGCTTCCCATGAACTGACAGTGTCCAGAAGTAGACTTCCTGTCCAACCGATCTCCAGCTAGGTCCGCATCTGAGTATCCGGTCAGTTGGATATTGTCGTCAGTTGGATACCACAATCCAACATTAACAGTTCCCTTCAGATACTTGATGATGTTCTTTGCTGCCAACATGTGTGCTTCTCTTGGTTGAACTTTGAATCGAGCACACACTCCAACTGCGTATGATATGTCTGGCCGGCTTGCAGTTAGGTATAGCAAAGAACCGATGATCCCTCTATACTTGCTGGCATCCACGAGCTTTCCTTCAGATCCAGGTTCAATCTTCCAGTTAGTATTCATTGGGATCCTTGTTGTCTTACTTGTCTGCAATCCGAACTTGGTGATGAGCTCCTTTGTATACTTAGACTGATTGATGAAAATCCCTTCTGGTGACTGCTTCACTTGTAACCCAAGGAAATAATTCATCTCGCCCATCATTAACATCTCGAACTTCTCCTTCATGAGATCTGAAAACTTTTTGCACAGCTCCTCTGACTTGGAACCGAATATGATGTCATCCACGTAGATTTGCACTACAAGTATATCATCTCTAACTTTGATGGTGAACAAGGTTTTGTCAAGTGATCCTCGTTTGAATCCCGAGTTCAGAAGAAAACCACAAAGAGTGTCATACCAGGCCCTTGGCGCTTGCTTTAGTCCATAGATAACTTTCTTCAACTTGTACACTCTTCCATCTCCAGTCTCAAAACCAGGAGGCTGTTCAACATACACATCTTCCTTGATATCTCCGTTGAGGAATGCACACTTCACATCCATCTGATACACTTTGAACTTGTGATGTGCGGCATAAGCTAAAAAGATTCGGATGGCTTCCAGCCTTGCAACTGACGCGAAAGAGTCTTCAAACTCGATTCCTTCTTGTTGGCAGTATCCTTGAGCTACCACCCTTGCTTTATTCCTCACAATGAATCCAATGGCGTCTCTCTTGTTTTTGAAAATCCACTTCAATCCAATCACCTTGACACCATTTGGTCTTTCTACCAACTCCCATACACAGTTGCGTAGAAACTCATTCAGTTCTTCTTGCATGGCTGTTGTCCAGTGGACACAGTTGAGAGCTTCCCCAACATTCTTTGGTTCTGGTACATCAGCTACAAAGCAAGAAATCATGGCAACATCTCCAGCTTGCTCGAATTCCTCTAGAACTGCCAACTCCTCAGCATATTGGGCATAAGTGTTGGAATTTTCTTCGGTTGATTCTGGATTTGCAACTCGGCTCCTTGTACGCACACCCTCGGTTGGATCGCCGATGATGTTGTCAGTGGAATGAACTTCATACCATCTTCAGTTGCGTCTTCCTTCTTCTTCCAACTGTGGCTGTTCCGTAATCTGAGTTGGAGTCTTCAGAGCTGGTGAATGGTCAACTGTTGAGTCTGGATCCTCAACATTGACATTAGTTTGAACCGGACTCGGTTGGGCTTCGAATGCTGATGCAGATGGAGGAGCATCAGCATATTGGGCATAAGTGTTGGAATTTTCTTCGGTTGATTCTGGATTTGCAACTCGGCTCCTTGTACGCAAACCCTCGGTTGGATCGCCGATGATGTTGTCAGTGGAATGAACTTCATACCATCTTCAGTTGCGTCTTCCTTCTTCTTCCAACTGTGGTTGTTCCGTAATCTGAGTTGGAGTCTTCAGAGCTGGTGAATGGTTAACTGTTGAGTCTGGATCCTCAACATTGACATTAGTTTGAACCGGACTCGGTTGGGCTTCGAATGCTGATGCAGATGGAGGAGCATCAGCTGAAGTTCCCCCTTGGGATGAGCTGGGGTCTTCGCATTCATCTTCAGAGGAGTATGGATCCTCTTCCTCAGTTGCCCAAACCAGTGGTTCAGCTAGGTTCTTTTCCCTTAGAGCTTGCGATCTGGTGAGAACAGGTGGAGCTTGTATATCTGCCTGTTGTTCTTTGACCTGTTCCCTATACTCAAAAGTAGATTCATCAAAACTAACATGAGGTGTTATTTCCACAACACGAGAGCTGTTGTTGAAAACTCTATATGCCTTGATCCGAGCAGCATATCCAAGAAATATGCCCTTCGAAGCTTTGGCATCAAAAGTTTTCAACTGAGTCTTCCCATTGTTGTGAATATAACACTTAGAACCAAAAACGCGAAAATAAGAAATATCTGGCTTTCTGCGTCTCCATAGCTCATATGGTGTCTTTCCCAACCGCTTGGTTAGAAGAGACCGGTTCTGAGTGTAGCAAGCAGTGTTGACCGCTTCAGCCCAAAATCTCTTTGGCAGAGCTGAGCTGGCTAACATGGATGTGGCTGCATCCTTAAGCGTTCTGTTCCTTCGCTCAACTACTCCATTCTGTTGCGGAGTACGCGCGGCTGATGTCTGATGGATAATTCCATTCTTCTCGCAATACTCGATGATGGTTTCATTTAGAAACTCCGTTCCACGATCTGATCGGATAGACAATATCTTCATCTATTGTTGGTTCGATATCCGATCCATCAGCTTGGGCAGCTCATCTCGGGTTTCACTCTTGTGGCGCATGAAGATAGTCCACGTATATCTTGAGTAGTCATCAGTTACAACCAGGGTATACTCGTTCCCGTTCATGCTCTTTGGTGTAACTGGCCCGAAGAGATCCATATGGATCAGCTGTAACACTCGGTCTGTTGAGGGAGTTAACTTCAACCGGAAGGAGGATCTAGCGAGCTTTCCCAGCTGGCATGCACTGCAGATGTGTGTTGTTGAAAACACTCGGTTTGGTATGCCTCTTGCATGTTCTTGTCTAGCAAGTCGGTTCATCGTCTTGAAGTTCAGATGGTTGAGCCTTTTGTGCCACAGCCAGCTCATATCAGAACTGCTCTTTGATAACAGGAAGGTGTCAGGGAGACTGCTGTTCCAATCAGCGTAGTAGACATTCCCTGTTGGTTATCGATTTCCCAACAATATCACCTGCTTTGATCCTACATCTTTAACCCTGCAACCCTGTGCGTCAAACTTGACAGAGAAACCATTATCACAGAATTGGTTGATGGAGAGCAAGTTATGCTTCAATCCATCAACATAAGAGACATTAGAAATTGAAACATGATTGTTTTCAAGGGTGCCGTAACCTCTGGTGTAACCTTTTGAGTTATCACCAAAAGTGACTGATGGACCTTCTTTCTCCATGAAACTTCCAAGCAAATCCTTCAGATTCGTCATGTGTTTCGAGCATTCACTATCCATTACCCATATTGTTGCAGACGCTTTCTTCTTCCTCAGATGTTTCTCCTGTACCTGCAAAGAGAAACTCGCTTAGGTCCCCAATTTCAGTTGGGTCTTGGAGGGTTAGAACCAGTTCCCCCTGGAACTGTGCGTCGCTTTTCCCTGTATACTCGGATGGATTTATCATTCCAGATCACTTTTCCTTGATCATCTACTATAACAACACCTCGGTTATCCTTAGGCTTGTTGTTAGTAGTGATGTTCTGTTTCTTGGGAGGAGTTGGATTTCTCCCATGTTGAACTTTAGGAGGTGAGGCTTTCCCCTGTTTTGATGGCGATTTTTATCCTGTTTGATTTGTCTGAATGATCGGACGCCATGTTGGAATCTTTGTGGCTGATTCTGATTCCAACTCCCTGAGGGTTGTCTGTAGCTGTTCATGCCCTGTTGATGATTCATATTATGGCATGAGTATCTCCAGTTGTTCGACATGTTCCTCATTGGTTGACTCGGTTGGAACCTTTGGTCCAACCGATGTTGGAACCACTGTTGATTCAGATGATTGAACCCTAGTCTGTTCTGCGGTCGGTTCCATTCCTTTTGATGTTGACTTTGAGGTTGATGCAGAGGTCGGTTCTGATTCTGAGTTCGGTTGCGGTTATGCCTTCGACGCCTCTGATTCCTCTTCTAACTTTTGGAACATTCCCCCTCGGTTGATGTCCCAACCGATGAAACATTCAGTCCTACATCTACTACTCCTTTTCCCTTCTCAGTTGTAATTCTATTGGTCGGTTGAACTTGTTGAGAGGTGGAGGTTGGATTAACGTCTGGAGACTCAGCTGTGTTTGGCTCGACATCTGTGACTTCTACCGCTTTGATGAAGGTTGCTGGTGGAATTCCAGTATCCTTGATAACATCTTAACCGAGTCCTGACACGTCATCCATCTGTCTACTGTAACTGATAAGGTTCTCGATGATCTTGGATGACTGATACAACTTGATTAGATTGTCGTTCTCAGTTTGCAACTCCTTGAGGAGGACAGTTATCTGCTCGGTTTGTCCATCTGACTTCTTTATCAGCTGCTCGATCTGAGCCTCTTGATTTTTCAACTGATCTTGTTGTTCCTTGATCTGCTTTGTCAACTCTTTATCAGTTGGAGCCTTAGCCTCGTTCAGTTGACTCTTGAGATTCTCAATCTCCTCGGTTTGGCTCTTGATCAAATTGTCCTTTTCGGTTAAGGAATCTTCAAGTTTGGCGAACTGAGCTTGAAGACTCTTAAACTCAACCGATTGGTGATGCAGTTCCTCACTGAGTTCTTGAAAATCACTCCAAGAGGGTTCCAACTCTTCGTCCAGTGATTCCTGCATGTTAGAAATATTTGAAGAATTTAACTTAGCAGGATTAGAGTGTACCTCAGTATCATCCTGGTCGGTTCCAAGAGCCATGAGGCATTGATCTTGACCGGTAGCGTTGTTGGTGGAAGTCAGCTCATCCTCATCTTCAGTGTCAATGAAGATGTCCATGTCGCTAGCTGCTTCTTCTGGAACCATGGCCTTGTTCTTTCCAGCTTGTTTGGCCCTTAACGCATCTCTCTCTTTCTTTGATAGATCTGGGCAGTTAGCCTTGAAATGACCTTCCTTCCCGCATTCAAAGCAACCGTTGGTGACAGGCTTTGAACTGTCTCGAGTTCGGTTTGATTTGTAGAATCGTTTGTATTTCCCGAACTGAGTGTCCATGTCGGCTAGTTTCTTTGACAAGGCTGCAATGTTCTGTTGCAGTTTCTCTCTGCTTGGCTCCTTTGCAGTCGTGTCAGCCGATCTGGTTGGCCTCGATGTTCTCGATTTTGAGTAGTCAGCTCGGAGAGCAACTGACTTTAAGGCTGAACCAACATCGTCAAGTCGACTCGTCTGAACTGAGGACTGAGATCTTTTTCGGTTCACCTTATACTCATTTCCCTTTAAGATTGAGAACAATCTTTCAGTTCCCATTTCACCAAGGTCAGCTCGGCTCTCGTGGATATTGGTAAAAGTATCCCACTCAGCCGGTAGAGGTTGTAACACTTTGAGATTGATTTCTCTTAGTGTGTATTTTCCTCTTCGGATGGACTGGATTCTTCTGAGGATGTCCATAAACCAGAGCTCTAGCTGATCAATTGTTTCATCTGTCTTCAGACAAAAATTGTCGAAGTCTTGGCATGCATGTGAGAATTTGTTCTCCTTCGTCTCATCACTTCCTTCACTCAGCGATGCCAGGATGTCCCACATCTCTTTTGCAGTCTCACACTCCTCTATCCAAGGCAGATAATCTTGTCCAACTGTGGACATTATTGTGCTCTGAGCCCAGATGTCTAACTGGCTCACCTTGGCTTTCTCTGGAGTGTAGTCTTCCGGCTGCTTCTCCACAAACTCCACAACTGTATCCCCATCGTTGGGATTTGTAGGAGTGCGAGCTATTCTTTCTTTGATGATGATCGGTCCGGAAGAAAGAACTTGTTGCATCCTATGATACTTCGACAGTAAGATCTTCTTCATCCGTGTCCTCCAAGATGTATAATTTACAACCGAGAACATTACCACGATCTTATCCTTGACGTCCATCTGCACACAACAACAGAACAAATATGCACTAGCGTGAAAAAAAGATCTGTTCAGTTGACCACTGAAGAAATTTTCTTGAATTCACACCTTGTGAAACAGAGTCAGTAGTCTTTTGAACCACTGCTCTGATACCACTTGATGGTCCCAAAACGAGTTACTGGTGTATGGGGGGGGGGGGGGAATACACCAGTTAGGATTTTAAATTTTAACCCTGAAAAATACTTCAACCGAGTAAAAAGACTCAGTTGGAATCTCACAGTTGAGTAAGCAACCTCAGCTGGAAGAGTGAGGCCGTGCGGAATGTGGTGGAAATTAAACTCTTAAAACAACTCACGCTTTTATGCTCGGTTGGTCAAAAACCAAAACAGTTGATAATGTGCAAATGAGATTTGTATGCTGGTTAGTCAGTCAGATAAGAATGCAAGAATTAACTGAATAAAGAAAAATACTGGCACACAGAGATTTAACGTGGTTCGGAGATAACCCTCCTACGTCCACGGGGAGTTGTGAGTCCACACAACTCTGTCCAAGTTCTTCTGGACAAACCACTCAGCTTACGCGGGCTGAGCAACCGTTAAGGATAAGTTTGCGGGTACTTATCAACCTTACAGTTTAGTTTACGGGTACTAAACGACCTAACTACACAGTTGCAGGAAGAGTAGGATCCTAAACCTTTTTAGGTGAAAGAAAAATGTGTTTCTAAATAGAAGCTCGAACGGGATGTGAGCTATGATCTAACTCTCTATAAACTCTCACTAAGTGATATTCTCAAGGTTCGATCTAAAGACACAAAACTAACTAACTCTAGAACTCTCAACAAGTGATGTTCTAAGAGATTAACTTCAGTTTAGCTCGTGAAGAATATTGCTCTTTCTTTTGCTCTCTGGTTTCTTCTCACGTGTGTGTCTTGTATATTCTTCGAATGAATGAAGGCCTCTATTTATAGACGGAGAGTATCAACTAGCCGTTGGAGAAGCTGTTGATCTTTGATCTTTGAAAGCGATGGCTTGTCTCTGATCTCTGCAGACTTTCCCGATATGGCATCTGTGCTCTTCTGCTTTCCATCTGAGATAGCCTTGTGTTGGGCCAAATGGGGTAATGACTGAACGGTCAAACCCTCACGTGACAACCTTTTTGAAATTTAAATCTTAACAACAGACTTCTAACAAGGAGTGGTCGGTTAAGACTTTCGATCTTCAGCTAGCTTGTTCTTCAGCCGACATTCTATCTGGCAACTAACAGTTGAACTCTCAGCTGACTTCGTCTTCAAGCTGTTGATCTTCTTGGTTGAGTTCTACAACTGATGTTCTGAAACTGAACACTCAGTTGTCTTCCTTGTATCTGGTCAGTTGGATTCGAACGCTCAGATGGCTTTCTTTCATCTGATGTTCTCTTCCGCTTTACTGCTTTTCATCTGATGAACGCTCAGTTGTTTTCCTTTACAACTGATGTTCTGAAAACTTCCCCCTCTTTGCATCTGATCAAATGAGCTCTCAGTTGTATTTCTTGACAACTGATGTTCTTTCTGACTGATGCCTTGTTGCCATCTTCAGTTGGAGACCTGTAAAGATAAAATCTTAACTTTGCTCAAATAGCGAGCCTAACTTCCAACATTAGGTTCTGGCAACATCTACTTGATTGGGGTCAGTCGGTTTTGGAATTCATCAAAACTCTTACTAATAAATTTCCCAACAATGTACATTTGGTGAATCACTGTAGTTTAAGTCTGTAATCTTTAACTTAGATGCTTTCGAGTACTTTCTGTCGAGTAATCCTTCGTGATTAACTCCTCCTTTTTAATAGCAAAGTCTTGTTCATTGAATGTATGATGTCTTTTATGTATGTTTAATTAGTCAGTCCCCTTCTTCCCCGCTTCTTTAATCCAATCCCAGTCGCACCCTAGCTTCTGCCGTCCCTCGGGATTTAGGGCTATGACAGAGTGGTATCAGAGCTCTGGTTCCTGCTCTGGTCATGAGTCATTTCCCTAGTATGAGTCATTCCTTCTAGTAATGCCACAGGGTGGTATTTGTATACAAGTCTTCCTTCGAGTAGTAATATAGAGTATTTGTTCGTACTCTATGTCGAGTCTTCTTTCGAGTCATAGGATACAGTATTTGTATATACTCTAGATCAGAGTCTTCTTTCAAGTAAAAGATAAGAGTTAGGCTATGACACTAAGATTGAGAATGTAGATGTCAACTCAACCTCCCGCTACGTCGACTCAACGAGGAAAAGGAAAGAATTTTAATGATGTGATTTCTTTTAAATAAGAAATTTATGAATAAGTATTCAATGAGTAGAAAGAGAGAATGGTGCCAAAAATACTTTTCAATGATAAACGGAAGTATAATTTGTATACTTTATGTGATTATGTGATAATCCAAGTACTATCTTACGTGAAATTATTTGCGCGATAATTGCTTCCTTATGAAAAATATTTGGACACAAGAATATAGTTGGATTTTAGGGATTTTTCCCGGTTCAATGAGAACATAGACTTGAAACCTAAGGTCTTTTCGGTTCTTCGAGAACTTAGACGTTTTAAAAAACGTTATTTTTGAAATGATTTCGAAAGGAGATCCCCAATACAAGAAGAACTTCTACTGATGAATGTCACGTGCGTTAAGTGACATGAATAAAGATTCGGCAAAGTCGAACTTTGTTTTAAAAATCCAAACAAGAATTTCCTGCGAGGAAAATGAAATAAAAATGATACGGTAAATCTTGTTAGTAAACGGAGGAAACGATTAGACGTTTGAGAAGCATCGGCTTCGAGTTAAGAAATATATGAACGAGACGACGAAGATAGAATAAAGGGAATCAAAGCCAAATGAAATAAGTGAACGTTGCTTACGTGTGAGTAACGTAAATGACGTCATTCTGTTTTCTTTTTGTCTCGTGTTTCAGTAGGGTTCGCCTTGATCGAACTCTACGAAGAAAATCGTATAGATTATTAGGAGTCAAGCACGAAGCCTGATTAAATTTTCCATCGATCGCCCGATTCTAGCGACGACAACTGGAACTTAGTTTCCAGAAAGTTATTCTTTAAGTTATATTCCATTTTCTTTTGGAATTTATTCCATATTTCGTCTTTGAACGAAGACTACGACTAGTACGAGTATCAAGAGTCGTAAACGATAAAATTCTTTTGTAAATGGATGTTACTTTTGAATAAGTAACATGAACAAAGTAGACGTACTTTGTTTTAATAAGTAAGAATCGATAAGAAATGTTGTTGAGAAAATAATAAAGAATTAAAGTAAGTAAGAATGTAGTAAGATAAGGAATGGAAATAAAATCTTGAATTTTTAATTATATATATATATATATATATATATATATATATATATTGTTTGAGTGCAATTTCTTGAATTGCTAGAAGTCATGATAAGTGGTTGTTTTAAGTGATGATATTACAATTGAATAAGGAATGTTCATTTTGTAATTTAAGTATTTCGTTGAGATAAGTTATTTCCCTACCTGTTACTGATCCGTGTTTCCTTAAAACTTTTGTAAGATGGCTAGGACTCGCGTTACTGCTCGGAAGAGCCAGCCCTTGGCCACGTGCGAGCGTACCATAATAGATATGATACAGGATGAGTATTATGATTTCGAGGCAGACCCTGATGAGGAAGACATAGGGCAGATAGTGAGCAACTTCTCGTCGGTTTATTATGCAGTACGTCACTTGATTCCGGAGAGTCAGGTGATATCCGACCTGATTGTGCACTTACCGGACGAGTGTCGCGGTTGGGCACACCGCGTGGCGTGGTACTTTCTTGGGGTTTTTGGCGACGATACAGAGCCGACAGGCAACTATACGGGATTCGCCCTATATATACACAGGCGATTCTTTGACAGCAGATTCATGCTTCCAGTTCCTTTTGAGCCGCATCTCCCCTACAGTCACTTCCTAGCAGAGACCGAGCAAGAGCACCTAGACTTGGACCCAGAGTTTTCCGTTTTGTTGAAGATACCACTAGACTTTGTACCGAGTGAGGAGTCTGACGCGGAGTCAGAGCAGTTAGAGGAGGACGCGGAGCCCGCTGTTACACCAGAGTTACCGCCAGTTAGTACACAGATCGAGGAGTTGATCCCAGGACCGGGATTTCGTAGAGATCGACGCCGAGACAGCCGGGTTGTTAGGATTATCTTCACCGTTTGTACCTGACGTTTGTGTTAGAGTCAGAGGACCTTTAGAAACAGGACTGTTTCGGGCAGAATCAGAGTACCGAGGGATTGACGCGGAGCTTGCTGCCATGTTAGAACTACCATCTCCACTGACCGCTTGAGGAGATCTGTGCGATGTGGGAGGTAGTCAGAGGTCAGATGGAGGCAGGACCGTCCAGGGTCCGTTCTAGAGAGGTTTTTGAGTCCGGTTCCGTTCCAGAGCACCTTCTTCCCCTGAAGAAGCGTGCAGTAGAGATCAGTGAGGACTACCTTGTTTCAGACCTTGAGGAGACAGTTTCAAAGGCACCGTCACCACCTCGGCTTACACTTTCTGACGGCTCTACTCTGAGGGAGGACGAGACACTCCAGCTCGTCTTTGGTTCAGAGTCTGAGGAGGAGGACCCGGACGAGGATCCTGAGGAGGACTCAGACGAGGATCTGGAGGAGGACCTAGAGGAGGACTCTTAGAGTTTTCAGGCAGTAGAGGGCAGTTCCGACTCGACTATAGTCTGTTGAGCAGAGCGTCGTAGACGCATGTTAGTAGTAGTAGTTCTTTTGTCCTGTACATAGTCGGATCAGTAACTAGTTTTTGTAATACTCTAACGGATACGAAATTTTTATGAATAGTTTCTATTCTAGTACTTTTAGTAGGTGCGGAGATGCAGCTTGTTAGTGCACCCGGTAAATAGTAGGCAGTCAGCCTAGTTTAGACTAGTAGTAGTCTAACTTTTTGTATAAGTTCTCGTTGGAGGCAGAATTAATATTCTTTTTGATGTATATATATATGTATACATGACCCATGAGAAGGTTTTTAATCACAAGAAAAATTTCCTATGAAACGTGTAATTAAACCAGAATGTCAATGAATTCGTGTGACGAGAAATTTAAGTCTAACTTGAAAGTTAAAAGATTACGAAGTTAATATCAAAACTACGTTCGATATGTCGTCCCGTGAACTTGATTAAGCTGGAAACAAGTTAGTAAGTACTAAGAGTGATTAACAGAAATGACTAATGAGAATTTCAATTTTCCTTAGATCAAAGAAAATGCTGCCAAGAAACGTTAACAATAGGAGAGGTCGAGGACCTGGAAGGCCTCGAGGACGTGGGAGACGTCAACCAGAGAACGACAGAGAACAAGAGCACGAACAGAATGATACCCCATCACCATCCCCATCACCACCACCTCCACCACCACCCCGTAGGGATATTGAGGATTTATTCCTCAAACGAAACCCCCCGACGTTTAATGGAACGGGCAGCCCTAGCGATGCTGAGCTATAGGTGAGATCTACAGAGAAGATATTCAAACTCCTCAAATGTACTGATGAGGAGAGAATGCTATGTGTCGCGTTCCAACTAACTGGATCGGCAGATTATTGGTGGGAAGCAAGGCAGAAGGTGATACCCGCAGAGCAGCTGGCTCGTTTCACGTGGGAAGAATTCAAGGAAATACTATTTGATAAGTACGTACCCAAGACGTATAGAGCTCAGAAGGAAGCCGAGTTCTATAGCTTGAAGCAAGGGAAATTGACTGTAACAGAGTATGACGCCAAGTTTTGCGAACTGTCTAGGTATGCGCCGACTCAGGTTGATACCGAGGAGAAATTATCAAAGAAATTCCAAGGGGGACTACGACATGAACTGGGGATTGCATTAGCTAGTCATGGAGGACTAAGCTATACTGACATTTTGGGAAGAGCATTGGAAATGGAGGCCGTAGTGACTGACGAGAAGAAAGTTGTACCAACTACACCAGCCCCAGCACAGATTCAGAACCGAGGCTATTATAACAACAATAATAGCAACTATCAGGGAAAGAGAAAGTGGAATGGAGGAGGTAGCGGAGGCTACAATCAGAGTTATAACAACCAGAGTAATCAGAAAAGGGGTATTCAGCAGGGCTATCAGCAGCCTGGCCAGAACAATAACCACAACAACAACAGCAATAAAAGACCATGGCAGGGAACAACCAGTCGGGGTTGTTTATTCAGGGAAATAAGCAAAACGCACCATGGAAGGGCAACGGTCAACAGAACCAGCCGCAAGGGCAGCAATGAAACTTCAACTAGGGAGGAACTAACCCAGGGAGGGTTACCATTCCTGTCTGCCCTAAGTGCAACAGAGCCCATCCCGGAGTTTGTCAGATAGGCACCCCTAACTGTTTCAATTGTGGACAGAAGGGGCATATGAAGAAAGATTGCCCGAAACCGCTGCAAGCCATACCTCTCAGATCCATACAAGCACAGCCGCAGCAGCAAATGAACCATCAGCAGTTCCAGCAGCATGCACAACAGCAACAGAATGCGAGGGCATGCGCTATCAAACAGGGTGGCCAACACAAGGGAAAAGGCAACCTAGTAGGTATGGGAAAACTTCACAACATCCCTATTAAGATACTGTTTGATACTGGCGCATCGCATTCTTTCATTGCTGGCTCGTGTGCCGATAACTTAGACATCAGACCTGTAAGAGCTGCACATTCTATAAGAGTAGCTACACCTTCAGGAGAGATCACTACTTCCACGCATGTTTGCTCTAACCTAGAACTAGAAATCGGAACTCTTAAGGTTAAAGCGAACAACTTAAATGTTATGATAATGTGGGATGTAGATATAATCCTAGGAATGGATTGGTTGTCAGAGAATTATGCAACAATTCTCTGCAACGGGAGAAAAATCTCTTTTCAACCCCCAGGTAAAGAACCAACTGAATTCCACGGAATTTCCATGGGTAGAGGCGTACCAATTATATCAGCCCTTCAAGCCACGAAACTCATGAAGAAGAAAGGTACCACAGCTTATCTCGTGTACCTAGTCGGGGAGCCAGGAGCCAAGAAGACCATCCAAGACGTAAAAGTTGTGAATGAATACGAAGACGTCTTTCCAGAAATGTTACCAGGATTGCCACCAGATCGTCACGTAGACTTCACGATCGACTTAGAACCAGGAGCAACACCCAAATCTGAAGCCCCATATAGGATGGCACCGAAAGAACTAGAAGAGCTCAAAATCCAGTTACAAGAATTGCTAGACCTTGGGTTCATCAGGCCAAGCGTCTCACCTTGGGGCGCACCCGTGTTGTTTGTTAGGAAAAAGGACGGATCGATGAGAATGTGTATAGATTATCGAGAACTGAACAAGATCACACTCAAGAACAAATATCCTTTGCCAAGGATCGAGGATCTGTTCGATCAGCTCAAGGGTGCAGGAGTCTTCTCCAGAATAGATTTAAGGTCAGGATACCATCAGCTGAAGATCAAACTTGAGGACGTACTGAAGACCGCCTTTAGAACCCAATATGCCCATTACGAATTTCTAGTAATGCCATTTGGTTTGACCAATGCTCCAGCTGTATTCATGGACCTTATGAATAGAGTTTTTCACCCTTACTTGGACAAATTCGTTTTAGTGTTCATCGACGACATCCTCGTTTACTCTAAGGATGAAAAGGAGCACGAGAAACATCTACGGATAGTGTTGGAAACACTAAGAGCCAAAAAACTCTATGCCAAATTCAGTAAATGCGAATTTTGGCTGAAGGAAGTAATGTTCCTTGGACACATAGTATCGGCCGAAGGAATCAAGGTAGATCCCACCAAGATAGAGGCAGTGCACAACTCGAAGTCACCAACGAGTCCGAATGAGATCAGAAGTTTCTTAGGTTTGGCAGGCTACTACAGAAGGTTTATAGAGGGGTTCTCTACGATCGCTAGGCCGATGACATAGCTACATCGGAAGGATACCAAATTTAAATGGACGGACGAGTGTGAAAAGAGTTTCCAAACGCTTAAGGAAAAGCTAACCACAGCGCCAATATTAGCTCTTCCAGACGCAAACAAGGAGAATGTGGTTTACACCGATGCCTCGAAAAATAGATTAGGTTGTGTCTTAATGCAAGATGGACGAGTGATAGCTTATGCTTCACGACAACTTCGACCTCACGAAGTTGAGTACCCAACCCACGAGTTAGAACTCGCAGCCGTGGTGCATGCGTAAAAAATTGGAGACACTATCTCTATGGTGTAAGGGTTGAGATATTCACTGATCACAAGAGCCTGAAGTACTTTTTCGAGCAGAAGAAACTGAATATGAGACAAAGGAGATGGCTCGAACTAGTTAAGGATTATGACTGCGGAATCAACTACCATCCCGAAAAGGCTAACATAGTAGCAGACGCATTGAGTCGCAAGGCTCCAACGAAGTTAGGATGCCTTTTTGTAGAGGAAGAAACTTTAGTGCGAGAATTCGAGAAGATGGATATCAAAGAATCATCAATGCTCAGAGGAAGGACGAGTCAATGGAAAAGCTTCGACTAAAGATAAGGACGGAGAAACCAGACGTGTATTCCGAAGCACCAGATAATGTTATATTATTTGAAGGCAGAATTTGTATTCCTGATGACGACAGCGAACTGAAGAATGAGATCTTGAGTGAGGCTCACGATACGCCTTATACAGCACACCCAGGAAGTACGAAAATGTATCAAGATTTGAGAAGGAACTTCTGGTGGAATGGAATGAAACGAGACGTTGCCTCGTTTGTAGAAAGATGTTTGGCATGTCAGCAAGTTAAGGCTTTACACAAATGACCGTATGGATTGCTGCAACCTTTGGATGTCCCAGAATGGAAATGGGAG
Organism: Schizonepeta tenuifolia; assembly: GCA_029490685.1. NCBI lineage: Eukaryota > Viridiplantae > Streptophyta > Magnoliopsida > Lamiales > Lamiaceae > Schizonepeta > Schizonepeta tenuifolia. The sequence continues at coordinate 38,720,377 of CM055956.1, forward strand.
GGCATAGCTATGGACTTTGTCACAGGCTTGCCTAGGTCAAGAAGAGGAAACACAGCTATTTGGGTGATTATCGATAGACTTACGAAGTCAGCACATTTCTTGCCGATTAAGACTACCTACGGATCAGAGAAACTAGCTCGGTTGTACATTAGAGAGATTGTACGTCTGCATGGAGTACCGAAGGTCATAATATCAGATAGAGACGCCAAATTTACCTCGAGATTTTGGATTACGATGCAGAAAGAATTGGGAACAGAGCTTAATTTCAGTACAACGTTTCACCCACAGACAGATGGACAGTCAGAGAGGACGATTCAGATTTTAGTTGATATGTTAAGAACAGTGGTTTTGGACCGAGGCGCGAATTGGGAAGACATCCTACACTTAGTCGAATTCGCTTACAACAACAGCTATCAGGCCATGATAGGAATGGCACCGTATGAGGCTTTGTATGGAAGGAAATGCATATCACCGCTTTATTGGGACGAAGTAGGTGAGAGAAAGAACCTAGGCCCAGATGCAGTAAATGAGATGATTGAGATAGTTCGGCACATACGAGATAGAATGAAAGAAGCTCAGAGCCGACACAAGTCTTATGCCGATGATCGTCGAACCAATCTTGAGTTTGAAATAGGAGATAAAGTTTTCCTTAATATTTCACCTTCTAAGGGAATCATTCGATTCGGTGTTAAGGGTAAACTACGACCCAGGTTCATAGGACCTTATGAAATCCTCGAGAAGATAGGACCCGTCGCTTATAGATTGGCCTTACCGCCAAGTCTAGGAAGTGTCCACAACGTATTTCACGTTTCTCAATTGAGAAAATAAGTCTATGATCCTAAGCACGTCATTAGTCAGCAAGACGTAGTTCTTGAATCTGACCTAAGCTATGAAGAGAGACCGATATCAATTTTGGATAGGAAAGTCCAAGAATTAAGAACCAAATCGATACCAATCGTTAAAGTGCTATGGAACCACCACGGGCAAGAAGAAGCCACGTGGGAGCTCAAGGAGGAGATGAAGGAGAGGTATCCTCATCTTTTTGCAGAAGGTATGCAACTTTCGGGACGAAATTTTTCGCAGGGGGGGGGGGGGGGTAGGATGTAATACCCCAGAAATTTCGTACTGTCTTAAAATTTTAAAGTTAATAATAAAAATAGCTTTGGACGCCTTAGTTCATATAATTTAATTCTAAAACTAATGGTGAAATCTGTTTTCGAAAATAAATTACGGAAGTCAGTTAGATAACTACTGTATTTAGGGGTTATCGCGTACGAAAACTTTTTAGTTCTAGAACTCAGAACAAAAAACCGTCTGATTTTTACATTCACGAAATCGCGATACGAACTCACCCGAGAAAGTTCGTATCTATGATTTTCCGGACAAAACTCGGACTGTGATGTCCCGAGTTTTTGTCGGAATTAAGTTTTTAAATATTATTTTCCGAATAAGTTAAATACGTTAGAATTTATGGTAGAATCGGAATTTGACGATATTGTGCCGAGATACATTTTTCGTCTTTCGATTTCCGTAACGTCGTATCGCGCCGGAAAAATGCGTATTATCTCCTAATTTCTACCCTATGGCCGACATCACTACTCTCTCTCTGATATTTTATTTTCATAATATAAAGTAAATGACACCTAATGTCCTTTTCTTTCCACCTATGTTGTTACTATTCTTTTAGCCTTAGTCATCACCATCCTCACTTCTCTCTCTCAACACACACGGCTGCAACACACACTCACATTCTCCTCCAATATTTCATCCTCCATTGAAAAAGTTTGAGCTTTGGCAAGAAATCCTACACAAGATCATCATCTATCCATCTAATCCTACTTCTACCTTCACTAATATTCAAGGTAAATTCAAGAGCTAGTCATCTATCCATTTGGAAATTATTTCTTCTAATTTTTCTACCATGACCGAGTTTGCTATTTGTGGAGTAGTAGTTGTTTTAATGTTTAAATCATGATATAAGATAGATAGAATTAATCCTATGGTTGAATTGAAGGAAGAAATCCTAGAACCCTAATTGCTATATGAAATCAAAAATTAGGGATTAATTGTAGGATGTTAAAATTCTCAAATTGATTGGATGGTTGATCTTAGAAGTAGCTTAATTGAGGATTGATACAAAAATAAATGGAATCCCCTATTAATTGGATGATGACCGAAAATTAGGGCTAGGGTTTCATTTGAATTTCCAAATTAATGTTGTAATAGTATTGATCATTAATTAATTGGTGTTGTATAAGTATAATAAATGGATAAATGGAGTTAATTGATGAAGGAAATCACCCCCATAAGTTCTTGGCTAGGACTGAAATTGAAGGAGGAATTAGGGGTTTTATGAGCTTGGTTTTAATTGAGAAAATGATGATAGATTATGGTTTCTAATGATAATAGTTGATGATAGGAATTAAATGAGAATTTTCTAAAAATATAACTGAAATTATAAGAGACAAAGAATCCTAATTAAGTTGAGATTAGTTGATGATATAAGGTAATGATTTATATAATAATGAATCTCGATAGATGAGGATTAATGACGTAGAATTTGATCGAAATCCGATAACTTTGGAAAATTTGTAAGAGACGAACAAGTGAACGTAAATAATAATCGAGAAGTCGAGTAAGGTTTCTAACTATATAATATTGCTTATTAGGAGCTAAGGAACAACTTTGTAGTTGATGACATGAGCATCCGGATTATTATATGATGAGTTGTAGTTATAATCGAGAAATAGAAACGAGAATTGTTAACTTGTTTTTGGTATAGTACTTGTTAGTTTGAAAGCTGATGTTTGGAACGTCGTGCTTATAGACGAGAAACGAAAAGGAGTTCTTCACGTACGAGAGTACGTGTTGACTGCCTTGAGAGTGAAGTTTCGTGAGAAATTGAGTACGAGAACTTAGAACGAACCTAGGAAGTCATACGTCGTTTCTATCAAGCCGTTAGTGTCACAGCCCCAAATCCCGAGGGACGGTAGAAGCCGGGGTGCGACTGGGATTGGATTAAAGAGAAGGGGAAGAAGGGGACTGACTAATTAAACATACATAAAAGACATCATACATTCAATGAACAAGACTTTACTATTACAAAGGAAGAGTTAATCACGAAGGATTACTCGACAAAAGTACTCGAAAACATCTAAGTTAAAGATTACATACTTAAACTACAGTGATTCACCAAATGTACATAACGTCAAAAAGGTCTAGAGTTTTGCAGCGGAAAGTAGGTCATAAGCTAAAGACTTCCTAACAACTCAACTCAACTTCAACCACCGCCGCTCTCGTCGCTTCAACCTGCACATTTAGAAAACATATGCAGGGCTAAGTACGAAAGTACTTAGTGGGCACGTTGCCGAAAACATAAACATAAGTATAGATAATCTGGCATTTCATAATTTGTAGCACATCGGGGTTTTGTTAAAATAGTCGGTGTCTACTAAAATATTTTCTGACTCATTTTCATAATTTGGCTTGATGAAGCACTTTTTATAGATATTACGTTCAAATCTTGACCAATTCTCATTCACCGTAGCTGGTTACCCCTAAACAGGATACCACATACACCACAGGTTACAAAGTGCACAAACCTTGGAAAACATATAGCTAACTCAAAGCCGATCGATAGTTAACATCCTAGCGGTTAACTCATAAATTCTGGAAAACACGAATGTTAACTCAGATAGGTACAAGAGAACTCACATAAAACATAAAACAGTTCATGCCATAATTATCACTTTGAAAACACGATTATTAAAGCGATAAAGATAAGGTTTTCGAGCATTGCTCGTTTTGTTTTATATATAAAAGCCCACCTTGATGATACAGAACTATTAAACAGGTTTCCGTTCTTCTATTCTTCCGTCCTTTCCTTAGTGCTGGTTTCCTCCTTCATCGTAAAATAATCACACTTTAATTTCGGTCGTAAAAGATAATTGAACATGGAAATTCGAATTAGGTTTTAGTCTTTTTGATTCTTTAGGTATTTGCACGCTACTAGTTTCTTTTTAATTAAACGGGAACGAGACTTGAACAAATCTCATTTAGAACTTTAAAGGTTTCATACTCGACTCTTAGGTCAGTAGAAAAGATAGTCGTTAACTTATTACGGCTTAAACGATCGAAAGAAACTAAGTTGCGAAGAAAACAACTTAGGAATTCAAGTTCTGAAAATTTACTGCGCATTACAGTAGTTCTGGGGACTTCCCAGAAAAGAGAAATTAGAAATAGGGGACGTGCCCTGTACCGTTAGAAAGATTGGAAAGTCTAGATTACTCTCCAGTTTACGGATCTCAAATCCGATAAACGAGCTAAAAGATATTACAGTTTCTGGGAAGGGTCGCAAAACTGCTGCGGCTAACCCTAGTTGCTCGATAGAATCGACGTATGACTTCCTAGGCTCGTTCTATGTTATCGAACCTACGTTTTCACGATTTTAACACGTACTCCCGTACGTGAAGGACTCCTTTCCGCCGTTCGTCCAATAGCACGACGTTCTAAACATCGGCTTTCAAACTAACGAGTACTATACCAAAATCAAGTTAACATTTCTTGTTTCTAGTTCTCGATTATAACTACAACTCGTTATTTAACAATCCGAAAGCTCATGTCGTCAACTACAAAGTCGTGCCTTAGTCCATTATAATCATTATTATCTAGTTAGAATCCTTACCCGACTTCTCGATTATTACTTATGTTCACTAGTTCGTCTCTTACAAATTTTCCAAAGTTATCGGAATTCATTCATTTTCTACGACATTAATCATCATCTAACGTAGATCATTATTACGTATATCAATTCCTTATAACATCAACTAATATCAACTTAATTTGAGTTCTTAGTCTCTTAGGATTTCTATAATAATTTTAGAAAAAATCCAATTAATTTCTATCATCAACTATTATCATTAGATTCTATAATCTATCATCATTTCATCAATTAAACATCGAACTACATAAACCCCTAATTTTTCCTCATTTTTGGCATTAACACAAATTTGGGGGAATTGGTTTTCTTCATCAATTAACATCATTAATCTATTTATCCAACTACTACACATCAATCTAACCAATTACTATACCACTTCATCATTAATTTGAAAACCATCTTCAAACCCTAACCTAAAAATTCGGTCCTCATTAAAATCATAGGGCTTTTCATTTCTACTTGTTTAATTCACTAATTAAACTACTCCTAAGTCAAATTAACCAACTAAACCCCCAATTTTCGGTTTCTCTTAGCAATTAGGGTTGTTGAATTTCTTCAACTTTTACCCATAGAAATCACTTACTAACACCTTCTATGCCATGAGTTAAAGATCAAAACATCACTACATCATCATCTATAATTCGATCCTCAAGAAAAATTAAAAGAAAGGAAAACTAATTGGATAGAATAAGAGATGAGGTAATTACCTTGAACTTTAGTGAAGGAAGTTAGAAGATTGATGGAGGATGATGAACTTGTGTGAAAATCCTTGTCAAAAGCTTGAAGATCCAACAATGGTGGAGAGAAAATGGAAGAGAGATATATGTATTTGTGTAGCCGTGTGTGTTGAGGGAGAGAGTGAGGAAGATGACTAATTTAATGTAATAAATATCTAACAAGAAGACTTAGGTGTAAAGTTAATTAAATATCTAAATGGTGAGTCATGAGTTTATACTATATAAGAAATGAAATATCAAGCTTGTGAGGGAGAGGGAAGTCGGCAATGAGGGGAAGAAAAAGGAGAATATACGCGTTTTCCGGCGCGATACGACGTTACGGAAATTGAAAGACGAAAAACGTATCTCGGCACAATATCGTCAAATTCCGATTCTACCATAAATTCTAACGTATTTAACTTATTCGGAAAGTAATATTTAAAATCAAATTTTCGACAAAAACTCGGGACGTCACAGTCCGAGTTTCGTCCGGAAAATAAAAAAAACAAACTTTCTCGGGCGAGTTCGTATCGCGATTTCGTGAATGTAAAAATCAGACGGTTTTCCGTTCTGAGTTCTAGAACTAAAAAGTTTTCGTACGCGATAACCCTAAATACAGTAGTAGTCATCTAACTGACTTCCGTAATTTATTTTCGAAAACGGATTTCACCGTTGGTTTTAGAATTAAATTTTATGAACTAAGGCGTGCAAAACAATTTTTATTAATAACTTTAAATTTTTAAGACTGTACGGAATTTCTGGGGTATTACATCCTACCCCCCTTGCGAAAAATTTCATCCCGAAATTTGAATACCTTCTGCAAAAAGATGAGGATATCTCTCCTTCATCTTCTCCTCGAGCTCCCACGTGGCTTCTTCTTGCTCGTGGTGGTTCCATAGCACTTTAACGATTGGTATCGATTTGGTTCTTAATTCTTGGACTTTCCTATCCAAAATCGATATCGGCTTCTCTTCGTAGCTTAGGTCAGATTCAAGAACTACGTCTTGCTGACTAATGACGTGCTTAGGATCATAGACGTATTTTCTCAATTGAGAAACGTGAAATACGTTGTGGACACTTCCTAGACTTGGCGGTAAGGCCAATCTATAAGCGACGGGTCCTATTTTCTCGAGGATTTCATAAGGTCCTATGAACCTGGGTCTTAGTTTACCCTTAACTCCGAATCTAAGGATTCCTCTAGTCGGTGATATCTTAAGGAAAACTTTATCTCCTATTTCAAACTCAAGATTGGTTCGACGATCATCGGCATAAGACTTCTGTCGGCTCTGAGCTTCTTTCATTCTATCACGTATCTACCGAACTATCTCAATCATCTCATTTACTGCATTTGGGCCGAGGTTCTTTCTCTCACCTACTTCGTCCCAATAAAGTGGTGATCTACATTTTCTTCCATACAAAGCCTCATACGGCGCCATTCCTATCGTGGCCTGATAGCTGTTATTGTACGCGAATTCGACCAAATGTAGAATGTCTTCCCAATTTGCCCTCGGTCCAAAACCACTGTCCTTAACATATCAACTAAAATCTGAATCGTCCTCTCTAACTGTCCATCTGTCTGTTGGTGAAATGCTGTACTGAAATTAATCTCTGTTCCCAATTCTTTCTGCATCGTAATCCAAAATCTCGAGGTAAATTTGGCGTCTCTATCTGATATTATGACCTTCGGTACTCCATGTAGACGTACAATCTCTCTGACGTACAACTGAGCTAGTTTCTCTGATCCGTAGGTAGTCTTAATCGGTAAGAAATGAGCTGACTTCGTAAGTCTATCGATAATCACCCAAATAGCTGTGTTTCCTCTTCTTGACTTAGGCAAGCCTGTGACAAAGTCCATAGCTATGCCTTCCCATTTCCATTCTGGGACTTCCAATGGTTGCAGCAATCTATACGGTCGTCTATGTAATGAGGCAACGTCTTTCTACAAATGAGGCAACGTCTCGTTTCATTCCATTCCACCAGAAGTTCCTTCTCAAATCTTGATACATTTTCGTACTTCCTGGATGTGCTGTATAAGGCGTATCGTGAGCCTCACTCAAGATCTCGTTCTTCAGTTCGCTGTCGTCATCAGGAATACAAATTCTGCCTTAAAAAAGGATCACATTGCCTGGTGCTTCGGAATATCCATCTGGTTTCTCCGTTCTTATCTTTAGTCGAAGCTTTTCCATTGACTCGTCCTTCCTCTGAGCACTGATGATTCTTTCTCTCAAATCTGGTGTAGCTTCTAATGTTGCTATCTGACTTGTTATCGTAGTTAGCATGTCGAGCACTTTGATATCCATCTTCTCGAATTCTCGTACTAAAGTTTCTTCCTCTACAAAAAGGCATCCTAACTTCGTTGGAGCCTTGCGACTCAATGCGTCTACTACCATATTAGCCTTTCCGGGATGGTAGTTGATTCTGCAATCGTAATCCTTAACTAGTTCGAGCCATCTCCTTTGTCTCATATTCAGTTCTTTCTGCTCGAAAAAGTACTTCAGACTCTTATGATCGGTGAACATCTCAACCCTTACACCATAGAGATGGTGTCTCCAAATCTTCAACGCATGTACCACGGCTGCGAGTTCTAAGTCGTGGGTTGGGTACTCAACTTCGTGAGGTCGAAGTTGTCGTGAAGCATAAGCTATCACTCGTCCATCTTGCATTAAGACACAACCTAATCCATTTTTCGAGGCGTCGATGTAAACCACATACTCCTTGTTGGTGTCTGGAAGAGCTAATACCGGCGTTGTGGTTAGCTTTTCCTTAAGCGTTTGGAAACTCTTTTCACACTCGTCCGTCCATTTAAATTTGGTATCCTTTCGAAGTAACTGCGTCATCGCCCTAGCGATCGTAGAGAACCCCTCTATAAACCTTCTGTAGTAGCCTGCCAAACCTAAGAAACTTCTGATCTCATTCGGACTCGTTGGTGACTTCCAGTTGTGCATTGCCTCTACCTCGGCTGGATCCACTTTGATTCCTTCCGCCGATACTATGTGTCCAAGGAACATTACTTCCTTCAGCCAAAATTTGCATTTACTGAATTTGGCATAGAGTTTCTCGGTTCTTAGTGTTTCCAACACTATCCGTAGATGTTCCTCGTGTTCCTTTTCATCCTTAGAGTAAACGAGGATGTCGTCGATGAACACTAAAACGAATTTATCCAAGTAAGGGTGAAAAACTCTATTCATAAGATCCATGAATACAGCTGGAGCGTTGGTCAAACCAAATGGCATTACTAGAAATTCGTAATGGCCATATCGGGTTCTAAAGGCGGTCTTCGGTACGTCTTCAGGTTTGATCTTCAACTGATGGTACCCTGACCTTAAATCTATCTTGGAGAAAACTCCTGCACCCTTGAGCTGATCGAACAGATCGTCAATCCTTGGCAAAGGATATTTGTTCTTGAGTGTGATCTTGTTCAGTTCTCGATAATCTATACACATTCTCATCGATCCGTCCTTTTTCCTAACAAACAACACGGGTGCTCCCCAAGGTGAGACGCTTGGCCTGATGAAACCAAGGTCTAGCAATTCTTGTAACTGGATTTTGAGCTCTTCTAGTTCTTTCGGTGCCATCCTATAAGGGGCTTTAGATTTGGGTGCTGCTCCTGGTTCCAAGTCGATCGTGAAATCCACATGACGATCTGGTGGCAATCCTGGTAATACTTCTGGAAAGACGTCTTTGTATTCATTCACAACTTTTACGTCTTAGATGGTCTTCTCGGCTCCTGGCTCGCCGACTAGGTACACGAGATAAGCTGTGGTACCTTCCTTCTTCATGAGTTTCGTAGCTTGAAGGGCTGATATAATTGGTACGCCTCTACCCATGGAAATTCCGTGGAATTCGGTTGGTTCTTTACCCGGGGGTTGAAAAGAGATTTTTCTCTCATTGCAGAGAATTGTGGCATAATTCTCTGACAACCAATCCATTCCTAGGATTATATCTACGTCCCACATTATCATAACGTTTAAGTTGTTCGCTTTAACCTTAAGAGTTCCGATTTCTAGTTCTAGGTTAGAGCAAACACGCATGGAAGTAGTGATCTCTCCTGAAGGTGTAGCTACTCTCATAGAATGTGCAGCTCTTACAGGTCTGATGTCTAAGTTATCGGCACACGAGCCAGCAATGAAAGAATGCGATGCGCCAGTATCAAACAGTATCTTAATAGGGATGTTGTGAAGTTTTTCCATACCTGCTAGGTTGCCTTTTCCCTTATGCTGGCCACCCTGTTTGATAGCGCATGCCCTCGCATTTTGTTGCTGCTGTTCATGCTGCTGGAACTGCTGTTGGTTCATTTGCTACTGCGGCTGTGCTTTTATGGCCCTGAGAGGTATGGCTTGGAGTGGTTTCGGGCAATCTTTCTTCATATGCCCCTTCTGTCCACAATTGAAACAGTTGGGGGTGCCTATCTGACAAACTCCGGGATGGGCTCTGTTGCACTTAGGGCAGACAGGAATGGTAACCCTCCCTGGGTTAGTTCCTCCCTGGTTGAAGTTTCGTTGCTGCCCTTGCGGCTGGTTCTGTTGACTGTTGCCCTTCCATGGTGCGTTCTGCTTATTTCCCTGAATAAACAACCCCGACTGGTTGTTTCCCTGCCACGGTCTATTGTTGCTGTTGTTGTTGTGGTTATTGTTCTGGCCAGGCTGCTGATAGCCCTGCTGAATACCCCTTTTCTGATTACCCTGGTTGTTATAACTCTGATTGTAGCCTCCGCTACCTCCTCCATTCCACTTCCTCTTTCCCTAATAGTTGCTATTATTGTTGTTATAATAGCCTCGGTTCTGGTTCTGTGCTGGAGCTGGTGCAGTGGGTACAACTTTCTTCTCGTCAGGCACTACAGCCTCCATTTCCAATGCTCTTCCCAAAATGTCAGTGTAGCTTAGTCCCCCATGACTAGCTAATGCAATTCCCAGTTCATGTCGTAGTCCCCCTTGAAATTTCTTCGATAATTTCTCCTCGGTATCAACCTGAGTCGGCGCATACCTAGACAGCTTGCAAAACTTGGCGTCATACTCTGTTACAGTCAATTTCCCTTGCTTCAAGCTATAGAACTCGGCTTCCTTCTGAGCTCTATAAGTCTTGGGTACGTACTTATCAAATAGTATTTCCTTGAATTCTTCCCACGTGAAACAAGCCAGCTACTCTGCGGGTATCACCTTCTGCCTTGCTTCCCACCAATAATCTGTCGATCCAGTTAATTGGAACGCGACACATAGCATTCTCTCCTCATCAATACATCTGAGGAGTTTGAATATCTTCTCTGTAGATCTCACCCATAGCTCAGCATCGCTAGGGCTGCCCGTTCCATTAAACATCGGGGGGTTTCGTTTGAGGAATAAATCCTCAATATCCCTACGGGGTGGTGGTGGAGGTGGTGGTGATGGGGATGGTGATGGGGTATCATTTTGTTCGTGCTCTTGTTCTCTGTCATTCTCTGGCGTCTCCCACGTCCTCGACCTCTCCTATTATTAACGTTTCTTGGCGGCATTTTCTTTGATCTAAGAAAAATTGAAATTCTCATTAGTCCTCTCTTGTTAATCGCTTTTTATTACTTACTAACTCGTTTCCGACTTAATCAAGTTTACGGAACGACATATCGAACATAGCTTCGATATTAACTTCTTAATCTTTTAACTTTCAAGTTAGACTTAAATTTCTCGTCACATGAATTTATTGACATTCTGATTTAATTACACGATTCATAGGAATTTTTTTTTTCTTGTGATTAAAAACCCTCTCATGGGTCATGTATATATATATATATCAAAAAGAATATTAATTCTGCCTCCAACGAGGACTTATACAAAAAGTTAGACTACTACTAGTCTAAACTAGGCTGACTGCCTACTATTTACCGGGTGCACTAACAAGCTGCATCTCCGTACCTACTAAAAGTACTAGAACGAAAATGATTCATAAAATTTTGTATCCGTTAGAGTACTACAAAAACTAGTTACTGATCCGACTATGTACAGGACAAAAGAACTACTACTACTACTAACATGCGTCTACGACGCTCTACTCAACAGACTATAGTCGAGTCGGAACTGCCCTCTACAACCTAAAAACCCTAAGAGTCCTCCTCTAGGTCCTCTTCCAGGTCCTCCTCAGGATCTTCGTCCGGGTCCTCCTCCTCAGACTCTGAACCAAAGACAAGCTGGAGTGCCTCGTCCTCCCTCAGAGTAGAGCCGTCAGAAAGTGTAAGCCGAGGTGGTGACGGTGCCTCTGAAACTGTCTCCTCAAGGTCTGAAATAAGGTAGTCCTCACTGATCTCTACTGCACGCTTCTTCAGGGGAAGAAGGTGCTCTGGAACTGAACCGGACTCAAAAACCTCTCTGGAACGGACCCTGGACGGTCCTGCTTCCATCTAACCTCTGACTACTTCCCACTTAGCACAGATCTCCTCAAGCTGTGTCAGTGGAGATGGTAGCTCTAACATGGCGGCAAGCTCCGCGCCAATCCCTCGGTACTCTGACCCTGCTCGAAACAGTCCTGTCTCTAAAGGTCCTCTAACTACAACACAAACATCAGGTATAAATGGTGAAGATAATCCTAACAACGCGGCTGTCTCGGCGTCGATCTCTATGAATCCCGGTCCTGGGATCAACTCCTCGATCTGTGTACTAACTGGCGGTAACTCTGGTGTAACAGCGGGCTCCGCGTCCTTCTCTAACTGCTCTGACTCCGTGTCAGACTCCTCACTCGGTACAAAGTCTAGTGGTATCTCCAACAAGGCGGAAAACTCTGGGTCCAAGTCTAGGTGCTCTTGCTCGGTCTCTGCTGGGAAGTGACTGTAGGGGAGATACGGCTCAAAAGGAACTGGAAGCATAAATCTGCTGTCAAAGAATCGCCTATGTATATATAGGGCGAATCCCGTGTAGTTGCCTGTCGGCTTGGGGTCGTCGCCGAAAATCCCAAGAAAGTACCATGCCATGCGGTGCGCCCAATTGTGTCACTAGTCCGGTAAGTGCACAATCAGGTCGGATATCGCCTGACTCTCCGTAATCAAGTGCCGTACTGCATAATAAACCGACGAGAAGTTGCTCACTATCTGCCCTATGTCTTCCTCATCAGAGTCTGCCTCGAAATCATAATACTCATCCTGTATCATATCTATTATGGTACGCTCGCACGTGGCCAAGGGCTGGCTCTTCCGAGCAGTAACGCGAGTCCTAGCCATCCTACAAAAGTTTTAAGGAAACACGGATCAGTAACAGGTAGGGAAATAACTTATCTCAATGAAATACTTAAATTACGAAATGAACATTCCTTATTCAATTGTAATATTACCACTTAAAACAACCACTTATCATGACTTCTAGCAATTCAAGAAATTGCACTCAAACAGTATATATATATATATATAATTAAAAATTTCAAGATTTTATTTCCATTCCTTATCTTACTATGTTCTTACTTCCTTACCTTAATTCTTTATTACTTTCTCAACAACATTTCTTAACGATTCTTACTTATTAAAACAAAGTACGTCTACTTTGTTCATGTTACTTATTCAAAAGTAACATCCATTTACAAAAGAATTTTTGTCGTTTACGACTCTTGATACTCGTACTGGTCGTAGTCTTCGTTTAAAGACGAAATATGTAATAAATTCCAAAAGAAATGGAATATAACTTAAAGAATAACTTTCTGGAAACTAAGTTCTAGTTGTCGTCGCTAGGATCGGGCGATCGATGGAAAATTTAATCAGGCTTCGTGCTTGACTCCTAATAATCTATACGATTTTCTTCGTAGAGTTCGATCAAGGCGAACCCTACTGAAACACGATACGAAAAGAAAATGGAATGACGTGACATGAAATGACGTCATTTACGTTACTTTCACGTAAGTAACGTTCACTTATTTCATTTGGCTTTGATTTCCTTTATTCTATCTTCATTGTCTCGTTCATATCTTTCTTAATTCGAAGCCAATACTTCTCAAACGTCTAATTGTTCCCTTCGTTTACTAACACGATTTACCGTATCATTTTTAATTCATTTTCCGCACAGGAAATTCTTGTTTGGATTTTTAAAACAAAGATCAACTTTGCCGAATCTTTATTCATGTCACCTTACGCACGTGACATTCATCAGTAGAAGTCCTTCTCGTGTTGGGGATCTCCTTTCGAAATTATTTCAAAATAACGTTTCTTAAAACGTCTAAGTTCACGAGGGTTCAAAAAAATAGAGACCTTAGATTTCAAGTCTACGTTCTCATTGAACCGGGAAAAATCCCTAGAATCATTCTAGATTCTCGTGCCAAGGTATCTTTAAAAATAATAGAAATTATTGCGCAGATAATTTCACGTAAGATAGTACTCGTACTATCACATAATCACATAAAGTATACAAATTATACTTTCGTTATCATTGAAAAGTATTTTTGGCACCATTCTCTTTTTCTACTCATTGGATACTTATTCATAAATTTCTTATTTAAAAGAAATCACATTATTGAAGTTCTTTCCTTTTCCTCGTTGAGTCGACGTAGCGGGAGGTTGAGTTGACATCTACATTCTCAATGTTAGTGTCATAGCCTAACTCTTATCTTTTACTTGAAAGAAGACTCTGATCTATAGTATATACAAATACTCTATCCTATGACTCGAAAGAAGACTCGATATAGAGTACTAACGAATACTCTATATTACTACTCGAAGGAAGACTTGTATACAGATACTACTCTGTGGCACGACTAGAAGAAATGACTTATACTAGGGAATTGACTCGTGACCAGAGCAGGAAACGAACCTGCTCTGATACCACTCTGTGGTATCACTAAAAAGAATGACTCATAACCAGAGCAGGAAACGAACCTCTGCTCTGATACCACTCTGTCACAGCCCCAAATCCCGAGGGACGGCAGAAGCCGGGGTGCGACTGGGATTGGATTAAAGAAGCGGGGAAGAAGGGGACTGACTAATTAAACATACATAAAAGACATCATACATTCAATGAACAAGACTTTACTATTAAAAAGGAAGAGTTAATCACGAAGGATTACTCGACAGAAGTACTCGAAAACATCTAAGTTAAAGATTACAGACTTAAACCACAGTGATTCACCAAATGTACATAACGTCAAAAAGGTCTAGAGTTTTGCAGCGGAAAGTAGGTCATAAGCTAAAGACTTCCTAACAACTCAACTCAACTTCAACCACCGCCGCTCTCGTCGCTTCAACCTGCACATTTAGAAAACATATGCAGGGCTAAGTACAAAAGTACTTAGTGGGCACGTTGTCGAAAACATAAACATAAGTATAGATAATCTGGCATTTCATAATTTGTAGCACATCGGGGTTTTGTTAAAACAGTCCGTGTCTACTAAAATATTTTCTGACTCATTTTCATAATTTGGCTTGATCAAGCACTTTTTATAGATGTTACGTTCAAATATTGACCAATTCTCATTCACCGTGGCTGGTTACCCCTCAACAGGATACCACATACACCACAGGTTAGAAAGTGCACAAACCTTGGAAAACATATAGCTAACTTAAAGCCGATCGATAGTTAACATCCTAGCGGTTAACTCATAAATTCTGGAAAACACGAATGTTAACTCAGATAGGTACAAGAGAACTCACATAAAAAATAAAACAGTTCATGCCATAATTATCACTTTGAAAATACGATTATCAAAGCGATAAAGAAAAGGTTTTCGAGCATTGCTCGTTTTGTTATATATATAAAAGCCCACCTCGATGATACAGAACTATTAAACAGGTTTCCGTTCTTCTTTTCTTCCGTCCTTTCCTTAGTGCTGGCTTCCTCCTTCATCATAAAATAATCACACTTTAAACTCGGTCGTAAAAGATAATCGAACATGGAAATTCGAATTAGGTTTTAGTCTTTTTGATTCTTTAAGCATTTGCACGCTACTAGTTTCTTTTTAATTAAACGGGAACGAGACTTGAAAAAATCTCATTCAGAACTCGAAAGGTTTTATAATCAACTCTTAGGTCAGTAGAAAAGATAGTCGTTAACTTATTACGGCTTAAACAATCGAAAGAAACTAAGTTGCGAAGAAAACAACTTAGGAATTCAAGTTCTGAAAATTTACTGCGCATTACAGTAGTTCTGGGGACTGCCCAGAACAGAGCAATTAGAAACAGGGAACATGCCCTCTACCGTTAGAAAGAATGGAAAGTCTAGATTACTCTCCAATTTACGGATCTCAAATCCGATAAACGACCTAAAAGATATTACAGTTTCCGGGAAGGGTCGCAAAACTGCCGCGGCTAACCCTAGTTGCTCGATAGAATCGACGTATGACTTCCTAGACTCGTTCTATGTTATCAAACCTACGTTTTTACGATTTTAACACTTCAAGGTAGTCAACACGTACTCCCGTACGTGAAGGACTCCTTTCCGCCGTTCGTCCAATATAGCACGACGTTCTAAACATCGGCTTTCAAACTAACAAGTACTATACCAAAATCAAGTTAACATTTCTCGTTTCTAGTTCTCGATTATAACTACAACTCGTTATTTAACAATCCGAAAACTCATGTCGTCAACTACAAAGTCGTGCCTTAGTCCATTATAATCATTATTATCTAGTTAGAATACTTACTCGACTTCTCGATTATTACTTATGTTCACTAGTTCGTCTCTTACAAATTTTCCAAAGTTATCGGAATTCATTCATTTTCTACGACATTAATCATCATCTAACGTAGATCATTATTACGTATATCAATACCTTATAACATCAACTAATATCAACTTAATTCAAGTTCTTAGTCTCTTAGGATTTCTATAATAATTTTAGAAAAAATCCAATTAATTTCTATCATCAACTATTATCATTAGATTCTATAATCTATCATCATTTCATCAATTAAAGATCGAACTACATAAACCCCTAATTTTTCCTCATTTTCGGCATTAACAAAAATTTGGGGGAATTGGTTTTCTTCATCAATTAACATCATTAATCCATTTATCCAACTACTACACATCAATCTAACCAATTACTATACCACTTCATCATTAATTTGAAAATCATCTTCAAACCCTAACCTAAAAATTCGGTAGGGCTTTTCATTTCTACTTGTTTAATTCACTAACTAAACTACTTCTAAGTCAAATTAACCAAACAATTTATGAAACAAAACATCCTACATCTAAACCCCCAATTTTCGGTTTCTCTTAGCAATTAGGGTTGTTGAATTTCTTCAACTTTTACCCACAGAAATCACTTACTAACACCTTCTATGCCATGAGTTAAAGATCAAAACATCACTACATCATCATCTATAATTCGATCCTCAAGAAAAATTAGAAGAAAGGAAAACTAATTGGATAGAATAAGAGAGGAGGTAATTACCTTGAACTTTAGTGAAGGAAGTTAGAAGATTGATGGAGGATGATGAACTTGTGTGAAAATCCTTGTCAAAAGCTTGAAGATCCAACAATGGTGGAGAGAAAATGGAAGAGAGATATATGTATGTGTGTAGCCGTGTGTGTTGAGGGAGAGAGTGAGGAAGATGACTAATTTAATGTAATATATATCTAACAAGAAGACTTAGGTGTAAAGTTAATTAAATATCTAAATGGTGAGTCATGAGTTTATACTATATAAGAAATGAAATATCAAGCTTGTGAGGGAGAGGGAAGTCAGCAATGAGGGGAAGAAAAAGGAGAATATACGCGTTTTCCGGCGTGATACGACGTTACGGAAATCGAAAGATGAAAAACGTATTACGGCACAATATCGTCAAATTCCGATTCTACCATAAATTCTAACGTATTTAACTTATTCGGAAAGTAATATTTAAAATCAAATTTCCGACAAAAACTCGGGACGTCACAGTCCGAGTTTCGTCCGGAAAATAAAAAAAATGAACTTTCTCGGGCGAGTTCGTATCGCGATTTCGTGAATGTAAAAATCAGACGGTTTTCCGTTCTGAGTTCTAGAACTAAAAAGTTTTCGTACGCGATAACCCTAAATACAGTTTTTGTTCTAGAATTAAATTTTATGAACTAAGGCGTGCAAAGCCATTTTTATTAATAACTTTAAATTTTTAAGACTGTACGGAATTTCTGGAGTATTACAGTTAGGGTTAGTCGCGGCAGTTTTGCGACCCTTCCCGGAAACTGTAATATCTTTTAGCTCGTTTATTGGATTTGAGATCCGTAAATTGGAGAGTAATCTAGACATTTCAAGCTTTCTAACAGTACAGGGCACGTCCCCTGTTTCCAATTGTTCTGTTCTGGGCAGTCCCCAGAACTACTGCATTGCGCAGTGAATTTTTCAGAATTTGTTTTCCTAAGTTGTTTTCTTCGCAACTTAGTTTCTTTCGATCTTTTAAGTCGTAACAAGTTAACGACTATCCTCTCTACTGACTTAAGAGTCGAGTATGAAACATTTCAAGTTCTAAATGAGATTTGTTCAAGTCTCGTTCCCGTTTAACTAAAAAGAAACTAGTAACGTGCAAATGCCTAAAGAAACAAAATGACTAAAACCTAATTCGAATTTCCATGTTCGATTATCTTATACGACCGAATTTAAAATGTGATTATTTTACGATGAAGGAGGAAGCCAGCACTAAGGAAAGGACGGAAGAACAGAAGAACAGAAACCTGTTTAGTAGTTCTGTATCATCGAGGTGGGCTTTTATATGTAAAACAAAACGAGCAATGCTCGAAAACCTTTCTTTATCGCTTTGATATCCGTATTTTCAAAGTGATAATTATGGCATGAACTGTTTATTATTTTATGTGAGTTCTCTCGTATACCGATCATTTTCATTTCCGAATCCATAATACGAAAGGTAAGAACTTCGTCTATCAATTGAACCGAACAAATCTCTTTTCCCCCATTTTTATTTTTGTTCGAAAATGTGGAGAGTGAGATAGCATGTTGTCTTTGATCGAATCATGTTCTAGGATGTTTAGAGTCGAGTTCTACGGATCAAATCATGAAGGAAAAATCAAGAACCCCAAGCCCTATAATTACCGAAATTTTTTCTGTTTTGGGGCTTTCCATTTGTGCTCGATTTCTTCGTCGAATTGATGATAGATTAGTGTTTCTCATGTCGTTAATTGATCATATGAATTGTTTTAGAATTTTCTAAAAATAAAATCCAAAACCTAAGAGACGAACAAGGCTCGATTTAGGTTAGTAAATGTTAAGATATGCTCGATTGTTTAATGGAAATGAGTTATACGATGCATGAGGATGAATATATATTAATTTGAGAATTTTCTAAATATAAAACGAGAAATGTAAGAGACGAAGATGTAGTGATAAGTCAAGGCTCGATAACTTTTTGATAATATGATTTATATATTAGTAATGCTCGTTAGATGATAGTCGTTGTCGTAAAATTTGAATGAAAACGGAGAATGTAGAATTTTACGTAAGAGACGAATGACGGTCGATAAGTCGGGAATAAATGATGATATGAGGTTATGATTTGCGTAATAGTGAACCTCGATAGATGAGGAACCATATCGTAGAAGTTGAACGAATTCCGATAACATTGGAATTTTGGTAAGAAACGAAGTAACGATCATAAGTATTGATAAAAAGGGCGAATAAGGAAGGTAATTAGATAATAATGCTTATTAATGATTAAGGAACAACTTTGTAGTTGTCGATATTTGCATCCGAGAAGAAATGATATAAGTTGTAGTTGTAATCGAGAAGTTAGGTTTTGAAATGAGAACTTGATTTGGCTTAGTAAATGACTAGTTTGAATGACGAAGTTTTAATCGTCGTATTAGTAAACGAGAAATGAAAAGGGGTCTATCACGTATCAAGATACGAGTACACTGTTTTGGGTCAGTTTTTGGGCGAAATTAAAAGTGTTTAAGCATAGAACGAACCTAGAAGAACGTGCGTCGATTTTATCGAGCATTAGGGTTCACTCGGCAGTTTTTGCGACGTTCCACGGAAATTGCAATATCTCCTAGCTCGCTTAACGAAATCGAGATCCGCGAATTGGAGAGTAAACTAGACATCCGTGGCTTTCTTTTGGTATAGGGCACATCCCATGTTTTGAAATCCCCTGTTCTGGGTGGACTTACTGATCTGTACAGTTTGTTCCGAAGCTTAGTTTCTTAAGTTGAAATCTTTTTCAACTTAATCTCTTTTGATCCTTTAAGTCGATATAAGCTATCGACTATCATTATTAACCGACCTCAGTGTCGAGTAAGAAACCGAGCAAGTGCTAACGAGATGTGTTCGAGTCTCGTTCCCGTTTAATTAAAGAAGTTAGTTTAACGTGCAAATGCCTAAAGCTTAAGAACTTAAAAGATTATTTCGATTTCAGTTTCGAATTCCATTTTCTTCTATCGACTCAACAACTTATCGTTGTTTTATTATTTGCATTCCAAGGAGGATAACGAGAATAGAAGACAGGACGGAAGACGAAAGTACGAGTAATAGTTCTGTAAACGAACGAGGTGGGCTTTCTAAAACCAAAACTACGTTGAATGCCGTTACTTGTGAAGTGATATTATGCGAGCGTTGCTCGAAGGTGTTTACGTTTTCCTTTAATAAATGAGTATTAAAGTATTTATATGCGAGCGTTGCTCGAAAGTGATTACGTATTGTTTTAATAAGTGAGTATTAATGATCTATCAGTGCTTAAATGATTTGGTTATGTGAATTCTATTAGGTCTCTCTGCGTTAGCCCTCAGGTGCTAACCAGAGTATTGGATTCTGAGATAGCCCTCAGGCTGCTATCCAGATAATTCCAACTAAACGATCAGATTCTGAGATAGCCCACAGGTGCTATCCAGAGGGACAGTTTCTGAGTTAGCCCTCAAGTGCTTTCTAGATGATCGGATGTGAGTTTAAAACCCACAGTGTGTCATTTAGAAATTAAGTGTTCAACAGTAAAAGTATTTATACAAGTGTTTATGAAGAGATGCATGATTTGATTTAATATTTGGTAAGCACGGGCCTTTTAAAGAAAAACCCCGTTGCGTTACATATAAAATGTTTTCGGCAATGTGCCCACTAAGTACTCTTGTACTTAGCCCTGCATGTTTGTTTTTAAATGTGCAGGTTGAGCGACGAAGGCGGAAGAGGTTGAGTAAAGGTCTTTTCTCAGGAAAGAAGTTTAGTTGAGCCTTGATTTCACTTTCGATATGTGATATCATTTTCTACGTTTTTCCGCTGCCAATTCTGTAAACTAGTTTCAGTTAGTATATAACTTTAGAACTAAGTTTCATTCCTTGAACTTAGTCTCTTCTAAGAACAGTTATGTCGAGTGATCCTTCGTGATCAACTCTTTCTTTCATTAATTAAAGTCAGTTCCATTATTTATGTAAATCCTTTTGGTTTAAGTTGTTTACACTTTAAACCTAGCTTTCACTGATCAAACTTTGTCGAGCGATCTTCCGAGATCGACTCCCTTTTTATTCAATGAAGTCAAGTTCTTAGTAAATTCTGTAACAGTTGTCTGTTTATTCATTTATTCCCCTTCTTTTCTGTTTCTTTATTCCAATCCCTAGTCGCACCCCGGCTTTGCTGTCCTTCGGAAAGTCGGGCTGTGACAAGCTCATTTTACCCCGACAAGGTGAATACGGACGAGAAGACGTGCGAATTGTTTTGCGCTATTTTGAGACGCGGTATCCGAATGAATTCCTGCAAGTCAGAATGGTCTGACTTTTGCCGAAGTTATAAATCGAGCCCTGGACGTGAAATTGGCCATGACGACGAAAAGAGGATTGCATTCTTTAGTACCTCCTTAATTTCAAGGACAAATGACGAAAGCCGCAACCCCTCAGTCCTCCCCTCGCGGCCAGTTAATGAAGAGAAAATCGAAGTAGAATGGTGGAAATCACCAGAGTAAGAGAATGTGGTATGAAAAGAGACAGCGCCAGCCACAGCAGAAGAGGCAGCTGTCACAGCCCCAAATCCCGAGGGACGGCCGAAGCCGGGGTACGACTGGGGTTGGATTAAAGAAGCGGGGAAGAAGGGGGCTAACTGACTAAGCATACATAAAAGGGCATCAAAACTTAATGAACAAGACTCGAATATAATAAAGAAATAGTTAATCACGAGTGATTACTCGACAAAAGTACCGGATAGTAACTAAGTTCAAGTTTATAGACTTATACTACAGAGTTTTGTTCAATAGACAGGTTCTCAAAAGACTTAGAGTTTGGCAGCGGAAGAATCCTAACTAAAGCATCCTATCTTTTCAACTCAACTTCAACCGTTGCCGCTCACGTCGCTTCAACCTGCACATTTAGAAAACAATGCAGGGCTAAGTACAAACGTACTTAGTGGGCACGATGCCGAAATCATAATCATAAGTATAGATAAATATGGCATTTCATAATTGTAGCACATCGGGGTTTTATTGAAAAGAACCCGTGTCTACTAAACATTTTCTGACTCTTTTCTCAAATTATCTTGCAAGCATTTTTCTGGTATGTTACGTTCAATCTTGACCAAATCTCATTCACCGTGGCTGGTACCCCTCAACAGGATATCACATACACCACAGGTTACAAAGTGCACTAACTCTGGAAAGCACTTAGCAGCTAACTCAGAGCTGATCGTTAATTAACCTAGTTAGATTAACTCTAAATTTGGAAAACACGAATGTTAACTCAGATAGGTACAAGAGAACTCACATAAAACGAAAACAGTTCATGCCATAATTATCACTTTGAAAACACAGATATCAAAGCGATAAAGAAAGATTTTCCGAGCATTGCTCGTTTTATTTAGTATATAAAAGCCCACCTCGTAATACAGAACTAAGAAGTACTAGCTTCCAATCTTCGGATCTTCCGTCCTTTCTTTACTGTTGGCTTCCTCCTTCATCGTAAAATAATAATGCTTAAAAAAAATCGATTCGTAAAAGATAATCGATCAAAGAAAATCGAAATAGTTTTAGCCGTTTCATTTCTTTTGGCAATTGCACGCTTGATTCATTTTACTTAAACGGGAACGAGACTCGAACAAATCCCGTTTAGAACTCGAAAGGTCTCATACTCGACTCTCAGGTCAGTAGAGAGGGTAGTCGATAGCTTAATACGACTTAAAAGATCCTAAGGAACTAAGTTGGAAAAGAATCAACTTAGGAAAATTACGTTTTAGTTCATTATACGACTTATGCAATTTCACGCTTAACTAGTTTTCTTTACTTGAATGGGTACGAGGTACCAACTCGTCTCGTTGAGCACTCAAGGCTCCTTTCTTGACACTGGGGTCAGTAGGAAGATAGTCGTCAAGTTATTACGGCTTAGATGATCGAAAGAAACTAAGTTGCGAACGAAACAACTTAGAAGAATGAAACTGAAATTTCACTGCGCATTACAGTGACTCTGGGGACTGCCCAGAACAGGGGATCTGGAAACAGGGGATGAACCCTATACCGTTGGAAAGTTTGGGATGTCTAGTTTACGCTCCAATTTACGGATCGCAAATCCGATAAACGAGCTAGAAGTTATTACAGTTTCCGGCAAGGGTCGCAAAACTGCCGCGCTAACCCTAGTTGCTCGATAGAATCGACGTATAGCTTCTTAGGTTCGTTCTAAGTTCTCGTATTCGATTTCTTATGAAACTTGACCCTCAAGGCAGTCAACACGTACCTCTGTACGTGATGAACTCCTTCTCAAAACTCGTCCAATAGCACGACGTTCTAAACGTCGGCTTTCAACTAACATGTACTAAACCAACAAGTTATCAATTTCCCGTTCTAGTTCTCGACTATCACTATAACTCATATTATATTAGCTCGAAAGCTCATGACGTCAACTAAAAAGTTATTCTCAAGTCCATCATAAACAATAATATCAAGTTAGAATTCTCATTCGACTTCTCGGTTATTAGTTACGTCTAATTGTTTGTCTCTTACGCAATTTTCAAAGTTGTCGGATTTCATTCAAATTTTACGTCATTAAACAACATCTAACGAGAATCACTTTCATGCATATAATCATTTCAAATCAACACTATATCTCAACTTACGACGAGTTCTTCGTCTCTTACATCCCACAAAATATTTTTAGAAAAATCTAAATAAATTCCTATCAACAATTAATACCAATTACAACATTATTTCATCAACCAAACATCATCTAAATCAAACACATGAAAACCCCTAATTTTCTATTTATTTTCGGTTTTAATACATAGATTAAGAGGGTGTTTTTCTTCATCAATTAATATCATTTAACTCTTAATCATCCTATTATAACATCAATTAATCAATTGAAATCCAATTACACATTAAAAAGCAAAAACCCCAATTTCAAACCCTAAACCCTAAATCGATTTCAATCAAACAAAGGGCTTTCGATTTCTCTTGGTTCTAATCACTAATTAAACACCTCCTAAGCATGAATTTAACATCAATTGAAGATTCCCAAAAATCCTACAAAAAGCCCTAAAATTTTGGTAATATAGAGAAGTTACGGCTTTTGATTTTCTTCCAATTTTGATCCTAGAATTCACATCCAATCACAACTAATTTCACTAATCGAAGATCAAAATACCTAGTTCATCAATCCTTAATTTCAATCCAAGAAGAAAATAAAAAGAAGGGGAATCCAATTGGATAGAAACATGGAGGAGATGAATACCTTGAGATTTAACAAAGGAAGACTTAAGTTTTGATGGTTGGATGAAGTCTTGTGTGATTTCTTCTTGATGAGAGCTTGAAGCTTCTTTAATGGTGAAAAAGGAAGAACAAGAGGGAGAGAGTGAGGGAGGCTGCCGAAATTATGAGGGAGGGAGGGAGAGATGGTTATGACAAGGTTAATTAGAATAGTACTACCTAAGGTGTAAAGTAGGAATAGTTAAAACATTAGGTGGAAAGGTGAATAGTTACTACCTTAGGTGTCACACATGAAACAATATAAAACACAAATATCTAGTCTAAGAGGGGAGGTGAGGTCGGTCATGAGGGAGAGGGGAGGAAAAATACGCGTTTTTCCGGCGCGATACGACGCTACGGAATTCAAACGACAAAAAACGTAGCTCGGCACAAAATCGTCACGATCCGATTCGTCCAAAAATTCTAACGTATTAAACTTAATCAGAAAATAATATTTAGAAAATTAATTCCGACAAAAACTCGGGATGGCACAGTCCGAGTTTCGTCCGGAAAATCATAAAAATAAACTTTCTCGGGCGAGTTCGTATCGCAATTTCGTGAATGTAAAAATCAGACGGTTTTCCGTTCTGAGTTCACGAACTAAAAATTTTTCGTACGTGCTAACCCTAAATACAGTAGTCGTCTAGCTAACTTCCGTAATTTATTTTCGGAAACGGATTCGACCGTTAGTCTTAGAATTCAAAATCGTAAACTTAGGCGTGCAAAGCCATTATTATTATTAACTTTAAAAATTTTGCGATCAAAAGGAATTTCCAGGGCATTACAGCAGCAACCTCTTTGACAAGAGTAGCCGCGCCAACGGAGAATTATCGCGACAGAGCAGAAAGTTGGAGACGAGGACCATGGAAAATCTCACGAGTATGATCAAGCGATGAGATGTGCCAAGTTGATATTGGTATATCGCACTTGTTTTCAGCAAGCGTTTACGTAGATACCCTTGGCTTAATTAGAGAAAAGTCGAATTGATAGTTTAGAGTGTCAACCCCCTTGGGTAAGACAACGATAGTTTCGCGCATTCGCTCGAATTTTGAGTTTGAATTTAGAATTCGTAAGTTATCCGCTAAGTCCTTGAATCAAATTCAATATGGACATGGATAATTTAGTATGAATTGATTAATCGATAATTTTGTAACGATTAGATGCGATTAGAGGTAGATCCCGTATAAACCATGAAGAGCCAACCGAAGTTCCTAGTATTGAGAAGAGGAGAATGCTGATTATTTCGGCTATAAAAGAAGAAAAGTTGATAAAAAGGAAGGTACATTTGTGTATTAGAATAAGAAAAGGAGCAAGAGTCGAGTATCAATGATGTAGCAGTAGTTAGAAAGAATGGAGATGTTTTCCGAGAAGTTCTGCCGAAATGCCCTCCGATAGGCAATTGAAGTTCACAATTGATTTAGAGCTCGGAGCAGCCTCATTCAAATGCACCATTAATTATGGCACCAAAAGAGCCTCAAGAGTAAAAGGTTCTGTTATAAGAGATGTTGGATTTAGATTCCTACCGACCGAGTGCAACCCCGTGTGGAGCACCACTTCTGTTATGAAGAAAAAAGACGATAGTCTGAGGATGGGTATTGACTGGCAAGAGCTTATCGAGATTCTACCTAAGAACAAGTATCCT
This sequence comes from Schizonepeta tenuifolia, assembly GCA_029490685.1. Lineage (NCBI taxonomy): Eukaryota > Viridiplantae > Streptophyta > Magnoliopsida > Lamiales > Lamiaceae > Schizonepeta > Schizonepeta tenuifolia. The sequence continues at coordinate 38,746,029 of CM055956.1, forward strand.
TTGAAGGATAGACGACCCTTTTTGATTAATATAAGGAGTCAATATTTTTCTCCAAGATTAATTTAAGATCCAGATATCACCAGTTGACGAACAAGCAAGGAGATATTTCAAAAGACTGTTTCCAGAACAAGTTATAGACATTACGAGTTAGTTGCGATGCCGTTTGGATTGACGAATGCTCCAGTAGCATACATAGATTTAATAAAACAAGTCTTCCATGACTAATTAGACAAGTGGGAGACCGTATTTAAAGTCGATATTCTAGTTTATTCGAGGAGTGAAGCCGAGTGTGGGAAGCCTCCCAGGATTGCGTTAGAGGAGTTGAGAGCTAAGAAGTTGAATGCCAAATTCAGCGAGTTTGAATTTTGGCTAAAAGAAATAAATTTTCCTAGGACATGTATGTCATTTTAAGGAACCGAAGGAATGAAAGTTGATTCAACAAAAGTACAAGCAATTCAAGAGTTTGAAACACCTCGTCAAGCAGAGAGGATTAAGTATGCGACTGAGAAGATAGCTTGAGTTAGTAAAGGACGATAATCGTAAGATTTCCTAGCACCCCAGAAAAGTCGATGTAGTGGTCGATGCCCTAAGTAGAGAAGAAATCTCGAGCTAGGATTTATCCTTTTTGGAAGAGAAAAGATTTATAAAAGAGTTAGGAGAAACGAGAATAGAAGTTGTTTAACCTCTGATGTCGTTGGAGTAAAAAATTGCATCTTTTGCAGTTGTCTAGACATGAGATCTCGAATTACATCGCCAATAAAAGATGATGAGTTGGAGAAAGTGAAGCTTAAAGTTTAAAAGGAAGGAGTTGAAGATTTTCGAGAAGCGAGTGTCAATGCTTTGTCATTCTATAATAGCATTTGCATACCCAATGACGAGGAGCTTAGAAAGGAAGATATGAGCAAAGCTCATGATACTCCTTAGACCCGGAATCCAGAAAATGCGATAATGAATCAGAATTTGAAGCAACAGTTCGAGTGAGAAGGAGTGAAACACGAAGTAGAGATGTTTGTAAAAGGATGTTAGTGAGTGAGTGAGCAAAGTCTTTGCATCAGAAACATTTACAGTCCGTTGCAACCGTTTCCAATCCCGAAGTAGAAATGAGATGATTTTGATTTTTGTAATGCGTTTATACGAAGTTCTGAGTTCAACAATGTTAGATCGAGATTCCAAATTCACCGCGCATTTTGGAAAGGTTTTCAAGAAAGAGTTAAGTAAGCGGCACTAGAAGTTATGTCCTAAAGGTTTTCGCTTATCGCCCACAGACGGATGGTTACTCCGAAAAGACTATCCAAATTTTAGAAGATATATCAAGAATAGTTATTCTAGACAAAACAACAATTGAGAGCAAAGTTAAACCCCTTGTCTAACTTGTCTATGGTAATGAGTTATTTAAACGCAATTAGGATAGCGTCGTACGAAGCTTAGTTTAGAAAGAAGCGTTTTTCGCCACTTTATGGAAGTGAAGTAAGTGAGAGAAAAGTTATGAGACCTGAAGAAGTTAAAGAGATGTTAGAATCTATTCGTCAGATTTGAGAGAAAATAAGTCAAGTCAAGAGTCGATAGAAGTCATAAAAAGTTTCGATTCACATCTTCGTTTCATTTCGATTTGCATTTAGAGATAAAAAGTTTTCTGAAAGTGTTTCCTCCGAGAGAAATCCACCTCTTAAGCTTAAAGAGAAATTTTAAATCGAGATATATAAGACCGTTCAAAGTCCTAAGAGAGGATCCGTGTCGTTTCTTGTAAGTTAGTATTGCCGCCAAATTGCGGGAATTAGTATAAAGATTTTTCACGTGTTCATAAGTTTATCATTGATCCGAAGCGAGGACCGTCAAGAAGACGTGGCCCTTGAGCCAGATTCGAGTCACGAGAAGAGACCCGAGGGGATTCTGGATTGTAGAATCCAGCGGTCGAAGACGAAGTTGGATTTCTTTAGTTAGGATCTGGTGGTGACACCATGATCTTTAAGATACGACATGAAATTTAAGAGTTAAGATAAAAGTAAAGTTTTTCTGAGTTATTTTCCTAAGATAAGCAAATTTCAGAATGAAATTTATTTAAGGGGGAGAGGATGTAATACCCCGATCTTCTAAGTCCTAATTAATCATCCTAATTATGATTAAATATGTCTAAGTGATTATTAAAGGAGTTTATATGTGATTATGTGCGAAGTTGTGTGATAAAATTTTAGAGAAATAAAATTTTCATATGAAATAACCAAAATGCCCCTGAAGGGAAAAAATATAATTTTCTCGTTTCGGTGAATCGAAACGAATATGTGAAGTGTTATACGAGTTTCAAAAAATTCTGAGAATTTATTTTTCAGTTAATAGTAACCGACAACGAGAATTCACTAATCATCAATTAATTCTGAATTTTGTCAAATTAGTGTCTTTTGAATTTAGAATTTATTCTAAGACCACTGGTGCATGTTTGAGAATTTTTTGAGTTTGTTTGAATCGAGTTTGAATTTTATTTCTTTGAGGAACGAATATAAATAGTAACTTTTTACGTTTTCTTCGTTATTCAAATTTTTAATCCTAAAATTTGGTTTCTAGAATCCTTGATTTATTTTAAGACTAATGGGATGAATTAGAGTGAAATCCGAGGTTGAGAAAGTGTCATGGTGAGTTTTGAGTCATTTGAGAGGTAATTCATTAAAGAGGGATGTTTTGTACCGGAAAATATTTTCTTCCGGGAATTTTTATCTGATAAAAATCATATTATTCTCTCCCTTATTCAGCCAACGTGGCTCTCTCATTCCCTCTTAAATATATTAGCCACTCTCACTCTCAAGAGAGTGCATTATACTCTCAAGAGTTTTCCTTCTTTTTTTCTCCCTTAAAAATCAAAGAATATGGGTAGGAAATTAGGAATTTTGGTTGTGTGTTCTTGAATGATGATTTGATGAAGTTAGTGATAAATTTGAGTATGGAAATACATGTTTAAATGAAGAAATTAAAGAGTGAAACTTGTTAGCCAAATATTGATGAATGCCGATTTGAGTATATATATATGTGATTGATGATATTGTGATGATCTTGAGGATTTTGATGATGGAATGATGATAATACGATGATTTATGCATGATATGATGATTGAATGAAGAAACGAATTATTGGATTACTTCTATGAAAATTTTGAAGTACATATGCATGAAGAAGTTGATGATATTTTTGATGTTTTGATGATTGTTGTTAAGAATATGAATTAATTGATGATTTGAGCATTTTTATTTAATAAGTGAGAAGTATAATTTTTTTTATTAATTTTTCTTTGAAAAAGTCGAACTATATATGAGTATGAGTTGATGATTTTCGATTGTTTGATGTCATTTGTTGAAATTGATGGAAGAATTGAGCATTTGAAAATTTTCTAAGTTTGATAGAACTTGAAAAGAATGAAAAAGATCAAATATGAAGACTTTAATTTCGTGCAGAAAATTAAAGAGAAAAATCTGGAAATTTTTGATGATATATGATGTAAACAATGATTCCAAAATAAAATTTAGATTAAAACAAGTGTAATAGCCTTTTCAATTTCTGAATTCGGAGTTCGTATGAAGAAGTTATGCCAAAACGAAGTTTTATGCACTAAAAATCGTTTCTCTAAAAAACTAAAGTAAAGTTAAGTGAGATTATGAGTCAAATGGGCTTAGAAAATTAAATGGAGCTTATTGGAACTTTTATCGAGTAAAGATGAACCGTTATGCTTGGGATGAAATAAAGGTCGAAGCTTACGAGAAATTAAATTAGGAGTTATTCGGTTTATAAATCGAGAGTTGAAATTTATTGAATAATTGTTCTATTAGATTTATAATAAGCTAATCGTGAAAGTTTAAGAATTCTAGAACATGTGCACGTTTTACGAGAAAAATAGTGTCTTATTTATTCCGAGAATTTTTGAATGAGGTCACGGATTTCAAATTCGATTCCATTATTGGCTTTGTTAAATTTTTATAAGAGAAATAAAACTATTTTCATTTAAAACCGAGAACCTTTGTCTCTAAGTTGAAAAGTCGAACAGAGTTGAGTCAGTATGAGTTAATAATCGAGTCTTGAATGAGTTTCCGAGTTTATAATTATGATTAAATGAATTTATGTCGTTTATCTGTTTGTGAATGTTCGATTCTTGATCTGAAAGTCTGTTTGTGAATGATTTGTGATATTAGAAACCGAGAATTAATTTCGGAATTTTCTGAGTTCGTTTAACTCGAGAAATTGAGAAAAACGAGACGTGTGAAGTGAATAGCGATTCCTTCATATTTGTGGATAATTTAATTAATAAAATAATTGGATGTTGTTGAGTCAAGTACCCGAGTCTGAGAGTCTGTTGGTTTAGTACTTGGTTAGAGTCGAGAAACCTAGAAAGATCGAGTTAGATAAGTCGAGATAAGTTAAAGAATCCCGAGTCAAGTAGAGATCCGAATAATCAAGTTTAGATTTCGTTTTTATTCAAGAAATACAACTCGTCCTTATAAGAATGTTAACCTTGAAGGAACGAGTGGAGTTCGATAGTATGAAACGGGTGGAATTCAGAAGTAAGGAGCGAGACAGAACGAGGTATTCCAAGCAAAACCACTGGATGATAGGTGGGCTTGCTAACCAAAACAAATCGATGAATGTGATTACTATTATCATATTACGTGAGTTTTTAAATTAATTGAGTTGCCATTTTATCTGAGTTTTGGTATGTTTAATCATCTACTTGAGTTATTATTATCTTGTGTGAGACAAGAACACACGTGTTGTTAATTGTTTGAAGTGACTGTGAGCTTTGCTTCGGTTAGGCCAGTCACCGTGTTTGAGAAGGAGGCCTACTTCTCGACACAAGAGATTATGTGGTAGATTGATTCATACCTACCATATATATTATCGTGCACGCGCATATTTGTAAAAGTGAAATGATTTTCCTGCATGCACAAGCTAACTATTTTATAACTCTTAACGCTTGTGGTGCAACAAGAGAGGCAAGTTTAATTATATAGCTCTATCGAGCAAGCTTTCAATTTATTTTGGCATGTGTTCACTGAGCACGAAGTACTCAGCCCTGCATGTTATTTCTAAAACGTGCAGGTTAGCACGGATGATGATGGTGCGGTGTGCTTGGTGGCGTTTGTTGTTTCAAATCAAGAAATGTTTAAGCTTGGGTTATATGTCTTCATACATATAATTTTGGGACTTGATGTAATATTCCACTGCAATACCGATACTTAATCGTGTTTTAAATTCTTCCAACTCTGATATTTACTTGATGAGTTTCATGCTCGACACCTTATTTGATTTCCTCTCGACTTTTACATAACAAGTTTATTTAATTGAGCTTTTGAGATGGATAATTGAAAATAAGTTAATCATTTGTTTTCGCTTTCAATAAATAATCCCTTGTTTTCAAGTATGTTCCTTTATTATTTTCCATTGTTTCACCATCACTGTCCAATGGATTTTAGTCGTTCTTATACACTAGAATTCGGGTTGTGACAATCCTCCACCAGCACTTGATCTTTGTCAGCATGCTGATCATCCACTGCCATGTCAGTGGGTGGCACGTTATCACCTTCCTTATTCGCAAGCATCCCATTTTCATTGGGGGCTTCCACAACATTACCGGAGGGTATGTGAACTGATAATGGGTTCAGAAAAAAGACAGTCAACAAAGTCATTTGATCAAGTCTGGATTCTGGCCTAATTTTAGCTGTGTGAGCTAGGTCCTTAGCAAAATCCTTGGATGGCAAGGAGCTGGAGGACACGACATGTCTGAAGGCTGCAACTCGCACAACTTCGGCCTGAATTACGTTGTTGGAGGTGAAGGACCCATACTGATTGAATAGGGTAACCTTCAACATTACTTCTCCTGACTTGGCAAGTTAATAGAGGGTCTTCATCTTTGAGGCTCAAGAGAAGGAGCATGGTCTTCTTCTGATGCTTCCTTGGGAGAGGGAGTTGGACTCGACCTCTTGGATGAAGAGGGAGGTGGACTCAACCTCTTGAATGAAGAAGAAGGTGGACTCGACCTCTGTCTATTATTTGTTTTCTTTTTCTTCCTAAGTAGAGTGGGAGTTCTCTCCGGGTTTGTCTCAGCCAGCGGGTCAGTCGCCTTCTGATTGTGGGCTGAGGGAGCGGCCTTGGACTGAGTGGCCCGACTCCTCTTATTTCCCTACTTAGAAGGAGAAGCGCCTTGGTATGTCAATGCGAGAACTGCATTGATTCGACTCTCAGAACAAAATAGTCGCTCTCTATCAGTCATGGACTGCTTGTCCGAATGACTCCAGTGGACTTTCATCTGTTGTACTTAAGAGCTTGCAGAATGATGGAATTGACTTTCGTCCCATATAAAAACTTCCCAGATGTAGAGAAGGAAGAGTCATCGTGCACAATCTTGACCACCTCAACCAAGAGTTGGTGCTTGAACTGTGTCATCCAGTTGATCTTGACATGGTTGTAGATTGCCATCATAGGCCTCATCTTAGAATGGCGCACATCACCTTTTAAGCCAGCAAGGAGGTGGACACAGTTCACCATGATGTCGAATAGGAGTTGAGTCTCGGGCTCCAACTATGTGCGCTGCATTCCTCCTTTGAACTTTTCTTTGTTGATGGTGATCGAATTGATGAATTTGTCGACCTCCACATCAGTCAGAATCGAGATGTCATCGCCTGTGTAAGACAGTTGGTACAGCTCACCCAGGCAGTTGTTGATGTCTATTGTGAGGCATTCTGATCTGTAACTTCTGGCATCTCCAGTGGCAACAAAAAGATGTACGTTGGTGGAGAGGTTGTCATCATTGTCTTTGTGTAGATTGACATAGAACTCTGTGATGGCAGAGGAAAGGAGATATCTGGGTTCATAGGATACCCACTTCTTTAATCTGATGGAGGATAGAAGGTTTATCATTCTCTCTAGTACATCGTGGTCTTGATGTGCGAGCGAAAGAACACGCTCGAACACCACCAGGGATCTTAACACGATTCAAGGGCTTCAGAGATAGACATCATGGTGGGGGCTACAGACATCGCAACCCGGGAAGGCATGATTGTAATTTGATTTGGTAGTCTGAATCTGGAAGAGAGAGAATATACACACATGCAAGAACAAGTGAAAGCAGGAATATCTTGCAAGGGGGTTTCAAAGATTCAGAGTATGTAAGGAGAAATAAGGCTTTCGAATATCCTTTATATAGAAAGACGATGCATGGAATCTATGGTTGAGGTTGATTCACACCTTTCGATCTTCAACGGCTGGGATTTGATATCGTTCGAATAGTAAGAATGTGTTGTGTGACGTGGGTCCGGCCGTGATGGACACGCGCGAGTGTGGTGTGTAACTTTAACCATGTCAGCCCAGTCACGGTCTAAAAGTCATAGGATATTAATAGAGCATAGCTTTACATTGAATGAAACTGAAAGGCATCTTAATGACTGATAAACTCGTTAGAAGTACCTGCCTTAATTGCTAAGGAACAAGCTCATACAGAAGTACCTCTCAGTCAGTGTTGAACTCGACTGTCTCTTCAGGTCAGCGTACACTCGACTGACTCAAATCATTTGTTTAGTCGAGGTTTGACTTCGTCTTGCCTTCGAATTTTCCGGTTGATGCGAACTTGAACAGTTCCCCCTTAAGTTGTGATTTCCCCTCAACATGTGATCTCCATCTTCAGTTGGGTTCAACAATCCAAGGAGTTGACACACTATCTTGAATCGCGACTCCACCAAGGGCTTTGTGAAGATATCAACTCTCTGAATGTCAATATTAATTTTCTCAACAATGGCATCCTTCTTTTCGACATGATCACGTATGAAGTGATGCATAATGTCGATGTGCTTCGTCCTCGAATGGTGAACTGGGTTCAGCGTGAATTGCAATAGCACTTGAACTGTCACAGAAGATCGGTAATTGGCTTGTCTCCACTCCATAATCTCTGAGTTGCTGCTTCAGCAAGATTATTTGCATGCAACAACTACCTGCTTCCAACAATCTGCACATCATCCTCTTCCCCAGACTCTTAGAAGAAGGTGTAGAAACCCTCTTTTCTTCATTCGAAGACTTACCACCAAGCGACGAGGCAGCGTTAGAACTAGCCACCTTTGCCTTTTTCTTTTCCTCCTTCTATCCAGACATGGTTTTCTTTCTTTTCTCTCTCTTTTTCTCCAAAATCCTTATCCATTATTGCAAATAGGGATTTAAGAGAATCATCAGATTTCTCCTTAAACTCCCTTTCCTTCCGCTACTACTTCTTCCACCACCCCCATTACTATGTCCTTCTCCAGAGTTTCTCTTTCTTGCCCCTATTCAGGCTCTGAAGTCTTTGGTGTGGTTTCAACAGTGGTGTTCTCCTTCGGCTAAGAAGTCTCAGTCGCCAACACTGTGTTGCCCGACATCACTATTCTCAAAATTGAGACCACCATCATCTCAGCGAGAGCCTCACCTATCAACTTCTCCATCTCTGCTGTAAAGGGGTATGTCACAACCCAAGAAGTAGGGTTTACTGAACTCGGCGACGGTGATAATGGTGGCGATTTGTAGTCTGAGAGTTAAATTTGAGTTCCGTGAGGGATTTTATTTAGCTTTTTTTTAAGGCTTGTTGATACCATTATGAGAGAATTTAGGGTTTAAATTTGGGAATGAAAAAATGAAAGACCGAAATTGAAGGTTGTGGAGAGATGGTGGGTAGTTTGAATTCAAAATAACGTGGGGAATTGGAAGAGTTGGAGGGATTAGACGTGGTAGAGTGGCTGACGGTTATAGGGCTATGGGTAGGTTTTGAGTACTGTCATATCACACGTGGTGTGGCAGTTACTGTCTCATCCGCGTAATTGCCCAAGTCCATTGCTTAGCCTAGAGCGTCATTCCTTCCCTCCTGCGCACACACTTTGCTTAAAGCAAAGTGTTAAATCCTACTCCTTTTGTCGCCCAACACCTGTATCCTACACAACATAGATAAACCACCATATGCAAAGCAAAAACTATCATATCCTAGAATTAATTAAATCTAGCCAAAACAGAATTAAAATATGCCTAAGTTTGATGGAAAACATTAAAATTAAGGCTATTTTAATCCATATCTTCCTTTTTTTTTTGAAAAACGAAAGAATTAATACAACGAAAATAAAAAAATATATCAGGTTGCCTTCTGGTCAGCGCCCCAGTTACTTCGTGGGCACGACGTCTATCCTGCCTAAGTTAGGGTTCGTCATCACAGAGGAACTTAAGATATTCCTTTAGTTTCTCCACAACTTGACCAAAGTAAGCTTTCAACCTTTGGCCATTAACCTTGAAAACCTTCCCTATATTGGGATTCATGACCAACCCCATTTGGATATGAGGCCTGTACCTCAAATGGACCAACCCACTTGGTCGGCAACTTCCGAGATATGAACTTAAACTTGGATTGGTACAACAGGACTTGTTGCTCAGGTTCAAACTCCTTGACCTTGATTAGCGCATCATGGGTTCTGTTGATACTTTCCTTGTACAGAACCGAGCTATCATAAAACTTAAGTCGAATCTCTTCAAGCTCTTGTAATTGGAGCTTCATGGCTTGGCCAGCCTCATCCCATTCATAATTCATCTTCTGTACTGGACAATATGCTCTATGTTCAATCTCCATAGGCAAATGATACATCTTGCCAAAGACCATCTTGTACGGTGACATCCCAAATAGAGTTTTAAATGTAGTCCTATACACCCATAATGTATTATCAAGACACAAACTCCAATCCTTCCCAGTTAGGCTAACTATCTTCCTTAAAACAGCCTTCACAATGCGATTATACAACTCCACTTGCCAATTTGCCTGCAGATGTGTCACGCCCCGACTCTCGAGGTGCGACTTACGAACAACAACAAACCTAAACAACTAACAACTGACTCAATTAAAGGGAACATGCTCGGGGAAAACAAAGATGGAATATAAGGCAATCGAATTTGGTTTTCAAAAGCATAATGAAATAATAACCGAGCGTCTTAACTTCACTTTTAACAGGAATTCAAACAAGTAATTCATGCTGATGGGAAAGGAATTCCAACAAAAAGAGAAATCATACGAATATATACATCAAGATAAGGGATCATGTTCAACAACAATTCAAGTTACGAGCCCATCGCTCGGAATTACAAGTTAAAGAGTTACGAACTCAGCAAGCATTCAAAGTCTTCGAGCACAACGCTCGGAATAAAAAACATGAGTATTAAAGTACTAGCATCAACAGACATTAATTCAAAAGGATTGCAGTGGAAACTTGCATCAATACCCAACACTTGCACGTATGAAGACATACAAATACCAGTCTGAAATTCAACTAAACTCAACCAACAAAACCAAACCACACCACCAAGTATCGACGCCATCGCCATCCAGTCAACCTGCATGTTTAGAAACACACGCAGGGCTGAGTACTTCGTACTCAGTGAACACAAGCCAAAACATTTGAATAAAGATGCTTCTTAAAGCTATAATAATTGAACTTGCCTTGCCAAACATCACAAGTATATAAGCAGTTTTAAAAACAGTTTACTTGTGCATGTCAAAACGTTTTCTTTAAAACAGACTGCGCAGTCAAATAACATATAATATAACAGTATGTATCATCTATCACAAATAATCTCACTGTGCCGAGAAGTAGGCCTCCTTCTCAAACACTGTGACCGGCCTAACCGAAGCAAGGCTCACAGTCACCTCAACATATACCACACGTGGGTTCCTGCTTTTCACAGGATAATACATCTCATATAAATAGATGATAACACATACCAACTTCAATAAAAATGGCAAGTCAATCACATTTGAAATCATATCATAATACTCAATAGCATAACTAATTTTCATTGATAGTTTTGGTTCAGAAAAGCCCACCTGACTTCCAAAGAACTAGCTAGGTGGTCTAGGGCTATTTGTCCTCGCTTAACGATCCGTTCGGCTCGATCCTTCACAGTTCGACATCGATAGGAAGATAAGATATATGAAAGACGGACACAAAGGCGTTGGACTTTAACTGACGGACTTCTATTTGAGTCGTCTCTCTCTTCGCTCTAACTTTTCTAAAAGATCTCGTGTTCTCGTCCTTAAATTATTAACTCTATTCGAATTGGTTAACTTTACTACTCAATATCGTATACTTTTCTCGTTTTAATTAACAACGTCATTGTTCAATATATTACTCGAGCTTTCTTTCAAAGGTTTTAATTAAAACTTGGTTTACAATTAATCATCTTGCATACAATAGTTCAATCATGTTTCACATTATAATACTATCATGCATTTAAACACTTATTCAAACATATAATGAATTCATATAATTCAAGCATACTTCAAGACACATTAACATGCATTTAATTTGGACCTTAAAAAAAATTAACTCGATTATGCATTTCCTTTTTATGAAGGCTTAAGCTATTAATTCTATTTTTCTTATTTATAGACAACGCTTTGTTCTACATCCGTTATCTTATAAGGTATTTCATAACCTTTATTCTATTAACAAAAATTTCTCTTTAATTATCATTATTAACTCTTATAAAATTTGGATTTCTTATTCATCTTTAATTCGATTCTCATTTCTTATCTCGACTATTGTTCCTCTAATTATTATCTCGGTTAATCTTTTTATTCGCTTGGTTAGAAACAACGTATTCAATTAATTATTTAATTAATCTTCTTTCCATTTAATTCTCGACATCTTATTTTATTCTCATTTTCTCGATCAACTTATACGAGTATCTATCTTAACTCGTCTAGTATCTTTTCTTTACTCAATTTAACTTCCTTTTTATTTCTTATTGATTAATTCTTCTTAAACTTGGTTTTCTCTATTTTTGCTTATCTCTTTAATAATTTCTTCTTTATTTGTCTTTAACTTAAGCCATTTCTTACTAAATAATTTCTTTATCTTTTGATACACATTTTTATGAATTAGCTCACTTTATTAGTTACATTATAAAAGATCTTTTTGTTGTAGTTTTAGTAAAATTTCAAGTCTTTAAATTTTAATACAAGACATTTAATTAATATATCTTTTCATACATCTTTCATTTTTTTTATTCAGTTAAAAGCTTTTCAATTTTGAATCTCTTTTTGTCAAAACTTCTATCTTCATTCCATATTCAAATTAATATTAATACATACTTAACATCCAATCTTTTTTTATTATTTCTACAATTAATTTCTTTCAAAACTTCAACATGCAAACTTATTTTCTTAACTTAAACACATGTATAATTTTACCAACATCACATACAATCATTCCATTGATCAAAACAACACTCAATCCATCAACAAAATCATCAAAATAAATTCTCTATTTTCTTCAAAATTCTCGGCACACACATGCATATTTTGTGGAATTTATTCCTCAATTTTTCATGCATATAATCTCATTCTCAACATGATAGAAATAACAAATCAAGCATCATAATAATAATAATTCAAAGAATTCATATTTTTCCTATTTTTACTAAAATTTTCGATATTTATCAAATTTTTAGGGTTTTAAATTCTTTCTCTTCTCTTAATTCACCGATTAATATCTAATGCTCGATTCTCTTAACGAATTTTTCTCACTCGATTAGCACATGCATATCCTAAATTTGCCGAAACATAATTTAAATAACATGCATGCATAGATCTTTCTTTTAGGACTTATAGACATACATATTTACAACTAATCAAATGAATTTCATACTTAATTAAATGGGAATCCTTCTCTTGGCTCTTGGAATTGAAATGGATGGAAATGGTAGCTTCAAAGCTTGAACTTGAAAAGAAGAAGGAAATCTTCTTGAATCCTCAAATAAAAAGAAATAACATGGGATTAATCATCCATAGGGTTTAAGAATTAAAATAAAGAAAAGTGTTGGATGATTCTTGAATTTAGCTTCAAGAACTTGGAAGATTCATACCTTTCTTTGAAAATATGGATGAAATGGATGGAGATTGATAACTTCTACTTCATTTTCATGGATGGAGAGTTTGAATCCATGGTTGCATGTGAAGAAAAATCAAGGTATGAGGGAGAGAGGGAGATTGCCGAGAGAGAGAGAGCTTGGGAGAGTTTGAGAGATTGTTTTCTTTCTTGCTTGGGAGAGAGAGAGAGATCGAAATGAGAGAGAGAGAGGTGGAGTGAATGGATTTAGTCTCCCTTCTTGTCTTAGGTGAGTGAAATTGAAATCCAACATAGGGAATAAAGTGCACTTGTTGGAAGTTGTAGTAAGACATGACTTGATAGGTGATGTGATATTAACTTGCATGCAAACTTTAGGTAATACCATGCATAAGACATAATCATGATGTTTTAGTCTTGGAAATTGAAGGATGATGGGAGAGGAGGTGTGAGGTGGCGTGAGAGGGAGAGAGGTGGATGACACGTGTCGTCGTCGTGTCGTTACGGGTATTAATTATCCGGTCGTAAAGGTTTTCCGGATAAAACGATTCGTATTAATTCCGTTTTGTTTTCTTAACGGGTCTAACCTCTTCTCGTTTCACTTTTGACACTAACTCATCCCAATCCTATTTCACGTTTCAATTTTAAAAGATTAAAGGTTTCGATCTTTTTAGTCCTTTAAATCTTGAAAGAATTTAATCGGCTTATTAATCCGTTTATTAATCCTTTTAAAGACTAATGCCTCATTTCTCTTCTCAATTCTCGGATATGTTCTTACCCTATCTCAGTGATCTTAAAAGAAATTCTAGGTTCGAAGGTTCTAATCCAATTCTATTCTAGTCTCGTCAGCGTAAACATATTTCTCGACGATTAACGTTATGTTATCTCAATCGAACAAACTTCTCGGGATTTTTCCGGAATTTAATCTCATACTCATTTTCATACAAACAACTCAACAAGGACATCATATCATCATCATCTCAGGTAAATAGAACAAATAAATTCACATAAGATTCACCAGACAATTTAAACGTTTTATTCAAATCTCTTTGATTAGAAAAGAAAAATTTTACTCCTAAATTCTCATCTTTGAACTTACTCGGTTAATTAGACGCTCTCTAAAGGTATAAGAACTCGGGGTATCACAAGATGATAAGCATTCAAAACTCTATGATGAACTCCATATCTTCTCATTAGTCCATTAACAGCCCCATTACAAAAGTGTGTTCCTTGATCACTGATAATCGCCTTGGGCACACAAAATCTTCTGAAGATATTGCCCTTGAGAAACTCCACTACCACCTTTGAGTCATTAGTTAGTGTTGCCTCAACTTCTACCCATCTTGATACATAGTCCACTTTCAACAATATGTAAAGATTCTCTTTGAGTTGGGTGACAGGCACCCGTCGTATGGTACGATCAAAATACTTGTGCATGCCCCAGAGGGACAGTACATGCTCCTATGCCCACAACCAGACTGACTAGTCTTAGTGGTAAGCTAGGGTCGATTCCACGGAGAGTGAGGAACTACATTACTCTTCAGGTGCACAATTAACTTATAAACAATCAAATGTAAAAGGGGTAAGATTCGGGGTAGGTCATGATTATTGTTGATACGTGTATTTGGTCATAGGCATAGTGAAGATCCATCCATGCTTCGCATAAACTCAAGACGTGCCCAAAGACATTAGGGCGTTCCAAGAGTGAAATTAAGAAAAGCATCTTAACATAATTAAATAAACACGTCAATGACATAAAATACGAAATACTTGAATTAAGAAAATACCTAAGGCAAACCACCTTGAATTTGTTCACGATATGAATGAGAAAATACTGAAAAACATAAATTATTTGTGCAGGGAATGTAAAGAGCTGAAAGTAATTGTATCTTGGGTGGAATATCAATTGAATGCTAGAGTACCCAATGTTTTGCCAACCACACTTGCTGGACTTTTGTAGTTGAGGTTGTGGCAGTCAATCTCCTCCTCTGGCAGACCATATCAGCATGATTGATTATTGGTAATCACCGGTTGATTGACTAGGATGATTCAACTGCCTTCCAGATTCTTCTGCTGTTGGAACTTGACAGGATATTTTGCAAATCTCCTCCACGCGTCTTTTCATATTTAACTTCGGCGGCTGATTCCTGCTGTCAGGCATGGTCATACTGGCTGAATTCTTCGGTTGGCTTCACACTAGGGTACTTGTCTGCCCTTGGGGAAATCAGCTTCATGCAGTGGACTGGAATTGCTTCGGTAATGCCCATTCTGACCATCTTTTCTCTGTTTGTCCTGGACTGAGCTTCCTTCCTACGAACAACTGCTTTCTCCCCTATACATACATTCTAGATTATAGACACAAAAGATAGGAAAAATAGGGCTAAATGGCCTAAAAGTCGAACACATCACACTTACACACTTAAACCATACTTTCCCTCAAGTATGCAGCTGGATTCACAGAAGACACCACGGATATAGATGAAAGAAAAGGAATAAAGACTCAATACACGAGACTGCGCAGTTAGTGATCAAATTATATATGCATGCATCAACCATAAGATCAAGCCACATTCTCTTGAGCAAAGAATTGACATGTGTAGAAAAAAGCATTCTCTCACACTCTCAAGTATATGGCTAAGTGTTTACTCTCATACTATGCCACTTTTGGTTCTCTTATAAGCATGGTTGCTCATTCATAGAAGAGTTTTTAGAGCAAATAGAATTTGTTAAAGGGACTTTTAGGCTTATACTGGGCATACGGAGTGGGGGTTAGAATTTCTGGATAAGTAGTTTAAAACTTCGTTCTAGTCATACCGACCTATCTTTTCAATAATGGCACTCCCAGTTTTTTTTTTCCTTTCTTCCTTACTTAGGGCCTCTCTTTTATTTCTTTGATTCAACATGTTTCCCTTAATTTCATTTTTATTCCCAGCTATTCCTTTCTCAATTATGCTATCACACTTGGAGCAATAGACTACACTTATTATTTCTACAATGTGGGATTCACATCTCTTTCATTTCATTTAAATTCAAGGGCTATGAAAACAATTGTGTCCGACTCAAAGTGGTTAGCAAGGGTCATCATTTTAACTCAAGGAATCAATTTTGGGGCTCTAGATCAAAGAAACTTGCCCTAATCATACCAGTTCTACCAACCAGCTAGAATCTACAGATAAGTTCTAGGATTACAAAGTAGCATAGTCACACTAAAATGAATGTAGTTTAGGCTCAAAACTCACAGGAAAGAGTATTCAGTAAGCTCACTACTGCACATCATGTAATTCTACTCATCATACCATCAAATGCCCAAACCAAATTGCATGCATAATTCACCAATGCCAAATAACTTAGGCACACAGACTATAACTATACAACTAGACTCCATCAGACACCAACGACACAAAAGATAAAATAAAACCTAATCTAAGAGTAGGGATAGAATACTTAGTCGTGTTTGTCAGAGGCATCATCCTACCCTCCATCAGCTTTCAATATCAACACCTTGAAGCTAGTCCTCATGTCCGTCTTAATCACCACAATTTCTTCTCTCTACATTCCCACCTCATCACCCAATTCCTTCAGCTCTTCCAGTATGGATGCCACCTTGTTGTTGGTAAGGCGTGGCACCACCTGCTCTCCTGCCCTGTGTGGTTTAGCTCTGCCTGGAGCTCCTTCCGGGTAGACCAAAGAGTAGTTACCATGCTCATCCGCTTTGACGATCTTCCATCGCATGAAGCGCCCTTGGTCAAGGAACCGGGTGTCTGACACAAAAGTTTCATCAGGCTTCTCCACATCAAAGTTGGTGAGATTCTTTGCCAGAATTGTCACCAAAGGGCAGAGAGAGAGGTACTTGTTGCTATGGGACACCCCATACTAGAACTGCAACGCAGCTATGAACCCAAAGTTCACCTTATTCTTCTCCAAAATACACAACGACAAGAACACCTCATGTTGGATGACCACATTTGATCCTTCTAGGTGGCAATAAATGTTGTAGGCTAGCCACCTATGGCATATCTGCAGGGCTGGGTCACGAATTTTGTTGGATTTGCTAACATTCTTTGTGTACTTGTCTTTGATCGAGAGGATTGACCAGTAGTGGTCAATCCGAGATTTCCATTCCGTCGAGGCCACTGTCTCTGCCTCCTTGTACTCTTTATCTTAAACATCTCGTGGCTCGAGCACTCTTAGTTGGATGTTTAGCTCATTGATAGAGAGAGGAAACATCCTACCCTGCAGTTGGAAGTGCAGTGTACTAGAAGTCTCGATGGTGTAGTTGCCACGGGGTTTAAACTCAACCGACCCCATAAATTCTTCCGACATCCACTTATAAGCCAAGTAGTTCCACTCCAACACCTTTCCCCAGCCTATACCTTCGAAATACCCCACCACCTTCTCCTTAATCCCAAATTAATCCAATGATTATGTGAGCAAGAAGTACCATGGAGTCATCTCCATGTTCTGGAGTACGGCATACCGTTGACTGTCTCTCGGTATGGTCGTACCAGATGAAGTATGGAGCATCAAGCCCTTGCGCTTGGCTGCAAACTTCTTTATGGTGATGTTAGGTGTAAACTTCATTGGTGCTGGTATACCCCCTGAATTGGAACAATTCATAGCCTCTGATTCCTCCCTTTCTTCTTTTTCCTCCTTCTATTCCTCCTCTTTCTCCACTTCTACTACTTTTCCCTTTCCTTTCTCTGCAGCAGTGGCCTTTCTCACCGTGCTCGTGAAGCTGGTCTTTCCCCCTTCTATGCTTGGTTTGACCTTGGGTGGTGGCAGAGGAGGCTTTGAGATTTCCAGCTTCCTCTTGACCCCCACTTTCTTCTCCTTGCTCTGTGGAGTTGGGCCTTATTTTGACTGCACGGGGGAGTTTCCTTTCTCCCCCTCTTCTTCTTGCTGCTCTTCTTCTTGTTCCTCCCCCTGTTCATTTTCCCGTTCCTCCTCCTCGTCGTTGGAAGCAGTGTGACCATCCTCCATTAACTGAGAGTGAGAACGAGAAGGTTTAGGAACTGAAGATGGTTCTTTTGGTGGGGGCTGCGGCACGGCGACACCCTTCTTTCCCTCGGTAGTAGTAGGCTTCTTCTTAGGTGCGGTGGTAGTGCAGGTGCTTTTCAAATTGATTTGATTTTTTTCCTTCTTTTTAGGTGGCGGAAAATCAGCTTCTTTTTCCTCAACCTGGTTGAAAACCTTGACCTCTTGAGTATCCCCTTCACCAGTAGTTTGTTTTTCTGGCGCAGGTGATTTTTATGGTTCTCTCTCTTCAATGGTCAGGGAAGGCGTAGTGTCCTCCACCACTTGAGTGGGTGTGTCTTCCAATGTAGAGCTGCGTGTCTTCATTTTCCCACCAGTCGGTAAGGTTTTCGCAGCGGCGGTGCTTTTCTGCCCAGTGGTAGCAGTTTGAGTACTACCAGAGGCGGCTCCGCTCTTAGAGCTTTTCCTATTTGCAGGCATCTTAATTCTGGCCATGGTGAATTTTGAGTTTTGTAGAATTTTAGGGTTGCGATTTGGGGATTTTTGTGTGTGGAAGGATATGAAAACTGCTAGCCTTTCTAGGGGTTGAAGATTGCGGTTGCAAAATCGAAGTGGGGGAAGTGGAGATCATGTGTAGCAGTTATGGAGGTGGTGGTTTTAAAAGGAAGGAAGATTGAACTGACTTGAGGGTGGAGATGACAGTTATGGAATAATGGATTTGATTTAAGGGAGAAAATCATTAACAAATTTGAAATTCAACTTTTCCTACATAAATCGAAGAAGTGCTGTCACATCGTATCCAACGCGTTTCCACGTAACTCCTCGATTAACCCCTTCCCGACAAAAACAACCATGGGCTTCCACCTACACACTTTACATCGCAAAGTGGGTTTGAATTCTCCACTGGGCGTGATTAATTCTGGCCTGCCTTCTTGTGCTCTTCAACACCAAAATCACGAAATTAAGAAAAAAAAACCTAAGCATAAAAAATAAAGCATCAGTTGTGGTCATAGCGACGAACACTACTAGGTTGCCTCCCAGTCAGCACTCTTGTTTATTGTCTTGAGCTCGACCTTGCCATATCCTTCTTTTACTGATAAATAGGATCAAGGAGAGAAAATTTCTCCTTTTGCTTATTCAAGTTGGAATAGTCGAAATAGGGCTTCAATTGATGCCCGTTTACCACAAACGTGTCACTTCCATTGAGGTCATATACTTCGATGCTTCTATTGGAGAATATTTCATTAACTATGTATGGTCCTCCCCATTGGGATCGAAGTTTTCCCACTCATCAATTTAAAACGGGAATTGAAAAGTAGTACCTTCTGTCAAACCCAAAACTCCCTCTTGTGGATTTTTGCATTGTCGATTCTCCTGGTTCGTTCCTTGTACAGGACAACATTGTTGTATGCCTCTAATCGAAGCTCTTCTAGCTCACTCATCTGCAATTTCCTTTCTTCTCCGGCCAAGGTCATACTGAGATTTATTCTCTTGATGGCCCAGTACGCTTTGTGCTCTATCTCCACAGGTACATGACATCTTTTTTCAAATACCAACCTGAAGGGAGCGCAATTGGAGTTTTGTAGGCAGTTCAGTATCCCCACAACGCGTCTCCCAAATGATTACTCCAATCCTTCTGATTGGGATGCACCACCTTCTCCATACACCTTTAATTTCCCTGTTTGAAGTCTCAGCCTACCCATTTGCTTGGGGGTGATATGCGGTTGTCACTTTGTGCTTCATCCCTATCCTCTTTGCGAGTGCCCTGATGATGGCATTACAAAAATGAGAGCCCTGATTGCTGATGAGAATTTTTGGAACTCCAAATCTGTTGAAAACATGCTCCTTCAAGAATTCAGCTACTGTATGAGCATCATTGTTCGTCGTAGCCTTTGCCTCAACCCATTTAGATACGTAGTCGACTGCCACCAAGATATACTTATAATTTCCAGACTTGGGAAATGGTCCAATAAAGTCTATACCCCATACGTCGAAAATTTCCACATGCATAATTGGCATTTGGGCCATCTCATCTTAGGCAGTAATGCCTCCAACCAACTGACACTTCGGGCAGCCCTGTACCCATTTCCTTGCATAAGCAAACATTCAAGGCCATTAAAACCCACTGTCCAATATTCTTTCTGCTATTTTTTTACCACCAAAATGTCCACTATATGATGTCCCACGGCATGTCACAGCCCCAAATCCTGAGGGACGGCAAAGCCGGGGTGCGACTAGGGATTGGATTAAAGAAGCGGGGAAGAAGGGGGAATAAATAAGAATGAACAGACATTAATAACAGAATAACTTCTATGAACAAGACTTTATTGAAATAGAAAGAGTTGATCTCGAAAGATCACTCGACAAGGCTCTAAAAAAAGAGACTAAGTTCATTGTACGGGGCTTAGACCCAAAAGATAGATACATTAACTCAAAAAGATTGGCAGCGGAAAGCGTAAAGCTTGACATACAGTCCTTTATTCTAATTATGACTTTTTACTCAACATCAACCTCCGCCGCTCCCGTCACTCAACCTGCACATTTTATAAAACATATGCAGGGCTAAGTACAAAAGCACTTAGTGGGCACATTGCCGAAAATATATCATAAGTATAGATAAATCAGGCATCTCATTTCTGTAGCACATCGGAGTTTTTCAATGAATACCCGTGTCTACTAAACATTTTCTTTCTCATTTTCACAATATAGCTTGCGCAAGCATTTTTCTCAGATATTACGTTCAATCTTGCCCAATAATTATCACTGTGGCTGGTAACCCTCAACAGGGTTCCACACACAACGGCTACTGTGTACACTAACTTTGGATAGCAGTCGGCTAACTCAAAGTCCGATCATTTTAGTTAGCGGTCGGCTAACTAATAATTCTGGATAGCAGTCGGCTAACTTAGAAGGGTACAAGAGAACTCATATAAAACAAATATTTCATGCTCTGATTATCACTTTGAAAACACAATTATCAAATCTGTAAATAAAGATTTTCGAGCATCGCTCATTTTATTTCATATATAGAAAAGCCCACCTTAGGCAATTACAGAACAACTATAGCTTCCGTCTTCTGTCTTCCGTCCTATCCTTGGCGCTGACTTCCTCCTTTTATCGTAAATAAACAAACTTTAAAACTCGATCGTAACGATAAAAGAAACAGGAAATCGAAATCGGTTTTAGTCTTTTAGGCCTTTGCACTTTACTACTTTCTTTTGATTAACGAACAAATAAGACTCGATCGATTCTTGTTTATAAAATAACTCGGCTCATTACTCGACACTTAGGTCAGTAAATAAATGGGAGTCGATAACTTATAACGACTTAGAAGTTCACAAGGAACGAAGTTGAAACGAATTCAAACTTAAGAAATTAGGTTTTTGGAAACTTCCTGCACAAGACAGTAGTTCTGGAGTTCGCACAGAACAGATCACCTCGAATCACGGGATGTGCCCTATACCATAAGAAATCTACGGATGTCTAGTTTACTCTCCAATTTACGGATCTCAATTTTGTTAAGCGAGCTAAATGTTATAACAGTTTCCGTGCAAGGTCGCAAAACAGTCCGCGAAAACCCTAGGTGCTCGTTAACTCGACGCACGACTTCCTCGGTTCGACTAATGATATACCACTTTTATTCTTACGAAAATTCCATCTTAAGGCAGTCAACATGTACAATCTTTCATGACAAACTCCTTCACATTTCTCGATTAAAAACTCGACGTATATTTCCTCGTCTTTCAACTAATCCAATTACTAGACCAATTCAATTTCAAATTCAATTTCTATTTTAACTTCTCGTTTATAAACTATAACTTATATCATCTCGTACCTCGGATGAAATTATCGTCAACTACAATATCGTTCGTTTATCAATAACAATCATTAATAATCGATTAATTTCCTTATTCGACTTTTCAATCGACACTTAGACTCGTTTCTTCGTCTCTTATCAAAATTCCAACCTTCTTAGAATTCGTTCAAATTTTCCGGTTACGATCATTAACTAACAAGATTAACATATGTTCAAATCACAACCCTAAATCATTATTCAATCTCGACTTATCGACGATTCCTCGTCTCTTAACAAAATTTCAACGTTCTCCGATTTTGCTCAAACTTTACAATATCGTTCATCATCTATCAAGATTCACTAATACGTAAATCACATACTCAAATTATTAACGAGCCTCAACTTATAGACGAGTTTTCGTCTCTTACGATTTTTATTTTATTTTTAGAAAAATTTCAATAAATTATATAATCATCCTCAAACATACTACATCTCATTTCTATCATCGTATTAACCAAAACATAACATTTACTCATTCAAATCCTCACTTCTTCATCTCTTACATTTCTATATTTCTTTTTAGAAAATTCTAAGACAATTCATGTGATCATCTATCATCATATAGAACACAATTCCACTAATCAAATATTAAGGCGGATGATTTTCATGAAATTTCCATAACAAAAACCCCTAATTTCCATAAAAATTTCGGTAATTACAAATATTAAGGGGGATGATTTTCATGAAATTTCAACCATAGAAATCTAAATCTAAGCATACTATAACATGAATTAATCATAGAATCATCATCCTACTTCTCAAGAAAATTTCAAAAATGACAAGGTTGATGGAAAAGGATTTTTGTTCGGTTCAATACGTAGTGGAAGTCCTTACCTTGTCGGTTATGGAATCGGAACTAAGATTGATCGGTAGATGAATGACTTATGGAGCTTGAGAAAGCTTGAAGAACTCTTAACAATGGAAGAAAGTGAGAGAGAAGAGAAGGACGGAGGGTGGCGGTAAAAGGAGGGAGAGAGGGAGAGAGGTGATGACTAAGTGTTTAAGATAGAACTTGAATAAAGTAGAAAATATCTAAGAGGATGACTCACACACACACATAGGCGGTTTAGGGGGGTTTTATTTTATGAAAATATCTCGTTTACGGGTCTAATACGATGTTATAAAATCGAGAAATTAAAACTTTAGACGGTTACATTTTCAACGAAATCTAATTCGACCGTTAGATTAGAAATAAATCACATACTTGGAAAACATAATTCGTTTTTCAAAATCAGATAAAAAGTCGGGACTTCACAGTCCAAA
This sequence comes from Schizonepeta tenuifolia, assembly GCA_029490685.1. Lineage (NCBI taxonomy): Eukaryota > Viridiplantae > Streptophyta > Magnoliopsida > Lamiales > Lamiaceae > Schizonepeta > Schizonepeta tenuifolia. The sequence goes on from CM055956.1 coordinate 38,768,997, forward strand.
TTTCGCCTGGAAAAATAAATAAAACTGATTTTTACTAACTTACTCGTATCGCTAAATAAGTGAATGTAAAGTCTGATGATTTTTCGATCTGAGTTTTCGAACGAAATTTCTATCGGACGCGAAAATCCTAATACAGTAGTCGTTCAACCGACTTCTGGAATTTATTTTCAGAAACGGATTTCATCGTTAGTCTTAGAATTGAAAATCCTTATCTTAGGCGTGCAAAGCTTTTATTAATAATTAAATTTTTATTTCTCGTCGGAAGAAAAATCTGGGGTATTACATCCTACCCCTCTAATAAGAAATTTCGTCCCGAAATTTGCTTATCTTTCCAAACAGTTCGGGGTACTTCTTCCCCATCTTTTCTTCGAGTTCTCATGTGGCTTCTTCTTGCCCGTGGTGATTCTATAACACTTTTACTAACTGCACTGACTTGCTTCTTAACTCTCGCACCTTTCGATCCATGATCGATTGCGGTCTTTCTTTATAACTTAATCATAATAAAGAACAACGTCTTGCTGGTGTATCACGCGTTTTAAAAAAAATGAACACGTACTTTCTCAACAAGATATGCAAATATAATAAACATTCCATAGACTTGGCGACACGGCCAATCTATACGCATTAAAACTATCTTTTTCAAGATATCTAGAAATCATAAAAATCTTTGTCTAAGCTTTATACTTGACATGAATCTAATGATTCTCTTCAACGGAGAAATCTTAAGAAAACTCTATCTCCCTTTTCGAATTTAGAACCCTGATCGGCATAAATCACATAAGACTTTCGTCTTCTCTAAACTTCTTTCATTCAAACTCGAATCTATCGAATGATCTTGATCATTACACTGACCGTATCTGGTCCTAGGTTCCTTCTTTCACCTACCTTATTACAATAAGACAGTTATCTAAACTTCTTCCTATACAAGGCCTCGTAAGGTACAATACTTATCGTAGCCCGATAACTATCGTTCTTAACATATCTTATGAGTATTTGATTCGTCCTCTCGGATTGTCCATCCATTGGGAGTGAAAAGCGGTACTAAAGTTAAGTTTGGTACCTAATTCCTTCTGCATAGTGATCCAAAATTTCGTAGTGAATTTGGCATCTCTATTAAACGTTACCCTTCCATGTTGGAATACTTAATGGTCGCAACATCCCTTGTGGTTATTGGCGTAAAGCTCTCACTTGTTTGATAACCAAACATCGTTTTATAAACGAGGCAACATCTTGTTTCAATCTGTTCTACCGAAAATTCTTTCTTAATCTTAATACATCTTCGTACTCCCTGGTACGCTGTATATGGTCTATCGTGAGCCTCACTCATGATATCGTTTTCAATTTGTCGTTGTCAGGGATACAAAGTCTATCTTCAAATACGATCGCATTATCTGATGCTTTGGAATAACCGTCCAGGTTATCCGTTCTTATTCTTAGGCGTAGCTTCTCGATCGACTCGTTCTTTCTCTGGACATTTATACTTCTTTCATAAGCTTGGTGTAGCTACGAGTGCTGCTATTCGGCTAGTTATCGTTTTAGGTGTATCGAGCACCCCTAAATCTATCATCTCAAATTCTCGTATAAGTGTTTCTTCCTCAACAAGGAGACATCCTAACTTGGTTGGAGTCTTGCGACTCAGCGCGTCAGCTACAACGTTTGCTTTTCCTGGATGGTAGTTGATACCACAATCATAATGTTTTACTAGTTCGAGCCATCGTTTTTGTCTCATGTTCAATTCCTTTTGCTCGAAGAAGTACTTCAAACTCTTATGGTCTGTAGAAATCTCAACCCTAACACCATAGAGATGGTGTCTCCAAATTTTCAACGCATGCACAACGGCTGCTAGTTCTAAGTTGTGGGTTGGGTACTCAACTTCATGAGGTCGAAGTTGTCGTGAAGCATAAGCTATCACCTTTCCGTCTTGCATCAAAACACAGCCTTATCCATTCTTTGACACGTCAGTATATACTACGTATTCTTTATCTGCTTCTGGAAGAGCTAAGACTGGTGCGGTGATCAACTTTCTTTCTTGAGTGTCTAAAAACTTGTCTCGCACTTGTCAGTCCATTTGTATTTCTTTTTCTTTCGGAGTAGTTGCGTCATAGGTCTAGTAATTGTAGAAAATTCCTCGATGAATCTCCTATAATAGCCGGCTAAACCTAAGAAACTCCTAATTTCGTTCGGACTTGTTGGCGATTTCCAATCGCGCACTGCCTCTACCTTGGCACGATCCACCTTGATGCCTTCTGCTGATACTATGTGTCCAAGGACCATCACTTCTTTCAGCCAAAATACGCATTTACTGAATTTGGCGTAAAGCTTCTCAGCTCTAAGCGTTTCTAAAACTATCCTCAAATGTTCCTCATGTTCTTCCTCATTCTTAGAGTAAATGAGAATGTCATCGATGAATACTAAGATGAATTTGTCTAAGTATGGGTGAAAGATTCAATTCATGAGATTCATGAATACTGCGGGGGCGTTAGTCAAACCAAATGGCATAACTAGGAATTCGTAATGGCCATATCTGGTTCGGAATGCAGTTTTAGGTATATCCTTGGGTTTGATTTTCAATTGATGATACCCAGATCTTAAATCTATTTTTGAAAAGACTCCTGCGCCCTTAAGCTGATCAAAGAGGTCTTCTATCCTTGGCAAAGGATACTTATTCTTAAGGGTGATCTTAGTTAGCTCTCGATAGTCTTATACACATTCTCATAGAACCATCCTTCTTTCTGACGAACAAAACAGGTGCTCCCTACGGTGAAACACTCGGTCTAATGAATCCAAGGTCTAACAATTCTTGCAGTTGGATCTTAAGCTCTTCTAACTCCTTAGGCGCATGCTCCATAAAGATTGACGTAGTTAATAGATAATCAATCCATCCTATGGATTTTATCTATGTCGAACATTTTATTACCTTCCGATAGCTTGCTATGATCTTAAAAAGACCCTAAGTTAAATTCAATGTCCGAGAAAAACTAAGGAAGTGACGATAATTTCTTCTAAGGCGTGGTTATTCTTATTTTATGATTAGCGCACTTTGGTCTTACTCTTATAGTGTCAATAGGCACTATAAATAACGAATGTAAAGTTCTAGTATGAGGCAGAATAATGGCAAGGTAATTAAGAAGTTCGTCCTATACCTGCCAATTTTTCTTTGCCCTTATTGCGCGAATCTTGTTCGATCGCGAATGCCCTAGCATTCTGTTGCTGTTGGGCGTACTGTTGAAACTGCTGCTGGGTCATCTGCTGCTGCGGCTGAGCCTGAATTGCCCTCAAAGGCTGGGGCTGTCCATACTAATTTTGTCTTGCCGCTTGTAACGGTTTCGGGCATTCCCTCCTAAAGTGCCCCTTCTGCCCAAAGCTGAAGCAACTTCCCGAGTTTGCTTGACAGATCCCAAAGTGTACCCTATTACACTTGGGACAGGCAGGAATGGTAGCTCTTCCTTGGTTGTTTACTCCTTGGTTATTCCTTTGTTGCCCTTGTGGCTGACCTTGCTGATTATTTCCTTTCCATGGTCCCGTTTTATTATTTCCTTGTAAGTACAGTCCCGACTGACTGTTTCCCTGCCATGGCTTCTTCCCATAATTGTTGTTCGGGTTAGGCTGCTGATAGCCTTGCTGGTTTCCATTCCTCTGATTTCCTTGATTATTGGAGTGCTGATAGTAGCCACTATTGTTTCCTCCATCCCAATTCCTTTTTCCTTGGTAGTTGTTGTTGTAATAGCCTCGGTTCTGGGTTGGGACTGGTGCGGGTGTTATTTCTTTCTTATCATTAGGCACTACGGCCTCCATCTTTAGGGCTCGCCCTAAAACGTCGGTGTAGCTAAGTGCCCCATGACTGGCTAGCGCTATTCCAAACTCATACTTCAGTCCCCTACGGAACTTCTTCGCTATCTTTTCTTCGGTATCTACCTGAGCAGGTACATACCTTGACAATTCACAAAACTTGGCGTCGTACTCGGTTACTGTCATCTTTCCTTGTTTTAAATTATAGAACTCAGCCTCCTTTTGAGCTCTATAGGTCTTGGGTACGTACTTATCATATAATGCTTCCTTAAATTCCTCCCATGTGAAACGAGCCAAGTGCTCCACAGGTATAACCTTCTGCCTAGCTTCCCATCAGTAGTCAGCTGGTCGGGAAAGTTGAAATGCTACGCATAACAGACGCTCCTCATTAGTATATCTGAGGAGTTTGAAAATTCTCTCAATAATTCGTACCTAAAGCTCGGCAACGCTTGGGTTTCCAGATCCTTTAAACACAGGTGGGTTACGTTTGAGGAATAAGTCCTCAATATCACGCCGGGTGGAGGTGGTGGTGGTGATGGTGATGGTGGTGGAGGGGTTTCATGATATTGCTGTTCCTCTTCTCTTTCAACTCGAGCTTGACGTCTACCACGTCCCCTGGGTCTACCAGGTCCTCTTCGGTTTACTACTCTTGGCGGCATTTCGAAATTATCGAAAACAGAAATTCTCATTAGCACTTTTGCTTTTAATCATTTACTTACTTACTTAACCTTTTTTCCGACTTAGACAAGTTCACGGAAAAGAAATAAATAACAACTCTAATATTAGCTCTTTTAACTTTTTAACTTCCCAAGTTAAACAAGTTTATTTAACTAAACACGATTCGGAGAAACTTTCATAAAATTAAAGCCCACTCACGGGGTCATATATATATATATATATATATACATGTCAAAAAGAGTACTGAGTTTGCCTCCAACGAGGACTTACACAAAACTAGACTTCAACGATTCTAAGCTAGGCTAACTGCCTATCTATGTACAGGATACACTAACCGGGTGCATTCTTGTACCTATACATTGTACTTAAAATGGAAACGGTTTGTAAAATATCATATTCGCGGAAGTACTACAAAAAAAAGTCCACTGATCCAATCTATATACAAAAAACATTCTAAAATTACTAACACTTTTATGATTGACTACTCATGAAGCTGCAGTCAAGTCCTCGTTGCCTTTTTAAAACCACAACCTTCTCAAGATTCTCCATAGGATCCTCCTCTAAGTCTACTCCAAAGACTAACGCAAGTATCTTACTAATCTTAGTTGCAGTGCTGTCCATTGGCACTAGAGGTGGTGGTGGTATTTCGGGAACGGTTCTCTCTAAGCGTAGAACAAAATCGGCAATCTAGTCACTGTAATCCACTTTTTATGAGAAAATGGGTGCTCACTGTGCGTACTAGGCACATATGCCTCTAGGGAAGGGACTTCCTGATGGTCCTGCCTCAAACTGTCCCTTAACTTCGGTCCAAGATGTACCGAGCTAAGTCTGATGTTGATCCCACCTCCTCAACAAACGAGGTTGGCTCTGGGAGAAATTCGTCAAGTGGAGCAAGTACAAGTGGTAATTCTAGTAACTTGGCAAGCACTAGGTCCATTTCGAAAAATGACCTAGGTTCTGGAATAACCGGAATGTAGTGGTAAGGGTAATGGGGTAGTATAGGAATAGATACAATGCGTCGATTCTGTAGATATCGTGCCTAGATTACTAACCCGAATCCTACAGAGTCTCCTGTGGGTTCTACAGCACCTCCCATTTAAGTGATATAGTATCAGGCGGTGTTGTTCGCCTATCCTTGCCGTTCATCGGCAGTCGACCGATAAGGTCCTCCATAGCTTTCCGTTTATCAACAAAATATCTAGCCGGGTAATGGTGTGAAACGAAGTCGTTAACAAACTGCCCTCTGTCATGATCTAGGTCATTTACGTAAATATGGTACTTATGTATAATCTGCTCTACGATGGAATGCCCTCTTAAAACAAGAAGATCCCAAATATACCATTCTGTGGTATCACTAATAAATATTAAATTTATACCTAACACATAAAGAATTGATCTCAGAGACTCTCCTTGAATATGTCGTCCCATACCGACATATTCTTAGAATCCCTCTCCTTCGGGTGTATCTCAGTTCATTCCCAAAATACACCGTACTGAAAGAGGTTTTGCTCACGGGGCATAAGACCCATATTACTGAGTTTCTAATTATGTGGGTTGATCAAGTCCACATAACAGTCCCTCAATCACATGGAACCTCTGTCCCGTTCAATCATTCGCTTAGTAAGGAATTAACTTACTTTAGGCATCTAGCAATTTCAGGAAATTGCACTCAAACATTTAAAAAAAAATTCCGGGATTTTCCTTCCAATCTTTAACTTAGATTTCTTAGTTTCCCTTAAGAAAACTCCTAACCGATAAACACATATCGTTCTCATCATTAGAAAGAAATATTCTTAATGCCACATTAAACTGGATATAAACTCCTCTCGATACTTGAATCTCGTATTTATTGTATTCTTTGTTTATTTACTAATTGTGAAATAAATTCCAAGAAAACGGAATATAAGTTGGAGAATGACTTTAGAACACAAGTTCTAGTCATCGTTTGAATCGAACAATCATTGGAAATTAGCTAAAATTCGTACTCGATTCTTAATAATTACATCAAATCTCTTTTTGAAGTTCTAACGAGGCGAACTTCAATTGAAAACGACTTCGTTCATGTCACTTATACGTAAGTAACATTCGTTTATAAAAGGTTCTGTCCTTCTCGTTCTGATCGCGTCTTTCGAAATAATTTGGAACCAACGCTTCTTAAAACGTCTATGTTCTCAAGGAATTGGGGAAAAGTCTTAGAACAATAGTCTAGGTTATCGTGCCAACATATTTCTCAAAATAAAAGAAATTATAACTCAAATAATTTCACATACTGTCACAAAGTATATCACTTACACTTTCATATAATTCATACTTGGCACACTTAATTCTTAACATAATCACATACTTGTTCCACAATTCTTTTCAAGAAATGAAACCATACTTATGAACCTTTCTTTCTTTCCTTCTTTAGTTGAGTCGACGTAGCGGGAGGTGGAGTTGTCGTCTACACTCTTAAGCTTAGTGTTACGACCTAACTTTACTTGAAAGAAGACTTGGGTGTAGAGCATAAACAAATGCTATATCTTACTACTTGAAAGAAACTTGTATGCAGAGCAGAAATGATTGCTCTGATACCACTCTGTCACAGCCCCAAATCCCGAGGGACGGCAAAACCGGGGTGCGACTAGGGATTGGATTAAAGAAGCAGGGAAGAAGGGGGAATAAATAAGAATGAACAGACATTAATAACAAAATAACTTCTATGAACAAGACTTTATTGAAATAGAAAGAGTTGATCTCGAAAGATCACTCGACAAGGTTCTCAAAAAAGAGACTAAGTTCATTGTACGGGGCTTAGACCCAAAAGATAGATACATTAACTCAAAAAGATTGGCAGCGGAAAGCGTAAAGCTTGACATATAGTCCTTTATTCTAATTACGACTCTTTACTCAACATCAACCTCTGCCGCTCCCGTCACACAACCTACACATTTTATAAAACATACGCAGGGCTAAGTACAAAAGCACTTATTGGGCACATTGCCGAAAACATATCATAAGTATAGATAAATCAGGCATCTCATTTCTGTAGCACATCACGGTTTTTCAATAAATACCCGTGTCTACTAAACATTTTCTTTCTCATTTTCACAATATAGCTTGCGCAAGCATTTTTCTCAGATGTTACGTTCAATCTTGCCTAATAATTATCACCGTGGCTGGCTACCCCTCAACAGGGTTCCACACACAACGGCTAACTCAGAAGGGTACAAGAGAACTCACATAAAACAAATATTTCATGCTCTAATTATCACTTTGAAAACACAATTATCAAAGCTGTAAATAAAGATTTTAAAGCATCGCTCATTTTATTTCGTATATAGAAAAGCCCACCTTAGGCAATTACAGAACAACTATAGCTTCCGTCTTCTGTCTTCCGTCCTATCCTTGGCGCTGACTTCCTTCTTTTATTGTAAATAAACAAACTTTAAAACTTGATCGTAACGATAAAAGAAACAGGAAATCGAAATCGGTTTTAGTCTTTTAGGCCTTTGCACTTTACTACTTTCTTTTAATTAACGAATAAACGAGACTCGATCAATTCTTATTTATAAACAGACTCGGCTCATTACTTGACACTTAGATCAGTAAATAAATGGGAGTTGATAACTTATAAAGACTTAGAAGTTCACAAGGAACGAAGTTCAAACGGATTCAACTTAAGAAATTAGGTTTTTGGAAACTTCCTGCACAATAGAGTAGTTCTGGAGTTTGCATAGAACATAGAACCACGAAACAGGGGATTTGCCCCATACTATAAGAAATCCACGGATGTCTAGTTTACTCTCCAATTTATGGATCTTGATTTCGTTAAGCGAGCTAAAAGTTATGACAGTTTCCGTGCAAGGTCGCAAAACAGTCCGCGAAAACCCTAGGTTCTCGTTAACTCGACGCACGACTTCCTCGGTTCGACTAATGATATACCACTTTTATTCTTACGAAAATTCCATCTTAAGGCAGTCAACATGTACAATCTTTCATGACAAACTCCTTCACATTTCTCGATTAAAAACTCGACGTATATTTCCTCGTCTTTCAACTAATCCAATTACTAAACCAATTCAATTTCAAATTCAATTTCTATTTCAACTTCTCGTTTATAAACTATAACTTATATCATCTCGTATCTCGGATGGAAATATCATCAAGTACAATATCGTTCGTTTATCAATAACAATCATTAATAATTGATTAATTTCCATATTCGACTTTTCTATCGACACTTAGACTCGTTTCTTCGTCTCTTATCAAAATTCCAACCTTCTTAGAATTCGTTCAAATTTTCCGGTTACGATCATTAACTAACAAGATTAACATATGTTCAAATCACAACCCTAAATCATTATTCAATCTCGACTTATCGACGATTCCTCATCTCTTAACAAAATTTCAACGTTCTCCGATTTTGCTCAAACTTTACAATATCGTTCATCATCTATCAAGATTCACTAATACGTAAATCACATACTCAAATTATTAACGAGCCTCAACTTATCGACAAGTTTTCGTCTCTTACGATTTTTATTTTATTTTTAGAAAAATTCCAATAAATTATATAATCATCCTCAAACATACTCCACCTCATTTCTATCATCATATTAACCAAAACATAACATTTACTCATTCAAATTCTCACTTCTTCATCTCTTACATTTCTATTTTTATTTTTAGAAAATTCTAAAACAATTCATGTGATCATCTATCATCATATAGAACACAATTCCACTAATCAATCATCAAAAAAATAGAACTAACAACAACCCCTAATTCCTATAAAAATTTCGGTAATTACAAATATTAAGGGGGGATGATTTTCATGAAATTTCAACCATAGAAATCTAATTCTAAGCATACTATAACAAGAATTAATCATAGAATCATCATCCTACTTCTCAAGAAAATTTCGAAAATGACAAGGTTGATGGAAAAGGATTTTTGTTCGGTTCAATACGTAGAGGAAGTCCTTACCTTGTTGATTATGGAATCGGAACTAAGATTGATCAGTAGATGAATGACTTATGGAGCTTGAGAAAGCTTGAAGAACTCTTAACAATGGAAGAAAGTGAGAGAGAAGAGAGGGAGAGGGAGGGAGGGTGGCGGTAAAAGGAGGGAGAGAGGGAGAGAGGTGATGACTAAGTGTTTAAGATAGAACTTGAATAAAGTAGAAAATATCTAAGAGGATGACTCACACACACAAAGGCGGTTTAGGGGGGTTTTATTTGCCGAAAATATCTCGTTTACGGGTCTAATACGACGTTATAAAATCGAGAAATTAAAACCTTAGACGGTTACGTTTTCGACGAAATCTAATTCGACCGTTAGATTAGAAATAAATCACATACTCGGAAAACATAATTCGTTTTTGAAAATCCGATAAAAAGTTGGGACTTCACAATCCAAATTTCGCCCGGAATTATAAATAAAACTGATTTTTACTAACTTACTCGTATCGCAAAATAAGTGAATGTAAAGTCTGACGGTTTTTCGATCTGAGTTTTCGAACGAAATTTCTATCGGACGCGAAAACCCTAATATAGTAGTCGTTCAACCGACTTGTGGAATTTATTTTCAGAAACGGATTTCACCATTAGTCTTAGAATTGAAAATCCTTAACTTAGGTGTGCAAAGCCTTAATTAATAATTAAATTTTTATTTCTCGTCGGATGAAAAATCTAGGGTATTACACGGCACATCTCCAAGATCTGAGTATGTTCGTTCTCAGGAACACACCTCCGTATGAGTTGATCTGCTTCGATCTTCCACAGATGTGGTGCTTCCCAAAAGTAGGAACGAGCTTGTGTCACTAGAATATGCATTTCAAACTTTGTCTTCCCTACTGGAACTTCTTTTGGGATCAGGTAATTTGCTATTTCCACGTACCACGGTTCCTTGTCGGTCAGGGCATACACAAACTCCATCTCTGTATTGGCATATACTGCATACAACTTCTCATTAGGGAAAGTGTCTGCTATGGGCCCCCTATCATCCTTGTTTATTTGTAATCTGCTCAGATGGTCTTCCACTAGGTTGGCAGCTCTTTTTTTATCCTTAATTTCGAGGTCAAACTTCTGTAACAACAACATCCATGGAATTAGTCGTGGTTAGACTCCTTTTTAGCCATCAAATACTAGGCTGCATGGTCAGTGTATATGAATGCCTTGGTGTGCAGAAGATAAGATCTGAACTTTTCCATGGCAAATGCTACTGCTAGCAGCTCCTTTTCAGTAGTGGTTTAACTGCACTGAGCTGGATTGAGGGTATTTGAAGAGTAATAGATTACGTAGCTCTCCTTCCCCTTTTTCTGTCCCAGTACTGTAATACCCTGAACTTTTCTAAGTTCCTAAGTGCGTATTAACTTAATTAATATGCGTATATGATGAGTTTTGAGTGCTAAAAATTTTCGCGAAAATAAATTTTTTTGTGAAATGATGAAAATGCCCTTACGTGCTTTGATATGAATTTTTCTCGTTTTGATTATTCGAATCAAGTAGGTGAAGAATTGTGTGAGCATTAATATATGAGCTTGAGCTTGAGTATGAATTTCAGAATTTTCTGAGAACTTTCATTTTTGGATGAATAGTAACGATAACCGAGAACACTATTCATCGATCGACTCCAAGTTTAGTCTAATTAGTTTCATTAGAATCTAGAATTTATTCTAAAACTTTTGAGATAAGTTGGAGAATTTTCCGATATCGTTTGAACGAAGATTTAAAAATAATTGCTTAACGGCATAATTAGCCGAGCAGTTTTTAGGTTTTTTTCGTTAAATGGAATCTTGACCTAAAAATTAGATAATTGGATTCCTAAATTTATTTTGGGAGATATAAGACGAATTAGAGAGAATTTTAACGTCGGGAAAGAGATGAAAATAGTTATTAAACGTTTGAGGGAACGAAATAAAATAACGGGGATATTTTCTACCGGAAAACTTTTTCTTCCGGGTATATTTAGCAGATAAAATCTGCCATCCTTATCCAAATGATGGCTGAATTTCCTCCCCCACTCTCATTTGAAAGAGTGAAGGCCACTCTCTCTCTTAAGGTGACAACACACCAACCCTATGCATTCCTTCTCTCTCTCCATATCTCTCTCTCGATTTCATCTCTCTCTCTCTCTCTCTCTCTCTCTCTCTCTCTCTCTCTATCTTTTAAAGATTTGGATTTATTCCCCCTCAATAATAATACAACATTTATCATCCATCAACCATATCACCTCCTTCTCTCTAGAACAGAAGAAGCAACGAAGCAGCAAAAACTCCATCTCCTTCTCAGTTCATCTCTCTGCCGAGCAGCAAAAACTACTCTATGATCTTCATCTTCATCACGTTGATGTGATCTTCAAGGAGAGGAACATCTCCTCCTTCAATCCTTACCTTATTCCTGCCGTGAAGAAGAGGAATAGCAGCTGCACAACCTCTTCCTTCACGCATTGTAGCAGCAATCTCTCTCTCTGTAATATCTCGGTCTTTTTCTTCCGTCACTAAAATAAAAATTTGATAATTAATTAAGGCTTTGCACGCCTAAGTTAAGGAATTTCAGTTTTAAGACTAACGGTGAAATCCGTTTCTGAAAATAAAATCCAGAAGTCGTTCAACCGACTACTGTATTAGGGATTTCGCGCTCGATAAAATTTTCGTTCGAGAACTCAGATCGAAAAAGCATCTGACTTTACATTCACTTATTTTGCGATTCGAGTCTAATGGTACAAGTCAGTTTTATTTATTTTTTCGGGCGAAATTTGGACTGTGGCGTCTCGACTTTTCGATGGATTTCGGAAATTTAATCGTCCTTTCCAACTAAGTAAATTATTTCCAATCTATTGGTCGAATTAGTTTTCACCGAAAATATAACCGTCTAAGAAATTAATTAATCGATTTTAATATGCAGTATTAGACCCGTAAAAGAGATAGTTTTGTAAAAAGAAAAGCAATAGTAACCGCCTATCTCTCTCTCTATTGGATAATATCCTATTTTTCTTCTACTTATCTACCTTTATCCCCAAAATATCTCACATCTCTCTTTTCCCTCTCACATAAACCCCCCTCCCCTTAGTTTCTCTCTTCTTTTTCTTGTTCTTAGTGTTCTTCACAATCTTCAAGTTTGTTCTTCATTTCTTCAAGCCTTTGAAGCTCATAACTTGTTTGATTCTCGATTAAAGTCAATTTCGATTGCATATTTGATAAGGTAAGAGCTTCCTCTATAGTGCAAACCAAACAAAACTCAATTCCTTAAATTCTTGAAATGGCCGAAAATTGTGAGGTGTAGAAGATGATGTTCTAAGTTTATTTCATGATTATTTGATGCTTAGGATTAAGTTTCTATGGTTTGAATCAAGTATAAATCATGTTAGAATTTAATTAGAATTTTCGAAAATTTCATTAATTATTTGATGAAGATTGAGATTGAATTTAGATGTATTGTTTGTAGATTATGTTTGCATGCAATGAATGATGATTGCATGAATTGTTTGAGGATTTTCTAAAAATAAGAACAATTTTGTAAGAGAGGAAGAAGTAAGATTTTGATTAAGAAATTGTTGTGATATTGATGATGTGTTGTGATATAATAGAAGTAGTAAGCATGAGGTTTAACATATATTTCAGTTAGATTTTTTTAAAAATAAAAACGAAATCGTTGGAGGCGAAGAATCGTCGATAGAATTAGATTCGATTATGATATAAGCTTTTAGATTGCATATTAGTTAATCTAAGTACTTAATGATTATAATTTGAAAGTTTGAATGAATTCTAAGAATGTCGAATTTTTTATAAGAGATGAAGAGTCGAGCATAATCGTCGATAAAAAAATAGAACGAGAAAACTAATCGAATATTAGTGATTGTTGATATGTTAGGTTTGTTGTTGAACTAATTGAGAATTAACTAACAACTTTAAAAAATCGAGTTCTTGAACCGATAAAAATGACGTGAATTGATTAAGTGTTAGTTATAATGATGTTAGTGTGTTAATATGATCTTTGTTAAGTATAAAGATGATAGAAACTAATTTGGTTTGAATTGGATCAGTAGAACTTCAAAAATTAAAGAAAGTAAGTATGTGTAGAAACAAAGAAACGAGAAAACGAGGGTTTGTATGTTTCCAATTGATGATATGGTTGATGTATTGATGATAAGCATGATTATATGTACTTAGTATGAATTTCTTAGATTTTATAAAAATATTTGGAAAAATCGACAACGATGTTCGTTGCTTGATAAAAACGACGTGTTAAATGATTATGAGTATGTGTTGATTAATTTGAGTTGGTTGATGATTAATAAGCATGAGTGTAGTTGATGATGATTTCATATAAGTTATGAAACAGAAGTTATAAGTTGGTTGTGATTTGAAATTGAAATGAAATTTGCTAAGTGTTTTCGTTAATTGAAAAGACGAGAAGTGCTCGTCGTATTTTTAATAGAGAAACGTGAAATTGTTCACGTTAAATGATTGTGTGACTTGACTGTTAAATTGATGGAAATTTCATGCACATAAAGGTTGTATAGCATTGATCGAACCTAGGGAAACGTGTGTCGAGTTTTCAATATGTCTAGGGTTTTCGGCCAGTTCTGCCACCCTTCACGGAAACGGCCATAACTCTTTACTCGTTTAACGAAATCGAGATCCGTAAATTGGAAAGTAAGTAGACTTCCGTTTCTTTCTTTTGACATAAGGCACATCCCCTGTTTCGAAATGCTCTGTTCTATAAAGGCTCCAAACCTACTGACTTGTGCAGGAAAAAAAATCTAAACTCATTTTTCTTAAGTTGAATTCTTTTCAACTTAATTCTTTAAGAACTTTTAAGTCGTTAGGAGTTATCAACTTCCGTTTTTAACTAATCTAAATGTCGAGTAAAGAACCGAGTTAGTTCTAAACGAGATGTGTCCGAGTCTCGTTTCTTTTTTTTTTTAAACCAAAAGGGATTAGTTAAAGTGCAAACGCCTAAAAGACTTAACCGAATTCGATTTCTTTTTCTTTAATCGTTTCGACCAATTACTAAAGTTTGATTAATTGCGATAAAAGGAGGAAGTCGGAGTTGAAGATAGGACGGAAGACCGAAGATGAAACTTTTGTAGTTCTGTATACCGTTTAAGGTGGGCTTTCTATCTATCAAAATAACGTAGGTTTTTCCATATATCAAATAAAGTGAGTTATGCTCTATTTTCTTTATCACTTTGAAAGTATGTTTTAAAGTGATTATCAGTGCATAAAAGAATTGTTTTGTGAGTTCTTTTGTGCCATTCTGAGTTGGTTCGCCAACTAATCGATCGGATTCTGAGTTAACCGGAAGGGTTTTCCAGGGTTAGTATACACGGTAGCCGCTGAGTGTGGTACTCTCTAGAGGGGTAGCCAGCCACGGTGAGGAACGTGCACGGGAGAAGTTAACTCTTCCCCGGCGTTGAAACAGAAGTTGGGCAATTTGAACGTAACAACAGAAAAATGCTTGGTCAAGCTATGTTTATGAAAAGAAAATGTTTAGTGAGCACGGGCCTTTTTGTGAAAAACCCTGTTGCATTACTTTTAAGATGCCTGATTAATCTATAAGCTTATGATATGTTTTCGGCAATGTGCCCACTAAGTATGATTATACTTAGCCCTGTATGTATTTATAAATATGCAGGTTGAATGACGAAGGCGGCAGAGGTTGAGTAGAGGTTGTATATAGGAAAGAAGAATAGTATAATAGATTCGACATTTTTTTTTCATCCGCTGCAAACTACTTCACTTTTTGTTGTATGACTTTTCGATTTAAGTTTCGTACTTTAAAGTTAGTCTACTCTGAAAACAACTTTGTCAAGCGATCCTTCGAGATTGACTCTCTTTTGTTAATGGAATCAGTTCATAGATATCATCTTGCTTTATTAGTATTGGTTAATGGAATCAGTTATTCCCCCTTCTTCCCCACTTCTTTAATCCAACCCCTAGTCGCACCCCGGCTTTGCTGTCTCTTGGGATTTGGGGCTGTGACACTCTCGGTTTTCCTCTCACTCCCGAGAGTAGTTGCAGCAGCAATATAGCTTCAATTTCCTCTCTTCTTCCTCATGCTTGCATGTGAAAACCAAGGAGTAGCAGCTCCTTTCATCCCCTCATCTCTGCCGTGATCAAGAAGAGAGCAGCCCTTCATTTCTTTTTCATCCCCATCGATGAACACACAACCATGCATGCATAGATACTCCATGAAGCTTGAAGTTTAAGCTTCAAAACCTTCAAGATCATCCTCCTCTTCCACTTTTGATTTAAACTAACAAGGTAATATTCATCTTCTTTACATTGTGATCATTTTAAGATCAAGAACAAGTCTTCTCCTTCCTTATTATTTTCATCGACAGCTTTGCCAAGAAGGAGAGGTGCTCGATCTTTCTCTATCTTTGAAGCCTAAAAGTCGAGCTCTACAAGGTTTGTTGCTTGGAGATCAAAGCCAAACCTTGAGCCTTCTTTCCTCTCCATACCGTCAATCCATCCATGAAGAAAAGAGGAGTTTGAATTTAATTTAAGTATGTTAATTCTTGATCTATATATATGTATATGTATGTGGAAGAAAAATAAGGAAAAAAAGCCATGCATGTTTATTTATTGCTTAGGCAAACCTTAGGTGATGGTGATGAGAATCGATGATGATAATTAAGATGGTTAAAATGAGATTTATAACATGATTTAGGGTATGAAAGGATAAAAGAACATAAGATCTCTAAAAGGCCCTAAATCGACTAAAAGAAGAAAAATAATAAAAAATACTTTCTTGAAGAGTTTTGGTGATTATTTGATGCTATGATGATGATATTTGCTTATTATGATTTTTCATGTGATTTATGTGCATATTTGTGATGATGAGAATTTTTGGTGAATTTATTGGATTTTTAATGATTTTAATTGATTAAAAATAGAGAAAATATGATTAACTGATGATTTATGCATTTTATGATGTTTATGATGATTACGAGCATGATGACATGTGAAAGTATGATCTAGATGTGATTTTAAGTCAGTAAATGAATTTTATGAATTTTTATGGAAAAATTCGAATTATGTGAAAAAATGAGGAAAATGAATTTTTCATAATTTTTGATAAGATATGATGATATTAATGATGTTGATCATGCTAGTATGTGTTAGATAAATTTTTGAGTGAGTTTAAAAGCATGAAAATTGAGAAAATATGAAGATATAAATTTTAATAGTTTTTATGGAATTTATGAAAGAAAAATCAAAGAAAAATAGGTATAAAAATAAAGATGGATATTTTGAGATTAATATGAGTTTTTGAAGATGTGTTCTTCATATTCATAAGAAAAACTTGAAAATTTGAAGATGTTATAAATTAATTAGAAAAATAATTATTTCTAATTATTTTAATTCGAAAAATGAGTAAATGCATATAAAATGAGGAATTTTATTAGATAAAAATGAAATTGAGAAATAAATGAGATTTTAAGTCTATTTTGATGAATTGAGTTGAAAATAAAGTTTTATGAATTTTCTATGAATTTTGAGATAAAATATATATATATATATATATATATATATATATATATATAAAGGAAATAATGAGAAAAATAAAATAAAAGAAAGTATGAGTCGTATGAGTCTAAAGAAAAATATTTCTATGATTGATGATGATGTTAGAATGATGACAAGTGAAGATGTGATGTGAATATGATGTTAGTATTAAAAAAAAGAGAAATAGAATATTAATAATAATATTAATATTTATTTGAAAATAAAGGAGAACTTAATTAAAAGAAAATGAAATTATCTACGAGATAATATGAGTTAGAATTCATGAGCATGAGTTAAAAAGTTAAGATGTTCGTATTTGAGTTCGTTTGTTTCAAACGACAAGTTAAACGAATTATTGTTAAAGAAATAAGAATAAAAATAATAGAATAATTGATTTAATGGAATAATTCCATTAAAAATTAATATATTTGAGTGATGTGAATTTTAAGAGATGTTTATGTTCTTAATTGTATTATGAATGTTTGATGGATGTGACGAAATATTAATTGAGTAAGAAAAATGATAGAAGTTTGAAAAACGAGGAAATAAATATATATGTGAGAAAATGATGAAATTAAGTTTAAATTATTTTGATGATTAGTTATTGATGTTATATGATGTGTTAAGTGATTTGATGATGTTATTTGAGTAGAATTAAGCAAGTTTGCTTTTTAAATCACTTAAAAAGGAGTTAAGACGTAGAAGTTATCGAGCAATGAAGTTTTGAAATGAAAACCGAGTTTTATTTAAATAAAAACGACAATTGAGTTTTAAATAAAGAAAAAGATAAAATAATAATTACTTTATTAAGTATTTAGTTGAGATTTTATACGTATACGAATACGTATTTTGAGGAAAATAATGACGTATATGAATACGTATTTTGAGAAAAGAATGACGTATTTTAAGGTCGAGAAATACGAAGTAAAATTTTAAATATTTAAATAAAAAATGATTATGAGTTTAATGAAATGATTTCATTAAAGTTTGAAGTTATAAATTATTTGATAACTGAGTTAGAAATATAAATTATTTCTGAGTTTTAATACTTGATTGAAACTATGTGATTAAGTGGGACTTTTCTAATCCACTTATGTGTGAGGTTAATCATTTATTTGATTAATGATGTGCTTAAGTAGTGTTTAATTAACCTACTTAACTGTGACATTATCTGTTAATGATATGAATGCTCGACTATCGAGATAAGTGTTTGATTATTGAAGTAAATGCTCGACTATGTTATGAATGATTTGTGATGACATTGAAAATTAATGTTATGATTTTCTGAGTTCATATAACTCAAATGAAGAAATAGAAAATGAGATGAATAGTAACTTATCGATTTGCTTGAAGATTAAAATATTATTTTCTAGAAACGAGAATTTGAGTTTGAGAAATTTCTAGAAATCAAGTAAAAGACGATGATATGAGAATGACAAATCGATAAACATATCGATATAGAAAAGATTAAATAAGATAAGAGAAATACGAGTCAAGTAGAAGTCCTTCCGCCCAGCCCTAGGCTTATTATACGATTTTCGAGTCGATAAACTCGATCTTATTCGATGTTATCATTGAAGGGCCGAGCGGGACTGAGAAGTAGCCGGAAGCGTAAAGTAAGCTACCTCGACTTCAATATACCAGAAGCCAGGTGGGCTTTTCTGAAATCAAAACTCCGATGAATGCTATTACGTATTGATTAATATTATGTGAGCTTTTAAAGTTTGATTGACTTGCCATTTATCTGAGTTTGGTATGCTTTATCATCTACATGAGTTATATTATCCTGTGTAAGGCAGGAATCCATGTGTGGTTAATTGATTGATGATGGTGACTGTGAGCTTTACTTCGGTTTAGCCGGTCACAGTGTTTGAGAAGGAGGCCTACTTCTCGACACAATGTTGATGTGGTAAATGATTCATACCTTTATTATATATGTTTTGACAGCGCTGTCGTTTAAAGAAAAATAAAATGATTTGTGCATTCACAAGGAATTTTTTTTTAAATAAGCTAATACTTGTGATGCAGTGGCAAGGCAAGTTCAATTATATAGCCCTAATGGGCAATGCTTAAAAATGTTGTTGGCATGTGTTCACTGAGTACGAAGTACTCAGCCCTGCATGTATTTCTAAACGTGCAGGTTAGCTGAGGATGAGGATGGAGAGGATGATTCTTGGTGGTGTGTCTCGTTGAGATGAAAGTTTGAGTCGGCAATTGCATGTCTTCATACATGTAGTTGTTGAGAGAGAGTTGATGTCTCCGCCGCAAGATAATCTCATTTGATATGTCTTTTTAATAACCTCTGATGTCATAACGAGCCTTTTGCTTAAACCAATTACCTATTCTTTTTTTATGTCTGCTTGATTTGGATTTAAAAACCTTATTTTGATATGTTAAACCGACGAAGTCTTTTGTGCTCGTTCATTTTTATCCAGTCATCCAAAAGTATGTTGATATGGTTGACGTTCCTTGTTGACAAACCCTTGTTTCCGAGCTTGATTACTTGTTGAGTCAAGTTTTATTTGATGGTTTCACATTATTAATTCAATCGAGTTAGTGTATTGTTACATCTCGAGTTGCGTTGTAATAGAATTGGTATGTATATTTGATGGTTTACCTTCACACTCCAATGGAGTCTGGTCGTTCTTACACACCAGATTTCACGCTGTGACAAAGTGGTATCAGAGCAGGTCTGTTTCATAGTCTGCTCTAAAGCTTAAACTCTCTTTGATAAGTCGAGTCTAGACTTGTTTCCTAAACTTGTTTGAATCAGTGACACACCAATCATCCCCATCTCATCCAGCTACCAGGTACGAATATTTTCTAAAAGTATTGAGTATGCAATTGATTTAAAGTTATTCAGCATGTTATGTACGCTCGTGTAAAATTAGAAGCTATTTATGAAGCGAGTAGCTCGAATAACCAGGTTGCTTTAGAATGTTATCCCTAATTCTCGTACCTTGGTGTGGAAGACGAAAAGGATGAAATGATTTTGCAAACGTTTTAAATAAACGTAATTGCCAAGTAGTTCGGGTAATCAAATCTCTTTGAAACGCAAAAGCAAGTACGAGGAGGTCGGAATTTCAAAACGTGAGATACGTATATTTGTTATAGTATGTTTAATACATTGTTAAAACTTATAGGATGGATGACGAGACGAATCAAGCGATGTTGTACGAGTACCTATATATCAGAAAGATGGATGACGAGACCCTTGCGGAATTTTTCGCCCGTTTCCATAAGGTGTGGGAAGTCGTGAAATACCTTGATGTTAGTGCCATAGATGGAATGATTCATCTGACCCAATTACTACCTCAAGAGTGGCGAGATTGGGCAGCTTTACTTGTGTCAAGCCATATGATATACGGCAACTGCAACACTTTCATTGCTGAAATTTTTGAACAATTTATCAAATACGGTGCTCCACCTTCCGGACCCTTTAACCCTGTTGTGCCAGTTATGCCCGATGATTTCGCCCTTGATCCTCAACCGTAGTCTCAAAATGAGCCATCTCTACTCTGAGATTCTTCTCCATCTCATCCTGAGTCGAAAACTTCTTATCAGTATAATTTTTACTCGGGAAATGTGCTCCCTTCTTGTTTTTATAACTTTTCTGCCTTATTTGGTTCAGTCATAATGCAGCTAAATGGTACGTACGATTCCTTCAGTGTCTCGCCTTATGCATACGACTAGCTTAAGCAATTTAAACGCAAAGGCCGCACTCGTTCTTCAATGCCGTCAGAAGCCGAGTCATCTAGGTCGAGATGTGCAGGAGTCAGAGATGATAAATTCTCAGAATATTCGATAGACGCCGCTATGGTAAGTCGTGGTTACCTCCAGCTGATTTCAAATGATCGTAACGTTTCTCCGTACGTAGATCTTGAGTCATTGGCAACAACAACTAACCAGGAGCTAGAGCGAGAGATCTATGACATCATTGGTGTCTACACCTGTCACGAGAAGAGTATCGAGACTCTCTCGTGGGTTGAGTTAGAGTTGGAAGATGATGAATCTCGTTACGAAGCTGAGAAGATTGGAGATACGGTAAATCTGTGGAATGTTCCTGAGTATACCTACAATGACCTTTTAGAAGCGCTAGCCGCAGTAGAGATTCAAAACAGTGAGGATCCAGAAGAGAATCCTGAAGAGGAATAGAATGGAAGAAATGACCCTAGCAACGATGATTTGCATGCTTAGGGTGCAATTGATGAAAGTTGTGGAATCCTGAACGATTTTTACTTATGATGAGAGTTGAACTCTTTTACCTTACACAGTAATGTAAATTATGAACTTGACGCATAACTACCTAGTCGTACGAATGTGAAGTAGTAACTCGTCGCTAGACGAGTAGATCGTGAGACGAAGTATAGGGATAATTTTTCCGATGTTAGTATTAATCCCTTTTCTTCGATATAAATTCCTCACAAGAGGCCATCAGTTCGGATGATAAGAATATAAAGTCGTTAGGCTGTTAAAATCAACTTTGAGTCTCCTAAGTGCTGATAATATATTAAGTATCTGAGATTCAAATTATTCTGAGATAACAGTAAGAGAAGAAGTAAGAGTTGAGATAATTAAATGAGTTATTCTCCTGAGAATATATTATTGAGTAATGAGGATGTGTCATATTTATATGACAAATAATTGAGTATAAATCTGGAATATGAGAATGAACTGTATGTGATAACTGTTGATGTTGAGTGATGAAAATGTATCAAATGTGACAATATCTGAGTATATGATTATCTTGAGTGATGAGAATGATTTTATCTTAGAATATGTGAAATTTTGAAGTTCATGCCAATGAATGATTAAATGTTTGAGTTGAGAAATAATGTATCTGAGATGATTGTTTTATGTGAGATGATTGATTTATATGAAATTTTTCATTATATGATGTTAAGTATCAATCTAGAATCAAATTCCTCTTAAGAAAGATAGAATTTTCAAAAGTTGAGAAAATTTCGAGTATGTTAATTCGCTAAACGGAAGATTTTCCGAAATGCCAAATCGTTAGCATTCCTTTTAGAATGTCAAGATCATGAAATGTGAGAATAGAAAGATATAAGGAAGAAGCTCATCGAGATCTTACCCCACCGCCTCAATTTGAGAGACGAGTAGAAGAACTTTTTCTTCGCTAAAATTTTTCCCAACTTTAGATGATAAAGGCAGTCCGGCAAAAGCCGAGAACTGGATTCGTTCTTTAGAGCGAATTTTTCATTTCCTTCGATGTAATGATCGCGAACGTCTCAAGTGTGTGACGTACCAACTTAAAGGTACTGCCGATTATTGGTGAGAAGCTCGTCAGAGGACGTATACGCCTGAGAAACGTGAAAATCTGACGTGGGAACAGTTTAAAGAAGCTCTGTATGAGAAGTATGTGCCTCGCAGTTATCGTAAGCAAAAGACGAACGAATTTGTGAATATGAGATAAGAAAAGAGATCGGTAGCTTAATACGATCGTGAATTTTATGAGTTAGCTCGTTTTGCACCTGATAAGGTAAATAATAACAAGAAAACGTATGAGTTATTATGAGTGAATCCAAAACAAGATATCTGAGTTGTTCTTGCAAGTCAGAGTAGTCTGACTTACGCAGAAGCCTTTAATCGAGCCTTGGATATAGAGTTGGCAATGCAGCCAGAGAAAGGATCACAATTCTCAGCGAATCCTTAAATTCAAAGCCAGTCGATGATATCTCCTGTCTCATATCCATTTCAACAAGGCCAATTCGCAAAGAGAAAAGGAAAGTAGAATGGTGGATCCCACCCAAACAAAAAGCCATGGAAGAAACAACATCAACCCCAACAATCTCAGAAGGTGAAGGTCCAGCGTGCTAATCGAAATAGCGTACCAATAGGACCCTGATGACTCCCTCCGTGTCCGAAGAACGGCAAGATGCATCAAGGCATCTGCAAGCCGGAAGTAATGTCTGTTTTACTTGTGGTCAACTTGGTCATTTCTTAAACCGGTGCCCAAGTAAACAGCAAAGAGTGATCGGTAGAAGGCCGAATCAGTATTAGGCCTCTCAAATGAGAGTAGTGGAAGTTATTCAACAACAGAAGTACCCCCAGTCTTAACGTAATGCGCAGCTGTAAAAGCTGAAAACTCCTCCGCAGGAACAAACACACTATTAATGAATGTTCGCAATAGAACAAAAACCTGGAGTCAAAGACCAAGGAAAATCTCGCAGATACGAGAAAGTTTAAGGCATGCCCGTTATCATTTTATTTGATACTGGAGCATTGCATTCGTTTATATCTAGCATTTGCGTAGAAAATCTTAGGTTGAATGTACAAAAATCGAACCAGGTGCTTAGAGTATCAACCCCTTTAGAAAGATTATTGTTAGTTTCGCAAGTTTATCCGAATTCCGAACTCGAATTCAAAGGCCAGAAATTATCCGCAAAATCCCTAAATCTAATCTAGATATAAGATGTAGATATAATCGTAAGAATAGATTGATTAACCGAGAATTTTGCGACGATTTCATACGAGTAGAAACAAATTTTATTTCACCCGCCTTGAGAAGAGTAAAGAAGAGTATGCCGATTATCTCGGCTATAAGAATAAAGAAGTTAACGAGATGAAAAGATACAAAAGTGTATCAAGTTTAATTGAGTAAAGATGATGAGCATAGGCCAAATATCGATGACGTAGAACGTGAGAAAAATTTAAAGACGTTTTATTCCAAAGTCTTATCCGGTTTGCCTCCATTTAGACAATTAGAGTTTACGATTGATCTAAGGCTGGATCAGCCCCGATTTTTGAAGCTTCGTATAGAATGGCTCCAATGGAACTTCAAGAATAAAAAATCCAGCTACAAGAGTTGTTTGGTTTAGGTTTCATTCGATTGAATGTTTTCCCTTGGGAAGCTCCAATCTTATTGGAGAAAAAAAAGGACGGTAGTTTGAGAATGAGCATAGACTACCAAGAGCTTAACAAGATTACGCTAAAAAAAAAATAAGTGTCCTTGCTAAGGATAGGTGATCTGTTTGATCAGTTAAAAGGAGCAGGTGTTTTCTCTAAGACTAATTTAAGGTCTAGTAAACACTAGCTAAAGATCGAACAAGAAGATGTCCCAAGGACTATCTTCTGAATGAGATATGGACATTATGAATCCATAGTAATGCCATTTGAATTAACAAATACTCCAGCTATTTTATGAATTTAATAAATAGAGTTTATCATGAATATACCAAGATATCGTATATTCGAAGGATGGAATAGAACACGAGAAGCATCTGCGAATCGTGTTAGAAAAGCTAAGATCGGAGAAGCGGAATGCCAAATTCAATAAGAATGAATTCTGGCTAGAAGAAGTAAATTTCCTAGGACCCGTTGATTTGTCCGAAAGAATTTAAGTTGGAGCAGAGAAAGTAAAAGCAGTTAAAGAATGGAAATTCCTGACATCAGTATATGAAACCCGTAGTTTCCTTGCCTAATAGGTTACTATCGGAAATCCAAATCCTTCTATGAATTTTCCAAGATCGCAAGTCAATGATAACTCTATTGATGAAAGAATCGAAGTTTAAGTTGACGGAGGAAATTGAGAAAAGTGTTCCGAGAGCTGTAGTTAATCTAGCTCTAGTGTTAGCCTCCCTGAAATGGGAAAAGACTATATAATTTACACCGATGCATCATCTAAATGTTAGGATGTGTACTAATGCAAGATAGAATAGCGATTGCATATGCATCAAGATATCTTAAACCTTATGAAGAGAAGTACCCAATGCATAATCTAGAGTAATAGTCATCGTACATGATCTGAAGAATTGGAGATACTATCTTTATAGTGTTAAAAGTGAAATCTTTTCAGATCATAAGAATCTGAAATATTTCTTCGAGCAGAAAGAACTTAATATGAGACAAAGATGATGGTTTAAGATAGTACAAGACTACGATTGCAAAAATTTCCCATTACCTCGGGAAAATTAACGTAGTAGCTGATGCGTTGAATAGAAAAGAAAAGTTGGAATACTCTAAGAAAATGAAGTTAGGTTTTCTTCTAATTAATGAAGAAAAACTCATTGAGAATTTTAGAAGGATCAGAATCAAAGATAGAACATGATGATAGAACAAGAGATTACTTCATTGGTAGTAATGCCAGATCTAAGATCTCGTATCATAGAATGCTAAAGAAGATATGAGTAACTAGAAGCATTGAGACTTAGAATTAAAAGAGGAGAAGTAAAGTTTTTATAGAATCGAGTAACAACGTTGTATTATTTAGAAGAAGGATTTACGTGCCAAATGATGAGAAGCTAAGGAATGAGATCATACCGTTCACCCCGATAGTACAAAGATGTACCAGGGTTTGAAGTAACAATTCTGGTAGGAAGAAATAAAGAAAGATGTAGCCATGTACATAAAGTGATGCTTAGCTTGTCAGTAAATAAAGTCCTTGTATCAAAGACCATTTGGATCTTTACAGCCGTTACTAGCTCCTAAGTTGAAATGGGAAGGTGTCACCATGGATTTTGTGACGGGTTACCAAGGACGAGGAAAAGAAATACAGTTATTGAGTAGTTGTGGATAGATTGACAAAGTCCGCTCATTTTATATCTATTCCACGCATCTATGGATCCAACAAGTTGGCACATGTTAAAGAAACCGTACGATTACATGATGTACCATGTACGATCACTTCCAATCGAGATTCGAAGTTTACTGCCAATTTTTGAGAAAGTTTCCAAAAAGAGTTAGGAACAAAGCTTCAGTTTAGTACCTCCTATTATCCTCAGACCGATGGTTAATCGGAAGGAACGATTCAAATTCTTGAGGATATGTAGAGAGCTGTGTTGTTAGACAAAGAAGACAATTGGTAGAAAATCTTACCTCTTGTTGAATTGCCTACAACAATAATTATCAGAATGCGATAGAATGGCCACTTACAAAACTTTTTATGGAAAGAAATGTAGATCTCCACTCTACTAAAACAAAGTAAGCGAGAGAAAAAGTTGTAGGGCAAAAAGGGATCGAAGAGATGATAAAATCTGTCCGTCAGATTCGTGAGAAAATTTAAGAAGCTTAAAGTCGGCAGAAGTCGTATGCTGATAATCAACAAATTGAGTTAGAGTTTGAAGTAGGAAGTAAAGCCTTTTTGAAGGTATTCCTTTCGAGAGGAGTACATCGTTTTGGTGTACGAGAAAAGCTAGAGTCGCGATTTATAGGACCGTTCGAAATCCTAGAAAAGATTGAAGATGTCTCGTATAGATTAGCTTTGCCTTCCCAGTTTTGGGAATTCGCATAATGTGTTTCACGTATCGCAATTGCGAAAGTATGTTCTTAATTCGAAAACGTGATTAGACGAGAATATGTAGCTTTAAAGCAAAATTTAAGTTTCGAGGAGAAATTCGAGCAAATTTTGGATCATAGGATCAGTAGCTTATAACGAAATCATTTTCCCTTGTTAAAATCAAGTAGCAACACCACGATATTGAAGAAGCTACGTTAGAACTTGAAGAAAAGATGAAAACGAAGTATCCCGATGCTATTTTCTTAACGTTAGCAAATTTTGGGACGAAATTTTTTTAAGGGGGTGAGGATGTAATACCCCGAAGTTTTCTACGTTCCTAAGTGCATATTAACTTAATTAATATGCCTATATGATGAGTTTTGAGTGCTAAAAATTTTCGTGAAAATAAAATTTTCTGTGAAATGATGAAAATACCCTTACGTGCTTTGATATGAATTTTTCTCGTTTCGATTATTCGAATCGAGTATCTGAAGCATTGTGTGAGCATTAATATATAAGCTTGAGCTTGAGTATGAATTTCAGAATTTTTTGAGAACTTTCATTTTTGGATGAATAGTAATGATAACCGAGAAAACACTATTCATCGATCGACTCCAAGTTTAGTCTAATTAGTTTTATTAGAATCTAAAATTTATTCTAAGACTTTTGAGATAAGTCGGAGAATTTTCC
The DNA here is from genome assembly GCA_029490685.1 of Schizonepeta tenuifolia. NCBI lineage: Eukaryota > Viridiplantae > Streptophyta > Magnoliopsida > Lamiales > Lamiaceae > Schizonepeta > Schizonepeta tenuifolia. Next base: position 38,795,888 of record CM055956.1, read on the forward strand.
GAGATCGTTTGAACGAAGATTTAAAGATAACTGCTTAACGGCATAATTAGCTGAGCAGTTTTTAGGTTTTCTTCGTTAAATGGAATCTTGATCTAAAAATTAGATAATTGGATTCCTAATTTATTTTGGGAGATATAAGACGAATTAGAGAGAATTTCGATGTCGGGAAAGAGACGAAAATAGTTATTAAACGTTTGATGGAACGAAATAAAATAACGAGAATATTTTCTACCGGAAAACATTTTCTTCCGGGTATATTTAGCAGATAAAATCTGCCATCCTTATCCAAATGATGGCTGAATTTCCTCCCCCGCTCTCATTTGAGAGAGTGAAGGCCACTCTCTCTCTTAAGGTGACAACACACCTACCCTATGCATTCCCTCTCTTTCTCCATATCTCTCTCTCGATTTCATCTCTCTCTCTATATCTTTTAAAGATTTGGATTCATTCCCCCTCAATAATAATACAACATTCATCGTCCATCAACCATATCACCTCCTTCTCTCTCCAACCGAAGAAGCAACCAAGCAGCAAAAACTCCATCTCCTTCTCGGTTCATCTCTCTGCCGAGCAGCATATTTTGGGCAGCAAAAACTACTCTATAATCTTCATCTTCATCACGTTGATGTGATCTTCTGTAATACCCCGGAAAATCTCGACGGACTTAAAAATTTAAAGTTAATAATAAAAACGGCTTTGCACGCCTAAGTTTACGATTCTGAATTCTAAAACCAACGGTGAAATCCGTTGCCAAAAATAAATTACGGAAGTCAGTTAGATGACTACTGTATTTAGGGTTATCGCGTACGAAAACTTTTTAGTTCTAGAACTCAGAACGGAGAACCGTCTGATTTTTATATTCACAAAATCGCGATACGAACTCACCCGAGAAAGTTCGTTTTTATGACTTTCCGGACGAAACTCGGACTGTGACGTCCCGAGTTTTTGTTGGAATTAAGTTTTTAAATATTATTTTCCGAATAAGTTAAATACGTTAGAATTTTTGGTCGAATCGGAATTTGACGATTTTGTGCCGAACTACGTTTTTCGTCTTTCGATTTCCGTAGCGTCGTATCGCGCCGGAAAAACGCGTATTTTTCTCTTTTCCTCCCCCTCTTGGCCGACATTGCTACTCTCTCTACCTTAGGATATTTTTTCATTTTTCTACTTTATACTTTACACCTAATGTTCGAATACTATTCCAACTTTACACCTAAGTGAGTAAAAGATATTAATTTCATCTTGTTAATCATCTTCTTCCTCCCAATCCCCTCCATTACCGCCATCTACCACACACACACCTCACTTCCATTTTCTTTCTTCCATTGTTGGATCCTCAAGTTCTTGAAGCAAGAAATCATCACAAGTTCTTCATCCTCCATCAAATCCTATAACTTCCTTTAGTAAACTTCAAGGTAATCTCCTCCTCTACATTTCTATCCAAATAGATTCGATTTCTTTTAATTTTCTCATGTTGACCGAAAATTAGGATGATGAATTAGATGTCTTGATCTTTAATTAAGATAATTAGATGGTTTAGACATGATATCTATGATTAAAATTGAAAGAAAATCAAGAACCCTATTTTCTACTCAATACCGAAAATTAGGGGTTTGTAGTAGGATGTTTGGATTCTTCAATTAGTTGTGTAATTGATCTTAGGAGATGTTCGATTGATGATTAAAACAAGAAGAAATGAAAAGCCCTATGATTATAAGTGAGGACCGAGTTTAGACTTAGGGTTTGAGGATGGGTTTTCAAATTAGTGATGTAATGAGACTTGTAATTGTTTGATTGATGATATAGTAGTATGATAAATGGATTAATGAGGTTAATCGATGAAGCAAATCAACCCCCCCTAATGCATGTTAATACCGAAATTTTGTAGAAATTGGGGTTTTTCATGTAGCTTGATTTAGTTGATGATTTGTTGATGAATTAATGTTGCTAATGGTATTAGTTGATAATAGGAATTATTTGGAATTATTCTAAAAATATTAATGAAATTGTAAGAGACAAAGAAGTGGATTTAAGTTGAGTTTTAGTAATGATTTGGAGTGATGATGTATATAAAAATGAATCTCGTTAGATGATGATTGATGACGTAGAATTTGAACGAATTCCGATAACTTTTGAAATCTTGTAAGAGACGAACAAGTGGACGTAATTAATAATTGAGAAGTCGAGTAAGGATTCTAACTTGATAATAATGTTTTTAATGGACTAGGGAACGACTTTGTAGTTGACAACATGAGCATTCGGATTATTATATAATGAGTTGTAGTTATAGTCGAGAACTAGAAACGAGAATTTGTAACTTGTTGTTGGTTTAGTAAATGGTAGTTGAAACGACGAGGTTTGATCGTCGTGGTTATAAACAAGTTTTGAAAAGGAGTCCTTCACGTACAGGGGTACGTGTTGACTGCCTTGAGAGTGAAATTTCATGAGAAATCGAGTACGAGAACTTAGAACGAACTTAGGAAGTCATACGTCGATTCTATCGAGCAACTAGGGTTAGCCGCGCCAGTTTTGCGACCCTTCCCGGAAACTGTAATATCTCTTAGCTCGTTTATCGGATTTGAGATCCATAAATTGGAGCGGAAACTAGACTTTCCAAGCTTTCTAAGGGAAAGGACTCATCCCCTGTTTTAAATTCCTCTGTTCTGGGCAGTCCCCAGAACTACTGCATTGCGCAGTGATTTTTAGAACTTAGCTTACTAAGTTGTTTTCTTCTCAACTTAGTTTCTTTCAATCTTTTGAGTCGTAATGAGTATCGACAACCCTTATCTACTGACCTTAGTTTCAAGTAAGAATTTTTTTTAAACGAGAAATGTTCGATTCTCGTTCCTTTTAATTAAAAGAATATAGATAAGCGTGCAAAGCGCCTAAAAGCTTTAAGCGTATGAACTAATTTGGTTTTGATTTCGAATTCCGTTTCCTTTTATTGACTCGATGACTTATCAAAGTTATGATTATTTACGATGAAGGAGGAAGTCGATAGTCGGGATAAGGTGAAGGATCAAACAACGGGAATTCGTTTAGTAGTTCTGTAACGTATAAGGTGGGCTTTCCTACTTATAACAAACAAAATGTGGGTTTTTCCACACATCGAAAGTGACATTTATAGCTTTGATAACTGTGTTTTATCAAACATGATTATCAGGCATAAACTGTTTTGTGTTTTATGTGAGTTCTCTTGTTCCTTCTGAGTTGGCTGACTAGCTTTCCAGATTTATTAGTTAGCTGACTAGTTAACTTTCGATCGGCTTTGAGTTAGCTACATGCTTTCCAAAGTATGTGCACTTTGTAGCCTGTGGTGTATGTGGTATCCTGTTGAGGGGTAACCAGCCACGGTGAATGAGAATTGGACAAGATTTGAACGTAACATCTGTCAGAAAATGCTTGGCCAAGCTACATTGTGAAAATAATAAAATGTTTAGTAGATACGGGTTCATTTTCAAACAAAACCCCGATGTGCTACATGGACTAAATGCCTGATTTATCTATACTTATGATTATGTTTTCGGCAATGTGCCCACTAAGTATTTTCGTACTTAGCCCTGCATATATTTTTAAATGTGCAGGTTGAAGCGACAGAAGCGATGGACGGTTGAGTTAGGATTGAGTTGAGTTGAAGAATAGGAAGACTTATCTACTTAGTCTCACTTTTCCGCTGCCAAACTCTAGACACTCTAAACTCTTTTTGATGTTATGTAAATAAACCTCTGTAGTATAAGTTCTGTAACTTATAACTTAGATGTTCCTGTGTACCTTGTTCGAGTGCTCCTTCGAGATCAACTCCTTCTTTTGTTATAAAGTCTTGTTCATAGAAATTATGTAGTCCTTTATGTATGTTTATTTCAGTTAGTCCCTTTCTTCCCCGCTTCTTTAATCCAATCCTAGTCGCACCCCGGCTTCTGCCGTCCCTCGGGATTTAGGGCTGTGACAGAGTGGTATCAGAGTAGAGGTTCGGTTTCTGCTCTGGTTATGAGTCAATCTTCTAGTCTGAGTCATTCTTTTTAGTGATACCACAGAGTGGTATAGTGAAATAGAGTATTCGTTCATACTCTATATCGAGTCTTCATTCGTGTCGTGAGATAGAGTATTTGTATATACTCTAGACCAGAATCTTCTTTCAAGTAAAGTTAAGATTTAGTTATGACACTAAGATTAAGATTGTAGATGACAACTCAACCTCCCGCTACGTGGACTCAATGAGGAAAGAAATTTTAGTGATATGATTTCTTTTCAATAAGAAATTTTTGAATGACTATTCAACGAGTTAAGAATAAAAATGGTGCCAAAATACTTTTCATTTATGAAAGTATAAGAATTTATACTTTGTTTGGTTATGTGATTATGCGATAGTACGAGTACTATCTTATGTGAAATTATTTGTGCAATAATTTCTTACTTTTTGAAAGGGTTTATTTGGTACAAGAATCTAGACGAATTCTAAGGATTTTTCCCGGTTCATTGAGAACATAGAATTTGAAACCTAAGGTCTTCTCCGACTATTCGAGAACTTAGACGTTTTAAGAAACGTTATTCTAAATGATTTTGAAAGGAGATCCCCAAAACGGGAAGAACTTCTACAGACGGATGTCACGTGCATGTAGTGACCTGAACAAGACTCGACATAATCGAATCTTTTTTTTTATACTTAGGAGCCGATAATAATTTCCTTCGAGGGAATGAAATGAATAATGATGGGATGAAATAACTTGGTACCAAGTGAACGAAAGAAACGAGTAAATGAACGAGAAACATTGGCTTCATATTAAGAAGGATGTGATCGAGACGAAGAGGACAGAATAAAGGAAATCAAAGACGAATGAAATAAATAAATGTTACTTACGTATAAGTAACATGACGACGTCGTACCATTTTGTTTTTCAGCGGAGTTGCTATGTACGGACTTTGAGAGGGAGATACGTATAAATATTAAGAATCAAGCACGAAGCTTGATTAAATTTGTCAAAAATTGATCGAATTCAACGACGATTAGAACTTATGTTCTAAAGGTTATTCCCTAATTATCATTCCAATTTCTTTTGGAATTTATTCCTATACTTCGTTTTGAACAAAGACTACGACGAGTACGTATATTAAGGGTCATGAACGACAAAGTCTTACATAAATGAATGTTACTTTCAAATAAGTAACATGAACAAAGTGAACGCACGTGTTTTAATGAGTGAGAATCGATAAGAAATTCCTTCAAAAAAAATAATATTAAGATAAGGAATGGAAATAAAATCCTGAAATTTTATTTCTATATATTGTTTGTACGAGTGCAATTTTCTGTGAAATTTCCAGACGTTAAGATAAGTTCGTTGTTTAAGTGAGGTGATATTATAATTGAATAAGGAATATTCATTGTAATTTAAGGTTTTCCGTAAGATAAGATATTGTCCTACCTGTTACTGATCCGTGTACCTTAAAAACCTTGTAGGATGACTTCTAGTAGTGATATGGCTCAGGAGAGTCAATCCCCACCACAACATACTTGGGCAGATCATATTTTGGATAAGTATCGAGTTTTCGAGACAAACCCGAGACATGACATAGGGCAAGGGATTAGTAACTCCTCGGCATTCTATTACAGAGGATTAGGCTATCTTCGACTTGATTAGACAACTGCCAGAGGAATGGTATGGTTAGGCATATGATATGGCACGGTACTATTTTGAGATGTTTGACGACGACGTAGAGCCGTCAGATGATTATTATGGATTCGCTTTAGAGTTACACATGCGTTTCTTCCAGAGCAGACACATAGCAGCATACCCTGTTCAGCCACATCCTTCCTACACTCACTTCACGGCGGATTCAGAGTCAGATCACGACGAGATAGGTTCAGAGATGGTTGCATAGTTAGTGATTCCTCCAGTGATTGCACCTAGCAAGGGCACAGAGGGGTTAGTTTCAGAGGTAGAGTACCCAGTGATTGACACAGAGCTTACCGCCCTTTTACAGTTACCAACTTCATACAGACCCCTTGACGAGATTTTTGCAGAATTGGCTAGAGTTAGAGCAGAGTTTGAGGCAGGACCATCCAGGGTCTGTTCCAGGAAGAAGTACGAGTCTAGTTCCCTTCCCGACCACCTGCTGCCTCCAAAGAAGCGAGCGTTAGTGACCTGCTGGGATTACCTGGTTTCAGATACCGAGATGACAGTTTTAGAGGTGTCTGCACCGCCACCACTTACACTTGCAGACGACACTACTTTGAGGATTGACGAGGCACTCTAGCTCATTTTTGGTTCAGATTCAGAGAAGAAGGACACTAATGAGGATCAGGACAAGGACCGGACGAGGACCCTAAGGAGGATCAGGCCATAGAGGACAGTGAGGTTTTGACTGCAGCAAGTTGAGTTGTGCATCAGGGACGCTTATCAGCAGAGTTAGTAGTCATTTTTGTTACGTACATAGTCGGATCAGTAACTAGTTTTATAGTACCCTAACGAATACGAATTTTTTGTGAATCGTTTAAGTTCTAGTACTCCCAGTAGTACAGTAATGCATTCTGTAAATGCAACCTGTACAGTGATAGGCAGACAACCTAGTTTAGACTCGTAATAGTCTAACTTTTGTGTAAAACCTCGTTGGAGGCAAAATCCATATCTCTTTGATGTATATATATACATATATACATGACCCATGAGAGGGTTTTAATCGCAAGGAAGTGTTTATAAATCGTAAAAATCAAATCAGAATGCAAATGAATTCGTATAACAAAAATTTGGTTTAACTTTGAAAGTTAAAAGATTAAGGGGATAGTATCGAAGTTATGTTCGAACTTTCTTTTCTGCGAACTTGATTAAGTTGGAAAGTGGGTTAGTAAGTAACAGAGGGCTTAAAGGTAAAGCGCTAATGGAAATTTTCTATTCCCTATAGTATAAGGAAAATGCCACCGAGAAACATTAACAACAGGAGAGGTCGAGGACCTGGCAGGCCCAGGGGACGTGGAGGACGTCAGCCAGAGAATGAGAGAGAACAGGAACATGAACGGAATGATACCCCATCACCATCACCATCACCCCCACCACCACCCCGTAGGGACATTGAGGATCTTTTCCTCAAAAGAAACCCCCCAAAGTTTGATGGATCGGGCAACCCTAGCGATGTTGAGCTATGGGTGCGATCAACCGAGAAAATTTTCAAGCTCCTCAGGTGTACCGATGAGGAAAGACTAGCATGTATAGCTTTCCAACTCACCGGACCGGCAGACTATTGGTGGGAGACTCGATAGAAAGTGATACCTGCAGAACACCTAGCTCAATTTACATGGAAAGAATTCAGAAGGAAGCTGAGTTCTACAATCTGAAGCAGGACAAGATGACGGTTACGGAATACGACGCAAAATTCTGTGAATTGTCAAGGTATGCGCCAACTCAGGTCGATACCGAGGAAAAAATTTCTAAGAAATTTAGAGGTAGACTAAGACACGAATTGGGACTCGCTTTAGCCAGTCACGGGGGACTAGGCTATACGGACGTTTTAGGGCGAGCACTGGAAATGGAGGCCGTTGTGCCTGATGAGAAGAAAACTATAACACCTACACCAACTCCAACCCAAAACCAAAACCGAGGCTATTATAACAACAATAATAGCAACTTCCTAGGAAAAAGAAAATGGGATGGAGGAAGTAGCAGTGACTACAATCAGAATCCTAACCAGGTTAATCAACAAAAGGGAAATCAGTACGGCTACCAGCAGCCTAGCCAGAACAACAATAAGAAACAATGGCAAGGAAACAACCAGTCAGGGTTGTATTTGCAAGGGAACAATCAGGCCAGACCATGGAAAGGGAATAATCAGCAGAGACAGCCGCAGGGACAACAGCAAAACTCTAACCAAGGAGGAAATAATCCAGAGAGGGTTACTTATCCGGTTTGCCCAAAATGCAATGGAACCTATCCTGGTATTTGCCAAGTTGGCACGGGCGTTTGTTTTAACTGTGGACAGTCAGGGCACGTGAAAAGGGATTGCCCTACGCTACTAAGAACAGCCGGACAGAATCAGCAAGGATAGCCCCAGCCTTTGAGGGCGATTCAGGAGCAGCCTCAACAAAAGATGTCACCACAACAGTTCCAACAGTTCGCGCAGTAGCAGCGGAATGCAAGGGCATGCGCCAATAGACAGACTGGGAAGAATAATGGAAAATGAAACTTAGTAGGTATGGGAAAACTTCACAACATCCCTATTTGAGATACTGTTTGATACTGGCGCATCGCATTCTTTAATTGCTGGCCCGTGTGCCGATAACCTAGACATCAGACCTATAAGAGCTGCACACTCTATGAGAGTAGCTACACCTTCAGGAGAGATCACTACTTCCACGCTGCTCTAACTTAGAACTAGAAATCGAAACTCTTAAGGTTAAAGCGAACAACATAAACGTTATGATAATATGGACGTAGACATAATCTTAGGAATGGATTGGTTGTCAGAGAACTATGCCTCGATTCTCCGCAACGAGAGAAAATTCTCTTTTCAAACCCTGAGTAGAGAACCAACCGAATTCTATGGAATTTCAATGGGTAGAGGAATACCGATTATATCAGCGCTATAAGCCACGAAGTTAATAAGGAAGAAAGGTATCACAGTTTATCTTGTGTACCTAATAAGAGAACAGGAGCCAAGAAGACCATCCAAGATGTTTTTTTCAGAAGTTTTGCCGGGATTGGCACCCGATCGACACGTAGACTTTACGATCGACTTAGAGCCAGGAGCAGCTCCTAAATCCTAAGCCCCATATAGGATGGCACCAAAAGAACTAGAAGAACTGAAAATCCAGTTATAAGACTTGTTAGACCTTGGTTTCACCAAGCCAAGTGTCTCACCTTGGGGAGTGCCAGTATTGTTTGTTAGGGAAAAGGATAGTTCGATGAGAATGTGTATAGATTATCGAGAACTGAACAAGAACACACTCAAGAACAAATATCCCTTGCCAAGGATAGAGGATTTGTTCGACCAGCTCAAGGGTGCAGGAGTGTTTTCCAAAATAGATTTAAGATCAGGGTATCAGCAGCCGAAGATTAAACCCGAGGACGTACCTAAAGACCGCTTTTCAAACTAAATAATGCGATTCTTTTGAAGGCAGAATTTGTATCCCTGACAACGATAACGAACTGAAGAATGACATCATGAGTGAGGCTCACGATATGCCGTACACAGCATACCCAGGAAATACGAAGATGTATCAGGACTTGAGAAAGAATTTCGGGTGGAATGGACTAAAACGAGATGTTACCTCGTTTGTAGAAAGATGTTTGGTATGTCAGCAAGTTAAAACTTTACAACCGACGACCATATGGATTGTTACAGCCATTGGATATCCTAGAATGGAAATGGGAAGGAATAGCCATGGACGTTGTGACAGGCTTGCCTAAGTCAAGAAAAGGAAACATAGCCATTAGGTGATTATCAATAGACTTACGAAATCAGCTCCCTCCTTACCGATTAAGACTACCTATGGATCAGAAAGATTAGCAGTTGTACGTTCAAGAAGTAGTACGTCTACATGGAGTACCGAAGGTCATAATATCAGATCGAGACGCCAAATTCACAGCCAGATCTTGAGCTATTATGTAGAAAGAATTGGGAACCTAGCTTAACTTTAGTACAGCTTTTCACCCTCAGACAGATGGACAGTCCGAGAGGACGATTCAGATTTAGGTTGATATGTTAAGGACAGTGGTATTGGATTGAGGCGCGAATTGGGAAGATGTTTTACACTTAGACGAATCCGCGTATAACAACAGCTATAAGGCCACGATAGGAATGGCGCCGTATGAGGCTTTGTATGGACGAATGTAGATCACCACTTATTTGGGACGAAGTGGGTGAAAGGAAGAACATAGGACCAGACGCGATTAATGAGATGATCGAGAATGTTCGGCAGATTTGAGATAGAATGAGAGAAGCCCAGAGCCGACAGAAGTTATATGCCGACGACCGTCGCGAGGATCTTAAGTTTTGAGATTAGGATAAAAGTTTTTCCTTAAGATTGCGCCTTCTAAGGGAATTGTTAGATTCGGCGTTAAGGGTAAATTAAGACCGAGGTTCATAGGACCTTACGAAATCCTTGAGAAAATAAGAACCGTTGCTTATAGGTTGGCCTTGCCGCCAAGTTTAAGAAGTGTCCATAACGTGTTTCACGTTTCTCAAATGAGAAAATACGTCTATGACCCGAAGCATGTTATTAGTTAGCAAGACATAGTTCTTGAATCTGACTTAAACTATGAAGAAAAATCAATATCGATCTTGGATAGAAAAGTTCAAGAATTAAGAACCAAATCGATACCAATCGTAAAAGTATTGTGGAATCATTATGGGCAGAAGGAAGCCATGTGGGAGCTCGAGGAGAGGATGAAGGAGAGGTATCCTCATCCTTTGCGGAAGATATGCAAATTTCGGGACGAAATTTTTTCCAAGGGGGCTAGGATGTAATACCCCGAAAAATCTCGATGGACATAAAAATTTAAAGTTAATAATAAAAACGGCTTTGGACGCCTAAGCTTACGATTCTGAATTCTAAAACCAACGGTGAAATCCGTTGCCGAAAATAAATTACGGAAGTCAGTTAGATGAACACTGTATTTAGGGTTATCACTGTATTTAGGGTTATCGCATACGAACTCGCCCGAGAAAGTTCGTTTTTATGACTTTCCGGACAAAACTCGTACTGTGACGTCCTGCGTTTTTGTCGGAATTAAGATTTTAAATATTACTTTCCGAATAAGTTAAATACGTTAGAATTTTTGGTCGAATCGGAATTTGACGATTTTGTGCCGAGCTACGTTTTTCGTCTTTCGATTTCCGTAGCATCGTATCGTGCCGGAAAAACTCGTATTTTTCTCTTTTCCTCCCCCTCTTGGCCGACATTGCTACTCTTTCTACCTTAGGATATTTTTCATTTTTCTACTTTATACTTTAAACCTAATGTTCTAATACTATTCCAACTTTACACCTAAGTGAGTAAAAGATATTAATTTCATCTTGTTAGTCATCTTCTTCCTCCCAATCCCCTCCATTGCCGCCATCTACCACACACACACCTCACTTCCATTTTCTTTCTTCCATTGTTGGATCCTCAAGTTCTTGAAGCAAGAAATCATCACAAGTTCTTCATCCTCCATCAAATCCTCTAACTTCCTTTAGTAAACTTCAAGGTAATCTCCTCCTCTACATTTCTATCCAAATAGATTCCATTTCTTTTAATTTTCTCATGTTGATCGAAAATTAGGATGATGAATTAGATGTCATGATCTTTAATTAAGATAATTAGATGGTTTAGACATGATATCTATGATTAAAATTGAAAGAAAATCAAGAACCCTATTTTCTACTCAATACCGAAAATTAGGGGTTTGTAGTAGGATGTTTGGATTCTTCAATTAGTTGTGTAATTGATCTTAGGAGATGTTCGATTGATGATTAAAACAAGAAGAAATGAAAAGCCCTATGATTATAAGTGAGGACCGAGTTTAGACTTAGGGTTTGAGGATGGGTTTTCAAATTAGTGATGTAATGAAACTTGTAATTGTTTGATTGATGATATAGTAGTATGATAAATGGATTAATGAGGTTAATCGATGAAGAAAATCAACCCCCCCTAATGCATGTTAATACCGAAATTTTGTAGAAATTGGGGGTTTTCATGTAGCTTGATTTAGTTGATGATTTGTTGATGAATTAATGTTTCTAATGGTATTAGTTGATAATAGGAATTATTTGGAATTATTCTAAAAATATTAATGAAATTGTAAGAGACAAAGAAGTGGATTTAAGTTGAGTTTAAGTAATGATTTGGAGTGATGATGTATATAATAATGAATCTCGATAGATGATGATTGATGACGTAGAATTTGAACGAATTCCGATAACTTTTGAAATCTTGTAAGAGACGAACAAGTGGACGTAATTAATAATCGAGAAGTCGAGTAAGGATTCTAACTTGATAATAATGTTTTTAATGGACTAGGGAAAGACTTTGTAGTTGACGACATGAGCATTCGGATTATTATATAATGAGTTGTAGTTATAGTCGAGAACTAGAAACGAGAATTTGTAACTTGTTGTTGGTTTAGTAAATTGTAGTTGCAACGACGAGGTTTGATCGTCGTGGTTATAAACAAGTTTCGAAAAGGAGTCCTTCACGTACGGGGGTACGTGTTGACTGCCTTGAGAGTGAAATTTCATGAGAAATCGAGTACGAGAACTTAGAACGAACTTAGGAAGTCATACGTTGATTCTATCGAGCAACTAGGGTTAGCCGCGCCAGTTTTGCGACCCTTACCGAAAACTGTAATATCTCTTAGCTCGTTTATCGGATTTGAGATCCGTAAATTGGAGAGGAAACTAGACTTTCCAAGCTTTCTAAGGTACAGGGCTCATCCCCTGTTTCCAATTCCTCTGTTCTGGGCAGTCTCCAGAACTACTGCATTGCGCTGTGATTTTTAAAACTTAGCTTACTAAGTTGTTTTCTTCTCAACTTAGTTTCTTTCAATCTTTTGAGTAATAATGAGTATCGACAACCCTTATCTACTGACTTTAGTGTCAAGTAAGAATTTTTTTTAAACGAGAAATGTTCGATTTTCGTTCTTTTTAATTAAAAGAATATAGATTAGCGTGCAAAGGGCCTAAAAGTTTTAAGCGTATGAACTAATTTGGTTTTGATTTTGAATTCCGTTTCCTTTTATCGACTCGATGACTTATCGAAATTATGATTATTTACGATGAAGGAGGAAGTCGACATTCGGGATAAGGAAAAGGATCAAACGACGGGAATTCATTTAGTAGTTCTGTAACGTATAAGGTGGGCTTTCCTACTTATAACAAACAAAATGTGGGTTTTTCCACACATCGAAAGTGACATTTATAGCTTTGATAACTGTGTTTTATCAAACGTGATTATCAGGCATAAACTGTTTTGTGTTTTATGTGAGTTCTCTTGTTCCTTCTGAGTTGGCTGACTAGCTTTCCAGATTTATTAGTTAGCTGACTAGTTAACTTTCGATCGGCTTTGAGTTAGCTACATGCTTTCCAAAGTATGTGCACTTTATAGCCTGTGGTGTATGTGGTATCCTGTTGAGGGGTAACCAGCCACGGTGAATAAGAATTGGACAAGATTTGAACGTAACATCTGTCAAAAAATGCTTGGCCAAGCTACATTGTGAAAATAATAAAATGTGTAGTAGACACGGGTTCATTTTCAAACAAAACCCCGATGTGCTACATGGACTAAATGCCTGATTTATCTATACTTATGATTATGTTTTCGGCAATGTGCCCACTAAGTACTTTCGTACTTAGCCCTGCATATATTTCTAAATGTGCAGGTTGAAGCGACAGAAGCGATGGACGGTTGAGTTAGGATTGAGTTGAGTTGAAGAATAGGAAGACTTATGTACTTAGTCTCACTTTTCCGCTGCCAAACTCTAGACACTCTAAACTCTTTTTGATGTTATGTAAATAAACCTCTGTAGTATAAATTCTGTAATTTATAACTTAGATGTTGCTATGTACCTTGTTCGAGTGCTCCTTCGAGATCAACTCCTTCTTTTGTTATAAAGTCTTGTTCATAGAAATTATGTAGTCCTTTATGTATGTTTATTTCAGTCAGTCCCTTTCTTCCCCACTTCTTTAATCCAATCCCAGTCGCACCCCGGCTTCTGCCGTCCCTCGGGATTTGGGGCTGTGACATCTTCAAGGAGAGGAACATCTCCTCCTTCAATCCTTACCTCATTCCCGCCGTGAAGAAGAGGAATAGCAGCTGCACAACTTCCTCCTTCACGCATTGCAGCAGCAAGATCAACAACAAACTCTCTCTCGGTTTTTCTCTCATTGCCGAGAGTAGTTGCAGCAGCAATATAGCTTCGATTTCCTCACTTCTTCCTCATGCTTGCATGTGAAAATCAAGGAGTAGCAGCTCCTTTCATCCCCTCATCTCTGCCATGAGCAAGAAGAGAGCAGCCCTTCATTTATATTTTTCATCCCCATCGATGAACACACAACCATGCATGCATAGATACTCCATGAAGGTTGAAGTTTAAGCTCCAAAACCTTCAAGATCATCCTTCTCTTCAACTTTTGATTTAAACTAACAAGGTAATCTTCATCTTCTTTACCTTGTGATCATTTTAAGATCAAGAACAAGTCTTCTCCTTCCTTATTATTTTCATCAGCAGCTTTGCCAAGAAGGAGAGGTGCTCGATCTTTCTCTATCTTTGAAGCCTAAAAATCGAGCTCTACAAGGTTTCTTGCTTGGAGATTAAAGCCAAACCTTGAGCCTTCTTTCCTCTCCATACCGTCGATCCAACCATGAAGAAAAGAGGAGTTTGAATTTAATTTAAGTATGTTAATTCTTGATCTATATATATGTATATGTATGTGGAAGAAAAATAAGGAAAATAAGCCATGCATGTTTATTTATTGCTTAGGCAAACCTTAGGTGATGGTGATGAGAATCGATGATGATGAATTAAGATGGTTAAAATGAGGTTTAAAACATGATTTAGGGTATAAAAGGATAAAAGAACATAAGATCTCTAAAAAGCCCTAAATCGACTAAAAGAAGAAAAATAAGAAAAATGCTTTCTTGATGAGTTTTGGTGATTATTTGATTCTATGATGATGATATTTGCTTATCATGATTTTTCATGTGATTTATGTGCATTTTTTTGATGATGAGAATTTTTGGTGAATTTATTGGATTTTTAATGATTTTAATTAATTAAAAATAGAGAAAATATGATTAAATGATGATTTATGCATTTTATGATGTTTATGATGAGTATGAGCATGATGACATATGAAAGTATGATCCAGATGTGATTTTAAGTCACTAAATGAATTTTATGAATTTTTATAGAAAAATTCGAATTATGTGCGAAAATGAGAAAATGAATTTTTCATAATTTTTGATAAGATATGATGATATTAATGATGTTGATGATGATAAGATGTGTTAGATAAATTTTTGAATGAGTTTAAAAGCATGGAAATTGAGAAAATATGAAGATATAATTTTTAATAGTTTTTATGGAATTTATGGAAGAAAAATCAAAGAAAAATAGGTATAAAAATAAAGATGGGTATTTTGAGGTTAATATGAGTTTTTGAAGATGTGTTCTTCATATTCATAAGAAAAAGTTGAAAATTTGAAGATGTTATAAATTAATTAGAAAAATAATTATTTCTAATTATTTTAATTCGAAAAATGAGTAAATGCATATAAAATGAGGAATTTTATTAGATAAAAATGAAATTGAGAAATAAATGAGATGTTAAGTCTATATTGATGAATTGAGTAGAAAATAAAGTTTTTTGAATTTTCTATGAATTTTGAGATAAAATATATATATAAAAAGGAAATAATGAGAAAAAAAATAAAAGAAAGTATGAGTCTAAAGAAAAATATTTCTTTGATTGATGATGATGTTAGAATGATGATAAGTGAAGATGTGATGTGAATATGATTTTAGTGTTAAAAAAAGAGAAATAGAATATTAATAATAATATTAATATTTATTTGAAAATAAAGGAGAATTTAATTAAAAGAAAATGAAACTATCTATTAGATAATATGAGTTAGAAGTCATGAGCATGAGTTAAAAAGTTAAGATGTTCGTATTTAAGTTCGTTTGTTTCAAACGACAAGTTAAACGAATTATTATTAAAGAAATAAGAATAAAAATAATAGAATAATTGATTTAATGGAATAATTCCAATAAAAATTAATATATTTGAGTGATGTAAATTTTAAGTAATGTTTACGTTCTTAAGTGTGTTATGAATGTTTGATGGATGTGACGAAGTATTAATCGAGTAAGAAAAATGATAGAAGTTTGAAAAATAAGGAAATAAATATATTATGTGAGAAAATGATGAAATTATGTTTAAATTATTTTTATGATTAGTTATTGATGTTATATGATGTGTTAAGTGATTTGATGATGTTATTTGAGTAGAAATAAGCAAGTTTGCTTTTTAAATCACTTAAAAAGGAGTTAAGACGTAGAAGTTATCGAGCAATGAAGTTTTGAAATGAAAACCGATTTTTATTTAAATAAAAATGATAATTGAGTTTTAAATAAAGAAAAAGATAAAATAATAATTACTTTATTAAGTATTTAGTTGAGATTGTATACATATACGAATACGTATTTTGAGGATAATAATGACGTATGTGAATACGTATTTTAAGAAAAGAATGACGTATTTTAAGGTCGAGAAATACGAAGTAAAATTTTAAATATTAAATACAAAATGATTATGAGTTTAATGAAATGATTTCATTAAAGTTTGAAGTTATAAATTATTTGATAACTGAGTTAGAAATATAAATTATTTCTGAGTTTTAATACTTGATTGAAACTATGTGATTAAGTGGGACTTTTCTAATCCACTTATCTGTGAGGTTAATCATTTATTTGATTAATGATGTGCTTAAGTAGTGTTTAATTAACGTACTTATCTGTGATATTATCTGTTAATGATATGAATGCTCGACTATCGAGATAAGTGTTTGATTATTGAAGTAAATGCTCGACTATGTTATGAATGATTTGTGATGACATTGAGAATCAATGTTATGATTTTCTGAGTTCATATAACTCAAATGATTAAGAAATAGAAAACGAGATGAATAGTAACTTATCGATTTACGTGAAGATTAATATATTATTTTCTAGAAACGAGAATTTGAGTTTGAGAAATTTCTAGAAATCAAGTAAAAGACGATGATATGAGAATGAGAAATCGATAAACATATTGATATAGAAAAGATTAAATAAGATAAGAGAAATACGAGTCAAGTAGAAGTCCTTCCGCCTAGCCCTAGGCTTATTATACGATTTTCGAGTCGATAAACTCGATCTTATTCGATGTTATCATTGAAGGGCCGAGCGGGACTGAGAAGTAGCCGGAAGCGTAAAGTAAGCTACCTCGACTTCAATATACCAGAAGCCAGGTGGGATTTTCTGAAATCAAAACTCCAATGAATGCTATTACGTATTGATTAATATTATGTGAGCTTTTAAAGTTTGATTGACTTGCCATTTATCTGAGTTTGGTATGCTTTATCTTCTACATGAGTTATATTATCCTGTGTAAGGCAGGAACCCATGTGTGGTTAATTGATTGATGATGGTGACTGTGAGCTTTACTTCGATTTAGCCGGTCACAGTGTTTGAGAAGGAGGCCTACTTCTCGACACAATGTTGATGTGGTAGATGATTCATACCTTTATTATATATGTTTTGACAGCGTTGTCGTTTAAAGAAAAATAAAATGATTTGTGCATTCACAAGGAAAATGTTTTTAAATAAGCTAATACTTGTGATGCAGTGGCAAGGCAAGTTCAATTATATAGCCCTAATGGAAATGTTTAAAAATGTTGTTGGCATGTGTTCACTGAGTACGAAGTACTCAGCCCTGCATGTATTTCTAAACGTGCAAGTTAGCTAAGGATGAGGATGGAGAGGATGATTCTTGGTGGTGTGTCTCGTTGAGATGAAAGTTTGAGTCGGCAATTGCATGTCTTCATACATGTAGTTGTTAAGAGCGAGTTGATGTCTCCGCTGCAAGATAATCTCATTTGATATGTCTTTTTGATAACTTCTGATGTCATAACGAGCCTTTTGCTTAAACTAATTACCTATTCTTTGTTGATGTCTGCTTGATTTGGATTTAAAAACCTTATTTTGATATGTTAAACCGACGAAGTCTTTTGTGCTCGTTTATTTTTATCCAGTCATCCAAAAGTATGTTGATATGGTTGACGTTCCTTGTTGACAAACCCTTGTTTCCGAGCTTGATTACTTGTTGAGTCAAGTTTTATTTGATGGTTTCACATTATTAATTCAATCGAGTTAGTGTATTGTTACATCTCGAGTTGAGTTGTAATAGAATTGGTATGTATATTTGATGGTTTTACCTTCACACTCCAATGGAGTCTGGTCATTCCTACACACCGCATTTCGGGCTGTGAAAAGTACAGCCCCAACCGCATGATTGCTGACATCGCACATAATCTTGAAAGGCTACTCCCAATTCTGGGGGCTGTATAATAGGGGCTAACACAAGCCTGTTTCTTAGATCAAGAAATGCCTCTTTGCAATCATCGTCAAAATCGAATTGGACATCTTATTGCAATAATCTGGTCATGGGTTGGGCGATCTTTGCAAATCTTTGATAAATCACCGGTAGAACCCTGCATGACCGAGGAACTCCCATATGTGCTTGACCATGGTTGGGCATGGCAATTTAGCGATGGAATCGATCTTTTCTTTATCCACCTCAATCTCCCTTTCAGAGATAACATGGCCCAACACTATTCCTTCCTTCACCATAAAGTGGCACTTTTCATAATTGAGTACCAAGCTTTTCTCCACACATATTTTCAGCACCAACTCAAGATGGTTGAGGCATGTATTAAATGAGTCTCCACATACTATGAAGTCATTCATATAGACTTCAATACAGTTCTCGAACAAGTAGAAGAAAATACTCATCATACACTTTTGAAAAGTCCCAGGTGCATTGCACAAGCAAAATGATATTCTTCGGTAAGCAAATGTTCCATATACACATGTAAATATGGTTTTCTACTGATCTTCCTGTGCAACGAATATTTGCATATATCCTGAGCACCCATCTAAAAAATAGTAATATGCATTACCAGCAAAGTGCTCGAGCATCTGATTGATAAAGGATAGAGAGAAATGGTCCTTCCGTATGACCATGTTCAGCTTCGTGTAATGTATGCAAACCCTCCATTCTGTTTGCAGTCAATTCGGCACCAATTCTCCCTTGTCATTTTCCACCACTTGTATCCCAAATTTCTTAGATACGAAATGGACGGGGGTGACCCACTGGCTGTCAGAGATCAGAAAAATGATTCCCAATTCAAAAAGTTTTATTCTTAAGCACGACCTCTTTGATCACATAGTTCATCTTTCATTGTGAATCTCACACCGACCTTGCTCATTCCTCAAGATATATATGGTGCATGCACTAAGTTGGACGGATTCCCTTAATGTCTACCAAGTTCCAACCGATGGCTTCCTTATTCTTCTGCAAGACCTTGACCAATCTTTCTTCTTGCACCATGGTTAGATCTGCACTGATAATTACTAGAAGAGTCTCCTCAGGTCCTAAATAAGCATATTGCAAATGTTTGGGAAACTTCTTAAGTTCCAAGACAGGTGCATTAAATATTGATGGAAGTAACTTTTCGTGCTACCCATACTGAGAAAATAATTCCGATTTGCGCTCTACAGATCCTCCAACTGAATACACTTTCAAAATAATATCCTTGATCCTTTGGTCCACTTCTAATTCTACTTCCAGAGTGCTTTCCTTGAGCAAATATAGCTCCATAATAGCCTCTTTCATGTCCCAATTTCCTATCTGAGCGGCATCTCGATCGATTAGACTAGCCTGGATTATTTTGTCTGTTGAGTCACTTGAACTGAATTCAAGGCTCTGCTCCAGAACTAATGGTTCGAATATATTAACCATCTCCACTTATTCCACTTCTTGTTTCCTCCTCATGGCTTCATATATGTTGAACTTCTCCAAGACTCCATCGAATTCACAAGACAGTATACCCGTTTTCATGTCTATCTTTGTTTCTACAGTCATAATGAAAGATCTGCCCAACAAGATAGAATTCTCCTTGGCCTCTGATCCTGTGTCCAGTACATAGAAATCAGCGGGAAAAATTAGGTCCCCCACCTTAATCAACACGTCTTCTATCACTCCTTCAGGGTATGCATTAGACCGATCTGCTAGTTGTATGACAACATGGGTATTCCTTAACTATCCCAGATTCAATCGGTTGAAAACAGCTAAGGACATCACATTTATCGAAGCCCCTAAGTCCATCATGGCCTTATCCATATTCCTTCCTGCTATGTTGCATGGAATTGTAAACATTCCAGGATCCTTGCGTTTTGGGGGTAATTTCTGTTGGATTACTGTAGATACGCTCTCCCCCATCACATATCGAGAGTATTCTTCCACTTTTATCTTTCTCGAACACAAATCCTTCAGGAACTTAACATATTTCAGAATTTGTTTGATTGCGTCCAATAATGGAATGCTAAGTTCTACTCTCTGAAACATCTTCATCATCTCACTGGCTTCTTTTTTCGTAGCTTTCTATCTTAGTCTGCCCGGGTAAGGAGGTTCGGTCTGATCATCAACACCAGTTTGCTCTTCGGTAAACCCTGTACTGGTCTCCTCGCCTATGTTCCTACTATCTTCTGCTTCAGCCAAGATTTTCTCTGCTTGTTTATCCTCTACCTCTGTCAATATCACCTGAGCTTGTTCTCTATGATTTATTCCTTGGGGAGGGAGTTTTCCCGTATTCTCCTCTACCTTGGCTAATGCTTTTACCAAATGACCAATCTGTACATTGGTCTGGTTCATGCTAGCACGAACCTCGTTTTAGAATTTCTCACTTTCTTTAGCCATGTTTTCAATGGCTTCGTCCCATGGTGCACACCTCTGCTGTGGTGGTTGATACACTTGTTGTTGTTAGGGTTGGTAATTCTGCTGTTGTGGTGGTCCGACCTAATACAGTGGCTATTGCTGGTGCTGGGCATACTCTTGTGAAGAACCTGGTAAACCTACATTGTTCTATTAGGGCTAACCATCTTGCTTCCACCTAAAATTAGGGTGATCCCTCCATCCTCGATTATAAGTGTTGGAGAAAGGATCATGCTTTCGGTGAAATCCTTCATTTCCTCCCATAGCATTCACATCTATCACATCCTCACCGAAATTCGGGCAATTCTCAGATTGATGCCCGGTAGCATGGTATAGACCACACTGACGTGCTTTCTTTTGTATGGTCAAACCACTCAATAGTGCATAGATTTCCTTCATTTCTTTACTCAGCGTGGTGAGATTCTCTTTTTCTTCATCTTTAGAGGGTAGCTCCCTGTTCTTTTCATGCCCATCTTCTCGTGATTCCTCAGCCATAGTTCCCAAAAGTTTAAAGATCTCTTGGGTTTTACTCATCACAGATCAACTACATGCAGCTAGCACCAGCCCACGATCATTCCTTTGCATTCTCTTCACGAAACTCTCCACTTGATCCTTGGGAGTAATCTAATGGTGAGGGTAGTTTCTCAGAAGCTGCTTAAATCGAGTCCAATACTCATAGAAGGATTCCAACCCATCTTGTTTGATATTTCTAATTTCTCATTTCATTCTTTCAACCCTGGTTGATGGAAGAAATTCCTCTACAAAGTATTGTTGCATCTTAGCCCCAGTAGTAACTGATGGGCCCGGTAAAGAGTAACTGGTGTATAAGGGAAGGGGGAAGGAATATACCAGTTGCAATTTTCATTTTGCTTTACGTCTTTTCACTGAGATATACTGCTCAGGTCAGTTTACTTAACAACAAGAAGAGTCAGTTGGAGTAGCTCTTCAACTAAGCTGCACAGTTGGAGCAAATTACAAAGTTGGTAGCTCAACTGGCTCTTATGCCTGAAGTTCAGCTGAATGCACCAACTGAGGTTTTAAACAGTTTTGCAATGCGGAAGATGATGGAACTTAGACTCGTTACAAAAACTGAAACCTTTGTGAAAAGGGAAGATCAAGTTCCCAAATTAGTGCAGTGTATATGCAGGGTCAGATGGTTAGGTACTGAATTTAAAATACTGAACGTAAATAGCAGAAACTAAGTACATAATATTTTAACGTGGTTCAGAGATCATTCTCCTAGGCCCAAGACTTCCTTTTTGGGGAAGTAATCCACTAGATAACCTTAAGCATGCTTACTAAATGCCCCACTTGGATTCCATGTTTCATGCAAACCTAACAAGTTATATTCCAGGTTCGAACAAGACTTTACAACACTTTTATAGGCAAGTGCACAACCTGGTCTTAGATTTCGGGTTTTAAGGGACCTGTTCTTGGATTCCAGGTTTCAAGGGACCTGTTTTTGGATTTTTGGTTCCAAGGGACAGGGTATTGGATTACAGGTTCTAAGGGGCCTAATGACCTAAGGTTTGGATTTGAGGGAAGAATCCAACAAGGAAGCCGTCAACACTTTAGGAGAGTGGAGGCTTCAGCTAAAGGTTGCAAACTCAATCTCTCGAAAGAGAGAGTCCGAGGAGATACAAAACATGAAAAGACCAAATCTCTAGTCTCAATCAGGAAGGGGAACTTCTGAGAGGCTAGGGGGATGAACAATAGAGAAATCACTCAACCTCGACTGGACTTCACTGGTCTTCTTACTTGGAGAGAGAGAGAGAGAGATGATAAGCTGCTTTCGCCGTTTCACTCTTTGTGTTGTCTCTCGGCACTTCGGCATGCTTTTTATCTGCTTGTATTGCCCTCATTTAGCTCTGGTGTGGAGACCTCTATTTATAGAGAGAGTTCAAACTAGCCGTCGGAAAGAGTCGTTTGTTCTTTGCCAAAAGCATGGCACTGCACATGTTTTACTGGTAACTTTCCAAAAATGGTAACTGTGACCTTTGCTTTTTGCATGTCGCTGTTTTCGGCCCATTTATGGAAAGTTTTCCAGCTGACTTGTGCTCCTGAGTAGATTTAAAATCTGGACTACAACACAATAGAGGGTGCTGCTTAGCCACTCGGTCATGAGCATACTAAACATTGCAGTTTGTCATGCCCTGGCCTTTGCTTGGCATGGTACATCCCTAATCAAGCGGAGATTAGCTGCTAGGTCAAGACTGCCAATGGATTCTGTCACAGCCCCAAATCCCGAGGGACGGCAAAGCCGGGGTGCGACTAGGGATTGGATTAAAGAAGCGGGGAAAAGGGGGGAATAAAATAAATAACACAATAATTAAACAACAACTGATATCTATGAACAGACTTTATTAAAAGAAAGAGAGTCGACCTTGAAGGATAGCTCGACATAGTTGTTCTTAAAAGAAACTAAGTTCAAAGTACGGGATTTAGTCCAAAAGATATACATTGGCACAAAAGTAGTTTGGCAGCGGAAAAACGTAGACTTGACACACAGTTCTTCTTCCTATTTACAACCCTACTCAACCTTCGCCGCTCCCGTCACTCAACCTGCACATTTATAAAACATATGCAGGGCTAAGTATAAACATACTTAGTGGGTACATTGCCGAAAACATATCAATAAGTATAGATTAAATCAGGCATCTCAATAAATAGCGCATCGAGGTTTTTCATCAAATGCCCATGCCTACTAAACATTTTCTTTCTCTTTTCACAATATAGCTTGGCCAAGCCTTTACTGATGTTACGTTCAAACTTACCCAACTTCTGTTTCAACGCCGGGGAAGAGTATACTTCTTCGCGCGCGTTCTATTCACCGTGGCTTGCTACCCCTCAACAGAGTACCACACACACCGGCTACCGTGTACACTAAACCCTGGAAAACCCTTACGGTTAACTCAGCGGTCCGATCAATTAGTTAGACCTCATTTGGCTAACTCAGAAAGGCACAAGAAAACTCATATAAAACAAAGTATTTTCATGCCTTGATAATCACTTTAAAACACAGTTATAAAGCGATAAGTAAACAATTTCGAGCATCGCTCGTTTGATTTGATATAGAAAAACCCACCTTAGGCGAATACAGAACTAAAACACGAGCTTCCGTCTTTGGTCTTCCATCCTATCCTTGACCTTGACTTCCTCCTTTTATCGCAAATAATCACACTTTAGTAAACGGTCGCAACGATAAAAGAAACAGAAAATCGAATTCGGTTTAAGACTTTTAGGCCTTTGCACTTTAACTAAATTCTTTTGATTACCGAATAAACGAGACTCGAACATTTCTCATTTAGAACTAACTCGGTTCCTTACTCGACACTTAGGTCAGTTAATAACGGAAGTCAATAACTTATAACGACTTAGAAGTTCTTAAGGAACGAAGTTAAAAAGAATTTAACTTAAGAAAATAGGTTTGATCAATGCTATACAACCTTTATGTTCACGAAATTATTATCATTTTACAGTTAAGACACATGTTCCTTTATTGGGAACACCTTCACGTCTCTTGATTAAACAAACGACAAGTATCTCCTCGTCTTTTTCAACTATCCAATTACTAAACCAAATCTCATTTCAATTCCATTTCAATCTTTAACTTCTATATTCATATCTCAGATGGAATCATCACCAACTACAATCTTGTTTATTAATCGACAACAAATACTAATATCCATTTAGTTTCCTCGTTCGACTTTCTTAGAATTCGTTCAAATTTTCCAATTACGTTCATTAACTACTAAGATTAGCAAATATTCAAACCATAAACCTATACCATTATCCATACTAAACTTATCGACGATTCCTCGTCTCTTACTAAAAATTCAATATTCTCCGAATTCGCTCAAACTTTCCGATTATCAACAAGAACTACTAAGATTACTCAATATGAAAACCATATACTTATATCATTATCGAAATCTAGTTTATCCTCGGTTCTTCGTCTCTTACGATTTCCATTTTATTTTTAGAAAATTCTAATTAAATTATATGATGAACTACATACTTACTACATCTCATAAATCATATTACATCATCCAAATCATAACAATTACTTCATCAAATCCCTACTTCTTTCTCTCTTACAACTTGGTTTCTATTTTTAGAAAATTCTCAATTAATTCCCACATCAATCTACTAATACATAGAACACAAATCCACAAATCAATCATCTAAAATCAAACTAAATCATCACCTAAAATTTTATATAAATTTCGGTATTTGCTTCAATTAAGGGGGAATGATTTTCATTTTATTCCAACCATAGAAATTCATTTCTAAGCATGAAATAGCATGAATTAAACTTAGAACATCATCCTACATCTACTTAAAATTTTCGAAAATTACAAGACTTGAAGGAACTGATTTTTGTTCGGTTCAAACTATAGAGGAAGCTCTTACCTTAACGATTATGAACTCGGAATTAAAATCGATCGGAAGATAAACAACTTGTGGAGCTTGAAAGCTTGAAGAAGATCAACAATGGTGGAAGAGAGAGAGATGAGAGAGCAAAGAGAGGGGAGGCGGCAATAAGGGAGAGATGAAGAGAGAAATGAGGTGTTTAAGAGATAATTATACCATAAAGTAGAAAATATCTAACAAGGTGAGTCATGGGGGGGGGGGGGTATGTGGCTGTTTTGGGGAGGATATTTATTCAAAATATCGTGTTTTACGGGTCTAATACGACATATATAAATCGAGAAATTAAAATCCTAGATGGTTATATTTTTTACAAAATCTAATTCGACCATTAGATTGGAAATAAGTCTCTTATCGGAAAGCATAATTCGTTTTCCAAAATCCGATAAAAATTCGGGATTTCAAAGTCCAAATTTCGCCCGGAAAAATAATAAAAACTGACTTTCTCCAGTAGACTCGTATCACAGAAAAAGTGAATGTAATGTCTGACGGTTTTTCAATCTGAGTTTTTGAACGAAAATTCTATCGGACGCGAAAACCCTAATACAATAGTCGTTCAACCGACTTCTGAAATTTATTTTTAGAAATGGATTTCACCATCAGTCTTAGAATTGAAAATCCTTAACTTAGGCGTGCAAAGCCTTAATTAATAATTAAATTTTTATTTTAGTGACGGAAGAAATATCTGGGGTATTACATCCTACCCCTCTAACAAAAAATTTCGTCCCGAAATTTGCATACCTCCTTTAAAAAGGTGGGGGTATTTCTCTTTCATCTTTTCTTCGAGTTCCCACGTGGCTTCTTCTTGCCCGTGGTGATTCCATAGCACTTTAACCAAAGGTATCGACTTATTTCTTAATTCTTGCTCCTTTCGATCCAAGATCGATAATGGTTTTTCTTCATAACTTAAGTCGGACTCAAGAACAACGTCTTGCTGGTTAATTACGTGCTTAGGATCAAAGACATACTTTCGTAATTGAGATACGCGAAACACGTTATGGACACTTCCTAGACTTGGCGGTAAGGCCAATCCATAAGCAACAGGTCCTACTTTCTCCAATATCTCATAAGGTCCTATAAACCTTGGTCTGAGTTTACCCTTAACACCGAATCTAATGAATCCTTTAGACGGAGAAATCTTGAGGAAAACCTTATCCCCAATTTCAAAGCTAAGATCTGTTTGACGATCATCGGCGTAAGACTTCTGTCGGCTCTGGGCTTCTTTCATTCTAACTCGAATCTGTCGAATGATCTCGATCATTTCACTGACCGCATCGGTCCTAGGTTCTTTCTTTCACCTACTTCATCCTAATAAAGTGGTGACCTACATTTCTTTCCATATAATGCCTCGTAAGGCGCCATTCCTATCGTTGCTTGATGACTGTTGTTGTACGCGAATTCGACTAATGGCAAGATCTTTTCCCAATTCTCACTTCTATCCAATACTACCGTTCTTAACATATCAATGAGTATCTAAATCGTTCTCTCGGATTGTCCATCCGTCTGAGGGTGAAAAGCGGTACTAAAATTAAGTTCGGTTCCTAACTCCTTCTGCATAGTGATCCAAAATCTTGAAGTGAATTTGGCATCTCTATCAGATGTTATTGACTTCGGTATTCCGTGCAGGCGTATGATCTCACGGACATACAACTGTGCTAACTTCTTTGATCCGTAGGTAATTGGAATTGGTAAAAAGTGAGCTGATTTTGTGAGCCTATCGATAATTACCCAGATGGCAGTATTTCATTTCTTAGTTTTGGGCAAACATGTCACAAAATCCATAGCTATATCTTCCCACTTCCATGTTGGAATACTTAATGGCTGTAACAACCCGTATGGTCGTCGGTGTAGAGCTTTCACTTGTTGACAAGCCAAACATCTTTCTACAAACGAGGCAACGCTCGTTTCAAACCGTTCCACCAGAAATTCTTTCTTAAATCTTGATACATCTTCGTACTCCCTGGGTGTGCTGTATATGGCGTATCGTGAGCCTCACTCATGATATCATTCTTCAATTTGTCGTCTTCAGGGATACAAAGTCTACATGCAAATAAAATCGCATTATCTGGTGCTTCGGAATAACCATCCGGCTTATCCGTTCTTATCCTTAGTTGAAGCTTCTCAATCGTCTCGTCCTTTCTCTGCACACTTATGATTCTTTCTCGTAAGTCCGGTGTAGCTACTAGTGCTGCTATATGGTTTATTATCGTTTCAGGTATATCGAGCACTTCTAAGTCCATTTTCTCAAATTCTCGTACAAGAGTTTCTTCCTCAAGAAAGAGACACCCTAACTTGGTTGGAGCCTTGCGACTCAGCGCGTCAACTACAACGTTTGCTTTTCCTAGATGGTAATTGATACCACAATCATAATCCTTGACTAATTCGAGCCATCGTCTTTGTCTCATATTCAATTCCTTTTGCTCGAAAAAGTACTTCAAACTCTTGTGGTCCGTAAAATTCTCAACCCTAACACCATAGAGATGGTGTCTCCAAATTTTTAACGCATGCACAACGGCCGCTAGTTCTAAATCGTGGGTTGGATACTCAACTTCATGAGGTCGAAGTTGTCGTGACGCATAAGTTATCACCTTTCCATCTTGCATCAATACATACCCAAATCCGTTCTTTGAAGCATCTGTATAGACCACGTATTCCTTATTCGCTTCTGGCAGAGCTAACACAGGTGCCGTGGTTAGCTTTTCCTTGAGTGTCTGGAAACTTGTCTCGCATTCGTTAGTCCATTTATACTTGTTTTCCTTTCGGAGTAGTTGCGTCATAGGTCTAGCAATTGTAGAAAATCCCTCGATGAATCTTCTATAATAGCTGGCTAAACCTAAGAAACTCTTAATTTCGTTCGGATTTGTTGGCTATTTCCAATCGCGTACTGCCTATACCTTAGCAGGATCTACTTTGATGCCTTCTGTTGATACTATATGTCCAAGAAACATTACTTCCTTCAGCCAAAACTCGCACTTACTGAATTTGGCATAAAGTTTCTCAGCTCTAAGTGTTTCTAACACTATTCTCAAGTGTTCCTCGTGTTCCTTCTCATTCTTTGAATAAATGAGAATGTCGTCGATGAATACTAAGACGAATTTGTCTAAGTACGGGTGAAAAACTTGATTCATGAGATCCATGAATACTACGGGAGCGTTAGTCAAACCGAATGGCATAACTAGGAATTCGTAATGGCCATATCTAGTTCGGAATGCAGTCTTAGGTATATCCTCGGGTTTGATTTGAAATTGATGATACCCAGATCTTAAGTCTTTTTTCGAAAAGACACCTGGGCCCTTAAGCTGATCAAAAAGATCTTCTATCCTTGGCAAAGGATACTTATTCTTAAGGGTGATCTTATTTAGCTCTCGATAGTCTATGCACATCCTTATAGAAATCAAGGTGAAACACTCGGTCTAATGAAATCAAGGTCTAACAACTCTTGCAGTTGAATCTTAAGCTCTTCTAATTCTTTTGGTGCCATTCTATATGGGGCTTTTGATTTGGGGGCCAATCCTAGTTCTAAGTCAATTGTGAAATCTATGTGACGGTCGGGTGGTAAACCAGGTAATATTTCTGGAAAGACGTCTTCATATTCGTTAACAACTTTCACGTCTTGAATAGTCTTCGTGGCTCCTGGTTCTCCAACTAGGTATACAAGATAAGCTGTGCAACCTTTCTTTTTCATCAACTTCTTGGCTTGTAGGGCGGATATTATCGGTATCCTCCTGCCCATCGCAATTACATGAAATTTTGTTTGTTCTTTTCCCGGGGGTTGGAAAGAAATTTTCCTCTCCTTGCAGAGAATCGTGGCATAATTCTCAGACAACCAGTCTATTCCTAGGATTATGTCTACATCCCACATTATCATAACGTTCAAGTTGTTCGCTTTAACCTTATGAGTTCAAATTTCTAATTCTAAGTTTGAGCAAACATGCATGGAAGTAGTGATCTCTTGTGATGGTGTAGCTACTCTCATAGCGTGTTCAACTTGTACAAGTCTGATATCTAAGTTATCCGCACACGAACCAGCAATAAAAGAATGCGATGCACCAGTATCAAACAGTATCTTAATAGGGGTCTTATGAAGTTTACCCATACCTGCTAGGTTTCCCTTGCCTTTATTCTGCGCATTCTGTTTGATCGCACATGCCCTGGCATTCTGTTGCTGTTGAGCGTGCTGCTGGAACTGCTGCTGTGGCTGTGCCTGGATCGCCCTCAAAGGCTGGGGCTGTCCATACTGATTTTGTCCTGCCGCTTGCAACGGTTTCGGGCAATCCCTCTTAATGTGCCCCTTCTGCCCACAGTTGAAGCAACTTCCCGAGTTTGCTTGACAGATCCCATAGTGTACCCTATTACACTTAGGACAGGCAGGAACGGTAGCTCTTCCTTGGTTATTTCCTCCTGGGTTGTTCCTTTGTTGCCCTTGTGGCTGACCTTGCTGGTTATTTCCTTTCCATGGTCCCGCTTGATTATTTCCTTGTAAATACAGTCCTGACTGACTGTTTCCTTGCCATGGCCTCTTACCATAGTTGTTATTCTGGTTAGGCTGCTGATAGCCTCGCTGATTCCCATTTTGATTTCCCTAATTGTTGGAGTGCTGATAGTAGCCACTGTTGTTTCTTCCTTCCCATTTCCTTTTCCTTGATAGTTGTTATTATTGTTGTTGTAATAGCCTCGATTCTGGGTTGGGGCTGGTGCGGGTGTTATGACTTTCTTATCATTAGGCACTACTGCCTCCATTTCTAGAGCTCGCCCTAGTACTTCGGTGTAGCTCAGTCCTCCATGACTAGCTAGCGCTATACCAAACTCATGCTTAAGTCCCCCACGGAACTTCTTTGCAATCTTATCTTCGGTATCTACCTGAGCAGGTGCATACCTTGACAATTCACAGAACTTTGCATCGTACTCGGTCACTGTCATCTTTCCTTGTTTTAAATTATAGAACTCAGCCTCTTTCTGAGCTCTATAGGTCTTAGGTACGTACTTATCGTACAATGCTTCCTTAAATTTCTCCCAAGTGAAACGAGCCAATTGCTCCGCAGGTATAACCTTCTGCCTAGCTTCCCACCAGTAGTCAGCTGGTCCGGAATGCTGGAATGCAATGCACAACAGACGCTCCTCATCAGTACATCTGAGGAGTTTGAAGATTCTCTCTATGGTTCGTACCCAAAGCTCAGCATCGCTTGGGTTTTCGTTTGAGGAATAAGTCCTCAATATCACAACGGGGTGGTGGTGGAGGTGGTGATGGTGATGGTGGTGGAGGGGTATCTTGTCGTTCTTGTTCCTCTTCTCTATTATTTTGAGCTTGACGTCTACCACGTTCCCAGGGCCTACCAGGTCCTCCTCTGTTGTTAACTACTCTTGGCGGCATTTTTGAACTATAGGAAACAAGAATTCTTATTAGCATTTTGATTTTAAGCTTTCGTTTACTTATTAAACTTTTTTCCAACTAAAACAAGTTCATGGAAAAGAAATAGACCATAACTTCGATACTAGCTCTTTAAACTTTTAACTTCCCAAGTTAAACCAGAATATTCATCTAATCTTTTCTTCTAATCGCGTTAAGAAGAAACTTTCACAAGATCAAAGCCCACTGACGGGGTTATATATTATATACACGTCAAAAAGAATACTAATTTTGCCTCCAACGAGGACTTATACAAAAAGTTAGACTACAACTAGTCTAAACTAGGCTAACTGCCTATCTATGTACCGGGTGCACTAACAGGTTGCATCTCCGCATCTACTGGAAGTACTAGAACGGAAATGATTCATAAAATTTCGTATCCATGTAGAGTACTACAAAAGAAGTCTACTGATCTGACTATGTACAAGACAAAAAGAAACTTCTACTACTATGCGTCTAAGACGCTCTGCTCAACTAGCTGCGGTCGAGTCACTGCTGCCCTCTACAGCCTGAAACTCCTCGGGGTCCTCCTCTGAATCCGTACCAAAGACAAGCTAAAGTGCCTCGTCAACCCTCAAAGTTGTGCCGTCTAACAGTACAAGTGGTGGTGGCGACGGCACGTCCGTAATAGTCCTCTCTGAGTCGTCCAAGCTGGTCACTACTGTACGCTTCTTCAGGGGAAGAAGGTGCTTAGGAGGTGGACTAGGCACGTATGCCTCTACAGAACGGGCCCTGGATGGTCCCGCCTCGAACTGTCCTCGGACCCTCATCCACTCCGCACAAATCTCCTCAAGTGGTGTAAGAGGAGATGGTAACTCTAGCATCGCAGCAAGCTCTGCGTCTACCTCTAAGTATCCTGCTCTGGGAACTAACTCCTCACTGGGTGCAAGTACTGGTGGCATCTCTAACAATGCGGCCATCTCTGGATCCATGGCAAATGGCTCAGGCTCAAAATCTGTTGGAACATGGAGGTAGGGAAGGTGCTCCTGAACCGGAACAGTCCACATGAACCTGCTCTCAAAGAAACGCCCATGTACGGTTAGAGCGAATCCAGAAAAGTCGTCGATCGGCTCGGTGTCGTCACCGATCAGTGCAAGGTGGTACCAGGCTATGTCGTGTGCCCAACCGTGCCACTCATCGGGCAGTCGTACGGTCAAATCGGCTATTGCCCGATGCTCCGAAACAAGGTGCCGAGCTGCGTAGAAATGTGCAGTGAAGTCACTGACTATCTGCCCTATATCATGGTTTGGGTCCACCTCGTAGTCGTGGTACTCGTCCAAGATCTCGTCTACCACAGTACGCTGTCTCAAGGGTTCGCTCTTTCGAGCCGTGACACGTGTAGCAGGCATCCTACAAAGATTTTAAGAGAACACGGATCAGTAACTGGTAGGATAATTAACATATCATAAGAAATTCTTAAATTACAATTAGAATATTCCATTATTCAAATTGCAATACTTAACCACTTAATCACAACTTATCTTAATCATCTAGCAATTTCAAGAAATTGCACTCAAACAGTATACGTAACAAAACTATTTCCCACGATTTCTTTCCATTTTTTTTTAAACTTATTATCTTATTATCCATTATTTTATTTCCTTAAAAGGAAACTCTTATGACTTTTATTTTATAAAAATAAGTAGACTCCAATGAGTCTGTTGTTCGTGTCACTTTACGCATGTGACATTCGTTTATTTACTTTGATTCCCTTTATTCTGTCATTTTCGATCCGATCTTTTTTTTTTTGAATATCTTGGAACCAACGCTTCTTAGAACGTCTATGTTCTCAAAGAATCAGTAAGGCCTTAGAATTAGTCTAGAGTCTCATGCCAATAAAACATCTTAATCAAAGAATTTATAGCTCACATACTTTCACAAAGTATAGTACTCATACTTTCACATAATTAACATAATATCACAAAGTATAATTCTTATACTTTAATAAAATTCATTCTTGGCATACTTATTCTCAACATACTCGCATATTAAATAAAAAATTTCTTCTTTAAAAGAAATCATACTTCTAAAACTCTTTCCTTTCTTTCCTTCTTTGGTTGAGTCGACGTAGCGGGAGGTTGAGTTGTTGTCTACACTCTTAAACTTAGTGTTACGACCTAACTTTACTTGAAAGAAGACTTAGGTGTAGAGCATATACAAATACTCCACCTTACTACTAAAAGGAACTTGTATGCAGAGCAGAAACGACTGCTCTGATACCACTCTGTCACAGCCCCAAATCCCGAGGGACGGCAAAGCCGGGATGCGACTAGGGATTGGATTAAAGAAGCGGGGAAGAAGGAGGAATAAAATAAATAAACACAATAATTAAACAACAACTGATATCTATGAACATACTTTATTAAAAGAAAGAGAGTCGACCTTGAAGGATCGCTTGACATAGTTGTTCTTAAAAGAAACTAAGTTCAAAGTACGAGATTTAGTCCAAAAGATATACATTGACACAAAAGTAGTTTGGCAGCGCAAAAACGTAGACTTGGCACACAGTTCTTCTTCCTATTTACAACCCTACTCAACCTTCGCCGCTCCCGTCACTCAACCTGCACATTTATAAAACATATGCAGGGCTAAGTATAGACATACCTTGTGGGCACATTGCCGAAAACATATCCATAAGTATAGATTAAATCAGGCATCTCGATAAATAGCGCATCGGGGTTTTTCATCAAATGTCCGTGCCTACTAAACATTTTCTTTCTCTTTTCACAATATAGCTTGGCCAAGCCTTTACTGATGTTACGTTCAAACTTGCCCAACTTCTGTTTCAACACCGGGGAAGAGTATACTTCTTCCGCGCACGTTCTATTCACCATGGCTGGCTACCCCTCAACAGAGTACCACACACATCGGCTACCGTGTACACTAAACCCTGGAAAACCCTTACGGTTAACTCAGCGGTCCGATCGATTAGTTAGCCCCATTTGGCTAACTCAGAAAGGTACAAGAGAACTCACATAAAACAAAGTATTTTCATGCCTTGATAATCACTTTAAAACACAGTTATAAAGCGATAAGTAAACATTTTCGAGCATCGCTCGTTTGATTTGATATAGAAAAGCCCACCTTAGCCAAATAAAGAACTAAAACACGAGCTTCCGTCTTTGCTCTTCCGTCCTATCCTTGACCTTGACTTTCTCCTTTTATCGCAAATAATCACACTTTAGTAAACGGTCGCAACGATAAAAGAAACAGAAAATCGAATTCGGTTTAAGATTTTTAGGCCTTTGCACTTTAACTAAATTTTTTTGATTAACGAATAAATGAGACTCGAACATTTCTCGTCTAGAACTAACTCGGTTCCTTAGTCGACACTTAGGTCAGTTAATAACGGAAGTCGATAACTTATAACGACTTAGAAGTTCTTAAGGAACGAAGTTAAAAAGAATTCAATTTAAGAAAATAGGTTTACGAAAGTTTCTGCACAAGGCATTAGTTCTGGAATTTATACAGAACAGAATTCCTCGAAACAGGGGATGAAATTGGTTCCAAAAGAAATCTACGTATGTGTAGTTTATTTTCCAATTTACGGATCTCGATTTCGTTAAGCGAGCAGAAAGTTATGACAGCTTCCGTAAAGGGTCGCAAAACAGTCCGAGTTAACCCTAATGCTCGATAAAACTCGACGCACAATTTCCTAGGTTCGATCAATGCTATACAACCTTTATGCTCAACTATCCAATTACTAAACAAAATCTCATTTCAATTCCATTTCAATCTTTAACTTCTATATTCATATCTCGGATGGAATCATCACCAACTACAATCTTGTTTATTAATCGACAACAAACACTAATATCCATTTAGTTTCCTCGTTCGACTTTCTTATCAACGATTAAGCTCGTTTCTTCGCCTCTTACTAAACACTCGACTTTCTTAGAATTCGTTCAAATTTTCCAATTACGTTCATTAACTACTAAGATTAGCAAATATTCAAACCATAAACCTATATCATTATCCATACTAAACTTATGGACAATTCCACGTCTCTTACTAAAAATTCAATATTCTCCGAATTCGCTCAAACTTTCCGATTATCAACAACAACTACTAAGATTACTCAATATGAAAACCATATACTTATATCATTATCAAAATCTAATTTATCATCGGTTCTTCGTCTCTTACGATTTCCATTTTATTTTTAGAAAATTCTAATTAAATTATATGATGAACTACATACTTACTAGATCTCATAAATCATATTACATCATCCAAATCAAAACAATTACTTCATCAAATCCCTACTTCTTTCTCTCTTACAACTTGGTTTCTATTTTTAGAAAATTCTCAATTAATTCCCACACCAATCTACTAATACATAGAACACAAATCCACAAATCAATCATCTAAAATCAAACTAAATCTTCACCTACAATTTTATATAAATTTCGGTATTTGCTTCAATTAAGGGGGAATGATTTTCATTTAATTCCAACCATAGAAATTCATTCCTAAGCATGAAATAACATGAATTAAACTTAGAACATCATCCTACATCTACTTGAAATTTTCAAAAATTACAAGACTTGAAGGAAATGAATTTTGTTCGGTTCAAACTATAGAGGAAGCTCTTACATTAACGATTATGAACTTGGAATTAAGATCGATCGGAAGATGAACAACTTGTGGATCTTGAAAGCTTGAAGAAGATCAACAATGGTGGAAGAGAGAGAGATGAGAGAGAGAAGAGAGGGGAGGCGGCAATAAGGGAGAGAGGAAGAGAGAAATGAGATGTTTAAGAGATAATTAAACCATAAAGTAGAAAATATCTAACAAGGTGAGTCATGGGGAGGTATGTGGCGGTTTTGGTGAGGATATTTATTCAAAATATCGCATTTTACGGGTCTAATATGACGTATATAAATTGAGAAATTAAAATCCTAGACAGTTACGTTTTTGACGAAATCTAATTCGACCATTAGATTGGAAATAAGTCTCTTACTCGGAAAGCATAATTCGTTTTCCAAAATCCGATAAAAACTCGGGATTTCACAGTCCAAATTTCGCCCGGAAAAATAATAAAAACTGACTTTTTCCAGTAGACTTGTATCGCAGAAAAAGTGAATGTAAAGTCTGACGGTTTTTTGATCTGAGTTTTCGAACGAAAATTCTATCGGACACAAAAATCCTAATACTGTAGTCGTTCAACCGACTTCTGGAATTTATTTTCAGAAATGGATTTCACCGTCAGTCTTAGAATTGAAAATCCTTAACTTAGGCGTGCAAAGCCTTAATTAATAATTAAATTTTTATTTTAGCGACAGAAGAAATATCTGGGGTATTACAAATTCTACCCAGATCTATCCGAAACCACTGGATCCAACTGAAGGCACAAATGCCTCACGAATATTTCACATGTAACCAGTCAACCATTTCCCTCACCCAAATCTCACCAGGGAATTACTCACACATATTAAAAAGCATCTTAACACAATTAAATAAACATGTCAATAACATGAAATACGAAATACTTGAATTAAGAAAATACCCTAAGGCAAACCGCCTTGGATTTGTTCACGACAGGAATGAGGAAATACTCAAAACGTAAATTATTTGTGTAGGGAATGTAAAGAACTGGAAGTAATTGGATCTTGGACGGAATAACTATTGAATGCTAGAGTAACCAACATTTTTGCCAGCCACACTTGCTGGAATTTTATGGTTGAGGCTATGGCAGTCTATCTCCTCCTCTGGCAGACCATATCGGCATGATTAATTGCTTTCCATATTTAGCTCGATCTTGATGGACACTTGATTGATCCGATTGATGATTGCTAATCACCGGTTGATTGATTAGGATGTTTCAACTGCCTTCCAGATCCTTCCGATGTTAGAACTTGACATGATATTTTGCAAATCTCCTCGACGCATCTTTTTATATTTTCGGCGGCAGACTGCTGCTGTCAGGCACGGGCATACTGGCTGCATTCTTTGGTTAGCCTCACACCAGGGTACTTGTCTTTCCCTGGGAAAATCAGCTTCATACAGTGGGCTATAATTGCTTTGGTAATGCCCATTCTGACCATCTGTTCTCCGTTTGCCCTGGACTGAGCTTCCTTCCTATGAATAGCTACTTTCTCCCCTATACAGACATTCTAGACACAAAAGATAGGAAAAATTGGGCCAAATAGCCCAAAAGTTGAAGATGCATCAGTGGGCAATGGCTCCATGAAATCCATCCCCCATATATCAAGGATCTCTAGGGGCATGACTGGGGTCATGGGCATCTCATTCCGCTTAGTGATGTTGCCCTGCTTTTGACATTGGGCACAACGCTTGCACCATTAGTTCTTTAAATACATTGGGCCAATCAAATCCACAATCCAAAATATCCCTTGGTGTTCTCTTAGGTCCAAAATGTCCTCCACACACCTTTGAGTGACAAAGTGCAAGGATGCTAGCTTGCTCCTTCTCATCCACATATCTTTTGAGGACTTGGTCATCATACATCTTCCATAAATAAGGCTTATCGCAAATGTAGTATCGACTTTTGTAATACCCCGAATTTCTATACCTTTAGAGAGCGTTTTAAATTAACTGAGTAAGTTTAAATGACGAGATTTGAGGAATAAAAATTTTCTTTTCTAAATAAATAGAAATGAGTGAAACGATTGGAATGCCTTATGTGT
This sequence comes from Schizonepeta tenuifolia, assembly GCA_029490685.1. Lineage (NCBI taxonomy): Eukaryota > Viridiplantae > Streptophyta > Magnoliopsida > Lamiales > Lamiaceae > Schizonepeta > Schizonepeta tenuifolia. Next base: position 38,832,878 of record CM055956.1, read on the forward strand.
TTTTGTGTGAAATTATCTGTTCTATTTCTTGAGATGATAATGTGACGTATATGTTGAATTGTTTTTATAAGAATGAGTATGAGTTTAATTTTCAGAAGAACCCCAAAGAGTTTGTATAATTGAAAAAGAATAATGTTGATCGCCGAGAAATTTTTATGCGCCGAAGAACTTAGAATAGAGTTGAATTAAAATCTTGAAACCTAGAAATTCTTCTAAGGTCATTGAGATAGGATAAGAGCTTATCCGAGATAATTTGAGAAGAGTTACGAGGATTTAGTCTTTAAAGGATTAATAAACGGATTAATAAGCCGACTAATTTCTTTTAAGATTTAAAAGACTAGATGATCGGAATCGTTAATCTTTTTAATGAGATGTAAATTAGGTTTGAGATGTTTTAGTGTCGGAAACGAGACGAGGAGAGATTAGACCCGTTTATAGCATAAATGAATTAATACGAATTATTTTATCCGAAAAAACTTTACGATCGGGTAATTAATACCCATAACGAAACAACGAAGACAAGTGTCGTCATCTCTCTCCCTCTCACCGCCACCTCACCCTACATCTCTCCCATCTCTCTCCAATTTCCTATGCACTATAATCATTATGTCTTCACCACAATCTTAGCAAAAGATTGCATGCAAATACAATCACATCAATTCTCCATCACACTTAAGCATACCAATTTCTAATACTAATTGTAATCATGTTTATTCCCTTTTTTGGACACAAATGCATGCATCCATCTCTCTCTCTCTCTCTCCATATAAAAGGAAATTTTCTTCATTCAAGCTATTCTATCTCTCTCTCTTTCGAAATCCTCCAAGAGAACAAGAAAAAAGAAAAACTCTCTCCCTACTCTCCCTCCCTCTCTCGGCAATACACACGCACATCACTCACATTTGATTTTCTTCCATGCAAGCTTAGTATTCAAGCTCAAAATCCATGGAGATGAAGTGAAGATCATCATTCTCCATCTAGTTCATCCATGCCTTCAAGAAAAAGGTAAAAATTCATCAAGTTCTTGAGTTGAAATCCAATAATCATCCCTCATTTTCTTCATTTTGGCTCTTAAGCCCTAAAAAAATGGATGATTAATTTTGTGTTGTATTTTCTTTGAGGATTCAAGAGGAGTTCTTCCTTACATCCAAGCTCAAGTTTGAAGCTCATTTTCCCCTTCAATTCGATCCCAAGAAGCCAAGGAGAAGAGATCCAATTTTAATTTTCAAAGTATGATAATTCATTTGATTAATTGTATATATGTATATCTCTAAACCCTAAAAGAAAGAAAACATGCATGCATGGTATTTATTTTATGTTTAGGCAAACTTAGGTTATCGATGTGAAGATTAAGTGAGAAGAAATCGTTAGGAGAATCGAACATTAGGATTTAATCGGTGAATTAAGAGAAGAAAAATGAATTAAATCCCTAAAATTTTAGCTAATACCGAAAATAATAGAGAACAATAGGAAAATGTGAATTTCTTGAGTTATTATTATTTTGATGCTTAATTTATGATTTTTATCATGTTTTGAATGGAGTTATATGCATGAAAAATTGAGAAATAAATTGCCCCAAATGATGCATAATTGCCGTGAGTTTTAGGTGAAAAAGAATGATTTATTTTGTTGATTTTGTTGATGATTTAAGTGATGTTTTGATCATGAAATTATTATATGACGTGTTGATGTAATCATATATGTTGTTAAGTATAAGAAAAATAAATTGCATGTGAAGTTATTAAAGAAAACAATTTGTGATAATATAGAAGATTAGATGTTTTGATGATATAATGTGTGTATAAGTGTTAGTTTGAATCATAGATGAAAAAAGAAAATTTTTGTAACAAAAAGAATGAAGTTTAAAAACTTTTAAAAGTGTTAAGAATTGAAAAATGCATAAAAAGATATATTTAGTAAGTGTTCTATAATAAAACTTGAAGATTTGAAAATTTATTAAATTAAATCAAAAAGAAATTATGTAATTAATTTAATAAGATAAACTAATTTTCATAAAAACTAAAATAAAAGAAGAATGTTAATTAAAGAAATAGCTCTTAAATTAAGAACAAAGAAGAAAAGAAGTTATTAATTAAATAAACAAGAATCGAGAAAATCAAGTTAAAAAGAATTAATTAATAAGGAAATAAAAAAAAAATTTAATCGAGTCAAGAAAAAATGTTAGACGAGTTAAGTTTAAATACTCGTATAGTTAATCAAGAAAATAATAGAATGAGATGTCAAGCAATGATGTTGAAAGAAATTAATTAAAGTTAATTAAGTAAATTATTTTTCAAACCTTGTGGATTAAAAATAAATAGAGAAGAAATGTCGAGTTAATAATTAGAAAATAATAGTTGAGTTAAGAAATAAAGAATCGAGTTAGAAATGGAAAGGAAATTCCAATTTCATAAGAAATTAAAATAAATTAAAAAGAATTTTTATTAATTGAGTAAAAGTTTATAAAATGCTTCATAAAATAACGGATTTGGAAAAGTGTTGTTTATAAGCCGAGAAAAGACAAATTATATCGTTTGAGTTTTATTGAAAAGAAATGCATAATCGAATTAAGTTCTAAGGTATAATTGAATAAATGTTAATGTGTCTTGAAATGTGTTTGATTTATTTGGATTTGTTATGTAATTGAATAAATGTTTAAGTGCATGATATTAATTGTGACGTGAAGAATTACTAAGTTATTTGTATGCAAAATGATTGAGCTATTGATTTGTTAAATCGAGAATTAATTTAGTTTTTTAAAAAAAGCTCGAGTAATGGAATGTACACAGATGACGTTTCATAATTAAAGCGTAAAGTGCTAAGACGTTGGTTAGTAGCCTCAACCAACCATCGAGTAGAGTTAATAGTTTAAAGACGAAAATGCGAGATCTTTTAGAAAACATAAAGCGAAGAGAAAAACGACTCAAGTAGAAGTCCTTCAGTTGAATCCAACGCCTTTTTATCCGTCTTTGCGTATCTTATTTCTCTTTATCGATGTTGGTCTATGAAGGATCAAGCCGGACGAAACGTTAAGCGAGGACGAATAGCCCTTAAAACCGCCTAGCTAGAATCTTCGGAAGTCAGGTGGGCTTTTTTGAACCAAAACTAGCGATGAAATTATTATGCTATTGAATACTTATATGTTTTTAAATGCGATTGACTTGCCGTTTTTATTAACTTTGGTATGTGTTATCATCTGTTTATATGAGATGTTATTATCCTGTGAAATGCGGGAAACCCACGTGTGGTATGTTGAATGTTGAGGTGACTGTGAGCCTTGCTTCGGTTAGGCCGGTCACAGTGTTCGAGAAGGATGCCTACTTCTCGGCACAGTGAGATTATTTGTGACAGATGATGCATACTATTGATATATGTTATGTTTGACTGCGCAGTCTATTTAAAAAAAAAATATTTTAGCATGCACAAGTAAAACTATTTTAAGTTATTAAGTACTTGTAATGTTTCGGCAATACAAGTTCAATTGATATAGCTTTTTAAAAGCATCTTTATCAAAATGTTTTGGCATGTGTTCACTGAGTACAAAGTACTCAGCCCTGCGTGTATTTCTAAACGTGCAGGTTGACTGGATGGTGATGGCATGGATGCTTGGTGGTGTGGTGTTTGTGGTTGAGTCAAGTAGAATGTCGGACTGGCATTTGCACGTCTCCATACGTGTAAATGTTGGGTTTTGATGCAAGTTTCTGCTGCAACTTTTTGAAACAATGTCTGTTGATATACTCTGACACTTGGTTTTTGATTTCGAGCAATGTGCTCGATGGCCTTGAATACTTGTTGAACTCTTAATTTCGTTAACTTGAAAAACTTATCTTACTTTTGTTGGAATGTGACTTTGAAATGCTCAGTTATTTCTTCATTATGCCTTAAAAGCTTCATTCGAATATTATTGCGTTTTATTGATGATTTCCCCGAGCATGTTCCTCGTATTTGAGTTGAATGTTAGTTGATTAGGTTGTGTTGTTATTCGTAAGTCGCACCTCAAGAGTCGGGGCGTGACAACTTCCACCTTCAAATTATTCTTTAGGTAAAACTTGATATTTCCCGATAAAAGCCCTAAAACAATATAATTGCACAAGTCATACCAAGGTTCAAATATACCTTGGGCAAGGGCTAGATGTTCATCTGGAAAAGTCCCCTTGATCGGCTCATCCTCTTCTTGTTGGATTATGCATCTTAAATGGTCAACCACTAAATTTTTAGCTCCAACCTTATCCTTAATTTCCACATCAAATTCCTAAAGTAGAAGGATCCACCGTATTAGCCTGGGCTTGGTTTCCTTCTTAGCCATGCGGAACTTCCGGGCGGAGTGGTCAGTGTAGACTATGGTCTTGCCCCCAAGCAAGTATGATCGGAATTTTTCAAATGCAAAAACCACAACTAATAACTCCTTCTCCGTGGTCAAGTAGTTGCATTGGGAAGGATTAAGAGTCTTAGAAGTATAGTATATGACATGATTCACCTTCCCATGGTTCTGCCCAAGGACAACTCCTACAGCATAGCCACTCGCATCACACATTACCTCAAATGGCATCCTCCAATCTGATGGTTGAATAGTAGGTGCTGAAACCAAAATTTCCTTCAATGTATGGAATGCCTTCTTGCAATCTTAATCAAAATCACTCGACTTCTCGTTGTAACAACCTTGTCCTAGGCTGCGTGATCTTAGCAAAGTCCTTAACAAATCTCTTATAAAAACCTGCGTGCCCAAGAAAACCAAGCAACTGCTTTACATTGGTCGGGTAAGGCAACTTGGCTATAATATTAATCTTTGCCTTGTCAAACTCAATCCCTCGCTCAGATATGACACGCCCAAGACCAATTCCTTCCTTATCCACACACCTCTTCAACACCTTTTCAAGATTGCTCAAGCACTTATCAAAAGCCGAACCATAGACAGTAAAGTCGTCCATAAAAACGTCTATGCATGTTTCTAGTAAATCAGAAAATATACTCATCATGCATCTTTGGAATGTGCAAGGAGCATTACACAAGCCAAAAGGCATTCTTCTATAAGCAAACGTACCGAATGGACAAGTAAATGTTGTCTTGCCCTGGTCCTCCTCTGCGACCCAGATCTGATATAGCCCAAGTATCCATCCAGGAAACAGAAATACTTATTGCTTGCCAACCTCTCTAGCATCTCATCAATGAAAGACAACTGAAAGTGATCCTTCTTAGTCTTCTGATTCAGTTTCCTATAATCGATGCACACTCGCCAACCTGTTTGTAACCTCGTAGCTACTAACTCATTTTGCTCATTCCCCACCACCTGAATATCTGACATCTTGGGCACTACATGCATTGGACTAACCCTTCTACTATCCGAAACCGGGTAAATGATTCCCAGATCCAATATCTCCATGATCTTCTTTATCACTACCTCGTTCATTGTTGGATTCAATCTCCTTTGAGAGTCTCTGATAGGCACGACATCCTCTTCGAGCAAGATGTGGTGCTTGCACACAGTAGGATTAATGCCCCCTAATATCAGCCAAAGTCCATCTAATAGCCAACTTGTACTCCATTAAGACTTCCTTAACACGTTCTTTTTCCCTCAATAGATAATTCCACACTTATAATCACAAGTAGTGTCTCATTTTCTGCCAAATAAATGTATTTCAAGTGACTAGGCAATGACTTCAATTCCAACTTAGGTGTTTTTTCTATCGATGGCACCAACCTATTTTCTTGCTTCAATGTAGGTATCACCAATAGTTCCACCCTGCGCAGAAGTTTTGCATCTGACCTCAAATAACGCACTGCCTCAATGAGCTGAACTACCCCATCTTGGGCAATAACCTCAGTCAGACCAATCTAAAGCACCACATCCAACTTATCCTCGATAGTTATCTGTGGCCAATATTCATCCACCATTTAGTCAATAAGATCAATACTCTCCACCAACTCCATATATATCAAATGATACAACAACATCACCAATAGTTCCACCCTGCGCAGAAGTTCTGTATCACAGTTGATTCTCATGCGAGCAATCATTAAGAATGGTCTGCCCAACAACATCACTGGAGCCTTCTGTGTCGATCTCCCCATATTTAAAATATAGAAATCAACTAGAAAATGAGGTCCCTTACCCTGACTAAGATGTCTTCTAAAATTTTTTCAGGCCATACAACCGATCTATCCAATAATTGAATAGCCGCCCTTATAGGTTTGAGTGGCCCTATCCTCAGATCATCGTACATCGAGTTGGGCATTACGTTAATCGACGCCCAAGGTCAAGCATAGACTTTTCAATCTTCATGTTCCCAATTATACATGGAATGTAGAACATCCCTAGACCAGTACACTTGGTCGGCATGGGAGTGTCTTGCAATACTAATATGTTGTCAGTAACTTGAAACCTCGCATCATCTGTGTACTTAACCTTCCTTGTACACAACTCCTTCAAAAACTTAGCTGACATGGACATGGACTGCAAAGCAGTCAAGAGGTGTATATTGACCTCCACCTTCTGGAACATGCTCGTTAATTCCTTCATTTCTGGTGCTTCATTAGCCTTGGCAAATCTGCTTGGGTAAGGGGCCTTTGGCTTATCAGGTTTTGACTTCTTCATATTTTCAGCTTCTCTCATTGCCTAAGCTCGAATTTCTTAAGCATCAAGCTCAACTTTCCTCCTAATATTCACAGTCTCTCTCTCAACTTGTGCTCTCTTCTGAACTAATAATTCTTGCCATAAGTCCTCAACATCACCCTATCCAATAGTTGCCTCTTCATACTTTTCTGGCTTAACTTCATTTTCCTTATCAACTTCCATGTCTTGCCCAGTAGGCCTCTGTTTCCCAAGTATAGCTCCTCGAAGTACAATAATGATCAGGCACTTTCACTTTGGGCAATTTAGCCCCACAGTGTAATGTAATAGCATTCACTTGAGCCTTCTTTATCTCCACTTGAGATGTGAGTTCTCCTTTCCCTCCATTTAGCATAGTCTTGATTTGAGAGATCGAATCAACCAAGTGGCTCAAGGTTCCATAAATATCTCTCTATCCGCCCTTGTCTCCATGCGCAAACTATCCAACTCCTGATACCCTTTCCTTTATTTAACTGCAAGTCTTTCCACTTCACTCCTCAAGGTATCCCTGGGTTGATCTCTGTTATGTAGTGGAACATAGGACTGCTGCAGTAGATGCCCTTGCTGAGGTGCGATGAGAAAGTTATTGTTAAGAAAATTAGTAAAGGTTTTGAAAGATACCAAAACCCCAACTGACCCCAACCGAGTAGATGAATGCTTTTAGTCTGATCTTAGCTAGAGCTCACTATATGAGCATTGGGATTTTCATCTTTACCAAAGTCAAGCAAAAGAAGTCAGCTGGACTAAAGAAGGAGGTTCGTGAAGAACTCAGTTGAGGCCCAGACTCAGTTGAGACCCAGACTCAGCCAAGGGTTCAGACTCAATTGGGACTCAAGTTTAGTTGGGAAATCAACATCAACTGAAGCACGAACTCAGTTTGACAGCAGCTCAGTTGACTCCTTAACTGAACCATGAAGCTGAAGGTATACAGTCTAGCGTGAAGAGAGTTGTGTCGAAGTTAGATGTAATACCCCAGAAAAAACGTTACTGACTCTAAAAATGAAAGTCAATAATAATTATGGCTTTGCACGCCTAAGTTCATGAATATGAATTCTAAGAACAACGGTGAAATCCGTTTCCGAAAATAAATTACGGAAGTCAGTTAGATGACTACTGTATTAGGGTTTTCGCGGACAAAAACTTTTTAATTCTAGAACTTAGATCGGGAAACCGTCTGATTTTTACATTCATGAAATTGTGATACGAATTCGCCCGAGAAAGTTCGTTTTTTTTATTTTCCGGACAAAATTCGGACTGTGATGTTCAGAATTTTTATTTAATTTTAAAATTAAATAATATACTTTTTAAGTATATTATATTTATCGGATTTTATGGTCGAATCGGAATTTGACGAAAACGAGCCGAAATACATTTTTATTTACTCGGTTTTTATAACGTCGTAACGAGCTGGAAAAGCGCGTATTTTTGGAAAAAAATACACTATGACCGACTTCACCTCTCACTTTTGTTAGATATTTCATTTTATAATGTATTCCACCTTTATGACTCACCATTTCACTATTATTCTAATAATATAAGTTGGACACCTATTATTAGTTGTTAGTTACTTAATTAACTAACTAAATCCTTTTTTCTCCTTCCCCATTCCCACCGCCAGCCCTCCTCCAACTCTCCCTCTCCATTTTTCTTTCCTCCATTGTTAGATCTTGAAGGTTTTTGGCAAGAAATTTCCACAAGTCAACAACCATCCATCAATTTCTACTTCTTCCTTCATTAATCATCAAGGTAATCATTCCCTCCATCTTTCTATCCATTTAAAATTTGGATCCCTTAAATTCCTATCATGACCGAATTGATGATGATGATGTATTAGATGATTTGAGTTTAAATTCATACAATTAGATGTTTAAGGGATTGATTTCTATGGTTTAAATTGATGAGAAATTCAAGAACCTGAAAATCTACTAGGACCGATTTTTAGGGGTTATGGGTTAGGATGTTTTAATTCTTTAAATTGATGTCATAATTGAGCTTGGGAGGTGATTAATTGAGGATTGGTGCAAGGAAGAAATGAATTCCCTAATGAATAAATGAATGCCGATTTCTAGGGCTTAGGGCTTCAACTTGGAAGTCCAATTAATGATGTTGTAGTATAAATAAATGGATAATATATCTTGTAGTAGCTTGAATAATGAATTAATGGAGTTAATTGATGAAGAAAATCACTCCCCCAAATGTTATGTCATTACCGATTTTAGGGAAAGAATTAGGGTTTGGTTGTAGTTTGATTTAATTGATGTTATGATGATGGATTAATGTCCCAAATGATATTAGATGATTATATGAATTAATTGGAATTATTCTAAAAATATATTAAAAATCATAAGAGGCAAAAGTTCATAAATACATCGAGCTTGGTTAATGAATTGAGGATATGAATTGCATACTAATGAACCTTGATAAATGTCATAAGAGACAAACGTATGAATGTAATTGTTGATAGAAATGTCGAATAAGGAAAATAATTGGAGATTAATGAATGTTATCGATAAGTGATCAAGTTCGTAGTTGACGACGTGTTAATCCGAGTTATGAAATGATAGGTATTAATTGAAATCGAGATGTTAAGTTGTGAAATGAGAACTTGATTGATATAATAATTGTATAGTTCGAACGACGAGCTTTTGATCGTCGTATTAGTAATCGGGAAATGAAAAGGAGTTCATCGCATGTGAGGTTAAGTGTTGACTGCCTTGAGTCAGTATTTTCGTGTGAAAAATAGAGGATTAACATACGTCAAACCTAGGAAGCCGTGTGCCGAGTTATCGAGCCCTAGGGTTAAACTCGGACTATTTTGCGACGTTTCACAGAAACTGTCATATCTCCTAGCTCGCTTAACGAAATCGAGATCTGTAAATTGAAGAGTAAACTAGACATCCGTGGCTTTCTTTTAGTACAGGGCACGTCCCCTTTTTCGAAATCCCCTGTTTTGGGTGAACTTACTGATCTGTACAGTTTGTTCCAAGATGTAGTTTCCTAAGTTGAATTCTTTTCAACTTAGTTCCTTTTGATCCTTTAAGTCGATATAAGCTATCGACTATCATTAATTGCTGACCTCAGTGTCGAGTAAGAACCCGAGCGAGTTTTAAACGAGAAGTGTTCGGGTCTCGTTCTAGATTAACTAAAAGAATCTAGTTAAGCGTGCAAATGCCTAAAGCTTAAGAACTTAAAAGATTAATTCGATATCAGTTTCGAATTCCATTTTCTTCTATCGACTCAACAACTTATCGTAGTTTTATTATTTACGTTCAAAGAAGGAGGACGTTGAGGTTAGAAGACAGGACGGAAGATCAGAGACAGAAGTACGAGTAATAGTTCTGTAAACGAACGAGGTGGGCTTTCTTATATAACAAATAAAATGTGGGTTTTTCCACATCTCGAAAGTGATTCTCTATGAGCTTTGATAACTGTGTTTTCTAAGTGATATCAGGCATAAATGAAATGTTTTATGCTTTATGTGAGTTCTCTTGTACCACTTCTGAGTTAGCCGTCGTGCTTTCCAGAATTATTATGTTAACCATTAGGTGTTAACTTAACGATCGACTCTGAGTTAGTCATTAGGTGCTTTCCAGAGTTAGTGCACTGTAGCCTGTGGTGTATGTGGTATCTTGTTAAGGGGTAACCAGCCACGGTGATAATGACTTGTCAAGATTTGAACGTAACATCTATGAAAAATCTTTGGCCAAAGTATTATGTACGGAAATGTTTAATAGACACGGGTTCTTTTAAATGAAAATCCCGATGCGCTATAAAATGAGCTGCCTGTTTATCAATACCTATGGTTATGTTTTCGGCTATGTGCCCACTAAGTACTCTCGTACTTAGCCCTGCATATGTTTCTAAATGTGCAGGTTGAAGCGACGGCAGCGGTGGAGGGTTGAGTTAGGAGTTGAGTTATGAGTTGAGCTATGAGTCGAGTTAGGAGCTGAGATTGTTTTGAGTTAGAAAGAGCTTAATAGGATAGCTTATTTCTTCCGCTGCAGAACTCTAGATGTTTTCATGATGTATATATTGAATACCACTTTCGGTTCAGTTTCTGTTCTGTTATAACTTAGGTTTCTTTTGTAAAACCTTGTCGTGTGATCTTCCCGATCAAACTCTTCTTTCTATATATATATATATATTTATAGTGAGGTCTTGATCATAGAAATAATGCTGTCTTATATGTATGTTATTGTTTCATTCCCCTTTCTTCCCCGCTTCTTTAATCCAATCACAGTCGCACCCCGGCTTCTGCCGTCCTTCGGGATTTGGGGCTGTGACATTAGAACATCACGAAGCGGAGAAGAGAAGACTCTGAAGACATATGAGTTGCAGTCCAGATTTTGAATCTACTCGAGAGCACAAGTTAGCTGGAAAACTTTCCATAAATGGGCCGACAACAACAACGTGCAAAAAGTAAAGGTCATAGTTACCATTTTTAGAAAGTTACCAGTAAAGCATGTGTAGTGCCAAACTTTTGGCAGAGATCAAACGACTCTTTCCAATGGCTAGTTTGAACTGCCTCTATAAATAGAGGTCTCCACACCAAAGCTAAAAGAGGGCGATACAAGAAGAGAAAAAGTACATCGCAGTGTTGAGAGACAACACAAAGAGTGAAGCAGCATAAGCAGCTTAACACCTCTCTCTCTCTCTCTCCAAGCAAGAAGACCAGTGAAGTCCAATCGGACTACAGTGATTTCTCTCCTGTTCTTTCCCCTAGCCTCTCAGAAGTTCCCCTTCCTAATTGAGACTAGAGATTTGGTTTATGCTTGTTTTGTATCTCCTCGGACTCTCTCTTTCAAGAGATTGAGTTCGCAGCCTTTGGTTGAACCCTCCACTCCCCTAAATTGTTGACGGCTTCCTTGTTAGATTTTTCCCCCAAAATTAAAATTTTAGGTCTGACTTGGAACCCATAATCAAAGTCATCAGTTCTCTTGGAACCAGTAATCCAATACCCGGTCCATTGGAACTAGGAATCCAAGAACAGGTCCCTTGGAACCCGGAATCCAAGAACACATCCCTTAGAACCCGAAATCTAAGGATAGGTTGTACACATGCCCGAAAAAATGTTGTAAGGTCTTGTTCGAACCCGGAATCAAACTGGTTAGGTTTGCTTGGAACCCGAAATCCAAGTGGGGAATTTGGTAAGCACGCTTAAGCTTATCTAGTGGATTTCTTCCCCAAAAAGAAAGTTGTGGACGTAGGAGGTTGATCTCTGAACCACGTTAAAATACTGTATACTTAATTTCTGTAATTTACATTCAGTATTTTAAATTCAGTACCCAACCAACTGACACAACATATGCACTGCACTAATTTGGGAACTTGATCTTTCCCTTTCACAAAGGTTTCAGTTTTTGTAACGAGCCTAATTTCCACCATCTTCCACATTGCAAAACTGTTTAAAACCTCAGTTGGTACATTCAGATGAACTTCAGGCATAGGAGCCAGCTGAGGTACCAAATGTGTGATTGGCTCGAACTGAGCAACTCAGTGAAGAGCTACTCCAACTGACTCTTCTAGTTGTTTAGTAAATATACCTGAGCAATATATCTCAGTGAAAAGACGTTAAACAAAATAAAAATTGCTACTAGTGTATTCCCCCCCCCCCATACACCACTTTCTCGTTATCGAGACCATCAAGTGGTATCAGAGTAGTGGTTCAAAAGACTTCTTTTTCTGATTCAAAAGGTGTGAGTCGAGTAGTTCTTCAGTGGTCAACTGAACGATCTTCAGTGGTCAACTGAACGATCTTGTGATGTACAGGTAAGATGAACCCGACGTTGCTGGGTAGCTTATCGGAGTCCTCTATGGATGATTATCCCACGTGGAAGTTTTGCTTGAAGATGGCTCTGACTTATAGGCATCACAGAATGTGGGAAATTATTGAAAATGGTCCCATCCAGGTTACTCAGTCAGTGCTGGTCCCTCCTATCACTACCAGGGAAGGAGAGATGATGAAGGAGAAACCCAAAGGCATCCACAAGTACACCAAGGAGGAAAGAGACATCACGAAATGAGATGACATCACCAAGAGTGTCATCTCTTCCCCAGCCGGCAAAGCCTACTTGCCGAAGATTATCAATTGCTTCACAGTAAAAGATATGTAGGAAGCCTTAGCTGCAATCTGTGAAGGCTCTAACGAGAATAAGGAGAATAAATTCACCTTAGCTTGTTAGAAGTTCGAAAACGTCTCTCAGCTATCCACGGAGTCCTTACGGATATTGAGAGTATTAGGAAGGGCAAATACTCTCAGCGTGAGATGAACCTTAAGGTTCTCCCCGCGCTAGGTGTAGACTGGACAATATATAAAGTTGTCCACCAAAATTGGAGTGACCTCAGTTCGATGACAATTGAGAAGCTGTTCTCCATGCTCAAGGCAAATGAGTATGAAATCCTCCAACTGAAGCCTTGCAAGCTCTAGAAATCAAAACAGACCGAGTAAGGTTCAGCTGCCAAGTCCGTGGCACTTCGAGCTGAATCGGGAAGATCCAAGTTTGCAAGACCCTCACGGTCCGTTGACTCCTTAGCTAGGGGTTGACTGAGCAGGTCGGAACTCGAGTAGAAGGTCGAAGAGTTGACCAAGCAACTTGAAGAGATGAACTCCAGGTTCGCGAAGTATAGGAGGATCAACCGGAGCAAGCGACACTCAACTGATCAATCCTCAAAGAATAGCGACGTGAAAACCCAAGGAGAAATCCAAGGTTATGATCATTGAGGAAGACGTGGAGGATAGCGACGTGTTACCCGAGTTAGAAGGAGAAGAATCTGACTCGCCATCTAGTCCCGATAGAAAAGAGTAGTGCTTCATGGCTTTGCTTGAAGAGTCAACTGAAGAGGACATGAATGATGGATGTTCCAGACACATAGCATCTCAGAGGAATCTTCTCACAAATATCAAGCTTCGAGAAGGATGTAATGTAACCTTTGGTGATGACTCTCAAGGAAAAACCCAAGGATCTGGTACATTCGAAACACAGCTTGTATCAATCAAAAATGTGTCGTTGGTAGATGGATTGAAGCATAACTTTCTCTCCGTCGGCCAACTGTGTGATAATGGGTTTTCCGTGAAGTTTGATGCACAGATGTGTAGGGTGAAAGATGTCAAGACAAAGTAAGTTCTTCTATATGGTAGATAATTTTCATCAGGTGGAGTCTATTACAAAGACTGGTCGAGTAGCTCACCAGAAACATGCCTTGTATCCAAAAGCAGCTCTGACAAAAGCTGGCTATGGCATAAAAGACTCAACGACCTCAACTTCAAGACCATGAACAAGCTAGCTTGCCAACAGCATGCAGTTGGAATACAGGACTTAAAGTTCAGTCCGATGCACCACTGCAGTGCCTGTCAGCTCGGAAAGTTGGCTAGAGCATCATTTCATCTTAAGTTGACACCATCAATGGATCGAGTCGTGCAACTAATCCACAAGGATCTTGGTCCGGTTAAGCCAGAAAATGTGAGTGGAAATAAGTACACCCTCATTTTTACTGACGACTACTCGAGGTATACATGGGTGATCTTCATAGCGCACAAGAATGAGACGAGAGAAGAGTTGCCTAAACTCATGGATAGACTTGCAAATCAGTAAGGAAAATCTATTGTCTCCATCAGATCTGATCGTGGAACTGAGTTCCGCAATGAGTCAATCATCGAGTATTGGGAGAAGAAAGGCATAACTCACCAGACCTTAGCTGCTAGGACTCCAAAGCAGAATGAAGTAGCTGAAAGGAGAAATCGAATGCTGAAGGATGCAGCAACATGCATGCTCACCAGCTCAGCCCTGCCAAAAAGATTTTGGGCAGAAGTAGTGAACACATCGTGTTACATGCAGAGTTGATCCCTCCTCACAAATAGACAAGAAAACACTCCATACGAGCTGTGGAGAAATAAGAAACCAAACATTTTCTACTTTCATGTGTTCAATTATAAGTGTTACATCCATATCAATGAAAAAGCTCAGTTGAAAACTTTTGAGCCGAAAGTTGTCAAAGGCATATTCTTAGAATATGCTGTGAAGATAAAATATTACAGAGTTTTCAACTCTAGCTCCGAAATTGTGGAGGTAACACCTCATATGTTGAAAGATGAATTAGCTTTTGAGTGCAGTAAACAGGCTAAATGGCAGACAACTGAAGGAAGTGCAGCGGGCCAATCTACTGAGATAAGATCTTAAGCTCAAAGATTGAAGAATCTAGCACATTCACTTGTTTGGTCAGTTGAAGTCGAAGAAGTGTATTCTTCTGATGACGAAACTGAAGATCCCGCCTCAGTTCAAGGGGAAACTCCAGAGTCAACTGACCAAGTGCCAACCACAACTGATGCTCAGTCAGAAGCATCAGCTGAGCAGCCGTCAGGTCCACGACATCTTAGTCGAAGATCAGCCAGCTTCCCAGTTCATCCCTCAACTCCAACTGAGGATGGAACTGCACCAGAAGCAAGATCACGAAGATCGACACCTCCAACATCTCCAAGACCGGACTATTCTATCACTATGCTTAAATCAGCTAAGCGAGCAAGGAAGCACAAACGATGGTATGAAGACCACGTTAATGATCCCATGATAGGAAATCTGCAAGCCGACGTTCGAACCAAAAGATCAACTCAAGTTGTAGATTCCTTAGCTTTTGTCCCGACTCAGTCAGGAACCTCAACTGATGATGAACCAACTTTGGAAGCACAACATGCTGACGGACTCAGGACATTAGGAAAGCTGGAACAAGTAGGAGATGTAAGCATGATCGCATGCTTTGTGGCATATGTGCCTGAACCCAAAAACATCTTGAAAGATTTAGGATGTATCCACTAGACTCAAGTCATGCAAGAAGAGCTCAACGAGTTTCTTAGATACTGTGTTTGGGAACTTGTTGAAAGACCTGAGGGGGTCATGGTTATTGGCATGAAGTGGATCTTCAAGAATAAGCTTGACGCCATTGGGTGTGTTGTGAGAAACATGGTTTGACTGGTAGCTCAAGGTTACTGCCAGCAAGATTGAATAGACTTTGAGGATTCCTTCACCCCAGTTGTTCATCTAGAAGCAATTCGGATTTGCTTAGCCTACGCTGCGCACCACAACTTGAAAATCTATCAGATGTACGCGAATTATGGATTTCTCAATGGCGACATCAAAGAACATGTTTATGTAGCACAACCTCCCGACTTCGAAACTGGTGACGATAGAGTCTACAAGCTGAAGAAAGTCATATACAGACTGAAACACGCTCTGCACGTATGGTATAAAACCTTGTGTGGCATTCTACTTAAATCAGGATTCGTTCGAGGCTAGTCGACAAGACCCTTTTCACCATCAAAGTTGGAGGAGACATCCTAGTGGTGCAAATCTATGTCGACAACATTATCTTTGGATCTAATCTGATAATCTATGCAAGAGGTTCTTCCCACTCATAAAGGACAAGTTTGAGATATCCGTGATGGAAGAGATGAATTATTTCCTTAGGCTGGAGGTGAAGCAGTTGCAAGAAGAAATCTTCATCAATCAGTCCAAGTACATAAAGGAGTTGATCTCCAAATTCAGACTGACCTCTAGACAAACAACGAAGATTGCAATGAATACAAATTGAAAGATCGACCCAGGCCAGGAAGGGAAGCTCGTCGATGCCAAGATGTATAGAGGGATCATCGATTCACTGCTATATCTAACTGCTAGTCGACCATACATCTCCTACGTAGTTGGAGTTTGTGCAAGATTTCAGGTTGAGCCTCGAAAAGCTCACTTGCACGTAGCAAAGAATACCACCAAGTACCTCAAGGGGTCAGTCCACATGGGACTGTGGTACCCAACTGATGATAACATTTAACTGACTGGCTACTCAGATGCAGACCTAGCCGGAGACAGGGTTGATAGGAAATTGTTTCACCTATTTTTAGTTGTTTTTAGTTTTGTTTATTTAGTGCATTTCGTGCGATTGTCAATGTGTTTCGTTTTGTTTTTACATTTAGGATGCATTAATGTTTTGGTTCAAGTTTTGTGTGGAAAGTGCAGGTTTCATTGCAAGTTAATTATTATAAGAGGAATGTGCTGTGAAATTGTACGTGTGATGCTCGACGTTCGCCCGGCATAGAAGGCCATGTTGGGCGATCGCTCATCTGATGGTGTCAAGAGGCGAGTGTGTTCAGAGAACACGCTTGGGCGTTTGTTCACATCTCGACGATCGCCGGCGTGAAGAAGTAGACCCCGACGATCGTCCATCTTCAGCGAGCGTCCAGCATGCGATGCAGGGGCTGAGTGATTTTTTAGAGAGTGACCTTGGGCGATCGCCCAAGGCCGACGCTCGTCCGGCATTCCTATGTTGGGGCGAGCAAGCTTCAGAGCGTTACCCTTGGCGATCGCTCAAGGCCGACACTCGTCCAACATGGACGAGAAGGATTTCAGAGAGAGACCTCCAGCAATCGTCCGAGGCTAGCGCTCGTCCGTGTTGGAGTGCATGTGTGTGTTGGACGATCGCCAATGTTGAGGCGACGATAATTTTTCCTATAAATAGGGATTTCAATTATTTCCCTGTACGCATTTTTTTTACTTTCGTTTTTTTTCTTTCCGCCACAGAAACCGAGGGAATACTTTTCTTTTCCAGTTCTTCTTTATTTTCTTGTTCTTTCGAGTTCTAGGTAGATTTATTGCTTTTGATTCGAACGGAGTTGGTGACAGACTTTTATTTCGGATTAATCATCGTAAGTTCTTTCTTTGCATCTAAATTGTGCTTATGAATTTATTCAAGTTCTTAGACTTAGGGTTTACATTCTTGCCGAGATTAATTTGTCCTTTTAATTCGTTAGATTAAACAAAACTTCAAATTAATCAATCTTTATTGCCTTCTTTTTATTTTCTGTTCTTGTCGTAATACAACAATCACTCTGTTAAGCCTTCCTTGTGAGACGATATTCGGGTTAACTTATCTAATCTATAACAACCACGTTTAATTGCGTGCGACTTAGATTAAATAGGTTGAACATAAATCAACCTCTCGAAATTTCCAATTCCTGGGAAGCAAATTACTTTCCTGGTTCTCGAAGAAGCAAGTATGCATCGCCACCTCCACAATTGAATCAGAGTACATGGCAGCTGAAAACTGTCGGATGCAAGTCCTCTAGCTGAAGTAGCAGCTGAGAGACCATGAAGTGGAGATAGGCCTGTACCCATCTTCTGTGATAGCTCAAGTGCTATAGCCATTACAGTGAATCTAGTTCACCACTTCAAGACTAAGCACATCGACATTCGACATCACTTCATTCGTGATAATGTCGAAAAGAAGGATGTCATTGTTGATAAAATTCACATTGACATTAAGAGAGCTGATATCTTTACAATGTCTTTGGTGGAAGCTCCATCAAAGATGTTGTGTCAACTCCTTGAATTGCTCAACCAAACTAAAGAAGAAGCCATAAAGATGAAAATCACAAGTTGAGGGGGAATCTCAACTTGAAAAGGAACTGAGCGCGTACACTTCCCAGTTAAGTTCAGCTGAGCGATGGAGTCAAACCTCAACTGAACTGATGATTTGAGTTAGTTGAGATCAACACCGACTGAGTAACACTATGTGAACTTATTGCTTTTTGGTAAGGCGGGTGTTTTGAATTTAATTCGAGCATCTGTTACAAGTTATTCGCATTGAATTAGCCAAGCGATCACCTCAATGGAAAGCTAGTCAAGTCCCTCAGACTATGCTTGTAGATTGTGATTAGGCTGACAAAGTGAAACCTTCTCTCCTCACGCACGCGAGTGTTCTACACCGCCTCATGACGCGTTCCATCACCGTCATTCTTGGGAGCAGCTTTTTCTGAAACGACGCATTCAAATAAGCCATTTATCCCAAAGAAACTGCACGAGTTGATCTAATCTGCTGATTTGGATCTCAACCACCCTATAAATTAGGGGCCTTACAATTCATTTTGCATATCAACCATGATTCGTATCTGAACTACTCTAAAAATTTCTGCCTCTCTCTCATGAAATTTTTGCTTTGTGGTTTC
Source organism: Schizonepeta tenuifolia (assembly GCA_029490685.1). Classification (NCBI taxonomy): domain Eukaryota; kingdom Viridiplantae; phylum Streptophyta; class Magnoliopsida; order Lamiales; family Lamiaceae; genus Schizonepeta; species Schizonepeta tenuifolia. The sequence goes on from CM055956.1 coordinate 38,851,474, forward strand.
CGTCTTGCTAGGGTTTATCTTTTCCTCTTTAGAAAAACTTAGCGGATCGAGAATATGCCTTACCATTTTGTAAAGCGGTTCTTTCCTTCCGCAAGCCCTGAATCTGTGAAACAATTGGTTCAGAAAAAACGTTATGTTAGTAGCTACATGAGATGCAGATGCCTCAATAGTTGACTAATGATGTGGGTGCTTCGTGGTGTCAACTAGCTAATGCAGCTCCCTGAAATACTCTTTCCGTTGCATGTCGGGTTGAAGATCTGCAATCCCATGTCACTTGAACAGGTCATTAATTACCTATCCATCACCAGTCCCGAGCGGTTCTAGGCACTTGATCCTGAGATGGGTTCATGAAGGGTTTTTCCCTGTTCTCAAGATCATCTCAGTTGATCTACCTTCCTTTACCATTGCATTCGTCGTGCAAAGAAAAGCACCAGGAGTTGTTGATGTTTGTTCTACCCTATAATTGGTCTTTCTTGCTCTGGAAGTGGAAGTAATAATGGCGTACTCTTCATCTCCTCGTGAGCCACTGCCGAAAGTGCCCTCCTACTTACCCTGCATATTACCTTGTTTTTGTTAAGGACAAAAAGAAGACGGAGTACAGGCAGTCACCTTGTAGGTCTTGCTAAGGTCAACACATCTTTGTTGATGCTACCTCAGATGAACTGAAGCGGGAGTGAATATCCTGCTTGGTAGTTGTAGGTTACAGAAAAGGCGACCAGCCTTAAGCCTCTAGCCATAATAGGAAGGAGTTATAACAAAGTCCTTCTTGAATAATGGCGCGCTCTTTGCCTCCTCGTGAGCCGCTATTGAAAGTTCCCTCTTGCTCACACTTCATTTCACCTACTTTTTGTTGATGCTAGAAAGGGGGAAGGAATACAGGCCGTCACCTTGTATGTCTTGCTTGGGTCAACACATCTTTGTTGATGCCACCTTAGGAGAAATGAAGCAGGAGTGAACATCCTGCTTGGCTGTTGTAGGATCCAGAAAAGACGAGCAGCCTTGAGCCTCTAGCCATAGTAGGAAGGAATTAAAACAAACACCTTCTTGATGGAGAAGAAGGACTCTTTATTGGTTATCAAGGCTGAAGGAAAGACAGTTGAAGAGGAGAAGTCCAGCTTCCAGCCTTGATAAAGAAGGGATAAGCTCAGCATCCAACCTTCCCATTGAAGAAGACCCTTCTTCGAATGACGAAGAAGGTGGCGGAGACGAAGACCTAGAGTAGGTTAGAAGTTAGGACTGTAGTTTAGCAAGAACTCAATTGTAAATGTAATCACTCCCCAATTTGTTACTGTTATAACAAGCTGTTGGTTATTAAAGGTCTTCAGTTGTTGACCTCAAATGATGACAACCATCTCGTTGTCCAAGTTCGAGGTCAGCCTTTTTTTATTTTTCTTGTGCTATCCCTTTTCTCTTAAAAACTAGAATTGAGTTTATCTTTTAGTCCTATTGGTACCAGTTTGTGGTTTCAGTCAAGAAAGGTAGGTGATGTCAGTTAGGGTTTTGGCATCATCGAAAAGGGGGAAATTGTTAGGAAAATTAGCAAAGGTTTCAAAAGATACCAAAACCCCAACTGACCCCAACCGAGTAGATAATGCCTTTATTCTGATCTTAGCTAGAGCTCATTGTTTGAGCGTTCAGATTTTTATCATTACCAAAGTCAAGCAGAAGAAGTCAGCCAGAGTAAAGAAGGAGGTTTGTGAAGAACTCAGCTGAGGGTTCAAACTCAGTTGGGACTCAAGTTCAGTTGGGACATCAATCTTAACTGAAGCACAGACTCAATTGAACAGTAGCTCAGTTGACTTCTCAACTAACCACACAGATGAAGGCATACAGTCTAGCGTGAAGAGAAGTTGTGTCGAAGTCAGAATGTCACGAAGTGGAGAACAGAAAATGCTGAAGACGGAGGAGTTGCAGTCCAGATTTTGAATCTACTCGAGAGCACAAGTTAGCTAGAAAACCTTCCATAAATGGGCCAACAACAGTGACGTGCAAAAAGCAAAGGCTGCAGTTGCCAATAAAGTATGTGGAGGGTCTTACTTTTGCCAGAGATCAAATGGCTCTTTCCAATGGCTAGTTTGAACTGCCTCTATAAATAAAGGTCTCCACACCAAAGCTAAAAGAGGGCGATACAAGCAGAGAAAAAGTACGTCGAAGTGCCGAGCGACAACACAAAGAGTGAAGAAGCGTAAGCAGCTCATCACCTCTCTCTGTCTCTCTCCAAGCAAGAAGATTGGTGAAGTCCAATCCGAGTAGAGTGATGTCTCTCTTGTTCTTCCCTTTAGCCTCTCAAAAGTTCCTCTTCTTGATTGAGAGTAGAGATTTGGTCTTTGATTGTTTTGTATCTCCTTGGACTCTCTCTTTCAAGAGATTGAGTTCGCAGCTTTTGGTTGAAGCCTCGACTGCCTAAAGTGTTGATGGCTTCCTTGGTAAATTTTTCCCCCAAAATCCAAACCTTAGTTCTGACTTTGAATCCAGAATCAAAGTCATAAGGTCCCTTGGAACCCGTAATCCAATACCCGGTCCGTTGGAACTAGGAATCCAAGAACAGGTCCCTTAGAACCTGGAATCTAAGAATATATTGTACACTTGCCCGGAAAAGTGTTGTAAGGTCTTGTTCGAACCTGGAATTGGTTAAGTTTGCTTGGAACCTGGAATCCAAGTGGGGCGTTTGGTAAGCACACTTAAGCTCATCTAGTGGATTACTTCCCCAACAAGAAAGTCATGGACATAGGAGGTTGATCTCTGAACCATGTTAAAATACTGTGTACTTAATTTCTATAATTTCCATTCAATATATTAAATTCAGTACCTAACCAACTGACCCAACATATGCACTGCACTAATTTGGGAACTTGATCTTTCCCTTTCACAAGGTTTCAGTTTTTGCTGTTTAAAACCTTAGTTGGTACATTCAGCTGAACTTCAGGCATAGTAGCCACCTGCATATGCATTCTGCTGCATATCTGTTTGTATTATACAGGTAAGATGAACCTGTAAGATGAACCTGACGTTGCTGGGTAGCTTATCGGAGTTCTCCGTGGATGATTATCCCACATGGAAGTTTCGCCTAAAGAAGACCCTGACTGGCAGGCATCACAAGATGTAGGAAATTATTGAAAATGGTCCCATCCAGGTGACTCAGTCAGTGTTGGTCCCTCCTATCACTCCAGTGGAAGGAGAGACGATGAAGGACGAACCCAAAGGCGTCCACCAGTACACCAAGGAGGAAAGAGACATCGTGCACCTAGATGATTTCGGTAAGATCGTCATCTCTTCCACAAACGGCAAAGCATACTTGCCGAAGATTATCAATTGCTTCACAACACAAGATATGTGGGAAACCTTATCTGAACTCTGTGAAGGCTCTGACGAGAATAAGGACAATAAATTCACCTTAGCTCATTAGAAGTTCAAAAACTTCTCTAAGCTATCCGGGGAGTCCATTGACAAGATGGAAATAAGATTCACAGAGGTCCTTATGGACATTGAGAGTATGAGGAAGGGCAAATACTCTCAATGTGAGATAAACCTTAAGGTTCTCTCTGCACTAGGCAAAGAGTGCATAGTCTATAAAGTGGTCCACCAAAATCAGAGTGACCTTAATTTCATGACAACTGAGAAACTGTTCTCCATGCTCAAGGCAAATGAGTATGATATCCTCCATCTGAAGCCTTGCAAGCTTCAGAAATAAGAATAGACCGAGCAAAGTCCATGGCGCTTTGAGCTAAATTGGGAAGATCCAAGTTCGCAAGACCCTCACGGTCCACTGACTCCTCAGCTATGGATCGACTGAACATGTCGGAACTCGAGAAGAAGGTCGAAGAGTTGACCAAGCAACTCGAGGAGATAACTCTAAGGTCGAGAAGTACAGGAGGATCAATTGGAGTAGGCGGCACTCAACTGATCCATCCTCAAAGAATTAAACTGAAAGTTGCTTTGAGATCGGAAAGCCAGGATAGTTCAAAGCCAATTGTCCTGACCTCTCTATGAAGAAGAAGGAAGCCCTCTGAAGAAAAGCCAAGGAGAAATCCAAGGCTATGATCGTTGAGGAAGACATCGAGGATACTGACGTGTTCTTTGAATCAGAAGGAGAAGAAACTGACTCGCTAGCAAGTCCCGATAGAAGGAGCAGTGCTTCATAGCTTTGCCTAAAGAGTCAATTGAAGAGGACATGGATGAACTGAGAAAGAGAAGAGCCGCCAAATCCGTCTGGGTGTTGCACAGCGGATGTTCTAAACACATGACACCTAAGAGAAATCTTCTCACAGATATCAAGCTTCGAGAAGGATGTATTGAAACCTTTGGTGATGACTCTCAAGGAAAAACCAAAGGATCCAGTACATTCAAAACTCAGCTTGTGTCTATTAAAAATGTGTCGTTGGTAGATGGATTGAAGCATAACTTGCTGTCCGTCGGCCAATTGTGCGATAATGGTTTTTTCCGTGAAGTTTGATGCACAGGTGTGCAGGGTAAAAGACGTCAAGACCAAGCAAGTTCTTCTATATGGTGGACGACGATTTTCATCAGGTGGAGTCTATTACACAGACTTATCGAGTAGCTCACCAAAAACATGCCTTGTATCCAAGAGCAGCTCTGAGACAACCTGGCTATGGTATAAAAGACTCAACCACCTCAACTTCAAAACCATGAACAAGCTAGCTCACCAACAACACGCAGTTGGAATACCGGACTTGAAGTTCAGTTCGATGCACAATTGCAGTGCCTGTCAGCTCAGAAATTTGGCTAGAGCATCATTTCGTCTTAAGCAGACGCCATTGACAAATCTAGTCATGTAAGTAATCTACATGGATCTGTTTGGTTCGGTTACTGATGACTACTCGAGGTACACATGGGTGATCTTCATGGCATACAAGAATGAGACGAGAGAAGAGTTGCCAAAACTGATGGATAGACTTGCAAATCAGCAAGGAAAATCTATTGTTTCCATCAGATCTGATAGTGGAACTGAGTTCCTCAATGAGTCCATCATTGAGTATTGCGAGAAGAAAGGCATAACTCACCAGACCTCAGCTTCAAGGACATCACAGCAGAATGGAGTAGCTGAAAGGAGAAATCGAACGCTGAAGGATGCAGCAACTTGCATGCTCACTAGCTTAGCCCTGCCAAAGAGATTTTGCACAGAAGCAGTCAACACTACGTGTTACATGCATAATTGATCCCTCCTCACGAAAAGATAAGGAAAGACTTCATACGAGCTGTGGCGAAATAGGAAACCAAACATTTTCTACTTTCGTGTGTTTGGTTATAAGTGTTACATCCATAACAACGGGAAAGCTCAGCTGAAAACCTTCAAGCCGGAAACTATCAAAGGCATATTTTTAGGATATGCTGCGAAGATAAAAGCTTACAGAATTTTCAACTCCAGCTCCAAAATTGTGGAGATAACATCTCATGTGTTGTTTGATGAATATGCTTTTGAGTGCAAGAAACAGGCTAACTGGCAGACATCTGAAGGAAGTGCACCGGGCTAGCTAGCTGAGACAGGATCTCAAGCTCAAAGGTTGAAGAATCTAGCACAACCGCTTGTTTGGTCAGTTGAAGTCGAAGAAGTGTATTCTTTTGACGACGAAACTGAAGATCCCACCTCTAAAAGGGGGAACTCAAGAGTTACTTGACCAAGTGCCAACCGCAACAAAGAGGTCTAGGACATCTCAGTCCAAGATCAGCCAGCTCTCCAGGTCATCCCTCAACTCCAACTGAGGATGGAACTGCACCAGAAGCAATATCACCAAGATTGACACCTCTAACATCTCTAAGACTGGACTATTCCATCACGATGCTCAAATCAGCTAAGCGAGCAAGGAAGCACAAACGATGGTATGAAGATCACGTTAATGATCTCGTGATAGGAAATCTACAAGCCGACATCCAAACCAGAAGATCAACTCAAGTTGTACATTCCTCAAATTTTGTTTCAACTCAGTTAGGAACCTCAACTGATGATGAACCTACTTTGGATGCACAGTATGCAAACGAACAAAGGATACTAGGAAAGCTAGAACCTACAGGAGATGTAAGTATGATCACTTGCTTTGTGGCAGATGTGCCTGAACCCAAAAATATCTTAGAAGCTTTAGGATGTATCCAATGGACTCAAGCCATGCAAGAAGAACTCAACGAGTTTCTCAGAAACTGACTTTGGGAACTTGTTGAAAGACCAAAAGGGGTCAAGGTAATTTCCATGAAGTGGATCTTCAAGAATAAGCGTGACGCCATTAGGTGTGTTGTGAGAAACAAGGCTAGACTGGTAGCTCAAGGTTACTACCAGCAAGAAGGAATAGACTTCGAGGATTCCTTTGCCCCAATTGCTCATCTAGAAGTACTTCGAATTTTCCTAGCCTACGTCGCTCACCACAAGTTCAAATTCAATCACATGGTGACATCAAAGAAGATGTTTATGTAGCATGGCCTCCCGGTTTTGAAATTGGTGATGGCAGAGTTTACAAGCTGAAGAAATCCATATACGGACTGAAACAATCTCCGCGCGCATGGTATGAAAACTTATGTGGCTTTCTACTCTAATCTGGGTTCATTCGAGGCTCAGTCGACAAGACCCTTTTCACCATCAAAGTTGGAGGATACATCCTGGTGGTGCAAATATATGTCGAAGACATTATCTTTGGATCTAATCCAAAGATCTATGCAAGAGGTTCTCCCCACTCATGAAGGACAAGTTTGAGATGTCCATGATGGGAGAGATGAATTATTTCCTTGGGCTGCAGGTGAAGCAGTCGACATAAGGAATTTTCATCAATCAGTCCAAGTACACAAAGGAGTTGAATAACGAAGATCCCAATGAATACAAATTGGAAGATCAACCCAGGCAAAGAAGTGAAGCTCATCGATGCCAAAATGTATAGAGGAATCATCGGTTCGCTGTTGTATCTAACTGCTAGACGACCAGACATCTCCTACGCAGTTGGAGTTTGTGCAAGATTTCAGGTTGAGCCTAGGGAAGCTCACTTGAATGCAGCATAGAATATCATCAAGTACCTAAAGGGATCAGTCTACATAGGACTGTGGTACCTAACTAATGATAACATTGAACTGACTGGGTACTCAAACACAAATCTAGCCGGAGACAGGGTTGATAGGAAATCTACCTCTGGATATTGTCAGTTCCTGGGATGCAAATTAGTGTCCTCGTTGTTGAAGAAACAAGTATGCGTCGCCACCTCTACAACTGAATCGGAGTACATGACAGCTGTAAGTTGTTGTATGCAAGTCCTCTGGCTGAAGTAGCAGTTGGGAGACTACGAAGTGGAGACAGGCCAGGTACCCATCTTTTGTGATAGCTCAAGTGCTATATCCATCACGGTGAATCCAGTTCACCACTCCAGGACTAACCACATCGATATACGACATCACTTCATTTATGATCATATCGAAAAGAAGGATGTCATTGTTGAGAAAATTCACATTGACATTTAGAGAGATGATATCTTCAGAAAGTCATTGGTGGAAGCTCGATTCAAGATGTTGATATCTCAACCCAACCGAAGAAGAAGCCATAAAGATGACAAGTTGAGGGGGAATCTCAACTTGAGGGAGAACTGAGCGAGTATGCCTCCCCATTCAGTTCAGCTGAGCGATGGAGTCAAACCTCAACTAAACTGACAATTTGAGTTAGTTGAGTACAAGCTGAGTAGAAGAGTCAGTTGAGGTCAATGCCGACTGAGTAATACTATGTTAACTTGTTTCTTTTTGGTAATGTGGGTGTTTTGAATTTAATTCGAGCATCTGTTACAAGTTATTCGCATTGAATTAGCCAAGCGGTCACCTCAATGGAAAGCTAGTCAAGTCCCTCAGACTATGCTTGTAGATTGCGATTGGGCTGACAAAGTGAAACCTTCTCTCCTCACGCGCGCGAGTGTTGTACACCGCCTCATGAAGCATTCCATCACCGTCATTCTTGGGAGCAGCTTTTTCTGAAACGACGCATTCAAATAAGCCATTTATCCCGAAGAAACTGCACGAGTTGATCTAATCTGCTGATTTGGATCTCAACCACCCTATAAATTAGGGGCCCTGCAATTCATTTTGCATATCAACCATGATTCGTATCTGAACTACTACAAAATTTCCTGCCTCTCTCTCATGAAATTTTTTCTTTGTGGTTTCTCTCTTGCTAGAGATTATCTTCCTCTTCAGAAAAACCTACCAGATCGAGAATATGCCTTACCACTTTGCAAAGCAGTTCTTTCCTTCTGTAAGCCCTAAATCTGTGAAGCAACTACTTCAGCAATAATATTATGATCGTGGCTACATGAGACGTAGATGCCTCAAAGATAGACCAGCTAATGCAACTCCCTGAAATGCTCTTCCAATTGCATGTCGGGTTGAAGATCTGCAATCCCACGTCACCTGAACAGGTCATTAATTACATGTCTATCACCAATGCCGAGCTGTTCTAGCCACTTGATCCTAAGATGGGTTCATGAAGGGTTTTTCCCTGTTCTCAATCTCATCTCAGTTAATTTACCTTTCTTTACAATTATAGTCGTTGTGCGAAGAGAAGCACCAAGAGTCACTGATGTTTGTTCAGACCTACAATTGGTCTTCCTTGCCCTGGAAGTGGAAGGAATAATGGCGCGCTCTTCGCCTCCTCATGAGCCGCTGCCGAAAGTACCCTACTCACCCTACATTTCACCTTCATTTTGTTGATGCCAAAAAGGTGAATGAGTACAGGCAGTCACCTTATAGGTCTTGCTTGGGTCAACAAATCTTTATTGATGCCATCTCAGGTGAATTGAAGCGGAAGTGAACATCCTGCTTGGTTGTTGTAGGTTCCAGAAAAGGTGAGCAAGCTTGAGCCTCAAGCCATAGCAGGAAAGAGTTAAAAATAAGACTTTCTTGAATAATGGCACGCTCTTTGCCTCCTCGTAAGCCGCTGCTGAAAGTGCCCTCCTGCTTACCCTACATTTCACCTTCTTTTTGTTGATGCCAAAAAGGGGAAAGAAGTACACGTAGTCACCTTGTAGGTCTTGCTTTGGTCAACACATCTTTGTTGATGCCACCTTAGGTGATTTGAAGCGAGAGTGAACATCCTGCTTGGCTGTTGTAGGTTGCAGAAAAAGTGAGCAACCTTGAGCCTCCAGCTATAGCAGGAATGAGTTAAAGCAAAGACATTCATGATGGAGAAGAAGGACTCTTTGTTGGTTATCAAGGCTGAAGGAAAGACGGTTGAAGAGGAGAAGTCCAGATGTCGGCCTTGATAAAGATAAACAAGGCTGTCAAAGGTCAAAGAAGGGATGAGCTTAGCCTCCAGCCTTGCTATTGAAGAAGACCCTTCTTCGAAGGAAGAAGAGGGTGGTGGAGACGAAGACCTAGAGTTGGTTAGAAGTTAGGTGATGAACCCATATTTGTGTCCATCTTTTCTTGTGTTTTTCTTGTATTTTAGTCTTTAACGAGTCAAAGTATGTCTGGGTGGACACAAACTCGAGAGATGGTGTGCAGGGAAGAACAAGTGGGATCTTGGGCAAATTCAGTGGAAAATCTGTTGTTGAGATGATGAGATGGCGATACGATGCAAATGGGCATAGGGCTGGTGGCTTGTAGCTGGGCAACAACGTTTTACACACTCTACAAGTCAGGAAGTACCTTCCCATATCCTGGATGCCAATAGACAGAGTACCCGGCGGACCCAGGATCTTGGTCAACACAGGAAACAATACAGGATGCAGACATAGAAGGCAAAATGTGAGTCGAGCCAGCAGCAGATTTTTTTTTCTTCAAGGAATAGGATAAGGATCGAAGATTTCTTTCCTTATCCTAGACGAACCTAATCAAAGAAGATATCTATCAAGCAAGGAAAGTGAATCATGGCTGCATGGATGAGAGAGAAGGCGGATGTGATATGCATGGGAAAAGTCCTTCACCAACAAGGAAACTACCTCAACCCTAATTCTATCGCCTATATATATGGCCGACTCCACAATGTAATGTGTGTCGTTTTTATTCGAGTTCATAGCTTAGTTCTGCATTCTAAGTTTGAGAGGAAGTGAGGAAGAAACAAGTCCTACGGGCGATTTAATTTTATGTTCGTATTATATTTTCTGCATTAGTTTAGTTGTTGGCTTGAAGCCAAGACCTCAGTTGCTGACTTATGCTTTTGAGCAGCAACCCTTTTCCAGTTTATGTTAAGTATGATTTCCCTTATTCGATTTGTGTTCTTATTTAATATTATGTCTAGCTAAATTTATTGTTTGGGTTGGATGTAGATGAAGTGATCGTGATTACTCGTTCTAAACTCGTGAGGTCTAATTGCTTAAGTTCGTTACTTGATTTTGTTCCCGAAACACTTAGGATTAATTTTAGACTTAATTGATATTGATATATGATTGATCACCATCTAGAAATTGATATTAAGTCATTAACAAGAATTGAGGATTTAACTCGAGAGTGTCTTTCGTGCCGAAGAAGGTGAAGAGTGTTGGAGAGCAGTTGGTATTGACCTAGCTCTTGGCTGTCTTTGGTCTGTTTATTCTTAATGCCTTTTGGGAAGCATCGTTACTGAAGTGTCTTCGTGACTTTGTTGATCAAGAGAGAAGATCTTGCCTCCTGGTCAAGATCTGTAAAATTGGATAGACATAGGCTAAGTGTGTTTATATCGTGACTTCGTAACCTTTAGGGTATAAACTAATCTTTGTCTTAAACCAAGTGATAAGATCAGTTAATTGAATATCTTTGCACCAATGAACGAGTGATGAGTAATTAGGATCATTGATTTGAAACTCAATACAAACTCTTTTGTTATTTGATATTTTACTTGTTGAGTTACATGATACCTTGCAGTTAAAATCCCTTCGTTGAGTTCGATTTGAAGAGCAGATCTACGCCAAGTCCCTTGTGATCAACCCCACTTGCCATTAACTACTACCTTTTTGGGCAAGAGGTGTTTATAAATTTATTTGTGCGAAGAGTGTAACGACAGTGCTTCGTCAAATTGGCACCGTTGCCGAGGACTTGGTTCTTAGCTAATTTGCTCTTCTAGCTTGAATTGAGCACGGTTTATGCCCAAGCCACATCTACGGAGTGACGGAGATCCACAAGATCACGGTGTTTGCCCGGAGGTGATAGATAGGAGAAATCGAGCAGAACGACGCAAGAAGAAGAGAGATCTGGAGGAAGGCATCGACGAACCTTCAGAGTTGCCGAGCTTGACAGAAGAGCAGGATATTAAGCAAGAAGACGATTCTTGCCCAACAGCGAGTACAGATAGTGAGACATCAACAACCATGGCAGGACAGCAAGAGAAAACCATCTATCATATTATGTTCCCAGACGATAAGAAGATCAGACCTTCAAGTATCCAGTTGCCCACCATCAATGGCAATTAGGAGCTTAAACATTCGCTGATACAGATACTAACCAAGTTCAGCAATCATCCCGGAGAAGACCCTCAGACCCATCTCCAAGACTTTGAGATGGCGATCATCACTGTAAGGAACAATACCCCTCTTGCCCGAGATGCTGCCAGAGAACAAGTTGTTGCCCAAGATACATTTCCAGACTACATAAGGTTACTCACGTTCCCATTCTCCCTACTTGACGGAGCACGTGAATGGCTTTACACCTTGCCAGAGGGAAGCATCGATACTTGGAAAAAGTTACAGCAAGCTTTTCTTAACAAGTACATACCCGTTGGCCGGATACAAAGTGGAAGGAATGCCATTTCCTCGATCAAAATGGGTGGAAGTGAGTCGTTATATGAATATTATGAAAGGTTCAAGAAGTTGATAGCAAGATGTCCTCAACATCGGATTGAGGACATTGATTTGATCGAGCATTTCTTAAAAGGATTAAGGGCATCAGAGAGGAAGTGGATCATTGCAGCTTGTGGGGGAGCAATAGTTGATCAATCGCCAGCTGAAGTGTTCAAGAAAATATCTGCTATGGCCGATCAATCACGAGATGAAGATGATATCCCAAGAGAGGGGGTATGAAAGCAGCAAGGGAAATTCTGATAACTTGGTCATCACCATGAAAGACTTCATAGCCAAGATGAGTGGTCAAATGGAGGAATTGAAAAAGAAGGTTGATGGCAAAGAAGTTCACAGAGCTGTGAAGAAATGCGAGGTGTATCAGGCAACATGCCATATTACCTCGGAATGTCCCAGTTGGTTCGTGGAAGAAGGAGAGGAGGTGAAGGCAATAGGTCAGAACTAGCAAGGTGGTGGGCAACAAAGGTTCCAGTATGGCAATAGCAGCAACTATGGCAACAACTACGACTATAGGCAGAATCAGCACGAGAACCTGAGGTATGGAAATAACCATTATCAAATGCCTCCTGCCCACAAACAACCACATCAACCTGTTCAACAACAATATGTGCCTCCACCTCAACAACAGCCTCAACAGACACATAAATATGTTCCTCCACATCGAGAACCAGCAAAGACGAAGTTCATGAAGGAGACCATCGATAGGTTTACCAATGAGAACCAGAGGCTTAGGAGGGATTTTGAGAACTTTTAATTAGAAAGTCGAGGTTAATCAAATAACCTTCAAGCTTAATTAACTCACATAAACCAGACACTGTCAAAGCTGGTAGATGACAAGAGTGGAAGACTTCCTGCCTAAGTGAAGGTTAACAAGGAGCAAGTCAATTTTGTAACTTTGCGAAGTGGTAAGGATTTGTCAGAGGTGCTACCCAAGACCCAACTCAAGGGACCTGCTCAAGTAGAAGAAACTAAGATGAGCTCAGGAGATATCAATGACCTCTATGTAGAGTTGAAGGCAAAGCGTGAAGAAGGGATAAAGGCCAATAAGAACCCCGTCTTCAATAATGAGGAGGATGAAGCCTTGTTTGATTATGTAAAGATGGAGAGATCAAAGCTGGGGTTTGATGAAGAAGACGTATTGTTGGATTCTTTGAAGGCTGAAAAAAAAGCAGAGGCTTTGGCCAAGAGGACTGTTCCTCGCACTGCTAAGGCAAAGATCCCGTATCCAAGACGTTTTGCCCGCAATCGTGATCAGAATGAGTTGGAGGATATGATGGAGGTGTTCAAGAAAGTGGAGATAAACCTGCCACTATTGATGGCATTACAATCCATTCCAAAGTGTGCCAAATTTTTGCGAGAGATGTGCTTGAAGAAGACCAAGTACCCAGATAATGCCCGTTTCCATGTAGAGAATGTGTCAGTACTCATGAATTCTCACATCCCGCTCAAGAAGAAGGATCCTGGCATGTTTGCTATCCCATGCACAATAGGTACTATGTCAATACCCAAGGCAATGTTTGACCTCGGAGCCTCGATAAATGTAATGCCAAGGGCCATGTTTAATGAGATGAGGTTTGGACCCCTTTCTCCGACCCGTGTAGCCATCCAGTTGGTGGACTTATCCACAGTCTACCCCGATGGAGTTTTGGAAGACGTGTTGGTCAAGGTAGGGAATCTTCTGTTCCCAGCCGACTTCTATGTTCTTGACATGGGAAAGAAAGTAATCAAGAATCCAGTGATTTTGCTTGAAAGGCAGTTCTTGAGGACGGCCTGCACCAAAATCGATTGTGATACCGGGAGGTTGACAGTTCAAGTAGGTGGAGAAATCGTCGAGTTTGACACTTATCGGAAAAATCAAGATGATGCCCTGGAACACCTCAACACCCTCAATCCATGTGGTCAGCAAGTGGAGACATTGAACAACTTAAGTTGCTTCTTAGAAGACAAGGAGGATGCAGTCCAGGCGGAACTCAATCTAATTCAGGGTCTTGACCAGCATCTCGACCAGCAGGAGGATAATGAGGAAGATGGTGCCTTGATGGAATTCTACGAAGGCGATGAGTACAAAAGTGATAAAGATTTCTGGGAGGAGTCAGTCCATGGACATAGTTTGACTCCACTAATGAAGACTACAGCACGGATGAGGAGTTAGAGGATAACAACACTCCTAAACACTTCCATCATGATGAAGACGAGTTTGATGAGGAACTCAAGGAACTACCCCATGATGAGACCGAGGAGTTGGTAGAAAACTTTTGGCAATAGACAGTTCTTGAGCATGATGCCGGTTTGCAGATAGAAGAGGATCTTGCCCAGAACGATGAACCAACAGATGTGGAGGAATGCAGTTATGCTAGGATTCCGGGCAACATGCAACCTCAGGGGTTTGAGCCAGTCAACATCCCTGAATTGAAGTCGGAGGACAGGTTGGTGCCATCACTGCAAAAGGCCCATACGTTGAAGCTGAAACCTTTGCCCAAGCACCTGAAATACATATATCTCGGCAAGAACGAGACTTTGCCTGTGATCATATCATCCGAGCTGTTGAGCATGGAGGAGGTCTGAGATGGTGAGGTGCTGAGCAAATACAAGGAGGCAATAGGGTGGACCTTGGCCGACATCAAAGGTATTAACCCTTTGGACTTTGTTCATCATATTTTGCTTGAGGAGGATGCTTCCCCAGTAAGGGACCCACAAAAGAGATTGAATCCAGCCATGAAAGAAGTGGTAATGAAAGAAATACTCAAGTTTCTTGACTTGGGGATCATATATCTCGTGTCTGACAGCCGGTGGGTAAGTCCTGCATGTGGTGCCCAAGAAGTCAGGAATCCAAGTTGTTGAGAACGAGAAAAATGAGATGGTGGCCATGAGATTGCAAACCGGATGGCGAGTGTGTATAGATTACCGAAAGCTCAACCAAAAGACGAAGAAGGATCACTTTCCTTTGCCATTTCTCGATGAGCTTGAGAGGTTAGTTGGTAATGATTATTATTGCTTTCTTGACGGCTATTCTGGTTACATGCAGATCTGGGTTGCTGACGAGGATCAAGGCAAGACCACCTTCACGTGCCCGTTTGGCACATTTGCATATAGAAGAATACCATTTGGGTTGTGTAATGCACCAGGGACATTTTAAAGGTGCATGATGCACATTTTTCAGACCTTCTTGAAGAATGCATCGAAGTTTTCATGGACGACTTTATCATCTATGGCAAGACCTTCGAATCATGCCTCAACAACCTAGATCGAGTTTTGAAGAGATGTGTTGAGGAAAACCTCGTATTGAACTATGAGAAATGCCATTTCATGGTGAGAGAAGGAATCGTTTTGGGGCATATCATTTCAGGGAAAGGTATTGAGGTGGACAAGGCCAAGATCGATATTATTGCCAAGTTACCCTACCCAAGATCTGTGAAGGAGTTGAGAGGATTCCTAGGGTATGCTGGATTTTATAGGAGATTTGTTTAGGACTTTGCCAAGATCGCTCAACCAATTGACGAGACTACTTCAAAATGATGTAACATGAGAGTTCAATGAAGATTGCAAAAAGGCGTTCCATGCCTTGAAGGATAACTTGATCACAGCCCCCATTATCCAACCTCCGGATTGGGGGATGCCTTTTGAATTAATGTGTGATGTCAGTGGTTATGCCGTGGGAGCAGTTCTTGGGCAAAAACGTGGAAATGAGAGCTATGTCATCTATTATGCTTCCAAGACATGGAACTCCGCCCAATGCAACTATGCCACTACGGAGAAGGAGTTGTTGGCTATTTTCTTTGCCTTTGAAAAGTTTAGATCCTATTTTCTTGGAGGCAAGACCATAGTGTATACGGATCACGTGGCATTGAAGTACTTGTTGAGCAAGAAGGAGTCCAAGCCAAGATTGATTAGATGGATCCTTTTGTTGCAGGAATTTGACATAGAGATCAAAGACAAGAGTGGTGCCCAGAACCAAGTTGCCGACCACCTAAGTCGAATCCTCCAGCCTGACGATGGGGTGCCAATCAAGAAGACCTTTCTCGATGAGCACCTGAGTCTTGCCCAAGATGAACCATGGTATGCTGATATCGTGAATTACTTGGTGATTGGAGAGATACCCTCCGACCTTAGGCGTTATCAAAGGAACAAACTTAAACACGAGAGTCATTTCTATATCTAGGACGAGCCATATTTATGGGGGGAATGTGCAGACAAGATCATAAGGAGGTGTGTCGAGGATAAAGAGCAAAAGAGCATTCTTGAGCATTGCCACAACAAGGAATGCGGAGGGCATTTTAGGCATCAACGAACTGCAAGGAAGATTTTGGAGTGTGGCTTTTATTGGCCAACATTGTTCAGAGATTGTTATGAGTGGGTCAAGATGTGCGAGAAATGCCAAAGGGAAGGCAACATGATACTGATCTTGCTCGTGGAGGTGATTGATGTATGGGGCATGGATTTTATGGGACCTTTGCTGAGTTCCAAAGGCAACAAGTACATCATATTGGCATTGGACTATGTCTCGAAGTGGGTAGAGGCTCGTGCTTCCAACAAGGATGTATCTAAGGTGGTTTCCAGTTTTTTGAGAACTCAAATTTTCAATAGGTTTGGTGTACCTCGAGCTATAATTAGTGATCAAGGTTCTCATTTTTGCAACGCAACGGTGACCGTCTTTTTCAAGAAGTATGGAGTTACTCATCGTGTGTCAACAGCCTACCACCCACAAGCCAATGGACAAGCGGGATTGTCCAATCAAATAATCAAGACGATCTTGAGGAAGACCGTGAGCACAACAAGGAAGGATTGGATGTATGCCCCGAGCTTTCATAAATTCTTTAGTGCATTCTAAATGAGTTGATATGCTTAAATTATCAAGTTTTGAGTGATAAAATTTTTCTAAAAAGAAATTTGTGAAAAGACTAAAATGCCCCTATGTGCCTAAACGTGAACTTATGTGTTTTAAATTACTTGAGTTGAGGATGTGATGCATTGATTGAGTTTATTTATATGAGTTTGAACATGAGTATGAATTTCAGAGAATTCAGAGAATTTTTACTTTTAAGTGAATAGTAACGATAACCGACAAAACGCTATTCACCGACGAACTTAGAATTTGACCTAATTAGAGTCTTTTGAATCTAGAATTAATTCTAAGACCCCTGAGATATGTTAGAAGCTTATCCGAGATCACATGAGAGAGTTATAAGAATTTAGTCCTTAACGGATTAATTAGCCGATTAATTTTTAGGTTTTCTTCATTACTTGGAATTTTTTGACCTAAAAATTAGATAATCGGAATCCTTGATTTATTTAACGGGATGTTGGGAAATTTAGTAAAGTTTTGATTGATTCCAAAACCAACTGACCCCAACCGAGTAGATGGTGCCATATCCTAATGTTAGCTTTCAGGCTCGCTGTTTGAGCAATGTTCAGATTTTATCTTTACAGGACTCCAGCTGATGACGACAACATGGATTTACTCGGATAGAACTTCAGATGGAAACACAGATATGGAACATCAGATGTAAGAAAGACAACTGAGCGTTCAAGCTAACTGTTCGGATATGAAGAACATCAGATGTAAGAAAGACAACTGAGCATTTAAGCCAACTGTTCAGATGGAACATCAGTTGCAAGACTCAATCCGATAGATCGACAACATGAAGTTCAAGGCAGCTGAGGGTTCAACTGTTCCTCTTCAGACACAAGCTAAACTGCAATTAATCTCTATGAACATCACCAGTTGAGAGTTCATAGAGAGTTAGAATCTGTCTTAGTGTTTTCGATCTTAGTTTGAGTCTTCATTCGTTTAAGCTTAGATCCTAGCTCACTTCTTTGTTCGAGCTAGTAGTTGGAAAACTCACCCTTATACACATCCCCTAAAAAGGTTGTTAGGATCCTGCTCTTCCCAAAATTGAGTAGAAAGGTTGATAAGTACCCGTAAACTTATCTGAACGGTTGCAAAGTCCGCGTAAGTTTTGTGGTAGCTGTCCTAAAGAATTTGGACTGAGTTGTGTGGACTCACAACTCCCCGTGGACGTAGGAGTTCTCTCCAAACCACGTAAATTCTTTGTGTTGTATTTTCTGTTCAGTTACTTTCTGCATATCCAACTGACCAACTAACCAGCACTCAAAACTGCATCTTTTCATATCAACTGATTTGGTCGTTGACCGACCTTGCATCTGAGCGTGAGTTGTTTTTTACGAGTTATTTTTATCCACCATATTCCGCACAGCACCACTCTTCCAGCTGATTCTTCTTACTCAGTTGTGGTATTATTCGTGAGTTGTTTTAAAATTCCTATCTGGTGTTTCCCCCCCCCCCCATACACCAGAACTCGTATCGGGACCATCACGGGACATGAGATAGGTTTGAGATGTTTCTAGTGTCGGAAATGAGACGAGGAGAGATAAGAGCCGTTTTCAGAATAAATGAAATAATACGGACTTTTTATCCAGAAAACTTTCTCAACCGGGTGAAATTATATCTGTAAAGAGAATCTCTCTCCCTCTCTCTCTCACCACCGACATCACTCTCCTCTCTCTCCCTAATCTCTCTCTAGCTACCTATTATTCAAAGCCTATAGAGAATAATAATCATGATATTCTTATTCTTAACATTAATATCATTCATTTTCAACAATCTTATTCATCATTTCATCTCACTCTCTCAAACTTTACTCTCTCTCTCAAGCTCTCTCACTCTCTCTCGATACTTTATAAGGGAGAAAGAAGAAAAAAATCCTCTCATCTCTCTCCCTCAATGCCGAAAACACACACACAACACACACATGAGATTTCTCCATTACAGCATCAAATCTTCAAGCTTCAAGCCTCCAAGATCAAGAGATTTCCATCATCATCTACCTAGATCTTTCATACTCTAAAGAGAAAGGTAATAATCCTTCAAATTCTTGAGCTTAGAATCAAAACAATCATCCTTCTATTTTTTCTTAAAAATTTCGGCACTTATGCCCTAGTGTGGAGGATTAATTTTTGTTTCATTTTTCTTGAGGATTAAGATGGATTCAACCATGGAAATTCCAAGCCAAGAGTTTGAGCCCTAATCTTGTTCATCTTCGATCCAAGAAATTCAAGAGAGAAGCTCCGATTTAATTATTTTGAAGTTGGTTTATTTATTTGATTTCTTGTATATTTGTAATCTCCCTAAATCTCTAAAGGAAAACATACATGCATAATTTAATTTATGCATAGGAAAAAACTAGGGATTTGATATGAGATTTGATGTGAGATTCGAGTGAAGAAATCGATATGAAATCGAGCCTAGGAATTTATACTTGATTAAAAGACGAAAGAAAAATAATCTCCTAATAATTTCATAAAAACCGAAAAATTAGAGAAAAATAGGAGAAATTGATTTTCTTGAGTATTTAATAATTTGATGTTTGATATGTGTTTATGAGTATATTTTGAATGAGTATATGTTTATGAAAAATTGAGAAATTATTTATCCTAAACTATTGCTTAATGCCGAGATTTTATGCCAAGGAGGAAAAAATTTATTTTGATTATTTTGTTGATGATTTGATGATGTTACAAGCATGCTATGATTATGAGTATATGATGATTTAATCTTCTATGATGTTGTTATGAGGAAAATCAAAATATATATGCATGTTTAGAAGAAAAATAATTTTTATAATGTTTATGATGTTGTGATGATTTTTGGATGAATTGATAATATGATGTTTAAGAGCATGTTATGTGAAAATGTTGAATATTAGATGTTAATAGGATTTATGAGATAAAAAGAATGAAATTTTAAGCATAAAAAGAGGCAAACATCGAATGAAATAAGAAAGGATACCTAGTGTGTGTTCTAGGTGTTCTTGGTGAAAAATATGAATTTTTAAATATGTGTTCTTGTTGTTTTATTTGAAGATTTAAAGATCATTAAAATAAATTAATTATTAAAATAATAAAATATTCAAGATATTTGTTGGAATAAAATTTAAGAAAAAAATAAAAGAGAAAAATCAATTAATGAGTGATGAGTCATAAATTAGAAATTAATAAAGGAAAATGATTTCTTTATTAAAAATTTAAGATAAAGAGAAAAAATTAATCGAGTTAAATAAATCGAGACTAGAGAAATTGGTAATCGAGAAATGAGAAATAAAAGACGAAATAGAATTAAAGGAATAGAGTTATAAAATGAGTATGAAATTTGAGACGAGAAATTGAGAATTAAGTCGTTTGAATAAACGAGAGATAATGAGAATAATAATAATAGAGTTGAGTATAAGTAATTAATCAAGAAGTTTGAAGTTTAAAAAAATAAGTTAGAGAAAAATAACTAAAATAAGAAATAATAGATTAAGAGAATAATAAGTTGAGTCAAGCTTAGAAAATAAATAAAGAGATAAGTCAAGTAAGAGAAACTATGAGAATAAGAATAGAGTAAGAATTTATTAGAGCGAATTAAAGTAATTAATTGAGAAAGGTTATAAAAAGAAAATAAGATTTCATAATAGTTATTTTGAGAATCGAGTTTATAAATGATAATTGATTGAGTAATTGTTTATATTATAACGAGTGATGATTATTTCGTGATAATCGAGTTTGGTTTTCAAATCGTTTAATTAAAAAGGAGTCAAGGGAATTGCCGAGTTTTGAATGTTAAATAAAGAAATAAAAGTTATCGAATAATAAGATAAGAATCGAGTTTTGAGTCGGAGATAAGAGTCGAGCCATAAATAGAAAATGAATTTTGATTTCAATAAGTGTTTAAATAAAAGAAAAGAGAAATAATAATAAGTAATAGTACGTATGAGAATACGAATAAGTAATTGAGAAAAGACGACGTCTTTGAAAATAAGCGTCGTATATAAAGTTAAGAGATAGTGAATGAATATTTGAGTTTAATCTAAGAAAACTTTTATTATTTGAATTAATGTCTTTTTCAAAATTAGAGTCGAGTAATGACGAGTAATTATTAATGTGACTTGAAGTGTGAATCGAGTTTGAGATAATAAGTTTATTTAAATTTTAACTTGAGTTATAGTGATTGATTGAAATTCTATGTTGAATTAAATTCGTTTGAGTAGATTTATGTGCTTAAACATAATTGAATATGCTTAATTGAATCTACATGCTTGAGTAGAATATTTATGCTTTGATCTTGATGGAATGATTATTCAAATTGTTGAGAATGCGTGCTCATGACGTGAATGATGCTCGTATAATCAAGTATTTAATTGGGAATGTGAGTAAGGATTCAAGTATTAAAGTTTAGTCAATTAACGTTTCTTTAACTAATGAGAAATGCCAAACATTAGTGAATATGATTTAGAAACAAGAGTACGAGATGCAGTAATTAGTAACCGAGTAGAGTAAAAAACTGAGGACGAAGAAGTCGAGAATCGAGATTGTCTTAGAAAAGATAAAAATAGAAAGAGACGAGTCAAGTAGAAGTCCTTCAGTCGAAACAAACGTCTACTTTACGTCTTAAGCTTCGTGTCTTACTTCTTTTATCAATGCCAAAATATAAAGGACCGAGCGGGACGGAGAAGTAGCGAGGACGAAGGAAGAGTAAGCCTCCTAGCTAATCGACGGAAGTAAGGTGGGCTTTTCTAAAACCAAAACTATCGATGAATGCTATTATGATAATTGAGTATTATTATGTGAGTTTTTAAAGTTCAAATTGACTTGCCATTTTTACTTGAGTTTTTGGTATGTGTTATCATCTGCTTGTTAAGATATTATTGTCTTGTGAAAGGCAGGAAACCCACGTGTGTAATATGAATTGTTTGAGGTGACTGTGAACCTTGCTTCGGTTGGGCCGGTCACAGTGTTCGAGAAGGAGGCCTACTTCTCGGCACAGTGAGAGTGAAATGTGGTAGATGATGCACACTGCTTGAGTATATGTATATTGTTTGACTGCGCAGTCTATTCGAAAAGAAAATGATTTTGCATTCACAAGTAAACTGTTTCACTGCATTAATACTTGTGATGCTACTGTAAGGCAAGTTCAATTGATATAGCTCTAAGAGCAAGTTTTCCAAAGTTTTTGGCACGTGTTCACTGAGTACAAAGTACTCAGCCCTGCATGTATTTCTAAACGTGCAGGTTAGCGGGATGCGGATGGAGAGGACAGCTTGGTGGTGTGGTGTGGTGTGTTATACGTTTTGTTGATCGAGTCGGAAGTTAGACTGGCAATTGCATGTCTCCATACATGTAGTTGTTGGGTTTGAGTCGAGAATTCCGCTGCAATACAATGCTTTTGTTTATTGAAGTCTTTTGGATATTATACTCTGATACATGTTCTAATTCCGAGCGATGTGCTCGATACAAATTTCTGTTTTTGATGAATCTCATTCTTGTTGTCTCGAAATACTTGTTCCCATTCGAACTAGCTATGTAAATTATTCGTGCTCGTTGGTTGATTTGATATATCCTTGAAAGCATGTCTTGAATGTTACCGCTTTTCGTTGATATTCCCTTGTTTCCCCGAGCATGTTTCCCTTATTTGAGTTGAGTGATGGATGGTTTAGTAGTGTTAGTGTTCATACGTCGCACCTCGGGAGTAGGGGTGTGACAGGTTGGTATCAGAGCAAGGTCTGTCTGCTCTGAAGTCTGATACCAGGTTAATATCAGAGCGGGTTTGTTCTGCTCTGAAGTCTAATTTTCTTGAAAAGTCGAGTCTAGATTTATTTCCTAGACTTATTTGAGTCAGTAACATACCAAGCAATCCCCCATCTTATCCGGCAACCAGGTATGCTTTATTTTCCTAAAGCTTTTTAAGTTTAAAGTGATGATCGAGCTATTAAGTTTTGAAGTCAATGAGTTATTGAATTTGAAATTCTGAAGTTTTGAGTATTTAAGTTATGAAGTTATTCATTATTTGCACTCGTCTAGAGATAAAAGCTTATTAAGTTGATTGAATAACTACTTGCTCTAGAATGTCTTCCCTAATGCATTTTTATGGAAAATCGAAAAGGATGAAACGTTTGTGCAAGAGGTTACGTGAAATGGAATTGCTCGATACCCTGAACGATAGTACCCCTATGTTAAGCGAAAATGAGTATGTGGCGGTTGGAAATTCTAGCATGCTTGATTAATTGTTTAAGTGTGCTTAATTCGTTTAAATTGCGTATAGGATGGACGACCAAGAGTGGATGCAGGAATAGCTGCACGTGAGAAAAATGCCCGGCGAGTCTATTGCAGAATTCCTAGCGAGATACCACAAGATTTGGGAAAAGGTCCAGTATATGGACGTCGGATCAGTGGATGGAATGATCCATCTCATTCAGGCTTTGCCTCGAGAGTGGCGAGATTGGGCAGCATCCCTTGTTCATCGATTCTTAGGATATCGACACCTTGATGGCACTCTTTACGGTGATGTCAATGCATTCATCTCCACGATCTCCGGACAGTATATGCAATACGGTGAACCCCCTCCAGAGCCTTATGATAACGACCTCCCTGCCATGCCAAATGGTATTGTTCGTAGTCCTCCTCCTATTCTCCAAGATGGCCCAGTTCCTCCCCGTGACCCTACACCTCCTCGAGTTGAGCCGGAACCCCGAACAACTTATTAGGACTATCTATATGTGAATGGTGTACTCCCTCTTCGAGCCCATGATCCTTTTTCCACATCCAGCTCGTCAGCTCTGCAGCCAAATGGTTATCATGATCCCAATGGAATCCTATCACCTTTGGATGACCAGTTTGCCGAGTACATGAGTCGTAATCGCATTCCCTCGCCGATTCAACCCATAGCTGAGCCTTCTAGGCCAGCCCATACCTATGACGACAAGCACTGCCAAACGACTACTTTTCAAATCCATATACGTTTGCCCCTACTCCTGTCGTGTTAGTCAATGAAGAATATGAATCCCAGTTTGGCGCCCCCTGCCGATGTAGCATCATACCTTCGTCGTAGCGAAGTGTCACAGCCCCAAATCCCGAGGGACGGCAGAATTCGGGGTGCGACTGGGATTTGATTAAAGAAGCGGGGAAGAAAGGGACTGACTGAAATAAACATACATAAAGGACTACATAATTTTCTATGAACAAGACTTTATAACAAAAGAAGGAGTTGATCTCGAAGGATCACTCGAACAAGGTACACAGAAACATCTAAGTTATAAATTACAGAACTTATACTACAGTGGTTTATTTACAGAACATCAAAAGAGTTTAGAGAGTCTAGAGTTTGGCAGCGGAAAAGTGAGACTAAGTACATAAGTCTTCCTATTCTTCAACTCAACTCAATCCTAACTCAATATAAGTACGAAAGTACTTAGTGGGCACATTGCTGAAATCATAATATAAGTATTGATAAATCAGGCATTTAGTCCTTGTAGCACATCGGGGTTTTGTTTGAAAAAGAACCCGTGTCTACTAAACATTTTATTATTTTCACAATGTAGCTTGGCCAAGCATTTTCTGACAGATGTTACGTTCAAATCTTGTCCAATTCTCATTCACCGTGGCTGGTTACCCCTCAACAGGATACCACATACACTACAGGCTACAAAGTGTACATACTTTGGAAAGCATATAGCTAACTCAAAGCCGATCGAAAGTTAACTAGTCAGCTAACTAAATAAATCTGGAAAGCTATTCAGCCAACTCAGAAAGGATCAAGAGAACTCACATAAAACATAAAACAGTTTATGCCTGATAATCACGTTTGATAAAACACAGTTATCAAAGCTATAAATGTCACTTTCGATGTGTGAAAAAACCCACATTTTGTTTGTCATAGAATAAAAGCCCACCTTAGAATACAGAACTAATAAACGAGTTTCTGTCGTTGATCCTTCGTCTTATCCTGATTGTTGACTTCCTCCTTCATCGTAAATAATCATAACTTCGATAATCATAAAGAAAACTGAATTCGAAATCAAAATCGAATTGGTTTCACATATTTTTAAGCTTTTAGGCCTTTGCACGCTAATCTATATTCTTTTAATTAAAAGGAATGAGAATCAAACATTTCTCGTTTAAAATTCTTACTTGACACTAAGGTCAGTAGATAAGGGTTGCGATACTTAGAATGACTTAAAAGATCGAAAGAAACTAAGTTGAGAAGAAAACAACTTAGTAAGCTAAGTTCTGAAAATCACTGCGCAATGCAGTAGTCCTGGGGACTGCCCAGAACAGAGGAATTGGAAACAGGGGATGAGCCCTGTACCTTAGAAAACTTGGAAAGTCTAGTTTTTGCTCCAATTTACGGATCTCAAATCCGATAAACGAGCTAAGAGATATTACAGTTTTCGGGAAGGGTCGCAAAACTGGCACGGCTAACCCTAGTTGCTCGATAGAATCGACGTATGACTTCCTAAGTTCGTTCTAAGTTCTCGTACTCGATTTCTCACGAAACTTCACTCTCAAGGCAGTCAACACGTACTCCCGTACGTGAAGAACTCCTTTTCAAAACTCATTTATAACCACGACGATCAAACCTCGTCGTTTCAACTACCATTTACTATACCAACAACAAGTTAACAAATTCTCGTTTCTAGTTCTCGATTATAACTACAACTCATCATATAATAATCCGAATGCTCATGTCGTCAACTTCAAAGTTATTCCTTAGTCCATAATAAGCATTATTATCTAGTTAATAACCTTACTCGACTTCTCGATTATTATTTACGTCCACTAGTTCGTCTCTTAGAAATTTTCCAAAGTTATCGGAATTCATTCAAATTCTACGTCATCAATCATCATCTAACGAGATTCATTATTATAAACATCATCACCTCAAATCATTACTTAAACTCAACTTAATTCGTGTTCTTAGTCTCTTAGGATTTCTATAAAAATTTTAGAATAATTCCAATTAATTTCCATCATCATCTAATATCATTAGAGACATTATTCCATCATTAAATCATCAACTAAAACAAGCTATATGAAAACCCCCAATTTCTCATAAAAATCGGTATCAACAATAAATTAAAGGGGGTGATTTTCTTCATCAAATAACTCCATTAATCCAATTCCCATACTACTACAACTTCAATTAATCGATTCAAGTCTTATTACATCATAGGGGTTTTGATTTCTCTTTGTTTTAATCATCAATTAAACATCTCCTAAGATCAATTACACAACTAATTGAAGAATCCAATCATCCTACATGAATCCCCTAATTTTCGGTATTAGTTAGGTTTTAGGGTTCTTTGTTTTCTTCAAATTTTAACCATAGAAATCATATCTAATCCATCTAATTACACTAATTAAAGATCAAAACATCAAATCTCCATCATCATCAAAATCGATCCATATGAGAAAATTAAAAGAAATGAAATCCATTTGGATAGAAATGTAGAGGAGATGAATACCTTGAACTTTAGTGAAAGAAGTTATAAGATTTGATGGTTGGATGATGAACTTATGAAGATTTCTTGCCAAAGCTTGGAGCTTTCTTCAATGGAGGATGAAGAACATGGAAGAGAGAGTATGCGTGTGTGTGTTTCGAAATAGAGAGAGAGAGAGAGTGAGGAAGATGACTTCTTAGTTGTATGATATATATTAACTTACTACATAGGTGTAAAGTTAATTAAATATCTAATGGTGAGTCATAAGATTAATACTATAAAGTAATGAAATATCTAGCTATGTGAGAGGGATAAAGTCGGCTAAGAGGGGAGAAAAAGAAGAAAAATACGCGTTTTTCCGGCGCGATAGGACGCTACGGAAATCGAAAGACGAAAAACGTAACTCGGCACATTATCGTCAAAAAGCGATTCTACCATAAATTTCGACATATTTAACTTAATCGGAAAGTAATATTTAAAAACTAATTTCCGACCAAAACTCGGGACGTCACAGTCCGAGTTTCGTCCGGAAAATCAAAAAAACGAACTTTCTCGGGCGAGTTCGTATCGCGATTTCATGAATGTAAAAATCAGACGGTTTTCCGTTCTGAGTTCCAGAACTAAAAAGTTTTTTGTACGCGATAACTCTAAATACAGTAGTCGTCTAACTTACTTCCGTAATTTATTTTTGGAAACGGATTTCACCGTTGGTTTTAGAATTCAGAATCGTAAACTTAGGCGTGCAAAGCCATTTTTATTAATATCTTTGAATTTTTAAGACAGTCGAGATTTTCCGGGGTATTACATCCTACCCCCCTTGGAAAAAAATTTCGTCCCAAAATTTGCATATCTTCTGCAAAAGATGAGGATACCTCTCCTTCATCCTTTCCTCAAGCTCCCACGTGGCTTCCTCCTGCCCGTGGTGATTCCACAATACTTTTACGATTGGTATCGATTTGGTTCTTAATTCTTGAACTTTTCTATCCAAGATCGATATTGGTTTTTCTTCGTAGTTTAAGTCAGATTCAAGAACTATGTCTTGCTGACTAATAACGTGCTTAGGGTCATAGACGTATTTTCTCAATTGAGAAACGTGAAATACGTTGTGGACACTTCCTAGACTTGGCAGTAAGGCCAATCTATAAGCGACGGGTCCTATTTTCTCGAGGATTTCATAAGGTCCTATGAACCTGGGTCTTAGTTTACCCTTAATTCTGAATCTAAGGATTCCTCTGGTCGGTGATATCTTAAGGAAAACTTTATCTCCTATTTCAAACTCAAGATTGGTTTGACGATCATCGGCATAAGACTTCTGTCGGCTCTGGGCTTCTGTCATTCTATCTCAAATCTGCCATACATTCTCGATCATCTCATTAATCGCGTCTGGTCCTAGGTTCTTCCTTTCACCCACTTCGTCCCAAATAAGTTGTGATCTACATTTCATCCATACAAAACCTCGTAAGTCGCCATTCTTATTGTGGCCTGATAGCTGTTGTTATACGCGAATTTGACCAAGTGTAAAACATCTTCTCAATTTGCACCTCGATCTAATACCACTGTCCTTAACATATCAACCTAAATCCGAATTGTCCTCTCGGACTGTCCATCTGTCTGAGGGTGAAAAGTTGTACTAAAGTTAAGCTTGATTCCCAATTCTTTCTGCATAATGACCCAAGATCTGGCAGTGAATTTGGCATCTTGATTTAATATTATAAACTTCGGCACTCCATGCAGACGTACGATCTCTCAGACGCACAACTGAGCTAACTTCCCTGATCCTTTCGTAGTCTTAATCGGTAAAAAATGAGCCGATTTCTTGAGCCTATCGATAATCACCCAGATAGTTGTGTATCTTCTTCCTGACTCAGGCAAGCCTGTCACAACGTCCATGGCTATTCCTTCCCATTTCCATTCTGGGATATCCAATGGCTGTAACAATCCATATGGTCATCGGTTGTAAAGTCTTAACTTGCTGACATGCCACACATCTTTCTACAAACGAGGTAACGTCTCGTTTTAGTCCTTTCCACCCAAAATTCTTTCTCAAGTCCTGATACATCTTCGTACTTCCTGGGTGTGCTGTGTACGGAGTATCGTGAGCCTCACTCATGATGTCATTCTTCAGTTCGTTATCGTTGTCAGGGATACAAATTCTGCCTTCAAAAGAATCGAATTATCTGGTTTGAAAAGCAGTCTTCAGGTACGTCCTCGGTTTAATCTTCGGCTGCTGATACCCTGATCTTAAATCTATTTTGGAAAACACTCCTGCACCCTTGAGCTGGTCGAACAAATCCTCTATCCTTGGCAAAGGATATTTGTTCTTGAGGGTGATCTTGTTCAGCTCTCGTTAATCTATACACATTCTCATCGAACTATTCTTTTTCCTAACAAACACCACTGGCGCTTCCCAAGGTGAGACACTTGTTCTGATGAAACCAAGGCCTAATAGCTCGTATAACTGGATTTTAAGTTCTTCTAATTCTTTCAATGCCATCCTATATGGGGCTTAGGATTTAGGAGCTGCTCCTGGCTCTAAGTCGATCGTAAAGTCTACGTGTCGATCGGGTGGCAATCCCGGCAAAACTTCTGGAAAAACGTCTTGGATGGTCTTCTTGGCTCCTGGTTCCCTGACTAGGTACACAAGATAAGCTGTGATACCTTTCTTCCTTATTAACTCTGTGGCTTGTAGCATTGATATAATCGGTACTCCTCTACTCATTGAAATTCCGTGGAATTCGGTTGGTTCTCTATCCGGGGGTTGAAAAGAGATTTTTCTCTCATTGCAGAGAATCGTGGCATAATTCTCTGACAACCAATCCATTCCTAAGATTATGTCTACGTCCTACATTATCATAACGTTAATGTTGTTCGCTTTAACCTTAGGAGTTTCGATTTTTAGTTCTAAGTTAGAGCAAACATGCATGGAAGTAGTGATCTCTCCTGAAGGCGTAGCTACTCTCATAAGGTGTGCAGCTCTTACGGGTCTGATGTCTAGGTTATCGGCACACGGGCTGGAAAATAAAAGAATGCGATGCGCCAGTATCAAACAATATCTCAAATAGGGATGTGGTGAAGTTTTCCCATGCCTGCTAGGTTTCCTTTTCCATTATTCTTCCCACTCTGCCTATTGGTGCATGCCCTTGCATTCTGCTGTCGCTGTGCATGCTGCTAAAATTGTTGCTGCGTCATCTGTTGTTGAGGCTGCTCCTGAATCGCCCTCAAAGGCTGGGGCTGTCCTTGCTGATTCTGTCGGGCTGTTCTCAGTAGCGTAGGGCAATCCCTCTTCACGTGCCCTGACTGTCCACAGTTAAAACAGACGCCCGTGCCAGCTTGGCAAATACCAGGATGGGTTCCATTGCATTTTGGGCAAACCGGATAAGTAACTCTCCCTGGGTTATTTCCTCCTTGGTTAGAGTTTTGATGCTGTCCCTGCAACTGTCTTTGCTGATTATTCTCTTTCCATGGTCTGGCCTGGTTGTTCCCTTGTACATACAACCCTGACTGGTTGTTTCCCTGCCATTGTTTCTTTTAGTTGTTCTGGCTAGGCTGCTGGTAGCCGTACTGATTTCCCTTTTGTTGATTACCTTGGTTAGGATTTTGATTGTAGTCACTGCTACTTCCTCCATCACATTTTCTTTTTCCTTGGAAGTTGCTATTATTGTTGTTATAATAGCCTCGGTTTTGGTTTTGGGTTGGAGCTGGTGTAAGTGTTATGGTTTTCTTCTCATCAGGCACAACGGCCTCCATTTCCAGTGCTCGTCCCAAAATATCAGTGTAGCTTAGTCCCCAATGACTAGCTAATGCAATTCCCAGTTCATGTCGTAGTCCCCCTTAGAACTTTCGAGAGTTTCTCCTCAGTATCTACTTGAGTCGGTGCATACCTAGACAGTTCACAAAATTTGGCGTCATACTCAGTTACTGTCAGTTTTCCTTGCTTCAAACTATAGAACTCAGCTTCCTTCTGAGCTCTATACGTCTTTGGTACATACTTAT
Source organism: Schizonepeta tenuifolia (assembly GCA_029490685.1). Taxonomy (NCBI): domain Eukaryota; kingdom Viridiplantae; phylum Streptophyta; class Magnoliopsida; order Lamiales; family Lamiaceae; genus Schizonepeta; species Schizonepeta tenuifolia. The sequence goes on from CM055956.1 coordinate 38,881,484, forward strand.
CAAATAGTATTTCCTTAAATTCTTCCCACGTGAAACGAGCCAGCTGCTCCGCAGGTATCACCTTGTGTCTCGCCTCCCACCAGTAATCCGCTGATCCGGTTAGTTGGAACGCTATACATGCTAGTCTTTCCTCGTCGATACACTAAGGAGCTTGAAAATTTTCTCGGTTGATCGCACCCATAGCTCAGCATCGCTAGGGTTGCCCGATCCATCAAACTTTGGGGGGTTTCTTTTGAGGAAAAGATTCTCAATGTCCCTACGGGGTGGTGGTGGGGGTGATGGTGATGGGGATGGGGTATCATTTCGTTCCTGTTCCTGTTCTCTCTCATTATCCGTTTGACGTCTTCCACGTCCTCGGGGCCTACCAGGTCCTCGACCTCTTCTGTTGTTAATGTTTCTCGGCGGCATTTTTTTTTAACTATAGGGAACAGAAAATTTCCATTAGTGCCTTACTTTTAAGCCCTCTGATACTCACTAACCCACTTTCCAACTTAATCAAGTTCGCGGAAAAGAAAATTCGAACATAACTTCGATACTAATTCAATAATCTTTTAACCTCTCAAGTTAAACTTAATTCTTGTTACACGAGTTCATTTGACATTCAGGTTTCATTACTCGATTCATAGGAAACTTTCTGGTGATTAAAAACCCTCTCATGGGTCATGTATATATATATACATCAAAGGGATATGGATTTCGCCTCAAATGAGGTCTTACACAAAAAGTTAGACTATTACGAGTCTACACTAGGCTATCTGCCTATCACTGTACAGGTTGCATTAACAGAATGCATTACTGTACTACTGGGAGTACTAGAACTGAAACGATTCACAGAATTTCGTATCCGATAGGGTACTACAAAAACTAGTTACTGATCCGACTATGTACGTAGCAAAAGAGACTACTAACTCTGCTGATAAGCGTCCCTGACGCACTGCTCAACTTGCTGCAGTCAAGTTCCCACTGTCCTCTATGGCCTGATCCTCCTTAGGGTCCTCGTCCTCTGATTCTGAACCAAAGACGAGCTGGGGTGCCTCGTCAACTCTCATAGTAGTGTTGTCCGTAAGTGTAAGTGGTGGCGGTGCAGACATCTCTGAAACTATCATCTCGGTATCTGAAACCACGTAATCCCAGCAGGTCACTAACGCCCGCTTCTTCGGAGGCAGCAGGTGGTCGGGTAGGGAACTAGACTCGTATTTCTTCCTGGAATGGACCCTGGATGGTCCTGCCTCAAACTCTGCTCTAACTCTAGCCAATTCCGCACAAATCTCGTCAAGGGGTCTGTATGAAGTTGGTAACTATAATAGGGCGGTAAGCTGTGCGTCTGTGCCTAAGTACTCTGGTCCTGCCTCGAACGGTCTCGAACTCTCACAGAAGGCTCGGGTAGGAAAAGAATAGGTACCCCTAACCTGTCAGCTGTCTCTGCGTCAATCACTGGGTATTATGCCTCTGTAACTGACCCCTATGTGCCCTTGCTAGGGTACAATCGCTGGAGGAATCTCTAACTGTGCAACCATCTCTGGACCTATCTCGCCATGATCTGACTCTGAATCTGCCTGGAAGTAAATGTAGGGAGGATGCGCCTGAATGGGATATGCTGCCATGTGTCTGTTCTGAAAATACCCGCCTGTGTACCTCTAAAGTGAATCCATTGTAATCACCTGTCGGCTCTACGTCGTCGTCAAATGTCCCAAAGTAGTACCATGCCGTATCATGTGCCCAACCATGCCATTCCTCTGGGAGACGTCTAATCAAGTCGAAGATAGCCTAATCCTCTGTAATAGAATGTCGAGTAGTTACTAATCCTTGTCCTATATCATGTCTCGGGTTTGCCTTGAAAACTCGATACTTATCCAAAATATGATCTGCCCAAGCACGCTGTGGTGGGGATTGACTCTCCTGAGCCATATCACTACTAGAAGTCATCCTACAAGGTTTTTAAGGTACATGGATCAATAACAGGTAGGATAATATCTTATCTTACGGAAAACCTCAAATTACAAAATGAATATTCCTTATTCAATTTTAATTTCACCATACTTAAGCAAACAAACTTATCTTAGACATCTAGCAATTTCGCAGAAAATTGCACTCGTACAAACAATATATAGAATAAAATTTCAAGATTTTATTTTCATTCATTATCTTAATATATTTTTTTTTCCACGAAAAAAATTTCTTATCGATTCTCACTCGTTAAACCAAGTGTGTTCACTTTGTTCATGTTACTTATTTGAAAGTAACATTCATTTACGTAAGACTTTGTCGTTCGTGACCCTTAATATACGTACTCGTTGTAGTCTTCATTCAAAACGAAGTATAGAAATAAATTCCAAAACAGATTGGAATGATAATTAGGGAATAACCTTTAGAACATAAGTTCTAATTGTCGTTGAATTCGATCGATTGTTGACAAATTTAATCAAGCTTCGTGCTTGATCTTAATATTTATACATATCTCCCTCTCGAAGTCCGTACATAGCGAACTCTGCTGAAAAACAAAATGGATCGAAATGACACGAAACGACGTCGTTCCCGTTACTTATACGTAAGTAACATTCATTTATTTCATTCGTCTTTGATTCCCTTTATTCTGTCCTCTTCGTCTCGATCACATCCTTCTTGGGGAGCCCCAATTCTTAGATTTAGGTTTTATCCGACCAAGTGTTTCGCCTTGGGGAGCCCCAATTCTTTTTGTGAAAAAGAAGGATGGTAGTTTGAGGATGTGCATAGACTACCGAGAGCTTAACAAGATTATGCTTAAGAACAAGTATCCGTTGCCAAGGATAGACGATTTGTTTGATCAGCTAAAAGGAGCCGGTGTTTTCTCCAAGATTGATTTAAGATCTGAATATCATCAACTGAAAATAGGAAAATATCATCAACTCGGTGTTTCCAAAGACTGCATTTAGGACGAGGTATGGACATTACGAATTCATAGTAATGCCATTCGGTTTGACCAATGCTCCAGCAGTGTTTATGGACCTGATGAATAGAGTTTTTCACGAATATTTGGACAAATTTGTCATTGTGTTCATAGACGACATTTTGGTGTATTCAAGAAACGAAGCGGAACATGAGAAGCATTTGCGAATTGTGTTGGAAAAACTAAGATCCGAGAAGTTGTACGCCAAATTGAGCAAGTGTGAATTTCGGTTGAAGGAAGTAAATTTCTTAGGACACGTTTCTTCTGAAGGAATTAAAGTCGATACGGAAAAGGTGAAAGCTGTGCAAGATTGGAAATTGCCTACGTCAGTTCATGAAATCTGTAGTTTCCTCGGTTTAACAGGTTACTATCGGAGATTCATAGAAGAATTTTCCAAGATCGCGAAGCTGATGACGAGTTTGTTGAAGAAACAAATGAAGTTTGAGTGGACAGAGGAATGCGAGAGAAGTTTCCAAGAGCTTAAAACAAGATTAACTTCAGCCCCAGTGTTAGCCCTTCCTGAATCAGGAAAAGACTATACGATTTATACCGATGCGTTTGCACAAGGCCTTGGATGTGTGCTAATGCAAGATGGAAGAGTCATAGCATATGCTTCAAGACAACTTAAGCCTCATGAAGAGAAGTATCCAACTCATGATTTAGAGTTAGCAGCCGTAGTGCATGCTTTGAAGATTTGGCGACATTACCTTTATGGAGCCAAATGTGAAATCTTTTCTGATCACAAAAGTTTGAAGTATTTCTTTGAGCAAAAAGAGCTAAATATGAGACAAAGAAGATGGCTCGAGTTGGTGAAAGACTATGATTGCAAGATATCTTACCATCCCAGTAAAGCTAATGTTGTAGCCGACGCTTTGAGCCGAAAGAAGAAGGAAAAGAAGTCGGAGGAAACCGAATTAGGATTTTTGTTAAGTAATGAAGCGAGTTTGATTGAAGAATTTGGAAAGATGAGAATCGAGGTAATTGTACCTCCCTCAACAGTAGAGAAAGTGATTGCTACTTTAGTAGTAATGCCAGATTTGAGGACTCTTATCATAGTAGGTCAAAGGAGAGACGAAGAATTCGAGAAATTGAGGATGAAGATTAGGAGTGAAGGAGTTAAGGATTTTTCTAATTCAAGAGATAATGCCTTAGTGTATCAAGGAAGGATTTATGTGCCCAATGACGAGACTTTGAGGAACTAGATAATGAGTGAAGCTCACGAAACTCCGTACACAGCCCATCTCGGCAGTACTAAGATGTACCAAGACTTGAAGCAACAGTTATGGTGGGAAGGATTGAAGAAAGATATGGCGATGTTTGTTGAAAGGTGTCTAGCCTGCCAACAAGTAAAAGCCCTACACTAAAGACCGTATGGACCCTTACAACCACTACCAGTTCCAGAGTAGAACTGGGATGGAATCACGATGGATTTCGTGACAGGTCTGCCAAAATCGAGAAAAGAAAACACAGTTGTGTGGGTAATAGTGGATAGGTTGACGAAGTCTGCTCATTTCATGCCTATTCCACATACCTATGGATCGAATAAGTTAGCTCAGATTTATGTTAAGGAAATCGTAAAGATTGCATGGAGTGCCGAGTACGATCACTTCGGATCGAGATTCAAAATTCACAGCACGTTTCTGGGAAAGTTTTCAGAAAGAGTTGAGAACACAGTTGCAGTTCAGCACTGCCTATCATCCACAGACGGATGGACAATCCGAGCGAATGATTCAAATCCTCGAGGACATGTTGAGAGCTGTTTTATTAGACAAAGGAGACGAGTGGGAGAAAATTTTACCTCTTATCGAGTTTGCGTATAATAATAGCTACCAGAATACGATTGGAATAACCCCTTATGAAGCCCTTTACGGAAGAAAGTGTAGATCGCCGCTCTATTGGGATGAAGTAGGCGAGAGAAAAGTGATAGGGCCGGAAGCGATCGAAGAGATGATAGAATCTGTGCGTCAGATTTGCGAGAGGATTAAAGAAGCTCAAAGTCGACAGAAGTCGTATGCCGACAACCGAAGGTCCAAATTAGAATTCGAAATAGGGAATAAAGTCTTTTTGAAAGTATCCCCTTCGAGAGAAATACACCGTTTCGGTGTTAAAGGAAAGCTAAAGCCTCGTTTCATAGGACCGTTTGAAATCCTTGAGAAGATTGGAGCCGTATCATATCGATTAGCGTTGCCTCCCAGTTTTGGGAATTCGCATAACGTTTTTCACGTGTCACAATTGAGGAAGTATGTTTTTGATCCAAACAACGTAATTCGTCAAGAGGATGTAGCTTTGAAGCCAGACTTAAGCTACGAAGAGAAACCCGAGAAAATTCTAGACCGTAAGGTCCAGCAGCTTAGAACAAAGTCGATTCCCTTAGTTAAAATTAAGTGGTGTCATTACGACCTTGAAGAAGCCACATGGGAACTGGAAGAAAAGATGAGAGCAAAGTATCCCGAGCTGTTTTCTTGAGGTAAGTAAATTTCGGGACGAAAATTTTTTTAAGGAGGTGAGGATGTAATGCCCCGAGCTTTCATAAATTCTTTAGTGCGTTCTAAATGAGTTGATGTGCCTAAATTATCAAGTTTTGAGTGATAAAATTTTTCTAAAAAGAAATTTGTGAAAAGACTAAAATGCCCCTATGTACCTAAACGTGAACTTATGTGTTTTAAATTACTCAGGTTGAGGATGTGATGCATTGATTGAGTTTATTTATATGAGTTTGAGCATGAGTATGAATTTCAGAGAATTCCAAGAATTTTTACTTTTGAGTGAATAGTAACGATAACCGAGAAAATGCTATTCACCGACGAACTTAGAATTTGACCTAATTAGAGTCTTTTGAATCTAGAATTAATTCTAAGACCCCTGAGATATGTAACGGGACATGAGATAGGTTTGAGATGTTTCTAGTGTCAGAAATGAGACGAGGAGAGATAAGAGCCGTTTTCAGTATAAAGGAAATAATACGGACTTTTTATCCAGAAAACTTTCTCAACCGGGTGAAATTATATCTGTGAAGAGAATCTCTCTCCCTCTCTCTCACACCACCGACATCACTCTCCTTAATCTCTCTCTAGCTACCTATTATTCAAAACCTATAGAGAATAATAATCATGATATTCTTATTCTTAACATTAATATCATTTATTTTCAACATTCTTATTGATCATTTCATCTCACTCTCTGTCACGCCCCGACTCTTGAGGTGCGACTTACGAACAATAACATAACCTAATCAACTAACAATCAACTCAAATACGGGGAACATGCTCGGGGAAAACATTAATGAAAAGCAATGCACTCGAATAAGGCTTTCAAAGACATAATGAAGTAATAACCGAGCATTTCAAAATCACATGTACACAAGAATATGATAAGAATTTCATGCTGACGGGGGTAAGATTTCAACAAAAATGAGAGTGCAAAAATATACCAAGTCAACGAGAACCAGATTCAACAAAACGTTTAAAGTCAACGAGCCCGTCGCTCGGAAGCACAAGTCAAGAAGTTAAGAATTCAACAAGTATTCAAAATCATCGAGCACAACACTCGGAATCAAAAACATGAGTATCAGAGTATAAGTATCAACAGACACCAATTCAAAAGAGTTGTAGCGGAAACTTGCATCAAAACCCAACATTTGCACGTATGAAGACGTACAAATGTCAGTCTGATATTCGACTCGACTCAACTAAAAGAACCACACCACACCACCAAGCATCCATGCCATCACCATCCAGTCAACCTGCACGTTTAGAAATACACGCAGGGCTGAGTACTTCGTACTCAGTGAACACAAGCCAAAATATTTGGATAAAGATTCTTATAAAAGCTATAAAAATTGAACTTGCCTTGCCGAACATCACAAGTATTTAAACAACTTAAAACAGTTTTACTTGTGCATGTTAAAAACATTTTCTTTTAAACAGACTGCGCAATCAATCTTACTGTGCTGAGAAGTAGGCCTCCTTCTCGAACACTGTGACCGGCCTAACCGAAGCAAGGCTCACAGTCACCTCAATCATTCAACATACCACACGTGGGTTTCCTGCCTTTCACAGGATAATAACATCTTAACTAAACAGATGATAACACATACCAAACTTCAATAAAAATGGCAAGTCAATCGCATTTAAAATCAATCATAATAATACTCAATAGCATAAATATATTCATCTGCAGTTTTGGTTCAGAAAAGCCCACCTCACTTCCGAAGATTCTAGCTAGGCGGTTTAAGGGCTATTTGTTCTCGCTTAACGATCCGTCCGGCTCGATCCTTCATAGTTCGACATCGATAAAGAAATCAAAATACGTAAAGACGGACAAAAGGGTGTTGAACACAACTGAAGGACTTCTATTTGAGTCGATTCTCTCTACGCTTTAACTTTTCTAAAGGATCTCACTCTTTCGTCTTTAAACTATTAACTCTACTCGATGATTGGTTAATATTACAAACCAACGTCTTAACACTTCTCGATTTAATTATGAAACGTTGTCTATTTACATTCTATTACTCGAGCTTTCTTTTAAAACTTAGTTACTTCCCGATTTAACAACTCATTAATTTAATCAACTTGCATACAATTAATATAGTAATTCTTCACATCACAATTAATATCATGCACTTAAACACTTATTAAAACACATAATAACTCCAAACAAATTAAACACACTTCAAGACACATTAACATTTATTCAATTTAAACATTAGAACTTAACTCGATTATGCATTTCTTTTCATAAAGACTCAAACAATATGCTTTATCTCTTCTTAATTTATAGACATCGCTTTGTTCTAAATTCGTTATCTTATGAAGTATTTTATAAACTTTTTATTCATTTAATAGAAATTTTCTTAATTTATTATTAATCTCTTATGAAATTGGAATTTCCTTTCCATTTCTAATTCAATTCTCACTTCTTAACTCATTTATTATTTTTTTGTAATTATTAACTCGATAATTTTTCTCGATTTATTTTTAATTTGCTTGGTTTGAAAGTAACTTACTTAAATAATTAATTTCTTTCAAAACCATTACTCGACATCTTATTCTATTATTAATTTCTTAATTAATTATACGAGTATTAACTCAACTCGTCTAGCATTTATTCGATTAAAACTTCTTTTAATTTCTTATTAATTCTTTTTAACTCGATTTTCTCAATTCTTGTTTACTTATTTAATAAATCTTTCTTTTTACTTTTGTTCTTAACTTAAAACTATTTTCTTACTTAACAATTTCCTTTATTTTTCAATAAATATTTTTATAAAAACTAGTTTATTTTATTAGTTAAATTATAAAATCTCTTTTTGATTTAGTTTACTAAAATTCAAATCTTCAAGTTTTAATACAAGAATATTTATTAGAAATATCTTTCTATATACTTTTCCATTTTCAACATCTTAAAAGCTTTTAAACTTCGTTCTTTTATTAGAAAAATTTCTCTTTTCATCTTATGATTTTAACTAATATTTATACACACATTATAACATTAAAACATTCAATCTTCTATATTATCATAAATTTATTTTCTTCAAAAACTTAACATGCAAATCCATTTTCTTAAACTTAACAACATGTATGACATATCACATAATCATTTCATGATCAAAACATCACTCAAATCATTAACAAAATCAACAAAATAATTCCTCTTTTTCTTCCCAAAACACACGGCACACTTAGTGTTTTTAGGGCATTTTATTTCTCAATTTTTCATGCATATAATCTCATTCCAAACATGATAAAAACAATAAATCAAGCATCAAAATAACAATAACTCAAAGAATTCATATTTTCCTATTTTTCTCTAATAATTTCGGTATTAACCAAATTTTTAGGGATTTAATTTTTTTTTCTTCTCTTAATTCACCGATTAAATCATAGTGTTCGATTCTCCTAACGATTTCTTCTTATTTAATTCTCACATTAACAACCTAAGTTTGCCTAAACATAAATAAATACCATGCATGCATGTTTTCTTTCTTTTAGGGCTTAGAGATATACATATATACAATTAATCAATTGAATAATCATACTTTGAAATTTAAAATCGGATCTCTTCTCTTGGCTTCTTGGGATCGAATGAAAGGGGAATTAAGCTTCAAACTTGAGCTTGAATGAAAGGAAGAACTCTTCTTGAATGCTCGAAGAAAAGAATAACACAATAATTAATCATCCATCTCTTTAGGGTTTTAAGAGCCAAAAATGAAGAAAATGGGGGATGATTATTGAATTTAAATCAAGAACTTTGATGGATTTTTACCTTTTCTTGAAGATATAGATGAAATGAATGGAGGATGATGTTCTTCACTTCATTTCCATGGATGTTTAGCTTGAATACAAGGTTTGCATGGAAGAAAAATCAATTTGTGGGTGTGTGTGTGTGATTGCTGAGAGAGTGAGAGAGAATAGGGAGGGAGAGTTTTGTTTTCTTCTTGTTGGTCTTGGATGAAAGTGAATGAATGAAATGAAATTTTTCTTTTTGAATATAGAGAGAAATCGAGAGAGAGAAAGAGATAAGTGCATGCAATTGCTTTCTTGTCTTTCCAACACATGGAATTCTAATGCCCCGTAAATTCCTTACGATTTCAAAAACATTAAAGTTAATTAAATAAATGGCTTTGCATGCCTAAGTTTACGATTTTAAATTCTAAGACTAACGGTCGAATCCATTTCCGAAAATAAATTACGGAAGTCAGCTATACGACTATTGTATTTAGGGTTAGCGCGTACGAAAAGTTTTTAGTTCGTGAACTCAGAACGGAAAACCGTCTGATTTTTACATTCACGAAATTGCGATACGAACTTGCCCGAGAAAGTTCGTTTTTATGATTTTCCGGACAAAATTCGGACTGTGTCGTCCCGAGTTTTTGTCAAAATAAATTTTATAAATTTATTTTCCGATTAAGTTTTATACGTTAGAATTTTCGGTCGAATCAGATAGCGACGATTTTGTGCCGAGCTACGTTTTTCGTCGTTCGATTTCCGTAACGTCGGATCGCGCCAGAAAAGCGCGTATTTTTCTTTTCCCTCTCCTTCCAACCGACTTCATCCCCTCACTTTAGAGGATATTTTGATTTTTATTAGTTAAATAAGGGACACCTAATGTAGTTACTATTGCAACTTTACACATATTCAACCTTATAACATTTTGTTAATTCAAATTAAATCTATCTCTCCCTCCCACCCTTAGAAATCGGCAGCTTCACCTCATCACTCTCCCATCTTCATCTCTTCTCCTCCATTGAAGAACTTCAAGCTCATATCAAGAACAAAATCACAAGTCATCATCCAATCATCCAAACCTAATACTTTCTTCATTAATTATCAAGGTATTCAACTCCTCCATACTCCTATCCAATTGGATTCCCCATCTTTTATTTTTCTTCTTGATCGAAATTTTAGGAAAGATGATTTAGATGTTTTGATCTTGAATTAATGAAATTAGATGTGTTAGATAGGATAATTAGGGATTAGAATTGAACAAAATCAAGAACCCTAATATCCTCTATATTACCGAAATTTTTAGGGATTTTGTAGGATTTTTGGATTTCTTCAATTAATGATAAATTCATGCTTAAGAGGTGCTTAATTAGTGATTAGAACAAAGAGAAATCGAAAGCCCCATGCTTTGTTGAAAACCGATTAGGGTTTGAGTTTGAATTTGGGGATTTTTGCATGCTAGTATGTAATTGGATTGCAATTGATTAATTGTTGTTATAATAGGATGATTAATGAATAAATGGTGTTAATTGGAGAAGAAAATCACCCTCTTATCCTTAGGGGTAATACCGAAAATTATTAAGGGATTAGGGGTTTTCATGTGTTTGATTTAATTGATGATTAGTTGATGGAATATAGTTGCAAATGATGTTAGTTGATAATGGGAATTTAATTAGATTTTTCTAAAAATATTTTATGGAATGTAAGAGACGAAGAACTCGTTATAAGTTGAAATATAGTATTGATATGAAATGATTGTATGCATAAAAGTGATTCTCGTTAGATGTAGTTTAATGACGTGAAATTTGAACGGAATCCGACAACTTTGAAAATTGCATAAGAGACGAACAATTAGTCGTAACTAATAACCGAAAAGTCAAATGAGAATTCTAATTTGATATTACTGTCTATGATGGACTTGAGAACAACTTTGTAGTTGATGTCATGAGCTTTCGAGCTAATATAATATGAGCTATAGTGATAGTCGAGAACTAGATCGAGAAATTTGAATAACTTGTTGGTTTAGTACTTGTTAGTTGGAAGCCGACGTTTAGAACGTCTGCTATAGGACGAGTTTTGAGAAGGAGTTCATCACGTACGGGAGTAAGTGATGACTGTCTTGAGGGTCCAGTTTCTAAAGAAATCGAATTCGAGAGCTTAGAACGAACCTAAGATGTTATACGTCGATTCTATTGAGCAACTAGGGTTAGTGCGGCAGTTTTGCGACCCTCGCCGGAAACTGTAATAACTTTTAGCTCGTTTATCAGATTTGCGATCCGTAAATTGGAGCGTAAACTAGACATCCCAAAATTTCCAACGGTACAGGGCTCATCCCCTGTTTCCAGATTCCCTGTTCTGGGCAGTCCCCAGAGTCACTGTAATGCGCAGTGAAATTTCAGTTTCATTTCTTCTAAGTTGTTTCGTTCGCAACTTAGTTTCTTTCGATCGTTTAAACCGTATTATCTAACGACTATCTTCCTACTGACCCTAGAGTCAAGCCTTGAGTGATAAAAACCAGTCGAGATCTCACCTTTATTTCATTCAAGTAAAGAAGTAGTTAAGCGAGAAATTGCATAAGTCGTGAAATGAACTAAAACGTAATTTTCCTAAGTTGATTCTTTCCAACTTAGTTCCTTATGATCTTTTAAGTCGTGTTAAGCTATCGACTACCCTCTCTACTGACCTAAGAGTCGAGTATGAGACCTTCCGAGTTCTAAACGGGATTTGTTCGAGTCTCGTTCCCGTTTAAGTAAAATGAAACTAGTAAGCGTGCAAATGCCTAAAGAATGAAACGACTAAAACCTATTTCGATTTTCTTTGATCGATTATTATTTTACGACCCGAGTTTAAGTATTATTATTTTGCTACTCTCATAGGATGTTCAGCTCTTACAGGCCTACTTCTACTCTCATAGGATGAAACATCCTACTTCTACTCATGTTTGCTCTAACCTAGAACTAGAAATCGGAACTCATAAGGTTATAGCAAACAACTTAAATGTTATGATAATGTGGGACGTAGATATAATCCTAGGAATGGATTGGTTGTCAGAGAATTACGCCACAATTCTCTGCAACGAGAGAAAAATCTCTTTTAAACCGTCGGGAAAAGAACCGACCGAATTGCACGGAATTTCAATAGATAGAGGCGTACCAATTATATCAGCCCTTCAAGCCACGAAACTCATGAAGAAGAAAGGTACCACAGCTTATCTTGTGTACCTAGTCGGAGAGCCAGGAGCCAAGAAGACCATCCAAGACGTAAAAGTTGTAAATGAATACGAAGATGTCTTTCCGGAAGTGCTACCAGGATTGCCACCAGATCGTCATGTGGACTTCACAATCGACCTAGAACCAGGAGCCGCACCTAAATCAAAAGCCCCATACAGGATGACACCGAAGGAACTGGAAGAGCTCAAAATCCAGTTACAGGAATTACTAGACCTTGGTTTTATTAGGCCAAGCGTCTCACCTTGGGGAGCACCCGTGCTTTTTGTTAGGAAAAAGGACGGATCGATGAGAATGTGCATCAATTACCGAGAACTAAACAAGATAACGCTCAAGAACAAATATCCTTTGCCGAGGATCGAGGATCTGTTCGATCAGCTCAAGGGTGCAGGAGTCTTCTCCAAGATAGATTTGAGGTCAGGGTATCATCAACTCAAGATCAAACCTGAAGATGTACCGAAGACCGCTTTTAGAACCCGTTATGGCCATTACGAATTCCTAGTGATGCCATTTGGTTTAACCAACGCTCCAGCCGTATTCATGGATCTTATGAATAGAGTCTTCCACCCCTACCTGGACAAATTCGTTTTAGTATTCATCGACGATACCCTCGTTTACTCTAAGAATGAGATGGAGCACGAGGAACACCTACGGATAGTGTTGGAAACACTAAGAGCCGAGAAACTCTACGCCAAATTCAGTAAATGTGAATTTTAGCTGAAGGAAGTAATGTTCCTTGGCCACATAGTATCGACAGAAGGAATCAAGGTGGATCCAGCCAAGGTAGAAGCAGTGCACAACTGGAAGTCACCAATGAGTCAGAACGAGATCAGAAGTTTCTTGGGATTAGCAAGTTACTACAGAAGGTTTATTGAGGGATTCTCTACGATCGCTCGCCCGGTGATGCAGCTACTCAGGAAGGATACAAAATTTAAGTGGACAGATGAGTGTGAAAAGAGTTTCCAAACTCTTAAGGAGAAATTAACCACAGCACCAGTACTAGCACTTCCAGACACAAACAAAGAGTATGTGGTTTACACTGATGCATCGAAAAATGGATTAGGTTGTGTCTTGATGCAAGATGGAAGAGTGATAGTTTATGCTTCACGACAACTTCGACCTCACGAAGTTGAGTACCCAACCAACGATTTAGAACTCGCAGCCGTGGTGCATGCATTAAAGATTTGGAGACACCATCTCTATGGTGTAAGAGTTGAGATATTCACTGATCACAAGAGCCTGAAGTACTTTTTCGAGCAAAAAGAACTGAACATGAGACAAAGAAGATGGCTGGAACTAGTCAAAGATTATGACTGTGGAATCAACTATCATCCAGGAAAGGCTAATGTGGTAGCAGACGCATTGAGTCGCAAGGCTCCAACGAAGTTAGGATGCCTTTTTGTAGAAGAAGAAACCTTAGTACCAGAATTTGAGAAGATGGATATCAGAGTGCTTGACACACCAGCTACGATAACAAGTCAGATAGCAGCATTAGAAGCTACACCAGATTTGAGAGAAAGAATCATCAGTGCTCAGAGGAAAGATGAGTCAATGGAATAGTTGCGAGTGAGGATAAGAACAGATAAGCCAGAAGGATATTTTAAAGCTCCAGACAATGCGATACTTTTTGAAGGAAGAGTTTGTATTTCTGACGACGACAGTGAATTGAAGAACGAGATCTTGAGTGAGGCTCACGATACGCCTTACACAGCACACCCAGAAAGTACAAAAATGTACCAAGATCTGAGAAGAAACTTTTGGTGGAATGGAATGAAACGAGACGTTGCCTCGTTCGTAGAAAGATGCCTAGCATGTCAACAAGTTAAGGCTTTACACCGATGACCGTATGGATTGCTACAACCATTGGATGTCCCAGAATGGAAATGGGAAGGCATAGCTATGGACTTTGTCACAGGCTTGCCTAAGTCGAGAAGAGGAAACACAACAATTTGGGTGATAATAGATAGGCTTACGAAGTCAGCACATTTCTTGCCGATTAAGATTACATACGGATCAGAGAAACTAGCTCAGTTGTACGATAGAGAGATTGTACGTCTGCATGGAGTACCGAGGGTCATAGTATCAGATAGAGACGCCAAGTTCACCTCGAGATTTTGGATTACGATGCAGAAAGAGTTGGGAACAGAGCTTAATTTCAGTACAGCGTTTCACCCACAGATAGATGGGCAGTCAGAGAGAACGATTCAGATTTTAGTCGACATGTTGAGGACAGTGGTTTTAGACCGAGGAGCAAATTGGGAAGAAATTCTACACTTAGTCGAATTCGCCTACAACAACAGCTATCAGGCCACTATAGGAATGGATCCGTTTGAGGCTTTGTATGGGAGGAAATGTAGATCGCCACTTTATTGGGACGAAGTAGGTGAGAGAAAGAACCTAGGCCCAGATGCGATCAATGAGATGATTGAGATAGTTCGACAGATTTGAGATAGAATGAAAGAAGCTCAGAGTCGACAGAAGTCGTATGCCGATGATCGTCGAACCAATCTTGAGTTTGAAATAGGAGATAAGGTTTTTCTTAAGATATCCCTGACCAAAGGAATCCTTAGGTTCGGAGTTAAGGGTAAGCAAAGACCCAGGTTTATAGGACCTTATGAAATCCTCAAGAGAATAGGACCCGTCGCTTATAGATTGGCCTTGCCGCCAAGTCTAGGAAGCGTTCATAACGTTTTTCACGTTTCTCAGTTGAGAAAATATGTTTACGATCCTAAGCACGTCATTAGTCAGCAAGACGTAGTTCTTGAATCTGACCTAAGCTATGAAGAGAAGCCGATATCGATTTTGGATAGAAAAGTCCAAGAATTAAGAACCACCATGGAACCACCATGGGCAGGAAGTGCTATGGAAGAACTCGAGGAGAAGATGAAGGAGCGATATCCTCATCTTTTTGCAGAAGGTATGCAAATTTCGGGACAAAATTTTTCGTAAGGGGGGTAGGATGTAATGCCCCGTAAATTCCTTACGATTTCAAAAAAATTAAAGTTAATTAAATAAATGGCTTTGCACGCCTAAGTTTACGATTTTGAATTCTAAGTTTAACGGTCAAATCCGTTTCTGAAAATAAATTACGGAAGTCAGCTATACGACTACTGTATTTAGGGTTGGCGCGTACGAAAAGTTTTTAGTTCGTGAACTCAGACTGTGTCGTCCCGAGTTTTTGTCAAAATAAATTTTATAAATTTATTTTCCGATTAAGTTTTATACGTTAGAATTTTCGGTCGAATCAGATAGCGACGATTTTGTGCCGAGCTACGTTTTTCGTCGTTCGATTTCCGTAACGTCGGATCGCGCCAGAAAAGCGCGTATTTTTCTTTTCCCTCTCCTTCCAACCGACTTCATCCCCTCACTTTAGAGGATATTTTAATTTTTATTAGTTAAATAAGGGACACCTAATGTAGTTACTATTGCAACTTTACACATATTCAACCTTATAACATTTTGTTAATTCAAATTAAATCTATCTCTCCCTCCCACCCTTAGAAATCGGCAGCTTCACCTCATCACTCTCCCATCTTCATCTCTTCTCCTCCATTGAAGAACTTCAAGCTCATATCAAGAACAAAATCACAAGTCATCATCCAATCATCCAAACCTAATACTTTCTTCATTAATTATCAAGGTATTCAACTCCTCCATACTCCTATCCAATTGGATTCCCCATCTTTTATTTTTCTTCTTGATCGAAATTTTAGGAAAGATGATTTAGATGTTTTGATCTTGAATTAATGAAATTAGATGTGTTAGATAGGATAATTAGGGATTAGAATTGAACAAAATCAAGAACCCTAATATCCTCTATATTACCGAAATTTTTAGGGATTTTGTAGGATTTTTGGATTTCTTCAATTAATGATAAATTCATGCTTAAGAGGTGCTTAATTAGTGATTAGAACAAAGAGAAATCGAAAGCCCCATGCTTTGTTGAAAACCGATTAGGGTTTGAGTTTGAATTTGGGGATTTTTGCATGCTAGTATGTAATTGGATTGCAATTGATTAATTGTTGTTATAATAGGATGATTAATGAATAAATGGTGTTAATTGGAGAAGAAAATCACCCTCTTATCCTTAGGGGTAATACCGAAAATTATTAAGGGATTAGGGGTTTTCATGTGTTTGATTTAATTGATGATTAGTTGATGGAATATAGTTGCAAATGATGTTAGTTGATAATGGGAATTTAATTAGATTTTTCTAAAAATATTTTATGGAATGTAAGAGACGAAGAACTCGTTATAAGTTGAAATATAGTATTGATATGAAATGATTGTATGCATAAAAGTGATTCTCGTTAGATGTAGTTTAATGACGTGAAATTTGAACGGAATCCGACAACTTTGAAAATTGCATAAGAGACGAACAATTAGTCGTAACTAATAACCGAGAAGTCAAATGAGAATTCTAATTTGATATTACTGTCTATGATGGACTTGAGAACAACTTTGTAGTTGATGTCATGAGCTTTCGAGCTAATATAATATGAGCTATAGTGATAGTCGAGAACTAGATCGAGAAATTTGAATAACTTGTTGGTTTAGTACTTGTTAGTTGGAAGCCGACGTTTAGAACGTCTGCTATAGGACGAGTTTTGAGAAGGAGTTCATCACGTACGGGAGTAAGTGATGACTGTCTTGAGGGTCCAGTTTCTAAAGAAATCGAATTCGAGAGCTTAGAACGAACCTAAGATGTTATACGTCGATTCTATTGAGCAACTAGGGTTAGTGCGGCAGTTTTGCGACCCTCGCCGGAAACTGTAATAACTTTTAGCTCGTTTATCAGATTTGCGATCCGTAAATTGGAGCGTAAACTAGACATCCCAAAATTTCCAACGGTACAGGGCTCATCCCCTGTTTCCAGATTCCCTGTTCTGGGCAGTCCCCAGAGTCACTGTAATGCGCAGTGAAATTTCAGTTTCATTTCTTCTAAGTTGTTTCGTTCGCAACTTAGTTTCTTTCGATCGTTTAAACCGTATTATCTAACGACTATCTTCCTACTGACCCTAGAGTCAAGTATGGAGCCTGGAGTGATAAAAACCAGTCGAGATCTCACCTTTATTTCATTCATGTAAAGAAGTAGTTAAGCGAGAAATTGCATAAGTCGTGAAATGAACTAAAACGTAATTTTCCTAAGTTGATTCTTTCCAACTTAGTTCCTTATGATCTTTTAAGTCGTGTTAAGCTATCGACTACCCTCTCTACTGACCTAAGAGTCGAGTATGAGACCTTCCGAGTTCTAAACGGGATTTGTTCGAGTCTCGTTCCCGTTTAAGTAAAATGAAACTAGTAAGCGTGCAAATGCCTAAAGAATGAAACGACTAAAACCTATTTCGATTTTCTTTGATCGATTATTCTTTTATGACCCGAGTTTAAGTATTATTATTTTGCGATGAAGGAGGAAGCCAGCTGTAAAGAAAGGACGGAAGATCCGAAGATTGGAAGCTAGTGCTTTTAGTTCTGTATTACGAGGTGGGCTTTTATATACAAAATAAAACGAGCAATGCTCGGAAAAATCTTTCTTTATCGCTTTGATATCTGTGTTTTCAAAGTGATATTATGGCATGAACTGTTTTATGTTTTATGTGAGTTCTCTTGTACCTATCTGAGCCAACATTCGTGTTTTCCAGATTTAGAGTTAATCTAACTAGGTTAACTAACGATCGGCTCTGAGTTAGCTGCTAAGTGCTTTCCAGAGTTAGTGCACTTTGTAACCTGTGGTGTATGTGATATCCTGTTGAGGGGTACCAGCCACGGTGAATGAGAATTGGTCAAGATTGAATGTAACATCAGTCAGAAAATGCTCGCGCGAGTGATTTATGAGAAAAGAGTCAGAAAATGTTTAGTAGACACGGGATCTTTTCAATAAAACCCCGATGTGCTACAATTATGAAATGCCATATTTATCTATACTTATGATTATGATTTCGGCATCGTGCCCACTAAGTACTTTTGTACTTAGCCCTGCATTGTTTTCTAAATGTGCAGGTTGAAGCGACGGGAGCGGCAACGGTTAATGTTGAGTTGAAAAGATAGGATGCTTTAGTTAGAACTCTTCTGCTGCAGAACTCTAAGTCTTGAGAATATGTAATTTTGAACAATACACTGTAGTTTAAGTCTGCAAATTTGAACTTAGTTTCTACTGTGTACTTTTGTCGAGTAATCCTTAGCGATTAACTCTTTCTTTATATATTCAAGTCTTGTTCATGGTTTATTTGATGCCCTTCATGTATGATTAGTCAGTTAGCCCCCTTCTTCCTCGCTTCTTTAATCCAACCCCAGTCGCACCCCGGCTTCTGCCGTCCCTCGAGATTTGGGGCTGTGACAGGAATAATCATAATGATGTTTGTTTTGGAAATTGGTTTGATGGGATGGTTTTTGCATGTAATCTTTTGGTAAGATTGTTAAGAAGACATAATGTTGATTTGCATGGGAAATTGGAGAGAGAGATGGGAGAGAGATGGTGAGGTGGCATGAGAGGGAGAGAGGGAGAGTGACACTTGTCCTCGTCGTGTCGTTACGGGTATTAATTACCCGGTCGTAAAGGTTTTCCGGATTAAACGATTCGTATTAATTCATTTATGCTATAAACGAGTCTAATCTCTCCTCGTCTCATTTCTGACACTAAAACATCTGAATCCTATTTCACATTTCAATTAAAAGATTAACGGTTCCAATCATCTTAGCCTTTTAAATCTTAAAAGAAAATTAGTCAGCTTATTAATCCGTTATTAATCCTTTAAAGATCAAATCTTCGTAACTCTTCTCAATTTATCTCGGATAAGCTCTTATCCTATCTCAATGACTTAGAAGAAATTCTAGGTTTCAAGATTTTAATTCAACTCTATTCTAAGTTCATCGGCGCATAGAAATTTCTCGGCGATCAATATTGTTCTTTTTCAATTTAACAAACTCTTCGGGGTTTTTCTGGAAATTAATCTCATACTCATTTTCATATAAACAAACTCAACAAGTATATCACATCATCATCATCTCAAGAAATAGAATAGATAAATTCACGCAAAACACACGAAGCATTCTAGACGTTTTACTCACTTCTATTCAATTAGAAAGAAAATTTTTATTCCTCAAATCTTAACACTTAACTTACTCGGTTAGTTATAACGCTCTCAAAAGGTATAAAAGCTCGGGGTATCACTCTCTCTCAAACTTTACTCTCTCTCTCAAGCTCTCTCTCTCTCTCTCTCTCTCTCGATACTTTCTAAGGGAGAAAGAAGAAAAAAATCCTCTCATCTCTCTCCCTCAATGCCGAAAACACACACACACAACACACACATGAGATTTCTCCATTAAAGCATCAAATCTTCAAGTTTCAAGCCTCCAAGATCAAGAGATTTCCATCATCATCTACCTAGATCTTTCATACTCTAAAGAGAAAGGTAATAATCCTTCAAATTCTTGAGCTTGAAATCAAAACAATCATCCCTCTATTTTTTCTTAAAAATTTCGGCACTTATGCCCTAGTGTGGAGGATTAATTTTTGTTTCATTTGTCTTGAGGATTAAGGTGGATTCAACCATGGAAATTCCAAGCCAAGAGTTTGAGCCCTAATCTTGTTCATCTTCGATCCAAAAAATTCAAGAGAGAAGCTCTGATTTAATTATTTTGAAGTAGGTTTATTTGTTTATTTGTGAGATTCGAGTGAAGAAATCGATAGGAAATCGAGCCTAGTAATTTATCCTTGATTAAAAGAAGAAAGAAAAATAATCTCCTAATAATTTCATAAAAACCGAAAAATTAGAGAAAAATAGGAGAAATAGATTTTCTTGAGTATTTAATAATTTGATGTTTGATATGTGTTTATGAGTATATTTTGAATGAGTATATGTGCATGAAAAATTGAGAAATTATTTATCCTAAATTATTGCTTAATGCCGAGATTTTATGCCAAGGAGGAAGAAATTTATTTTGATTATTTTGTTGATGATTTGATGATGTTACAAGCATGCTATGATTATGAGTATATGATGATTTAATCTTCTATGATGTTGTTATGAGGAAAATCAAAATATATATGCATGTTTAGAAGAAAAATAATTTTTGTAATGTTTATGATGTTGTGATGATTTTTGGATGAATTGATAATATGATGTTTAAGAGCATGTTATGTGAAAATGTTGAATATTACATGTTAATAGGATTTATGAGATAAAAAGAATGAAATTTTAAGTATAAAAAAAGGCAAAAATCGAATGAAATAAGAAAGGATACCTAGTGTGTGTTCTAGGTGTTCTTGGTGTTCTAGGTGTTCTTGGTGTTTTATTTGAAGATTTAAACATCATTAAAATAAATTAATTATTAAAATAATAAAATATTCAAGATATTTGTTGGAAGAAAATTTAAGAAAAAAATAAAAGAGAAAAATCAATTAATGAGTGATGAGTCATAAATTAGAAATTAATAAAGGAAAATAATTTCTTTATTAAAAATTTAAGATAAAGAGAAAAAATTAATCGAGTTAAATAAATCGAGACTAGAGAAATTGATAATCAAGAAATGAGTAACGAAGAATTAAAAGTCATAATAAATGAGAAATAAAAGACGAAATAGAATTAAAGGAATAGAGTTACAAAATGAGTATGAAATTTGAGAAGAGAAATTGAGAATTAAGTCGTTTGAATAAACGAGAGATAATTAGAATAATAATAATAGAGTTGAGTATAAGTAATTAATCGAGAAGTTTGAAGTTTAAAAAAATAAGTTAGAGAAAAATAACTAAAATAAGAAATAATAGAATAAGAGAATAATAAGTTGAGTCAAGCTTAGAAAATAAATAAAGAGATAAGTCAAGTAAGAGAAACTATGAGAATAAGAGTCGAGTAAGAATTTATTAGAGCGAATTAAAGTAATTAATTCAGAAAGGTTATAAAAAGAAAATAAGATTTAATAAGAGTTATTTTGAGAATCGAGTTTATAAATGATAATTGATTGAGTAATTGTTTATATTATAACGAGTGATGATTATTTCGTGCTAATCGAGTTTGGTTTTCAAATTGTTTAATTAAAAAGGAGTCGAGGGAATTGCCGAGTTTTGAATGTTAAATAAAGAAATAAAAGTTATCGAATAATAAGATAAGAATCGAGTTTTGAGTCGGAGATAAGAGTCGAGCCATAAATAGAAAATGAATTTTGATTTCAATAAGTGTTTAAATAAAAGAAAAAGAGAAATAATAATAAGTAATAGTACGTATGAGAATACGAATAAGTAATTGAGAAAAGACGACGTCTTTGGAAATAAGCGTCGTATATTAAGTTAAGAGATAGTGAATGAATATTTGAGTTTAATCTAAGAAAACTTTTATTATTTGAATTAATGTCTTTTCCAAAATTAGAGTCGAGTAATGATGAGTAATTGTTAATGTGACTTGAAGTTGTCACAGCCCCAAATCCCGAGGGACGGCAGAAGCTGGGGTACGACTGGGATTAGATTAAAGAAGCGGGGAAGAAGGGGACTGACTGAACTAAACATACATAAGAGACATCATACATTCTATGAACAAGACTTTATTTACAAAAAGGAAGAGTAGATCTCGAAGGATTACTCGACAGAAAGTATTCAAAAAGGCGTCTAAGTTATAGTTTACAGACATAAACTACAGTGTTTTACGTGATGTACATAACGTCAAAAGATTCTAGAGTTTTGCAGCGGAAAAGTAGGTCATAAGCTAAAGCTTCCTAACATCAAAAGAGTTTAAAGTGTCTAGAGTTTGGCAGCGGAAAAGTGAGACTAAGTACATAAGTCTTCCTATTCTTCAACACAACTCAGACCTAACTCAATCGTCCATCGCTTCCGTCGCTTCAACCTGCACATTTAGAAATATATGCAGGGCTAAGTACTAAAGTACTTAGTGGGCACATTGCCAAAAACATAATCATAAATATAGATAAATTAGGCATTTAGTGCTTGTAGCACATCGGGGTTTTGTTTGAAAATGAACCCGTGTCTACTAAACATTTTATTATTTTCACAATGTAGCTTGGCCAAGCATTTTCTGACAGATGTTACGTTCAAATCTTGTCCAATTCTCATTCACCGTGGCTGGTTACCCCTCAACAGGATACCACATACACCACAGGGTACAAAGTGCACATACTTTGGAAAGCATGTAGCTAACTCAAAGTCGATCGAAAGTTAACTAGTCAGCTAACTAATAAATCTGGAAAGCTAGTCAGCCAACTCAGAAGGAACAAGAGAACTCACATAAAACACATAACAGTTTATGCCTGATAATCACGTTTGATAAAACACAGTTATCAAAGCTATAAATGTCCCTGTCGATTTGTGGAAAAACCCACATTTTATTTGATATAAGTAGGAAAGCCCACCTTATACGTTACAGAACTACTAAACGAATTCCCGTCGTTTGATCCATCGGCTTATCCCGACTGTCGACTTTCTCCTTCATCGTAAATAATCATAACTTCGATAAGTCATCGAGTCGATAAAAAGAAAACTGAATTCGAAATCAAAAATCGAATTGGTTTCGCATGTTTTTAAGCTTTTAGGCCTTTGCACGCTAATCTATATTCTTTTAATTAAACGGAGATGAGAATCGAACATTTCTCGTTTAGAAATCTTACTTGACACTAAGGTCAGTAGATAAGGGTTGTCGATACTTAGAACGACTTAAAAGATCGAAAGAAACTAAGTTGCGAAGAAAACAACTTAGTAAGCTAAGTTCTGAAAATTCACTGCACATTACAGTGGTTCTGGGGACTGCCCAGAACAGAGCATTTGGAAACAGGGGACGTGCCCTGTACCGTTAGAAAGCTTGGGATGTCTAGATTACTCTCCAATTTATGGATCTCAAATCCGATAAGCGAGCTAAAAGATATTACAGTTTCCGGAAGAGGTCGCAAGACTGCCGCGGCTAACCCTAACGGCTCGATAGAATCGGCGTATAACTTCCTAGGTTCGTTCTAAGTTATCGAACCTATATTCTCACGAATTTATCACCTTAAGGCAGTCAACACGTACTCCCGTACGTGTAGAACTCCTTTCCATTTCCCGTCTATAAGTACGACATTTTAAACCTCGCCGATTAATCTAATCAATTACTATACCAAACAAGTTATCAATTCTCGTCCTAACTCCTCGTTTGAAACACAAACTCAATATTTTATAGCTCGGATTAACACGACGTCAACTATAATTTCGTTCCCTCATCAATAATGGTAATTAATATCCAATTATCTTTCCTACTCGACTTTCCTATTAATAATTACGTACATTTGTTCGTCTCTTATGAAATTTCCAAAGTTGTTAGATTTCGATCAAACTCTACATTATCAATCCTCATCTATCGAGATTTATTATTATCTATATCATCACCTCATAACATTACTCAAAACTCATCTAATTATCGAACCTTCATCTCTTATATTATCACTATATATTTTAGATTAATTCCAAAATAATTTCTATCATCATCTAATATCATTAGAAGCATTAATCCATCATTATATCATCAACTATGATGGTCCCGATACGAGTTACTGGTGTATGGGAGGGGGGGGGAATACACCAGTTAGGATTTTAAAACTAAACTCCTGAAAAAATACTTCAACCGAGTAAAAAGACTCAGTTGGAATCTCGCAGCTGAGTAAGCAACCTCAGCTGGAAGAGTGGTGTTGTGCGGAATGTGGTGGAAATTAACAACTCGTAAAACAACTCACGCTTTTGTGCAGGGTCGGTCAAAAACCAAAACAGTTGAGAATGCGCAGATGCGGTTTGTATGCTGGTTAGTCAGTCAGTTGAGAATGCAAGAAATAACTGAATAAAGAAAAACACAAGCACACAGAGAATTAACGTGGTTCGGAGAGAACTCCTACGTCCACGGGGAGTTGTGAGTCCACACAACTCTGTCCAAGTTCTTCTGGACAAACCACTCAGCTTACGCGGGCTAAGCAACCGTTAAAGATAAGTTTTCGGGTACTTATCAATCTTACAGTTTAGTTTTCGGGTACTAAACAACCTAACTACTCAGTTGTAGGAAGAGTAGGATCCTAAACCTTTTCAGGTGAAATAAAATGAGGTTCCAACTAAAAGCTCGAACGAGAAGTGAGCTATGATCTAACTCTCTACGAACTCTCACTAAGTGATGTTCTCAAGGTTCGATTTAAAGACACAAAAACTAACTCACTATAGAATTCTCAACAAGTGATGTTCTAAGAGATTAAATTCAGTTCAGCTCGTGAAGAATATTGCTCTTTCTTTCGCTCTCTAGTTTCTTCTCGCGTGTGTGTCTTCTCTATCTTTCGAATGAATGAATGCCTCTATTTATAGGCGGAGAGTATCAACTAGCCGTTGGAGGAGCTGTTGATCTCTGATCTTTGAAAGCGATGGCTTGTCTCTCATTTCTGCAGACTTTCCCGACATGGCATCTGTGCTCATCTGCTTTCCATCTGAAATAGCCTTGTGTTGGGCCAAATGGGGTAATGACTGAATGGTCAAACCCTCACGTAACTTCCTTTTTGAAATTCAAATCTTAAACAACAGACTTCCAACAAGGAGTGGTCGGTTAAGACTTTCGATCTTCAACTAACTTGTTCTTCAGCCGATGTTCTTATCTGACAACTAACAGTTGAACTCTCAGCTGACTTCATCTTCAAAGCTGTTGATCTTCTCGGTTGAGTTCTACAACTGATGTTCTGAAACTGAACACTCAGTTATCTTCCTTGTATTCAATCAGTTGGGTTCGAACGCTCAGATGACTTCCATTTCATCTGATGTTCTCTTCCCCTTTACTGCTTCTCATCTGATGAACGCTCAGTTGTTTTCCTTACAACTGATGTTCCGTCTCATGAATGCGACTTCCCCCTTTCTGATTTGGATACTTGACCATTGATCTGAACCTTGAACGTAGCTTCCTTCTTCTTGATTCTCATCTGATGAATGCTCAGGTGATGTTCTTATGTCTTCCCTCTTTTTGCATTCTGATGAAATGAACGCTTAGATGTCTTTCTTCACAACTGATGTTCTGTCCGAGTGAAGCCTTGTTGCCATCTTCAGCTGGATACCTGTAAAGATAAAATCTCAACAATGCTCAAACAGCGAGCCTAACTGCTAACAATAGGTTCTGGCAACATCTACTCGGTTGGGGTCAGTTGGTTTTGGAATTCATCAAAACTCTTACTAATAAATTTCCCAACAATTTCCCCCTTTTTGATGATGCCAAAACCGCTTACAACTTTAAACCTCGACTGATCTAAACCTTACTAAACTTATCTAAAATCTCAGCTAAAATTTTAGACAGTCTATAAGATAAAACATCAAAGGGTTAGCACAGTTATAACATGGTATTTAAAAGACTTTGCGATTCAGAGCTTGGACAATGAGGGATTGTTCATCAAGGTGAATCGAATATAACTGAGTAGTTTTCATTACAATTGATTGTTACAAAGGTAAGCGCAAAAGCCAAAAATTACTACAGTTGCTTGAAAACAAACTGAGCTAAAATTGTAGCCTATACTTACTAAAAATCCTAACAAAAATTTCTCTCTTGGCAGGTGACTCCTTAGAAATGTCCACTCCATGCTCCTTGCAAACCTGCCTCGCCTCAGTTGCGATCTTCGTGCGGTTCGGGTTGCTTGAGTCTGGGAGAAGAGGAGGCCGATAAGTAACCCTCTTGGGAACTGGAACTGTGTTCAAGTCCAGGTTGGCGTCAATCATAGCCCGCCTGAATTGACTGAACATGCCCGGGTCTCCTGAGTGCAACTCGGTCAGCGCTTCCTTGAACGCTTTCCTCAGGTCATCAGTTGCGTAAACCTTCCTGTAGTAGAAGTCGTTCATGAACTCCTGCTTGAACAACTCCCACTCTTCATTCCACTCGGTCTGCATCCACTTATCAACATGCCTAAACCGACTCTCGACCTTGGACTTTGCTGGCAACCTTTATTGCTTCAACCGAGCTTCCACCTTTGATTGAATTTTGTTAATGCGGCATCGGCTGCGGGAGGCAACGTTGCGGTCCAGGTTTTGGGACATCTTTTTCAGCTTATCCTCGAACTGGTTCACCCTCCTCGCTTGGCTGGCGGCAAACTTCCTAATCCAGCTCGAGTTCATATAATCCTTCTCCTCTACATCCATAGCCTTGGCAGCTGCAATGCACTCTTCGGTTGTTATCCCGTCGAGTTCAGAATCCAGCTCGGCTGCGATCTCGGCTATGGAGCTGTAGGAAACTCCAAACTTCTCTGCCTGCTCCAAGTCTTTAGACATCTTAGCTCCACCGACTTCGATTGACTTAGGAGCAGCAGACTTCCTCTTCCTCAGCTGAGATTTGGATGATTGAGCAGCTGACGCTCCTTGTTCTTGGGTCTCTTCTTCTTCCTGCGCCTCAACCTCCGTCTCCTTCTCTTCCTCCTTTTTGGCATCAACAACAAGGCTTGCTACTGAACCATCCAGAGAGTTGAGTTTATCCTCGGTTAGTTGAACACGGTTGAAGAGTTCATCGACCACACATTCCAGCTCGACCTTCTTCGCCAGTTCGGAGTCCTGACGCTCTTGTTCGGCCTTCTTCAAGACAGAGAGGTTGTCGATGACCTCTGTCTGAAAGGCAGCGAACTCAGCCCAACGCGACTCGAACCTGGACTTCCATTCAGCATCCTGTGTCTGTTGGGACTTGGCAAGATTTGAGTCGGCCAAGGATTTGAAGATGTTGAGCTCCGACTTCAATCCCAACAGAGTGGACTTCAACTCCGACATTTCTTGACTAGTGGGGGAGGAGAATTCGTTCAGCTTGGTCTTCAGATCCACATTCTCCTCCACCAGTTGTTGGTTCTTGAGTTCTTGTGCTTCCAACGCCCTCAGCTGGTCATCTTTTTGGTGCTGGAGGTTGGCAAGCAGTTCACTCCTTAGCTGGTTGACCCTCTCAGCTACCCGCTCGCAGATTTCTTCAGTTGATGGAGCATGCTGATCAGCTGGAGGGGCTTGAGCGGTCAGAGCTAGAGGCTCAGCTGTGACCATGGCTTGTCTGTTGGCCAGGTACAACTTCAGTGCTTCTTCTTCTTCTGTTGCTGCTGCGGCAGCTGCATCCACATCCTCAAGGAAATCAGCTAATTTAGCCAACATGCTGTTGAGGAAGTCGACGCACTCCTTTCCAGCTGTTTCCCTGGTGTCCGTCCCTTCAGCTCGACTCTGGTCCATTCAACGAGTGAGCAGCGCAATCTGATTGTTGTAAGCCACCTCCAAGTTGGAATAGTTGAAGTAGGCTCGGATGTGGGACTCATCTGACTTCAGCTTGTCCCAGCTCTGCACCCTGATCGTATCTTCTTTGACATACCAATGGCTGAAGATCATGTGGAACTGGTACAAGAGCTCGGTTCCCAGAGTGGCGAAGATGGGCATGTTGCGAGCCTCAGGGAACAAGCCTAGCAGCTTTTGAAAGCAGTAGGCCACCCTTCCTTCGTGCTCCTACGTAACTGCCTGAAGGTCCTCCGCTTCATTTATTGGGGAAGGGGTAAGATTATATGGCTGAGGTTCAAGATGTTGGCCAAAGAGTCGGTCGCAACATCGGCATCGAGCTGAGAGCTCGGAATTTGAGATTCGGTTGGGAGGGAGGTTTCAATGGTTTCTTCAACATCGGCCGAAGGAGCGGTCACGATGTTGGCATCGAGCAGAGTGCTCGGAATATCTGGTTGAGGAAGGGTAGAAAGAGCAAGAGGCTCTGGAGGCGGTACGGCATTATCTCCTGCCGTGGGGGAGGTGGTAACATCTTCAACGTCCTCAGATGAGGAGGATGCATCCGACGACTCGTCTGTCTCTATTCCCTCAATCTCATCAGCTCCGGGGGCTCGAGGGACGATCTCGAACGAGGCAGCCTTAGCTGAGCGGCTGGATTCGGAAGGCTCCTCAGCATGTGTCGACTCAACCGATGCCTCCTCCTCAGCTGGAGCTTGCTCTTCAGCTGGCTCCTTAGTTGGTACCTCAACTGGCTACTCAGCTGACTCGTCAGCTGGCACCTTAGTTGGCTCATCAGCTGGCACATCAGCTGTCTTCTTGGTCGACTTCTTGAACCGTACCCTTAGCTTTTTCTGGGCAGGTTCCTCAGCTGACTCCTTCTCCGACTCAGCTCGTCGGCGTGCAGCTTTGGACTTGGCGGGGCGAGCAGCGGCTGGTTCCCCCTCAGCTGTTGACTCAGCTGTCTTTCCAGACTCCCTCTTTTCCTTAGGAGTGTAGACACTCCTGAGCACCTCCTGTGCTTTCTTGGCTGTCGGGAACAACATCAGCTTCTTCAGCAGCGTCTCCTCGCAATCTTCCCAGACCATGTTGCGGTCCTTGGTTGCGAGCAAGATGAGGGCAGAGATCTTGCAGCCGAAGTTGAGCTTCGTGCTTGATTCTTAATATTTATACATATCTTCCTCTCGAAGTACGTACATAGCGAACTCTGTTGAAAAACAAAACGGTACGACGTTGTCATGTTACTTATACGTAAGTAACATTTATTTATTTCATTCGTCTTTGATTCCCTTAATTCTGTCCTCTTCATCTCGATCACATCCTTCTTAATATGAAGCCAACGTTTCTCGTACGTTTACTCGTTTCTTTCGATCACTTGGTACCAAGTTATTTCATCCCATCATTATTCATTTCATTCCCTAGAAGGAAATTGTTATCGGCTCCTAAATATAAAAATAAGATTCGATTCTGCCAAGTCTTGTTCAGGACACTACACACACGTGACATCCGTATGTAGAAGTTCTTCCCGTTTTGGGGATCTCCTTTCGAAATCATTTAGAATAACATTTCTTAAAACGTCTAAGTTCTCAAATAGTCGGAGAAGACCTTAGGTTTCAAAGTCTATGTTCTCAATGAACCGGGAGAAATCCTTAGAATTCGTCTAGATTCTTGTACCAAATAAACCTTTTCAAAAAGTAAGAAATTATTACGCAAATAATTTCACATAAGATAGTACTCGTACTATCACATAATCACATAACCAAACAAAGTATAAATTCTTATACTTTCATAAATGAAAAGCATTTTGGCACCATTTTTATTCTTAACTCATTGAATAGTCATTCAAAAATTTCTTATTAAAAAGAAATCATATCACTGAAATTTCTTTCCTCGTTGAGTTGACATAGCGGGAGGTTGAGTTGTCATCTACAATCTTAATCTTAGTGTTATAACTAAATCTTAACTTTACTTGAAAGAAGATTCTGGTCTAGAGTATATACAAATACTCTATCTCACAACTCAAATGAAGACTCGATATAGAGTATAAATGAATACTCTATTTTACTACTCGAAGGATGACTCGTATACAGAGCAGAAACGATTGCTCTGATACCACTTTGTGGTATCACTAAAAAGAATGACTCATAATCAGAGCAGAACACGAACCTCGGCTCTGATACCACTCTGTCACAGCCCCAAATCCCGAGGGACGGCAGAAGCCGGGGTGCGACTGGGATTGGATTAAAGAAGCGGGGAAGAAGGGGACTGACTGAAATAAACATACATAAAGGACTACATAATTTCTATGAACAAGACTTTATAACAAAAGAAGGAGTTGATCTCGAAGGATCACTCGAACAAGGTAAACAGAAACATCTAGGTTATAAGTTACAAAACTTATACTACAGTGGTTTATTTACATAACATCAAAAGAGTTTAGAGTGTCTAGAGTTTGGCAGCGGAAAAGTGAGACTAAGTGCATAAGTCTTCCTATTCTTCAACACAACTCAGTCCTAACTCAACCGTCCATCGCTTCCGTCGCTTCAACCTGCACATTTAGAAATATATGCAGTGCTAAGTACTAAAGTACTTAGTGGGCACATTGCCGAAAACATAATCATAAATATAGATAAATCAGGCATTTAGTGCTTGTAGCAGATCGGGGTTTTGTTTGAAAATGAACCCGTGTCTACTAAAGATTTTATTATTTTCACAATGTAGCTTGGCCAAGCATTTTCTGACAGATGTTACGTTTAAATCTTGTCCAATTCTCATTCACCGTGGCTGGTTACCCCTCAACAGGATACCACATACACCACAGGCTACAAAGTGCACATACTTTGCAAAGCATGTAGCTAACTCACAGCCGATCGAAAGTTAACTAGTCAGCTAACTAATAAATCTGGAAAGCTAGTCAGCCAACTCAGAAGGAACAAGAGAACTCACATAAAACACAAAACAGTTTATGCCTGATAATCACGTTTGATAAAGCACAGTTATCAAAGTTATAAATGTCCCTTTCGATTTGTGGAAAAACCCACATTTTATTTGATATAAGTAGCCCACCTTATACGTTACAGAACTACTAAACGAATTCCCATCGTTTGATCCTTCGCCTTATCCCGACTGTCGATTTCCTCCTTCATCGTAAATAATCATAACTTCGATAAGTCATCGAGTCGATAAAAAGAAAACTGAATTCGAAATCAAAAATCGAATTGGTTTCACATGTTTTTAAGCTTCTAGGCCTTTGCACGCTAATCTATATTCTTTTAATTAAACGGAGATGAGAATCGAACATTTCTCGTTTAGAAATCTTACTTGACACTAAGGTCAGTAGATAAGGGTTTTCGATACTTAGAACGACTTAAAAGATCGAAAGAAACTAAATTGCGAAGAAAACAACTTAGTAAGCTAAGTTCTGAAAATTCACTGCACATTACAGTGGTTCTGGGGACTGCCCAGAACAGAGTAATTGGAAACAGTGGACGTGCCTTGTACCGTTAGAAAGCTTGGGATGTCTAGATTACTCTCCAATTTACGGATCTCAAATCCGATAAATGAGCTAAAAGATATTATAGTTTCCGGCAAAGGTCGCAAGACTGCCGCGGCTAACCCTAACGGCTCGATAGAATCGGCGTATAACTTCCTAGGTTCGTTCTAAGTTATCGAACCTACATTCTCACGAATTTATCACCTTAAGGCAGTCAACACGTACTCCCATACGTGTAGAACTCCTTTCCATTTTCCGTCTATAAGTACGAGATTTTAAACCTCGCCGATTAATCTAATCAATTACTATACCAAACAAGTTATCAATTCTCATCCTAACTCCTCGTTTGAAACACAAACTCAATATTTTATAGCTCGGATTAACAAGACATCAACTATAATTTCGTTCCCTCATCAATAATGGTCATTAATATCCAATTATCTTTGCTACTCGACTTTCCTATTAATAATTACGTACATTTGTTCGTCTCTTACGAAATTTCCAAAGTTGTCAGATTTCGATCAAACTCTACATTATCAATCCTCATCTATCGAGATTTATTATTATCTATATCATCACCTCATAACATTACTCAAAACTCATCTAATTATCGAACCTTCGTCTCTTATATTATCACTATATATTTTAGATTAATTCCAAAATAATTTCAATCATCATTATCATTAGAAGCATTAATCCATCATTATATCATCAACTAAATCAAGCTAAATAAAACCCCTTATTTCCTCATTCATTTCGGTTTTGACATATAATTAGGGGAAGTGATTTTCTTCTCCTATTAACTCCATTAATCCAATTTTAATTATACCACATCAAATATTAATCAATTACTAATACTACATCATCAACAATTGAAATCCAAGTTGAAACCCTAAACCCTAAAATCGATATTCATCCAAATCATAGGGCTTTTCATTTCTTCTTGTTTAATTCATCGATTAACTACTCCTAAAGCTCCATTATCCATTTAATTTAAGAATTAGAACATCCTAGCTAATTGCCCTAAATTTCGGTTACTACATAGGTTTAGGGCCTTTAATTTTTCTTCCAATTCAACCATAGAAATCGCTCATTAACAATCTAATTACAAGAATTAGAACTAAATTCATCCTAATTCACAACTAATAAAAATCGGTCAACATGGAAAGTTAATGAATTCAAATTTTAAATGGATAGATGTGTAACTATTGAACATACCTTGAAGATAAATGAAATTAGTGATAGGATTTGATGGTAGATGATGAACTTGTGAAGAAATTCTTGAAGAACTTGGATGAAACAACAATGGAGGAATGAAAGAAATTATGAGAGAGAGAGAGAGAGTTGGGGGCGGTAATGGTAGGATGAAGAAGATGGAAATGATGAATAAGAACTAATAGAATGATACCTAATATATATTATGATATAATATATATGTTAGTAGGTGTAAAGTGTTGGAAGGTTGTTAGAATATTAGGTGTAAAGTATAAAGTAGAAAAATAAGAATATTTTAAGAATGAGAGGGAGAGAGGTCGGCAGCCAATAAATAATTTAGGGAAGAATCCCGCTTTTCCGGCTCGTTACGATGTTACGAAAAACGAGGAACCAAAAATGTATTTCGGCACATTATCGTCGAATTCCGATTCGACCATAAAATCCGGAATAATTTATATACTTAAAAATTATATTTTAAACTTAGAAATCTAAAAAGATTTTGGGACATCACAGTCCGGAATTTAGTTTTCGTACGCGAAAACACTAATACGGTAGTCAATTAACTGACTACCATAATTTATTTTTGGAAACGGTTTTCACCGTTCGTCTTAGAATTTAATTTTATGAACTTAGGCGTGCAAAGCCATTTTTATTATTAACTTTAAATTTTTAAGACAGTCGAGATTTTTCGGGGTATTACAAGATATCAAAGAGATAAAGAAAGGTTTTCCGAGCATTGCTCGTTTTATTTTATATATAAAAGCCCACCTTAGTGTTTACAGAACTAAGTACGAGCTTTCGTTCTCCTGATCTTCCGTCCTTTCCTTACTGCTGGCTTCCTCCTTCATCGTAAAATAATAACACTTTAGATCGTTCGTAAAAGATAATCGATCATAGAAAATCGAATTAGGTTTTAGTCGTTTCATTTCTTTAGGCATTTGCACTCTACTAGTTTCATTTTAACTAAAAGGGAACGAGACTCGAACAAAACTCGTTTAGAACTCGAAAGGTCTCATACTCGACTCTTAGGTCAGTAGAGAGGATAGTCGATAGCTCATTACGACTTAAAAGATCAAAAGGAACTAAGTTGGAAACGAAATCAACTTAGGAAATTAAGTTTTAGTTCTTTACACGATTTAGGCATTTTCACGCTTAACTAAATTTCTTTACTTAAACGGATACAAGATGCGAACTCCTCTCGTTTAGCACTCAAGGCTCTATACTTTGACACTGAGGTCAGTAAGAAAAAGGCATTTGTTAACTCATAACGACCTCAAAGATTGAAAGAAGCTAAGTTGAGAAGAAAACAACTTAGGAAATTACAATTTGAACATACACTGCACGAAGTCAGTGAGTCTGTCCAGAACAGGGGATTGCGAAACAGGGGTCGTGCCCTGTACCAAAACATAGCCTCGGGTGTCTAGTTTACTCTTCAATTCGCGGATCTCGATTCTGATAAGTGAGCTAAAAGATATTGCAGTTTCCGTGAAACGTCGCAAAACTGCCGCGGCAAACCCTGACGTTCAATAGAATTCGACGTATAACTTCCTAAGCTCGTTCTAAGTTCTCGTACTCGATTTCTCACGAAATTTCATTCATAAGGTAGTCAACACGTACTCCCGTACGTGAAGGACTCCTTGTCAAAACTCGTCTATAACCACGACGATCAAACCTCGTCGTTTCAACTACCATTTACTATTCCACAACAAGTTAACAAATTCTCGTTTCTAGTTCTCGACTATAACTACAACTCATATTATAATATTCCAAATGCTCATGTTGTCAACTACAAAATTGTTCTTTAGTTCATCATAAACACTATTATCAAGTTAGAATTCTTTCTCAACTTCTCGGTTATTAACTACGACCACTTCTTCGTCTCTTACGAGATTTCAAAAATTATCGGATTTCGCTCAAAATTTACGTCATCAAACATCATCTAACGGGATTCATTTTTATCCAAATCATTACCTCATATCATTACTAAATCTCATCTTAAATCGAGTTCTTTGTCTCTTACGACTCACAAATTATTTTTAGAAAATTCCAATTAAATTCATAACATCAATTAATATCATTAACATCATTATTTCATCAACAAATCCTCAACTAAATCAACTACATGCAAACCCCTAAATTTCTCATATTTTTCGGTATTAACCCTATAATTTAAAGGGTGATTTTCTTCATCATACATCATCATTAATCCCTTAATCATACTACTATAACATCAATTAATCAATTCAAGTCTAATTTCACATTAAATTAAGAAATCCCTAATTCAAAACCCTAGCCTAAAATCAGTTTTCATCAAATTCTTAGGGGTTTCGTCCTCTTTTTGATTTAATCCTCAATCGAACACCTCCTAAGCATTATTATACCATCAATTGAAGAATTCAAACATCCTAATTGAAAGCCCTAAAAATTGGTACATAGAAGAGATTAGGGTTCTTGGATTTCTTTCAACTTTAATCATAGATCCATAACTAAACCATCCTATTACACTAATTAGAGATCAAATCATTTAAATCCCAACATCCTAAATTTTCGATCCATATGAAAAATAAAAAGAAAAGGATTTGGAATGGATAGGAGTGTAGAGGAGGAGATTACCTTGAAGATTAGTAAAAGAAGAAATAAGATTCGATGGAGGATGAAGAACTTGTGTGAAATCCTTGCTCCAAGAACTTGAACTCTTCAATGGTGATGATGAAAATGGAAGTATTGAGTATAGTGTGTGTGTTCGGTTTTTGGGGGTGGGGAGGAGTAAGGAAGATGACTAAATTATGTTATGATATGAATTAACATAATAGGTGTAAAGTGTTAAGTGAAATATCTAAGAGTGAGTCATTGTATAATATTATATAAAATCAAAAATATCATGCTTGTGTGTGTGTGTGGTGTCGGCTAGGGAGAGAAAAAGAAGGAAATTACGCGATTTTCTGGCGCGATACGACGTTACGGAAATCGAACGACGAAAAACGTAGCTCGGCACAAAATCGTCACATTCCGATTCGACCAAAAATTCTTACGTATTTAACTTAATCGTAAAATAATATTTAAAAACTTAATTCCGACAAAAACTCGGGACGACACAGTCCGAGTTTCATCCGGAAAAACATCAAAACAAACTTTCTCGAGCGAGTTCGTATCGCGATTTCGTGAATGTAAAAATCAGACGGTTTTCCGTTCTGAGTTCAAGAACTAAAAATTTTTCTTACGTGATAACCCTAAATACAGTAGTCATCTAACTGACTTCCGTAATTTATTTTCGGAAATGGATTTCACCGTTGGTCTTAGAATTCAGAATCGTAAACTTAGGCGTGCAAAGCCATAATTATTATTAACTTTAAATTTTTAAGATCGTACGGAAATTCTGGGGTATTACAGAAGTGTGAATCGAGTTTGAGATAATACGTTTATTTAGATTTCAACTTGAGTTATAGTGATTGATTGAAATTCTATGTTGAATTAAATTCGTTTGAGTAGATTTATGTGATTAAACATAATTGAATATGCTTAATTGAATCTACATGCTTGAGTAGAATATTTATGCTTTGTTCATGATGGAATGATTGTTCAAATTGTTGAGAATGCGTGCTCATGACGTGAATGATGCTCGTATAATCAAGTATTTAATTGGGAATGTGAGTAAGGATTCAAGTATTAAAGTTTAGTCAATTAACGTTTCTTTAACTAATGAGAAATGCCAAACATTAGTGAATATGATTTAGAAACAAGAGTACGAGATGCAGTAATTAGTAACCGAGTAGAGTAAAAAACTGAGGACGAAGAAGTCGAGAATCGAGATTGTCTTAGCAAAGATAAAAATAGAAAGAGACGAATCAAGTAGAAGTCCTTCAGTCGAAACAAACGTCTACTTTACGTCTTAAGCTTCGTGTCTTACTTCTTTTATCGATGCCAAAATATAAAGGACCGAGCGGGACGGAGAAGTAGCGAGGACGAAAGAAGAGTAAGCCGCCTAGCTAATCGACGGAAGTAAGGTGGGCTTTTCTAAAACCAAAACTATCGATGAATGCTATTATGATAATTGAGTATTATTATATGAGTTTTTAAAGTTCAAATTGACTTGCCGTTTTTACTTGAGTTTTTGGTATGTGTTATCATCTGCTTGTTGAGATATTATTGTCCTATGAAAGGCAGGAAACCCACGTGTGGAATATGAATTGTTTGAGGTGACTGTGAGCCTTGCTTCGGTTGGGCCGGTCACAGTGTTCGAGAAGGAGGCCTACTTCTCGGCACAGTGAGAGTGAAATGTGGTAGATGATACATACTGCTTGAGTATATGTATATTGTTTGACTGCGCAGTCTATTCGAAAAGAAAATGATTTTGCATTCACAAGTAAACTGTTTCACTGCATTAATACTTGTGATGCTACGGCAAGGCAAGTTCAATTGATATAGCTCTAAGAGTAAGTTTTCCAAAGTTTTTGGCACGTGTTTACTGAGTACGAAGTACTCAGCCCTGCATGTATTTCTAAACGTGCAGGTTAGCGGGATGCGAATGTAGAGGACAGCTTGGTGGTGTGTTATATGTTTTGTTGATCGAGTCGGAAGTTAGACTGGCAATTGTATGTCTCCATACAAGTAGTTGTTGGGTTTGAGTCGAGAATTCCGCTGCAATACAATGCTTTTGTTTATTGAAGTCTTTTGAATATTATACTCTGATACATGTTCTAATTCCAAGCGATGTGCTCGATACAAATTTCTGTTTTTGATGAATCTCGTTATTGTTGTCTCGAAATACTTGTTTCCATTCGAACTAGATATGTAAATTATTCGTGCTCGTTGGTTGATTTGATATATCCTTGAAAGCATGTCTTGAATGTTACCGCTTTCCGTTGATATTTCCTTGTTTCCCCAAGCATGTTTCCCTTATTTGAGTTGAGTGATGGATGGTATAGTAGTGTTAGTGTTCATACGTCGCACCTCGGAAGTCGGAGTGTGACATTGGAGTATGTGCCTCGATGATGTCTTGTGGGCATATAGGACTGCCTTTAAAACACCTTTTGGCATGTCTCCTTATCACATGGTCTATGGCGAGAGGTGCCACTTGCCCTTTGAGCTGAAACACCGAGCACATTGGGTTGTTGCCCAACTTAACCTCGATTGGAACAAGGCAGGTGAATCAAGGAAGCTCGAGATCCAAGAACTCAATGAGATAAGACTCCAAGCCTATGACAATGCCGGCTTATATAAGGAAAGGATGAAGAAGACCCACGATCTTTTGATTAAAGAGAAGGAGTTCCATTTTGGGCAACAAGTGTTGTTGTACCAAACTCGATTTAAGCTTTCTTTGGGTAAGCTCTCGACCAAGTGGGCAGGACCGTATGAAGTACAAGCCCAATTCCCAAATGAAGCTATTGGGATCAAGGATCCCAAGAACGGAAAGGTTTTTAAAGTCAATGCACAGCGCTTGAAGGCCAATCTTGGGCAAGAACAGTTTGTTGAGGGGGAACCATCTGGGTTCCCTGTCGAGGAGGACCTCTGACTTCTAAGGAGGGGGGTGTCGTGCCCAAGACCTTTAATAGGGCGCTGTCCAGGAGGCAACCTGGTTAGTATTTTCGTGTTATTTATTTTCGTGTTATTTTTATTTTTCATTATTTAGTTATTTTTATTCATTTTATTTTTATAAAAATTATTGAAAATCCACAAAAAATTAGTTAGTTTATGCTTTAAGTATTTTATTTCACAATATTTTATTTTGAAGCATTTTATATTCAAGTCTAACCAAAGGAAAGAGTTTGATTTCGGAGTGTGTTTATATTTTGAAATGTGTAGGAGATGTTGAGCAAGATACAGGTTGTAGACCAGGAACCACGATGGAGAAGTAAGTGGGAGTCAAGCAGAGGTTTTGGGCATGAACCAAGTCGTTGGTCAACGACTGTTCAAGACGGTTACTGTACCCCTAAAACTACGCGCCCTTAAAACCACCCTAGCACGTCTACACCCCCACTACCTGATTTGAATTTCAAGTCTGCAACTTCTCATCTTCTCTCTTCTCTCTCTCCATCAAAACCTCCAAACTCTTACCATGGTGTCCACTTGCCCTAAAAATAAACTAAACAAGATCCCCACCGGAACCAACATCGATCTAACCACCAGCAACCAAACCACCACCACCACAAAGCCCAAAACCACCACCAAAAGGAAACTACCCATGGAACTCGGCAAACCCTCTGCCGACCAAAACCCTTCCATCACCATCAGAACCAGCGTACCCAAGAGCCTGCCGATCGACGCCACGCTGTTAATGAGCAACGACAACCCGAGTCTGATGGATGAGGCAGCACAGCAACTGGAGAAGGAGACTCAATCGAAGCCTATATTTGAGGAGAAAGAGTTGGAAGAAGAAGCAGAGGAGGAAGAAGATGGCGGGGAGGAAAAGGAAGATAAAGGCGATGAAGGGGAAGGCGACAATGGCGATGACGAAATTGATGGGGCCATTGAAGAAGAGGTGGCAAGGTTGGCGGCGGAGGCACTGGCACAGGTGAAGACCAAGGCCAAGAAAAGCCCGACGAAGATAAAAAGTCTCCGGCTGGCCAGCAAACGCCCTCACGGTGGCGAAGACACGCCGGCTAAGAAGCATAAATCTGCTGCTTCGGACACCGGACCTTTTCAGCCATCGATGTCAAAAGGGATGGCTGCCGGGACTCCGTCGACGATTAGCGAGGAAGAAGCAGGAGATGATGTTGAGGAAGAAGAGAATGATGACCAGTCTACTCCAGCAAGTGGCCGGAATAAGAAGAAGAAGAAGAAGGGCGGCACGGTGGTGACGTGTAGGAAGCCCAGGGAATGGAAGGTGACAGCACCCAAGGTTCTCGACTTCAAACTATATGAGAACCTGGGTGTTGCCCAAGAAGTAAGGAAGTTGTTTGAGGGGATAGGCTGGAGTCAGTTTTTGGAGTGGCTTGTGGAGGTATACGAGGAGCAAGTTAAGGAGGTGTACAGCACGACGGTAGTGACAAGTAATCCCGAGAAGTATGATTTCTAAATGAGTGCTCTTATCCAGATCCTAGGGATGGTGAGCTTGAGGGACCTGGACAAGAAAGAGTTCATGGAGGCCAAGACTATGGTACCACCCTGGGGCGATGTAGCTTACCAGGAGCAGTGGAAGGAGATCGGCAATGGAGCACCATATAATGGGGCCAACAACAAGGGAACTGAGTTGAAAACTCATGCCCTGAGGCTTTGCCATCGCATTCTCGCCTACAACTTGTACGGCAAGAATGATAG
Organism: Schizonepeta tenuifolia; assembly: GCA_029490685.1. NCBI lineage: Eukaryota > Viridiplantae > Streptophyta > Magnoliopsida > Lamiales > Lamiaceae > Schizonepeta > Schizonepeta tenuifolia. The sequence goes on from CM055956.1 coordinate 38,921,037, forward strand.
TGGTAACAGCCTGAGCAACAAGGAGAGGTACCTGTTGTGGTGTATGCACACCAAGACTAAGGTCAACTTCGCGGCCTTCCTTCGTGAGCAGCTCAAGAGGGTGCTAGCAAAGTAGGCTTTGGGATGTACATGTGGACACTTCGTGACCGCTTTTGCGAAGGGAGTCGGGGTCTATGACGAGCTGAAGGGGAAGCCGGTGATGATAGTCAACAAGTTGGGAGAAGCTACCTTAAAGAAGATGAACGATATTTAGTTGAGGAATGGCAAGTACGTGTTCATCGACTACAACAGGTCAAAATCTACCAAGCGACCACCCTTGTGCAAGAAGGAGGAGGCAAGCACCAGTGCAGCGGTGCTGCCCAACATTGACGTTGAGACCAGACTATCCAACATCGAGAAGATGTTGACCGAGATCAGGGATGCTCAACTGGCATTCTTTGCACACCAAGGATTCAGGTATTCGCCTGAATCTTCTCTTTGACTTATGTTCCTCCCTTTTGTGTTAGTGTAGGTTTTAGTTTTTCATTTTTTTTTGTGTAGAGTCTTGTTGTGTGTTTTTCTTTTTGTTGTGTCGAGAAGGTTTCCTTAGTGCCTTCACCCAAAATTTGCCCAGCAAATTGTGTGGTGAAGACCTTAGAACTCCATTCTCAGTTGTGTGAGTAAATAATTGTTGAGTCAGTTTTTGTTTTATGTTTGTAGTTGCCCAACATTGTACCCACTTTTCCTATGGCAAAGTGTGTGGGTATTGGGGGCGTTAGTCTATTTTGTGTGTTTTGAAAGTGAGTTTTAGTTGTTGATCAGCATATTGGCATGATAGGTTAGAATAGAAATGTTGATAGTGCTGTACGTAAATAGGTAGGACGGAATGAGATATTGGGCATGATCTGTGAGGTTTCGAGCTTTTAAATTCTATATACATATGTTCTTTCTTTTGTGATAATGACCAATTGACTCTTGTTGATCTCGAACTTGCCTGCATTTCTTAATTAAAACTTCATATAACTTAGTCGAATTACTTAGATGAATTAGGCATTTTTTTTCAAAGTGCTTATGGCCAAAAATTTCTTACCTTGACATTTATCCTTTGTTTAGCCCCCTTGAGCTTGATGATACTTCTTTCAAATCACTTATAGTAGCCTGAATTTATGAGCCTTCCTGGTCAAGAACTCAGGACTAGAAAAAGAAGGGATGAAAGGGGAAATGGTGGGTAGCACTTAATGGGCAATATCACCTAAGTTAGAGGTGTTGGGCTATCAAAATAAAATAAATAAAAAAATAAAAAAAAACATAAAAGTCCAGAAAAGGAATAAGTGTGCTAGGGGTGAAGTGATGATGTGGAGTGAGGAATCGAGGGCAATCTGTAGCCCAAGAATCGAGTTCTTGACTTAGCCAGTTCCTATACTTCCCTACCTTTTGCATTAAGCCACATTACAACCCTATAAAGACCTAAGGATAAGTGATTTTGATTTTCTTCAAAGAAGTAGAGATGTAAAGGGCAGACAAGCCTATGGAAAAGCATTGTTGATTTTGGTCAAGAGCGTATATACTTAACCATAAACACTGGAGAGTTGAGTGCTAGTGAGGATACCCTTGTTGCCCAATAACTCTATCTTGACCTGTTTGATGGCAATATCTGCGTACATATTCTGTTTGGACTAATATGTTGATGTGCTGATCTGTTGAGTCTGTGTTCTTATTTTGTCTTTTCTGTGTTTGAGTCTTAGGTAGAGTTGCAACCTTACACTTGAGGGCAAGTGTAATTCAAGTGTGTGGGTATGATGAACCCATATTTGTGTCCATCTTTTCTTGTGTTTTTCTTGTATTTTTAGTCTTTATCGAGTCAAAGTGTGTCTGGGAGGACACAAAGTTGAGAGATGGTGTGCAGGGAAGAACAGGTGGGATCTTGGGCAAATTCGGTGGAAAATCTATTGTTAAGATGCTGAGATGGCGATACGATACAAATGGGCATAGGGTGGAGGCTTGTAGCTGGGCAACAACATTTTACACACTCTACAAGTTAGGAAGTACCTCCCCATATCCTTGAAGCCAACAGACAGAGTACCCGGAGGAGCCAGGATCTTGGTCAACACAGGAAGCAATACAGGATGCAGACATAGAAGGCAAGATGTGAGTCGAGCCAGCAGCAGATTTCTTTTCCTTCAAGGAAGAGGATAAGGATCGAAGATTTCTTTCCTTATCCTAGCCAAACCTAATCAAAGAAGATATCTACCAAGCAAGAAAAGTGAATCATGGCTGCATGGATGAGAGAGAAAGCGGATGTGATATGCATGGGAAGAGTCCTTCACCAACAAGGAAACTACCTCAACCCTAATTCCATCGCCTATATATATGGCCGACTCCACAATGTAATGTGTGCCGTTTTTATTCTAGTTCATAGCTTAGTTCTGCCATTCTAAGTTTGAGAGGAAGTAAGGAAGAAACAAGTCCTACGGGCAATTTACTTTTATGTTCGTTTTATATTTTCTGCATTAGTTTAGTTGTTGGCTTAAAGCCAAAACCTCAGTTGCTGACTTATGCTTTTGAGCAGCAACCCTTTTCCAGTTTATGTTAAGTATGATTTCCCTTATTCGATTTGTGTTCTTATTTAATATTATGTCTAGCTAAATTTATTGTTTGGATTGGATGTATATGAAGTGATCGTGATTACTCGTTCTAAACTCGTGAGGTCTAATTGCTTAAGTTCGTTACTTGTTTTTTCCCAAAACACTTAGGATTAGACTTAATTGATATCGATATATGATTGATCACAATCTAGAAATTGATATTAAGTCATTAACAGGAATTGGGGATTTAACTCGAGAGTGTCTTTCGTGCCCAAGAAGGTAAAGAGTGTTGGAGAGCAGTCGGTATTCACCTACCTCTTAGCTGCCTTGGGTTTGTTTATTCTTAATGCCTTTTGGGCAGTATCGTTACTGAAGTGTCTTCGTGACTTTGTTGATCAAGAGAGAAGATCTTGCCTTCTGGTCAAGATCTGTAAAATTGGATAGACATAGGCTAAGTGTGTTTATATCGTGACTTCGTGACCTTTAGGGTATAAACTAATCTTTGTCTTAAACCAAGTGATAAGATCAGTTAATTGAATATCTTTGCACCAATGAACGAGTGATGAGTAATTAGGATCATTGATTGGAAACCCAATCCAAACTCTTTTGTTATTTGATATTTTACTTGTTGGGTTACAGGATACATTGCAGTCAAAATCCCTTCATTGAGTTCGATTTGAAGAGCAGATCTACTCCAAGTCCCTTGGGATCGACCCCACTTGCCATTAACTACTACTTTGTTGGGCAAGAGGTGTTTATAAATTTATTTGTGCAAAGAATGTAACGACAGCGCTTCGCCATTAAGACTGTAGTTTAGCAATAACTCAATTGTAACTGTAATCACTCCGCAATTTGTCATTTGTAATAATAAGTTGTTGGTTATTAAAGGTCTTCGGATGTTGACCTCACTTGATGACAACCATCTCGTTGTCCAAGTTTGAGGTCAGCCTTTTTTTTGTTTTTGTTTTTCTTGTGCTAACCCTTTCCTCTTAAAGACTAGAATTGAGTTTATCTTTTAGTCTTACTAGTACCGTCTTGTGGTATCAGTCAGGAAAGGTAGGTGATGTCAGTTAGGGTTTTGGCATCATTAAAAAGGGGAAAATTGTTGGGAAAATTACTAAAGGTTTCGAAAGATACCAAAACCCCAACTGACCGCAACCGAGTAGATGAATGTCTTTAGTCTGATCATAGCTAGAGCTCACTATTTGAGCGTAGGGACTTTTATCTTCACCCGAGTCAAGCAAAAGAAGTCAGCCGGACTAAAGAAAGAGGTTTGTGAAGAACTCAGTTGAGGCCCAGACTCAGCTAAGACCCAGACTCAGCTGAGGGTTCAGATTCAGTTAGGACTCAAGTGCAGTTGAAATATCAATCTCAATTGAAGCATAGACTCAGTTGGACAGAAGCTGAGTTGACTTCTCAACTGAACTACACAGCTGAAAGCATACACTCTAGCGTGAAGAGAAGTTGTGTCGAAGTCAGAACGTCATGAAGCGGAGAAGAGAAGATACTGGAGACGGAGGAGTTGCTGTCCAGATTTTGAATCTAGTTTGGGGCACAAGTCAGCTTGAAAACTTCCCATAATTGTGCCAACATTAGCAACGTGCAAAAAGTAAAGATCGCAGTTACCATTTTTGGAAAGTTACCAGTAAAGCATGTGGAGTGCCATGCTTTTGGTAGAGATCAAACTGTTCTTTCCAATGACTAGTTTTAACTCCCGCTATAAATAGAGGTCTCCATACAAAAGCTAAAAGAGGGCGATACAAGTAGAGAAAAAGCACACCGAAGTGCCGAGACACAACACAAAAAGTGAAGCAGCGTAAGCAGCTTATCATCTCTGTCTCTCTCCAAGCAAGAAGAACGGTGAAGTCCAGTCGGAGTAGAGTGATTTCTCTCCTGTTCTACCCCCTAGCCTCTCAGAAGTTCCCCTTCCTGATTTGAGTAGAGATTTGGTCTTTGCTTGTTTTGTATCTCCTCGGAATCTCTTTTTCAATAGATTGAGTTCACAACCTTTGGTTGAAGCCTCCACTCCCCTAAAGTGTTGAGACTTCCTTGTTGGATTATTCCCCCAAAATCCAAACCTTAAGTCTGACTTTGAACCCGAAATCAAAGTCATCAGGTCCATTGGAACCCGTAATCCAAAACTAGGTCCCTTGAAATCAGGTCCCTTGGAACCCGCAATCCAAGGATAGGCTGTACACTTGCCCGGAAAAGTGTTGTAAGGTCTTGTTCGAACTCGATATGGAACTGATTAGGTTTGCTTGAAATCCGGACTCCAAGTGGGGCATTTGGTAAGCATGCTTAAGCTTATCTAGCGGATTACTTCCCCAAAAAGAAAGTAGTGGACATAAGAGGTTGATCTCTTAATCATGTTAAAATACTGTGTGCTTAATTTCTATAATTTACATTCAGTATTTTTAATTCAGTACCTAACCGACTGACCCAGCATATGCACTGCACTAACTTGGGAACTTGATTTTCCCCTTTCATAAAGGTTTCAGTTTTTGTACCGAGTCTAATTTCCACCATATTCCACATTGCAAAATTGTTTAAAACCTCAGTTGGTACATTCAGCTGAACTTCATGTATAGGAGCCAACTGAGCTACCAACTGTGTGATTGGCTCCAACTGAGCAACTAAGTTGAAGAGCTACTCCAACTAACTTTTCAAGTTGTTGAGTAAACTGACCTGAGCAGTATGTCTCAGTGAAAACACATTAAGCAAAACAAAAAATTGCTACTGGTGTACTCCCCCCCCCTATACACCAGTTACTCGTTATCGGGACCATCAGTTATTGTTACCATATCTCAAATTAACATTGGGCTTCCACGGTGCACTGCTATAATTTCTGTTTTGCCCATTATCTCTTTGTTAATACTGTTGCCCAACAACATTCACTTCTTCATCTTTATACAACGACGGACATCAGTCAGTAGGATGTATATTAGCAGCACACAACTCACCTTTCATAACTCGCTTCTTTGGAACTTGACCGGGATTATCATTCCGGGCAACATTATTCTTGTTCTTATTCATCATTTCCTTCATCATGGATACCAAAATATCAAATTTAGGATCACTGTTGGTCAGCTCATGCGTCCTGGGTATGATAGTCTCATCTTGGTTTCACTTCTTGTCCGCCATCTCAGAAAATAGCTTGAATATTTCACTCGAAGGTTTATTATTGACATTGCCTCCGCAAGATGCATCTATCCAATCTCGTTCAGACTCCCTCAGCCCATTCATGAAAGCATTAATCAGATCCTTGTCACCCAAACCATGCTAAGGGCACCTAGAAATCAGTTTCTTGTACCTAGAGTGGTAGTCATAAATAGATTCCCCATTGCGCATCTTAATATTCTTAATGGCAGCTCTTCCATTCTGGATTCAGGCAAAAGGGTAGTATTGCTGAAGAAACTTTAATGCATCTGTTGCCAAGATATGACACTGCTTTCAGGTAATTGGTACAACCATTCCCACGCCCTATCTTGTAGTGAAAATCAGAACATAAGGAGACGAATGTATTCCCTGAGTGTATTCTATGCTGCAGTAGTATGCATTTGCATTGCCATCTCAAAATCCTAAACGTGTCGCTACGGATCCTCCCCACTAAAGTTACTAAACTTGGGCAGCATATGTACAAGAGAATGTTTCAACTCCCTATTTTAAGTAATCGTGGGCAATGTGATGCACGCTGGATTCAGATTAACATATATTGGAAACATGATTTCCTTTAGAGTTCTTTCCTAGACTTGTTGTTGCACCATCTCTTCCTTCTCAGATTGCTCACTATCTGAAGATTGTGGTGGTGACCTTTCTCTGTCACTCGCCAGGCTTTCCTCCACTCGTGCTTGCTACTGAAGATTGTGGTGGTGACCTTTCTACTTCACTCTTTAGTCTCTTCTGTTTCTTGATATACTTCTCCATTTCTAGATGATACTTCAATTTACAGTCGATCCAAATAGGGTTGGAGCAAAACATGCACATGGTCTTTCCCTCAAGAGACAGTTACAAAAATAGCTCCCCAGCAACGACGCCAATTTCGACGAGGCTGACGTTCGCACTCTCAAAATGAATTTGCAGCATATTCTCATAGCTATGCAGATAGCATGTTAGTACAAGGTCATTCCACAAGGAGTTGATTGTTCCGATCTGTTGAATCCGCCTCCACCTAGTAAGAAAGAAGGGTTTCGGAATGTTGGTAACTCATACTCTCTTGCCTAACACATAAACTCAATTAACACAGAAAAAAGAAACAGAGAAGTTGATCAATAATAAAAACAACTTGATCTGGACATAGACATTGTTAAGTGAAGACACTTGCTCGATCATTGGTACAAATATATTTATCACATGCATGCATCATTGGTTATAGGATTTAAATGTTTAGATCCCTTTTTACTCGTCACGCTCTCGACAAACCATTCCGTGACCTATCCTTACTTAGTTTGCGATGCATCACCGGCTCCTACTCTGGGCAATACCTCTGTCGGAGTCATCGTTTAGTTTCTTGGCCAGAGAGCATTAATAACTAGAACGGCCCAACAAGAAATCATCACGTCTTGCCATATAGGGTAGACACCTTCCTTTAATGCTAATTGATCTTAGCTAAGATAAGTTATGGAAACCACTCCTACCTCTTAATTTATTAGTTATCTAATATGTCTTAAGTGATTAATGGCCTATTAACCCCTTAATCGTATTACACTGTATTCGAACAAGCTCATTAACATATCGGGAACACATGTACGCAACTATCAAGCACTACTTAGACCTCTCGAGCACTGGAATTCAGTTAACTGTGTTACCCAGATCAAGTATAGAAACTTAGCTAGACATGAATTTAAATATGTAAACACAAATCATTGAGGAACTCGTAAAATCTATCTTAAAAGTGATGGTCTTGAAAACTAGTAACTGAGTATGAGAGGGGGGAGGGGGGAGAATAAACCAATATAAATTTTTAATAAATTAAAAATCAAGTTAGCGATTCTTCAAGAATTGGGCAGTTCAATAGACTCGACAACTATAAATGATAGTTAGAGGATTCACACAGTTGGGTGCACAACTGACTTCTTTGACTGAGGGTCAGCTGTGTAACACCAATTGAGGTTTTATGAGATTTATTACTTTGCAAAATTTGGTGGTTTAAACTCATTACATAAACAAAAAACCTTTTAGAGGGAAGGTCAAGTTCCCTAAAATTGTTTTAGTGTAAGATAAAGGTTTGTACGCAAGTCAGTTGGTTGGGTTGACAGAAAGTAAAATACTAAAAGTAAATGACACAGTATTTTAACGTGGTTCAAACATCAACCTCCTACGTCCTCGACTTCCTTTTCAGGGAAGCAATCCACTAGATAAACCTACGCGTGCTTATCAAACGTACCACTTGGTTTACGGGTACCAGACAACCTAACCAGTTCGATAATGGGTGTCGAACCAAACCTTACAACACTTTTACAGGCAAGTGCACATCCTACAGTTTTTTCCAGGCAAGAACAATGCCTCCAGCTCTTTTACGGGCAAGAGCAACGTCTGGATCTTAGATTACGGGTTCTAAGGGACCTAGTTTCTTTGATTACATGTTGAAAGAAAGACCTGGGGTTTGAGGAGTTTGGGGGGTTTTCAACTATGAAGCCTGCTACACTGTAAACAGTGGAGGCTTCTTCCTAAGGTTAGGAGACTCGATCTACAAGAGCGAGTCTATTTACTAACTACGCAAGAACCTATTACAAATATAGACTTGATCAATGAATGGGCTGACTTTTTGAGAGGCTATATGGGAAGAACAGGAGGAGGAATCGACACTCTACTTCTACTGTTTCTTCAGCTCGGCGGGTTCTTACACGAGAGAGAATGTGCTTTTACTTCTTTGCATGTGTGCTTTTGCCTGCTCTCTCTCTCTCTCTCTCTCTTCTTCAAATGGGGAGATTTCTATTTAAATAGAAAGAGGTAAACTAGCCGTTAGAATTAGCCGTTTTACCTCTGCCAAAAGTATGGCACTCCACTTGCTCATCTCCAATATTTCCTAAAATAGTAAGTGTGACTCGTGCTTTATGCACGTCCTCTTGATCGGTCCATTTATTGAGCTTCTGAGTAGTTTTTAATTTTGAACTTCAACTCCTCTACTTCTCCATTTTCAAGTTATTCTCTTCTTAACTTTGTGACGTCTGACTACAACACACCTTTTCGACATGCTTGAGATACATGGATCAACTATGGAGTCAACTGCATTTCAGTTCAACTTACTAGCTTACCTTTTCAGTCCGAGTGTCTTCTTCTATTTAAAACCTGTAAAGATAAAAATCACTATACTCAAACAGTGAGCACTATCTAAGTTTAGACTGATGGCTTCATCTACTAGGTTAGGGTCAGTTGGGTTTTGGAATAAATCAAAACTTTTACTAATTTTCCCAATAATTTCCCCCTTTTTGATGATAAAAAAACCCTAAACTTATCACTTATCTGACAAACAAATTGAGTTCTAGTCTATAGTAAACAGAGGGTTAGGACAAGTTAAATATAAAAATTAACTCTCAGCAACTTATTATTATGGACAACGAGATAGTGGGCATCAAGCAAAGTAAATGATTAAGACCTTTTTCAAAATTAGCAACTTATTGTTATGGATAACAAATTGGGGAGAGATTACAGTTATAACTGAGAACTATTACAACTAAGTTACAACAAAGTTGAAAAAATTACTATAAACCTAATTGTCTAACCTACTCTAGCGTCTTCGTCTTCGACTCTTCTTCAAGGCTGGCCGGCTGACGTCAGTTTAAGGTACTCATTTTAAGCTCAACTGAATACCAATCTCTAGCTACAGGGTGAGGCAACTGATGTGTCTTCGACTTTTTGGCAATTTGGCCCTACTTTCCTATATTTTGTGTCTGTAATGTCTATATAGGGAAGAAAATAGTCATTTGTAGGAAGGAAGCTCAGTCCAGGGCAAACAGAAGAAAGGTGGTCAAAATGGGCATTACTGAAACAATTCAAGCCCACTGCATGAAACTGATTCTCCCAGGAGAAGATAATGTAATAAGAGACTGCTCAAAATATCTTTGAGCGTGGCGATCCAAGAAGAAGTGCCCTCGTGTGAGGCCAATCGAAGCATGTAGCCAGTACGACTCTCCAGTAGCAGCAGATAGCCACCCAAGCCAAATATTGAAATACGCGTGGAGGGGATTTGCAAAAGATTCTGGCAATTCACAGCAGCAGAAGAATCTGAAAAGAGGTGGAGTCAACCCAATCAATGAATCGGAGATTGCCAATCATCATTTGGATATCAAGCATCCATCAAGATCGAGGTAAACATGGAAAGCAATCAATTATGCCGATATGGTCTGCCGGAGGAAGGGGATTAACTACTACAACATCGACTATAAAAGACCAGCAAGTGTGGCTAGCAGAACGTTGATTACCCCTAGTATTCGATACTTTTCCACTCGAGATACAATTTACATTCTTAGTTCTTTGACATTTCTGCACAAACAATTTACTGTTTTTAGTATTTCATTCCTACCGTTGAACAAATCCAATGCAGTTTGCCGTAGGTACTTTTCAATTCCAAATATTCATATATTCTATCATTGATGAGTTTATTTATATGTGTTAATATGCTTTTCAATATGAGTGAGTAATCCCCTTTGTGAGGTTTGGGTGGGGGAAACAGTTAATTGTTGATATGTGAAATATTCGTGAGGCAATTGGTGCATTCGGTTGAATCCACCTATTCTGGAGAGATTTGATTAGAATTCTTAGGCCCTCCAAACCTAGCGGGTGATCTCCGCTCGGTAAGGGCTATACGATGTCAAGCAAAGGCTAGGGCATGACTGACAACAATTTTTAGTATGCCTATGACCGAGTAGCTGAGCAGTGCCTTCGATGGTATTGTAGATTTGGAAGGTAAGGAACGGGCAAAGGGACCCTACATCCTTCCTTGGTCTTGGGCTTCTCTAATAGCTATCCAACAACTATGACGAGGCATAAAGCTATAGTTATTGACCAAGGGACTCACCTCAAGTATCGTAAACGTATCGATGACTGGTTGGACGTGTTACCAAAAATGGATATCCCATGAGTTATGTCTACTCTGTAGTGCGGAGCCGGGAAACTTGGAAGAGAAGGTTGGTGAGGGTCATTCTTAGAGAGATCGGGTATGACTACTATCTAAGGAGAACTAGAGCACAGCCTTCTGACCGGGGTGAAGCGTGACCTTCGAACGAAGTGACCACAAGGGACTCAACCATCCCAAGTATAGAGTATAGCCTCTTGAAACGCCCCAATGTCTTTGGGCCACACCTTGAGTTTATACGATGCATGGACGGATCTTTAGTATGCCTATGACTGAATACGCGTATCAATAATAATCATGACCTATCTTAAACCTTACCCCTTTTATATTTGATTGCCTTTACATTTATTTGTGTAGATAACAAGATTGGATCGTGACAACTAAAGTTGTGCACCGAAGAGTAAAACAATTCCTCACTCTCTGTTGGATTGACTCTAGCTTACCGCTAAGACAAACCAATCCGGTTGTGGGCATCGAAGTGTGTACTATCCGCCTGGGGCATACACAAGTATTTTGATCATACCATATGATGGGTGCATGTCAAAATTAGCATCGTTGCCGGGGAGTGACACACAGCAATTTTACTCTTCTCATTCCATCTTCTGCTACTAGTGTATGCGTAGAACTTGTCGAGTAGCAAGAGCATTAAGTTTTAATCCAATCATCAACCGAACTGAACGACAACTACACACACTCGTACGGATAGTGCGACGCTATTGGAGACCCATAGCAGGCGCAGACCCTCAAACTGTTGGCTTACCCAACAAACCTCAATCTCAGGCCAAATGAGATCACTCCACCAGAGAACCCTTTCCATCCTGAGCGGCATGACATAAAACTAGCACTGATACAAGTCTTATCGAAGTTCAATGGGTATGCTAGGGACAACCCCCATACCTATCTCCAAGATTTTGAAATGACAATGATGCACCAATCTAATGAGAACCAAAAAGAATATGTGAAGCTAGTTCTTTTCCCATTCTCATTAGTAGATCGAGTGATGAGATGGTTATATAACCTACCCCAATGGAGTGTTACTTTGTGGGCTGAAATGCAACAGTGCTTCCTTTTTTCTAGCAACCACTGTTGAAAGAATGAGATGGAAAATTAGAAATATCAAACAAGATGGACTAGAATCCTTTTATGAGTACTGGACTCGCTTTAAGCGTCTTCTGAGCAACTGCCATCATCATCAGATTACTCCAAAGAATCATGTTCAGAGTTTCATAAATGAGATGCAAAGAAGTGATCATAGGCTTGTACTAGCTGCATGTAATGGATCGTTAATGAGTAAGACACCCAAAGAGATCTTCAAACTTTTAGGAACAATGGCTTAGGAATCACGAGATAATGGACACGAAAGGAATAGGGAGCTTCCCTCCAACGATGAAAAAAATTAAAATCTCACAGTGCTGAGTAAGAAAATGAAGGAAATCAAAGCGCTATAAGCAGTTTGACCATACGGAAGAAGGTACGTCAATGTGGTCTATGCGATGCTTCCGGGCAACAATCAAAGAATTGCCCGAACTTGGGTAGGGACATGATAAATGTAAATTCCATGAGAGGAAATGAAGGATTTCACATGAAACATGATCCCTTCTCTAACTCTTATAATCGAGGATGGATGGATCATCTTAACTTCAGATGGAAACAAGATGGTCAGCCCCAACAGAATAATATGGGCTTACCAAGACCTTCACAACAATATAACCAGCACCAGCAACAACCACAGTATCAGGTAGGACTGCCACAACAGCAAAATTACCAACCTCAGCAGCAGCAAGTGTATCAGCCACCGCACCAGAGGCGTGCACCATGAGAGGAAGCAATTGAAAATATGGCTAAAGAAAGTGAGAAATTTACGAATGAAGTTCACGCTAGCATGAACCAAACTAATGTGCAGATTGGTCATTTGGCAAAAGCGCTAGCCAAAGTAGAGGAGAATACAGGAAAGCTCCCTCCCCAAGCAATAAACCATAGAGAACAAGCTCATGTGATATTGATAGAGTTGGAGGATGAACAAGCAGAGAACATCCTGGCTGAAGCAGAAACTAGTAGGAAAAAGGGTGGAAAGACCAGTACAGGGTTTACTAGAAAACAGACCAGTGGTAAGGATCAAAATGAACCTCCTTACCCAGGTAGACTGAGACAAATGGCTAAGGAGGAGGAAGCCAGTGAGATGATGAAAATGTTTCAGAAGGTGGAACTTAGCATTCCATTATTGGATGCAATCAAACGAATTCTGAAATATGCTAAGTTCCTAAAGGCTTTGTGTTCAAGAAAGGTGAAAGTGGAAGAAATGCTCGGTATGTGATGGGGGGAGCGTATCTGCAGATCAGGCATGTTCACCATTCCATGCAACATAGCAAGAAGGAATATGCATAAAGCCATGATGGATTTTGGGGCCTCAATAAATGAGATGCCTCTAGCTGTATTCAACCGGCTAAATCATGGGGAGTTAAGAAATACTCGTGTGGTTCTACAACTAGCAGATTAGTCAAACGCATATCCAGAAGAGTAATAGAAGACATGCTGATTAAGGTAGGAGATCTAATCTTTCCCGCTGACTTTTATGTGTTGGATACGGGGTCAGAAGCCGAGGAGAATTCTATCGTATTTGGCAGACCATTTATAATGACTACGGGAACAAAGATATACATGAAAACAGATGTACTATCTTGTGAATTCGATGGAGTCATGGATAAGTTCAACATATATGAAGCTATGAGGAGGAAACAAGAAGTTGAATCGGTGGAGATGATTGATATGTTCGAACAACTAGTTCAGGAACAAAGTCTTGAGTTCAGCTCTAGCGACTCAACGAACAAAATAATTCAGGGTGGTCTAACCGATCGTGATGCTGCTCAGATAGAAGATTGGGGAATGAAAAAAGCTATTATGGAATTGTATTTTCTCAAGAAAAGTACCCTGGAAGCAAAATTAGAGGTAGATCAAAGGATAAAGGATAATATCTTGGAAGTCTAAGATCCGCAAAAGGCAAACCAGAGTTATTTTCTCCATATAGGCAGTACGAAAAATTACTCTCGTCAATAGTTAAGGCACATATCTTGGAGCTTAAGAAATTGCTCAAACATTTGCAATACGCTTATCTGGGACCTAAGGACACACTCCCTGTAATCATCCGTTTAGATCTAACCATGGTACATAAAGAAAGATTTGTCAGGGTCTTACGGAAGAATAAGGAAGCCATCGGTTTGACATTGTCAGATATTAAGGGTATCAGTCCTACTAAATGCATGCACCATATATATCTTGAAAAACGACCAAGGCCAGTTCGAGATTCGCAAAAGAAGATAAACCCTGTGATGAAGGAGGTGGTGCTAGCTTAAGGTAATTTTTAAACTTTTGGAGTTAGGAATCATTTTTCCTATCTCTGATAATCAGTGGGTTAGTCCCGTCCATGTCGTACCAAAGAAATCGAGGATCCAGGTCATAGAAAATGATATGGGAGAATTAGTTCCAACTCGACTACAAACTGGATGGAGAGTTTGCATCGATTACAGGAAGCTGAACATGGTCAGATGGAAAGACCATTTCCCTCTGCCCTTTATCAATCAGATGCTCGAACACCTTGCTGGTAATACCTATTACTGCTTCTTAGACGACAATTCAGGATATATGCAAATATTCATTGCACAAGAAGACCAAGAAAAGACCACATTAACATGTGTGTACGGAACATTTGATTATCGTAGGATGCCGTTTGGCCTATATAATGCACCTGGAACATTTCAAAGGTGTATGATGAGTATATTCTCCGATTTATTGGAGAATTATATCGAAGTTTTTATGGATGATTTCAGGGTATATGGAGACTCATTCGACACGTGCCTTGACAATCCTGAGTTTGTGTTGAAAAGATGCGTGGAGAAAAGCTTGGTACTCAATTATGAAAAATCATATTTTATGGTGAAAGAGAGTATAGTTTTGGGCCATGTTATCTCTGAAAGAGGGATCGATGTGGATAAAGCAAAGATCGATTCCATTACGAAACTGCTATACCAAACTACGGTAAAGCACATACGGGCGTTCCTTGGTCATGCAGGGTTCTACCGGCTATTTATCATGGATTTTGCAAAAATCGCTCAACTTATAACCAAATTACTGCAGCTAGATGTCCAATTTGATTTTGATGATGAATTCAAAGAGGAATTTCTCGACCTTAGGAACAGATTCGTGACAGCTCCGATTACATAGCCACCAGATTGGTAGTTGGCTTTCGAGATTATATGTGATGCCAACAACCATGCGGCTGGGGCGGTACTGGGACAGAAAAAAGGGAAGGAGAGCTATGTGATTTACTACGCCTCAAAGACCCTCAATCTAGCCCAATGCAGTTATAGCACTACTGAAAAAGAGCTGGTAGCAGTAGTATTTGCCTAATGAAGTTCATGTCTTATCTCCTGGGTACCAAGGCAATCATACACATTGATCATGCAGCCTTGAAGTATTTGATGGCTAAAAATGAGTCAAAGCCACAACTTCTTCGGTGGATATTATTACTGCAAGAGTTTGACATCTAAATTAGGGACAAAAATGGAGCTGCTAACTTAGTAATTAACCACTTAAGCAGATTACAAATGGAAAAAAATGATGGAGAACTTATAGCAGACACATTTCTTGATGAAAAGTTGTATGTGGTGTATGATAATATGGAGATGGAGTCTCTGTATGCCCTGACCGATAAGGAACCTTGGTAGCGGACATAGCAAATTATTTGATCACAAAAGATGTTCCATCTGGGAAGACAAAGTTTGGAAAGCAGAAATTAATGAGGTAGACTCGTTCTTAATTTTGGGAAGCACCGCATTTGTGGAAGGTCGGAGCAGATCAGGTCATGTGGAGGTGTGTTCCTAAGGACGAGCATACTCAGATCTTGGAAATCTGCTATGGGACCTCATGCAGTGGACATTATGGTGGAAAAAGGACAACACAAAAATTATTGGACAGCGGATTTTATTGGCCTTCGATATTTACTGATGTAATGAGATGGGTACAGAGCTGCCCAAAGTGTCAATTGGTTGGTGGCATTACCGCTAGAGATAAGATGTTCCAAATGCTTATCATGCCTTTGGAAATTTTCGATGTGTGGGGGATAGACTTCATGGGAACATTCCCCAAGTCTGGAAATTATGTATCTAAGTGGGTCAAAGCAAAAACCACATCAAATAATGATGCCCATACCGTAGCCGACTTTTTGAATGAGCAAGTGTTCAATAGATTTGGAGTCCCAAAAATTCTCATTAGCGGTCAGGGGTCTCATATCTGATCCCAAGTGACAACCACTTATCACCCCCAAGCCAATGGGCAGGCTGAGATTTCAAATAGGGAAATAAAAGGCATAGTGGAGGAGGTAGTGCATTCAAACTGGAAAGACTGGTGTAATCATTTGGGTGACGAGTTGTGGGCAAACCGAACTCCCTACAAAACTTCGATCTGAATGTCCCCTTTTAGGCTGGTGTTTGGAAAAAGATGTCACCTACCTATGGAGGTTGAGCACAAAGCGTACTGGGCAATTAAGAAATTTAATCTCAGTATGTCCCTAGCCGGAGAAGAAAGAAAACTGTAGATGAGTGAGCTAGAGGAGCTCTGGTTAGAGGCATACGACAATTCTGTCCTCTACAAGGAAAGAACAAGGATAATCCACGATGCTAAAATATGCAAGAATGAGTTTTAGGTTGGACAAAAGGTTCTACTTTTCAATTTCCGATTTAAATTGATGGGTGGAAAGCTCCGATCCAAACGGGGAGGGCCATACATAGTGAAAGAAGAATTCCCAATAGAAGTGTCGAGATGTATGATCTCAATAGAAGGGACACGTTTGTGGTAAATGGGCATCGATTGAAGCCCTATTTTGATTATTCCATCATGGATAAGCAGAAGGAGAAATGTTTTCTCTTGGACCCAATTTCTCAGTGAGGAGGAACGTGGCAAGGTCGAGCTCAAGAAATTAAAAAAGAGCGCTGGTTGGGACGCAACCCAGGAGTGGTCATCTGTATGACCACAACTGTTGTTTTATTTTGGTACTTAGGAATTTTTCTTTAATTCGTGAACTTGGGCTGAAGAGGATGAGGAGAAGGTGGGCCAGAATTAATTAAGCCCAGTGGAGAATTTAAACGCACTTTGCGATGCAAAGTGTGTAGGTGGAGGCCCATGGGTATTCAAGTTGGGAAAAGGGCTAACCGAGGAGTGACGTGGAAGTACGCCTGATACGATATGATAACGCCACTTTGAATTCCACTGGAAAAATTTGAATTTCAAATTTGGTAATGATTTTATTGCATAAGTTATATCCAATCTTTCATAACTATCATCTCCACTTCAAGTCGGTTTATCCCTTTCTCTCTCTTAAAACCCCCATTACCTCCATAACCACTGCACATGTTCTCCACTACTCCCACTTCGCAACCGCCATCTCCACTCTCATAAAAAGCTAATAGTTTTCATCCCTCTCCTTATAAAGAAATCCCCAAATCGTAACCCTAAACTTTTCCAACTCCTATACTCCACTACGGCCAGAATAAAAATGCCGGCAAATAGGGAATCCAAAGGTGGCGCCGCCTTCGGTAGCACCCAAACTGCTGCTACTGGGCAGAAAAGCACTGCCACCGCTAAGCCCTTGCCAACCGGTGGAAAAATAAAGACATGCAGCTCTGCCTCAAAGGAAACCACTACTCGGGTGGTGGAAGAAACCACACCCACTTTGACCATCGAAGAAAATGCAACGGGAAAATCAGCCTCGTCCCGGTGTGGCAGATACTGAGAGATTCGAGGGTTCTGACCGGGCTGAGGAGGAGAAATCTGATCTTCTACCACCCAAAAAGAAAGAGAAAAAGCAGACCACGAGAAGAGCACTTCTACCGCCACTGCACCACCGAAGAAGCCGTTGGCGATTAAAGGAAAGAAAGTTGTCGTCGTGTCTCTGCCTCCTCTATAGGAACCAACACCTATTCCTAAGTCTTCTCATGCCCCCTCTTAGTCAAGGAAGAAAGGTAGAACCATTTATGATGACGAGGAGAAGGAGTGGGAAGACGAACAG
The DNA here is from genome assembly GCA_029490685.1 of Schizonepeta tenuifolia. NCBI lineage: Eukaryota > Viridiplantae > Streptophyta > Magnoliopsida > Lamiales > Lamiaceae > Schizonepeta > Schizonepeta tenuifolia. The sequence goes on from CM055956.1 coordinate 38,938,735, forward strand.
GAGGAAGAAGAGGAGCGAGAGGAACAAGAAGAAGAAGAGGAGGAAGAAGGAAACTCCCCCGTGTAGTCGAAGGGAGCTAAAACCCTAACTTCGCAAAGCAAAGAGAAGAAGGTGGGGGTTAAGAGGAATTTGGATGCATCGAAGCCTTCTCTACCTCCCAGCAAGGTCAAACTGACTGAGGGAGGGGGTAAGGTCAAGGCTAAAAACAGTAAGGGCACAGTGAGGAAGGCTACAACATCAGAAAAGGGAAAGGTCAAAGTGGTGAAAGGAAAGAAGGAGAAAATAGAGGATAATGAAGAACAAACAAAGGAAGAATCAGAGGCCGTGGATAGCTCTAACTCTGAAGGGGTACCAGCCCCAGCTAAGTCACTACATGGTACCATCATTACCAAGAAATCCGTAGTTAAGCGCAAGGTTCTTGTGTGCGCTACTTCTTCTGGAACGACCATATTGAGAGACAATCAGCGGTATGCCGTCCTCCAGAAAAGAGAGATCACCCTCCAAATAGCAATTGGAGAAATCTGAGAAATCTATCTTGAACTCCCCCTTAAACAAAGCATTGAGTAAACTGATCACCGAGTAAATCTTCAATCATCGAGCGGATGATCTTTAACACAGCACCAGAGAAAACCATAAGTCATAAACTGAGAAGCTAATATATATATATATATATATATATATATGTCCATCAAAAACATCAAGGAGTAGAGGGAATAACTCCTTGGCACCAAAAAATAAATCTGTGCATAAACTAGCACAGACTCTAGAACACCAACATAAATACAAATTCTTCTTTTTCTTCTACTCCCCCTTTTTTTCTTGAAGAAATAACAAAGTAGGGGGTCTTCCATTCAATCTTCAGAAAGACGAGATTACTTCTTCTTAGCAGCTTGAGCTGATGCTTGAAGGTCCTCTTCATCCTCTTCAGTTTGGGTATCTTCATCACCCAAGTCTTCTTCAGCATCCTCATCCTCAACATCAGCTGCTACCTCATCATCTGCATCATCATCTTCTGGCACAATCCCTGCATCTCGTGGAGCCGAACTAGATGGCACAGCTTCTCATCTAGCAAAGACTACTTTGGCATCATTGAGTAATGCCGCAATCTCATTCTTGCACATACGAAGCCTTTTCATCTGGAACAGAATGGAGTTGTACTCCCTCTCTGATGCGTCTTCGACTTTTGGGTCATTTTGGCCCCATTTTTCTTTTCTTTTGTGTTTGTATGAGTCGTATAGGGGAGAAAACAGATATTTTGGAGGTGGAAGCTCGGAAATGAGCATATGGACGAAATATGAGCGAAATGGGCATTACTGAGACAAATCAGCCCAAGTTGCATCTGAGCAGCGATGATTTCCAAAGTGTACCACCTGGTGCGAGGCTAACCGAAGGATCCAGTCAATATGACCATGCTGGACAGCAGCAGTCAGCAGCAAGAGCCAAATATGGAAAGACGCGTGAAGGAGAAATTAAGGAGATTCTGGTGAGTCTTAACAATGGAAGGATCTGGAAAAACGTGGAGTCAACTTAATCAATCAATAATTGATGGCCAATCACCAATCAGATCAATCAAGGATCAAGCTAAATATGGAAGGTGATCACTCATGATGGTAAGGCCATGACAGACTGTCCCAATCAGCACATATGGGCTATTTATGGGAAAACGTGTGAAGGGCCAAGGATGGAAGGTTTCAGCGAATCTGGGATATCAACAGCAAGAGAAAGATAAAGTCAACTCAATCAATTAAGCCAATCATCCCCAGCAATCAAATCAATCACGATCATCTATTTATGGAAAGTCAGTCACAAGGATACTGTCAGACAGTTGGGTTAGGGTTAGACTGACATCTGTCAACTATATAAAGCCAGCAAGTGTGGTTGACAAAGGAGGCGACTCCCCATCGTGTTCTACTTCATTTTCAGTCCCAAGATACACTTTAGTTCAGTATTTTCTTTTACATTTTCGTACCAAACAATTTACTTGCTTTTATTTCAATTCCGTTGTGAAGAACAAGCCCAAGGCGGTTTGCCTTTGGTATTTATTCAAGTATTTCGTATTTTCTTTTATTCATGTGTTCATTTTATTTTGTGTTTATGTATTTAATTATGTGTGAGTAATTCCCCTAGTGAGATTTGGGTGGGGAAATGATTAAGTGTTGATATGTGAAATGTTCGCGAGGCATTTGTGCCATCGGTTGGATCCAGTGGTTCCAGAGAGATCTGAGCAGAATCCATGGGCAGTTCTGATCCAGCGGGTGATCTCTGCTCGGTTAGAGCTATACCATGACAAGCAAAGGCCAGGGCATGACAGACGACAACGTTCAGTATGCCTATGACCGAGTAGCTGAGCAGCGCCTTCAATGGTGTTGTAGATTTGGATGGTGAGGAATTGACAAGGGGATACTGCGTCCTTCTTCCGTCTTGGGCTTCTCTAACAATCACCCATCAACTGTGACGAGGCATCAAGCCATGGTTATCATCCAAAGGAATCATCTCGCGTATCGTAGGCATATCGATGACTGGTGGGACGTGGTCCCGGAAATGAGTATCCCGCGAGTTATGTCTACTCTGTAGGTGCGGACATGGGAAGCTTGGGAGAGAAGGTTGGTGAGAGTCATACTTGGAGAGATCGGCTATGACTACTATCTAAGGGGGAGTGAAGCACGGCCTTGTGACCGGGGTGAAGCGTGACCTTCGGACCAAGACGGCAACAAGGGACTCAACCATCCCAAGTGTGGAGTATGAACTCTTGAAACGCCCCAATGTCTTTGGGCCACGCCTTGAGTTTGTATGAAGCATGGACGGATCTTCAGTATGCCCATGACTGAAGAAACATATCAACAATGATCATGACCTACCTCAAATCTTACCCCCTTTTTATATTTGATTTCCGTTTAGTTTATTGTACAGATATACAGGTTGAGACCGTGAAAACTCTATTTGTGCGCCGAAGAGTAAAGTGGTTCCTCACTCTCCGTGGGATCGACCCTAGCTTGCCACTAAGACTAGCCAGTCCGGTAGTGGGCTCAGGAGCGTGTATTGTCCGTCTGGGGCATACACAGGTATTTTGATTGTACCACACGACGGGTGCGTGTCAAAATTGGCGCCGTTGCCAGGGAGTGACGCGCAACAATTTTACTCTTCATAATCCATCATCCGCTTACTGCTTGACGTGGTACGGCGAGATGCGGGATGGCAGCTGCTGCCCCGCAGACCATACGTCAGCTGGCATTCCCGGCTGACCTGAATTTGAAACCCAGCGGTATAACCCTACCGACCATCGAAGGCCGGTATGACCTGAAACCAGACCTAATCCAATTGCTGTCCAAATTCCATGGCATACCTGAAGATGACCCAATCACACATCTCCAAGACTTCGAGATGATATGCTCAACGGAGGAGAACCAAACATCAATGGGAGAATACATTAGGTTGGTGTTGTTTCCTTTTACACTACAAGGAAATGCAAGGAAATGGTACTACAACTTGTCCGCTGGTTGTGTGACTACATGGGCTGAGATGCAGCAAACATTTTTGGAGCGGTATTACTCAGCAGCCAAAGTGTTTAGTATGAGGAGGACCATACAAAACATCGAACAAGGAGAGCTAGAATCACTCTACGAGTATTGGGGCCGATTCAAAAGATTGTTGGAAGAATGCCCACACCATCAAATTCCTGAAAATAATTTGGTGGAACACTTGCTATTGGGACTCAAGAAATACGAGAGAAAACTCGTTATTGCGGCATGTGGAGGATCGATGTTTGACAAAACACCCAAGGACGTGTTGCAACTATTTGAAAGTATGGCGAGAGAGTCGGGAGCATATGAATGCAACCTGGAAGCACCAAAGAAGATGGAAGATGACAACCTCATTGAGTTGAGGAAGGAGATCAAAGAGATCAAACAACTCGTAGTAGCTGTGACCACACCGAAGAAGGCTCCTCTGTATGACCAATACAACATGACTAGACATCAAACTGATGAATATCAACTCTTCTTAGGGGATGGACCAATGGAGGATTTTGCTATGGGAGAAAGTGATGACCAGCACAAAAAGTACGATCCATTCTCTCACTCTTACAATGCTAAATGGAGTGAAAGTCCAAATTCCCAATGGCGACATAGAGGATGGGAGAATCAGCAATTGCAGCCAGTACGGGGCATACTGCAGACACCCTCGTACCAGTCAGAACTACAAGAAGGACCAACTTGGGAAGAGTCAATGAAGGATGCCGAACTCTTCGGACCTGAAACAATGGATGAATATAGCCAAGAAATCTTCCGTTGGGATGATATTATAGCAAAAGACATGGAGAATCAAAGGAAACTTCCACCGGAAGAGATCAATCTGATCAAGGAAGCTGATGAAGCAAAAATGCAAAAGGAGAAGGACCTCGAAGAATGGCATGACGGTATAACCAAACCGCCAGGCACTGTAGCAGAATTGACAGGAATAGGCATACCGGAGTCTGATGAATCTGTCAGAGCAGCCCATACAGAAAAGGCCACCCAGAAATTGCCAACTACTGTACCGCCTTGTCCGAGTATCTTGGAGGAAGCTAATGATCATAAACGTCCACTACCCCAAAATGCCATAAATTCGAAAAAGGCAAAAATGGAAGGGAATGAGAAGTTAGAATGTGTGGCGGCGGTCATACCGAGCGAGGTACTCATGGAAAATTCGAATGAGTTGTTTATCCCATGTGCTATTGGTGGAAAAATAATTGAGCAAAGCTAAGCTGGAGTTGGGATCATCAATCAATTTGATGCCCCTATCAATGTATAAAGAGCTCAACCTCGGATCCTTCGAGCCAACCGGAATGGTCATACAGTTGGTAGACCGTTGGAATGCCCATCCCAAAGGGTTATTGAAGAATGTTGAAGTGAAGGTCGGTGAAACCATACTCCCAGTAGATTTCTATGTGCTAGATATGGGACATGAGACCCAAAAAGGTTCTGGATTGATATTGGGTCGTTCATTTATGGAAATCGCTCGAGTCTACATAAATGAGGATGGAGGAATCATGATTTGCATGCTCGGAGACACTACTTTTAGGTTCAATATCTCCGATACTGTAAAAGATGCTAGAGTTCATCAACCAACAACCTTCACAGAGTTGGCCGAATACTATGTTGATAAGCTATATCTAGACAGAACTGTGCGGGTCATACCAGAGAAGGAGCTGCTGAATGACCTTACTGACAGTAATGCTGCCAAACAAGAAGAGTTTAAGGGAACAAGTCTGGAATCATACTTTTTGGAAATCCCTAGCCAAGAAACTCCTGGTGATGATGGTGCACCTTCTCTATTAGAAGATGAAGTTGAACAGAAAAGGCAACAAGAACATGAGGAGCGGAGAGCCAATGCATACGGTAGTGCTGGGATGTACATGGAGTTGGGCAAGAAGATTTACGATCCAGGCATATCAAAGATGGAGAAATGTTTTCTCCTAGATCCTTGTTTTGCATGATGGAAAAGATTGAGTCGAGCTGAAGACAATAAACAAGAGCGCTGATTGGGAGGCAACCCAAAATAAGGTCGCTGGTATGACCATTACTGCTTTGAATTTATGTTTCTTTTATTTCTTGTATTTTGTGTTTCTTGGAGGACTAACCTTATAGATGAGATGAGCTGGATTCTATGCATCAGAGATCAAAACCCACTTTGCAATGCAAAGTGTGTAGGTGGGGTCGGTGGAGAATCGACAGGATGGTCAAGGGATTACCGAAGCAGCAGTATGACATGTGGTCACGGTCTGCCCCAACTGGCGAGACTTTCGCATTTTGAAGCAGCGGAAAATTCATTCTCCCACTCACCACCACTCCATGACTGCTACACATGATCTTCACTCCATATAGAAGTCAGAACATAATTTGTTGGACATTCGAGATGCATTCCGCCAAGTGAAGAGTCAATCTCTTGAGACCGAGTCCTCACACTCCACAAATAAGTTTTCTCTCCCTAGTAAAGGCCTTTGTTTTTCTTTTGAGTCTTGAGTTTAGAGTCAGTCTGCACATGTTGTTGGTATTGGTGATTCATGCATGCTATTTGGTTTGACTGGTTTGTTGGCATGATGAGCATTATCACATGATAGCAGTAGAGAGCATACTGAATAATCCATACCTGTGAGATTTGAGCCAATTTGCATTTATTTTCTGGTATGACTATGCTGCTTAGTAACCCTAGAACTTGATTGTGGATTCTAGTTGGATGGTGTAGTTTATATTATTAGGGCAATTCCTTCAATTTAGAGCCCCAGATTTATTTCTTTGAGCTAAAAATGATAAATCCTTGCTAACCACTTTGAGCCGAATGAATTCTTTTTTATAAGCCCTTGTATTAAAATTGATTAAAGGTATGACTCCCACACTATACGAAAGATAAAGGGCAGCTCATTACTTAAGGTGGAAAAACATAAATTGAGAAAGGAGAGTCTGGGTAAAAAAAAAAAAAAAAAAAAAATGAATTTGCTTAATTGAAGAAGAAAAAAAAAGACGGGAAAAGTGAAGTGGGAGTGCTAGTACTGGAAAAGATAGGTCGGTATGACCGGAACCAAGTTTTAAACTACTTATCCAAATATCCTTACCTGTGCTCCGTATACCCCACTACAACCTAACGAAGACCCTTTGATGAATTACACTAGATTGAACATTTGCTATGAATCCATGAACAAGCCTATAGGGAAGCTAAGGCAGCATAGAATGAGAGTATACACTTAGCCATACACTTGAGTGTGTGAGAAAAACTGCTAATCTCTTCATGTGATTTATTTGCTCAATGGTTTGTGGTATGACATTACGGTTGATGCATGCATGTATGATCTGATCTGATAACTGTGCAGTTTCGTGTCTTGAGTCTTTATTTCTTTTATTTCTTCTATTTTCGTCGGTGTCTTTTGTGAATCCACCTGCATACTTGAGGGCAAGTATGGTTTAAAGTGTGTAGGTGTGATGCGTCTTCGACTTTGGTGTGATGCGTCTTCGACTTTTGCATCTTTTTGGCCGCATTTTTCTTTTCTTTTGTGTTTGTATGAGTCGTATAGGGGAGAAAACAGATATTTTGGAGGTGGAAGCTCGAAAATGAGCATATGGACGAAATATGAGCGAAATGGGCATTACTGAGACAAATCAGCCCAAGTTGCATCTGAGCAGCGATGATTTCCAAAGTGTACCACCCGGTGCGAGGCTAACCGAAGGATCCAGTCAATATGACCATGCTGGACAGCAGCAGTCAGCAGCAAGAGCGAAATATGGAAAGACGCGTGAAGGAGATATTAAGGAGATTCTGGCGAGTCTTAACAATGGAAGGATCTGGAAAAACGTGGAGTCAACTTAATCAATCAATAATTGATGGCCAATCACCAATCAGATCAATCAAGGATCAAGCTAAATATGGAAGGTGATCACTCATGTTGGTAAGGCCATGACAGACTGTCCGAATCAGCACATATGGGCTATTTATGGAAAAACGTGTGAAGGGCCAAGGATGGAAGGTTTCAGCGAATCTGGGATATCAACAGCAATAGAAAGATAAAGTCAACTCAATCAATTAAGCCAATCATCCCCAGCAATCAAATCAATCATGATCATCTATTTATGGAAAGTCAGTCACAGGGATACTGTCAGACAGCTGGGTTAGGGTTAGACTGACGTCTGTCAACTATATAAAGCCAACAAGTGTGGCTAACAAAGGAGGCGACTCCCCATCATGTTCTACTTCATTTTCAGTCCCAAGATACACTTTAGTTCAGTATTTTCTTTTACATTTTCGTACCAAACAATTTACTTGCTTTTATTTCAATTCCGTTGTGAAGAATAAGCCCAAGGCGGTTTGCCTTTGGTATTTATTCAAGTATTTCGTATTTTCTTTTATTCATGTGTTCATTTTATTTTGTGTTTATGTATTTAATTATGTGTGAGTAATTCCCCTAGTGAGATTTGGATGGGGAAAATGATTAAGTGTTGATATGTGAAATGTTCGCGAGGCATTTGTGCCATCGGTTGGATCCAGTGGTTCCAGAGAGATCTGAGCAGAATCCATGGGCAGTTCTGATCCAGCGGGTGATCTCCGCTCGGTTAGAGCTGTACCATTACAAGCAAAGGCCAGGGCATGACAGATGGCAACGTTCAGTATGCCTATGACCGAGTAGCTGAGCAGCGCCTTCAATGGTGCTGTAGATCTGGATGGTGAGGAATGGACAAGGGGATACTGCGTCCTTCTTCAGTCTTGGGCTTCTCTAACAATCACCCATCAACTGTGACGAGGCATCAAGCCATGGTTATCAAGCAAAGGACTCATCTCGCGTATCGTAGGCATATCGATGACCAGTTGGACGTGGTCCCGAAAATGAGTTTCCCGCGAGTTATGTTTACTCTGTAGGTGCGGACATGGAAAGCTTGGGAGAGAAGGTTGGTGAGGGTCATACTTGGAGAGATCGGGTATGACTACTATCTAAGGAGGAGTGAAGCACGGCCTTGTGACCGGGGTGAAGCGTGACCTTCGGACCAAGACGACAACAAGGGACTCAACCATCCCAAGTGTGGAGTATGAACTCTTGAAACGCCCCAATATCTTTGGGCCACGCCTTGAGTTTGTATGAAACATGGACGGATCTTCAGTATGCCCATGACCGAATAAACATATCAACAATGATCATGACCTACCCCAAATCTTACCCCCTTTTTATATTTGATTTCTGTTTAGTTTATTGTGCAGATATACAGGTTGAGACCGTGACAACTCAATTTGTGCGCCGAAGAGTAAAGTGGTTCCTCACTCTCCGTGGGATCGACCCTAGCTTGCCACTAAGACTAGCCAGTCCGGTAGTGGGCTCAGGAGCGTGTATTGTCCGTCTGGGGCATACACAGGTATTTTGATCGTACCACACGACGGGTGCGTGTCACTCTCCAGCTCCCGCAACATCCTTGTAGAAATTAGCTCGAATACTAGGCTCACTCAGCACAGGCGCTATCACAGTGGATGTCGGCTTCTTTCTCTCCACGATGCGGACAAAGGGACCCTTAATGTCCTTAGGATGAACAGCTTCATTGAATAGCTTGTCATGAATGACAATGCTCTTCGGAGTGTGCTCAAACTGCTCTCCTACATACATAACTTCGGGGAATTGAGAAGAGATTATTCCAAAGATAAGACCAGGATAGCCTAATGCCTTAGGCTTCTTCAGATTTCCAGCATGTTGGGTGACGTGGTCGAAGACCAAACGTCCAAAGTCGATGGGCTTGAAACGCCCGATTCCATACAGTACTCTAGCTGTTTCTTGACTTAATGTGGCAGAGTGTGGTAGGACATCAATTTCTGACTGCAATCTTGTGCAAGATTGCATACTTCTAGGACAACATTGAGAAACTGATAGACATGTTCCTCTTCCACGTCCGGTATACTCCATGCGTGATCTCACTGGCAATTGTGTCCAAAGACACATCCTCTTTTTCTACTCCATGGTCATCACACCCAACAAATGCAGAAATAAAAGCTGGAGAGAAATTGATGTACCTTCCTCGAATGTAAGTCTTGAAGTGGTTGCGGGAGGAAGATTCAGCAATACACTTGGACATGTTGCAGTAGAATTCCAGCACAACTGCTCGAACATACCTTCGAACAGGGTAGACGGTCTGATCCCACTTGGCGTCCTCCAGTAGTTTGTCCACTCCAGTTCCCTCAAGATCTTGCTTCTTCACAGGTTGCTCATAGACCAGCTTCATGTGGATTACATTATCCCAAGCCTCAGAATGTTCATCAGACTTTAACCTGAGGGCATCTTGCACAACCTTTGTTCTCTATTTGGGATCAGATGATAATAGTTGTCTTATTGAGGGTGTGGCCGATGATCCACCATGGTGAGCAGCAAAAGAAGCTCAATGATGAGATGCTCCATGCTCAAATTCCCAGCATCACTTTCCATAGCACGATCAGGCCCAGACTCCACTTCAATGGGCTGATTTGGATCCACACCCTTCTTGGGCTTTGCAGCAACTTTTTTCTTCTTGGAAGATTCACTAACCTTCCCTTTGCCCTTGACATCACGGGCAGCAACAACAACAATCTTCTTTGCTAATTGACCCCTCGTTCGAGTAGTAGGGGTTGCAATAGGTTCCTTGATGGTCAAGGCAGCTTCTTCAATTCTGACCTTCTTCCTAGGCAGGTCAGACATCTTACGAAGACGTCTCTTGGAAGACTACTTCTTCTCTATTGGCACAAACTCTTCAATAGGATTTTCCAGATCTGCCACAAAATCATCAATGGCAGCTTCATCTATATGAATCTCCTCCTCACCAACAGGAGCTTCCTTCTCAACTTGTTCAAACAGGAGATTGCAGGAGGGATAGGGGCTTGCTCTTGCACAGTTTGAGAGCCACCGGCAGACGATGCAGATTGCCAGAGAATAGAACGAGAGGTAGAAGACTTTAAATGAGTAATCTTCTTTTTAAAAGCAACAACAGGAACCACAACTTGTTCCTTCTGACTTGACTCTGTCTCATATGCAGGGTCCTTCACGATTTGCTTCTCCGGAGCAGGAGAATGCTTTGACGGCGAATCAGAGGTTGTCTTTGCCGGAGAGAAGGACTTTGAACGAGCAGGCTGCTCCTTCGATGCAGCAGTAGGGGAAATCTTCTCTCCAGAGACTGATTCGGAGTTTGAATAGTTAACAATACCCAAAGATTGTTTCTTCTTACCACTGGCACCGTACAGATGAGAATTAGGAACATCATCGTCGCCGGAATCATCAGAGAACCTTTGAGTAGAACGACTTCCTTCAGACATGATGAAAAATGATCTGCAACACACAAACACAACAAGGAATCTTTGAGAGAGAGAGAGAGAGAGCTTCGAGAATAAGCAAAAGATGTGACGAATCTTAATGTAGAAGCAACGATATATATAGAAGCTCAAAGGCGGTGGACTTCTCTCTCCAAGTAGATAACTAAGGAAATAAATCCCTATAAAATAGGAGATGATATATATATATATATATACATATATATCACGATTTGAATTCATCCTTATCTCCAACGTTCAATTTTGAACGTAAAACATCTGTTGCAAACCTTTGGAAGTCGCAGAGTCTAACACAGAAAGTAGCCATTGAAAGGCTGCAGAGATGACGTCAGCCCTGGTCTGCTCTAGCATACTGCGTGTGCCATCGGTTGTGCCCAGAAAGAACAGGAAATAGCAAAAAACAAGAACCAATAATGTACACATATACATTGTGCTTATTTAATAGACCACAAGCACGAGGTCTCTCCAAAGAATTTAGAGAGAGCAAACACCCAACAAAGCTCGAAGTGATACGAACCTTGCAGCATCCAAAGCCTTAGTGAACAAATCCGCCAACTGCTTCTCTGTAGGCATGAACTCCATGTTGAGTATTTTTTCTTTGATCAGCTCCCTTATGAAGTGGTAGCGAATGTCTATGTGTTTCGACTTAGAGTGGTGCACAGGATTCTTCGAGATATCAATCGCACTCTTGTTGTCGCAGTAGAGAGTGAATGGCTGGAACGACACTCCATAATCTTCAAGCATTTGGCTCATCCACATGAGTTGAGTGCAAGCTGATCCTACGGCAATGTATTCAGCTTCAGTTAAGGACAGAGACATGCTCACCTGCTTCTTGTTGTGCCAGGATACTAGATTGTTGCCAAGAAAAAAAACAAGCTCCAGATGTGCTCTTCCTATCGTCTGGGCTACCTACCCAATCCGCATCGTTGTATCCCACTAAGGATATAGTGCTGTCCTTAGTCATCCAAATACCAAAGTCACTTGTTTCTTGAACATATTTGATAATATTCTTCACAACAAGAAAATAACTCTCCTTAGGATCCACGTGGAACCTGGCACAAACTCCGACACTGTGGCTAATGGCTGGTCTACTGGCCATCAAGTAAAGCAAACTTCCAACCATGCTTCTGTATAGAGACTGATCAACAGAAGCACCTTTTGTGTCCTTGATGAGCTTGATTGATGTTGACATAAGTGTGCAACGCACCTTGGCATTTTCTAGACCAAATTTCTTAACCAAGCTCCGAGCATACTTTGATTGAGACACAAATATCCCCTCCTCGGATTGCTTAATTTGAAGTCCCAGAAAATAATGTAATTCAGCAAAAAGACTCATATCAAACTCCTTCGTCATGTATCCCACAAATTCCTGGATCATATCCTGAGACACAGAGCCAAAAATTATATCATTGACATAAATCTGAATAATGATACCTTCCGAATTACTCTTATAGAAAAGAGTCTTATCAGATCCTCCACAAACATATCCCTTAGAGATGAGATACTTGGACAGTGTATCATACCAAGCACGAGGTGCTTGCTTCAAACCATAAAGCGCCTTGTTCAACTTGTAGAAATGATTGGGAAATTCGGGGTCTACAAAGCCTGGGGGCTGCTCCATGTACACATCTTCTTGAAGAGTACCATTGAGAAAGGCACTTTTAACATCCATTTGGTATAGTTTGAAATTCATGCAGCATGCCATTCCGAGTAGTAATCGAACGGCTTTTAGGCATGTGACCGGAGCAAATGTCTCATCATAATCAATACCCTCCTCTTCAGAGTATTCTTGAGCAACTAGTCTTAACTTGTTGAAAATAATCTCCTCCATCTCATCTGTTTTGTTGCGAAAGATACAATGAGCATTCTTGTCCCAATCACATAAGCATCAATGGGACGTGGCACAAGATACAAAACATTGCAACGAACAAACTGGAGCAATTCTTCTTGCATGGAGGCAATCCAATCTTCAATCAATAAAGCCTCATTGACATTCTTTGGAAGAACTTTAGAGACATAGCACATGAACGCAATGTTTGTTGCCACCATATGTTTGTAATCTCTCGCTACGTTTTTGTTAGTCTCCCTCCGGTGATATCTTCTATAACATTTGTCAATGGATGATTCTTGGATACTCTTCTGGATGGTCCTGGAGTGGTAGGGACTATCTCACCTGCTGTGGAATTAGATGGAGTTTTAGCTTCGATGGGATCAGTAACGGTGTCTGAATATCCAGTCTGTGCATTTGAGGAGGTTGGCACAGACTCTGGAACAAGTAAAAGCAGTTGAGCCTCATCTTCTGCTTCTGCTTCTGTAGAATCAGTGAAGACCACATTGATAGACTCCATGATAGTCTTGTTTGTCTTGACATAAACTCTGAATGCTCTACTGTCATGAGCATATCCCATAAATATTGCTTCAAGACCTCGATCATCAAGCTTTTGTGTGTATTTCCTGTCATTCAGAACATAGCACACTGTTCCGAACACATGAAGGTGTTTGAGGTTGGGCTTTCTTCCCTTCCAGATTTCATAAGGAGTCTGATTTGTTGTAATACCACGAACTTTTCTAAGTTCCTAAATGCGTATTAATTAAATTAATATGCTTATATGATGAGTTTTGAGTGCTAAAATTTTTCGCGAAAATAAAGTTTTATGTGAAATAATGAAAATGCCCTTATGTGCTTTAATGTGATTTTTCACGTTTCGATTATTCGAATCGAGTATGTGATGAATTGTTTGAGCTTATTTATATAAGTATGAGTTTGAGTATGAATTTTGAAATTTTCTGAGAACTTTGAATTTTAGATGAATAGTAATGTAAACCGAAAAATCACTATTTATCGACCGACTCCGAATTTAATCTAGTTAGTTTTATTTGAATCTAGAATTTATTCTAAGACTTTTGAGATAAGTTTTCCGAGATCATTTGAAGAAGCTTTAAAAATAAATTGTTTAACGACTCGTTTAATCGAGCCGTTTTTATGAAATAATTCGTTAAAAGGAATCTCGAGATAAAAAATGATATCATTGGATTCCTTAATTTGTTTTGGGAGATATAAGACGAATTAGAGAGAATTTAGATGACAAGAAAGAGACAAGAAGGATTTTAAATTGTTTGAGGGAATCAAGTGAAATAACGGGGATATTTTCTACCGAAAACTTAATTTCCCTGGCAAAATTAGCAGATAAAAATCTTTGATCTTATCCCTAATAGTGGAACTAATCCTAAACCACTCTCACCCTAGAGAGTGCACAACACTCTCCCTCACAACTCTCCATATGGCTATTCCCTCTCTCTCTTAAAATCTATCTCTTGATTCTCTTCTCTCTCTTAAATCTTAGCATATCCAACATGTGAAAATACCTCTCCCTCACTCCATTCTCTTACATTCATCTTTATCAACTCATTCTCCATCTCATCTCTCTTTCTCTATCGAAAGAAAGTTGCAGCAACAACTTCATCACTCTCTCTCCCTCTTCGAAACTGTTTTGTCGAAGGAGAAGCAAATTTCCAGCTGCTAACACCCTCATCATCACCTTCATATCCTCATCTTCACGTGATCAACACCTTGAGGATCATATCCTCTTTCACCCCTCCTTCATCACCTTCACCGTGAAGAAGAAAGAGAGCTGCACAAGCTCGATCTTCACCGCCGAAGGAGAGCAGCAATTTGCAGTAGTTCATGCAGCTGTTCTTACCTCATATCTTCATCCTTTTCGTGTAAACACCAAGACGAACCTTTTCTCCTTCATCCCCTTCATTATTCCTACTTGAAAGTTAAAGCAAACCAGCTGCAACAACTCGATCTTCACAGCTGAGCAGCCCTTCGACAATTTCCATCACTTCGACATGCATATATACAACCTCTTCTTGTTGAGTTCATGCTTCATGCTTGAGGACTCTTTGATGTGTATCATCTCCTCCATCTCTAAGATCATTTGAGAAGTAAGTTCCACTTAATTTCATTTCATTTTTAAGCTTGAAATAAGCTTAGAATCTCAGCCCCTTTCCATCGTTTCTTCTTGGAAAGAAATTAGGGTTTCAACCCTATTTTTCAAAAGTTATGATCTTAATATCTTGCATACCTTTTCATGCAACGAAAGGAGACACAAATCCACCATCTTTCATCCTCCAAGCAAGCCAAAATCCAAGCCAAAGAAGAGCTTAAGTTATTTATTTTTAAGTATGATTTCATTTCATTCTTAAGATGTATATATATATATGTAAGTGAGAAAATAAGGGAAAATGTATGATTTACTTTATGCATAGGCAAACCTTAGGGTTTTGATCATGAGATGATGATCTAAATGAAGATATAAGCATGATTTAGGAGTTAACATGATAAAAGAAAAATAATATGCCTAGAAGCCCTAAATCGATGAAAAAGAAAAAAATAGGGAAAATAATTTCTTGATGAGTTTTGATGCTTATTTGATGATATGATGATGATATATGCTTATTATGATTTTTCATGTGATTTATATGCATATATGTGTTGATGATAATTTTTGGTGAATTTATTGAATTTTGAATGGATTAAATTGATTAAAAATAGAGAAAATATGATTAAATTATGATTTATGAATTTTATGAGTTATATGATGTTTATGAGCATGATTATATATGAAAATACGATCTAGATGTGTTTTTGAGATGAAATATGAATTTTATGATTTTTGAGGAAAAATTCGAATTATGTATAATTTTGAAAAAATGAATTTTCAATGATTTTAATGAAATACGATGATATTGATGATGATGATGATGATGTTAAGATGTGTTAGATTAATTTTTGAGTGAGTTTATAATCATGAAAATTGATAAAATATGAAGATATAATTTTTAATAATTTTTATTGGATTTTTTAGAGGAAAAATCGAAAGAAATGAGTTTAAAAATAAATATGATGTTCTTGAGGTCAATATGAGTTTTTAAAGTTGTGTTCTTCATATTCATAAGAAAACTTGAAGATTTGAAGATGATATAAATTAATTAGAAAAAAAATTATTTTTAATTATTTTGATTCGAAAAATGAGTATATATATATATATATATATATATATATATATATATATGTCACAGCCCCAAATCCCGAGGGACGGTCAAGCGAGGGTGCGACTAGGGGTTGGACTAAAGAAGCGAGGAAGAAGGGGGAATAACTAAAAAAACAGACATAATTATAACAGAAACTACTATGAACTTGACTTCATTGAATAAAAAGGCAGTCAATCTCGAAGGATCACTCGACATATTTGTTTAGAGAAGACTAAGTTTAAAGTATGAAAAACTTAAACCGAAAATATTACACAACAAAAAGTGTATTAGTTTGCAGCGGAAAGACGTAGAATGATATCACATATCAAATGTGAAATCGAGGCTCAAATGATAACACGATTCTTCTTTCTTATAACGACCTTTACTCAACCTCCTCCGCCTTCGTCACTCAACCTGCACATTTAAAAAAAAACAAACATGTAGGGCTAAGTACATAAAGCACTTAGTGGGCACATTGCCGAAAACAACTCACAAGAGTATAGATTTAATCATGCATCTTTTCATAAACATTTGTATAACTTATACTGCTGTTCATTTAATTTTGGATAACACACTGTGAGTTTTAACTCACATCCGATCGTCTGGAAAGCACTCTGTGGGCTAACTCAGAATCTGTCCCTCTAGATAGCACTCTGTGGGCTATCTCAGAATCTGATCGTTTGGTTGGAATATCTGGTTAGCACTCTGAGGGCTAACTCAGAATCCAATACTCTGGTTAGCACTCTGATGGCTAACTCAGAGAAGCATAAGAAAATTCACATAAACAATTCATTTATGCTCTGATAGATACTTTAATACACACTTATCAACAATACGTAAACACTTTCGAGCAACGCTCACATAATATTACTTCATAAGTAATGGCATTCATCGGAGTTTTTTATTTTAGAAAGCCCACCTCAATCGTTTACAGAACAAACTTTAACCTTCTGTCTTCCGTCCTGTCTTCTAATCTCGACGTCCTCCTTCTTTGAACGCAAATAATCACACTTTTAGTATTTGGTCGAGACGTTAAAAAGAAAACAGAAATTCAGAATCGGTTAAGTCTTTTAGGTCTTTAGGCTTTTGCACTTTACTACATTCTTTTTATTAACTAATAAATGAGACTCGAGAAATTCTCGTTTATAAACTGACTTGGCTCATTACTTGACACTTAGGTCAGTAGATAAATGGAAGTCGATAACTTATAACGACTTAGAAGTTCACAATGAACGAAGTTAAAAGGATTTAACTTAAGAAATCAAGTTTTGGAAATTTCTGCACAGGTCAGTAAGTTCATACAGAACAGGGTACTTCGAAATAGGGGATGTGCTCTGTACCAAAGAAAGCCACGGGTGTCTAGTTTACTCTCCAATTCACGGATCTCGATTTCGTTAAGCGAGCTAAAAGTTATA
The DNA here is from genome assembly GCA_029490685.1 of Schizonepeta tenuifolia. Lineage (NCBI taxonomy): Eukaryota > Viridiplantae > Streptophyta > Magnoliopsida > Lamiales > Lamiaceae > Schizonepeta > Schizonepeta tenuifolia. Next base: position 38,955,987 of record CM055956.1, read on the forward strand.
ACAGTTTCCGTGAAACGTCGCAAAACAGTCGCGCGAAACCCTAATGCTCGACAAATCTCGACGCACGATTCCCTAGGTTCGATCAGTACTATTTCACTTTTATTTTCACAAAATTTCCATCTCAATACAGTCTACATGCAGTATCCCTTAATCGGGTTCACATTCACGTCTTTTGATTAAACAAACGACGAGCATAACCTCGTCCTTTTTCCACTAACCATTTACTAAACCAATTTCCATTTAAAATTCAATTCATTTTCATTTCTCCACTTCTAATTCATATCTTGTATGAAATCATCATCAACTATACTCAATCAATCAAGAACCTGTAAGCCCTCGTTTTCTCGTTTATTCTTTTACATACTTACTTACTTTCTTCGATTCTTGAATTTCTACTAAACCGATTCAAACCAAATTAATTTCTATCCTCTTCTTACTTAATAAAGAACATCTTAACTTATTAAATTTAATTCTATATCTCCATGAACAAATTATAAATTTTCTTTTTATTTTATTTTAATAATATTTTTTTTATTATTTTATTATTTTCAAAAATTAATAATTAATTAATTTAATAATTATTTAATTTATTTTATAAATAATTTTATTCATATTCAAATCTTCATGTTCTTGGCCAAGAACACCTAGAACACACACTAAACCTTTATGAACTCATTTCCATCGATTTTCACATTAAAACCTCATTTTCTTCACTTAATCATCTTATACTAAAAATCTATCATAAACATATGATCAACTACATACTCTCTACATCTCAAATACATCAAAATAACATCCAAAACTCTTCAAGAGTGCAGCAAATTTCGAAATGTTCCTCATAATCTTCGAAAATTCTAAATAAATACTTATCACGATTCTAACTCGATTTCCACCATGGATTCTTACTTCTAACATCAAAATAATATGAAATAAAACTTAGAACATCATTCCTATGCCTCTTATGAAATTCGAAATATGCAATCGGAATTGAAATCGATCGGTAAACGAACAAGATATGAAGCTTGAAAGCTTGAAGAACTTGAAGAACTCTTCAATGGTGAGAGAGAGAGAGGAAATGGCGTTTTGGGGAGAAAAGGGAAGAAAAAATGGAAGACAACTTGCTATTTATAGAATAGTAAGGAGGTTTAAGTTGGTAAATATCTAGATATTAATTATAAATCTAATTACTTTCCGGATCTAACACTGTAAACTAAAACGAATAATTACTTTATTAGACGGACATATTATTGACAAAAATGGATACTACCATTAGTTCCGGAATATTTTACTTAGTTGGAAAGAACGGTTCGTTTTTCAAAAACCGATAAAAACTCGGGACATCGCAGTCCAAATTTCGTCCGGAAAAATAATAAAAACTGATTTTTACTAACTTACTCGCATCGCGAAATAAGTGAATGTAAAGTCAGATGGTTTCTCAATCCGAGTTCTCGAACTAAAAAGTTTTCGTACGCGAAAACCCTAATAGAGTAGTCATTCGACTGAATTCTGGAATTTATTTTCAAAAACGGATTTCGCCGTTAGTCTTAGAATTGAAAATTCTTAACTTAAGAGTGCAAAGCTTAAATTCTTAGAAGATTTTTATTTTTTCGACGGAAAAGAAACACCGGGTATTACAATAAAAATAAACTTGAGAAATAAATGAGCTGTTAAGTCTATTTTGATGAATCGAGTAGAAAATAAACTTTTATGAATTTTCTATGAATTTTGAGATAAAAATATATATATAAAAGAAATAATGAGAAAAAGAAGTAAATGAAAATATGAATTTAATTAGACAAAGAAATGTATTCTTTGATTGATGATGATGTTAGAATGATGATAAGTGAAGATGTGATGTGAATTTGATGTTAGTGTTAAAAGAGAAATGGAATATTAATAATAATATTAATATTTATTTGAAAATAAAGGAGAATTAAAAATAAAACAAAATGAAATTATCTATGCGATAATATGAGTTAGAAGTCATGAGCATGAGATTAAGAGTTAATATGTTCGTATTGAGTTCGTTGTTTCAAAAGAATTATTATTGAAATTATAGTAATAATAGAATAATGGATTTAATGTAATATTTCCATTAAAAATGAATATATTTGAGTAATGTGAATTTTAAGTGATGTGTATGTTCTTAAGTGTGTTATGAATGTTTGATGGATGTGACGAAGTATTAATCGAGTAAAGGAAAATGATAGAAATTTAAGAAACGAGCCAATGAATATATTATGTGAGAAAAATAATATTTTTAAGTTTAAAAAATATTTTGATGCTGAGTTATTAATGACATATAATGTGTTAAGTGATTTCATGATGTTATTTGAGTAAAATTAAGCAAGTTTGCTTTTTATATCACTTAAAAAGGAGTTAAGACGTAGAAGTTATCGAGCAGTAAAGTTTTGAAATGAAAACCAAGTTTTATTTAAATAAAAAAAATGAGTTTTAAAGAAAGGAAAAGATAAAATAATAATTATTTTATTAAATATTTAGTTGAGATTATATACGTATATGAATACGTATTTTGAAGCAAATGATGACGTATAAGAATATGTATTTTGAGGAAATAATGACGTATTTTAAAGTCTAGAAATACAAAGTATAAGTTTGATTATTTAATTCAAAAATGATTATTATTATACGAGTTTAATGAAATGATTTTCATTAAAATTCGAAGTTATGAGATTATGAAAGTTAAAAGTCGAATAATAATTCATTAATATATGAATGAGTTCGAGATATGAGTTATTGTATTTAAGATATGACGTATTTCTGAAATCTCGATAGTTGATTGTGATTATGTGATAAGGTATGATGCTAATAACCTAATTATTTGAGAAAAGTTAATTGTTTATATTAGTGTTGAATATTGACATTGATGCTTGAGTATGATGACGATGTTTGAGTAATGATGTGAATACGTGTTTATAAAGTGAATGTTTGATTATCGAAATCAGTGCTCAACTATGAATGAATGATCTATGATGATATTAGTTGAAATTTGATGTTATGATTTGACGAAAATCATATAACTCGAGTTATGAGAAATCAAGACGAGTTAAATAGTAAATTATCAATTTACGTGAAGTTTGAGAAGTCATACTAGAAATGAGAATATGAATTTGAGAAGTTATTAGAAACGAGAATATGAATTTGAGAAGTTATTAGAAACCAAGTAAAGTCGATGATTTGAAAATGGGAAATCGAGAAAGTTATCAAAGTAGATAAGTTAAGGAAAACTCGAGTAAAGTAGAAGTCCTTCAGCCGAGCCCTAAGTCTATCATACGTTTTTCGAGAAAGATAAGCTCGATTTTAATCGATGTTATTATTGAAGGGTCGAGCGGGACTGCGAAATAGTCGGGAAAGCATAAAGTAAGCAACCTTGACTTCAATATACCCGAAGCAAGGTGGACTTTTCTGAACTAAAACCAAATGATGAATGTGCTTACTATTTATGTATTATGTGCGCTTTTCAAATTGATTGACTTGCCTAAATATTCTAAATGTTTTAGTATGCAATCATCTACATGTAAATTATTAAAAGTCTTGTGGATGCACGGGATAAAAGTCATGTTTATGCGGGACCGATGCATGCATTGTATTGAGGTAACTATGAGCTTTACTTCGGTTTAGCTGGTTATGGTGTACGAGAAGGAGGCTTACTTCTCGACACAATAGAAAGATCAGTTGTAGATTGATTCATACTTAAGTATAAAAATGACTGCAGTCGACTTCAGAAAAATGAAAATGTTTTTATGGCTATCATAAGTGGTACACAGTTTTTAGACGAAAATGTATATATTTAACCCTTGTGATGCAGCAAAAGAGGCAAGTTTTCAATCATATAGCTCTAATGAGCAGAGTTCAATTGTTTTTGGCATTATGTTCATTGAGTACGAAGTACTCAGCCCTGCATGTATTTCTAAACGTGCAGGTTAGCTGTGGATGAGGATGGTGCGGATGGTTCTGATGGTGTGTTGTCTTTTGATGTTGAGTCGACAGGTACATGTCTTCATACATGTAATTGTTGTGAGCAGTGATGTCTTCCGCTGGATTGTGTCTATATTTTTGAAATATTCTATTATGTTGATGCTACGATGAGCAGTCTGCCCGAATCGAAGCAGTACTTTTGGTTTTGTTTGCTTTATACTCTGAATGACGTGAAGTCAAAATACTAAACACTATTTTTGAGAAACCGTTGTAAATTAATTATGCCTGTTTCTTGTTGGGATCGGTTGAAAGCATGTTCTTATTCATTGTTGCTTTCATACCTTATTTCTATAATTGATTCATTGATGAGTCAAGTTTTATTTGTTGGTTTCACATTCTTAATTCATTCAGAAATAGTATTTAGTCGCAATTCGAGTGAGTGAAAAAAGTGAGATGTTTATTTGATGGTTTCACCTTCACACTCCAATAGAGTCTGGTCGTTCCTACACACCGGATTTCGGGCTGTGACATTTGTCTTTGGACGAAGGTAGACTCGATTCACTATGTAGCACACTGTATTCATTGCCTCAGCCCAAAACCTATTAGCCACATCATTTGCTTTGAGCATGGTTCTCATCATCTTTTGTATAGTTCTATTCTTTCTCTCAACAACTCCATTTTGTTGAGGTGTTTTTGGAGCAGAAAACTCATGAGTGGTTCCTTTTTCAGCACAGAAGCTAATGAGTTCTTCACTTTGAAATTCTCCACCATGGTCACTTCTTATTCTTCTCAAGGGAAGATCCTTCTCTAACTCCACACGAATGCATAAGTCCTTAAAGCTCTTGAAAGCTTCTGATTTGTGTCGGACAAATTCAACCCAAGTGAACCTTGAATAATCATCAACACACACAAGAACGAACTACTTCTTTGCTATGCTTTGAGTTGGCATCGGTCCTACTAAATCCATATGCATCAATTCAAGAATGCTAGAGGTAGTGATGCTTCGAACTTTCTTGTGTCCTGCTTCGATTTGTTTCCCCACTTGACAAGGTCCGCACACAACCTTATCATCAATCTCCAGCTTGGGAACCCCATGAACAACATCTGCATTCAGAAGTTTCTTCATACTCCTCAAACTTGCATGTCCAAGTTTCTGATGCTAGGTCTCGGTCATTCCAGTATTAACTTGCAGACAGACAAGAGCGGGTGTGACAAGATAGCACTTATCATGAGATCTGCGACCAGTTATAAATTCAGCTCCATTCTTTACTACTTAACACGTACTTTCGTCGAATATGACTTTGTATCCTTTATCGCATATTTGACCAACACTAAGAAGATTGGCCTTAAGTCCATCAACCAAATAAACATTGCGTAGAGGCGGCATTCCAGGTATGTTTAGTATTCCTTTCCCAATCACTGTAGCTTGATTACCATCTCCAAAGGTAACGTAATCATCGAAGATTTCAACAAAAAATGGTTAGGAAATGAAGGTTCCCTGTCATGTGCTTAGAGCAAGCACTGTCCATGTACCACCTGTTATCCGCTCGTTCCCAAAGAGACGTTAGAGCAACATATGCATTGTAGTTGTTTCTAGATTGAAACATCCTTCTTCTATCGTCGAGATAGCATCTACAGTGTGGCCTTATGTGTCCAGGAAGATTGCAGTAATGGTAAACTGGTCTGAACAGCTCCTCTTGTTGTGGTGGTTGTCTCCTCCTGAATTGATGATTCAGCTTTCTTGTAACACTCCTTGCCACATGTGTTTGCATCTGTGTCTGCTTCTGTGAATTCCTTTGAGGAATTCCCTTTTGCCTCCTATTGTTGGAAGAGTTTGACTTGAGGGCTGGATTTCCATGAGGTTTCTCCTTTTGAGGAACAAACTTCACCTTCTTCTCCTTGTCTTCGACAGCCACCCACTGCTTTCCTTGGAAGCCCAGACCGGATTTGCTGGTCGAGCTTTATTTAGTTTCAACAATCTTGTCAAGCTTGTTAGTTGCATCACTATTCATCATCTTAACAAACTTATCCATCTAATCTATCTTGTGGAGAAGCATGTTGTTTTGATCGAGCAAAGACATATTCAATACCTTTAGATTGTCTCTTTCTCTCGTTACTTCCTCAATCTGGGAATTGAGGGTTAGATTGATTCTTCCAACTTCATTGCACTTAATGATCAGATATTCATATTTTTTAATTATTGACTCCTCATCCACGCTGTCTGCATCACTTTCGTCCTTCGCTGGATTATTCTTGCTAGTAGGCACCGACTCAGGGACAGGAGTGGATGGCTGTACTACAGAGATTGCAACTTGGGCAACCTTTTCTTCAGTTTCACTCTCACTATCATCATTGTCCTCGTCACTGTGGGTAGCAACATATGACTTGTCTTGCCTCCGTGTCGTATTAATGCATTCATGCTTGAAGTGTCCATAACCATGACACTCATGGTATTGAGGTCCAGTCTTTGGAGTGGGCTGGTAGTCATCCTTTTCCAGTTGGTTGGACTCAGCTTTATTTCCTTTCTTCTTGTCAAGCCCTCGTTTGGCGAACTTCTTAAATTCCTTCTTGAATGACTTTGTGACTAAGGACATTGCTTCAGTAGCTGCTAGTTCTCCTTTTGGCATAGACGACGCCTCAGGATGCCAGTTGTGAGCTTGAAAGGCAACTCCATTCCTTTCAGCACTTTCACTCTTCTTCCCCATCTCAAAGGTTCTTAAAGATCCAATGAGCTCATCTAGTTTCATGCTAGAGAGATCTCTTGCTTCTTCAATTTCAGCCACTTTGTACTCGAACCAATTAGGGAGAGATCTTAATACCTTTCTGACAAGATATTCATCATTGAATTTATTTCCAAGGGCCACGCTTTCATTAATGATCTTTAACAGCTTTGCATGAAAGTCACTGATTGATTCATGTTCTTCCATCCTCAGTAGCTCAAACTGAGTCGCTAGTTGTTGTAGACGTTGCCCTTTCACACGATCATTTCCTTCAAAGGAAGTCTCCAGAATATCCCATGCTTGCTTTCCTGAGGTACATATGGAAATAAGAGAGAATATTTCCACAGTAACAAACGCTTGAATGGCATTCAGAGCAACCTGATTCATCCCAGATTCTTTTCCTTTAGTTTCCAACCATTCTTTCTTGTCTTTGACTTTTCCAGCATTGGGTTCACCAATGGCTATGGTGGGAGATTTCAATTCTAACTTTATCATCTCCCACGCCTCTTCATTGATGGCTCTGATATGTGCGATCAAACGAATCTTCCAATATCCATAGTTGGATCCATCAAAAATTGGTGGTTTCATCATCAAATTGCCACCTGTGGAAGTCATTGTGTCTTATCACGAACGCAGCAACACATTTAGATGTCTGTCTTAAGATAAACACCTGTAAGATCGGTGTACCGCTCTTATATTAATTGTTAGATCTAAACGAACACTTTATGCATATAAAGTTATTTGCGTCGCTGGAAAACTTAGCACAATCAGTATAACAGAAATAATAAACTGTGCTGAAATAAAAGACACACAATATGGTAACCCAGTTCGGTTTTGCATCCTACGCCTGGGGGGCCTTTGCCTAAGAGAGAACTAATCCACTATCAGAAGAAATGGCTACAGAGGATCTTACACATATAGGTCGACATTTTATGATACCCTTTCTCTCACCCTCTTCTTAACTTCACGTGAATTCGTGATTGATGGATCTACAATCGCTCAACCTAAGCTCGAACCTCCAGCCCGACCTTTAACTCTCTTTAAGACAAAATTTATCAAAGATAAACTCACAATATTTCGTGCTCTAACAATACAATACTCTCAAGAAAGTATAAGCACTCAAATAATAAAACAACGGCCAACCCTCACAATTGTTGATGTCGAATATATATAGGTTTGAAACCCTAGATCTCTTAGCCATCATGTATATCTCTTTAGATCATCTTTCCTTGTGAGGATAAGGCTTGAGGAACACGTTCAATATCTGCTTGGTAAGTATATTGTCCGCATCTATCACAAACATGGAAAAGATCCTGCAAAATTCGCGCAGATATGGAAAGTCTCTGCCAAACTGTTCCAGGTTCCCTTAGCACAGACTGAAGCACACATAACAGAGTTTGTTCTACGTAGCAGCTTCGACACTTCAGCTATTCTTTTGGCTACATAAACTTTGTCAACATCTTTGAACAGTATCACCTCTTGAGCAGCAACGCCTCAAAATCCAACAATACTCCATGTTACTCCCGACCCGCATGAGTATAAACTGTGTAAAGGCACCCACCAATGAAAGTGTATGTGGTTAATTTGCTAACTTCTCCACCAAGAGTTAAGTTAATGTGGCTAAACTTAATTATCTTACCAAAATAAATTGTTATTTACTCCACTGTCTATATAGTGGTTAAATAAATAGTTACTCCTGGCCCGCATGAGTATAAACTGTGTACGCCCCCCCTTCCCCCCCCCCCCCCCCCCCCCCTTAAAACTCAAATTAGTTTTGTTTCTTGAACTACGTTTTGACTTGATCCTTTTTTATATAAAGAGGTATGTAGGCAGCTTGGATAGATTCTAAGTTCACTCATGCTTTTAAGTCAATTATGCTTTGTGCCTTCCTTCAAACTGGATGATTACAAGTAATTGACATTCAAATTAAAGCAAGTATTAAAGATAAAAAGACGGCATCCATGAATAACAAGAAGCAAGAGAAAAAAGAAACAAGTACTTCATTGCATAAAGTGCTCATCAAATGTGCAACAAAAAAAAAGAAAAGAAGTAAAGCAAAGTACGAAAAAAACAAGGAAAACTATGTCTAAGCAAAGGGCTTTTGATCCTTCAATGATTGTTGAGCGGCCTCCAAAAGTTCCTTCGAGTCCTTCAAGTTCTTCAACACTTCATCATTCACTAGAGGTGCATCCATAAGTTTGTCAAGTTCTTTTTTAAATTCAAGCACTTTGTTTTGAGTAATTTGGAGTGTGCCTTGGAGTTGCTTCATCTTTGATGATAGCTTAGCAATCTCTTCCTTCATGGAGTTGACTTGAGCACCTTGTTCCTTTGTCTCTTCACTTGCATCATGGAACTTTTTTTTAGACTTCTTTCAAGCGTTGTGCAGCAAATCCTTCAAAGTCATGAGAGGTCAATCGGGCTTTGTCATAGTCACTATCCTTATCAAAAAGTATGTTCAAGCTCTCTTCAAGATGAGATATATCAAAGCCATAAGATTACTTTTACATGCATGACATTCCCTTGCGAATTTCATCCTCTATGGATGACAAGTCATCAACCGAAGTTCTTACTATCTTAGCTTGAAGATCGCCCCAAAACTCTTGCAAAAGTCTCTTACAGATCGGCAAAGAGAGCGGTACTGTTGAACTCGGACTTAGTTCCGACTGGTGGTATTTACCTATTGGAATGGTGCATCCTAAGTGACTTACTTGACCCACAAGATTGATGGCAGCTTCGAGAGTCTTCAAGATTATCGATGCCAAGGACTTTCTCTAACTACAAAAAAGATAAACCAAAAGTTTGATAGAAATAACTACTTACATGAAAAAGAGGAAAGTAAAGTTGGAGAAGTGAAACCTCAAGAGTAGCTTTGCATCTACGACCGACACTATCTTCGCAAGAAGCTTCCTTAGGCAGACTAACATGACTTTGCCAACAAGAATTTGCATCGTTACTAAGAGAACCATCCAAGTGATTTGAAGATGATCTCCGTTTTCCATTAGAGGATTCGTCCAAGGAAGCTTTTCTTTTTCTTGAATCTTTCAACAGGGCCGAAGTCGCTTCCTCGTTAACACCATGGGATTTTACTCATATTTTCTCTTCACGGTCTTTGGGGGCATCATGTTCTTGAGGATGTTTTATGATTGTAAAGTTATTTCCTATGGAATCTTTATAGACTTTTTACCACCAATTCTTATATGCGGGCGAGTGGAGCTTTTTGAAGGTTTGAAGCGAGCTTGGAATTACGGCCTTACTATAAGATTTTTGGAGCAAACAAGCACGACAGTATTGAATGCCTTCATTTAGGCTAGCTCGGCAGACATCTTTCTTAAGAAGGCCTGCAGGAGTTTGGTAGAACCCGAATTGACGACTAAAACAATGTGGACTATAGGGTTCGACGACAAACTCATCACCAAGCCTCCAAGTTAAGTAGTTGGAGCGGATGGCCATGAAGAAAACACGATCGACTTCATTCGCATTCCCATCATCCCTGTATAAAGTACTCTCATTGTTGGTGATCATGGTAGCATTCCAACAAATTTGATCCTACTTGTAGACTCATTTGCGAGCATCTTCAGCGTTGTAATATCGTACTCCTCCGTCGCATAAGTATTGAATCATTTGAGGTATGCGCAGCATGTGATCAAGAGGAAAGTGAGTCTTGAAGTAATATGCTAGCCAACCATAAACGAAGTGAATGGGGAACACTGCATGAACTCGAGTGAGATCGTGAAGTTTGGAGATCTTGTTTAGACCTCCATAAATACTTTTCAAAATAGGGACAGTAAGAGCAACCTTCTTTTGGCCCGCCATGGAGCTAGCCATCTTGAATGTGCTTGGTCGAATTATGTCTACTTCATCATCGGAAAGAATAAAGGTGCTCAACCAACAAGCAAGGAATGCAGCCAGACATGTTTCGTGCCAATATCTTTCTCTAACATTTGTCTCCTCAAGCGTGTCCCTTTCTCCGCATACTACCGCTCGCTGTCCAAAGTAAGTAAGTAAGTTTTCTTGCCTTCGTTGATATCCTTGAAGTAAACCATGATGGACCTACACAAAACACAACAAAAGAAGGGAGAAGGCAAATCATCAAACAACTGGTATACACGAATAAATACAAGGAAAAGAAGAAAAAAAAATTGTTCATTCAGAAATTTTATCAAACATGTGATGTACAAATATATCTACAAAGAAGAACAAAGAATGGAGCGCAAACGAGATTGAGGAATTCACTTTATCATCTTTGGGCTTCTTCTTGCTGTTGCTTTCCTGCAAAAGTCATAAAAAGAGTTACTTCACAATTTCGAGAAAAAAAAAGAGCAAAAAATCTATATTTTTTTTTCATTCAGGCTTTTCAACGAACAGTTGGCGTGCAACATGTAAACCAATGGAATTTTATGAAAAGAAGGATGAAGTTCATCGATACACAAAACAAATTGGTGTAATAATGAACGTCAAAACTCCGTCTTTCCCGGCTGAGATCTAAAGAATACGAAAAAAAAAGAAAGAAAATCGTATTAAGAAAGTTCAGGGAAAAAATCTGCCTTTTGTTAAGGAATTTCGTCGAACACATGGTGTGCAGCTTGTAGAAGGACGTAAATTCATAAACTTAAACGATGAAACTTACCCAAGAGATTCAAACCAACACAACAATTGGTGAACGTTGAATCTCTACTACTTATCTCTGCAAGAATTAAAAAAAAAAGAATCAATTGAGAATTAAGGAAAACGAGAAGAGGAATCTGTTCTTTTCATTCAGGAACATAATTGAACAGTTGGCTTGCAATGAATAAAAGCTGAACATCCTGAATTATGATGGATGATACTCACCAAGAAAAGAAGAGAAACCCTCGACGAGATCAGCAGAAAAAGAAAAAAGAAGAGTGCAGAATAATTTGTAGTAAGGAAGACATAAGAGTAGGATGTATTTATAGATGTGCCTAGAGTATTACAAAAGGAAAAGAAGCCAAATATAAATTATACATTCTTGGCAGAAAAAGGTAGAAAACTCGGTTGTTATTCTAGAAGAATATGAACTTACGAGGCTGTTAAAGGGAAATAATTAATTACATATGGCCATATGGGTTTGAGTTGTGCTTTGCAATCACGACAAAGTCATTATAGGTTTTGGCTGATTAGGATTGAGTCCATATATTAAAAGGCCCAATTTTCTTGTCTTGATGATATCGATTTCTGGAAGCTTGATGGGGGCTTCGGCGGGAAGACCTTCAAGCACAATAAAGCCGAGCAACAAGCCAAGAAGTTACACTTCTTCGATGAGGAAGAATTATCCATGGATATTGATGCTGTTGCCGGCAATTCATTGAAGCGACAGGCCGTCAAGTTCACCGGGGGAAGAAGCGGAAGTAGGTCCGGACGCGGCAGGAATTTGATAATAGGATGCTTAATCACTTCGTGCAAGAATTCAAGGGGGAGCACAAGAAGGATATCGGTGGCAATCCAAGATCGTTGAGGCGATTGAGAATTGCTTGTGAGAGGGCGATGAGGACTCTGTCCTTGATTGTTCAAACAACGATCGAGATCGATTTGTTGTATGAAGGTGTAGACTTTTACTATCAAAATTTGGGTAACTAAATATGGACTTGTTCAGGAAGTGTATGGAACCAAAAGGAAACTTTTCCGGTACCAGAATATAGGTGAAACTTGTAGCTTCGGTCAAATGGGTTTCTGCCCATTAATTTGGTGCCTAGAAATTGGGCCAATAATGAGAGATGATATTGGGCCATGGTTTTAGATCAAGTCATGCAAGTTTGTTTAAGTTACGTACATGGCATGATTGCCATATATATACTTATTTGATAAGTTTGGAACTTTTTTAAGATTAAGCTAAATCGGAATCGTCTATTGATTGTACCATTGGTCCATATCTTTATAAAATTTTAGGCCCAATTTAAAATCAAATTTCCAAATTCAAGAACTCCTTTATACGAGTATAAACTATTTATAAATTCAATCCCAAATTCAAGAACTTCTAAATATGAGTATAAACTATTTATAAATTCATATTCCAAGCTGAAGAACTCCTTGATACGAGTTTAAACTATCTAATAAACTTCAAAGTCTTGAGACTTATTCGTTTCCAAGATAAGTTGTCCACAAATAAGTCTCAAGGGGGCATTTATAGACGCATAAAAATTAATAGATAGATATGAATTTTATATTTTATTTATATTTTTGAAATTTTATTAAAGATAAATCCTAAATTAAATAAATATAAATTGATATTTAATAGATGGAGATTTCTAACCAATTAGAAATTGACAAGTGTCATTTCTTGGTCATTAAGTCAAAGATTTGATGGAGATAACTACCAAAATTGAGGAGCCACTAGAATTGTGCCACCTCAGCCCTACAGCCCATCTTAGAGTCCGAAAGCCCACCAAGTCCACTACGTTTTCACCTATAAATAGGGGTGATTGATGAGGTCAAAGGATACCACAAATCATATTGAAGAGCTCAAAAGTTGTAGGAGAATTCTCTAAAATATTCAAGGCGTTGTTCGCGGCATTCAAGGCGTTCTTCATGGAGTTCAAGAAGTTCTTCACCAAAAGCGTTTGAAATTAGCTTTCGATTCAGAAACAAGGCATCGGCCCTCCGGATTAACGTAATAAGTCCAAACTTCAAATCCGATCAACATCAAGAAGGCTAAATCTCCGGAAATTTCGGAAGTTGTTGAAAGATCTTCAAGAACAAGTTGAAGAAGCGAATCAAAGGATAAATATAGAGAACGCAACCCACATTTTACTTCAAATCTGCAAATATTTATTTGTACGCGATTTATTGTATTTATTATAAATACATAAAATTTGTGTTTACAGAAGTATCATCCTGAACCACAGAAGTACATCAAGGAGCAGAAGAAACTAAAGAGAGAAGCTGAAAAACGAGCACGAGAGGAGGAACTGGCGAGTGACGAGGAGAGGTCACCACCACAAATGTCAGATTGCGAACAGTCTGAAGAAGAGGAGATGGCGCAACAAGTTGATCCTGAGAAGACTCTGAAGGAAATCATGTTTCCAACAGATGTTAACTTGAACCCAGCAGGCATCACTTTGCCTGCTATCACTACCAGTTGGGAGCTGAAACATTCTCTGATACAGATCTTGCCCAAGTTCAGTGATTTTCCTGGAGAGGATCCGCAGTGCCACTTGCAGGACTTTGAGATGGCAATGCGAACTGTGCACACCACTACTGCAGAAAACACCCTGAGGGAATATATTCGCCTCCTGACGTTCCCATTTTCACTACAAGATGGAGAAAGGGAATGGCTGTACCAGATACCTCAGGGCAGCGTCACATCTTGGCAACAGATGCAACAAAAGTTTCTTGAGCAATATTACCCCTTTGCCCGGATCCAGAATGCAAGAGCGGCAATTCAGAAAATAAAAATGGGCAATGGTGAATCCATCTATGATTACCACTCTAGGTATAAGAAGCTAATTGCAAGGTGTCCTCAGAATGGTTTGGCCGACAAGATTAAATCACTACCTTCATGAATGGAATAAGGCAGTCTGAACGAGAGTGGATAGATACAGCCTGTGGTGGTAACGTTATCAACAAACCACGAAGTGAAATATTCAAACTCTTTGCTGAGATGGCAGACAAGAAAAGGAACCAAGATGAAACCATCGTGCCCAGGATGCATGAGTCGACCAGCAGCGATCCCAAATTCGACATCTTGTTATCTATGATGAAGGAGATGATGAATCAGAACAAGAATAATGCTGTTGGGAATGAAAATTCCATTCCTATCATGAAGAAAAGAGTGATGAAGTGTGAACTTTGTGCTGCCAACACTCATCCCACTGATAGGTGCCCATCACTGTACGAAGATGAAGAAGTTAATGCCTTTGGGCAATTGTACCAGCAAGGAGATGTTGGGCAGCGAAGGAACTTTAACAACGGACCTTCGAGGCCCAATGACAATTTGAGATACGGAAATAAAAATTATATGAACGCACCTCAATAAGGGCAGCTACCACAACAGCCCTATGTACCCCCATATAATAGAGATCAACCAAGAGATACCCTGAGGAGTGAAGTGGAGAGACTAGCAGCTGAACAAAGGAAGGGTTATCAAGAGTTGGACAGTTTTCGTATGGAGACAAGGGGAGGCATGGGAGATATTAATGGAACCTTGAGCCATTTGGTAGAATCGATCTCTCATATTAAGTCAATGTTAAACGGAGGGAAGGGAGAACTATCTCAAGTTGAGATAAAGAAGGCTCAAGTGAATGCTATTACATTGCGCAGTAGAGCCAAGTTTCCTGAAGTAAAAGTGCTTGACCATTATGTACCTCAAGAAGTTGTATCTGGGCAGTAGCAGTCTCTTAGGCACGATGCTAATATTGGACAAGAAGATGAGGCTGAACCAGAAAAGTATGAAGAGGCACCCATGGATTCAGGTGATGTTGAGGAGCTATGGCAAGAATTATCAGTTGAGAAAAGGGCACAGATTGAAAGGGAAGCGGCAGACATAAGAAAGAAAGATGAGCTCGATACTGCTGAAATCAGAGCGAAAGCAATGAAAGAGGCTGAGAATGTGAGAAAATCAAAACCTTATGAGCCAAAAGCTCCTTACCCAGGACGGTTTGCAAAGGATAAGGAAGTACAAGAGATGAAGGAATTGACCAAAATGTTTTAAAAGGTCGAGGTCAACATACCCCTTTTGACCGCCTTACAGACTATGCCCAAGTGTGCCAAGTTTTTGAAGGAATTATGTACAAGGAAGATCAAATACACAGATGATGCAAGGTTCCAAGTTAGTGAGAATGTATCTGCAGTGTTGCAAGACACCTCCATGCCAACCAAGTGCACTAACCCAAAGATGTTCTATATTCCCTACATCATTGGAGATATGAAGATTGAAAAGGCTATGCTGGATCTCAGAGCATCGATTAATGTCATGCCCAAGTCGATGTATGATGACCTAAGGATGGGTCCACTCAAACCTACAAGGGTGGCTATTCAACTAGCTGATAGATCAACTGTATGGCCTGAAGGGATTTTAGAGGACATCTTAGTCAGGGTAAGGGGCCTAATTTTTCCAGTGGATTTCTATATAATAGGACATGGGGACATCTTCATACAAGGCACCAGTGATGTTGTTGGGCAGACCATTTTTGAAAACCGCTCGCACAAGGATTAATTGTGATTCAGGGAAGCTAACGTGCGAGTTCAGAAGAGAAGTAGTGTCATTCGACATCTACAACACAATGAAACAACCTAGTGACACGGAACTGGTGCATAGCATTGACCATATTGAGCAAATGGTGGATGAGTTCTGGCCACAAATAACAATTGAAGATAAGCTGGATATAGTTCTTCAAATTGGCCTAATGGAGATTGTTGCCCAAGATGGACCCGTTGAGCTGATTGAAGTAGTGCACTACCTAAGGTGAGATACAGAACCCTTTTGAAGGGTAGAACCATTGGTGATTCCCACACTGAAACAAGAAGACAGGTTGATGCCATCGATAGAAAAAAGCACCAAAACTGGAGTTGAAATCATTGCCTAACTACTTGAATTATCTATTGAGGAAGAGGAACGAGTAAAAGAAGTCCTGGTGGAGTATAAGCTGGCCATCAGATGGACTCTGGCCGATATAAGGGGCATTAACCCGACTGTATGCAGACATCACATCTTGCTCGAGGAGGATGTCGTGCCCATTAGAGATCCTCAAAGAAGACTAGACCCATCAATGAAAGAGGTAGTGATGAAAGAAATCTTGAAGCTGCTAGATCTGGGTTATCTACCTGGTTTCTGACAGTAGATGGGTTAGTCCAGTTTATGTTGTACCCAAGAAGTCCGGTATTCGAGTGGTAGAAAATGAGCAGAAAGAAATGGTGGCCACGAGGTTACAAACAGGATGGCGAGTTTGCATCGATTACAGAAAGCTAAATCAGAAGACCAAGAAAGACCATTTTCCGTTGCTTTTCATTGATGAGATGCTCGAAAGCTTAGCGGGCAACAAGTACTTCTGTTTTCTAGATGGTTACTCGGGCTATATACAGATCTGGGTCGTGGAGAAAGACCAGGGCAAGACCACTTTCACTTGTCCATTCAGTACGTTTGCGTATAGAAGGATGCCTTTTAGTCTATGCAACGCCCTGGCACATTCCAAATGTGTATGATGAGTATATTCTCAGATATGCTTGAAACATGCATAGATGTGTTCATGGACGACTTTACTGTCTATGGATCGGATTTCGACAAGTGCATAAGCAATTTGGAAATGGTGTTGAAAAGATGTGTGGATAAGAGTTTGGTGCTAAACTATGAGAAATGCCACTTCATGGTCAAGGAGGGCATAGTCCTTGGGCATGTTATATCAGAACGAGGGATAGAGGTTGACAAGGCCAAGATCGATATCATAGCCAAGTTGCCCTACCCAAGCAATGTGAAGCAGCTGCGTGGTTTCCTTGGGCACGCCGAATTTTACAGGAGGTTTGTTAAAGACTTTGCTAAGATCGCGCAGCCTATGACCAGGCTATTACAAGGAGAAGTGGAGTGGAATTTCGATGAAGATTGGAAGAAAGCATTCCATACACTAAAGGAGATCTTGGTTTCAGCACCTATCATTCAACCATCGGATTGGGGAATGCCATTTGAGGTGATGTGCGATGTGAGTGACTATGCAGTGGGAGCTGTTCTTGGGCAGAAAAGAAGAAAGGTGAATCATGTCATATACTATGCATCGAGAACTCTCAATCCTGCCCAATGCAATTACTCCGCCACAGAGAAGGAATTACTAGCTGTGGTGTTTGCTTTCGAAAAATTTCGATCATACCTGCTTGGGGTCAAGACCATAGTCTACACTGATCACTCCGCCCTGAAGTTCCTCATAGCCAAGAAGGAGACCAAACCCAGATTGATAAGGCGGATTTTATTACTTCAGGAATTCGATGTGGAAATCAAGGATAAGGCCGGAGCTAAAAATCTAGTGGCTGATTATTTGAGTCACATCATTCAAAAAGAAGAGGCTGAGTCGATCAAGGAGACCTTCCCCGATGAACATCTAGCTCTTACCCAAGACAACCCAGATCTGTGGTATGCTGACCTGTGTAACTATATTGTTTTGGGACGACTTTCAGGCAACTTCAGCCTATATCAAAAGAACAAGTTAAAGGTGGAGAGTCGATATTACATCTGGGATGAGCCGTATTTGTGGAAGATGTGTACTGACCAAATTATTCGTAGATGTGGTGATGAGAAGGAACAAGCAAGTATCATCGCACATTGTCATTCAAAGGTATGTGGGGGACATTTTAGACCAAAAGGACAGCAAGGAAGTTATTGGATTGTGGGTTTTATTGGCCGAATGTGTTTAAAGACAGCTTCGAATGGTGTAAACACTGCGCTCAATGTTAAAAAAAGACAACATCGGTAAGAGGAAGGAGATGCCCATGACCCAGTCATGCCTGTGGAAGTATTTCATATATGGGGTATGGACTTCATGGGGCCATTGCCCAACTCGAGAGGAAATCTATACATACTATTGGCAGTCGACTATGTGTCGAAATGGGTGGAGGCTAAGGAAACATCAACAAACGACTCAAAGATAGTTGTGGAATTCCTCAAGGGCAATACCTTCAACCGGTTTGGTGTGCCTGGGGCAATCATTAGTAATCAAGGAATACACTTTTGCAATGGAGCATTGATAGGGTTAATGAGCAGATATGGAGTACATCATAGGATTTCAAATGCTTATCACCCTCAAGCAAATGGTCAAGCTGAATTGTCTAATCGCATTGTGAAGGTTGTCTTGAGAAAGACGGTTAGCCCAACAGGGAAGGATTGTCTTGAGAAAGGCTTTCTTGAAGATGTATTGTGGGCATACAGAACAACGTTTAAAACCCCGTTTGGAATGTCGTCCTACAGGATGGTCTTTGGCAAGATATGCCACCTGCCTGTGGAAATTGAACATCGAGCGTATTGGGCAGTTCAGAAATGAATTATGATTGGGATGAAGCTGGCCAAGCTAGGAAGCTTCAACTGCAGGAACTCGAAGAAATCCGACTCAATTCATATGATAGTTCCATTTTGTATATAGAGAGGATGAAGAAAGCCCATGATGCCTTGATTAAGGTTAAGAAGTTTGAACCTGGGCAACAGGTGTTGTTATACCAATCCAAGTTCAAACTTATATCGGGGAAACTGTCTACTAAGTGGGTTGGCCCGTTTGAAGTACAAGCCACATATCCGAATGGGGATGTGGAGGTCATGACTGCTAACACGGGAAAAATTTTCAAGGTCAATGGAGAGATATTGAAGGCTTTCTTTGGCCAAGTCTTGGAGAAACCAGAGGAATACTTGAAATTCCTTTGTGACTTGGAGTCTTAATTTTGGCAAGGAGGACGTCGTGCCCATGACGACAATTGGGGCGCTGGCTAGGAGACAACCTGGTATGTTTTTCTACTTTTGTTTATTTTGTTTTATTTTTATTCTTCTAAAAAAAAGGTGAAGGTAAGGGATTAAAATAGCCATAATTTTAATATTTTCCATCAAATTTAGGCGTACTTTAATTCCATTATGGATAATAAATATGTAACTATTGGATAAGAGAAATTTTGCCTTGCATATGGTAGTGTGTTCCTGACCAGTAGAGAACAGGTTTTGGGTGTAAGGAAAAAGAAAGATCTAACACTTTGTCTCGAGCAAAGTGTGTGCGTAGGAGGGAAAGAGTGGCGCTCTGGCCTAAGCGATGGACTTAGGCAACAATGCTGACGGGAAAGTAACTTCCACACCACGTGTGTTGTGACAGCTGCACTCAAAACCTACCCCTAGCCCTATAACTGTCTACCACCCTACCACGTCTATTCCCTCTAACCCTTCCACTTCCCCACGTAAACTATCAATTTAAAAAACTACCATAATCCACTTTACTTCCTCAACCACCAAATTTTGGGCCATTACCGATTTTCTTTCCCCCAAATTTAAACCCTAAATTCTCACCATGGTATCCACACGCCCAAAGAACAAACTCAACAAAATCCTGCACGGAACACACATCGACCTCTCCGATCCAAAATTACTGCCATTGGAAGTCCCTTTGTCTGCAACAGACCCAATTTCTTAGGTGGTGTCATACCCCATTACTGCCGAGGTGGAAGAAATCATTAGCAAAGCACTTGCTGAAACAATGGTAGGACATGAGGAGGTGAAATCGGATGAAGTTACTCCGGTGGTTGGAACTTCGCCCACGCCGGAGAAATCAACTGAGGAAGTAGCGCAGGAGAACTCGCCGCTAGAGCAAGAGGAAATGGAGACAAAGCAGGATGACGATGTGGAGATGGAGGTTATAGATGAGGCTGAAAAAGAGGAGGGAGACAAGAAGGAATCCGAAGACTCCCTCAATAAGTTGTGTGCAGAGGTGAAGCAGGATGCAGAAGGAGGCCAAGAAGAAGACGAAGGTGGCTAGTTCTAAAGCCACTTCGTTGTTGGGTGCAGAATCTTCCACGGAGCAGAAGAAGGGCACCACGCCTTCTTCCAAGAATTCAGGGAAGAGACAGAAAGTGGTGAAGTCTGAAGAGGACGACGATGTTCAGATAATGGAGGATTGGATAACAAGGTCCGCTGCTCAGAAGGTAAAGAAAGAAGAGTCTGAGTCGAGAGGAAAGAAGAAGGGGAAGAAGGCTGAGGACTTGACGGCCAGGAAGGTGTTCGTGTCCAGGGAGGTCGATTTTGATGACCTGGACTCCCTAGCATTGCGATGGAAGTAAGGGCCCTATTCGATGGATGTGGCTGGGGCTGGGGAAGATTCCTGACGCTACCATGCCACATCTATGAGGACCTGGTGAGAGAAATGTATGGGTCTACGGAGTTTGTGTTAGATGGAGAAGGGAACTCATCTTCAATTGAGTTCGTTTTGAATGGGCGGTCGTTTGTGGCTGGGTTGAATGATTTTAACTAAATCCTGGGGTTCGCCACGATGATGGAGCTACAAAAGGAGTTCAGGAGGGTAGGGAAGAAGGTGCCTGTGGATTTGCCCAGGGAAGAATGGATCCAGATGTGGAAGGAGATCAGCATGGGAACAGAGTTCGAGTCGGGAGACAACAAGGCGCTGACTTGAAGACGCCGGCTCTCTGTATTGCCCATAAGATTCTTGCCTACATTATGTTTGGCAAGGGAGATAGTGGGAACTCGCTGGCCAATAAAGAGGTCTACATACTATTCTGTATGCTGACAAAGAAGAGGCAGAATTTTGGAGCCTTCTTGTTGGAGCAGTTGAGAGCTGTGATGGGCAAGGTAAGGCATAAATACTCGTTTGGGCATTTCGTTACAGCCTACATCGAGGGGTTTGAGCTTCAGGATGAGGTGAAGGATTTTGAGGTGGCACCAGCTGATGTGCTCAACATAGAGAGGTTGAGTAGAATGAAGGAGGTTGTGAAGCATGGAAAAAGATGGCGTCTTTTGGAAGCACATGAGAAGGATCAACCACCATCAGCACGTTTGCCGCCCAAGAAGTCAGCCAGGTTGGCTAAGAAGACGGTGATTGATGAGGAGGAAGAAGTTGAGTCTCCCTCTGCCTAGCTGAAGGAACTCTTGGAGAGGTTGGGCAAAATCGACGAGTTGCTTAAGGAGCTGTGGAATGGGCAGCTGATCATGTAGGCTACTCTCAACAGCCTTACCCGTCACCTGAAATTGGGGTCAGTACCTGATACATCTGCCTGAATTTTTTCTACTATTTGTTTAGTAGTTTTTGTGTCTTTATTTTTTTTTATGTTTTTTTTTTTTGTTTTTTTTTATGTGTCTTGAGTATGTGGAGTGATTGAATACCTTACCCACATTTTTCCCTGCAAAATGTGTGGTGAGGTGAGCGAATAACTCATGTTGTTTTTGTTTAAGTCTTGACCTCTTTACATCCACTACTTTGCTGTAAGCAAAGTGTGTGCGTAGCGAGGCCAAATGTTTGTAAAAAAGTTTGTTGAGTCCAAGGTTGAGGCCTCCATGGATGGACTTTGCTATAAGCAAAGTGTTTGCATGGGGTGTCTGTGCCTTGTGTTTTTATTTTAAGTTGTTGAGTTGATCAGCATGGAGTTGTTGGGCAAGATGATATGATGATTTATGTGCTTGATTGCTCCTTGTTGAACAGTGTTAAGTTTATGCATGCTAGAAGATGACTTGTATGATGGGTTGAGTTGTGAGCATACCTTGTGAGGATTTGAGCTTAATTGAATTCATTGTTTGTGTGTGATTAAAGACATCTTGATTAGGAAGAACTAGAATTTGCCTGGACTTTGGTTTATAACCTCTGAACTTTGATGATTTAGGCCATTCTTTCATTAGCCCATTGAGCTTAAATTGACTACCTGATATCATTATCCTTTGATAAACTTTTTTGAGCTGAATTGATTCTTTCTATCACTTAGAAATTGCCTATGAAAGTTGTTTATTTGGTTGTTGTTAGACATAGATTTTTACCTGTTTTTGGAGTTTAATGTTGTTATTTAGTTGACAAAAATCATGTTTAAGACAAGTACGAGCTTATATTTTATTAGTTTGAAAGAATGTGATGCTTATTTTAGGTGATTTTTGTAGGATTTGGTAGATAAGGTGGAAAATTACGCTTGAAGATGCAAGATAGGATGTAGTGCGCGTTTGGATGATGAAACGGCGTGGGAAACGGAGGAGAAACGAGTGGCATGAAGCCCTAAGGTTAAAAATTTGTGCCATGCGGTCGTATTTCAACCGCATGTGAATTGCGCAACATGAGAGGGGGTCATGCGGTCGCATGCCAGCCGCATGACAATGTGCCGCATTGCCGATATCCCATGCGATCTAGCCATGCAGACGCATGCTAGCTTCATGGTGATGTCATTTTTACGCGTTTTTGCATGTTCTCGGTTTCAACTTGGTTTTTATTCCTAATTCAGATTATTAGTTATTTCCTAGTATAAATAGGTTTCTTAGGGTTTGTTAGAACGGACTTTTACATATTTTTTTCGCTTTGACAAGTAGAGAAGATTTGGAGCTTTTGAAGAAGACGAGAGATTTGATTTCTTCACTATGGGTTTTCTAACTTTATGTTTAGAATTGAATCTTTATTTTATTTTGCCATGATTATGTGTGGCTAGATTTTTCGTTATCTTATGGTAGAGAGTAGATGAATATTTGATTCAAGTGCTTATTTTAATTGATTAATCACGACCTATTCTCTTTTTCCATGTTCTTGTGCTTCATTATGCTTGATTTGATTGGCCACCAATTTGTGCATTTAGTTGTGTTAATTTGATATCAAAAGAAAAAGATTAATGCTAGAACGTAGAATATGGAGTATTTTCTTGAATAAAGTCGAAAGATCTTGAGATTAGGGTGGAGATAGAGGATCTAAGGATCGTTTAGGAGTTATATGTTGATAATTGATAGGACACAATAGTTATTAGCGCATAATCAACGGTTTATTTGTCGTGAAAATAAGCTTAAACTAATTGTGTGATCATCTTAGGGAGAATCGAGTTTTTCATGTGATTAAATAATTGAAATAAGTTTGAGTTCACTTATTCATTGAAATCAAAACCATAAGATAATATTTTTTCCATTTGAACTCGAATTTACTCTCGTTGTGCCGTTAGATTTAATTGTATTTTATTATTTTTGTTAATTAGATTTAGAATCCTTTTAATTAAGAGTCTAAATATTGGATGTTATTTGAAAGTAGTACTTGTGAATCTTAAATTTAATCTCTGTGGATTTGACCTTATTTACTACAATTTAACTGTGCACTTGCAGTGTTAATAAAATAGCGAACAAGTTTTTGGCGCCGTTGCCGGGGATTGATTTTAAGATTTGTGATATTGTGATTAAATTGATTGAGACTAGTTTAGACATTTATTTTCTGTTTGTTTATTTTTAATTAAATTTTTCGTTTCTCTTTTTTTTGTTGTAGGAAGTTTATGCTCACGCGTGCTAGTGACGAAGAACTAGTACCGTTTGATCCTGAAATTGAAGCTACTGCTCGGCGTAACAACGCTAAGAAAAAGAAGAAGAAAAATATGGCTACAACTGGGGAAGTGGCAGCTCTCAGGAGGACTATTGATGAGCTTGTGGCAAGAGAAGAGGAGCGAACGCGTTGTCCGACACCTATTCAGGAAACCTTTCAGCCTACTCTGAACGCAAGAGTCATACCTGGACCAGGACTCAATGCTACTAATTTTGAGTTGAAGACGGGTTTGATTCAGTTGATTCAGGCAAACCAGTATGGAGGGCATGTGACGGAGGATCCTAATGAGCATCTGGTCAGTTTCTGGAGATGTGCAGTACTACTAAGATCAATCAAGTCTCTGAAGATGCTATCAGAATTCATCTCTTTCCGTTCTCATTGAAGGATAATGTCACAACCCCAAATCCCGAGGGACGGCAGAAGCCGGGGTGCAACTGGATTGGATTAAAGGAGTGGGGAAGAAAGGGGATGAATGAATAAGCAGACATAAAAGACTGAATTATTTCTATGAACAAACCTCATTACTTAAAGAAAGAGTTGATTTTGAAAGATCACTCGACAAAGTACTCAAAAACATCTAAGTTATTTTACAGGAACTTAAACCAAAAAGTGATTTACATCATAACATAAAAGCGTCTAGAGTTTAGCGGCGAAAATGTGAACTACATATTAAAGTCTTCCCTATCTCTATTCAACTCAACCATCACCGTTCCCGTCGCTTCAACCTGCACATTTAGAAAACATATGCAGGGCTAAGTACAATAGTACTTAGTGGACATATTGCCGAAAACATACAATAAGTATTGATAAATCAGGCATCTCTTTTATAGCGCATCGGGGTGTTTCTTTCAAAAGCCCGTGCCTATTAAACATTTTCTTTTCATAAACATAGCTTTGCAAAGTATTTTTCTAATAGATGTTACGTTCAATCTTGACCAAATAATTATCACCGTGGCAGGTCGTCCCTTAACAGGGTTCCATACTTAAACGGCTACTTTATCACCGCGGCAGGTCATCCCCTCAACAGGGTTCCATACTTCAACGGCTACTGTGTACACTAACTTTGGAAAGCAAGTTGGCTAACTCAAAGTCCGATCGTTTAGTTAACCCCTTTTGGCTAACTCATAAGGTACAAGAGAACTCACATAAAACAAGTAGTTCATGCCATGATTATCACTTTGAAAACACGATTATCAAAGCAATAAAGAAAAAGGTTTTCAAGCATTGCTCATTTTATTTCATATATAAAAGCCCACCTTGAAATTACAGAACTTCTATACGAGCTTCCGTTCTTCAATCTTACGTCCTATCCTTGTGCTGACTTCCTCCTTCATCGTAAATAATCATACTTTAAAACTCGGTCGCAAACGATAAACGAATACGGAAAATCGAGTTAAGTTTTAGTCCTTTAGACTTTTTAGGCATTTGCACGCTAAACTAAACTCTTTTAATTAAACAGAAACTAGATACGAACACATCTCATTTGACACTCATTCAGTTCTGTACTTGACACTTAGGTCAATAGTAAGAAGTAGTCGATAACTTGAAACGACTTAAAAGATCGAAGGAACGAAGTTGAAAAGGATTCAACTTAGGAAACTAGCTTTGGAAACTTACTGCTCAAGTCAGTAAGTCTTTACAGAACAGAGTATACGGAAAAAGGGGATGAATCTTATACCAAAAGAAAGGTACGGGTTTCTAGTTTACTCTCCAATTTACGGATCTCGATTTCGTTAAGTGAGCTAAAAGATATGGCAGTTTCTGTGAAGGGTCGCAGAATTGCCGAGTGAAACCCTAATGCTCGATAAAATTCGACGTATAACTTCCTAGGTTCGTTTTATGTTATCGTACTTAAATTCTCACGAAATTTACACATCAAGGCAGTCAACACGCACTATCATACGTGAAGAACTCCTTTCCATTCCTCGTCTATAAGCACGACGTTTAAAACCTCGTCTCTTCAACTATACAATTACTATACCAAAACAAATTCCAATTTCTATTTCATTTCCATTCATTCACTTCTCGATTCTTAACTAACTCTCATTACGTCTCATTTCTCGGATGGAAAAGTCGTTAACTACAATATTGTCGTCAATCAATAACAATCATTATTATTAAGAGGGATTTCCTTATTCGACTTTTCTACCGGCTTTTAAACTCGATTCTTCATCTCTTATTCAAAATTGAAACTTCTTAGAATTCGTTGAAATTTTACGGTTACGATCATTAACTATCAAGATTAACAAAGGTTCGAATCACAAACCCTAATCATTATCTATTCTCGACTTATCGTCGATCGTTCGTCTCTTAACGAAAATCTTACGTTCTTCGTTTTCGTTCAAATTTTACAACAACGATTATTACCTAACGAGCATCACTAATATGCAAATCATATTATCAAAACATTATCGAGCTTCAACTTATCGACACGTCTTCGTCTCTTACGTTTTTCATTTTATTTTTAGAAAAATCCCAATTAAATATATAATCATCTTCATACATCCTATATCTCATTTCCATAAACATAACATGCATATCACAACATTTACTATACTAAAACATGCATTCTTCATCTCTTATGTTTCGAATTTTATTTTTAGAAAAATCTAAATCAATTCATATAGTCAATTAGCAACACGTAGAACAAGCTTTTGTTCGGTTCATATGGTAGGAGATGTTCTTACCTTGCGTAATATGGACTCGGAAATGGAATTGATCGGTAGGTGGAAGACTTGAGTGCTTGAAAAAGCTTGAAGGTTGGAGCTTTAATGGAGGATTGGAGAAGAAAATGAGAGAGAGAGAGAGAGAGAGAGAGAGGAGTGTGTGCGTGGCGGTAGAGAAGGAGAAAGGAGAGAGAGATGACTCATTGTTATTAGACATAAAGTGATGGAAAATATCTAACTAAAGTGTAGCGACTCGCTAAGGGTCGTTTGGCGCGAAATTAATAGACGGAAATATCTCGTTTCCGGCTCTTAAACGACGATTAAAAAATTGAGAAATACTTTCTTAGATAGTTACGAATTCGACGAAATCTAATTCGTCCGTTAGATTGGAAATAAATCACGTACTCGGAAAACCTAATTTGTTTTTCAAAATCCGAGAAAAAGTCGGGATTAGACAGTCTAAAATTCGCCCAGAAAATCATAAAAACTAACTTTCTCCGGTGAACTCGTATCGAAGAAAAAGTGAATGTAAATTTTGACGGATTTTAATTCTGAGTTTTCGGACAAAAAATTTAACGGACGCGAAAACCCTAATACAGTAGTCGTTCGACAGACTCCTGGAATTTATTTTCTCAAACGGATTTCACCGTTAGTCTTAGAATTTAATTTCATGATCTTAGGCGTGCAAAGCCATAATTATTATTAACTTTCATTTTTTAAAGACAGTAGAATTTTTCTGGGGTATTACAGATAAGGCGAAGATGTGGTATCAATCTCCGGAGCTCGGGGTTGATACAACTTGGAATAATATCGCTTAGAAATTTTTGTTGAAGTTCTATCCTCCGGGCCTTATTCTAAAACTGAAGATGGAGATAGTGTAGTTCCGTGAGCTTGATGGTGAAACCTTCTACGAGTGTTGGGAAAGATTCAAGGAGAAGCTCTGTAAATGTCCCAACCACGGATTCGATGCTCAGAACCGCATTCTCATGTTTTATAATGCTTGCTTGCTGGATACGAGGCAAAGAATGGATTTTGCAGCCAACGGGGCTATTCTGACAAGAGGAAGTGATGAGGCTCTTGAGATTATTGAGAGATTGGCTACAAACAGTTATTAGTGGCCAACGGAGAGGCTTCAGGTTCAGAAGGTGGCAGCGACTCAAGGGGCCTATCCTATGGAAATTCTGACTAATCATGTTGTCAACTTTGCCAATAAGATTGATACATTGAGTTTGAGGCAACTCGAGCAACAAATTGTGGACCATATGTAGATAGAGGAAGCGAACAAGTTTTTGGCGCCGTTGCCGGGGAATAACAGAAATGGAAGAAACTTTCTTGGAAATCAAGACCAGTATTATCATCCTAATCGGCATCCAAATCTCTCGTATGGGAATCCGAATAATGCACTGCAGCCCCCACCTTTGTGACTAATGTAGTCATTAATGAGCCGAAGAAGGAAAGCACCGATGATCTACTCAGAAAATACATAGCCATTAATGATGCCAAGTTTGGGAAAATGGAGTCTTCTATTGGAGCTTTGGAGACTCATATGAAGAC
Source organism: Schizonepeta tenuifolia (assembly GCA_029490685.1). Lineage (NCBI taxonomy): Eukaryota > Viridiplantae > Streptophyta > Magnoliopsida > Lamiales > Lamiaceae > Schizonepeta > Schizonepeta tenuifolia. The sequence goes on from CM055956.1 coordinate 38,983,830, forward strand.
GATGGAGACCCAATTGAGATAGCTAGCTACTTCAATAGGAGGCCAGCCTCAACAAGGCCAATTTCCGAGTAACACAGTTGTCAATCTGAAGGAGCATTGCAAGGCCATAAATTTGAGGAGTGGGACTTCCTATGAAGGACCAAAGATGCCAGTTGATGATCCAAAGCCATGTGTAGAAGAAGAAGTTATGGATGAGGAAGTAAGACGATGGACGAACCGACTCCTCAATCTAAGCCGGTTTCAATACCACCGTCTCTGTCTACACAATTGGTGATTCTGTTTCCTCAAAGGCACCAAAAGAAGAAGGATGATGCACAATTTTCTAGGCTCTTGGATATTTTCCGGAAGGTGCATATTAACATCCCACTGGTGGAGGCTCTTCAAAGTATGCCGAACTATGTTAAGTTCCTCAAAGATGTGATTTCTTGGAAAAAGAAGTTGAGAGCTTATGAGATGGTGAATCTCAATGAGGAGTGCAGCCCTATGTGACCTTGGAGCGAGCATCAACTTGATGCCTCTTTCTATCTTCAAGAAGTTGGAGATTGGGGAGATTCGGCCTACTACTATAGCTCTTCAAATGGCGGATCGATCAGTGGCATATCCTAGAGGCATAGTAGAAGATGTGCTCGTAATTGTTAGCGAGTTTATATTTCTCGCTGATTTTGTTGTGCTCGATATGGAGGAAGACAAGGATACGCCTCTTATTCTTGGCCGGCCATTCTTGGCGACGGGACGAGCACTTATCGATGTTGTCAATGGGGAACTCACATTGAGAGTAAATGATGAGAGTCACACGTTCTCTATTTACAGTGCTTTGAAGTTTTCTTGAGAGTTGGATACTCAACCGATAGAGGAGTGCAAAGTAATTGATGTAGTTGATTCTTGCATGGAGTCGACTGTTTGGAGAGCATCACTCGATCTATTGGAGGCTTGTCATTCTTACTCTCTTTTCACTTCTAATTTTGATTCTTTGTCTACTAATGATGCATTTCACCTTGAGTTGTTTGAGTGTTGTAGTGTTTTAGATGGTGGACAGGAATTCAAGAAGGGGGGAGGAAGATTCTTGCCTTTATGAAGAGAAGATGATCCCAAGCCACAAAAGAAGGGACCGTATGTGCTCGAATTAAAGCCATTGGCCTGAGCACTTGAGATACGCATTCTTGGAAGAAAAAGAGACTTATCCGGTAATTGTATCGGCTTATCTCTCGTCCTCTGAGCTTGATCATTTATTGTGTGTGTTGAGAAAGCATAAGTCTGCTATTGGTTGGTCAATTTCTGATTTGAAACGGATTAGCCCATCAATATGCATGCATAGGATTTTGTTAAAAGATAATGCTAAGCCTAAGGTGCAAAATCAAAGAAGACTAAATCCTATTATGCAAAAAGTGGTTAGGAAAGAAGTTCTAAAGTGGCTTGATGCGGGTATTATCTATGCCTGATAGTGAGTGGGTTAGTCCTACTCAAGTTGTGGCTAAGAAAGGGGAGATGACTGTGGTTAAGGGTGAGTTAGATGAGCTTATTGCTACTAGATTGATTCCAGGTTGGAGAATGTGTGTGGATTATCGCATGTTGAATGCTGTGACTAGAAAAGATCACTTCCCCTTCCCTTTATTGATCAAATGTTGAATAGGCTAGCTGGTTTTAAATTTTATTATTTTCTTGATGGGTATTTTGGATATAACCAAATTGTAATTGCACCCGAGGACTAAGAAAAGACTGTCTTTACTTGTCTTTATGGTATTTTTGCTTTTCACCGTATATCCTTTGGTTTGTGTAATGCGCCCGCTACTTTCCAACGTTGCATGATGGCTATTTTTCATGATTTGATTGAGAATGTGATGGAGGTGTTCATGGATGATTTTTCTGTTTATGGTAACTCTTTTGATCATTGTCTTGATAATCTTACTCTTGTTTTGCAACGTTGTGAGGAAACTAACCTTGTTCTCAATTGGAAGAAATGTCATTTTATGGTTAGGAGTGGTATTGTGCTTGGCCACAAAGTTTCTAGTGCAAGTTTGGAGGTCGATCGGGCCAAGGTTGTTGCTATTAAGAAACTTCCACCGCCGACAAGTGAGAAAGGAGTGCGGAGTTTTCTAGGGCATGCCAATTTTTATCGGCGCTTTATCAAAGATTTCTCCAAGATTGTGAAACCCATGTGTAGATTGTTGGAGAAGGATGTCAAGTTTAAGTTCGATGCTTGAAGGCGTTTGAGCTTATTAGGAAGGCTTTGGTGAGTGCTCTGATACTTGTGGTGCCGGATTGGTCGCAATCGTTTGAGCTAATGTGTGATGCTAGAGATATAGCTGTTGGTGCTGCATTAGGGCAAAAGAGAGATAAGTCGTTTAGAGTAATCTACTATGCTAGTAGAACTTTGGACAAAGCTCAAGCAAATTACACCACGACGGAGAAAGAGATGCTTACAGTGGTGTATTTTGACAAGTTCCGATCTTATCTTATTGGAACAAAGACGATTGTTTACACCGACCATGCTGCCATTCGCTATTTGTTTGAGAAGAAAGATGCCAAGCCTTGGTTGATTCGATAGAATCTATTGCTACAAGAGTTAGACATTGAAATCAAGGACCGAAAGGGGTGTGAGAATGTGGTTGTCGATCATCTTTCTTGTTTGGAGCAGCCTATGGAAGGGGAGCATCTCAATGTTCCTACTAATGAGAGCTCCCCCAACGAACAAATCTTGAGTGTGGCTGCCAAGGTTCCATGGTATGCAGATTTTGTCAACTGTCTTACTTCCAATACTCATCCTCCATTCGACTTAAGTAGATATCAAAGGAAGAAGTTCTACCATGATGTGAAGATATACATGTGGGGTGAACCTTATTTATGTCGCCAGTGTGCTACAAGGTTATTCGACGATGTGTGCCCGAAGAGGAATGAGAGCCGATCATGCAGCAGTGTCACTCATCTCTTAGTGGAGGTCATTTTGGGGTCAACCGGCAACTTACAAGGTGTTGCAAAGTGGGTTTTACTGGCCCTCGATTTTCAAGGACTTTCACCTCTTTGTTTCTCAATGTGATCGATGCCAAAGGATGGGGAGTATAACGAAGAGGCATGAGATGCCTCTTACTAGTGTTATCTCGGTGGAACTATTTGATGTGTGGGGCATCGATTTCATGGGTTCTTTTCCCACATCCTTTGGATTTCATTATATATTTTTGGCTGTGGAATATTTCTCTAGATGGGTGAAGGCAATACCGACCTCTACCAATGATTCCAAGGTGGTGCTTAGGTTTCTTCAAAAGAATATCATCACAAGATATGGAGCTCCGAGGGCATTGATTAGTGATGGAGGTACGCATTTTTGTAACAAATGGTTGTGCAACTTGCTTAAGAGGTACGGGGTGAAACATGGTGTTACTACGGCGTATCATCCTCAAGCCAATGGTCAAACCGAGTTGGCCAATAGAGAGATTAAGCAAGTATTGGAGAAGACTGTGAATGGAAGCCGAAAGGATTGGGCGGTGCTACTTGATGATGCTCTTTGGGCATATAGGACGGCTTATAAAACTCCTCTAGATATGTCTCCTTAGCAAGTTATTTTTGGGAAATCGTGTCACTTGCCCGTGGAGATCACACACAAGGCATTTTGGGTGGTTAAGAAGTTGAATTTTGATTTCAAAGCCGCGGGTGAAGAGAGAGATCTTCAACTCAATGAATTGGATGAATTTCGAATGGAGGCGTATGAGAACTCGAGCTTTTACAAGGAACATTCTAAGCATTTTCATGATAAGATGATTCTCAAGAGGGAGTTTAGTCCGGTGAATAGTGTGCTTTTGTTAAATTCAAGACTCAAGTTGTTCCCTAGAAAATTAAAGTCGCGATGGTCGAGGCCGTTTGTTATTCACAAGGTTTTACCAAGTGGAGTAGTGGAATTGATGGATCTGAAGGGAGCTACTTTCATGGTGAACGCTCAACGCATTAAGGCATATTTTAGCCCCGGAGTAGCAAAAGGAGGTGATGTGCCTTCGTTTCCAAGACCCTTGATTCTTGCCATTAACGTCGAGCTAACGACGTAAACTATAACGCTAGTTGGGAGACAACCCAATGAGGTACGTTTTTTTATGTTGTCTTTTCGTTTTTCATTTTTTTTCGTTAACTTATTCAGGTTAAAAAAAAGGGGGAAAATTGTAATACCCCGAGTTTTTATAAGCCTTTAAGTGCGTTCTAAATTTCATAATATGCTTAAATAATATGCCTCGAGTAATAAGATTTTTCCAAGAAAAAGAATTTGCTTGAAATGACCAAATTACCCTTATGTGCTTTGACTTGGATTTTCTCGTTTTGATTATTCGAATCGAGTCTGTGATGCATTGATTGAATTTATTTATATGAGTTTCAGCATGAGTATGACTTTTGGAGAACTTTGAGAATTTTTACTTTTCAGTGAATAGTAACGAGAACCGAGAAAATACTATTTACCGACGAACTCAGAATTTAACCTAATTAGTGTCTTTTAAATCTAGATTTAATTCTAAGACCCCTAAGAAATGATAGAAGCTTATTCGAGATCATATGAGAGAATTCTAAGAGTTTAGTTCTTAATGGATTAATTAGCTGATTGATTTTTAGGTTTTCTTCGTTACTTGGAATTTTAACCTAAAAATTAGATATTCGGAATCCTTGATTTATTTCGTGAGACATGAGATAGAGTTGAGGTGTTTTTGATGTCGGAAACGAGATGATGAGAGTTTAGAGCTGATGGTCCCGATACGAGTTCTGGTGTATAGGGGGGGGGGGGAATACACCAGATCAAACTTTTAAAAACAACCCCCTAAAAATAACACAACCGAGTAAAAAACACTCAGCTAGAAGTGAAGTGTTGTGCGGAATATGGTTGAAATTAACTCGTATAAAATCAACTCACGCTTAAGTGCAAGGTTGGTCAATAACCAAGACAGTTGATATGGAAGAGTGCAGTTTGTATGCAGGTTAGTTAGTCAGTTGAATATGCAATAAGTAACTGAAAAATAAACACAACACACAAGAATTTACGTGGTTCGAAGATAACTCCTACGTCCACGGGGAGTTGTGAGTCCACACAACTCAGTCCAAGTTCTTCTGGACAAACCACAAAGCTTACGCGGGCTTTGCAACCGTTGAGATAAGTTTACGGGTACTTATCAACCTTACAGATTAGTTTACGGGTACTAATCAAACCTATCTACTCAGTTACGGGAAGAGTAGAGTCCTAACAACCTTTTCAGGTGTGTGAAAGGGTGGGGTTCCAACTAACAACTCGAACAAGAAGTGAGCTATGATCTAACACTCTACGAACTCTCAACTAGTGATGTTCTCAAGGTTGGATCGAAAACTACAAAGACGGAATCTAACACTCTAGAACTCTCAACTAATGATGTTCTAAGAGGTTTTGCTTTAGTGCAGAATGAAGTTGTTCTTTCGCTTGTATATCTCTTCTCACACTTGTCTGTCTCGTCTTGCCCTTCATTTTGGTAAATGAATGAAGGCCTCTATTTATAGGCGGAGAGAATCAACTAGCCGTTGGAGGAGCTGTTGATCTCTGTTCTTTGAAAGCGATGGCTTGTCTCTCATCCTCTGCAGACTTTCCGGATTTGGCAACTGCGTGCTTCTGCTTTCCATCTGATACAGCCTTGTGTTGGGCCAAATGAGGTAATGACAGAGAGTCAAACCTTCACATGACTTCCTTGTTTGAATTTCAAATCTCAACGTTAGTCTTTCAACAATGGATGGTCGGTTGAGAGTTTCGAACTTCATCTGACTTGTTCTTCAGCTGATGTTCTATCTGAATGCTAACAGTTGAACTCTCAGCTGATTTGAACTTCATGCTGTTGATCTTCTTGGATCGAGTTCTACAACTGATGTTCTGAAACTGAACGCTCAGTTGTCTTTCTTGTATCTGATCAGTTGGCTCCGAACATTCAGTTGTCTTCCTTACAACTGATGTTCTCTTGCATCTTCCTTAGTTGACTTTGGCATCTTCCTGCTTTTTACTTCTCATCTGATGAACGCTCAGTTGTCTTTCTTACAACTGATGTTCTATCCGAATGAAGCCTTGTTGCCGTCTTCAGCTGGATTCCTGTAAAGATAAAATCTTAACAATGCTCAAACAGCGAGCCTAACTACTAACATTAGGATCTGGCAACATCTACTCGGTTGGGGTCAGTTGGTTTTGGAATCAATCAAAACTTTAATAAATTTCCCAACAATTTCCCCCTTTTTGATGATGCCAAAACCCTTATAAAATTCTTACAAAGAAAACTGATCTAAATCCTACTGACCTATCCAAAATCTCAGCTGAAATTCTAGACAGTCTATAAGATTAAAACATCAAAGGGTTAGCACAGTTATAACATGATATTGAAATAACTTTGCGATTCAGAGCTTGGAAAATGAGAGATTGTACGTCAAGTTGAATCGTATAACTGAATAGTTTTTATTACAACTGATGGTTACAAAGATAAGCACAAAACCAAAAATTACATCAGTTGCTCAAAAACTAACTGAGCTAAAACTTAAGCCCATATTTGCTAAAAATTCTAACAAAAATTTCTCGCTTCGCTTCTGACTCTTTTGCTATGTCAACCCCGTGCTCTTTGCAAACTTGCCTTGCCTCAGCTGATATCTTTTGTCGGTAGGGGTTTCGGGAGTCTGGGAGGAAGGGAGGCCGATAAGTAACCTTCTGAGGGACCGGAACTGTGTTCATGTCCAGTTTTGCTTCTATCATTGCACGTCTGAACTGGCTGAACATGCCCGGGTCCCCAGAGTGCAACTCGGTCAGGGCTTCCTTGAACGCTTTCCTCGGATCGTCAGTTGAGAAGACCTTTCTGTAATAGAAGTCATTCACGAACTCTTGCTTGAATGACTCCCATTCTTCATTCCATTCAACTACGGCTGCGGGAGGCGATGTTCCGGTCCAAGTTCTTGGTTATCTTGGTCAGCTCCTCCTCGAACTGGTTGACTCTTCGAGCTTGGCTGGCAGCAAACTTCTTGATCCAGCTCAGATTCATGTAATGTTTCTCAGCAACATCCATAGCCTTGGCAGCAGCAATGCACTCTTCGGTTGTGATACCTTTGAGTTCTGAATCAAGCTCGGCTGCGATCTCGACTATGGAGTTGTAAGAAACTCCAAACTACTCCGCCTGCTCCAAGTCTTTTTCCATATTAGGTCCACCTACGTCGGTTGACTTGGGAGCGAACTTCTTCTTCTGTGTAGTCTTCCTCCTCGGCTGAGATTTTGCAGCAGCTTCAGCCTGGGTCTCATCTTCCCCCTGCATCTCAACATCCAACTCCTCTTCCCCCTTTTTATCTTCCCCCTTTTTGGCATCAGCAACAAGGCTTGCTACTGATCCATCCAGAGAGGTGAGTTGTTGTTCGGCTTGTTGGATGCGGTTGAAGAGTTCATCGACCGTGCACTCTATTCCGACCTTCTTCGCCAGTTCGGAGTAATGGCACTCTTGTTCGGCTTTTCTCAATCCAGCGAATGTTTCAGTTGTCTCAGTCTGGAAAGCAACGAACTCAGCCCAGCGTGACTCGAACCGAGACTCCCATTCTTCATCCTGAGTCTGTTGGGATTTGGCGAGGTTGGAATCAGAGATGGACTGGAAGACATTCAGCTCAGACTTGATCCCCAGAACTGTTGATTTCAGATCAGAAATGTCTTGGCTGGTGGAGGAGGAGAGTTCGTCTAGCTTTATATTTAGTGAAACATTCTCCTCCACCAGCTGCTTGTTCTTCTCCTCTTGTGCTTCCAACATCCTCAGCTGATCTTCTTTGTTTTGCTAGAAGTTGGCAAGCATCTCCATTCTCAGCTGGTTCACCCTCTCAGCTATCAGCTCGTAAATGTCTTTAGTTGCTGGCGCTGGCTGATCAGCTGGAGCTTGGTGTTCAATCAGAGCTAGCTGCTCAACTGTAACCATGGCTTGACGGTTGCCATGTACAGTTGAAGCTCCTCTTCTTCTTCCTTCGCTGCGGCGGCGGCTGTTTCTAGATCATTGAGGAACTCAGCTAACTTGATTAGCATGTTGTCGAGGAAGTCAATACAGCCTTGTCCAGCTGTCTCCCGGGTATCTGTGCCTTCTGCCTTGCTCAAGTCCAAGCGACGCGTGAGCAGCGCAACCTTGTTGTTGTAGGCCACCTCCAGATTAGTGTAGTTGAAGTAATCTCGGATGCGTGACTCGTCCGCCTTCCGCTGGTTCCAGCTGTGTACCCTCACAGTATCTTCCTTCACATACCAGTGACTGAAGATTAGGTTGAACTGGTACAGCAGCTCGGTTCCAAGTGTAACGAAGATTGGCATATCGCGAGCTTTTGGGAACATCCTGATCAGCTTCTGGAAGCAGTAGGCCACCTTGCCTTCATGCTCCTGTGCGACAGCCTGACGGTCAGCTTCGTCATCGATTGGGGAGGGGGAAAGATGCTCATAAGGCATTGGTTCAAAGGTTTCATCAATGTTGGCCAAAGAAGTGGTCTCAACATTGGCATCGAGCTGGGAGCTCGGAATATTGGATTCTGTGGGGAGTGGGGTATCAACAGGTTCATCAACATTGGCCGAAGAGATGGTCTCAATGTTGGCATCGAGCAATGAGCTCGGAATCTCTGGCTATTGATCGGTTGAGAGAGCGAGAGGCTCTTGGGGCGGTACGGCATCGACTCCTGCCGTGGGGGAGGTTGGAACGTCTTCAATTTCCTCAGAGGAGAAAGAAGCATCCGATGTCACATCTGTCTCCATCCCTTCCGCCTCATCAGTTCCAACAGCGCGAGGGACGGTCTTGAAGGCAGCTGCCTCAGCTGAGTGGCTTGACTCGGATGGCTCCTCAGCTGGTATCGTCTCATCTGGTGCTTCAACAACTGGTACCTCTTCCTCAGCTGGAGCACCCACTACATCCTCAGCTGGCTCCTCACCTGGCTCTTCAGCATGCTCCTCAGCCAGAACTTCCTCGGCTGGCACTGCAACCGTCTTCTTGAACTTCACCCTCAGCTTCTTCTTGGCAGGCTCCTCCTCCTTCTCTTTCTCCGACTCAGTTGTGCGTCGGCGAGTAGCTTTCGACTTCGGAGGGCGGGTGGCAGCTGGTACCTCCTCAGCTGTATCCTTGGGTTCAGTTGTCTTCCCAGCATCCTTCTTCTCCTTATGAGTATACACACTCCTAATCACCTCCTGTGTCTTCTTTGCTGTTGGAAACAGCAACAACTTCTTCACTGGGGTCTCCTCACAATCCTCCCATACCATGTTCTGACCCTTGGTTGCGAGCAGGATCAGAGCAGATATTTTGCAACCGAAATTGAGAGTCCCCTTGACACTCAACAGTCTCTCCGCTGATTCGGTTGTGGTCTCGGAGATCTTCTGCTTCTCCAAGATCAGCTGTTTAGAAAATATTGAAACCAGTTGATCTCATGTTTGTGCTCCAAGGCCAGCAACTGCTTGAGCTTTGGTCGGCTGATGTCTCTGAATGCTCCGCTGTAACCGAACACGACCTTGGAAATAACATCGAATAGAAGTCGATGTTCTGGTTTTAATTTGGTCCTCTGCATATTGCTCTTCAACTTCTTTGGGGTAATCAGAGCACTTTCTAGAAACGCATCGGCATCCGCATCGGTTATATTTTCAACCGTGTCCGTGGCAGTGTGGTTTATTGGAATGATTTGGTGGAGGAAATTGGAAACCGCAATGGGGACAGATACACGGTGAATGGTTCTGGCTGGAACGTCGCGTTGCCGACAAGAAACCTCTGTAGTGACGCCATCTCTGCTATCGATGGACGACTGCAGGTTCACATAGAACTCTCCGACCTCGCCTGAGCAGGTGGGAGGGAAAGAGCTTCGCCCATTCTAGTAGGCCGTTCTTCCTGAGAGTATCGGCGAGGGGAGACAGCACCGGTGACTCCAATTCATCGTCTGATAATATTTGCTCAAAATGTATCTTCGAAACCAGCAAGTCGAACGATTCTTCATAAGATGTGGGGACTAAGGAGGGTCCGGAAGAAGCCATTTTCTTTCCTATTGGTGCGATTTAATGAGTCTGAGAAGATATATATATATATAAGAAGGAAAGAAACAAACTTTGCAGTAAATAGTTTGACAAAATCTGAGAAGATGATGAACAGTTACTGCAGATAAACATGAATGAGGAAGGTAAGAGATCACTTCCTGATTTTCCGCCTTTTATAGGTTTTTGACTAGGTTGAGATCGACGGTTAGGGTTGAATGGCGGGAATCCATCAACGGCTGAGATTACGCGACTGTTGACTAGCTTTGACTTGACGTCACGAACCGAGTTCCAACCAGCGCGTGAGAAGGTGAATGTCAGCCCAGTCGCACTATAAAGTAGGCTATTGATGTTCAGCCGTACTTTACATTAAATGCGGCATGATGGCTATTTTAATGTAACTGACATGCTCAGGAATGTTTGAATTTATTTCAAACATTCTCATTTAAGATCATAACACCTTCAGCCATAAATGTTACCTGCCAGCTGATGTAGGAATCAACTGTGTTCACCTGTCAGCTGATGTTGGAATCAGTTGTGTTCCGACGTTGCAGCATACCATCAGCTGACTTGAGTTCGTCTGTTCAGCTGACGTCTGATGTCTTCGGTTGGCAATCCGCATCTGATGTCTTCGGTTGGTGATCTGCATCTGAGATTCCCTCTTCATCTGAGCTTCCCCCTCAGATGGATATCGATCTCTTCACCTCAGCTGGTTCCTCATCTGATGGATCCAACAATCCAAGTAAATCACATAACATCTTGAACCGCGCTTCGGCTAGAGGTTTGGTGATGATATTAGCTCTCTGAATCTCAGTTGGAATCTTTTTCATGGATACGTCATTTTCTCAATATAGTCTCGGATGAAATGATGTCGGATGTCAATGTGCTTCGTCCGAGAGTGGTGAACATGATTCAAAGAGATATCAATGGCACTTGAGCTATCACAATGAATAGAAACCTGTCCAGTTGCTACTTCATATTCTCGCAACAGTTGCTTGAGCCACAACACCTGCATGCAACAGCTACCGGCAGCCATATACTCTGACTCGGTTGTAGAAGTGGCAACACATGCTTGTTTCTTAGAGAACCACGAAACTAGCTTGCTTCCCATGAACTGACAGTGTCCAAATGTAGACTTCCTGTCCAACCGATCTCCAGCTAGATCTGCATCTGAGTATCCGGTCAGTTGTATATTGTCGTCGGTTGGATACCACAACCCAACATTTACAGTTCCCTTCAGATACTTGATGATGTTTTTTGCTGCCAACATGTGAGCTTCCCTCGGTTGAACTTGGAACCGAGCACACACTCCAACCGCGTAAGATATGTCTGGCTGACTGGCGGTTAGATATAGCAAAGAACTGATGATCTCTCTATACTTACTGGCATCCACGAGCTTTCCCTCAGTTCCAGGTTCAATCTTCCAGTTAGTATTCATCGGGATTCTTGTGGTCTTACTTGTCTGCAATCCGAACTTGGTGATGAGCTCCTTTGTATACTTGGACTGATTGATGAAGATCCCATCTGGCGACTGCTTCACTTGTAATCCAAGAAAATAATTCATCTCGCCCATCATCGACATCTCGAACTTCTCCTTCATGAGATTTGAGAATTTTTCACACAGCTCCTCCGACTTGGAACCGAATATGATGTCGTCGATGTAGATTTGCACAACAAGTATATCTTCTCCAACTTTGATGGTGAACAATTTTTGTCAACTGACCCTCGTTTGAACCCCGAGTTCAGAAGAAAACCACAAAGAGTGTCATACCAAGCCCTGGGTGCTTGCTTTAATCCATAGATTGCTTTCTTCAACTTGTACACTCTTCCATCTCCAGTCTCAAAATCGGGAGGCTGTTCAACATATACATCTTCCTTGATATCTCCGTTGAGGAAGACACACTTCACATCCATCTGATAGACCTTAAACTTGTGAAATGCGGCATAGGCTAGAAAAATTCGGATGGCTTCCGGCCTTGCAACCGGCGTGAAGGAGTCCTCGAAATCGATTCCTTCTTGTTGGAAATATCCCTGAGCTACCAACCTTGCCTTATTCCTCACGATGAATCCAATGACGTCTCTCTTGTTCTTGAAAATCCATTTTAATCCAATGACTTTGACACCATTTGGTCTTTCTACCAACTCCCATACACAGTTGCGTAGAAATTCATTCAGTTCTTCTTGCATGGTTGTTGTCCAGTGAACACAGTTGAGAGCTTCCACAACATTCTTCGGTTCTGGCACATCAGCTACAAAGCAAGAAATCATGGAAACATCTCCACCTTGCTCGAACTCCTCAAGAACTGCCAACTCCTCAGCATATTGAGCGTAAGTGTTGGAATCTTCCTCAGTCGAATCTAGATTTGCAACTCTGCTCCTTGTACGCACACCTTTGGTTGGATCCCCGATGATGTTGTCAGTGGAATGATCTTCATACCATCTTCGGTTGCGTCTTCCTTCTTCTTCCAACAGTGGCTGTTCCAGGATTTCAACTGATGGTGAATCCTGACCTGTAGTAGATGCTGGAATCTTCAGAACTGGTGATTGATTAGCTGTTGAGTCTGGATCCTCAACATTGACAATATTTTGAACCGGGCTCGGTTGGGCTTCGGATGCTGATGCAGTTGGAGTGACATCAGCTGGAGTACCCCCTTGAGATGAGCTGGCGTTCTCGCATTCATCTTCAGAGGAGTATGGATCATCATCCTCGGTTGCCCATACCAATGGTTCAGCTAGATTCTTTTCCCTTAGTGCCTGTGATCTGGTGAGAGCATGTGGAACTTGTGGATCAGCTTGTTGTCTTTTAGCCTGTTCCCTGCACTCAAAAGTAGATTCATCAAAACTAACATGAGGTGTTATCTCCACAATACGAGAGCTATTGTTGAAAACTCTATAAGCCTTGATTCGAGCGGCATATCCAAGAAATATGCCTTGGCATCAAAAGTTTTCAGCTGAGTCTTCCCATTGTTCTGAATATAACACTTAGAACCAAAAACGCAAAAATATGAAATATCTGGCTTCCTGCGTCTCCATAGCTCGTATGGAGTCTTTTCCAACCGCTTGGTTAGAAGAGACCGGTTCTGAGTGTAGCAGGCTGTGTTGATGGCCTCAGCCCAAAATCTCTTTGGCAGAGCTGAGCTTGTCAACATGGATGTAGCTGCATCCTTCAGCGTTCGGTTCCTTCGCTCAGCTACTCCATTCTATTGCGGAGTACGCGCAGCTGATGTTTGATGAGTAATTCCATGCTTCTCGCAATACTCGATGATGGTTTCATTTAGAAACTCGGTTCCACGATCTGATCGGATGGAAATGATTTTCATCTCTTGTTGGTTTGATATCCGATCCATCAACTTGGGTAGCTCATCTCGGGTTTCACTCTTGTGACGCATGAAAATGGTCCACGTGTATCTGGAATAATCATCAGTTACAAAAAGTGTATACTCATTACCATTCATGCTTTTTGGTGTAACTGGCCCGAAGAGATCCATGTGGATCAGCTGTAACACTCGGTCGGTTGAGGGAGTTGATTTCAACCGGAAGAAGGATCCAGCGAGCTTTCCCAACTGGCATGCACTGCAGATATGTGTTGTTGAAAACACTCGGTTTGGTATGCCTTTTGCATGTTCTTGTCTGGCAAGTCGGTTCATAGTCTTGAAGTTCAGATGGTTGACCCTTTTGTGCCACAGCCAACTCACATCTGAACTGCTCTTTGATAACAGGCAGGTGTCAGGAGGACTACTATTCCAGTCAGCATAGTAGACATTCCCGGTTGGCGATCGATTTCCCAACAATATGACCTACTTTGTTCCGACATTTTTAACCCTGCACCCTGTGCATCAAACTTGACAGAGAAACCATTATCACAGAATTGGTTGATGGAGAGCAAGTTATGCTTCAATCCATCAACATATGAAATATTAAAAATCGACACATGATTGGTTTCAAGGGTATCGTAGCCTCTGATGTGACCTTTTGAGTTGTCACCAAAGGTAACTGAAGGTCCTTCTTTCTCCACGAAACTCCCAAGCAAATCCTTCAGATTTGTCATGTGTTTCAAGCATCCACTATCCATCACCCACATGGTTCGTGATGCTTTATTCTTCCTCAGCTATTTCTCCTGTACCTGCAAAGAGAAACTCGCTTAGGTCCCCAATTTCAGTTGGGTCCTGGAGGGTTAGAACCAGTTCCCCCTTGAACTGTGATTCGTTTTTCCCTGTATACTCGGATAGATTTATCATTCCAAATCACTTTTCCTTCATCATCAACTATAACAACACCTCGGTTATCCTTAGGCTTGTTGTTAGTAGTGATGTTCTGCTTCTTGGGAGGAGATGGATTTCTCCCATTGTGAGCTTTCGGAGGAGAGGCTTTTCTACTGTTTTGATGGCACTTTTTATCTTGTTGGATTTGTCTATGAGGTCGGATGCCATGTTGGAATCTTTGTGGCTGATTCGGATTCCAACTCCCTGAATGTGGTCTATAGTTGTTCATGCCCTGTTGGTGGTTCATGTTGTGGCATGAATATCTCCAACTGTTCGACCTGTTCCTTATCGGTTGATTCGGTTGGAACCTCTGGTAGAACTGATGATAGAACCGCTGTTGATTCGGATGGTTGGATCCTTGTCGGTTCTGCGGTCAGTTCCATTCTTTCTGATGTTGGCTCTGAGGTCGGTTCAGAGGTCGGTTCTGAGTTCGGTTTCGATTGTATCTTCGACGCCTCTGATTCCTCTTCTGACTCTTGGAACATTCCCCCTCAGTTGATGTCCCAACCGATGGAATGTTCTGTCCTCCATCCACTGCTCTTTTTCCCTTCTCAGTTGTGGTTCCCTTGGTCGGTTGAGCTTGCTGAGAAGTGGAGGTTGGATTACTTTGGGGAGATTCAGGTTCAACTGTGTTAGGTTCGACAACCTTGACTTCCACAGCTTTGATGAAGGTTGCTGGAGGAATTCCAGTATCCTTGATTACATCATAACCGAGTCCTGACACGTCATTCATCTGTCGGCTGTAACTGATGAGATTCTTGATGATCTAGGATGACTGATATCGCTTTATTAAGTTGTCCTTCTCAGTTTGCAACTCCTTGAGGAGAACAGCTATATGCTCGGTTTGTCCGTCTGACTTCTTTATCAGCTGGTCGATCTGAGCCTCTTGCTTTATCAACTGATCTTGCCTTGATCTGCTTCGTCAACTCCTCATCGGTTGGAGCATTAGTTCGGTTGACCGCATTCAGTTGACTTTTGAGATTATCTATCTCTTCAGTTTGACTCTTGATCAGATCGTCCTTTTCGGTTAAGGATTCTTCAAGTTTGGTGAATTGTTCTTGAAGACTCTTAAACTTAACCGATTGCTGATGTAGTTCCTCACTGAGTTCTTGAAAGTCACTCCAGGAGGGTTCTAACTCTTCATCTAGTGTTTCCTACATGTTAGAAATATTGGAAGAATTTAAATTAGCAGGACTAGAGTGTACCTCAGTCTCATCCTGGTCGGTTCCAAGTGCCATGAGGCATTGATCCTGACCGATAGCGTTGTTGGTGGAAGTCAACTCATCCTCATCTTCAGTGTCAGTGAAGATGTCCATGTTGTCAGCTGCTTCTTCTGCAACCATGGCCTTGTTCTTTTCAGTTTGCTTGGCCCTCAACGCTTCTCTCTCTTTCTTCGAAAGGTCTGGACAATCTGCTTTGAAATGTCCCTCCTTGCCGCATTCAAAGCAGCCGTTGTTCACAGGCTTTGAGTTATCTCGAGTTTGGTCAGACTTGTAGAACCTCTTGTATTTTCCGAACCGAGTGTCCATGTCAGCTAGCTTCTTTGACAGGGCGGCTATGTTCTGTTGCAGCTCTTCTCTGCTTGGCTCCTTCGTAGCTGTGTCCGCTGATCTTGTTGGCCTTGATGTTCACGGCTTTGAATAGTCAGCTCGGAGCGCTACTGACTTTGTGGCTGAACCAACATCCTTATGTCGACTCAACTGAACCGAGGACTGAGTTGACCTTCGTCGGTTTACCTTGTACTCATTTCCCTTCAGAATTGAGAACAATCTTTTAGTTCCCATCTCACCAAGGTCAGCTCGGCTCTCATGGATATTGGTGAAGGTATCCCACTCAGCTGGTAGAGCTTGTAATACTTTGAGGTTGATTTCTCTCAAAGTATACTTTCCTCCTCGGATGGACTGGATCCTTCTGATGATGTCCATAAACCGGAGCTCTAATTGATCAATGGTTTCATCAGTTCTCAGACAGAAGTTGTCAAAGTCTTGACAGGCATGTGAGAATTTGTTCTCCTTTGTTTCATCGCTTCCTTCACTCAGAGATGCCAAGATATCTCACATCTCCTTGGCGGTGTCGCACTCTTCTATCCAAGGAAGATAGTCTTGTCCAACAGTGGACATGATCGTGCTCTGAGCTCAGATATCCAACTGGCTCACTTTGGCTTCCTCTGGAGTGAAGTCTTCAGGCTTCTTCTCCACTAACTCCACAGTTGCATCCCCATCGTTGGGATTTGTAGGAGTGCGAGTGATTCTCGCTCTGATGATGATCGGTCCGGATGTGAGTACTTGTTGCATTCGATGATGCTTTGACAGTAGGATCTTCTTCATCCGAGTTCTCCATGATGTATAGTTCACAACCGAGAACATGACCATGATCTTGTCTTTGACATCCATCTGCACACAACAACAGAAGAAAAATGCAAGCAGATATGCACTAGCGTGATAAAGAGATCTGTTCAGTTGACCACTGAAGAAAACACCTCGAATTCACACCTTGTGAAACAGAGTCAGCAGTCTTTTGAACCAGTTCTCTGATACCACTTGATGGTCCCGATACGAGTTCTGGTGTATGGGGGGGGGGAATACACGAGATCAAACTTTTAAAAATAACCCCCTAAAAATAATACAACCGAGTAAAAAACACTCAGATGGAAGTGAAATGATGTGCGGAATGTGGTGGAAATTAACTCGTATAAAATCAACTCACGTTTAAGTGCAAGGTTGGTCAATAACCAAGACAGTTGATATGGAAGAGTGCAGTTTGTATGCAGGTTAGTTAGTCAGTTGAATATGAAATAAGTAACTGAAAAATAAACACAACACACAAGAATTTACGTGGTTCGAAGATAACTCCTACGTCTACGGGGAGTTGTGAGTCCACACAACTCAGTCCAAGTTCTTCTGGACAAACCACAAAGCTTACGCGGGCTTTGCAACCGTTGAGATAAGTTTACGGGTACTTATCAACCTTACAGATTAGTTTACGGGTACTAATCAAACCTATCTACTCAGTTACGGGAAGAGTAGAGTCCTAACAACCTTTTCAGGTGTGTGAAAGGGTGGGGTTCCAACTAACAGCTCGAACAAGAAATGAGCTATGATCTAACACTCTACGAACTCTCAACTAGTGATGTTCTCAAGGTTGGATCGAAAACTACAAAGACGGAATCTAACACTCTAGAACTCTCAACTAATGATGTTCTAAGAGGTTTTGCTTGAGTGCAGAATGAAGTTGTTCTTTCGCTTGTATATCTCTTCTCACACTTGTCTGTCTCGTCTTTCCCTTCATCTTGGTGAATGAATGAAGGCCTCTATTTATAGGCGGAGAGAATCAACTAGCCGTTGGAGGAGCTGTTGATCTCTGTTCTTTGAAAGCGATGGCTTGTCTCTCATCCTCTGCAGACTTTCCGGATTTGGCAACTGCGTGCTTCTGCTTTCCATCTGATACAGCCTTGTGTTGGGCCAAATGAGGTAATGACAGAGAGTCAAACCTTCACGTGACTTCCTTGTTTGAATTTCAAATCTCAACGTTAGTCTTTCAACAATGGATGGTCAGTTGAGAGTTTCGAACTTCATCTGACTTGTTCTTTAGCTGATGTTCTATCTGAATGCTAACAGTTGAACTCTCAGCTCTCGTGAACTTCATGATGTTGATCTTCTTGGATCGAGTTCTACAACTGATGTTCTGAAACTGAACGCTTAGTTGTCTTTCTTGTATCTGATCAGTTGGCTCCGAACGCTCAGTTGTCTTCCTTACAACTGATGTTCTCTTGCATCTTCCTTAGTTGCCTTTGGCATCTTCCTGCTTTTTACTTCTCATCTGATGAACGCTCAGTTGTCTTTCTTACAACTGATGTTCTATCCGAGTGAAGCCTTGTTGCCGTCTTCAGCTGGAGTCCTTTAAAGATAAAATCTTAATAATGCTTAAACAGCGAGCCTAACTACTAACATTAGGATCTGACAACATCTACTCGGTTGGGGTCAGTTGGTTTTGGAATCAATCAAAACTTTAATAAAGTTTCCAACAAGAGCCATTTTCAGTATAAATGAAATAACACGGATATATTCTACCGAAAAACTTTTTATCCGGGTAAATTTTTAGCAGTAAAAGAGAATCTCTCTCTCATCTCTCTTCCTCTCACCACCGACCTCATCTCTCTCTCTCCCTAATATCTCTCTCCTAGGTAGCCTATTTTCTACCCTAGGGAGAATATCATCATTATATTGTTTTCATGTAGATGAATTAAATCATCTCCTTAGCTAAGAAGTTAACAAATGCATTCATCTATTATATCATCCATCTCTCCCTCAAACTCTCTCTCCCTCGTTCCTTACCAAGAAAGAAGAAAAAAAAATTCTCTCTCCCTCTCTCCCCTCTATGCCGAGAAAGATACACACACAAACAAAAATTGAGAAACCTCCATTGAAGCTTCCATCTCCAAGCTTCTAAGCTTCCAAGTTCAAGAGATCATCATCATCATCCTATCAAATCTTTGCAACTCTAATTGAAGAGGTAAAAATTCACTAAATCTTGAGTTCAATTTCAAAAACAATCATCTCTCTCTTTTCCTTAAAATTTTCGGCATCTATACCCTAGCAAAGATGATTGATTTTTGTCTTATTTTTCTTGAGGATTCAAGATGTAATCCACCATGGAAATTCAAGCTAGAGTTTGAGCTCCCAAGCCCTTCATTTTCGACCCTACCACCATCAAGAGGAGAAGTTTCGATTTAATCTTTTAAAGTAGGTTAATCATTTGATTAATTGTATATATGTAATCTCTAATCCCTAAAGAAAAGAAAGATGCATGTTTTAAATTTATTTAGGCAAACTAGGGATTTCAAGGTGAGAATCGAGTGAGGAAATCGTTAGAGAAATCGAGCCTATGAATTAATCTAAGGATTAAAGGAGAAAAGAAAAATAAATCCCCTAAAATTTGGTTAAAACTGAGAATAGGGGAAGAAAAAGAGAAAAATTAATTTTCTTGATTTATTGGTGATTTGATGATCTATATGTGTTTATGAGTATGATTTACATGATTATTTATGCATGAAAATTTGAGAAAATCCATGCCCTAAAATATGTATGTATGCCGTGAGTTTTGGGGCAAGGAGGAGGAAATTATTTTGATTTATTTCTTGATGATTTGATGATGTTATGAGCATGAGATGATTATGAGTTATAGATGATTTAATTCATTATGATGATATATGAGGAGAAATCGACTTATATGCATGTTTGAGGAAGAAATGATAATTTGATGATTTTTAGTGATTTTGATGTTATGAAGATTTGAGCATGTTTGTGTGAAATTTTGAGTATTATATGTTAAAGGAGTATTATTGAAGAGAAGAAGATGAATTTCTAAGCCTAAAAACATGAAAAAAATCGAAAATTAGGAGTTGAATGCCTAGTGTATGTTCTAAGTGTTCTTGGTGAAAATATGAGTTTTTGAATGAGTGTTCTTGGTGTTCTTGGTGTTCTTGGTGTTCTTGGTATTTTTATGATGTAATACCCCGAACTTTCGTAAGCCTTTAAGTGCATTCTAAATAAATTTTATAAGCTTAAATAACGAGTCTTGAGAAATAAAAATCTTTCTAAGTAAAAAAAAATGATTGAAAAGACCGAAATGCCCCTATGTGCTTTGACGTGAGTTTATTTGTTTTTATTACTTGAGTTGAGGATGTGATGCATTGATTGAGTTTATCTATATGAGTTTGAGCATGTGTTTGATTTTCAGAGAATTCCAAGAATTTTTATTTTTGAGTGAATAGTATCAATAACCGAGAAAACACTATTCACCGATTAACTTAGAAATTGACCTAATTAGTGTCTTTTGAACCTAGAATCAATTCTAAGGTCATTGAGATATGATAGAAGCTCATCCGAGATCACTTGAGAGAGTTATAAGAATTTAATCCTTAACGGATTAATTAGCCGACTAATTTTTAGGTTTTCTTCGTTATTTGGAATTTAGACCTAAAAATTTGATAATCGGAATCTTTGATTTATTTAGTGGAACATGAGATAAGTTTGAGATGTTTTTAGTGTCGAAAACGAGACGAGGAGAGATTAGAGCCGTTTTCAGCATAAATGAATTAATACGGACTTTTTATCCGGAAAACTTTTTCAACCGGGTAAAGTTTTATCTGTAATAAAATAAATTAAAAATCTCTCTCATCTCTCCCACACCCACCGACATGCTACTCTCTCTCCCTAATCTCTCTCTAGCTTCCCAATTTGTCAACACCTATTCTAAGAATATAATGATTATATTCTTAACCATTTTCAACACCTTGTCTTGGAAGCTTTGAAAATATACATTGTATCCATTTCATTTCTCTCAAATCCATCTCTCTCTCGTGACTTCTCCAAGAAGAGAAAGAAAGAAAATATCACTCCCTCTCTTCCCTCTCAAAACCGTAACACACACACACACTACACACACAAGATGATTCCTCCATGAAAGCTCAAGATTCAAGCTCCAAGCCTTCAAGTTTCAAAAGATTTCCATCATCAATCTTCTAGTTCTTTCATACCCTAAAGAGAAAGCTAATAATCCTTCAAGTTTTTGAGTTTAAAATCAAAATAATCATCCCTCTATTTCTATAAATTTCGGCACTTAAGCCCTAGAATGGATGATTTATTTTTGTTTCATTTTTCTTGAGATTCAAGATGAGATCTTCCATGAGAAATCCAAGCCAAGAGTTTGAGCCCTAATTTCCATCATTTTCGGTCAAGAGGATATCAAGAGGAGGAGTTCCATTTAATTATTTAAAGTAGGTTTAATCTATTTGATTACTTGTATATATGTATCTCCCTAATCCCTAAAGAAAAATAGAAACATGCATGTATGAGATTTAATTTATGATTAGGCAAAACTAGGGTTTTCGATGTGAGGATCGAGTGAGGAAATCGATAGGAAAATTAAACCCTACGAATTAATCTATGAGTTAAGAGAGAAAAAGAAACTAAAAACCCTAATTTTTGACTAAAACCGAAAACTAGGCAAAAATAGGAGAAATATGATTTTCTTGAGTATTTGTTAATTTGATGATTGATTTATGTTTTTGAGTATATTGTGAATGAGTATATGTGCATGAAAAATTTAAAAATAGAATCCCTAAAAATTTTGAAAATGCCGTGAGTTTAGGGCATAAAGAGGAAGAAAATATTTTGATGATTTTGATGATGATATGATGATGTTTTGAGCTTGAAATAATTATGAGTTGTGATGATTTAATCCTTATATTTTTAATTGTGAGAAAAATCGAGTTATGCATGAGATTTTGGAAGAAAATAATTTTATGATGATTTAGTGATTTTTGGATGATGTTGATGTTATGATGTTTTGAATATAATTGTGTGATAATTTTGAAATCCTAGATAATGATAGGATTTAATGAGATAAAAAGAATGAGATTTTAAGCTTAAAAAGAAAGTGAAAATCGAAAAATATAGAGAAGAAAACCTAGTAGGTGTTCTAGGTGTTCTTGGTGAAAAGTTTGAAGATTTGAATTTCAATAAAATTAATTCAAAAAGAAATTAGCTATTAAAATAATAAAGTATTCAAGATATTAGTTTGAATAAAATCAAATAGAAAATGAAAAGAGAAAAAAATTATAAATTGAGTAATGAGTTATAAGTTAGAAAATAATAAAGGAAAAGAAATTTCCTTAGTTAAATAATTGGAGTCAAGAGAAAAGTTAATCGAGTTAAATAAATCGAGATGAGAATTAGATAGAGGAAAAATTAGAAGATATAATAATCAAGAAATAGAGTTATAAAACAAGCATGAATTTTTAATTGGGTCATTAAGAGTTTAGTCGTTCAAGTGAACGAGAAATGATAAGAAAAATAATGAGTAACAACTATTGAGTTGAGTATAAGTAATCGAGGAGAAGACTTATTTGAGTTGAGTTCGTGTACTCGTAAAGTTTAATCGAGAAGCTTTGGAATAAGAATAAATAATTAAAGAGGTAATTTCTTAATTAAATAAGAAATGATAGAGTATGAAAATACTAAAGAAAGACGAGCTTTAAAAATAAATGAAATAACAAGTGCTTGAATAATTATTATGAATTGTTCATAATTGAAATCTAGTCTTGAAACGAGAATAAGAGTCGAGTCAAAAATAGAAAACGAATTTCTATTTCTAAAAGAGTTTTATAAAATTCAAAAGAGAATTAGTAATAATAATTGAGTAAGAAATAAATCATGCGTATGTGAATACGTATATGTGTAGTTGAGAAAGACGACGTGTTTTGAAATAAGTGTTGTATATCGAGTCGAGAAGTATAGATTTATTATTTAAGTTTTAATTAAGAACAATTCTTAATATTTGAATTTATTTGAAAGAAGAAAGAATTTAAGTTCGAGAATTGAAATAAGTATCTTTCTAAAATAAAAGTCGAGTAATTGTTAATGTATCTTGAAGTGTGAAATCGAATATGTGACAACATGTTTGATCTATTTTAAGATACTATGTGATTGAATCAATATGCTTGAGAGAAACGTTATGATTCGATAATGACATGAACAATTGTTGAGTATGCCTTTGTATGCAAAATGATTGAGTTAATGTGTCAATAATCGAATCAAGGATTGATTGAGAATGCAAGAAAGAATCCGAGTAATAGAGTTTAGATAGTTGACGTTTCTTAAAGTAAAGAGAAATGCGGAAGCAATGAGGAGTAACATTAATGTTTTGACGCGAAGGTACGAGATAAATTATTTAGTAATCGAGAGTCGAGAACGAGAACCGAGAAATGTGACTTATTAGAAGAGATTAATATAGAGAGAGACGAGTCAAGTAGAAGTCCTTCAGTCGAAACAAACGTCTATTTTCCGTCTTGTGTCGTATCTTATCTTTCTTTATCGATGTAAAACTGTGAAGGATCAAGCGGGACGGAGAAATAACGAGGACAGATAGCAAGTAAGCCGCCTAGCAAATCATCAGAGGGCAGGTGGGCTTTTCTAAAACCAAAACTATCGATAAATGCTATTATGATTATTGAGTATTATTATGTGAGTTTTAAAGTTCAATTGACTTGCCGTTTTTACTTGAGTTTTAGTATATGTTATCATCTATTTGCTTGAGATATTATTGTCCTGTGAATGGCAGGAAACCCACGTGTGGTATATTAATTGTTTGAGGTGACTGTGAGCCTTGCTTCAGTTGGGCCAGTCACAGTGTACGTGAAGGAGGCCTACTTCTCGGCACAGAGAGTGAGATTATGGCAGATGATGCATACTGTTGAGTATATATATTATGTTTTGACTGCGCAGTCTATTCAAAAGAAAATGTTTTTGCATTCACAAGTAAAACCGTTTTAAGTTGCATTAATACTTATGATGCTTCGGCAAGGCAAGTTCAATTGTTATAGCTCTAAGAGCAAATTTTCAAATATTTTTGGCATGTGTTCACTGAGTACGAAGTACTCAGCCCTGCATGTATTTCTAAACGTGCAGGTTAGCAGGATGGTGATGGCAAGGACAGCTTGGTGGTGTGGTGTTTTTGTTAAGTCGAGTTGAATGTCGGTCTGACAATTGCATGTCTTCATACATGTGATTGTTGGGATTGAATCGAGATTTCCGCCGCGTTGATATGCTTTGTTATTTGAAGTCTTTTGGATAATATACTCTGATACTTGTTTTAATTCCGAGCGATGTGCTCGATGTCTTTTATTGCTTTGATGAATCTCGTTCTCGTTGACTTGAAATACTTATCCTATTCAAATTGATATGTAAATTATACATGCTCGATTGTTGTTTTGTTATATCTTTAAAAGCTTGTTTTGAATGTTACTGCTTTCCATTGATATTAGCTTGCGTTTCCCGAGCATATTTCCCTGTATTTGAGATGATTGATAGATGGTTGATGTCATAGCCCCAAATCCATAGGGATGGCAAAGCCGGGGTGTGACTAGGGATTGGATTAAAGAGGCGGGGAAGAAAAGGGAAAATTACTGTATGAACGACATTTATAAGAGAAACTACTATGAACTTGACTTCATTGAATAAAAAGGGAGTCAATCTCCAAGGATCACTCGACATGTTTGTTTCAGAGTAAGCTCGGTTCAAAGTATGAAAACTTAGACCGATAGGTTACACAACAAAAAGTGTATTAGTTTGCAGCGGAAAAACGTAGAATGATATCACATATCAAATGTGAAATCGAGGCTTAACTAAACTTTACTTCCTTAAGTACGACCTTTACTCAACCTCATCCGCCTTCGTCACTCAACCTGCACATTTAAAAACAAACATGCAGGGCTAAGTACATAAAGCACTTAGTGGGCACATTGCCGAAAACATATTATACTTTGTAAAGATTAATTAGGCATCTTTTCATAAACACTCGTAAGACTTATATTGCTGTACGCTTAATTCTGGATAACACACTGTAGGTTAAATCAGAATCCGATCGTCTGGATAGCACTCTGTGGGCTAACTCAGAATCTGTCCCTCTGGATAGCACTCTATGGGCTATCTCAGAATCTGATTGTTTAGTTGAAATCTCCGGATAGCACTCTGTGGGCTAACTCGGAATCCAATACTCTGGATAGCACTCTGTGGGTTAACTCAGAGAGGCACAAGAGAATTCACATAAAACAATTGATTATGCACTGATAGTTACTTTAATACACACTTATTAAAGCAGTAAGTAAACACTTTCGAGCAACGCTCATTTTATTTTGATAGAAAAGCCCACCTTAACCGTTTACAGAACAAACTTTAACCTTCTGTATTCCATCCTGTCTTCAACTCCTACTTCCTCCTTTTATCGTAAATATTCAAACTTTAGTACTTGGTCGAGATGATTAAAGAAAAAGAAATCGAATTCGGTTAAGTCTTTTAGGCATTTGCACTTTAACTAATCTCTTTTGATTAAAGAAGAAATGAGACTCGAACACATCCCATTTAGAACTAACTTGGTTCATTACTCGACATTTAGAACATCATAATGGAAGTCGATAACTCTTAACGACTTAAAAGTTCTTAAAGAATTAAGTTAATAAGAATTCAACTTAAGAAAATGAGTTTTAGAATTTTCTGCACAAGTCAGTAAGTCTGGAGCTTATACAGAACAGAGTACTTCGAAAAAGGGGATATGCCTTATGTCAAATAAAAGATACGGATGTCTTGTTTACTGTCCAATTTACGGATCTCGATTTCGTTAAGCGAGCATAGAGTTACGACAGTTTTCGTGAAGGGTCGCAAAACTGCCGAGAAACCCTAGACGCATTGAAACTCGACGCACGTTTCCCTAGGTTTGATCAATACTATACCTTTATGTGTACGAAATTTTTCATCAATTTACAGTTTAAACACACAACCATTTAACTTGATTACTTTTACGTTTCTTGATTTAAACTACGACAAGCACTTCCTCATCTTTTCAACTAATCATTTATACTTAGAAATTTTATTTCAACTTCTACTTCTATTTCATACTACATATGAAATCATTATCAACTAACTTAAACCAATCAACATAAATCGTGAACTTACAACCCTTGTTTTCTCGTCTCTTTATTTCTATACTTACTTACTTTCTTCGATTCTTGGATTTCTACTAAACAGATTCAAAATAAATTAATTTCTATCATTTTTATACTTAACAATGATCATCTTAACTCATTAAATCTAATTCTATATCTTCATGAATAAATTATAAATTTTCTTTTTTTGGTATTTTATAGATATTATTTTTTTATTATTTTCGAAAATTATTAAATAATTAATTTAATAATTAATTTATTTATTTTATAATTAATTTTATTCATCTTCAAATCTTCATGTTCTTGACCAAGAACACCAAGAACACCAAGAACACACACTTAAACCTTCAAGAACTCAATTCCATCGATTTTCACATTAAAATCTCATTTTCTTCACTTGATCATCTTATACTCAAGATCTAAAATAAACATATGATCAACTACATACTCCCTACATCTCAAATACATCAAAACATCATCCAAAACACATCAATGAGTGCAGCAAATTTTCGAAAATTCCTTATTAGAATTTTAACATGACTTAAACTTGATTTTAACTATAGAAACTTAATCCTAAACAATAATTACCATGAAATAAACTTAGAACATCAATCCTATGTCTCTTATAGATTTCGAAATTTATGGAAATTAAAGAGAATGATTTTTGTTCGGATAGAAATGAAGAGGAAGTTCTTACCTAATCAAATATACAATCGGAATTGAAATTGATCGGTTAACGAGCAAGTTACGAGGATCGAAAGCTTGAAGAACTCTTTAATGGTGAGAGAGAGGGAGAGGGTGGTAGTTTGGAGGAGAAGAAAATGAGAGAAAAAGATGACAAAGGTGCTATTTATACAATAGTAAGGAGGTTTAACTATTTAAGAGGAATATCTAGATATTAACTTATAAATCTAATTTTTTTCCGGATCTAATACTGCAAAATAAAAACGAACAATTACTTTATGAAACGGACACATTAATGACAAAAATGAATACTATCATTAGTTCCGGAATATTTCACTTAGTCGGAAAGGACGATTCGTTTCCCGAAAAACTTCAAAAAGTCAAGACGTCACAGTCTAATAATTTTGCCCGGAAAAAAAATAAAACTGACTTCTAGAAAAAGACTCGCATTGTAAAATAAGTGAATGTAAAGTCAAACGCTTTTTTGATCTGAGGTTTCTAACGAAAATTTTATCGGGCGTCGAAACCCTAATATAGTAGTCGGTTGAACGACTTCTACAACTTATTTTCTGAAACGGATCGCCATTAGTCTTATAACTGAATTTTCTTAACTTAGGCGTGCAAAGCCTTAATTAATTATCAATTTTTTATTCACGAGCGATGTGCTCGATACAATTTACCGTTTATCCTTTATTCTCGTTTCTTGTGATCTTGATATCCTTATTCCGTTTGGGTTTGATATGTAAATTATCCATGCTCGTTTGATGTTTTAGTTGTGACTTCGAAGCATGTTTTTATTTGTTATAACTTTCAGTCAATATTCCCTTGTTTCCTCGAGCATGAATCCCTTCATTGAGTTGATTTGACGGATGGTTAGTAGTGTTAGTGTCGTTAGTCGAATCTCGGGAGTCGGGGTGTGACATAGTGGTATTAGAGCCATGTTTGTCTGCTCTGAAGTCTAACTTTCTTTGGTGAGTCAAGTCTAGATTTATTTCCTAGACTTATTTGAGTCAGTAACACACCAAGCGATCCCCCATCTCATTTGGCAACCAGGTACGCTTTATTTTCAAAAGCTTTCAAGTTTAATATGATATTTGAGTTATTGAGTTATTAAGTTTATTATTTGCGCTTGTCTAGAGATAAAAGCTTTATAAGTAGATTGAATAACTAGATTGCTTTAGAATGTCTTCCCTAATGCGTTTTTGTGTGGAAAATCGAAAAGGATGGAACGTTTGTTCAAACGATTACGTGAAATGGAATTGCCCAGTACCCTGAGCAATAATACCCCTATGGAAAGCAAGAATGAGTATGTGGTGGTTGGAAATTCTAGCATGCTCGTTTAACTGTGGTGGTTGGAAATTCTAGCATGCTCGTTTAACGGTTTTAGTGTGCTTAACTTGTTTAAAAATTCGTATAGAATGGCCGATCGTGAGTGGATGCAGGAGTACCTGCATGTGAAAAAGATGAACTCTGAGACTCTTGCAGAATTCTTAGCTTGATACCATAAAATCTGGGAAAAGGTTTAGTATATGGACATAGGGCCGTTAGACGTAATGACACACTTGATTCAGGCTTTGCCCCGTGAGTGGCGAGATTGGGCAGCTTTGCTAGTGCCCTAATTTCTCGGACATTGCTATCTCGATGGCTATCTTTACGGCGACTGTAACGCGTTCTTCTCCACTATTTTCGGACAGTACATGCAGTACGGTGAACCGCCTCCAGCCCCGTATGATATTGACCTTCCTGCCGAGCCAAATGGTTTTGTTCATAGTCCCCCGCCTGTGCTCCAAGATGTCTCTTCACCACCTTTTGTTGAGCCAGAGCCTCGAGCTGCTTGCCAGGACTACCCGTATTCGGGTGGTGTACTCCCCATTCGAGCCTATGATCCTTTTGCCTCATCCAGTTCGACGGCCCAGCAGTTGAACGGTTTTCACGATCCTAACGGAGCCTTGCCGCCTCTGAATGACCAGTTTGCGGAGTATATGCCTCGTAACCAAACATCTTCTCCGGTTCAGCCGGTAGCCGAGCCCTCTAGGCCAGCCCGTTTCGGCGACTGTAATGACGACGAGTATGACGAGAATTCGACAGCCACAGCTACCGTTGGAAGCGGTTATCTCCAGGCTCGGCAGAACGATTACTTCCCCGCTCCATACATGTTTGCTCCTACCCCTGTAGTGAGGCTTGATGACGGACGTAAGTCAGAGTATGGCGCTCCAGCCGATGTGGCATCCTACCTTCGCCGCAATGAGGATAATCCCGAGATACCCCCATGGGTCGAGTCAGAGCTAGAGGACGTCAATGCTCATTTTGAAGACGAGGATATAAGAGACATGACGAACTTGGAAGCGATCAACTACACCTACTATGACTATGAAGAGGAAATAAGGGCAGCCAAATGCGAGAGTTTCAACATCATAAAATAAAATTTATTCTATTCTTTGAATAATAAAATTTGAGTAAAAGTGAATGAGATATCTATGCGAGCCAAAATAATAGCATGAGAATGTATGATTGCTTTGAATATTGAGAAAATTTAATTTGAGAATATGTGGACATTGATGTGATAATGTTTGAGATTATGATTGTGATTAATATTTGTTCTGAGAATATATATATATATATATATATATATATATGATGATGATGATGATGATGATGTGAATGCTTGTACTCCTTTATGATGATTGATTATTCTTAAGTTGAGAATTGAATTGTTTGAGATATGTGAATTTGAGGTGATTGAATTATTTGCAGCAATTACTAAATTGATTCTGTTTGATAAGTACCGATCGAGAATCATATTTCTCTTGAAAAAGGGAAACATTTTTAGAATAGAGAAAGGTTTCGAGTGAGATAATTTATTCCTTTCAAGTGGCTTAAAAATTTTCTTTTGTATTTCTTTAGAATGCCACCAAGACGAAGAAACGTAAGAAATGACGAAGAGGGACAGCGAGATCCTACTCTGCCCCCTCCAAATGAACGTCGTGTAGAAGAACTCTTTCTTCACCAAAATCCCCCAACCTTCGATGGTAAAGGCAGTTCGGCACAAGCTGAAGACTGGATTCGTTCTCTTGAGTGAATTTTTTCGTTGCATCGATCGCGAACGTCTTGAGTGCATGACGTATCAATTGAAAGAAACTGCCGACTATTGGTTGGAAGCAAGACAGGGGATGTACACTCCAGAAGAGCATGAAAATTTGATGTGGGAATAGTTTAAGGAAGCGTTGTACGAAAAGTATGTGCCAAGGAATTATCGTAAGCAGAAAACAAACGAATTTGCCAATCTGAGACAAGGAAAGAAGACTGTAGCTGAGTACGACCGTGAGTTTTGCGAGTTAGCTCGTTTTGCGCCTGATAAGGTAGATACTGACGAGAAAATGTGTGAGCTGTTCCGAGCAGGATTGAGACAAGATATTCGAGTAGTTCTCGCCAGTCAAAGTGGTCTAACTTACGCAGAAGCCCTTAACCGAGCCCTAGACATAGAGTTGGCTATGCAGCCAGAAAAACGATCGCATTCCTCAGCGAATTCTCAGTTCCAAAGCTAAACGACGACGATCGTAACTACCCATCAGTCTCAGTTCGGTCAGCATGGAAAGAGAAAGGGAAAATGGAGTGGTGGAGGCCACCCAAGTAAGAAGCCTTGGCAAGAAAAAGGACAGCAGCAGTCTCAGCAAACCCAGAAAGCGAGAGCCCTGCAGTTTAATCGAAATAATGTGCCTGTAGGACCTCAAGGACTTCCCCCTTGTTCGAAGTGTGGACGAATGCATCAAGGCATCTGTAAAATTGGAAGTAATATCTGTTATACTTGTAGTCAGCCTGGTCATTTCTTGAACCAGTGCCCAAGTAAGCAGCAAAGAATGAGTGGCGGAAGACCAAATCAGTTTCAGCCTTCACAGATGAAAGCAGTTGAGGAAACTCGACAGCAAAAGTTTCTTTAGCATCAGCGCAAGCCACAGCAGGCAAAGCAGCAACCTTCTCAGCAGGAGCCGCCGCATTTCCAAAGAGCCTTTGCAATTGAGAAGAAACTGTCAGCTAAAGACCCAAGAAACCTAGCAGGTATGGGAAAGCTTAACGGCATACTTGTTATCGTTTTGTTTGATACCGGCGCTTCGCATTCATTTATTTCTAGCGAGTGCGTAGAAATTTAGGTTTGAAAGTAGAAGAATCGAACCAGGTGCTTAGAGTCGCAATCCCTTTAGGTAAATCTGCGTTAATTTCGAATTTAGAATTCGAATTCGGAAGCCATAAGTTGCTACCAAAATCCCTAAATCTGATTCAAATATGGGACGTAGACATAATCCTAGGAATGAATTGGTTAACTGAGAATTTTGCGACAATTCGATGCGACCTGAGGCGGATTTCGTTTCAACCCCCTAGAGAACAGCCGACTGTAGTTTTTTTATTCGAGAAGAGAGTAAGGAAGAGTATGCCGATAATTTCGGCAATGAAAGCACAGAAGTTAATGAGAAAGAAGGGTACAAAGGTGTATCTAATTTACTTGAACAAAGATGAGAATCAAGAGCTGAGTGTCGATGACGTGCCTATCGTGCGAGAATTTAAAGACGTATTTCCAGAAGTACTACCAGGATTGCCTTCTGACCGGCGATTGGAAATTACGAGTGATCTAGAACCAGGATTAGCCCCAATATCAAAAGCTCCATACAGGATGGCTCCAAAAGAACTCCAAGAGTTGAAGATCCAGTTGCAAGAATTGTTGGATTTGGGTTTTATCCGACCAAGCATTTCGCCTTGGGGAGCTCCGATCCTATTTGTGAAGAAGAAGGACGGTAGTTTGAGGATGTGCATAGACTACCAAGAGCTTAACAAGATTATGCTCAAGAACATGTATCCTTTACCAAGGATAGACGATTTGTTTGATCAACTAAAAGGAGCCGGTGTTTTCTCCAAGATTGACTTAAGATCCGGATACCATCAACTGAAGATCATGCAAGAAGATGTTCCAAAGACCGCTTTCAGAACGAGATATGGACATTACAAATTCATAGTAATGCCATTTGGCTTGACTAATGCTCCAGCAGTATTCATGGATTTGATGAATAGAGTTTTTCACGAATTTTTGGACAAATTTGTGATTGTCTTCACAGACAACATATTAGTGTATTCAAGGAATGAAGCAGAACATGAAAAGCATCTGCGAATCGTGTTGGAGAAGTTAAGATCAGAAAAGTTGTATGCCAAATTCAGTAAGTGTGAATTTTGGCTGAAAGAAGTGAATTTCTTAGGACACGTCGTTTCGTCTGAAGGAATTAAAGTTGACATGGAAAAGGTGAAAGTTGTGCAAGATTGAAAATCACCAAAGTCAGTTCATGAAATTCATAGTTTCTTCGGTTTAGCAAGTTACTATCGAAGATTCATAGAAGGATTTTCAAAGATCGCAAAGCCGATCACGAGTTTGTTAAAGAAAGAATTAAAGTTTGAATGGACGGAGGAATGTGAGAGAAGTTTCCAAGAGCTCAAAACAAGATTAACTTCAGCTCCAGTATTGGCTCTTCTCGAACCAGGAAAAGACTACATCATTTATACCGATGCATCAGCTCAAGGATTAGGATGTGTCCTAATGCAAGATGGAAGAGTCATAGCATATGCTTCAAAACAACTTAAACCCCATGAAGAGAAGTATCCGACTCATGATTTGGAACTAGCAGCCGTAGTGCATGCTTTGAAAATTTGGAGACACTATCTTTATGGAGCCAAGTGTGAAATCTTTTCGGATCACAAGAGTCGGTAGTATTTCTTCGAGCGGAAATAGCTAAATATGAGACAGAGGAGATAGCTCGAGTTGGTGAAAGATTATGATTGCAAGATATCCTATCATCCCGGTAAAGCTAATGTTGTAGCCGACTCGTTGAGCCGAAAGAGAAGGATGGAGAATTAAGAGGAAACCGAGTTAGGATTTTTGCCAACTGAAGAAGCGAGATTGATCGAAGAGTTTGGGAGAATGAAGAGTGAAGTAATTATACCACCAGCGACAGTAGAGCAAGTGATTGCTACCTTAGTAGTAATGCCAGATTTGAGGTCTCGTATCATAGAAGGTCAAAGAAAAGACGAAGAATTGGAGAAGTTGAGGTTGAAGATTAGAAAGGAAAGAGTTAAAGATTTTTTAGAGTAGAGAGATAATGCTTTAGGAAGGATTTGTGTGCCCAAACACGAGAAGTTAAGAAACGAGATAATGAGTGAAGCTCATGAGACCCCGTATATAGCCCATCCCGGCAGTACGAAGATGTACCAAGACTTAAAGCAACAAATTTGGAGGGAAGGATTGAAAAAGGACGTGGCCATGTATGTTGAAAGATGTTTAGCTTGCCAACAAGTGAAGTCTCTACACCAAAGACCGTATGGACCCTTACAACCGCTACCAGTCCCAGAATGGAAGTGGGATGGTATTACGATGGATTTCGTGACGAGTTTGCCAAGATCGAGAAAAGGAAATATAGTTGTGTGGGTAATTGTGGATAGATTGACAAAGTCCGCTCATTTAATCCCCATTCCACATACCTATGGAGCGACTAAGTTGGCTCAGATTTATGTCAAAGAGATTATGAGATTGCACGGAGTGCTGAGTACGATTACCTCCGACCGAGATTCAAAGTTCACAGCCCGTTTTTGGGAAAGTTTCAAAAAAGAATTGGGAACGCAGTTGCAATTTAGCACCGCTTATCATCCTCAGATGGATGGTCAGTCAGAGAGAATGATTCAAATCCTCGAGGATATGTTAAGAGCTGTTTTATTAGACTAAGGAGACGAGTGGGAGAAAATTTTACCTCTAGTCGAATTTGCTTATAATAATAGCTAACAGAATACGATTGGAATGGGCCCTTACGAAGCCCTTTACGGAAAGAAGTGTAGATCTATGCTCTATTGGGACGAAGTAGGCGAGAGAAAAGTGATAGGAGCAGAAGCGATAGAGGAGATGATAGAATCTGTTCGTCAGATTCGTGAGAAGATCAAGGAAGCCCAAAGTCGACAGAAGTCGTATGTCGACAACCGAAGATCCGAGTTAGAGTTTGATATAGGGAATAAAGTCTTTTTGAAAGTATCTCCTTCGAGAGGAGTGCACCGTTTCGGTGTTAAAGGAAAGCTAAAGCCTCGTTTCATAGGACCGTTTGAAATTCTTGAGAGGATTGGAGCCGTATCATATAGGTTAGCGTTGCCTCCCAGCTTTGGGAATTCGCATAATGTCTTTCACGTGTCGCAATTGAGGAAGTATGTTTTCGATCCGAAGCACGTGATTCGCCAAGAAGATGTACCTTTGAAGCCAGACTTTAGCTACGAAGAGAGGCCCGAGAAAATTTTAGACCGTAAGGTCCAACAGCTTAGAACGAAATCGATTTCCCTAGTTAAGATTAAGTGGTGTCATCACGATCTTGAAGAAGCTACGTGGGAACTCGAGGAAAAGATGAGAGCGAAATATCCCGAGTTGTTTTCTCAAGGTTAGTAAATTTCGGGACAAAATTTTTCTTAAGGGGGTGAGAATGTAATACCCCGAGTTTTTATAAGCCTTTAAGTGCGTTCTAAATTTCATAATATGCTAAAATAATATGCCTCGAGTAATAAGATTTTTCCAAGAAAAGAAATTTGTTTGAAATGACCAAATTACCCTTATGTGCTTTGACGTGGATTTTCTCGTTTTGATTATTCGAATCGAGTCTGTGATGCATTGATTGAGTTTATTTATATAAGTTTGAGCATGAGTATAAAAATAGAAAAAGATGAGTCAAGTAGAAGTCCTTCAGTCGAAGCCAAAATCTACTTTACGTCTTTCGCGTCGAGTCTTATTCTTTTATCAATGTCAAATTCTGAAGGACCGAGCGGGACGGACAAGTAGTAAGGACAGTCAAAAGTAAGCCGCCTAGCTAGTCTTCAGAAGTCAGGTGGGCTTTTCTAAAACCAAAATCTCCGATGAATGTTATTATTATTATTGAGTATTATTATGTGAGTTTTGAAGTTCGATTGACTTGCCGTTTTTACATGAGTTTTGGTATGCTTTATCATCTGCTTAATATATGAATGCCCTGTGAAAGACAGGAACCCACGTGTGGTATTTGAATGGTTTGAGGTGACTGTGAGCTTTACTTCGGTTTTGCCGGTTACAGTGTTTGAGAAGAAGGCCTACTTCTCGGCACAGAGTTAATGTTGTAGATGATACATGCCTTTGTTGAGTATATATATTATGTTTTGACTGAGCAGTCTATTCAGAAAGAAAATGTTTTTGCATTCACAAGTAAACGATTTTCAATTGCATTAATACTTGTGATGCTTCGGCAAGGTAAGTTCAATTGTATAGCTCTAAGAGCAAGTTTTCAAATGTTTTGGCATGTGTTCACTGAGTACGAAGTACTTAGCGCTGCATGCATTTCTAAACGTGCAGGTTAGCGGAATGTGGATGGGGTGGGCGGCTTGGTGGTGTGTTTGTTTGGTCGAGTAGAAAGTGGACTGGCAATTACATGTCTTCATACATGTAGTTATTGGGATTGAGTCGAGATTTCCGCTGCAATGCAATGCAATGAAATGCTATGTTAATTGAAGTCTTTTGATATGTTTTTGAATTATACTCTGATACATGTTCTTATTAACGAGCGATGTGCTCGATACAATTTATTGTTTATCCTTTTTTCTCGTTTCTTGTGATCTTGATATCCTTATTCCATTTGGGTTTGATATGTAAATTATCCATGCTCGTTTGATGTTTTAGTTGTGACTTGGAAGCATGTTTTTATTTGTTATCGCATTCAGTCAATATTCCCTTGTTTCCCCGAGCATGAATACCTTAATTGAGTTAATTTGACAGATGGTTAGTAGTGTTAGTGTCGTTAGTCACATCTCGGGAGTCAGGGTGTGACATAGTGGTATCAGAGCCAGGTTTGTCTGCTATGAAGTCCAACTTTCTTTGGTGAGTCGAGTCTAGATTTATTTTCTAGACTTATTTGAGTCAGTAACACACCAAGTAATCCCCCATCTCATCTGGCAACTAGGTACGCTTTATTTTCAAAAGCTTTCAAGTTTAAAATGATAATTGAGTTATTGAGTTATTGAGTTTATTATTTGCGCTTGTCTAGACATAAAAGCTTTATAAGTAGATTGAATAACTAGATTGCTTTAGAATGCCTTCCCTAATGCGTTTTTGTGTGGAAAATCGAAAAGGATGGAACGTTTGTGCAAACAATTACGTGAAATAGAATTGCCCAGTACCCTGAGCAATAATACCCCTATGGAAAGCAAGAATGAGTATTTTGTGGTTGGAAATTCTAGCATGCTCGTTTAACGGTTTTAGTGTGCTTAACTTGTTTAAAAATTCGTATAGAATGGCCGATCGTGAGTGGATGCAGGAGTACCTGCATGTGAAAAAGATGAACTCTGAGACTCTTGCAGAATTCTTAGCTCGATACCATAAAATCTGGGAAAAGGTTCAGTATATGGACATAGGGCCGTTAGACGGAATGACACACTTGATTCAGGCTTTACCCCGTGAGTGGCGAGATTGGGCAGCTTTGCTAGTGCCCTAATTTCTCGGACATTGCTATCTCGATGGCTATTTTTACGGCGACTGTAACGCGTTCATCTCCACTATTTTCGGACAGTACATGCAGTACGGTGAACCGCCTCCAGCCCTGTATGATATTGACCTCCCTGCCGAGCCAAATGGTTTTGTTCATAGTCCCCCGCCTGTGCTCCAAGATGGCCCTGTTCCTCCCTGTGTCCCTTCACCATCTCGTGTTGAGCCAGAGCCTCGAGCTGCTTACCAGGACTACCCGTATTTGGGTGGTGTACTCCCCATTCGAGCCTATGATCCTTTTGCCTAATCCAGTTCGACGGCCCAGCAGTCGAACGGTTTTCACGATCCTAACGGAGCCTTGCCGCCTTTAAATGACCAGTTTGCGGAGTATATGCATCGTAACCAAACTTCTTCTCCGGTTCAGCCAGTAGCCGAGCCCTCTAGGCCAGCCCGTTCCGGCGACGGCAATGACGACGAGTATGACGAGAATTCGACAGCCGCAACTACCGTGGGAAGCGGTTATCTCCATGCTCTGCCAAACGATTACTTCCCCGCTCCATACACGTTTGCTCCTACCCCTGTAGTGAGGCCTAATGATGGACGTGAGTCAGAGTATGGCGCTTCAGCCGATGTGGCATCCTACCGTCGCCGCAATGAGGATAATCTCGAGATACCCCCATGGGTCGAGTCTGAGCTAGAGGACGTCAATGCTCATTTTGGGGACGAGGATACAGGAGACATGACGAAGATTTGGGAAGCGATCAACTACACCTTCCATGACTATGAAGAGGAAATGAGGGCAGCCGAACGTGAGCGTTTCGACATCATATATGACGGCGCAGAAGAGGAAGAGGAGGATCCCGAAGAGGATCCAGAAGAGGAGGAGGATCCCGAAGAGGATCCCGAGGAGGAAGAGAACCCAGAGGAGAATAACCCAGAGGAGTATCCTGACAAAGAATAGTATGATGACGACGGCCCGAGTGAGGGTGATTCTAATGTTTAGAATCAGTTCAAGCAAGCTGTGGAGAAACATCGAACAATATTTATCTTTTATGTCCAAGAGTTGAACTCTTTTTACCTTTCTGCAGTGATGTAAATATTTATGACTTGATGTTTGGTTAGCTAGTCGAATCGAAGCGAAGTGATAGCTCGTGTAGTTCGATTTAAGTTGTAGACCGTCATATCGACGTGTGGGAAAATTTCCGATGTAAATGTTTAATCCCTTATTTTGTTGTAAGTCCTCAAAAGAGGCCATCTTCGGGTGATATGAAAGAAGAGCCGTTAGGCCATTAAAATCAACTTCGAGTCTCCCAAGAAATTAAATTAACCCAGTATTCGAGCTTCCAATTTTTTGTTTGAGACAAGAGCGAGTAACAAGATAAGAGTTGAGTAAATTAAATAATCTATTATTTGAATAATAAAATTTGAGTAAAAGTGAATGAGATATTTATGCGAGCCAAAATAATAGCATGAGAATGTATGATTGCTTTGAATATTGAGAAAATTTAATTTTAATTTGAGAATATGTGGACATTGATGTGATGATGCTTGAGATTATGATTGTGATTAATATTTGTTCTGAGAATATATATATATATATATATATATATATATATATATATATATATATATATATATGATGATGTGAATGCCTATACTCCTTTATGATGATTGATTATTTTTAAGTTGAGAATTGAATTGTTTGAGATATGTGAATTTGAGATGATTAAATCATTTGCAGCAATTATTAAATTGATTCTGTTTGATAAGTACCGATCGAAAATCATATTCCTCTTGAAAAAGGGAAACATTTTCAGAATCGAGAAAGGTTTCGAGTGAGATAATTTATTCCTTTCAAGTGGCTTAAAAATTTTCTTTTGTATTTCTTTAGAATGCCGCCAAGACGAAGAAACGTTAGAAACGTAAGAAATGAGGAAGAGGGATAGCGAGATCCTACTCCACCCTCTCCAAATGAACGTCGCGTAGAAGAACTCTTTCTTCGCCAAAATCCCCCAACCTTCGATGGTAAAGTCAGTCCGGTAGAAGCCGAAGACTGGATTCGTTCTCTTGAGCGAATTTTTAGATTTCTTCGTTGCACCGATCGCGAACGTCTTGAATGTATGACGTATCAATTGAAAGGAACTGCCGACTATTGGTGGGAAGCAAGACAGAGGATGTACACTCCAGAAGAGCATGAAAATTTGACGTGGGAACAATTTAAGGAAGCGTTGTACGAAAAGTATATGCCAAGGAGTTATCGTAAGAAGAAAGTAAATGAATTTGCCAATCTGAGACAAGGAAAGAAGACTGTAGCTTAGTACGACTGTGAGTTTTGCGAGTTAGCTCAGTTCGCGCATGATAAGGTAGATACCGATGAGAAAATGTGTGAGCTTTTCCGAGCAGGATTGAGACAAGATATTCGAGTAGTTCTCGCCAGTCAAAGTGGTCTGACTTACGCAGAAGCCCTCAACCGAGCCCTAGACATGGAGTTGCTATGCAGCCAGAAAAAGGATCGCATTCCTCAGCGAATTCTCAGTTCCAAAGCTAAACGAAGACGACCGTAACTACCCATCAGTCTCAGTTCGGTCAGCATGGAAAGAGAAA
Source organism: Schizonepeta tenuifolia (assembly GCA_029490685.1). Taxonomy (NCBI): domain Eukaryota; kingdom Viridiplantae; phylum Streptophyta; class Magnoliopsida; order Lamiales; family Lamiaceae; genus Schizonepeta; species Schizonepeta tenuifolia. The sequence continues at coordinate 39,022,376 of CM055956.1, forward strand.
GGGAAAATAGCATGGTGGAGGCCACCCAAGTAAAAAGCCTTGGCAAGAAAAAGGACAGCAGCAAGCTCAGCAAACCCAAAAAGTGAGAGCTCCGCAGGTTAATCGAAGCAATGTGCCTGTAGGACCTCAAGGACTTCCCCCTTGTTCGAAGTGTTAACGAATGCATCAAGGCATCTGTAAAATTGGAAGTAATGTTTGTTATACTTGTAGTCAGCCTAGTCATTTCTCGAAGCAGTGCCCAAGTAAGCAGTAAGGAATGAGTGGCGGAAGACCAAATCAGTTTCAGCCTTCACAAATGAAAGCAGTTGAGGCAACTCGACAGCAAAAGTTTCTTCAGCATTAGCGCAAGCCACAGCAGCCAAAGCAGCAACCTTCTCAGCAGGAGCGTTTTGTTTGATACCGGTGCTTCGCATTCGTTTATTTCAAGCGTGTGCTAGAAAATTTAGGTTTGAAAGTTCAAGAATCGAACCAGATGCTTAGAATCGCAACCCCTTTAGGTAAATCTGCGTTAAATTATCCATGCTCGTTTGATGTTTTTGTTGTGACTTGGAAGCATGTTTTTATTTGTTATCGCTTTCAGTCAATATTTCCTTGTTTCCCCGAGCATGAATCCCTTAATTGAGTTGAGTTGACGAATGGTTAGTAGTGTTAGTGTCGTTAGTCGCATCTCGGGAGTCAGGGTGTGACAAAGGCCCAACAAGAAATCATCACGTCTAGCCCAATAGAGTAGACATCTTTCTCTAATATTAATCGATCTTAATTGAGATAAGTTATGGAAAACTCTCCTACTTCCCAATTGATTGGTGATCTAATATTTCCTAAGCGGTTAACGGCCTATTAATCTCTTAATCGTATTACACCATATTAAAACAAGTTCATTAACTTATCGGGAACACATGCATGCAATTATCTAGCACAAGTTAGACCTCTCAAGCTTAAGTAATCACCTAACTATCTTGCCCAGTTCAAGTATAAAAACTTAGCTAGATATGAAAGTAAAATCACGAACACAATAAATTGAGGAACTCATAAGAAGAACTATATTAAAAACTTACGAAGTACGTGAAAGTAAATCCGGCCAAAAGTGCCGATGGAAAACAGTATGAACAAAAACACAAATTAACGTTGTCCATAGGACTTGTTCTTCTTCTCACAATCTCTCAATATAAACAAGGAATGAAAGCATAAAGTCGGCGTAGTCTCAAAGCAGCTAGGCTTCAATATATAAGCGAGCAATTAGGGTTTGGGCCCCCGGTCCTTAACATGGAAGGAATCCACGAGCTACCTTAGAATGCAAGTAATACTTGATAAGCACGACCCAACATGGCAAGTCACATCTATCTCCAAGAGATCCCTTGCGGATCCTAAATCTAGTCGAATAAGGAAAGATATTTTAGTTAGATCATCTTTTCCTTATCCTTCTAGACCTAGGAGAGAAATTTGCCAGCTGACCAAAGCACTCTGCCTATCTTGACCAATATCGCTCTGCCCAATCTGCTTCCAAAAATGAAGCTTTCCTTCCCTGTATTGCCCAATTTCTACCTGCAAGGCAACAAACCACCTCCTGCCCAGAATGTGTCCTCCAAGACACTAAAACTAAACAAAACACACACAAAGACTTGATCTAAACTACCTAAAACAAACACTAAATAGATACAAAATATGGACTCATCATGCGCACACACTGAACCCACACTTTTCCTCAAGTGTGCCCAAACAACTTGCCCCATACACAAACAAAAGAACAAAACAAAAGACTCCAAACATAATCAACACTAGAGAGTTAGTCAGAACAATATAACAGTCTCTTAAAACATTCCGCAAGTAAAGGGAAAAGAAAATGCAATGCTATCAAACAAGTCAAGACAGAATTGTGAGCTTCTAAGATATCATTTCCACACTCATCACTCTTGCGTTCAGTATTATTCTTTCACTCTCATAGATCATCTTGATTTCGGTGTCACGATAGGCTTGCCTGTCCTTTAAATCTAAAGCTCTTATTCTAAACCTCAAACCTCATATAGATCTTTTTAGGGTTTTTAAGCGTAAGGCAATAGGTAGGAAGTTTTTTAAACTTGGCTACAGACCTTTTAAACTCATGCTGGGCAACAGGGGTTCCCAACTTCTTCTTAATTCCTTTGCCTCAACTTTTTCAGGCTTAAGCTTTAACATTTTCTAGGGAACTTATGATTTTTCTCTTTTTTTCTGTTCCTTTTATTTTTTCATTCATTTTTTTTTTCTTTAATTGGGAATAACCCAACTATCAACACAAAACTTATTTCTGCCCAGGGTATACCCCTAATCATCTTCTTCCAGCCACTTCTCTTCTTTTAATTCCCTTGGTTCCAACAACTATTTGCTATTTTATTAACACTGCAAGTGCACAGTTAAAATGTAGTAAACAAAGTCGAATCCACAGAGATTGAATTTAAGATTCACAAGTACTGCTTTCAAATAACATCCACTATTTAGACTCTTAATTAAAAGGATTTTAAATCTAATTAAATAAAATAATAAAATACAATTAAATCTAACAGCACAACGAGAGTAAATTCGAGTTCACACGGAGAAAAGATTATCTTATGGTTTCAATTTCAATGAATAAGTGAACTCAAATATATTTCAATTAATTAATCACAAGAAAGACTCCATTCTCCCTAAGATGATCACACAATTAGTTGAAGCTCATTTTCACGACAAATAAACTGTTGATTATACGCTAATAACTATTGTGTCCAATCAATTATCAACATATAACTCCTAAACGATCCTTAGATCCTCTATCTTCACTCTAATCTCAAGATCTTTCGACTTTATTGAAGAGAATGCTCCATATTCTACGTTCTAGTGTTAATCTTCTTCTTTCGATATCAAATTAACACAACTAAATGCACAAATTGGTGGCCAATCAATCAAGAATAATAAAGCACAAGAACATGGAAAAAGAGAATAGGTAGTGATTAATCAATTAAAATAAACACTTGAATCAAATATTCATCTACTCTCTAACATAAGATAACAAAAAGTCTAGCCACACATAATCATGCAAAACAAAATAAAGATTCAATTCTAAATATAAAGTTAGAAAAATCGTAGTGAAGAAATCAAATCTCTCGTCTTCTCTAAAAGCTCAAAATATTCTCTACTTGTCAAAGTTAAAAAAAATATGTAAAAAGCCATTCTAACAAACCCTAAGAAACCTATTTATACTAGCAAAATAACTAATAATCCGAATTAGGAATAAAAACCAAGTTGAAACCGAGAACACACTCAAACGCGTAAAAATGACGTCACCATGCGGCTGGCATGCGCCTACATGGCCAGACCGCAAGGGATATCAGTGATGCGATACATTGTCATGCGGCTGGCATGCGACCGTATGGCCAGACCGCATGACCCCCTCTCATGTTGCGCAATTGCCATGCGGCTGAAATACAACCGCATGGCACAAATCGTTAACCTCGGGGCTTCATTCCACTCGTTTCTCCTCCGTTTTCCACTTAATCCTACAAAAATCACCAAAAACAAGCAAGTATCACATTCTTTCAAACTAATAAAATATAAGCTCGTGCTTGCCTTTAACATGATTTTTCTCAACTAAATAACAACATTTAAACTCCAAAAAGAGGTAAAAATCCATGTTTAACAACCCCCCAAACTTAACTATTTGTTTGTCCCCAAACAAAAAGACAAAACAAAACTAAACAATAAACATGGATTTAAGCAACAAAGTGACTTCATTCGGCTTCAGAACTCCTTTAAAACAAATAATCACTTGTAATCACATAAATCATCATCAAATAGATCTCAATGATTCCAAACATCTGGCCTCAATACTTAGAATCCTCACCAACAAAGATAATATTTCACGTGTGCACTCAACTCTCAAGTGTATAGATAAAACAAGATCAAAAAGGACTTTTTTAAGGTTGTAATGTAGGCTCTTTGGTTAGGTTAGGAATATATGGCTAAGTGGTTTAAATCCCCACAAAAAGTCGAGACAAATCAACTCCCATATTTAAAACTCCAAACCATAGCAATTCTACTCAAGCTACACAACCATCTCATGCTAGCAAAATTTTCAAACCTAAAACCGTACCCACTTATGCTCATATTTTTTCACAACTTTTTTCTTTCATTTTTTTCATTTCTTTTTCCCTTAATTTTCAAACTTTTCTCATTTTTTCAATTTTTTTCGAGCTTATATGAGTAACAAATTATTCATAACCAACTAGCACAACCTCATCTTCATAACCTCTCATACTCAATCCATCTCTATCTACCCATTACCAACGGTGTAAGAAAGAAAAGGCTTAAAAACTCAAACTAGGCAAACTAGGATTATTTCAATACTGGACAAAACAAAAGGCAAAAACATGCTAAGAAAGATGGCCTTAGATCATTTCTTTATCCAATAGCACACTACGCAAACTCAAGTTAGAAACCAACACAAGTTCTAGAGACTGACAAGCATGCTTGATCAAATCACACACAAGAAAAAATAAACCGTGAAAATATGCAACGGTAAAGGCTTAAACTCTCACACGGGTTTATCATGATTCAAGAAAATGAGGCCAAACATCTCGAACTATCAATCACCACTCAACAATTCATCACAAAATCACAAGCAACCAATTCCAAATCCAACACTTCATCATAAGCCAAGTCACATTATGAACCCAAGACCATGCTCATTCAATAATAACTACCTTAAAAACGAAAAACTACTACGACTTAACGAAAATAAACTACTACTACTTGTAAAAATAAAAACTATACAAGAAAGTGAAACAATCAACCTCTTCTCCATCCCCCCAAACTTAGTCAACGATATAAAATAAAGTTTAATAAGTTTGAAAATAGAAGAGAAACTTGATTGTACTAGAACTCACCAAATCACGAAGGAGGAGGAAAACGGTCTTGATACAACCACATCCAAGAAAACATATCCGTCACTCCATTTTGTAGAGCCTCGTACTGCTAACGCGCCTCAATTTCCTGTTGGCGGGCTACTTCTGTTTGTTGTCGCGCCCACTCGGCTTGTTGATGAGCAAACGCCTCTTGTCTGTCAAAACGAGCATAAACCTCCGGCTGAAAAGTCTCAATACGAGTGTTAGTCTCCACAGCAAAGTCATTGAAACGCTGCTCAATAGCCACGAAATAAGGCGGAACCACCACATTATCAAATGCCGCCTCCTCTTCATCCTCTTGCCCAATAAAATGAGGCACATCACCCGGAATCCTCATGTGCTTAGGTACTGCAAGCACCAAAGCAGTATGAGTCGTACTGTTTATCTTCCAATTCCCCCGAGCTTCCCAAGTAGAAACAACAGTCAACTCCGAGTGGGGCAAAGGAAACAACGAAGTATTAGTAAAACACTAAAAGAGCCTATACATCCCTCGAATCATGTGATGAGCCCGAAGAAGAGGAACATCTACCAAAATATCACCAATCAGAGATTGCGTAGAGAAACGCCAAAATGCTGAGCAATGGTGGTGATCATCCCCCCTATACAAACAGGGACTATCTCAACAGCACACTGAGCATCCAACTGCTCCGCCAAATATTCCCCAACATCAAGGCGATGGCCCGCTAACATCCCTCTAAGAAATACTAACTCATCCCGACGAGTCGCCCCCACATTAGCTTAAGCAAGAATGGAATGACCCAAAACCCCCTGCAAGTAGCGAAAAACTGGGTTCCGAATAGAAGATTCCTTGGAGTACCTAGTACTAAAATGAGTATCATTTTCATCAATAGGCTCACTCCAAACCTCGTCAGAATACCAATTAGGTGGATTGAAATTCACCCGCACCGGAGTTTGCAAAATCATATTGAGCTCGTCTATAGTCAAAGAGCGGGGTTCATTATCCAGCTGAAACTCCAACCGAACTGGCACATTGTTCTCCTTATACACCACCAATGTCAACAAAAACTCCAATGTAATCCCCCTATATGTCCGCCAATTACCCGTCAAAACCGGACGCAACTGAATCCGATCAACAAGCTCCCAAACCGACTCCGCAATGCCCATGGACTAAATAGTCTCCGGCCAAATAAATCAACAAGGCCGGATAGTAAGCCTACTAGGCTTTGCCCATTTTTCCTTTGCTTGAGTCGTTCGAAGAGTGACGGTGTAACGGCGAGGGTCATTCTTGCCATATTTAGAAGAAGCCTTAGAGGTTTCTTTTGGCGGGGGTTGAGATAAGGATGCCCCATCTTTCTCCTTTCCTCATTGCCTCTTAATCGGTGCCATAATTCACTTACCTGCTACCTACACACCAAAAACAAAAACTAGACACAAAATAAGAAACAAAAATTGAGAATGTAAATGTAACAGACATAAACAAACCACCTACACCACCCAATAGAGCAAACCCCTCAATCAGATATGTATTCATATTTAAAATTCCAAGTTCACCACCAATCGAGCACTACACACCCATTACTGAATTTCTAAGCACACACCGCACACACGCATTCCATCATAGAAGTATACTCCAAAAGAAACCCACTATTCAATTCTATCAATAATAATAAACTACCGCCGAATTCGTGCTATAATGAAGAGACGACAAAGCAATACATAAGCGAGATATCGACATAAAAATACAAAAACAAAACATGCCCATATACAAATCGATGAATTCCATATGAATTTCGCACAAAATCGAAGAAACCAAGCAAATTCATACCCAATTGGACATACTTCGACATAAATGCCTCTCAAACGCACAAAATTCGCAGCAACTAGGTAGAAAGTCTCGCAAAATCACAAAAACCCAAGCGAACCCACATACACTTCGCCGAAATTAATAAAAAAATTCGCACCCATTCGAAGAAATCGACATGAACTTCTCTCAAACTCAAAACCTCACACAATTCGTAGCGAAGAGGTAGTAGTTCATTCACAAGTAGCAAAAAATACAGAAAAAAAAATAAAGAGAACTCATACCTTCTTCGAGCAACAATGGCGGGAGTGAGTTAAGAATTAGGTGAAGAAGGCGTGTGAGGTGTGTGGGTGTGGGACGACGACGAGAGAGGGAAGAGAGATGTGCGTGTGAGTGAATGGCGGTGTGAGGTATGTGCGACAACGAGAGAATGGAGAGAGAAAAGGCTCCAAAAAGAATTGAAGTAAAAATTAAAAAAAAAAAAATCTTACCTTTTGAACACGTCAAACGCGAATTGTGGTTTTTTAGCATGCGGCCGTACAGGGACCGCATGCCAACACTCGTAACCAACACCAGACCCATGTGGTTGGGTCATGCAGCCGCATGCCCACCGCATGGCATTTTTGTCACACCCCGATTCCCGAGATGAGACTAACGACACTAACACTACTAACCATCCGTCAACTCAACTCAATTAAGGGATTCATGCTTGGGGAAACGAGGGAATATTGACTGAAAGAGATAACAAATAAAAACATGCTTCCAAGTCACAACTAAAACATCAAACGAGCATGGATAATTTACATATCAAACCCAAACGGAATAAGGATATCAAGATCACAAGAAACGAGAATAAAGGATAAGCGGTAAATTGTATCGAGCACATCGCTCGTGAATAAGAACATGTATCAGAGTATAATTCAAAAACATATCAAAAGACTTCAATTAACATAGCATTTCATTGCATTGCATTGCAGCGGAAATCTCGACTCAATCCCAACAACTACATGTATGAAGACATGTAATTGCCAGTCCATTTTCTACTCGACCAAACAAACACACCACCAAGCCGCCCAGGCCATCCACATCTCGCTAACCTGCACGTTTAGAAATACATGCAGGGCTGAGTACTTCGTACTCAGTGAACACATGCCAAAACATTTGAAAACTTGCTCTTAGAGCTATACAATTGAACTTGCCTTGCCGAAGCATTACAAGTATTAATGCAATTGAAAATCGTTTACTTGTGAATGCAAAAATATTCTCTTTCTGAATAGACTGCGCAGTCAAAACATAATAAATATACTCAACAAAGGCATGTATCATCTACCACATTAACTCTGTGCCGAGAAGTAAGCCTCATTCTCAAACACTGTGACCGGCTAAACCGAAGTAAAGCTCACAGTTACCTCAAACCATTCAAATACCACACGTGGGTTCCTGTCTTTCACAAGGCATTCATATCTTAAGCAGATGATAAAGCATACCAAAACTCATGTAAAAACGGCAAGTCAATTGAACTTAAAACTCAAATAATAATACTCAATAAACAGTATTAGCATTCATCGGAGATTTTGGTTTTAGAAAAGCCTACCTGACTTCCGAAGATTCTAGCTAGGCGACTTACTCTTTGGAACGTCCTTGCTATTTTCCCGTCTCGCTCGGTCCTTCATATTCCAAACTCAATTATGAATTGACTCGACTTTGCTCGATTTTAGTTTTCAGAAAATATTCACTAAATATTTCTCGACTCAAAATACCACATTATTTCCTAAATACGTCGTCTTTTCTCAACTACGTTCACATACTCGTATAAGTATTCTTATTTTATTTTATTTAGTATATCCCTTTTCTTATTCTCAATTAAACTCTTATTTTATATAATCTCGACTTTTAACTAACTTTCAAAACTCGATAACTTTAACGTCTTATTAAAAAGACTTGAAAATCAAACTCGATTTATACTGCTCAAGCATTGTCAATTCTTCAACATTCGACTTATTAATAAACGGACAATTAAACACTTATCAATTTATAACTCGATTCTCAATTCAAAACAACTCTTACTAAATTTTCTTTTGATTCTCTAATTTAATTAATTCTAACTTTATTATTTTTTTCTCAAGACTCTTTTATTAATCTCGTTATTAAACAAGTGAATGATCTCAAACTCGACTTAACGTCTTACTAATTTCTTATGCTCGACTCTTTAACTAATTTCAATTTAAAAGAAAATTTATTTAACTTAAGATTAACTCTTTATTTTTATTTTATTTTCGTTATTTCTTGTTCAATCGAACGTCTTAACCTCGACTACTCGTCTTATCTTTATACTCGATTTTCTTATCTCGAACTCCTCTTTTATTTTCTTCGATTATTATTATCTCTTTTTTAATCTCTTATTATTAAACCCAATTTTTCTCTTCTTAACTCTAATTATTTAATAAAGAATTGTTTTTCTTTATTTTTCTCAATTCGAAAACTCATTATTATCTTAATAATTTTTCTTTTTATTTTCTAATTATTTTTATTCTCAGAATTTTTAAATTAATTTATTTTATAATTAATTTTATTGTTCTTTAAATCTTCATAAAAACACCAAGAACACATAGAACACCAAGAACACTCATTCAAAAACTCATATTTTCACCAAGAACACCTAGAACACACACTAGGCATCCAACGCCTAATTTTCGATTTTTTTCATGTTTTCATGCTTAGAAATTCATCTTCTTCTCTTCAATAATACTCCTTTAACATCTAATACTCAAAATTTCACACAAACATGCTCAAATCTTCATAACATCAAAATCACTAAAAATCATCAAATTATTATTTCTTCCTCAAACATGCATATAAGTTGATTTCTCCTCATATATCATCATAATGAATTAAATCATCTATAACTCATAATCATCTTATGCTATAACATCATCAAATCATCAAGAAATAAATCAAAATAATTTCCTCCTTCTTGCCCCAAAACTCACGGCATACATACATATTTTAGGGCATGATTTTCTCAATTTTTCATGCATAAATAATCATGTAAATCATTCTCATAAACACATATAGATCATCAAATCACCAATAAATCAAGAAAATCGATTTTTCTCTTTTTCTTCTCCTATTTTCGGTTTTAACCAAATTTTAGGGGATTTATTTTTCTTTTCTCCTTTAATCCTTAGATTAATTCCTAGGCTCGATTTCTCTAACGATTTCCTCACTCGATTCTCACCTCGAAATCCCTAGTTTGCCTAAGCAAAAATTTAAAACATGCACCTTTCTTTTCTTTAGGGATTAGAGATTACATATATACAATTAATCAAATGATTAACCTACTTTAAAAGATTAAATCGAAACTTCTTCTCTTGATGGTGGTAGGGCCAAAAATGAAGGGCTTGGGAGCTCAAACTCTAGCTTGAATTTCCATGGTGGATTGCATCTTGAATCCTCAAGAAAAATAAGACAAAAATCAATCATCTTTGCTAGGGTATAGATGCCGAAAATTTGAAGGAAAAGAGAGAGATGATTGTTTTTGAAATTGAACTCAAGATTTACTGAATTTTTACCTCTTCAATTAGAGTTGGAAAGATTTGAGAGGATGATGATGATGATCTTTGGAACTTGGAAGCATAGAAGCTTGGAGATGGAAGCTTCAATGGAGGTTTCTCAATTTTTGTGTGTGTGTGTATCTTTCTCGGCAAAGAGGGAAGAGAGGGAGAGAGAATTTTTTTTCTTCTTTCTTGGTAAGGCACGAGAGAGAGAGAGTTTGAGGGAGAGATGGATGATTAGATAGATGAATGCATTTGTTAACTTCTTAGCTAAGGAGATGAATTAATTCATCTACATGAAAAGAATATAATGATGATATTCTCCCTAGGGTAGAAAATAGGCTACCAAGGAGAGAGATATTAGGGAGAGAGAGAGATGAGGTCGGTGGTGAGAGGGAGACAGATGAGAGAGAGATTCTCTTTTACTACTAAAATTTTACCCGGATAAAAAGTTTTTCGGTAGAATATGTCCGTATTTTTTCATTTATACTGAAAACGACTCTAAACTCTCCTCGTCTCATTTCCAACATTGAAAACACCTCAACTCTATCTCATGTCCAACGAAATAAATCAAGGATTCCGAGTAACGAAGAAAACCTAAAAATCAATTAGCTAATTAATCCATTAAGAACTAAACTCTTAGAATTCTCTCATATGATCTCGGATAAGCTTCTATCATATCTCAGGGGTATTAGAATTAAATCTAGATTCAAAAGACACTAATTAGGTTAAATTCTGAGTTCATCGGTAAATAGTATTTTCTCGGTTCTCGTTACTATTCACTGAAAAGTAAAAATTCTCAAAGTTCTCCAAAAGTCATACTCATGCTCAAACTCATATAAATAAATTCAATTAATGCATCACAGACTCGATTCGAATAATCAAAACGAGAAAATCCACGTCAAAGCACATAAGGGTAATTTGGTTATTTCGAGCAAATTCATTTTCTTGGAAAAATCTTATTACTCGAGGCATATTATGAAATTTAGAACGCACTTAAAGGCTTATAAAAACTCGGGCTATTACATCCTCACCCCCTTAAGAAAAATTTCGTCCCGAAATTTACTAACCTTGAGAAAACAGCTCGGGATATTTCGCTCTCATCTTTTCCTCGAGTTCCCACGTAGCTTCTTCAAGATCGTGTTGACACCACTTAATCTTAACTAGGGGAATCGATTTCGTTCTAAGCTGATGGACCTTATGGTCTAAAATTTTCTCGGGCCTCTCTTCGTAGCTTAAGTCTGGCTTCAAAGCTACATCTTCTTGGAAAATCACGTGCTTCGGATCGAAAACATACTTCCTCAATTGCGACACGTAAAAGACGTTATGCGAATTCCCAAAGCTGGGAGGCAACGCTAACCTATATGATACGGCTCCAATCCTCTTAAGAATTTCAAACGGTCCTATGAAACGAGGCTTTAGCTTTCCTTTAACACTGAAACGGTGCACTCCTCTCGAAAAGGATACTTTAAAAAAGACTTTATTCCCTATATCGAACTCTAACTCGGATCTTTGGTTGTCGGCATACGACTTCTGTCGACTTTGGGCTTCCTTGATCTTCTCACGAATCTGACGAACAGATTCTATTATCTCCTCTATCGCTTCTGGCCATATCACTTTTCTCTCGCCTACTTCGTCCCAATAGAGCGGAGATCTACACTTCTTTCCGTAAAGGGCTTCGTAAGGGACCATTCCAATCGTATTCTGATAGTTATTATTATAAGCAAATTAGACTAGAGGTAAATTTTTCTCCCACTCGTCTCCTTTGTCTAATAAAACAGCTCTTACTATATCCTCGAGGATTTGAATCATTCTCTCTGACTGACCATCCGTTTGAGGATGATAAGCGGTGCTAAACTTTAACTGCGTTCCCAATTCTTTTAGGAAACTTTCCCAAAAACGGGCTGTGAACTTTGAATCTCGGTTAGAGGTAATCGTACTCGGCACTCCGTGCAATCTCACAATCTCTTTGACATAAATCTGAGCCAACTTATCCGATCCATAGGTATGTGGAATGGGGATGAAATGAGCAGACTTTGTCAATCTATCCACAATTACCCACACAACTGTATTTTCTTTTCTCGATCTTGGCAAACTCGTCACGAAATCCATCGTGATACCATCCCACTTCTATTCTGGGACTAGTAGCGGTTGTAAGGGTCCATACGGTCTTTGGTGTAGAGACTTCACTTGTTGGCAAGCTAAACATCTTTCAACATACATGGCCACGTCTTTTTTCAATCATTCCCACCAAAACTGTTGCTTTAAGTCTTGGTACATCTTCGTACTACTGGGATGGGCTGTATACGAGGTCTCATGAGCTTCACTCATTATCTCATTTCTTAACTTCTCGTCGTTGGGCACACAAATCCTTCCTTGATACAATAAAGCATTATCTCTCGACTCTGAAAAATCTTTAACTCCTTCCTTTCTAATCTTCAACCTCAACTTCTCCAATTCTTCATCTTTTCTTTGACCTTCTATGATACAAGACCTCAAATCTAGCATTACTACTATGGTAGCAATCACTTGCTCTACTGTCGCTGGTGGTATAATTACTTCGATCCTCATTCTCCCAAACTCTTCGATCAATCTCGCTTCTTCAGTTGGCAAAAGTCCTAACTCGGTTTTCTCTGAATTCTCCATCCTTCTCTTTCGTAATCTTTCACCAACTTGAGCCATCTTCTCTGTCTCATATTTAGCTCTTTCTGCTCGAAGAAATACTTCAGACTCTTGTGATCCGAAAAGATTTCACACTTGGCTCCATAAAAATAGTGTCTCCAAATTTTCAAAGCATGCACTACGGCAGCTAATTCCAAATCATGAGTCGGATACTTCTCTTCATGGGGTTTAAGTTGTCTTGAAGCATATGCAATGACTCTTCTATCTTGCATTAGGACACATCCTAATCCTTGAGCTGATGCATCGGTATAAATGATGTAGTCTTTTCCTGGTTCGGGAAGAGTTAATACTGGAGTTGAAGTTAATCTTGTTTTGAGCTCTTGGAAACTTCTCTCACATTTCTCCGTCCATTCAAACTTTGATTCTTTCTTTAACAAACTTGTCATCGGCTTCGCAATCTTTGAAAATCCTTCTATGAATCTTCGATAGTAACCAGCTAAACGAAGAAAACTACGGATTTCATGAACTGACTTCGGTGATTTCCAATCTTGCACAGCTTTTACCATTTCCATGTCAACTTTAATTCCTTCGGACGAAACAACGTGTCCTAAGAAATTCACTTCTTTCATCCAAAATTCACACTACTGAATTTGGCATACAACTTTTCTGACCTTAACTTCTCCAACACGATTCGCAGATGCTTCTTGTGTTCTGCTTCATTCCTTGAATACACTAATATGTCGTCTATGAAGACAATCAAAAATTTGTCCAAAAATTCGTGAAAAACTCTATTCATCAAGTCCATGAATACTGTTGGAGCATTAGTCAACCCAAATGGCATTACTATGAATTCGTAATGTCCATATCTCGTTCTGTAAGCGGTCTTAGGAACATCTTCTTTCTTGATCTTCAGTTGATGGTATCCGGATCTTAAGTCAATCTTGGAGAAAACACCGGCTCATTTTTGCTGATCAAACAAATCGTCTATCCTTGGTAAAAGATACTTGTTCTTGAGTGTAATCTTGTTAAGCTTTCGGTAGTCTATGCACATCCTCAAACTACCATCCTTATTCTTCACAAATAGGATCGGAGCTCCCCAAGGTGAAACGCTTGGTCGGATAAAACCCAACTCCAACAATTCTTGCAACTGGATCTTCAACTCTTGGAGTTCTTTTGGAGCCATCCTGTACGGAGCTTTTGATATTGGGGCTGATCCTGGTTCTAGATCAATCCTAAACTCCAATTGCCGGTCAGGAGGCAATCCTTGTAGTACTTCTGGAACTACGTCTTTAAATTCTCGCACGATAGGCACGTCATCGACACTCAGCTCTTGATTCTCATCTTTGTTCAAGTAAATTAGATACACCTTTGTACCCTTCTTTCTCATTAACTTCTGTGCTTTCATTACCGAAATTATTGGCATACTATTCCTTACTCTCTTCTCGACTCCAAAAACTACAGTCGGTTCTTCTCCAGGGGGTTAAAGCGAAATCTGCCTCATGTCGCATCAAATCGTCGCAAAATTCTTAGTTAACCAATCCATTCCTAAGATTATGTCTACGTCCCACATTTGAACTAGATTTAGGGATTTCGCTAGCAACTTACGGCTTCCGAATTCGAATTCTAAGTTCGAGCAAACACGCGAAATTAACACAGATTTACCTAAAGGGGTTGCGACTCTAAGCACCTGGTTTGATTCTTCTACTTTCAACTAAATTTTCTACGCACGTGCTAGAAATAAACAAATGCCAAGCGCCGGTATCAAACAAAATGATAACAAGTATGACGTTAAGCTTTCCCATACCTGCTAGGTTTCCTGGGTCTTTAGCTGACAGTTTCTGCTAAATTGCAAAGGCTCTTTGAAAATGCAGCGGCTCCTGCTGAGAGGGTTGCTGCTTTGGCTGTTGTGACTTGCGTTGATGCTGAAGAAACTTTTGCTGTCGAGTTGCCTCAACTGCTTTCATCTGTGAAGGCTGAAACTGATTTGGTCTTCCGCCACTCATTCCTTGCTGCTTACTTGGGCACTGGTTCGAGAAATGACCAGGCTGACTACAAGTATAACAGACATTACTTCCAATTTTACAGATGCCTTGATGCATTTGTCCACACTTCGAACAAGGGGGAAGTCCTTGAGGTCCTACAGGCACATTGCTTCGATTAACCTGTGGGGCTCTCACTTTCTGGGTTTGCTGAGATTGATGTTGTCCTTTTCCTTGCCAAGGCTTCTTACTTGGGTGGCCTCCACCACTCCATTTTCCCTTTCTTTTTCCATGCTGACCGAACTGAGACTGATGGGTAGTTACGGCCGTCGTCATTTGGCTTTGGAGCTGAGGATTCATTGAAGAATGCGATCCTTTTTTTGGCTGCATAGCCAACTCCATGTCTAGGGCTCGGTTAAGGGCTTCTGCGTAAGTCAGACCACTTTGACTGGCGAGAACTACTCGAATATCTTGTCTCAATCCTGCTCGGAACAGCTCACACATTTTCTCATCGATATCTACCTTATCAGGCGCGAAACGAGCTAACTCGCAAAACTCATGGTCGTACTCAGCTACAGACTTCTTTCCTTGTCTCAGATTGGCAAATTCGTTTGCTTTCTGCTTACAATAACTCCTTGGCACATACTTTTCGTACAACGCTTCCTTAAATTGTTCCCACGTCAAATTTTCATGCTCTTCGGGAGTGTACATCGTCTGTCTTGCTTCCCACCAATAGTTGGTAGTTCCTTTCAATTGATACGTCATGCACTCAAGACGTTCGTGATCATTGCAATGAAGGAATCTAAAAATTCGCTCAAGAGAACGAATCCAGTCTTCGGCTTCCGCTAGACTGCCTATACCATAGAAGGTTGGGGGATTTTGGCGAAGAAAGAGTTCTTCTAAGCGACGTTCATTTGGAGGGGGCGGAGTAGGATCTTGCTGTCCCTCTTCCTCATTTCTTACGTTTCTAACGTTTCTTCGTCTTGGCGGCATTCTAAAGAAATACAAAAGAAAATTTTTAAGCCACTTGAAAGGAATAAATTATCTCACTCGAAACCTTTCTCGATTCTGAAAATGTTTCCCTTTTTCAAGAGGAATATGATTCTCGATCAGTACTTATCAAATAGAATCAATTTAATAATTGCTGCAAATAATTCAATCATCTCAAATTCACATATCTCAACCAATTCAATTCTCAACTAAAAAATAATCAATCATCATAAAGGAGTACAAGCATTCACATCATCATATATGTATATATATATATATATATTCTCAGAACAAATATTAATCACAATCATAATCTCAAGCATCATCACATCAATGTCCACACATTCTCAAATTAAATTTTCTCAATATTCAAAGCAATCATACATTCTCATGCTATTATTTTGGCTCGCATAAATATCTCATTCACTTTTACTCAAATTTTATTATTCAAAGAATAGATTATTTAATTTACTCAACTCTTATCTCGTTACTCGCTCTTGTCTCAAACAAAAAATTGGAATCTCGAATACTCGGGTTAATTTAATTTCTTGGGAGACTCAAAGTTGATTTTAACGGCCTAATGGCTCTTCTTTCATATCAACTAACGATGGCCTCTTTTGAGGACTTACAACAAAATAAGGGATTAAACATTTACATCAGAAAATTTTCCACACGTCGACACGACGGTCTACAACTCAAATCGAACTACAGGAGCTATCACTTCGCGTTCGATTCGACTAGCTAACCAAACATCAAGTCATAAATATTTACATCACTGCGAAAAGGTAAAAAAAAGAGTTCAACTCTTGGACATAAAAGATAAATATTGTTCAATGTTTCTCCACAGCTTGCTTGAACTGATTCTAAACATTAGAATCACCCTCACTCGAGCCGTCATCATCATACTGTTCTTCGTCAGGATACTCCTCTGGGTTATTCTCCTCTGGGTTTTCTTCTTCCTAGGGATCCTCCTTCTCTTCTGGATCCTCTTCGGGATCCTCCTCATCCTCTTCTGCACCGTCATTTATGATGTTGAAACGCTCGCGTTCGGCTGCCCTCATTTCCTCTTCATAGTTGTGGAAGGTGTAGTTGATCGCTTCCCAAGGATTCGTCATGTCTCTTGTATCCTCGTCTTCAAAACGAGCGTTGACGTCCTCTAGCTCTGACTCGACCTATAGGGGTATCTTTGGATTATCCTCATTGCGGCGAAGGTAGGATGCCACATAGGCTGAAGCGCCATACTCGGACTCACATCCGTCATCAGGCCTCACTACAGGGGTAGGAGCAAACGTGTATGGAGCCGGGAAGTAATCGTTTGGCAGAGCTTGGAGATAACTGCTTCTCACGGTAGCTGCGGCTGTCGAATACTCATCATACTCGTCGTCATTGCCGTCGCCGGAACGGGCTAGCCTAGAGGGCTCGGCTACGAGCTGAACCGGAGAAGAAGTTTGGTTACGACGAATATACTCCGCAAAAACTGGTCATTCAAAGGCAGCAAGGCTCCGTTAGGATCGTGAAAACCGTTCGACTGCTGGGCCGTCGAATTGGATGAGGCAAAAGGATCATAGGCTCGAATGGGGAGTACACCACCTGAATACGGGTAGTCCTGGTAAGCAGCTCGAGGCTCTGGCTCAACACGAGGTGGTGAAGGGACACGGGGAGGAACAGGGCCATCTTGGAGCACAGGCGGGGGACTATGAACAAAACCATTTGGCTCGGCAGGGAGGTCAATATCATACGGGGCTGGAGGCGGTTCACCGTACTGCATATGCTGTCCAGAAATAGTGGAGATGAACGCGTTACAGTCGCCGTAAAGATAGCCATCAAGATAGCGATGTCCGAGAAATCGGGGCACTAGCGAAGCTGCCCAATCTCGCCACTCACGGGGCAAAGCCTGAATCAAGTGTGTCATTTCGTCTAACGGCTCTATGTCCATATACTGAACCTTTTCCCAGATTTTACGGTATCGAGCTAAGAATTCTGCAAGAGTCTCAGGGTTCATCTTTTTCACATGCAGGTACTCCTGCATCCACTCACGATCGGCCATCCTATATGAATTTTTAAACAAGTAAAGCACATTAAAATAGTTAAATGAGCATGCTAGAATTTCCAACCACCACATACTAATTCTTGCTTTCCATAGGGGTATTATCGCTCAGGGTATTGGGCAATTCCATTTCACGTAATCGTTTGCACAAACGTTCCATCTTTTTCGATTTTTCACATAAAAAAGCATTAGGGAAGGCATTCTAAAGGAATCTAGTTATTCAATCTACTTATCAAGCTTTTATCTCTAGACAAGCGCAAATAATAAACTCAATAACTCAATAACTCAATTATCATTTTAAACTTGAAAGCTTTTAAAATAAAGCGTACCTGGTTGCCAGATGAGATGGGGGATTGGTTGGTGTGTTACTGACTCAAATAAGTCTAGGAAATAAATCTAGACTCGACTCACCAAAGAAAGTTAGACTTCAGAGCAGACAAACCTGCTCTGATACCACTATGTCACACCTCGACTCCCGAGATGCGACTAATGACACTAACACTACTAACCATCCGTCAACTCAACTCAATTAAGGGATTCATGCTAGGGGGAACAAGGGAATATTGACTGAAAGCGATAACAAATAAAAACATTCTTCCAAGTCACAACTAAAACATCAAACGAGCATGGATAATTTACATATCAAACCCAAACGGAATAAGGATATCAAGATCACAAGAAACGAGAATAAAGGATAAGCGATAAGAACATGTATCAGAGTATAATTCAAAAACATATCAAAAGACTTCAATTAACATGGCATTTCATTGCATTGCATTGCAGCGGAAATCTCGACTTATTCTCAACAACTACATGTATGAAGACATGTAATTGCCAGTCCACTTTCTACTCGACCAAACAAACACACCACCAAGACGCCCGTGCCATCCACATCCCACTAACCTGCACATTTAGAAATACATGCAGGGCTGAGTACTTCATACTCAGTGAACACATGCCAAAACATTTGAAAACTTGCTCTTAGAGCTATACAATTGAACTTGCCTTGCCGAAGCATCACAAGTATTAATGCAATTGAAAATCATTTACTTGTGAATGCAAAAATATTTTCTTTCTGAATAGACTGTGCAGTCAAAACATAATATATATACTCAACAAAGGCATGTATCATCTACCATATTAACTCTGTGCCGAGAAGTAGGCCTCCTTCTCAAACACTGTGACCGGCTAAACCGAAGTAAAGCTCACAGTCACCTCAAACCATTTAAATACCACACGTGGGTTCCTGCCTTTCACAGGGCATTCATATCTTAATCAAATGATAAAGCATACCAAAACTCATGTAAAAACGGCAAGTCAATCGAGCTTTAAAACTCACATAATAATACTTAATAATAATAATAGCATTCATCGGAGATTTTAGTTTTAGAAAAGCCCACCTGACTTCCGAAGACTAGCTATGCGGCTTACTTTTGACTGTCCTTGCTACTTGTTCGTCCCGCTCGGTCCTTCACAATTTGACATCGATAAAAGAATAAGACTCGACGCGAAAGACGTAAAGTAGATTTTGGCTTCGACTGAAGGACTTCTACTTGACTCGTCTCTTTCTATTTTTATCTTTTCTAAATCAATATCCTTTCTCGACTTTCTCGTTCTCGACTCGTCGACTCTACTCGGTTACTAATTACTTCGTCTCACATTCTCGTTTCTAAATTACTTCTACTTAACAATTCTCACTAGTTAAGGGAATATTTCTTATCTCGACTATATTATTCAAATTTTTCCCATGAATTCTCGATTCAACTAATCGTCGTGTCAATCAATCATGCTGCATATATAATAATTCTCAACAATTTGAACAATTCATTATCACAAACAAAATACCAATATTTCACGTAAACATTTAGATTCAATCAAGCATAATAAATTCAACATGATTCATATTCCAAACTCAAATATGTATTGACTCGACTTTGCTCGATTTTAGTTTTTAGAAAATAGTCACTTAACATTTCTCGACTCAAAATAAGACATTATTTCCTAAATAAGTCGTCTTTTCTCAACTACGTTCACATACTCGTATAAGTATTCTTATTTTTTATTTTATTTAGTATATCCCTTTTCTTATTCTCAATTAAACTCTTATTTTATATAATCTCGACTTTTAACTAACTTTCAAAACTCGATAACTTTAACGTCTTATTAAAAAGACTTGAAAATCAAACTCGATTTATACTGCTCAAGCATTGTCAATTCTTCAACATTCGACTTATTAATAAACGGACAATTAAACACTTATCAATTTATAACTCGATTCTCAATTCAAAACAACTCTTACTAAATTTTCTTTTGATTCTCTAATTTAATTAATTCTAATTTTATTATTTTTATCTCAAGACTCTTTTATTAATCTCGTTATTAAACGAGCGAATGATCTCAAACTCGACTTAGCGTCTTACTAATTTCTTATGCTCAACTCTTTAACTAATTTTCCTTTAAAAGAAAATTTATTTAACTTAAGATTAACTCTTTAATTTTTTTTTCATTATTTCTTGTTTAATCGAACGTCTTAACCTCGACTACTCGTCTTATCTTTATACTCGATTTTCTTATCTCGAACTCCTCTTTTATATTCTTCGAATATTATTATCTCTTTTTTAATCTCTTACTATTAAAACCAATTTTTCTCTTCTTAACTCTAATTATTTAATAAAGAATTATTTTTCTTTATTTTTCTCAATTCAAAAACTCATTATTATCTTAATAATTTTTCTTTTTATTTTCTAATTATTTTTATTCTCAAAATTTCTGAATTAATTTATTTATAATTAATTTTATTGTTCTTTAAGTCTTCATAAAAACACCAAGAACACCTAGAACACCAAGAACACTCATTCAAAAACTCATATTTTCATCAAGAACACCTAGAACACACACTAGGCATTCAACGCCTAATTTTCGATTTTTTTCATTTTTTTCATGCTTAGAAATTTCACACAAACATGCTCAAATCTTCATAACATCAAAATCACTAAAAATCATCAAATTATCATTTCTTCCTCAAACATGCATATAAGTCGATTTCTCTTCATATATCATCATAATGAATTAAATAATCTATAACTCATAATCATCTCATGCTCATAACATCATCAAATCATCAAGAAATAAATCAAAATAATTTCCTCCTCCTTGCCCCAAAACTCACGGCATACATACATATTTTAGGGTATGGATTTTCTCAATTTTTCATGCATAAATAATCATGTAAATCATACTCATAAACACATATAGATCATCAAATCACCAATAAATTAAGAAAATCAATTTTTCTCTTTTTCTTCCCCTATTCTCGGTTTTAACCAAATTTTAGGGGATTTATTTTTCTTTTCTCCTTTAATCCTTAGATTAATTCCTAGGCTCGATTTCTCTAACGATTTCCTCACTCGATTCTCACCTCGAAATCCCTTTTTCGCCTAATCATAAATTAAAACATGCATCTTTCTTTTCTTTAGGGATTAGAGATTACAAATATACAATTAATCAAATGACTAACCTACTTTAAAAGATTAAATCGAAACTTCTCCTCTTGATGGTGGTAGGGCCGAAAATGAAGGGCTTGGAAGCTCAAACTCTAGCTTGAATTTTCATGGTGGATTGTATCTTGATGATGATGATGATGATCTCTTGAACTTGGAAGCTTAGAAGCTTGGAGATAGAAGCTTCAATGGAGGTTTCTCAATTTTTGTGTGTGTGTTTATCTTTCTCGGCAAAGAGGTGAGAGAGGGAGAGAGAATTTTTTTTCTTTTTTCTTGGTAAGGTACGAGAGAGAGAGAGTTTGAGGGAGAGATGGATGATATGATAGATGAATGCATTTGTTAACTTCATAGCTAAGGAGATGAATTAATTCATCTACATGAAAAGAATATAATGATGATATTCTCCCTAGGGTAGAAAATAGGCTACCTAGGAGAGAGATATTAGGGAGAGAGAGAGATGAGGTCGGTGGTGAGAGAGAGAGATATGAGAGACAGATTCTCTTTTGCTGCTAAAATTGTACCCGGATAAAAAGTTTTTCTGTAGAATATGTCCGTGTTATTTCATTTACACTGCAAACGACTCTAAACTCACCTCGTCTCATTTTCGATAACGAAAACACCTCAACTCTATCTCATGTCTCACGAAATAAATCAAGGATTCCGAATATCTAATTTTTAGGTTAAAATTCCAAGTAACGAAGAAAACCTAAAAATTAATCAGCTAATTAATCCATTAAGAACTAAACTCTTAGAATTCTCTCATATGATCTTGGATAAGCTTCTATCATATCTCAGGGGTCTTAGAATTAAATCTAGATTCAAAAGACACTAATTAGGTTAAATTCTGAGTTCGTCGGTAAATAGTGTTTTCTCGGTTCTCGTTACTATTCACTGAAAAGTAAAAATTCTCGAAGTTCTCCAAAAGTCATACTCATGCTCAAACTCATATAAATAAACTCAACCAATGCATCACAGACTCGATTCGAATAATCAAAACGAGAAAATCCACGTCAAAGCACATAAGGGTAATTTGGTCATTTCAAGCAAATTCCTTTTCTTGGAAAAATCTTATTACTCGAGGCATATTATTTAAGCATATTATGAAATTTAGAATGCACTTAAAGGCTTATAAAAACTTGGGGTATTACAGCCTTTCTAGTGATTAATGCTCCTTGGGCAAGAAACTAAACGATGACTCCGATAGAGGTATTGCCCAAGGTAGGGAGCCGGCGGATCGTCGCCAACTAAGTAAGGATAGGTCAAGGAAGAGTTTGTTGTGAGCGTGACAAGTAAAAATGGATCTCAACATTCAAGTCATATAACCAACGATGCATGCATGTAATGAAAATATTTGCACCAATGACCAAGCTAGAGTTTTCACTTAACAATGTCTTAGTCCAGATCAAGTCGTTTTTATTATTGATCAAGTTATCTGTTTTCTTTTCAGTGTTTATTTAAGTTCTCGTATTGCACAAGAGAGTCCCGGTGACCAAGATAGCAACACCAAACTTTCTTTACAGGTGGAGGAGGTTTCAAGAGATAGTGATAATCAACTCCTTGTGGATTGACCATGTACTTGCTTGCTAACTATATAAGATGTGAGGATAGGCTATAAATTCATTTTGAGAGTGCAAACGATAGCCTCATCACTCGCTATCAAGCTCAGCAGGAAAATACCAATGCTTCATGGTATTGTCAGAAGAGTCAACTGATGAGGTAAACTCTTCTTTCCATCCCTCTCATATAGTTTCTTCTGTTAATCAATGTACAATAGAATTAGAAGAAGACGTCCAGCCGTCTTGGGATGAGGTCGAACACCTGAGCAAATTGTGCACTGAACAAGTTGCACAATGCAAGGAATTGCAAGCTGAGTTTGATATCATGAGCAATGAACTGATCATGAAGGATCACGACATAGAGAAACTCATGGAGGAAAACCGAAGACTAAATGAAGAAGTTGCTTAGTCAACCGACAGTCAGGTCATCAACTTGATCAACATGACTAGGACTCAAGCAGAATACATCTCTCAGCTACAAATAGAGCTGAAGTTTGCACATGGGAAATTGGTATCCCTTCATGCCTCGAGCTCAGCTCTGGAGAGTACGTTAAGCCATCAAAGACCTCACAAAAGTGTTGAAGGTCTTAGATACAATCCAACGATGGACACTAGAGCTCAGCTAGCTCAGTTTGTTAAGGCAATTAGATCACCGACTAAGGCACATCAAGTTCAACTGAACTCAGTCGAAGTCACAGTTCAAGTGACTCCAGTCATTCCTCAGACTGTCGAAACTCCTGTGAAGGATAAAGGAAAGAAGGTTCTAACTGAAGAACCTAAGGAGCAAGAAGTTGGTACATCAAAGGATGCTGAGAGATCCTCAAGGAAGTCCAGACCCCGAGGTCGTAGAGCGAGGGAGAACAGACGAAGTGGACCATCGCAGCTAAGGCAGAATTAACCTAGGCGCAGGCCAAACTACTCAGCTCAGCATAAGCAGTGAAGGCATCCGAACTGGGATAGTCCTTATTTCTATCCTCAGACATTCCCAGTGCCTCATCACTACCAGCAAGCATATCAACGACATGGAAACTAAAGTGATCAGTTCAATGGTCCTAGTTATCCACAGTTCGGGTATGCTCGAGGAGTAACGCAGTTTGGGTCGACTCCCAGACAGTTCTCACCTCAGAAGAATCGACCATCTCAGCTGATTCAAAACCAAGCTCCTCAGAGACAAGGTTATTGACCACTCAACCGGACTGCACGTGCACCCAAGGAGTTTCAGTCGACAGTCTTCGTGGATAATGAAAGAAAGGTAATCCGAACTGATCAATCAGTTTGAGTGTTCAAGGAAGCACCAGATGCTTCCAAACCTGAATCCAACTGAGTTTGGAATAGGAGTTCGTTCTGTAGGCTGCAGGAACAGGAAGAATTGAGAACATACTCACCTGCAGGGTCAGTATGGATTGTTGGGAAAATTCATGCTGATCTCAGAAAAGTGAAAAAAGATGGAGATCACAATTTGATGGGGAATCTCAACTTGAGGGAGAACTGAGACGGCCGACCGGAGTTACAGTTCGATGGATGACGTGAAGATCAAACCTCAACTGAACAAACGAACTTGAGTCAATTGAGTATATGCTGATTCAGTTGGGTTTTAGACCAACTGAGAAGATTCAAGTTCACTCTCATGTGATCAAGCGGGAGTTTTTTTTTTTTTTAATATGATCAAAATTCACTTTCCACGCTTTGATCAATTCCCTAATAGGAAAATTCAATGCAAAACATATCTCATTCATTAGGTTATACTTTTGAAATTACGAGCGGGCTGACATGAGCACTTTCTCACGCCTCACGCGCGAGTGACTCTCATCGCCTTACCCATGATCATCTCCATGTTTCCACGTCAACGATCATGCAAAATGACACTCCATCCCAACCGAAGATCTTTATTGAGCGGAAATGATTCCTCACCGTTGATTTTCCCCCCTTCTTCATTTATAAGAATCCTACAAACTCTTATTCTCTTTTCATAATCAAATTCCCGAAATTCCCTATGCAATTCTCAAACAGATTTTTCTTCATCCAAGTTCATCGAAAGAAAAATCCACCTCTTCAATGGCATATACTCGAACTCCTGAGCCCATTTTATCTAATGTGCTGGGTATCACCAGCAACATCTCAAGCATTAGAGAGATCATCGTCTTTGAGAACATTCTTTCCATTGCTCACGAGAAAAATGAAGCTATGAAGAAAACTCTAAAACAGTTGTCTTCAGCCAACCTCCTCAAGTGGGTAACAATGGAACCAAAGTTTTTTCTCCCAGGTGCAGTCACAGAATTCTTTTTCCATCTTAAAGCAAGCAACCAAAGAAAGCTCACAACGAAAGTACGCCTACCCATAAGTGATGGAAATGGAGGATTTATCGGGCAAGAGATCTTCATAGATATAGATAAATGCTTGGAACAATTATTCCAACTTCTAACTGAAGTAAAAACAACATCTGACATCAAAGATAAAGAGGTTAAAGAATTTATTCAGAGTATCACCGTGGGTGAATGGAAGTTTAAATCAAGCATACCTAGATCTCTAATCAAACTAGAGACACGTCTGATATATGATGTAGTGATAAACTTCATTCATGTCCTGGTTGGTGTAACAAGTGATGTGAGTGTCACGCACCCGTCGTGTGGGTTATTTTCGGCAATGTGCCCACTAAGTACTTTTGTACTTAGCCCTGCATGTTTATTTTTAAATGTGCAGGTTGAGCGACGAAGGTGGAGGAGGTTGAGTAAAGGTCGTCTTAAAGAAGTAATGTTGATTGAGCCTCGATTTCACATTCGATATGTGTTATCATTTTTCTACGTTTTCCGCTGCCAATTCTGTAAACTAGTTTCAGATAAAGTATAACTTAGAACTAAGTTTTATCCTTTGAACTTAGTCCCTTTTTAGAGTAGCTATGTCGAGTGATCCTCCGTGATTTACTCTTTCTTTCACTAAGTAAAGTCGGTTCTCTTATTAATGTAAATCCTTTCGATTTAAGTTGTTTACACTATAAACCTAGCTTTCACTGATCAAACTTTGTCGAGCGATCTTCCGAGATCGACTCCCTTTTTATTCAATGAAGTCAAATTCATAGTAGTTTATGTTACAAATATCGTTTATTCAGTAGTTTTTCCTTTCTTTCCCGTTTCTTTATTTCAATCCCTAGTCGCACCCCGACTTTGCCGTCCTTCGGGAAGTCGGGCTGTGACAGAATGGTATCAGAGCATTCGTTCCTGCTCTGACCTTGGGTTATTTTTCTAGTGTTGCCACAGAGTAATATCAGAGCAATCGTTTCTGCTCTGTATACCAATTTCTTTCAAGTAGTAAGATAGAGTATTTGTATATACTCTATACCTGAGTCTTCTGTTGAGAAAGTAAAGTTTAGTTTGTTCACTAAACTTAAGAATGTAGTAAACGACTCAACCTCCCGCTACGTCAAATCAACCAAGGAAGAAAAGAAAGGTATTAAAAGTGTTTTCATTTTGAAAATTTGAAGTATTAAATATACTTCTGTGAGAACCAAATGTGCCAAGGATAAATTATGTGAAAGTATGAGAGATATACTTGGTGAAATATGTGAAATTATGTGAGTTATAATTTCTTTGATTAAGATGTTTTGTTGATATGAGAACTTAGACCATTGTTCTAAGGTTTCTCCCGATTCTATGAGAACTTAGACTGCATCTCTAAGATTCCCCGAGAACATACACGTTTTAAGAAGCGTTGGTTCCAATGATTTCGAAAGAAGATCGTGAAACAAGAGGGACTTTTAAAGACGAACGTCACATGCGTGTGGAGACATGAACAAAGACTCGGCGGAGTCAAACGTTGTTTTATAATTAAAAGCCGATAAGAATTTCCTTCGAGGAAATAGTATAAGTGATGATAAGGTAATTTAATTCTGTATTAAGTGAACGAAAGAAACGATTTGATGTTTGAGAAGCGTTGGCTTCGAAACAAGAAAGATACGATCGGGATGAAGACGAGAGAATAAAGGGAATCAAAGAGAATGAAGAAACAAGTGTTACTTCCGTACAAGTAACACGAATGAAGTCATCTTTCGATGGGAGTTCGCTGACACGCACCCGTCGTGTGGTACGATCAAAATACATGTGTATGCCCCAGACGGACAATACATGCTCCTGAGCCCACTACCGGACTGGCTAGTCTTAGTGGCAAGCTAGGGTCGATCCTACGGAGAGTGAGGAACTACTTTACTCTTCGGTGCACAAATTGAGTTGTCACGGTCTCAACCTTTATATCTACACAATAAACTAAACGGAAATCAAATATAAAAAAGGGGGTAAGATTTGGGGTAGGTCATGATCATTGTTGATATGTTTATTCGGTCATGGGCATACTGAAGATCCGTCCATGCTTCATACAAACTCAAGGCGTGGCCCAAAGACATTGGGGCGTTTCAAGAGTTCATACTCCACACTTGGGATGGTTGAGTCCCTTGTTGTCGTCTTGGTCCGAAGGTCACGCTGCACCCCGATCACAAGGTCGTGCTTCACTCCTCCTTAGATAGTAGTCATACCTGATCTCTCCAAGTATGACCCTCACCAACCTTCTCTCCTAAGCTTCCCATGTCCGCACCTACAGAGTAGACATAACTCGCGGGATATCCATTTCCGGTACTACGTCCAACCGGTCATCGATATATCTACGATATGCGAGATGAGTCCTTTGGTCGATAACCATGGCTTAATGCCTCGTCACAGTTGATGGTTGATTGTTAGAGAAGCCTAAGACTGAGGAAGGACGCAGTATCCCCTTGCCCTTTTCTCACCATCCAGATCTACAACACCATTGAAGGCGCTGCTCAGCTACTCGGTCATAGGCATACTGAACGTTGCCGTCTGTAATGCCCTAGCCTTTGCTTGTCATGGTACAGCTCTAACCGAGCGGAGATCACCCTCTGGATCAGAACTGCCCATGGATTCTGCTCAGATCTCTCTGGAACCACTGGATCCAACCGATGGCACAAATGCCTCGCGAACATTTCACATATCAACACTTAATCATTTTCCCCATCCAAATCTCACCAGGGGAATTACTCACACATAATTAAATACATAAACACAAAATAAAATGAACACATGAATAAAAGAAAATACAAAATACTTGAATAAATACCAAAGGCAAACCGCCTTGGGCTTGTTCTTCACAACAGAATTGAAATAAAAGCAAGTAAATTGTTTGGTACGAAAATGTAAAAGAAAATACTGAACTAAAGTGTATCTTGGGACTGAAAATGAAGTAGAACACGATGGGGAGTAGCCACCTTTGTCAGCCTTACTTGCTGGCTTTATATAGTTGACAGACGTCAGTCTAACCCTAACCCAGCTGTCTAACAGTATCCCTGTGACTGACTTTCCATAAATAGATGATCGTGATTGATTTGATTGTTGGGGATGATTGGCTTAATTGATTGAGTTGACTTTATCTTTCTCTTGTTGTTGATATCCCAGATTTGCTGAAACCTTCCATCCTCGGCCCTTCACACGTTTTTCCATAAATAGCCCATATGTGCTGATTGGGACAGTCTGTCATGGCCTTACCAACATGAGTGATCACCTTCCATATTTAGCTTGATCCTTGATTGATCTGATTGGTGATTGGCCATCAATTATTGATTGATTTAAGTTGACTCCACATTTTTCCAAATCCTTCCATTGTTAGGACTCGCCAGAATCTCCTTAATATCTCCTTCACGCGTCTTTCCATGTTTGGCTCTTGCTGCTGACTGCTGCTGTCCAGCATGGTCATATTGACTGCATCCTTCGGTTAGCCTCGCACCAGGTGGTACACTTTGGAAATCATCGCTGCTCAGATGCAACTTGGGCTGATTTGTCTCAGTAATGCCCATTTCGCTCATATTTCGTCCATATGCTCATTTCCGAGCTTCCACCTCCAAAATATCTGTTTTCTCCCCTATACGACTCATACAAACACAAAAGAAAAAAAAAATGGGGCCAAAAAGACCCAAAAGTCGAAGACGCATCAGTGAGCAAGCCCAAAATGCGAATTGCTAAGGCAATTATCAAGAATGAAAAGTTTAACTGGAGAATGTATGTGAGAGAGCAACTTCTGGGTGAAGCCGGCAAGATCATAATGGGAGAAAATGGCTATACTGCATCAAGCAAAATCTTGTTTGGTATGAAGGCTAGCTGCATCATCTATGCAGCAGAGAAACAAGGTATTCTAGTAGATTGGGATCACGCTGATAATAAAATCATCAATGTCAAGGATCGTCCATTCGATTCTATCGAAAGAATTGAAATCATTCTAAAAATGGTCTATAAGGGTGACTTTCCATCCTAACAAACCAACAAAAGAGGTCGAGCAGCTCAGACTAGATCACAGTCAAAGCGAGATCAGAAGAAAACTGTCACTCTGGCAGAGGCCGAACAAGCTCCCCCACCCAAGAAGAAAACCAAATCCTCCAAGAAGAAGGTAGCTAGTGCAATAGCATCAAACGAAGAAGGAGATGTTGAGGAAGAATCTCTAGAAGTTCATTTGATTTCCAAATGAAGAAGACGAATCCAATCACAAGGAACTGGAAACAGGAATGTGCAGATTGAAATTGGTCAAGCTGAAACAGCTCATGTGGAAACTGATGAATTTGCTAATGACATTGCAACCGAGGAACATGCGACAGTATCTGTTGCTCACTATAAACAAGTTATTTCATCTAGCTCATTCTCTTCAGCTTCTGAGAATCCTGAAAAGGATGATGAAACCACAGCTCAGCTGGACAAACAACCTCTTTCAGTTAGCATGAAAGCCAGTGAGAAGAGGAATATATCATCCTAGGCTGAGAAGACTAGTCCCAATTCCACAGAAGAACAAAAGAAGAAGAATGCTGAGAAAGAAGGGACCCTAGAAAGAGAAATCATCCTGATTTCTGACGATGTGTATCCTACAGATCTTCATCCTACCGTTGAAACATCACATGGTGAGAACCAGTCCATTCAAACTGCGACTATGCAAAATACTTTGTTGGATCTTCTCCGACTCTGCAACACCGCTGAAAAGTTTCCCCTCCTCACAAAAGCAGAAGCAGAAAATAAGGCAATAACCCAATCCTTACACATAGTCCATCTTGCAGCCTACAAGAAAGCCTTGACTCTGTACCCCAAAGAGAGGAATCACCTCAAGAAACTTTCTTCTCTAGCGGATCTGTTCTTGTATATCTCAGTGAGTTTGGGTGATTGTTATATTCTGGGTGACTATCATGACATTCATGAGCTTCAGATTACTGAAAGAAGTCTTAAGGTTGACGCAGCCGTCGTTGAAGCTGCGATAAAATACAATTTGTATTTCACTCCTATGCGTACCCCTAGGAACAACTAGTTGGCAAGTACAGGGTTGATCCCACAGGGAGTTGCTTGCGATAATCTCTGATTGGGGGAAAAAAAGGTTGTATTGTGTATCTATCTACTATAGCCTTGGGTAACTGTTACTATCACCTTTGGCAAACTGCTGAAAGTAAATATCTATAACTTGACAAGCAAAAAGACTAGTAATAAAAATAATCCAGATTTAGGTTTCGAATTAATGAGTATAACTATATCTCGATAATTGGTTCAAGAATATTTGTTGCGTAAGTGTGTCAGTGGTTATAGGCTAAAACTATGCACGGTCCCCAATTGTCACGCCGCCACGTACGCTACATAGTCCGCCCAGCTCCATCTTATGTTCAGGTCTTGACAGGGACACCCTAGCCAATCCTTTTGCTTGCCAAAAAGTCCCCAGCATAACACTTTATAAGGCGCATGTTGGTCAAGCAGCATTTGGTTCTAGATGGGCCCACCCCGGCACCATGAGATATCGAGGATCTCCGTCCGACTTACTCCAACATTGACACATCTTTGCAGGTCTAGGCCAAGACATACAACCCGTTCTTGCTACTCTCGAGGAACGTAAGGCAAGCACGACCAACACTTGCTAACCCTCCTGAGATGTAGGAATCCGTATGTGCCCAGGGCTCGTTGGCCTTCCGAGTTACCCGTGACCATCGAACTTCTTTGGAATCGTTGCCCAATGCCTTTCAAACACACTTATATACAACTATCAAGAACACTTAGACCTTACGAGATTTACAAGTTATACATCATATCATCTATCCTAAACCTGTAAATGCTTAGCTAGACATAGAGCAAAAGAGATAAAGAAAAACATACTTGAATTAATTCGATAAGCAAAAGATGTTCGCCCTTTTGGGACTTAACAATAAACATAAATTGTATCTAAAAACATAAAGTGCAGAAAATAAAAGTGTTTCGAACGTAGGAATGCGGTAAAAAGTGTATCTTGCGCCTTGCATGCATGGATGTATTTACAGAGTACATAAGCTAGGGCAAACCCACAAACGGGCCTTCTAGAAAATGGGCCGGCTGCTTCCATGAAAGGATCAATGGATAAGGTTGGAAAGAATTCCTTCCTTATCGCTAAAACGTGCTGCTGTTGTAGTAGGAAACATCGATCTCAATCTTGCGCAGCAAGGAATTTGTTTCCTTGTAGGACTCTTACAGCTGCATCTTCACGCGCCAGCGCCGTTGCCCAAGCTCTGCACTCTGCCTTCCCTAGTCTCTCTTCCATCAATTACCCAGGACAGCCTGCACCTTGCCTTCTGGAGTGAAACACACGATTGTTTAGATTGACCATACCACTGAAAGTGGAGCAGCTCTTCATTTTGATTTGGACTTATGCCCTCGGTAGCTTGAGCCACGAGCATGGCTACTATGGTCATTGCCTCGTATCGCCAGTTTCTTCTCTTTTTGCATGTTTTGACTCCAGTCTTGCCTAATTCTTGCCTTTCCTTGCCCTGCCAACTCAAGTGTCCTTCCAGACACAAAAGACACTAAAATAGACTCGATCTAGACCTAAAACACACATGACAAGAGCACAAAATATGGGCTCGTCATACTGTAATACCCCGAGTTTTTATAAATCTTTAAGTGCGTTCTTAATTTCATAACATGCTTAAATAATATGCTTTGAGTAATAACATTTTTCCAAGAAAAGGGAATTGCTTGAAAAGACCAAATTGCCCTTATGTGCTTTGACGTGAGTACTTCTCGATTCAGTTATTCGAATCGAGTATATGATGCATTAATTAAGTTTATTTATATGAGTTTGAGCATGAGTGTGAATTCCAGAGAATTTCAAGAATTTTTACTTTTTAGTGAATAGTAACGAGAACCGAGAAAACATTATTCACCGACGAACTCAGAATTTAACCTAAGTAGTGTCTTTTGAATCTAGATTTAATTTTAAGACCCCTAAGATATGTTAGAAGCTCATTTGAGATCATATGAGGGAATTTTGAGAGTTTAGTTCTTAATGGATAAATTAGCCGATTGATTTTTAGGTTTTCTTCGTTACTTCGAGTTTTAATCTAAAAATAAAATATTCGGAATCCTTGATTTATTTCGTGGGACATGAGATAGAGTTGAGGTGCATTCAATGTCGGAAACGAGACGAGGAGAGCTTAGAGCCATTTTCAATATAAATGAAATGACACGGACATATTCTACCGGAAAACTTTTTATCCGGGTAAAATTTTAGCAGTAAAAAGAGAATCTCTCTCTCATCTCTCTCCCTCACCCACCGAACCATCTCTCTCTCTCTCTCTCTCTCTCTCTCTCCCTAATCTCTCTCTCCTAGGTACCCTATTTTCTACACCTATGGGAATATCATGATTATATTCCTCTCTTAATCAATTTTATTTATTTCTTAGAGATGAATTCATCTCATTCATTTCATTTCATCATTCATCTCTCATCACTCTCTCAACTCTCTCTCCCCATCATGTCTCATCACCAAAAGAAAGAAAAAGTTCTCTCTCTCTCCCTCTCATTGCCGAGAGCGCACACACACATAAGTTGGAGAAAACTCCATTGAAGCTTCAATCTTCAAGCTTCCAAGCTTTCAAGTTTCAAAGGAGATCATCATCATCCTCTCTAATTCCTCAAACCCTAATTGAAGAGGTAATAATCCTTCAAATCTTGAGTTAATTCTAAGCAAAATCATCTCCTTATTTCCTCTTAATTTCGGCAACTTTGCCCTAGAAGAGGTGGTTGATTATTGTTACATTTTTCTTGAGGTTCTAGGTGAGATCCACTATGGAAATTCCAAGCTAGAGATTGAGCTCCCAAGTCCCTTCATTTTCGGTTTCACCAAGATCAAGAGAAGAGCTTCGATTTAATCTTTTAAGTAGGTTATTCATTTGATTTCTTGTAAATATGTAATCTCTAATCCCTAAAAGAAAAAAAGATGCATGCTTAAATTTATATCTAGACAAACTAGGGTTTTGGAGATGTGAGAATCGAAGTGAGGAAATCGTTAAGAAATCGAACCCTAAGAATCGATCTAAGAATTAAAAGAGAAAAGAAAAATAAAATCCCTAAAATTTGGTTAATACCGAAAAATAGGGAAGAAAAGAGAAAAATCGATTTACATGAAATATTTGATTGATTTATTGATGTTATGAGCATGAGATGAGTGTGAGATTATGACGATTTAATTCATTATGTTCTTATATGGGAAAATCGAAATATGTGCATGTTATGGAAGAAAAATATTTTTGATGATTTATGATGATTTTTGATGATATGATGATATGAATATGTTTGTAGTTGATTTTCAGTGTTAGATATCTTATAGGAATTATTGAGATGAAGGAATTGAAATTTTAAGCATGAAAACATGAAAAAAATCGAAGAAAAAGAGTTTGAATGCCTAGTGTGTGTTCTAGGTATTCTTGGTGAAAATATAAGTTTTTGAATGAGTGTTCTTCGTGTTCTAGGTGTTCTTGGTGTTTTTATGAAAATTTAAAGAACAATAAAATTAATTATAAAATAAATTAAATTAATAAAAAATTAGAAATTTCGAGAATAAAAATAATTTGAAAATAAAAAGAAAAAAATTATTAAAATAATAATGAGTCTTGGAATTGAGAAAAATCAAGAAAAATAATTCTTTATTAAATAATTAAAGTTAAGAGGAGAAAATTAGTTTTAATAATAAGAGATTAAAAAGGGATAATAATAATTGAAGAAAATAAAAGAGAAGTTCGAGATAAGAAAATCGAGTTAAAAGTTGAATATAAAAATTGAAACGAGTTAGTCGAGGTTGAGTCGTTCAATCGAACGGAAAATAATAAAGAATTAATCTTAAGTTAAATAAATTTTCTTTTAAAGAGAAATTAATTGAAGAGTCGAGCATAAGAAATTTAGTAAGGCGTTAAGTCGAGTTTGAGATCATTTACTCGTTTAATAACGAGATTAATAAAAGAGTTTTGAGATAAAAATAATTGAGTTAGAATTAATTAAATTAGAGAATCAAAAGAAATTTTAGTAAGAGTTGTTTTGATTTGAAAATTGAGTTATAAATTGATGAGTGTTTAATTGCTCGTTTATTAATAAGTCGAGTGTTGAAGGATTGACAATGCTTGAGTAGTATAAATCGAGTTTGATTTTCAAATCTTTTTAATAAGACGTTAAAGTTATAGAGTTTTGAAAATTAGTTAAAAGTCGAGATTATATAAAATAAGAGTTTAATTGAGAATAAGAAAAGGGACATACTAAATAAAATAAGATAAGAATACGTATACGAGTATGTGTACGCAGTTGAGAAAAGACGATGTATTTTGGAAACAATGTCGTATTTTGAGTCGAGAAATATTAAGTGAATATTTTCTAAAAACTAAAATCGAGCAAAGTCGAGTCAGTTCATAATTAAGTTTGGAATATGAATCATGTTGAATTTATTATGCTTGATTGAATCTAAATGTTTACGTGAAATATTGGTATTTTTTTTGTGATGAAATGACTTGTTCAAATTGTTGAGAATGATTATATATTCAGCATGATTGATTGACATGACGATTAGTTGAATCGAGAATTCACGGGAAACATTTGAGTAATGTAGTCGAGATAAGTAATATTCCCTTAACTAGTGAGAATTGCTAAGTCGAAGTAATTTAGAAACGAGAATGTGAGACAAAGTAATTAGTAACCGAGTAGAGTTGACGAGTCGAGAATGAGAAAGTCGAGAAAGGATATTGATTTAGAAAAGATAAAAATAGAGAGAGTCGAGTCAAGTAGAAGTCCTTCAGTCGAAGCCAAAAGAGTAAGCCGCCTAGCTAGAATCTTCGGAAGTCAGGTGGGCTTTTCTAAAACCAAAATCTCCGATGAATGCTATTACTGTTTATTGAGTATTATTATTTGAGTTTTAAGTTCAATTGACTTGCCGTTTTTACATGAGTTTTGGTATGCTTTATCATCTGCTTAAGATATGAATGCCCTGTGAAAGACAGGAACCCACGTGTGGTATTTGAATGGTTTAAGGTGACTGTGAGCTTTACTTCGGTTTAGCCGGTTACAGTGTTTTAGAATGAGGCCTACTTCTCGGCACAGAGTTAATGTGGTAGATGATACATGCCTTTGTTGAGAATATATTATGTTTTGACTACGCAGTCTATTCGAGAAATAAAATATTTTTGCATTCACAAGTAAACGATTTTTATTGCATTAATACTTGTGATGCTTCGGCAAGGCAAGTTCAATTGTATAGCTCTAAGAGCAAGTTTCCAAATGTTTTGGCACGTGTTCACTGAGTCCGAAGTACTCAGCCCTGCATGTATTTCTAAACGATCAGGTTAGCGGGATGTGGATGGCGTGGGCGGCTTGGTGGTGTGTTTGTTTTGGTCGAGTAGAAAGTAGACTGGCAATTGCATGTCTTCATACATGCAGTTGTTGGGATTGAGTCGAGATTTCTGCTAAAATGCAATGCTATATTATTTAAAGTCTTTTGATATGTTTTTGAATTATACTCTGATATATGTTCTAATTCACGAGCAATGTGCTCGATACAATTCACCGCTTATCCTTTATTCTCGTTTCTTGTGAACTTGATATGTAAATTATCCATGCTCGTTGGTTGTTCCGTTTAAATTTGGAAGCATGCCTTGTTTGTTATCACTTTCAGTTGAGATTTTCCCTTGTTTCCCGAGAATGATTGCCTTATGTGAGATGAGTTAGTAGATGGTTTAGTAGTGTTAGTGTCGTTAGTCGCACCTCGGGAGTTGGGGTGTGACATAGTGGTAACAGAGCAGGTTTGTTTGCTCTAGAGTCTAACTTTCTTTGATGAGTCGAGTCTAGATTTACTTCCTAGACTTATTTGAGTCAGTAACACACCAAGCAGTCCCCCATCTCATCCGGCAACCAGGTACGCTTTATTTTCAAAAGCTTTCAAGTTTAAAATGATAATTGAGTTATTGAGTTATTAAGTTATTGAGTTTATTAATTGCGCTTGTCTAGACATAAAAGCTTTATAAGTAGATTGAATAACTAGATTGCTTTAGAATGCCTTCCTTAATGCGTATTTGTGTGGAAAATCGAAAAGGATGGAACGTTTGTGCAAACGATACGTGAAATGGAATTGCCCAGTATCCTGAGCGATAATACCCCTATGGAAAGCAAGAATGAGTATGTGGTGGTTGGAAATTCTAGCATGCTCGTTTAACTGTTTTAGTGTGCTTGACTTGTTTAAAAATTCGTATAGGATGGACGATCGTGAGTGGATGCAAGAGTACCTGCATGTGAGAAAGATGAACTCTGAGACTATTGCGGAATTCTTAGCTCGTTACCATAAGATCTGGGAAAAGGTTCAGTACATGGACATAGGAGTGTTAGACAGAATGACACACTTGATTCAGGCTTTGCCCTGTGAGTGGCGAGATTGGGCAGCTTCGCTAGTGCCCCGATTTCTCGGACATCGCTATCTCGATGGCTATCTTTACAGCGACTGTAGCGCGTTCATCTCCACTATTTTCCGGACAGTATATGCAGTACGGTGAACCACCTCCAGCCCCGTATGATGTTGACCTCCCTGCCGAGCCAAATGGTTTTGTTCATAGTCCCCTCACCTGTGCTCCAAGATGGCCCAATTCCTCTCCATGTCCCTTCACCGCCTCGTGTTGAGCCAGAGCCTCAAGCTGCTTACCAGGACTACCCGTATTCGGGTGGTGTACTCCCCATTCGAGCCTATGATCCTTTTTCCACATCTAGTTCGACGACCCTACAGTCGAACGGTTTTCACAATCCTAACGGAGCCTTGCCGCCTTTGAATGACCAGTTTGCGGAGTATATGCGTCGTAACCAAACTTCTTCTCTGGTTCAGCTCGTAGCTGAGCCCTCTAGGCAAACTCGTTCTGGCAACGACAATGACGACGAGTATGACGAGAATTCGACAGCCGCAGCTACCATGGGAAACGTTTATCTCCAAACTCTGCCGAACGACTACTTTCCCGCTCCATATACGTTTGCTCCTACCCCTGTAGTGAGGCCTGATGACGGACATGAGTCAGAGTATGGCGCTCCAGCCAATGTGGCATCCTACCTTCGCCGCAATGAGGATGATCCTGAGATACCTCCATGGGTCGAGTCAGAGCTAGAGGACGTCAATGCTCATTTTGAAGACGAGGATACACGAGACATGACGAACCCTTGGGAAGCAATCAACTACACGTTTTATGACTATGAAGAGGAAATGAGGGCAGCCGAACTCGAGCGTTTCAATATCATAAATGACGGTGCAGAAGAGGAAGAGGAGGATCCCGAAGAAGATCCAGAAGAGGAGGAGGATCCCGAAGAGGATCCCGAGGAGGAAGAGAACCCAGAGGAAAATAACCCAGAGGAGTATCCTGACGAAGAACAGTATGATGGTGATGGCCCGAGTGAGGGTGATTCTAATTTTTAGAATCAATTCAAGCAAGTTGTGGAAAAACATCGAACAATCTTTACTTTTATGTCTAAGAGTTGAACTCTTTTTACCTTTCCGCAGTGATGTATATATTATGACTTGATGTTTGGTTAGCTAGTAGAATCAGACGCGAAGTGATAGCTCGTGTAGTTCGATTTGAGTTGTAGACCGTCGTGTTGACATGTGGGAAATTTTCCGATGTAAAAGTTAATCCCTTATTTTGTTGTAAGTCCTCAAAAGAGGCCATCGTCGGGTGATATGAAAGAAAGAGCCGTTAGGCCGTTAAAATCAACTTTGAGTCTCCCAAGTAATTAAATTAATCTGAAAATTCAAGATTCCTAACTTATGATTGAGACGAGGACGAGTAACGAGATAAGAGTTGAGTAAATTAAATAATCTATTCTTTGGATAATAAAATTTGAGTAAAAGTAAGCAAGATATATGCAAGCCAAAATAATAGCATGAGAATGCATGATTGTTTTGAGTATTGAGAAAAATTTAATTTGAGAATATGTGGATATTGATGTGATGATGCTTGAGTTTATGATTGTGATTAATATTTGTTTTGAGAATACATATATGTAATACCCCAAACTTTTCTAAGTTCTTAAGTGCTTATTAGTTAAACTAATATGCATATATGATGAGTTTTGAGTCTAAAAATTTTCGTGAAAATAAATTTTCACGTGAAATGACGAAAATGCCCTTATCTGCTCTAATGTAATTTTTCATATTTCGATTATTCGAATTGAGTATGTGATGAATTGATTGAGCTTATTTATATGAGTTTAAGCTTGAGTATGAATTTCGGAATTTTCTGAGAACTTTTATTTTTAGATGAATAGTAACGTAAACCGAGAAATTCCTATTCATCGACTGACTCCGAATTTAGTCTAATTAGTTTCGTTGGAATCTAGAAATTATTTTAAGATCCTTGAGATAAGATGGAGAATTTTCCGAGATCATTTGAGTGAAGTTTAAAAATAAATTGTTTGATGACTCGTTTAATCGAGCAATTTTTATAAACTTATTCGTTAGAAGGAATCTTGGCATAAAAATTAGATCATTGGATTCCTTAAATTATTTTGAGAGATATAAGAAGAATTAGAGAGAATTTAGACGACGAGAAAGAGACGAGAAGGATTATTAAAGGATTGAGGGAATAAAATAAAATGACGAGGATATTTTCTACCGGAAAACTTCTATTTCCGGGTATATTTAACAGATAAAAATTCTATACTTATCTATAATAGTAGCAAAATAACCTCTAACACTCTCATTGGAGAGAGTGAGCATCACTCTCCCTCTTATTCATCCACAACTTGTACTTCTCTCTCTCTCTCTCAAATCTCTCTTTCAATCTCTCTCACTTCTCTCTCTAATCTTGCTAGATCTTGCAAGATTCTCACATGTTAAATGCATATACATGAGTTCTCTCACCTCACACTTCATCTATCTATCACCTCACATCACTCTTCCCTCACAAGCAATAATCAAACTCTCCATCTCTCTCTCGAAGACTCTCTCTGCCGAAGAAAACGCAGCAGCTGCCAAGCTGCAAATTTCAGCTCCAAACCCTATGATATACACCTCCAAATCATTCCAAACTTTACCCTAACATACTATACATCATCTAATACATATTCATCATCATACAAAGCCTAAAATTCGAAGAAAACCTGCTGCAAAAGTCGATCTTCACAGCTTGACAATAGCAGCAGATTTTCGAAATTTCTTCATCTCCAACCCTAGTTCTTTGATGAAATCATGCTTCATGCTTGAGGATTCTTTGATGTGATCATCTTCCTTGTATTCAAGATCATCTAAGGAGTAAGTTTCCATCCATTTCCTTTCATTTTAAAGCTTGAAACAAGCTAGATCTTCAACCCTACTTCATCGATATTTTTGAAGAAAAGTAAGGGTTTGATCTTGTTTCTTTTAAAAGAAATGATCTTGATCTCCTTGTATCTTGTTTCATGCAAGGAAAGGAGTTTCAATCCATCATCTTCCATCCTCCAAGCAAGCCAAAATTCAAGCCAAAGAAGAAGTTTAAGTATTTATTTAAGTATGATTTCTATTTATTCAAGAGATGTATATATGTATCTCTAAACCAAGAAAATAAGGAAAAGATGCATGTTTACTTTATGCATAGGCAAACCTTAGGATTGTGATGATGAGATGATGATCAAGATGAGTTTTAAAACATGATTTAGGAATTAAAAAGATGAAAGAACCTAAAATAGGTGAAAAGCCCTAAATCGATTAAAATGAAAAAATTAGGAAAAATAAGTTTTTGATGAGTTTTAATGCTTATTTTATGATATGATGATGATATGTGCATATTATGATTTTTCATGTGATTTATGTGCATATATGTGTTGATGATGATTTTTGGTGAATTTATTGAATTTTTATGGAATTTAAATGGTGAAAAATAGAGAAAATATGAGAACATGAAAACATGATTTAGATGTGTTTTATGATGAAATATGAATTTTCTTGATTTTAAGTATATAATTCGAATTGTGCATATTATGAGAAAAAAAATGATTTATGATGATTTTTGATGAAATATGAGGTTAATGATGATACTTATGATATAAAGATATGTTAGAAAATTTTTGAGTAAATTTTGAGCATGAAATTTGAGAAATATGAATTTTTAGTATTTTTATGGAATTTACATGAGTATGTTTGGAGAAAAATAAAAGAAATAGATTTAAAAATAAGATGTGATGTTCTTGATGTTAAAATGAATTTTTGAAGATGTGTTCTTCAAATTCATGAGAGAAATATGAAGATTTGAAGATGAATTGAATTAATTAGAAAAATAGTTATATATATATATATATATATATATATATATATATATATAAATTTCGAAAATGAGTATATGTATATATATAATGAGGGATTTTATTAAATAAAAATAAAATTGAGAAATAAATGAGATGGTAAGTCTATTTTTGAAGGAATTGAGTAGAAAATAAAGTCTTATGAATTTTTATGAATTTTGAGATATATATGTATATATAAATAAATATATATATATAATAATAATAATAAAAGGAGAATAATGAGAAAAAGAAGTCAATAAGAGTATGAGTATAAAGAAAAATATTTCTTTGATTGATGATGATGTTGGAATATGACAAATGAAAATATGAAGTGAAATTGGATGTTAGTGTTGAAATAAAAATAATATTAGTAATATCAATATTTGAGAATAAAAAAGGAAAAATAAAATAGAAAGAGATAAAATTTTCTATAAGAAATGAGTTAGAGATTATGAGTATGAGATTAAGAGATAAGATGTTCATATTTGAGTTCGTTAATTCAAACGAGAAGTTACGAGAATTATTATTAAAGAAGAAGTAATAATAATAATAGAATAGTTGAATTAAATGGAATATTTTCATTAGAATTGAAAATGTTTGAATAATGTGAGTTATAAGATGATTGTTTTTTAAATGTTCTTTGAGTGCTTAATTGATGTGACGAGATGCTATTCAAGTAAGAAAAATGATAGAAATTGAAGAAACGAGCATATGAATATATTATGTGAGAAAAGTAATATCTTTAAGAGTTGAAAATATTTTTATGATGAGTAATTGATGTTATATGATGTGATAAGTGCTTTGATGATGTTAATTGAGTATAATTAAGCAAGTTTGCTTTTTGAATAGCTTAAAAAAGAGTTAAGATGTAAAAGTTAACAAGCAGTAAAGTTTTTACGATAAAAGCCGAGTTTTTATTTAATAAAACGAAAATTGAGTTTTAAATAAAGAAAAAGATAAAATAAAGATTATTTTATTCTAAGTATTTAGTTGAGTATTAAATACGTATATGAGTACATATTTTGAGTACGTATTTTGAAGAAAATAATTGACATATATGAATACGTATTTTGAGGAAAAATAATGACGTATTTTGAGTCAAGAAATATGAAATATAAGCTTGATTATTTAAAATTCGAAAACGATTATTATATGAGTTTAACGAAATACTTTTCGTTAAAGAGTCGGAGTTATGAGTTTTAGAAACTAAAAGCCGAGCAATAATTCATTATGATGGAATTTTGATTAAGTTATAAGTTATTAAGAAATTATGTCTAAGATATAAGATATTTATGGAAGTTTAACACTTGACTGTGTGATTATGTTAAGACGTGAGTTGTTTATATAAACTTTGATGTTTAAGTATGATTAAACGATTAAGTATGATTAACCTCTCTAGTAAGATAATTGCTTATTTAATATAAGTGTTTGAGATGTTGATATTGATGCTAGAGTATGATTGTCACAGCCCCAAATCCCGAGGGACGGCAGAAACCGGGGTGCGAGTGGGGTTGGATTAAAGAAGCGGGGAAGAAGGGGGCTAACTGACTAACATACATAAAAGACATCAAACAATCAATGAACAAGACTTGAAAATAATAAAGAAAGAGTTAATCACGAGTGATTACTCGACAAAAGTACAGGATAGAAACTAGGTTCAAGTTTACAGATTTAAACTACAGTGTTTTGTTCAAAAGTACATATTCTCAAGACTTAGAGTTCTGCAGCGGAAGAGTCTTAACTAAAGCATCCTATCCTTTCAACTCAACTTCAACCGTTGCCGTTCACGTCGCTTCAACCTGCACATTTAGAAAACAATGCAGGGCTAAGTACAAACGTACTTAGTGGGCACGATGCCGAAATCATAATCATAAGTATAGATAAATATGACATTTAATAATTGTAGCACACCGGGGTTTTATTGAAAGAACCCGTGTCTACTAAACATTTTCTTTTCTCATAAATCACTCGCACGAGCATTTTCTGACTGATGTTACGTTCAATCTTGACCAATTCTCATTCACCGTGGCTGGTACCCCTCAACAGGATATCACATACACCACAGGTTACAAAGTGCACTAACTCTGGAAAGCACTTAGCAGCTAACTCAGAGCCGATCGTTAGTTAACCTAGTTAGATTAACTCTAAATCTGGAAAACACGAATGTTGACTCAGATAGGTACAAGAGAACTCACATAAAACATAAAACAGTTCATGCCATAATATCACTTTGAAAACACAAATATCAAAGCGATAAAGAAAGATTTTCCGAGCATTGCTCGTTTTATTTTGTATATAAAAGCCCACCTCGTAATACAGAACTAAGAAGTACTAGCTTCCAATCTTCGGATCTTCCGTCCTTTCTTTACTGCTGGCTTCCTCCTTCATCGTAAAATAATAATACTTAAAATCGATTCGTAAAAGATAATCGATCAAAGAAACTCGAAAAAGGTTTTAGTCGTTTCATTCTTTAGGCATTTGCACGCTTACTAGATTCATTTTACTTAAACGGGAACGAGACTCGTACAAATCCCGTTTAGAACTCGAAAGGTCTCTTACTCGACTCTTGGGTCAGTAGAGAGGGTAGTCGATAGCTTAATATGACTTAAAACATCATAAGGAACTAAGTTGGAAAGAATCAACTTAGGAAAAATTAAGTTTTAGTTCATTAAACGACTTATGCAATTTCTCGCTTAACTAAACTTCTTTACTTGAACGGATAAGAGATGAGATCTCGACTTGTTTTACCACTCAAGGCTCCTTCCTAGTTTCTAGGGTCAGTAGGAAGATAGTCGTTAGTTATTACGGTTTAAACGATCGAAAGAAACTAAGTTGCGAACGAAACAACTTAGAAGAAATGAAACTGAAATTTCACTGCGCATTACAGTGACTCTGGGGACTGCCCAGAACAGGGGATCTGGAAACAGGGGATGAGCCCTGTACCGTTAGAAATTTTGGGATGTCTAGTTTACGCTCCAATTTACGGATCGTAAATCCGATAAATGAGCTAGAAGTTATTACAGTTTCCGGCGAGGGTCGCAAAACTGCCGCGCTAACCCTAGTTGCTCGATAGAATCGACGTATAACGTCTTAGATTCGTTCTAAGCTCTCGTATTCGATTTCTTAAGAAACTGGACCCTCAAGGCAGTCATCACGTACTCCCGTACGTGATGAACTCCTTCTCAAAACTCGTCCAATAGCACGACGTTCTAAACGTCGGCTTTCAACTAACATGTACTAAACCAAAGCAAGTTATCAAATTTCTCGTTCTAGTTCTCGACTATCACTATAGCTCATATTATATTAGCTCGAAAGCTCATGACGTCAACTACAAAGATATTCCCAAGTCCATAATAGACAATAATATCAAGTTAGAAATCTCATTCGACTTCTCGGTTATTAGTTACGTCTAATTGTTCGTCTCTTACACAATTTTCAAAGTTGTCGGATTTCGTTCAAATTTTACGTCATCAAACAACATCTAACGAGGATCATTTTCATGCATATAATCATTTCATATCAAC
This sequence comes from Schizonepeta tenuifolia, assembly GCA_029490685.1. Classification (NCBI taxonomy): domain Eukaryota; kingdom Viridiplantae; phylum Streptophyta; class Magnoliopsida; order Lamiales; family Lamiaceae; genus Schizonepeta; species Schizonepeta tenuifolia. The sequence continues at coordinate 39,066,414 of CM055956.1, forward strand.
ACTATATTTCAACTTACGACGAGTTCTTCGTCTCTTACAATTTCAATAATATTTTTAGAAAAATCTAAATAAATTCCTATTATCAACTAACATCATTTACAACCTTCTTCCATCAACCAAACATCATCAAAATCGAACACATGAAATCCCCTAATTGTCTAATAAATTTCGGTTTTCACTCATAGCTTAAGAGGGTGAATTTCTTCTTCAATTAACACCATTTAACTCTTAATCATACTATTATAACATCAATTGATCAATTGAAATCCAATTGCACATTAACATGCAAAAATCCCCAAATTCAAACCCTAAACCCTAAATCGGTTTCAACAAATCAAGGGGCTTTCGATTTCTTTTTGTTTTAATCACTAATCGAACACTTCCTAAGCATGATTCTATCATCAATTTAAGGATTCAAAATCCTACCAATTTCCCCTAATTTTCGGTAATAAGCAAGACTTAGGGTTCTTGATTTTTCTTCCATTTCAAACCTAGAATTCATATCTAATCACCACTAATTTCACTTAATCGAAGATCACAACATCTAGTTCATTACTCCTAAATTTTCGATCAAGAAGAAAATAAAAAGGAGAGGAATCCAATTGGATAGAAACATAGAGGAGATGAATACCTTGGGATTTAATAAAGGAAGACTTAGGTTTTGATGGTTGGATGTAGTCTTGTGTGATTTCTTGCTCAAGATCTTCAAGAGTTTCCAATGGTGGAGAAAAGATGAAGATGGGAGAGAGTGAGAGAGGGGCTGCCGAGAATGGGGGGAGAAGGAGGAGATGTGGATGATTTAATTTGTATAACTTATGTTATAAGAATTAATAAGTGTAAAGGTGTAAAGTATGAATAGTGTAGTAATAGGTGTCCACATTAAAACATTATAAAACATAAAAATCTAACAAAAAAAAGAGGGAGAGGTCGGTCAAGAGGGAGAGGGAGAAGGAAAATACGCGCTTTTCCGGCGCGATATGACGTTACGGAAATCGAACGACGAAATACGTAGCTCGGCACAAAATCGTCACGATCCGATTCGTCCAAAAATTCTAACGTATAAAATTTAATCGGAAAATAAATTTATAAAATTTATTTTGACAAAAACTCGGGACGACACAGTCCGAGTTTCGTCCGAAAAATCATAAAAATGAACTTTCTCGGGCGAGTTCGTATCGCGATTTCGTGAATGTAAAAATCAGACGGTTTTCCGTTCTGAGTTCACGAACTAAAAACTTTTCGTACGCGCTAACCCTAAATACAGTAATCGTCTAACTGGCTTCTGTAATTTATTTTTGGAAACGGATTCGACCGTTACTCTTAGAATTCAAAATCGTAAACTTAGGCGTGCAAAGCCATTTATTTAATTAACTTTAAAATTTTGAGATCGTAAGGAATTTACGGGGCATTACATCCTACCCCCCTTAAGAAAATTTTCGTCCCGAAATTTGCATACCTTCTGCAAAAAGATGAGGATATCGCTCCTTCATCTTCTCCTCGAGTTCCCACGTGGCTTATTCTTGCCCGTGGTGGTTCCATAGCACTTTAACGATCGGTATCGATTTGGTTCTTAATTCTTGAACTTTTCTATCCAAAATCGATATCGGCTTCTCTTCATAGCTTAGGTCAGATTCAAGAACTACGTCTTGCTGACTAATGACGTGCTTAGGATCGTAAACATATTTTCTCAACTGAGAAACGTGAAAAACGTTGTGAACGCTTCCTAGACTTGGCGGTAAGGCCAATTTATAAGCGACGGGTCCTATTCTCTCGAGGATTTCATAAGGTCCTATAAACCTGGGTCTTAGCTTACCCTTAACTCCGAACCTAAGGATTCCTTTGGTCGGGGATATCTTAAGAAAAACTTTATCTCCTATTTCAAACTCAAGATTGGTTCGACGATCATCAGCATACGACTTTTGTCGGCTCTGAGCTTCTTTCATTCTATCTCGAATCTGTCGAACTATCTCAATCATCTCACTGATCGCATCTGGGCCTAGGTTCTTTCTCTCACCTACATCGTCCCAATAAAGTGGCGATCTACATTTCCTTCCATACAAAGCCTCAAACGGCGCCATTCCTATCGTGGCTTGATAGTTGTTGTTGTAAGTGAATTCGACTAAGTGTAGAATTTCTTCCCAATTCGCGCCTCGGTCCAAAACTACTGTCCTCAACATATCGACTAAAATCTGAATCGTTCTCTCTGACTGCCCATCTGTCTGTGGGTGAAACGCTGTACTGAAATTAAGCTCTGTTCCCAATTCTTTCTGCATCGTAATCCAAAATCTCGAAGTGAATTTGGTGTCTCTATCTGAAATTATAACCTTCGGTACTCCATGCAGACGTACAATCTCTCTGACATACAACTGAGCTAATTTCTCTGATCCGTATGTAATCTTAATCGGCAAGAAGTGTGCTGACTTCGTAAGCCTATCTATTATCACCCAAATTGCTGTGTTTCCTCTTCTCGACTTAGGTAAGCCTGTGACAAAGTCCATGGCTATGCCTTCCCATTTCCATTCTGGGACATCCAATGGTTGTAGTAATCCATATGGTCATCTATGTAAAGCCTTAACTTGCTGGCATGCTAGGGATCTTTCTACAAACGAGGCAACGTCTCGTTTCATTCCATTCCACCAAAAGTTTCTTCTCAAATCTTGGTACATTTTCGTACTTCCTGGATGTGCTGTGTAAGGCATATCGTGAGCCTCACTCAAGATCTCGTTCTTTAGTTCGCTGTTGTCGTCAGGAATACAAACTCTGCCTTCAAAAAGTATCGCATTGTCTGGAGTTTCGGAATATCCTTCTGGCTTATCTGTTCTTATCCTCACTCGCAACTTTTCCATTGACTCCTCTTTTCTCTGAGCACTGATGATTCTTTCTCTCAAATCTGGTGTAGCTTCTAATGCTGCTATCTGACTTGTTATCGTAGCTGGCGTGTCAAGCACTCTGATATCCATCTTCTCGAATTCTCGTACTAAAGTTCCTTCTTCTACAAAAAGGCATCCTAACTTCGTTGGAGCCTTGCGACTCAATGCGTCTGCTACCACATTAGCCTTTCCTGGATGATAGTTGATTCCGCAGTTGTAATCCTTGACTAGTTCCAGCCATCTTCTTTGTCTCATGTTCAGTTCTTTTTGCTCGAAAAAGTACTTCAGGCTCTTGTGATCAGTGAATATCTCAACTCTTACACCATAGAGATGGTGTCTCCAAATCTTTAACACATGCACTACAGCTGCAAGTTCTAAATCGTGGGTTGGGTACTCAACTTCGTGAGGTCGAAGTTGTCGTGAAGCATAAGCTATCACTCGTCCGTCTTGCATCAAGACACAACCTAATCAATTTTTCGATGCTTCAGTGTAAACCACATACTCTTTGTTTGTGTCTGGAAGTGCTAGTACTGGCGCTGTGGTTAACTTCTCCTTAAGAGTTTGGAAACTTTTCTCACACTCATCCGTCCATTTAAATTTGGTATCCTTCCTGAGTAACTGCGTCATCGGGCGAGCGATCGTAGAGAATCCCTCAATAAACCTTCTGTAATAACCGGCTAATCCCAAGAAACAAGGAAACTCTGAGTTCTACAGTCTGAAACAAGGAAAGATGACAGTGACTGAATACGATGCAACCTTTTGTGAATTGTTAAGGTATGCACCCGATCAGGTAGATACCGACAAAAAGATGGCAAAGAAGTTCCGTGGGGGACTTAGGCATGAATTAAGAGTGGCACGAGCCAGCCATGGAGGACTCAGCTATACAGACATACTAAGACGAGCCTTAGAAATGGAGGCAGTTGTGCCAGATGAACAAGAGATTGTAGTGCCTGTATCAGCACTAACCCAGATACCAACTCCAGACCATTCCAACAACAGTAACAGCAACCATAAAGGAAAAAGGAAATGGAAAGAAGGAAACCAGGGTGGAACGCAGCGTGGCCTTCAGCAGCCGAATCTAAATAAACCACAAGGACAGTGGCAGGGACAACAGGCAGACAATGATCAAGGAAGAATCACAGTTCCTACCTGCCCTAAGTGTAACAAAATGCACTTTGGTAACTGTTTGGCGAACTTTGACGGTTGTTATAACTGTGGTCTGCAGGGGCACGTGAGAAAGAATTGTCCGAAACCGTTGCTAACCTTGAGAGCTGTGCAAGCTCAGCCACAGCCGCAACAACAACAACTACAACAGCAATGAGAGCAGAATACATGGGCATTTGTGAATGGGCCAGAAGCACAGAACAAGGGCAAGGGTCACTAGGCAAATAGTTGGCTTAATTGAGACTAGTAGTATTTTTATATAAGTCCTCGTTACGGGCAAATCAGTACTCGTTCGATGTATATGTAATATGAACCCGTAAATAGGCTTTGGCTTCGTAAGAATTTTTCTTCTAATCGTGGGCTTTAAGTAAGTGTTAATGAAAACGTTTGATATAATCCATGGGATGGAAGGATTATGATCATGGTATCAATTACCATTCAGAAAAAGCAAACGTGGTAACAGGTGCGAAGAGTCTCAATACTCCAACCAAGTTCGGATGTCTCTTTATCGAGGAAGAAGCACTTATACGAGAATTCGAGATGACAGATTTAGACGTGCTCGATACACCTAAAATCGATAACCAGCCAAATAGTAGCACTCATAGCTACACCAAGCTTCCGAAAGATAATCATAAGTGCCCAGAGAAAGGACGAGTTGATCAAGAAGCTACAACTAAGGGTAAGAACGGATAACCTGGACAACTATTCCAAAGCACTAGATGATGCGATCGTATTTTGAGATAGATTTTGTGTTCTGATGCCGACGAAACGAAGAACGATATCATGAGTAAGGCTCACGACACGCCATATACCGCGTACCCAGAGAGTATGAAGATGTATCAAGATTGAAGAAAGAAATTATGGTGGAACGGATCGAAACGAGAGGTTGTCTCATTTATAGAACGATAGTATTAGATCGAAGTGCGAAATGGAAGAATATTTTGCCGTTGATCGAATTGCCTATAACGATAGTTATCAGGCTACGATAAGTACTGCGCCTTACGAAGCTTTGTATAAGGAGAAGTTTAAAGAAGACGAAAGTCTTACGTTTACGCGCCGATCAGAACTTAATTCGAAAAGGAGATAAAGTTTTCTATAAGATTTCTCCGTTAAAAGAATCATTTGATTCATGTTAGGTATAAGCTTAAATGAAGCTTATTATGAGTATCAGATATCTCGGGAAAGATGAATTTGAAATGACGTATAGATTGGCCGTGTTGCCAAGTCTAAGAAATGTTATTATATTTGCGTATCTCTTTGAGAAATTACGTGTTCGATTCTAAACGTGTAACCCATCAGCAAGACATAGTTCTTGATTTCCGATATAAATTATAACGAAAGACCGCAATCGATCCGGAATCGAAAAGTGCGATAGTTAAGAAATAAGTCGATACAATCAGTGAAGTGTTCTGGAATTACCACGGGCAAGAGGAAGCTACGTGGGAGCTTTCTGCGAAGGAGGTGAGCAAATTTCGGGACGAAATTTTTCGTTAGAGGGGTAGAATATAATACCCCAGAAATTTCGTACTGACTTAAAAATTCAAAGTTAATTAAAATTTTAGCTTTGCACGCCTAAGTTCCCGATTTTCAATTCTAAGACCAACGGTGAAATCCGTATCAGAAAATACATTCCAGAAGTCGGAGGAACGACTACTGTATTAGGGTTTTCGTGGACGATAAAATTTAAATTCTAGAACTCAGATCGGGAAACCGTCTGATTTTTACATTCACGAAATTGCGATACGAGTTCGCCGGAGAAAGTTCGTTTTTATGATTTTTCCGGACGAAATCTGGACTGTGATGTCCCGGGATTTTGTCGGATTTTCAAGTTTGAAATATACTTTTTAAGTATATTAATTATTTCGGATTTAATGGTCGAATCGGAATTCGCCGAAAACGAGCCGAAGTACGTTTTTATTTCTCATTTTTCATAACGTCGTAACGAGCCGGAAAAACGCGGTATTTGGAGAATTAAATCCCACTATGACCGACTTCTTATACATACATGCTTAGGATATTTAATTTTTTTTTATTCTTTTCACTTTATGACTCACCAATCTTTATTGTTTTAATAATACTCAATTGGCCACCTTGCATGTATTAAATATCATAATTTAGTCATCCATTTTCCTTCATTTTCTCCCTCCGCTACCGCCAATACACACTCACATATCTCTATTTCATTTTCTTCAACCTCCATTGGAGTTCAAGCTTTCTTCAAGATCCAAGATCACAAGTTCATCAACCATCCACCTAATTTCAATTCCAATTACATATTTAGCAAGGTAATCACTCAATCTTCATTGCTATCCAAGTAGAAATTTAATTCATTTAATTTTCTTCATAATCGATTTTTTATAGGATTAGAATTAGGATGATTCAATCCTTAATTTATGTAATTAGATGGATAGGAAGTGATTTCTATGGATGAGTTGATGAGAAAAATTAAAAGCCCTAATTTCTATGTTGGACCGATTTATAGGGCTTGGTAGTAGGATGATTAAATTCATTAATTGATTGGATAATGAGACTTAGAAATGTCTTAATTGATGATTGATGCAAAGAAGTGATTAATTCCCTTAAGTATTAATGTGGATCGAATTAAAGGGGTTAGGGTTTCAAGTTGGAAATTTTAATTAATGATGTTGTAGTATCAACCAATGGATAATATATGATGTAGTGATATTAGAATTGGTTTAATGGATTAAATTGATAAAGAAAACACCCCTCTTAATTATTATGTGGTGACCAATTTCTAGGGAGAAATAGGGGTTTCATGAGGTTTGATCCTAATGATGTTATAATGATGGATTAGTATTATAATTGATGTTAGATGATGATAGGAATTAATTAGAATTATTCTAAAAATATATTGAAAATCATAAGAGGCAAAAGTTCATAAATACATCGAGTTTGGTAAATGAATTGAGGATATGAATTGCATACTAATGAACCTTGATAGATGTTGGATAATGTGGTAGAGTTTGATTGAATTCCGAAGATGTAGGATTTCTCATAAGAGGCAAACGAATGAATGTAATTGTTGATAGAAATGTCGAATAAGGAAAATAATTGGTTATTAATGAATCTTATGGATAAAGGAACAAGTTCGTAGTTGACGACGTGTTAAACCGAGTTATGAAATGATAGGTTATAATTGAAATCGAGATGTTAGGTTTTGAAACGAGAACTTGATTGGTATAGTAATTGTATAGTTCGAACGGCGAGGTTTTGATCGTCGTATTTTATAACTGAGAATTGAAAAGGAGTTCACCACGTATGGAAATACGTGTTGACTGCCTTGAGTCAATATTTTCGTGTGAAAAACAGAGGATTAGTATAAATTGAACCTAGGAGGCCGTGCACCGAGTTAACGAGCCTTAGGGTTACACTCGGACGGTTTTGCGACATTTCACGGAAACTGTCATATCTCCTAGCTCGCTTAACAAAATCAAGATCCGTAAATTGGAGAGTAAACTAGACATCGGTGGCTTTTTTTTGGTACAGGACACGTCCCCTGTTTCGAAATCCCCTGTTCTGCGTGATTGTTACAGACCTATACAGTGAATTTCCAAAACTGCTGAATTCTTTTCAACTTAACTGCTTAAGACCTTTTAAGTCATTATGGGTTATCGACTACCATTATTAACCGACCTCAGTATCGAGTAAGAAACCGAGCAAGTTCTAAACGAGATGTGTTCGAGTCTCGTTCCCGTTTAATTAAAGAAGTTAGTTTAAGCGTGCAAATGCCTAAAGCTTAAGAACTTAAAAGATTAATTCGATTTCAGTTTCGAATTCCATTTTCTTCTATCGACTCGACAACTTATCTAAGTTTTATTATTTGCATTCCAAGGAGGAGAACAAGAATAGAAGACAGGACGGAAGACGGAAGTACGTGTTATAGTTCTGTAAACGTTTCGAGGTGGGCTTTTCGAAAGTGTATCAATTACTGCCTTATTTATATGCGAGCGTTGCTCGAAGGTGTTTACGTTTTGCTTTAATAAATGAGTATTAAAGTATTTATATGCGAGCATTGCTCGAAAGTGGTTACGTATTGCTTTAATAAGTGAGTATTAAAGATCTATCAGTGCTTAAATGATTTGTTTATGTGAATTCTCTTTTGTCTCTCTGCATTAGCCCTCAGGTGCTAACCAGAGTATTGGATTCTAAGATAGCCCTCAGGCTGCCATCCAGATATTTCCAACTTAACGATCAGATTCTGAGATAGCCCACAGGTGTTATCCAGAGGGTCAGTTTCTGAGTTAGCCCACAGGTGCTTTCCACACAATCGGATGTGAGTTTAAAACCCACAGTGTGTCGTTTAGAAATTAAGTGTTCAGCAGTAAAGGTTTTATTCAAATGTTTATGAAATGATGCATAATTAAATCAATACTCTCGTGAGTTGTTTTCGGCAATGTGCCCACTAAGTACTTTTGTACTTAGCCCTGCATGTTTGTTTTTTTTGAATGTGCAGGTTGAGTGACGAAGGCGGAGGAGGTTGAGGAAAGGTTGTAATTAAGGAAGTAAAGATTAATTGAGCCTCGATAACACATTTTATATGTGTTATCATTTCTACATTTTTCCGCTGCCAATTGTGCAAACTAGTTTCAGTTAGTTTATAACTTTAGAACTAAGTTTCATTCCTTGAACTTAGTCTCTTCTAAGAACAGTTATGTCGAGTGATCCTCCGTGATCAACTCTTTCTTTCATTAATTAAAGTCAGTTCCCTTATTTATGTAAATCCTTTCGGTTTAAGTTGTTATTACTTTAAACCTAGTTTTCCCTGTATACAGTTTGACGAGCGATCCTTCAAGATCGACTCTCTTTTATTCAAGTTCATCGTAATTAGTGTTAAGTTAATGTGTTTTGTTCATTTATTCTCTTTTTTTCCGTTTCTTTAATCCAATCCCTAGTCGCACCCCGGCTTTGCCGTCCTTCGGGAGTTGGGGCTATGACAGAGGCCTACTTCTCAGCACAAAGTTGATGTGGTAGATGATTTCATACTTATTATATAAATTGTGTGCACACATCTTTTAAAAGAAAAATTTTTTATGCATTTACAAGTAAAATAATTTCAAGTATGCTAACATTTGTGATGCAGTGGCAAGGCAAGTTTAATTATATAGCTCGAAGAGCAAGCTTTTAAAATTGTTTTTGGCAATGTATTCACTGAGTACGAAGTACTCAGCCCTGCATGTATTTCTAAACGTGCAGGTTAGCTATGGATGAGGATGGTTTGGATGGTCTTGGTGTTGTGTTAATCTTTTGGAAGTTGAGTCGACAGTTACATGTCTTCATACATGTAATTGTTGTAAGCAAGTGATGTCTCCGCTGCTTATCAACCTTTTGATATGTTAATATTTTGGTAACTCTGATAACAACGAGCCGTGTGCTCAAAACAATGCTTGAGTTTCATTTGAAAACCCTACTTTTTGAACCTTATGATGTCATTAAACTTAACCCTATTTTTGAGAAACTTTGTAAATTATTAATCTCGTTAATCATTGAGCCATGTTATGACAGTCTGTGTATATTCATGTCATGTTGAAACCTTAATTCCTTGATTGATTTCTTATTGAGTCGAGTTTTATTTATTGGTTTCATAAGTTTTAATTTATTCGGGTTAGGGTTTAAAGTTGAGTTGAGATAAAAGTGGTTTGTTTATTTGATGGTTTCACCTTCACACTCCAATGGAGTCTGGTCGTTCCTACACACCGGATTTCGGGCTGTGACAAAGTGGTATCAGAGCAGGTCTGTCTGCTCTGAGGTCTGTCTTTCTTTCTATTTGTTTGACTGCTCTGAAGTATGAACTTTCATTGAAAGTTGAGTCTAGATTTGCTCTCTAGACCTATCTGAGTCAATAACACACCAAACATCCCCATCTCATCCAGCTACCAGGTACGTGTATTTTCTAAAAGTTTTGAAGTTGCAGTTGATTTTAAAGTTATTTAGTATGATATTTGTGCTCGTACAAAAATAAGGCAATCTAGATATTCTCTAGAACGTTGTCCCTAATTTATGTGCTTTGATGTGGAAAAACAAAAAAGGGATGGATCGATTGTGCAAACGATTTAAAGAAATGGAATTGCCCAGTAATACGAGCAATAAAACCTCTTTGAAATGCAAAAACGAGTAGGTAGTGGCTGGAAGTTCAAATGTGGTGTATATATATGATTCAATATGTCTAATTCGTTGTTAAATTATATAGGATGGATGAGGAAGCAAACGAGGCCATGATGCAAGAATACTTGCATATTAGGAAAGCTTATGATGAGACAATCGCAGAATTTTTAGCCCGGTTTCACAAAATTTGGCTAGTAGTTCAGTACCTGAACGTTGATGCTATTGACGGAATGATTCATTTAATTAGGGCGTTACCTCGAGAGTGGCTCGATTGGGCAGCGTCGCTGATGCCAAGATATGTTGGAGTTCAGTATATGGGCGATTATCTCTATGGTAGTTGCAATGGTCTTATCGCAAAAATATCCGGTCAATTCATTAAGTATGGTGCTCCTCCTCCGGGACCACACGAAGTTAATTTACCATCAATACCAAATGACCTTGCTTCTATTCAACCTCAGTCCCATATTGAGCCACTTCCTCCCCAAGTTCCTTCTCTGCCTCGTTTTGAGTCGAGAGCTTCACTTCAGCAAGATCCATACTTGGTAGATGTGTTTCCTATTCAACCACTTGATCCTTTTCCTTCTTTTGGCTCATTTGCGACCCAACCAGATGGAGCTTATGACTCTACTGATGTTCCATTCTATCAATTTGATCAACCTGAGACGTCTACACGTCGTGGTCAATCTCATTCTCCTGCTCCGCCGTTAGCAGAGTCTTCTAGGATGAGACGCATGAGAAACAGGCCGATTCGAAGGCCAAGAGCTGTAGCCAGTGAAGCCGAAATAGCTCGAAGATATCTTCAGTCTGCTCCAAATGGTAACTACGTTTCTTCGTATGAAGATCCAGAATCTTCGTTGGCCAAAATCCACCAAGAGAGAGAGCGAGTGGTCGAGAATATCGTAGGATCTTATCTTCGTCATGAGTACGATCAGGAACATCCTCAATGGGATGAATCCGAGTTTGCAAATGCTAATAACCGCTTAGTGAACGATCAAATTCGAGAAGTGACGAGCCAGTGGGATGTCTTAGGGCATACCTACGATGGTTACTACGAGGAGTTGGCCGCCGCAGAAGGCCAATGAAGCGGAAACGATGATGATGAGGATCCAGAAGAAGATCCCGAGGAAGAACATGATGGAGGAAATAATGTCAGCGATGGAGGATAGCGAACCTAGCAATCAGTTCAAGGAAGCTTGTGGAATGATCGAATAATTTTTATGCTTTGCTGAAAGACCAACTCTTTTATTTTCTGCAGTGATGTAAATTATGAACTTGATGCATATTTATCGAGTAGTATGTGTGGCGAAGTTAGGGTAAATTTCCAATGTAAAGTATAAATCCCTAATCTTCGGTAAAGTCCTCACAAAGAGGCCATCTATTCGGATGATAATATAATGGAGCCATTAGGCTATTAAAATCAGCTTGGAGTCTCATTAAATGCCAATAGTATTTTGAATATCCGAGATGTTAATTATTTTTGAATTAAGAGTAAAAGAAGGAGTAAGAGTTGAGAAAATTAAATGAGTTGTTTCATCAAGAATGATTTGATTTGAGCATATGTGAAATTCTAAGTGCATGTCAATAATTGATTAAATGCTTGAGATGAGAAATGATGAAATTGAGATGAATGCTATATCTGAAATGATTATTTTATTTGAGATGATGGTTTTATATGAATTTTTATTATGATATTAAGTACCGATTGAGAATCAAATTCCTCTTAGAAGGAAATATTTTCAAAAGTCAAGAAAATCTCCGAGTAAGTTAATCTTTCTTGCGGAAGATATTCCGAGTTATCTAAATTTTAGCATTTCTTTTAGAATGCCGCCAAGACGAAGAAACATGAGAGTTGAGGGAAATGAGAAAGAAGAACGTCGAGACCCTACTCCTCCTCCTCCACCCCAAAATGAGAGACGTGTTGAAGAACTTTTTCTTCGACAAAATCCCCCGACTTTTGATGGCAAGGGCAGTCCGGCTGAAGCCGAAGACTGGATTCGTTCTTTGGAGCGAATTTTTCATTTCCTTCGAAGTAATGATCAAGAACGTCTTAGTGTGTGACGTATCAACTTAAGAGAACCGCCGATTATTGGTGGGAAGCTCGACAGAGGACGTATACACCCGAAGAACGTGAGAATTTGACGTGGAAACAGTTTAAAGAAGCTCTATATGAGAAGTATGTGCCCCGAAGCTATCGTAAGTAGAAAGCGAATGAATTCGTGAATCTGAAACAAGGAAAGAAGTCAGTAGCATAATATGATCGTGAGTTCTGTGAGCTAGCCCGATTTGCACCTGACAAGGTGGATACCGATGAGAAGATATGTGAGCTCTTTCGAGCAGGCCTGAGACAGGATATTCGTGTGGTACTTGCAAGTCAGAGTGGTCTGACTTATGCTGAAGCCCTTAACCGAGCCTTGGATATGGAATTGGCAATGCAGCCAGAGAAAGGATTGCAATCCTCAGCGAATCCTCAATTCCAAAATCAGTAAAAAATAGCTGCTGCCTCCTATCCGTTCCAACAAGGCCATTTTGCGAAAAGAAAAGGAAAATGGAGTGGTGGATCCAACCCAAATAAAAAGCCGTGGAAAAAGCAAGGGCAACAACAACCACAACAATCTCAGAAGGTGAAAGTTCAGCATCCTAATCGCAGTAACATACCAACCGGATCCCTAGGACTACCTCTATGTTCAAAATGCGGCAAGATGCATCAAGGCATCTATAAAGCTGGGAGCAATTTTTGCTTTACTTGCGGTCAACCTGGTTATTTCTCTAACCGGTGCCCAAGTAAACAACAACGAGTGATGGCTGGAAGGCCTAATCAGTATCAGTCCACTCAGATGAGAGCAATAGAAGCAGCTCCACAGCAGAAATTTCCCCAGAACCAGCGTAAGGCGCAGTCGCCAAAGCAGCAATCTACCCCGCAGGAACAGCAGCACTATCAGCGAGTTTTTGCAATTGAGCAAAAGCCTGGAGCTAAAGAGCAAGGAAATCTCGCAGGTATGGGAAAGCTGAAAGGCGTCCCTATTATTGTTTTGTTTGATACCGGTGCATCGCATTCGTTTATATCTAGCGCTTGCGTAGAAAATCTAGAATTGGATGTAGAAGAATCGAACCAGGTGCTTAGAGTGTCAACCCCTTTAGGAAGATCGTCGTTAGTATCGCGAGTGTGTTCGAACCTAGAATTCGAATTCGGAAACCATAAGTTATCCGCGAGATCCCTAAATCTAATCCAGATATGGGATGTGGATATAATCCTAGGAATGGACTGGTTAACCGAGAATTTTGCGTCGATTTGCTACGATAAGAGATAAATTTCGTTTCAACCCTCTGGAAAAGAGCCAACCATAGTCTTTAGAGTAGAGCGAAGAGTAAAGAAGAGTGTGCCGATGATCTCGGCCATGAAAGCAAAGAAGTTGATGAGAAGAAAAGATACCAAGGCGTATCTTGTATATTTGAATAAGGATGATGGGCAAGAGCTAAATATTGACGACGTAGCTGTTGTGAAAGAATTTAAAGACGTTTTTCCAGAAGTCTTACCGAGTTTGCCTCCGGATAGACAATTGAAGTTCACGATTGATCGGGAGCCTGGATCAGCCCCGATTTCGAAAGCTCCATATAGGATGGCTCCAAAGGAACTTCAAGAGTTAAAGATCCAGCTGCAAGAGTTATTGGACTTAGGTTTCATTCGACCAAGTGTCCCCCTGGGGAGCCCCAATTCTGTTTGTGAAAAAGAAAGACGGTAGTCTGAGAATGTGTATAGACTATCGAGAGCTTAATAAGATTACGCTCAAGAACAAGTATCCTTTGCCAAGGATAGATGATCTTTTCGATCAGTTGAAAAGAGCTGGTGTTTTCTCCAAGATTGATTTAAGATCGGGATATCATCAACTGAAGATCAGACAAGAAGATATTCCAAAAACTGCATTTAGAACAAGATATGGACATTACGAATTTGTGGTAATGCCATTTGGATTGACTAACGCTCCAGCTGTCTTCATGGACTTGATGAATATAATTTTTCATGAATACCTGGATAAGTTTGTGATCGTTTTCATAGACGATATCCTAGTGTATTCAAGGAATAAAGAAGAACACGAGAAGCTTCTGCGAATCGTGTTAGAGAAATTGAGATTAGAAAAGTTGTATGCCAAATTCACTAAGTGCGAATTTTGGCTGAGAGAGGTGAATTTTCTCGGACATATTGTTTCGTCCGATGGAATTAAAGTTGATCTCGAGAAGGTTAAAGCCGTTCAAGATTGGAAATCACCGACATCAGTACATGAAATCCATAGTTTCCTCGATTTAGCAGGTTACTATCGGAGGTTCATAGAAGGATTTTTCAAAATCGCAAAGCCGATGACAACTCTGTTGAAGAAAGAATCGAAATTCAAGTGGACGGAAGAATGTGAGAGAAGTTTTCAAGAGCTTAAGTCAAGATTGACTACAGCTCCAGTATTAGCCCTCCCTGAAACAGGAAAGGACTATACAATTTATACCGATGCATCATCCAAAGGCTTAGGATGTGTGCTAATGCAAGATGGAAAGGTAAGTGCATACGCTTCAAGACAACTTAAACCGCATGAAGAGAAATACCCAACGCATGATCTTGAGTTAGCAGCCGTCGTACATGCTCTGAAGATTTAGAGACACTATCTTTATGGTGTCAAGTGTGAAATCTTTTCAGATCATAAGAGTCTGAAATATTTCTTCGAGCAGAAGGAGTTAAACATGAGACAAAGATGATGGCTTGAGTTGGTGAAAGACTACGATTGCAAAATTTCCTATCATCCTGGAAAAGCGAATGTAGTAGCCGATGCGTTGAGTAGGAAGGAAAGAGTGAAGAACTCCGAAAGACTGGAGTTAAGTTTTCTTCTATCGGATGAAGAAAAATTGATTGAGGAATTTGGAAGAATGAGAATTGAAGTAGTTCTGCCTCCCTCAACGGTAGAACAAGTGATTGCTTCATTAGTGGTGATACCAGATTTAAGATCTCGTATCATAGAGGGCCAGAGAAAAGATAAGAAATTGGAAGAAGTAAGAATGAAGGTCAGAAAAGGAGAAGCTGAGAATTTTAAGGAGTTAAGTGACAACGGTTTGTTGTATCAAGAAAGAATTTGCGTGCCAAATGATGAGAAGTTAAGGAGTGAGATATTGAATGAAGCTCATGAGACCCCTTATACCGCTCACCCTGGTAGTACAAAGATGTACCAGGATTTGAAGCAACAATTCTGGTGGGAAGGAATGAAGAAAGATGTGGCCATGTTCGTCGAGAGATGCTTAGCTTGTCAACAAGTGAAGTCCTTACACCAAAGACCTTTTGGATCTTTGCAGCCGTTACCAATTCCTGAGTGGAAATGGGACGATTTCACTATGGATTTTGTGACGGGTTTGCCAAGGACAAGAAAAGGCAATACATCTGTATGGGTAGTTGTGGATAGATTAACAAAGTCTGCTCATTTTATACCTATTCCACATACCTATGGATCTGACATATTGGCACAGATCTATGTTAAGGAAATCGTACGCTTGCATGGTGTACCAAAGACGATCACTTCCGATCGATATTCGAAGTTTACAGCCCGCTTTTGGGAAAGTTTCTAGAAAGAGTTGGGAATGCAGCTTCAGTTCAGTACCGCCTATCACCCTAAAACCGATGGTCAATCGGAAAGAACGATTCAAATTCTTGAGGATTTGTTGAGAGTCGTGTTGTTAGGCAAAGGAGACAATTGGGAGACAATTTTACCTCTTGTCGAATTTGCCTACAACAACAGTTATCATAATACGATAGGAATGGCCCCTTACGAAGCTCTATATGGAAAGAAATGTAGATCTCCGCTCTACTGGGACACAGTAGGCGAGAGAAAAGTTATAGGGCAAGAAGCGATAGAAGAGATGGTAGAATCTGTTCGTCAGATTCGTGAGAAGATCAAGGAATCTCAAAGTCGGCAAAAGTCGTATGCCGATAATTGTAGGACTGAGTTAGAGTTTGAAGTAGGAGCAAAGTCTTTCTAAAAGTGTCCCCGTCAAGAAGGATACATCGCTTCGGTGTGCGAGGAAAGCTAAAGCCGCGTTTTATAGGACCGTTCGAAATCCTAGAAAGGATTGGTGCCGTCTCGTATAGATTAGCCTTGCCTCCCAGTTTTGGGAACTCGCATAACGTGTTTCATGTATCGCAATTGCGTAAGTATATTTTTTATCCGAAACATGTGATCCGACAAGAAGACGTAGCTCTAAAGCCAGACTTAAGTTACGAGGAGAAACCCGAGCGAATTCTGGATCGTAAGAATCAGCAGCTTAGAACGAAATCAATTCCCCTCGTTAAGATCAAATGGCAACATCATGATTTTGAAGAAGCTACGTGGAAACTTGAGGAAAAGATGAGAGCAAAGTATCCCGAGCTATTCTCTAAAGGTTAGCAAATTTCGGGACGAAATTTTTTTAAGGGGGTGAGGATGTAATACCCCAAACTTTTCTAAGTTCTTAAGTACTTATTAGTTAAACTAATATGCATATATGATGAGTTTTAAATACTAAAAATTTTCGTGAAAATAAATTTTTCACGTGAAATGACGAAAATGCCCTTATGTGCTCTAATATGATTTTTCATATTTCGATTATTCGAATTGAGTATGTGATGAATTGATTGAGCTTATTTATATGAGTTTAAGCTTGAATATGAATTTCGGAATTTTCTGAGAACTTTTATTTTTAGATGAATAGTAACGTAAACCGAGAAATCTCTATTCATCGACTGACTCCGAATTTAGTCTAATTAGTTTCGTTGGAATCTAGAATTTATTTTAAGATCCTTGAGATAAGATGGAGAATTTTCCGAGATCATTTGAGTGAAGTTTTAAAATAAATTGTTTGATGACTCGTTTAATCGAGCAGTTTTTATAAACTTATTCGTTAGAAGGAATCTTGGCATAAAAATTAGATCATTGGATTCCTTAAATTATTTTGAGAGATATAAGAAGAATTAGAGAGAATTTAGACGACGAGAAAGAGACGAGAAGGATTATTAAAGGATTGAGGGAATAAAATAAAATGACGAGGATATTTTCTACCGGAAAACTTCTATTTCCGGGTATATTTAACAGATAAAAATTCTATACTTATCTATAATAGTAGCAAAATAACCTCTAACACTCTCATTGGAGAGAGTGAGCATCACTCTCCCTCTTATTCATCCACAACTTGTACTTCTCTCTCTCTCTCTCAAATCTCTCTTTCAATCTCTCTCACTTCTCTCTCTAATCTTGCTAGATCTTGCAAGATTCTCACATGTTAAATGCATATACATGAGTTCTCTCACCTCACACTTCATCTATCTATCACCTCACATCACTCTTCCCTCACAAGCAATAATCAAACTCTCCATCTCTCTCTCGAAGACTCTCTCTGCCGAAGAAAACGCAGCAGCTGCCAAGCTGCAAATTTCAGCTCCAAACCCTATGATATACACCTCCAAATCATTCCAAACTTTACCCTAACATACTATACATCATCTAATACATATTCATCATCATACAAAGCCTAAAATTCGAAGAAAACCTGCTGCAAAAGTCGATCTTCACAGCTTGACAATAGCAGCAGATTTTCGAAATTTCTTCATCTCCAACCCTAGTTCTTTGATGAAATCATGCTTCATGCTTGAGGATTCTTTGATGTGATCATCTTCCTTGTATTCAAGATCATCTAAGGAGTAAGTTTCCATCCATTTCCTTTCATTTTAAAGCTTGAAACAAGCTAGATCTTCAACCCTACTTCATCGATATTTTTGAAGAAAAGTAAGGGTTTGATCTTGTTTCTTTTAAAAGAAATGATCTTGATCTCCTTGTATCTTGTTTCATGCAAGGAAAGGAGTTTCAATCCATCATCTTCCATCCTCCAAGCAAGCCAAAATTCAAGCCAAAGAAGAAGTTTAAGTATTTATTTAAGTATGTTTCTATTTATTCAAGAGATGTATATATGTATCTCTAAACTAAGAAAATAAGGAAAAGATGCATGTTTACTTTATGCATAGGCAAACCTTAGGATTGTGATGATGAGATGATGATCAAGATGAGTTTTAAAACATGATTTAGGAATTAAAAAAATGAAAGAACCTAAAATAGGTGAAAAGCCCTAAATCGATTAAAATGAGAAAATTAGGAAAAATAAGTTCTTGATGAGTTCTGATGCTTATTTGATGATATGATGATGATATGTGCATATTATGATTTTTCATGTGATTTATGTGCATATATGTGTTGATGATGATTTTTGGTGAATTTATTGAATTTTTATTGAATTTAAATGGTGAAAAATAGAAAAAATATGAGAAAAATATGATTTCTGGATTTTATGAGTTTGATAATGCTTATGAGCATGATGATACATGAAAACATGATTTAGATGTGTTTTATGATGAAATATGAATTTTCTTGATTTTAAGTATATAATTCGAATTATGCATATTATGAGGAAAAAATGATTTATGATGGCTTTTGATGAAATATGAGGATAATGATGATACTTATGATATTAAGATATGTTAGAAAATTTTTGAGTAAATTTTGAGCATGAAATTTGAGAAATATGAATTTTTAGTATTTTTATGGAATTTAAATGAGTATGTTTGGAGAAAAATAAAAGAAATAGATTTAAAAATAAGATGTGATGTTCTTGATGTTAAAATGAATTTTTGAAGATGCGTTCTTCAAATTCATGAGAGAAATTTGAAGATTTGAAGATGAATTGAATTAATTAGAAAAATAGTTATATATATATATATATATATATATATATATATATATATATATATATATAAATTTCGAAAATGAGTATATGTATATATATAATGAGGGATTTTATTAAATAAAAATAAAATTGAGAAATAAATGAGATGCTAAGTCTATTTGAAGGAATTGAGTAGAAAATAAAGTCTTATGAATTTTTATGAATTTTGAGATATATATGTATATATAAATAAATATATATATATATATATAATAATAATAATAAAAGGAGAATAATGAGAAAAAGAAGTCAATAAGAGTATGAGTATAAAGAAAAATATTTCTTTGATTGATGATGATGTTGGAATAATGACAAATTAAAATATGAAGTGAAATTGGATGTTAGTGTTGAAATAAAAGTAATATTAGTAATATCAATATTTGAGAATAAAAAAGGAAAAATAAAATATAAAGTGATAAAATTTTCTATAAGAAATGAGTTAGAGATTGTGAGTATGAGATTAAGAGATAAGATGTTCATATTTGAGTTCGTTAATTCAAACGAGAAGTTACGAGAATTATTATTAAAGAAGAAGTAATAATAATAATAGAATAGTTGAATTAAATGGAATATTTTCATTAGAAATGAAAATGTTTGGATAATGTGAGTTATAAGATGATTGTTCTTTAAATGTGCTTTGAGTGCTTAATTGATGTGACGAGATGCTATTCAAGTAAGAAAAATGATAGAAATTGAAGAAACGAGCATATGAATATATTATGTGAGAAAAGTAATATTTTTAAGAGTTAAAAATATTTTTATGATGAGTAATTGATGTTATATGATGTGATAAGTGCTTTGATGATGTTAATTGAGTAGAATCAAGCAAGTTTTTGAATCGCTTAAAAAGGAGTTAAGATGTAAAAGTTAACGAGCAGTAAAGTTTTTACGATAAAAGCCGAGTTTTTATTTAATAAAACGAAAATTGAGTTTTAAATAAAGAAAAAGATAAAATAAATATTATTTTATTCTAAGTATTTAGTTGAGTATTAAATACGTATATGAGTACATGTTTTTAGTACGTATTTTGAAGAAAATGATGACGTATATGAATACATATTTTGAGGAAAAATAATGACGTATTTTGAGTCAAGAAATATGAAATATAAGCTTGATTATTTAAAATTCAAAAATGATTATTATATGAGTTTAACGAAATACTTTTCGTTAAAGAGTCGGAATTATGAGTTTTAGAAACTAAAAGCCGAGCAATAATTCATTATGATGGAATTTTGATTAAGTTATAAGTTATTAAGAAATTATGTCTAAGATATAAGATATTTATGGAAGTTTAACACTTGACTGTGTGATTATGTTAAACGTGAGTTGTTTATATAAACTTTGATGTTTAAGTATGATTAAACGATTAAGTATGATTAACCTCTCTAGTAAGATAATTGCTTATTTAATATAAGTGTTTGAGATGTTGATATTGATGCTAGAGTATGATGACGATGTTTGAGTATTGATGTGAATACGTGATTGAAATGTGAATACGTAATTGAAATGTGAATGTTTGATCTCTGATGTGAGTATTCGATTATTGAAATAAGTGCTTAACTGCATATGAATTATATATGATGAAAATAGTTGAGATTTGATGATATGATTTGCCGAGTTTATGTAAATTGAATTTATGAGAAGTTTAGGACGGGTTAAATAGTATCTTATCAAATTATGTGAAGATTAAGATAATAGAAACGAGAATCAGAGTTCGAGAAGTAATTAGAAACCGAGTAAAGACGATGATTCGAGTACGAAAAATCGAGAAAGTTATCTACGTAGAAAAGTTTAGATAAGTTAAGAAGAACCCAACTCAAGTAGAAGTCCATCAGCCGAGCCCTAAGTATACTTTACGTTTTCGAGTTGATAAGCTCAAATTTAATCGATGTTGTTATTGAAGGGTCAAGCGGGACTATGAAATAATCGAAAAAGCGAAAAGTAAGCAACCCCGACTTCAAAAGACCAGAAGCGAGGTGGGCTTTTCTGAACTAAAACTCCGATGAATGCTATTACTTATTGATTAATATTATGTGAGCTTTTCAAATTAATTGACTTGCCATTTATCTGAGTTTTGGTATGTGTTTATCATCTACATGAGTTATATCCTGTAGATAACAGGAACCCACGTGTGGTATTTGAGTTATTGAGGTGACTGTGAGCTTTACTTCGGTTTAGCCGGTCACAGTATTTGAGAAGGAGGCCTACTTCTCAGCACAAAGTTGATGTGGTAGATGATTTCATACCTATTATATAAATTGTTTGCACACATCTTTTAAAAGAAAATTTTTTTATGCATTCACAAGTAAAATGATTTCAAGTATGCTAACACTTGTGATGCAGTGGCAAGGCAAGTTTAATTATATAGCTCGAAGAGCAAGCTTTTAAAATTGTTTTTGGCAATGTATTCACTGAGTACGAAGTACTCAGCCCTGCATGTATTTCTAAATGTGCAGGTTAGCTATGGATGAGGATGGTTTGGATGGTCTTGGTGTTGTGTTAATCTTTTGGAAGTTGAGTCGACAGTTACATGTCTTCATACATGTAATTGTTGTAAGCAAGTGATGTCTCCGCTGCTTATCAACCTTTTGATATGTTAATATTTTGGTAACTCTGATAACAACGAGCCGTGTGCTCAAAACAATGCTTGAGTTTCATTTGAAAACCCTACTTTTTGAACCTTATGATGTCATTAAACTTAACCCTATTTTTGAGAAACTTTGTAAATTATTAAACTCGTTAATCATTGAGCCATGTTATGACAGTCTGTGTATATTCATGTCATGTTGAAACCTTAATTCCTTGATTGATTCCTTGTTGAGTCGAGTTTTATTTATTGGTTTCACAAGTTTTAATTTATTCGGGTTAGGGTTTAAAGTTGAGTTGAGATAAAAGTGGTTTGTTTATTTGATGGTTTCACCTTCACACTCCAATGGAGTCTGGTCGTTCCTACACACCGGATTTCAGGCTGTGACAATATATATGATGATGATGTGAATGTCTGCACTTCTTTATGATGATTGATTATTTTGAATTGTTTGAGATATGTGAATTTGAGATGATTAAATTATTTGCAGCAATTATTAAATTGATTTTGTTGATAAGTACCGATCGAGAATCATATTCCTCTTGAAAAAGGGAAACATTTTCAGAATCGAGAAAGGTTTCGAGTGAGATAATTTATTCCTTTCAAGTGGCTTAAAATTTTCTTTTGCATTTCTTTAGAATGCCGCCAAGACGAAGAAACATTAGAAATGTTAGAGATGAGGAAGAGGGGCAGCGAGATCCTACCCTGCCCCCTCTAAATGAACGTCAAGTAGAAGAACTTTTTTTTCTCCAAAATCCCCCAACCTTCGATGGTAAAGGCAGTCCGGCAGAAGCCGAAGACTGGATTCGTTCTCTTGAGCAAATTTTTAGATTTCTTCGTTGCACCGATCGTGAATGTCTTGAGTGCATAACGTATCAATTAAAAGGAACTGCCGACTATTGGTGGGAAGCAGGACAGAGGATGTACACTCAAGAAGAGCATGAAAATTTGACGTGGGAACAATTCAAGGAAGCGTTGTACAAAAAGTATGTGCCAAGGAGTTATCGTAAGCAGAAGGCGAACGAATTTGCCAACCTGAGGCAAGGGAAGAAGACTGTAGCTGAGTACAATCGTGAGTTTTGCGAATTAGCTCGTTTTGCACCTGATAAGGTAGATACTGATGAGAAAATGTGTGAGTTGTTCCGAGCAGGATTGAGGCAAGATATTCGAGTAGTTCTCACCAGTCAAAGTGGTCTGACTTGCGCAGAAGCCCTTAACCGAGCCCTAGACATGGAGTTGGCTATGCAGCCAGAAAAAGGATCGCATTCCTCAGCGAATCCTCAGTTCCAAAGCCAAACGACGACGACCGTAACTACCCATCAGTCTCAGTTCGATCAGCATGGAAAGAGAAAGGAAAAATGGAGTGGTGCAAGCCACCCAAGTAAGAAGCCTTGGCAAGGAAAAGGATAGCAGCAATCTCAGCAACCCTAGAAAGTGAGAGCTCCGCAGGTTAATCGAAGCAATGTGCCTGTAGGACCTCAAGGACTTCCCCCTTGTTCGAAGTGTGGACGAATGCATCAAGGCATGTAATACCCTGAATTTCTATACCTTTTGAGAGTGTTTTAAATTAACCGAGTAAGTTAAATGACGAGATTTGAGGAATAAAAATTTTCTTTTCTAAATAAACAGAAATGAGTGAAACGATTGGAATGCCTTATGTATTTTTGTGTGAAATTATATGTTCTATTTCTTGAGATGATAATGTGACGCATATGTTGAGTTGTTTATATAAGAATGAGTATGAGTTTAATTTTCAGAAGAACCCCGAAGAGTTTGTTTAATTGAAAAAGGATAATGTTGATCGCCGAGAAATTTCTATGCGCCGAAGAACTTAGAATAGAGTTGAATTAAAATCTTGAAACCTAGAATTTCTTCTAAGGTCATTGAGATAGGATAAGAGCTTATCTGAGATAATTTGAGAAGAGTTGTGAGAATTTAATCTCTAAAGGATTTATAAACGGATTAATAAGCCGACTAATTTCTTTTAAGATTTAAAAGACTAGATGATTGGAATCATAAATCTTTTAATAAAATGGGAATTAGGTTTGAGATGTTTTAGTGTCGGAAATGAGACGAGGAGAGATTAGACCCGTTTATAGCATAAATGAAATAATACGGATCGTTTTATCCTGAAAACCTTTACGACCGGGTAATTAATACCCGTAATGACACAACGAGGACAAGTGTCGCCCTCTCTCTCCCTCTCACCGCCACCTCACCATCTCTCTCCCATCTCTCTCCAATTTCCTATGCTACTTTAATCATTATGTCTTCCCCACAATCTTAACAAAAGATTGCATGCAATAGCAATCACATCAATTTTCCATTACACTTAAGCAAACCAATTTCCAATACTAATTGCAATCATGTTTATTTCCTTTGTTGGACACAAATACATGTATCCATCTCTCTCTCTCTCTCTCTCCATATAAAAAGAAATTTTCTTCATTCAAGTTATTCTATCTCTCTCTCTCTTTCGAAACCCTCCAAGAAAACAAGAAAAAAGAAAACTCTTTCCCTACTCTCTCTCCCTCTCTCGGCAATACACACACAACACACATACATTTGATTTTCTTCCATGAAAGCCTTGAATTCAAGCTCAAAATCTCTGGAGATGAAGTAAAGATCATCATTCTCCATCTAGTTCATCCATACTTTCAAGAAAAAGGTAAAAATTCATCAAGTTCTTGAGTTGAAATCCAATAATCATCCCCCATTTTCTTCATTTTTGGCTCTTAAGCCCTAAAATGGATGATTAATTTTATGTTGTATTTTTCTTTGAGGATTCAAGAGAAGTTCTTCCATACATCCAAGCTCAAGTTTGAAGCTCATTTTCCCCTTCAATTCGATCCCAAGAAGCCAAGGAGAAGAGATCCAATTTTAAATTTCAAAGTATGATAATTCATTTGATTAATTGTATATATGTATATCTCTAAGCCCTAAAAGAAAGAAAACATGCATGCATGGTATTTATTTTGTGTTTAGGCAAACTTAGGTTGTTAAT
This sequence comes from Schizonepeta tenuifolia, assembly GCA_029490685.1. NCBI lineage: Eukaryota > Viridiplantae > Streptophyta > Magnoliopsida > Lamiales > Lamiaceae > Schizonepeta > Schizonepeta tenuifolia. The sequence goes on from CM055956.1 coordinate 39,090,940, forward strand.
GTGAGATTTAAGTGAGAAGAAATCGATAGGAGAATCGAACACTAGGATTTAATCGGTGAATTAAGAGAAGAAAAAGAAATTAAATCCCTAAAAAAATGATGAATGCTGAAAATATTAGAGGAAAATAGGAAAATGTGAATTTCTTGAGTTATTGTTATTTTTATGCTTGATTTATGATTTTTATTATGTTGAGAATAGAATTATATGCATGAAAAATTGAGAAATAAATTGCCCCAAATTATGCATGAATGCCATGTGTTTTGGAAGAAAAAGAAGGAATTATTTTGTTGATGATTTAAGTGATGTTTTGATCATGAAATAATTATATGAGATGTTAATGTAATCATATATGTTGTTAAGTATAAGAAAAACAAATTGCATGTGAAGTTATTAAAGAGAAGAATTTGTGATAATTTAAAAGATTTGATGATTTTGATATTATTGTGTATTAAAATGTTAGTTTGAATCCTAGATGGAAATAAGATCTTTTGTATCAAAAAGAGTGAAGTTTAAAAGCTATTAAAAAGTTAAAGAAATGAAGAATGCATAAAAAGATATATCTAGTAAGTGTTCTTATATTAAAACTTGAAGATTTAGATTTTTATTAAATTAAATCAAAAAGAAATTTTGTAATTAAAATTTAATAAGATAAACTAGTTTTATAAAAACTAAAATAAAAGAAGATTGTTAATTAAAGAAATTGGTTTTAAGTTAAGAACAAAGAAGAAAAGGAATTTATTAAGTAAATAAACAAGAATCGAGAAAATCGAGTTAAAAAGATTTAATTAATAAGGAAATAAAAAGAAGTTTTAATCGAGTCAAGAAAAGTTGTTAGACGAGTTAAGTTTAAATACTCGTATAGTTAATCAAAAAATAATAGAATGAGATGTCAAGCAATGTTGTTGAAAGAAATTAATTAAAGTTAATTAAGTAAATTATTTTTTTCAAACCTTGTGGATTAAAAATAAATCGAGAAGAAATGTCGAGATAATAATTAGAAAATAATAGTGGAATTAAGAAATGAGAATTGAGTTAGAAATAGAAAGGAATTTCCTATTTCATAAGAGTTAAATAGAAATCAAAAAGAATTTTTATTAATTGAGTAAAGATTTATAATAGGTTTTCATAAAATAACGGATTTGGAAAAGTGTTGTTTATAAGCCGAGAAAAGACAAATAATATCATTTGAGTCTTATGAAAAGAAATGCATAATCGAATTAAATTCTAAAGTATAATTGAATAAATGTTAATGTGTCTTGAAATGTGATTGATTTATTTGGATTTGTTATGTAATTGAATAAGTGTTTAAGTGCATGATATTTATTGTGACGTAAAGAATTACTAAGTTATTTGTATGCAAAATGATTGAGCTATTGAGTTGTTAAATCGAGAATTAATTTAGTTTTTTAAAGAAAGCTCGAGTAATGGAATATAGATAGATGACATTTCATAATTAAAGCATGAAGTGCTAAGACGTTGGTTAGTAGCATTAACCAACCATCGACTAGAGTTAATAATTTAAAGACGAAAATGCGAGATCTTTTAGAAAAGATAAAGCGAAGAGAAAAACGACTCAAGTAGAAGTCCTTCAGTCGAGTCCAACGCCTTTTTATCCGTCTTTGCATATCTTATTTCTCTTTATCGATGTCGGTCTATGAAGGATCAAGCCGGACAGAACGTTAAGCGAGGACGAATAGCCCTTAAAACCGCCTAACTAGAATCTTCGGAAGTCAGGTGGGCTTTTCTGAACCAAAACTAGCAATGAAGTTATTATGCTATTGAATACTTATATGTTTTTAAATGCGATTGACTTGCCGTTTTTATTGAGTTGGTATGTGTTATCATCTGTTTATATGAGATGTTATTATCCTGTGTAATGCGGGAAACCCACGTGTGGTATGTTGAATGTTAAGGTTACTGTGAGCCTTGCTTCAGTTAGGCCGGTCACAGTGTTCGAGAAGGAGGCCTACTTCTCGGCACAGTGAGATTATTTGTGACAGATGATGCATACTATTGATACTGCGCAGTCTATTTAAAAGAAAATGTTTCAGCATGCACAAGTAAAACTGTTTTAAGTTGTTTAAGTACTTGTGATGTTTCGGCAAGGCAAGTTCAATTGATATAGCTTTTTAAAAGCATTTTTATCCAAATGTTTTGGCATGTGTCCACTGAGTACGAAGTACTCAGCCCTGCGTGTATTTTTAAACGTGCAGGTTGACTGGATGGTGATGGCATGGACGTTTGGTGGTGTGGTGTTTTTGATTGAGTCGAATAGAATGTCGGTCAGGAATTCGTACGTCTTCATACCTGCGAGTATTGGGTTTTGATGCAAGTTTCCGCTGCTACTTTTTGAAACAATGTCTATTGATATACTCTGACACTTATGTTTTTGATTCCGAGCGATATGCTCGATGGTTTAAATGCCTGTTGAACTCTTAATTTCGTTAACTTGAAAACTTATCTTACCTTTGTTGGAATGTGGTTTTGAAATGCTCGGTTATTGCTTCATTATGCCTTTAAAGCTTCATTCGAATATTGTTGCGTTTGATTGATGATTTCCCCGAGCATGTTCTCCGTATTTGAGCTGAATGTTAGTTGATTAGGTTGTGTTGTTATTCGTAAGTCGCACCTCGAGAGTCGGGGTGTGACAAGGCATCTGTAAAATTGGAAGTAATATCTGTTATACTTGTGGTCAGCCTGGTCATTTCTCGAACCAGTGCCCAAGTAAGCAGCAACGAATGAGTGGCGGAAGGCCAAATCAATTTCAGCCTTCACAAATGAAAGCAGTTAAGGCAACTCAACCACAAAAGTCTCTTCAGCATCAGCGTAAGCCACAACAGCCAAAGCAGCAACCTTCTCAGCAAGAGCCGCCGCATTTCCAAAGAGCCTTTGCAATTGAGCAGAAACCGTCAGCTAAAGACCAAGAAAACTTAGCAGGTATGGGAAAGCTTAACGGCATACCTGTTATCGTTTTGTTTGATACCGGCGCTTCGCATTCGTTTATATCTAGTGCTTGCATAGAAAATTTAGGTTTGAAAGTAGAAGAATCGAACCAGGTGCTTAGAGTCGCAACCCCTTTAGGTAAATCTGCATTAATTTCGCGTGTTTGCTCGAACTTAGAATTCGAATTCGGAAGCCGTAAGTTGTTAGCGAAATCCCTAAACCTGATTCAAATGTGGGACGTAGACATAATCCTAGGAATGGATTGGTTAACCGAGAATTTTGCAACGATTCGATGCGACCTGAGGCAAGTTTCGTTTCAAACCCCTGGAGAAGAGCCGACTATAGTTTTTGGAGTCGTGAAAAGAGTAAGGAAGAGTATGCCGATAATTTCAGCAATGAAAGCACAGAAGTTAATGAGAAAGAAGAGTACAAAGGTGTATCTAATTTACTTGAACAAAGATGAGAATCAAGAGCTGAGTGTCGACGACGTACCTATTGTGCGAGAATTTAAGGATGTATTTCCAGAAGTACACCCAGGATTGCCTCCTGACCGGCAATTGGAGTTTACGATTGATCTAGAACCAGGATCAGCCCCAATATCAAAAGCTCCATATAGAATGGCCCCAAAGGAACTTCAGGAATTAAAGATCTAGATGCAAGAACTATTAGATTTGGGTTTTATCCGACCAAGCATTTCGCCTTGGGGAGCCCCGATCCTATTTGTAAAGAAGAAGGACGGAAGTTTGAGAATGTGCATAGATTACCGAGAGCTTAACAAGATTACGCTAAAAAATAAGTATCCTTTACCAAGGATAGACGATTTGATTGATCATCTAAAAGGAGTCGGTGTTTTCTCCAAGATTGACTTAAGATCTGGATACCATCAACTGAAGATCAAGCAAGATGATGTTCCTAAGACCGCTTTCAGAATGAGATATGGACATTACGAATTCATAGTAATGCCATTTGGGTTGACTAATGCTCCAGCAGTATTCATGGATTTGATGAATAGAGTTTTTCATGAATTTTTGGACAAATTTGTGATTGTCTTCATAGACGACATATTGGTATATTCAAGGAATGAAGCAAAACACGAGAAGCATCTGTGAATCGTGTTGGAGAAGTTAAAATCAGAGAAGTAGTATGCCAAATTCAGTAAGTGTGAATTTTTGCTGAAAGAAGTGAATTTCTTAGGACACGTTGTTTCGTCTGAAGGAATTAAAGTTGACATGGAAAAGGTGAAAGATTTGCAAGATTGGAAATCACCGAAGACAGTTCATGAAATCCGTAGTTTCCTCGGTTTAGCAGGTTACTATCGGAGATTCATAGAAGGATTTTCCAAGATCGTGAAACCGATGACGAGTTTTTTGAAGAAAGAATCGAAGTTTGAATGGACGGAGGAATGTGAGAGAAGTTTCCAAGAGCTCAAAACAAGATTAACTTCAGCTCCAGTATTAGCTCTTCCCGAACCAGTAAAAGACTACACTATTTACACCGATGCATCAACTCAAGGATTAGGATGTTTCCTAATGCAAGATAGAAGAGTCATAGCATATGCTTCAAGACAACTTAAACCCCATGAAGAGAAGCATCCGACTCATGATTTGGAATTAGCAGCTGTAGTGCATGCTTTGAAAATTTGGAGACATTATCTTTATGCAACCAAGTGTGAAATCTTTTCGGATCACAAGAGTTTGAAGTATTTCTTCGAGCAGAAAGAGCTAAATATGAGACAGAGAAGATGGCTCGAGTTGGTGAAAGATTACGATTGCAAGATATCCTATCAGTCCGATAAAGCTAATGTTGTAGCCGATGCGTTGAGCCGAAAAAGAAAGATAGAGAATTCAGAAGAAACCGAGTTAGGATTTTTGCTAAGTGAAGAAGCAAGATTGATCGAGGAGTTTGGGAAAATGAGGATGTGAAGTAATTCAACCCCCAGCGACAGTAGAGCAAGTGATTGCTACCTTAGTAGTAATGCTAGATTTGAGGTCTCGTATCATAGAAGGCTAAAGGAAAGACGAAGAATTGGAGAAGTTGAGGTTGAAGATTAGAAAGGAGGAGTTAAAAAATTTTCAGAGTCAAGAGTTAATGCTTTATTGTTTCAAGGAAGGATTTGTGTGCCCAACGACGAGAAGTTAAGAAATGAGATAATGAGTGAAGCTCATGAGACCCCGTATACATCCCATACCGGTAGTACGAAGATGTACCAAGACTTAAAGCAACAATTTTGGTGGGAAGGGTTAAAAAAAGATGTGGCCATATATGTTGAAAGATGCTTAGCTTGCCAACAAGTGAAGTCTCTACACCAAAGACCATATGGACCCTTACAACCGCTACCAGTCCCAGAATGGAAGTGAGATGGTATCACAATGAATTTCGTGACGGGTTTGCCAAGATCGAGAAAAGAAAATACAGTTGTATAGGTAATTGTGGATAGATTGACGAAGTCCGCTCATTTCATCCCCATTCTACATACCTATAGATCGGATAAGTTGGCTTAGATTTATGTCAAAGAGATTGCGAGATTGCACGGAGTGCCGAGTACGATTACCTCTGACCGAGATTCGAAGTTCACAGCCCATTTTTGGGAAAGTTTCCAAAAAGAATTGGAAACACAATTGCAGTTTAGCACCACCTATCATCCTCAGAAGGATGGTCAGTCAGAGAGAACGATTCAAATTCTCGAGGATATGTTAAGAGCTGTTTTATTAGACAAAGGAGACGAGTGGGAGAAAATTTTACCTCTAGTCGAATTTTCTTATGATAATAGCTATCAGAATACGATTGGAATGGCCCCTTACGAAGCCCTTTACAGAAAGAAGTGTAGATCTCCACTCTATTGGGACGAAGTAGACGAGAGAAAAGTGATAGGGCCAGAAGCGATAGAGGAGATGATAGAATCTGTTCATCAGATTCGCGAGAAGATTAAGGAAGCCCAAAGTCGACAGAAGTCGTATGCCGACAACCAAAGATCCGAGTTAGATTTCGATGTAGGGAATAAAGTCTTTTTAAAAGTATCCCCTTCGAGAGGAGTGCACCATTTTGGTGTTAAAGGAAAGCTAAAGCCTCGTTTCATAGGACCGTTTGAAATTCTTGAGAGGATTGGAGACGTATCATATAGGTTAGTGTTGCCTCCCAGTTTTGGGAATTCACATAACATTTTTCACGTGTCGCAATTGAGGAAGTATGTTTTCGATCCGAAGCACGTGATTCGCCAAGAAGATGTGGCTTTGAAGCCAGATCTAAGCTACGAGGAGAGGCCCGAGCAAATTTTAGACCGCAAGGTCTAGCAGCTTAAAACGAAATCGATTCCCTTAGTTAAGATTAAGTGGTGTCATTACGATCTTGAAGAAGCTACGTGGGAACTCGAGGAAAAGATGAGAGCGAAATATCCCGAGCTATTTTCTTAAGGGGTGAGGATGTAATACCCCGAGTTTTTATAAATCTTTAAGTGCGTTCTAAATTTCATAACATGCTTAAATACTAATCTTTGAGTAATAAAATTTTTCCAAGAAAAGGGAATTGCTTGAAAAGACCAAATTGTCCTTATGTGCTTTGACGTGAGTACTTCTCAATTCAGTTATTCGAATCGAGTCTGTGATGCATTAATTGAGTTTATTTATACGAGTTTTAGCATGAGTATGAATTCCAGAGAATTTGGAGGAATTTTTACTTTTCAGTGAATAGTAACGAGAACCGAGAAAATACTATTCACCGACGAACTCAGAATGTTACCTAAGTAGTGTCTTTTGAATCTAGATTTAATTTTATGACCCTTGAGATATGTTAGAAGCTCATTCGAGATCATATGAGGGAATTCTGAGAGTTTAGTTCTTAATGGATAAATTAGCCGATTGATTTTTAGGTTTTCTTCGTTACTTGGAATTTTAACCTAAAAATTAGATATTCGGAATCCTTGATTTATTTCGTGGGAGATGAGATGGAGTTGAGGTGTATTCAATGTTAGAAACGAGACGAGGAGAGTTTAGAGCCGTTTCAGTATAAATGAAATGACACGGACATATTCTACCGGAACACTTTTTATCCGGGTAAAATTTTAGCAGTAAAAAGAGAATCTCTCTCTTATCTCTCTCCCTCACCCACCGACACCTCTCCATCTCTCTCCCTAATCTCTCTCTCCTAGGTACCCTATTTTCTACACCTATGGGAATATCATGATTATATTCCTCTCTTAATCAATTTTATTTCTTTCTTAGAGATGAATTCATCTCATTCATTTCATTTCATCATTCATCTCTCATCACTCTCTCAACTCTCTCTCCCCATCGTGTCTCATCACCAAAAGAAAGAAAAAATTCTCTCTATCTCCCTCTCATTGCCGAGAGCACACACACACACACATAAATTGGAGAAAACTCCATTGAAGCTTCAACCTTCAAGCTTCCAAGATTCCAAGTTTCAAACGAGATCATCATCATCCTCTCTAATTCCTCAAATCCTAATTAAAGAGGTAATAATCCTTCAAATCTTGAATTAATTCTAAGCAAAATCATCTCCCTATTTCCTCTTAATTTCAGCAACTTTGCCCTAGAATAGGTGGTTGATTATTGTTTCATTTTTGTTGAGGTTCAAGATGAGATCCACCATGGAAATTCCAAGCTATAGATTGAGCTCCCAAGTCCCTTCATTTTCGGTTTCACCAAGATCAAGAGAAGAGCTTCGATTTAATCTTTTAAGTAGGTTATTCCTTTGATTTCTTGTAAATATGTAATCTCTAATCCCTAAAAGAAAGAAAGATGCATGCTTTAATTTATGTTTAGACAAACTAAGGTTTTGGAGATGTGAGAATCGAAGTGAGAAAATCGTTCAGAAATCGAACCCTAGGAATCGATCTAAGAATTAAAAGAGAAAAGAAAAATAAAATCCCTAAAATTTGGTTAATACCGAAAAATAGAGGAGAAAAGATAAAAATCGATTTACATGAAATATTTGATTGATTTATTATTTAATGATTTATTGATGTTATGAGCATGAGATGAGTGTGAGATTATGACGATTTAATTCATTATGCTCTTATATGGGAAAATCGAAATATGTGCATGTTATGGAAGAAAAATATTTTTGATGATATTTGATGATTTTTTATGATATGATGATATGAGTATGTTTGTAGTTGATTTTGAGTATTAGATATCCTATAGGAATTATTGAGATGAAGGAATTGAAATTTTAAGCATGAAAACATGAAAAAAATCGAAGAAAAAGAGTTTGAATGCCTAGTGTATGTTCTAGGTGTTCTTGGTGAAAATATGAGTTTTTGAATGAGTGTTCTTGGTATTCTAGGTGTTCTTGATGTTTTTATAAAGATTTAAAGAACAATAAAATAAATTAAATTAATAAAATAATTAGAAATTTGGAGAATATAAATAATTAGAAAATAAAAAGAAAAAAAAATATTAAAATAATAATGAGTCTTGGAATTGAGAAAAATAAAGAAAAATAATTCTTTATTAAATAATTAGAGTTAAGAGGAGAAAATTAGTTTTAATAATAAGAGATTAAAAAGGGATAATAATAATTGAGGAAAATAAAAGAGAAATTCGAGATAAGAAAATAGAGTTAAAAGTTGAATATAAAAATTGATACGAGTTAGTCGAGGATGAGTCGTTCAATCGAACGAAAAATAATAAAGAATTAATCTTAAGTTAAATAAATTTTATTTTAAAGAGAAATTAATTGAAGAGTCGAGCATAAGAAATTTAGTAAGGCGTTAAGTCGAGTTTGAGATCATTTACTCGTTTAATAACGAGATTAATAAAAGAGTTTTGAGATAAAAAAAATAATAGAGTTAGAATTAATTAAATTAGAGAATCAAAAGAAAATTTAGTAAGAGTTGTTTTGATTTGAGAATTGAGTTATAAATTGATGAGTGTTTGATTGCTCGTTTATTAATAAGTTGAGTGTTGAAGGATTGACAATACTTGAGTAGTATAAATCGAGTTTTATTTTCAAATCTTTTTAATAAGACGTTAAAGTTATCGAGTTTTGAAAATTAGTTAAAAGTCGAGATTATATAAAATAAGAGTTTAATTGAGGATAAGAAAAGGGACATACTAAATAAAATAAGATAAGAATACGTATACGAGTATGTGTATGTAGTTGAGAAAAGACGACATATTTTGGAAACAATGTCATATTTTGAGTCGAGAAATATTAAGTGAATATTTTCTAAAAACTAAAATCGAGCAAAGTCGAGTCAGTTCATAATTGAGTTTGGAATATGAATCATGTTGAATTTATTATGCTTGATTGAATCTAAATGTTTACGTGAAATATTGGTATTTTGTTTGTGATGAAATGACTTGTTCAAATTGTTGAGAATGATTATATATGCAGCATGATTGATTGACAAGACGATTAGTTGAATCGAGAATTCACGAGAAACATTTGAATAATGTAGTCGAGATAAGTAATATTCCCTTAACTAGTGAGAATTTCTAAATAGAAGTAATTTAGAAACGAGAATGTGATACGAAGTAATTAGTAACCGAGTAGAGTCGACGAGTCGAGAATGAGAAAGTCGAGAAAGGATATTGATTTAGAAAAGATAAAAATAGAGAGAGTCGAGTCAAGTAGAAGTCCTTCAGTCGAAAATCTACTTTACGTCTTACGCATCGGGAGTCTTAATCTTTATTTCGATGTCAAATTGTGAAGGACCGTGCGAGACTGGAAAATAGCAAGGACGTTCTAAAGAGTAAGCCGCCTAACTAGAATCTTCGGAAGTCAGGTGGGCTTTTCTAAAACAAAAATCTCCGATGAATGCTATTACTGTTTATTGAGTATTATTATTTGAGTTTTATGTTCAATTGACTTGCCGTTTTTACATGAGTTTTGGTATGCTTTATCATCTGCTTAAGATATGAATGCCCTGTGAAAGACAGTAACCCACGTGTGGTATTTGAATGGTTTGAGGTTACTGTGAGCTTTACTTCGGTTTAGCCTGTCACAGTATTTGAGAAGGAGGTCTACTTCTCGGCACAGGGTTAATGTGGTAGATGATACATGCCTTTGTTGAGAATATATTATGTTTTGATTGCGCAGTCTATTCAGAAATAAAATATTTTTGCATTCACAAGTAAACGATTTTTATTGCATTAATACTTGTGATGCTTCGGCAAGGCAAGTTAAATTGTATAGCTCTAAGAGCAAGTTTCCAAATATTTTAGCACGTTTTCACTGAGTACGAAGTACTCAGCCCTGCATGTATTTCTAAACGTGCAGGTTAGCGGGATGTGGATGGCGTGGGCTGCTTGGTGGTGTGTTTGTTTTGGTCGAGTAGAAAGTGGACTGGCAATTGCATGTCTTCATACATGCAGTTGTTGGGATTAAGTCGAGATTTCCGCTGCAATACAATGCTATGTTAATTAAAGTCTTTTGATATGTTTTTGAATTATACTCTGATGCATGTTCTATTTCACGAGCGATGTGCTCGATACAATTCACCACTTATCCTTTATTCTCGTTTCTTGTGAACTTGATATACTTATTCCAATTTGGACTTGTTATGTAAATTATCCATGCTCGTTGGTTGTTCCGTTTAAATTTGGAAGCATGCCTTGTTTGTTATCACTTTCAGTTGAAATTTCTCCTTGTTTTCCGAGCATGATTCCCTTATGTGAGTGGAGTTAGTAGATGGTTTAGTAGTGTTAGTGTCATTAGTCGCACCTCAGGAGTCGGATGTGACACATACCCACACACTTAAAGTCATTTCTGTCCTCATGCATGGTGTATGGCTTGCCCAAACAAAGAAAAACAGAAAAGACTCAAAAGACTTGACTCAAAACACAAATAGAGGTTAGCACAACAAAGGATAAAAAATAAGATAGAGCATAATTCAGTTCACATACGATTCAAGCAAATAAACCAATTCTAGCATATCATCAAATAGGTCAAAAATGAACAAGTGCGCATTTTCAAGGACATTCCTCACCAACACTCTCACTCTTGTGTATGGGGTAGTGTTTACGCTCAAAATATGCCATTCTTAGCCACACCATAGGCTTGCCTGCCTGCTACTCTCTCCGCCTCAGATTAGGTTCAAAGGACTTATCCTTAGGTCTTTTATTTGGTTGTAACTTGGCTTTGGCAAGGGTAAGAAGTATTTGGAACTAGGCTTGGGTCATTCGGACTTAGGTTGGCCAAGCGGAGCGGCCAACCTTAGCTTCTTTTCCTTCGCATTTTCTTCTTGCGGCCTTAGCACAACTTATTTAGGACTTCTTTTTCTTTTTTTCTTAATATTTTTTATTCTCTTTTTCTTTCTTTTTTTTCTTCTAAGTCCTTTATCATCTAGCCCATATATTTCTTTAAAGACTCAACTACTCCTCCCCTTCTCCCTTCATCTTATGCACCTAAGTCCTTATTGACCGGGTTGGATACAGTGTATAGGCTGCATATATTTGATCAAAGAATTATAAAAGCTCAAAGGGGCTTAACAAGGGAAATTCAGTTGGGCAGGCTCTTTAGCTCAGTTGGGCAGGCTCTTTAGCTCAGTTGGGCTCACAAAAGAAAGAACATGCCCAATTCATCTAAGTTCTTCTATCCTAAGTCAATGAGATCTCAAAGAGTAGACAGGCAAGTACTCAGTAGCATCTAAATAAGCACATCATAAAATCACACAAGAAAGAAACTACTTGGTCAATATTATGCAGTGTAAAGCTCAAATCCTCACAACGACATACTCACAAGTTCGTTCGTCATCCCTATCTTCATATGATCATGCTTGGTCTGGAATACAAAATATGTTCTCATCATATAACTCAGAATCAAATTATGCTCACATATTATTTAACCATCCTAAGTATGCTTGACCTCTAGAACGCACACACAAGACGCTTCTCCCACCCACACATTTTGCTTCGGCAAAGTAGGCGGAAGGCACAGACTAACATAAAATTAAAACTTATAAAGACAGACGCTCTACCCCTCATACCCACACACTTTGCCTTTGGCAAAGTGAGTGAAAATTCAAGGTAGATCACAACACAAACTCTAAACAAAACTTTAAAAACATTTAGACTCAAAACAAATTAAGAAAAACACAAAATAAAACAAAAAACCTAAACTACTAAAAACTGGGAGAACAAAATCATTGGGCAGGGGTAGCACCTGACCTGATCGGTTCAATCTTCAAGGCACTTATAATCTTGGCAAGGGCATGCTTGTTCTCCAGTCTAAGTTGCTCCAGTCTGGCATTGCTTTCCTCCAACTTGGTCAGGTGCTCCATCATCCCTGCTACATCTTGGGCAGGCAACACCGGAGTACTGGGCACTCCACCTCCAACCGACTAAGTAGGAGTGTCAGCAACTTGGGCAGGCTTGTCTGGTGGAATCACAAACACCAATGTTCCTTCATCATCCCTTCTATATACGCCTATAGCAGCCAGGCAAGCGAGGTCTAGGTGCTCCTCTTGCATTGGTTGTAGCTGCGTAGTGGCTTCGTCAAATTCGTGCATCCCAACAGCATAGCAAGTCACCAGGTGGGCAAGGGAAAACCTCTGATTGCGAGAGCTTACTATATCCTTGAAATGGTGCATAGCATAAGCCCCAAAGTTGAGCCTCTGCTTGTGCACCATGCTCGACAGTATGAAGATTTCTTGGCGAGTGACTAAGTTGCTGCTATCCTTCTTCCCGAAAAAGTTGTAGGCAAGGATTCGGTGACACACCCTCAAGGCATCATCCTTCATCATATGCCTCTTTGCCGTGCCAGCCTTGAAGAAGGGGTTATCATTGAACTCTGCCCATTTCCTTTCCCACTCATCAATATCCAATTGAGGAATGTACCTCAACGCTCCCTTGTACTCCTCGCTCCTTATTGTGCAAAAATCCTCAATGCCCAACGCCTGGTTCAAATAATTCACCGACAGCTCCTTGCTTTGCCCCATGAATCTAAACTGCATGCACTTCGTGTTGTGATTCCCCACCTTGGGACTCCTAACTTGCAAATTCTGATAGAACTCGTACACCAACTCCGGATACACCCTCTCTTGCCACTCCAAAAACTTCTCCAATCCTATTGTTGCGAAATACCCATGCACTTCTTCCCATACCCCAACTCTTCCAATGCGCTCCAATCAACCAACTTTGGGAGAATGATTTCCCTCCTTGGAATCTTCCTTATTCTGGGATTAGAGGCCCTGCCCGACACTGAGATGCGCCACTTAGGTGGTGTAGATACCACCTTTTTGCCCTTGGCAACAAACCCTTCTACCTTGACCTTTTTGGTTGGGGGTTCCTCCATTCCTTCCTTAACTTGTTCATCCTACGTAGCCTCTGAATCATGCTGCTCCACCAAAACTAGATCTCCTTCATCATCTCCAGCGGGTACGTTCTCTTCCTACTCCGATTCCTTGCCAAACGAACTGCCTGCCTCAGATGCAGCGGTTTCCTCCTCATTGAGCGAAGGAGTAGGTTTATCCACAAGCATACGTGTGACATCATCTTCTTCTTCCATGTGAGAAGAAGAACCAGCCATGGGTGATAATTTGGGTAAAAATTTTCGAGTTGTTTTGGAGGGAGTAGTAGTTTTGGATAGGGACTTTGGTGACTTAGAAATTTTTGCTGCCTTTTTATCTAAGGGTTTGCTGCTACGAGTGTTCATTGTGAGAGTAGCGAGTGTTTTGTTTCTGCAAAAGTAGAGAGGGAGAGGGAATTGAAGAGTTTCGGTTTGAATTTAGAAGATAAATGAAAATTTTGAGAGAGAGGGGTGTAGTAGTAGGCTAGAAAGTAGGGTATAGGTGTGTGACCTCGACAGTTACAACAACTGCCAGTGGATGTGACGTGCTGACGTCATCCACGTTTTCCTGCTTTGCTTGCCTCATGTTCACTGGGTTCAGCCTCTCCTCGACCAACATGAACTTCTTTGCTTGCCTATCCTCTTTGCATACCTGCCCTACATACATAGATACAAAACGCACTTCTAAAACAAAACTACTATCCTATGATTAGAAAATAAAAAACTAAAATAAAATTAAGAAAAGAAAATACTAAAAAGAAAAACTAAAAATAATAACTTACTAGGTTGCCTCCTAGCCAGCGCCCCAGTTCACGTCATGGGCACAACGTAGTCATGCTTGCCCCTTAAACGGGCATCATCACATGGACTTCCTCCTTGTCCATGTCTTCATCCTTCTTGTCTCCATAGAAAAACTTCAACCTCTGATCATTGACCCTAAAATACTTGGACGTCTTTGGGCAATAAATCTACACAGACCCATTAGGAAATTGAGTTACCACTTCAAATGGTCCAACCCACTTCGACTTTTGCTTGCCCTGCATAAACTTGAACCTTGATTGATATAGCAGAACTGCTTGCCCAGGCTCAAATTTCTTTGCCTTGATCAACTGGTCATGAGCCTTCTTCGTCCCTGTCTTGTATAAAGTAGCATTATCATAAGCCTCAATTCGAATCTCCTCTAACTCTTGCAACTGCAAGTTTCTTTCTTTGTCAATATCATTCCAATCATAATTGAACTTCTTCACTACCCAATACGATTTGTGCTCTAATTCCACAGGCAAGTGATATGGCTTCCCAAACACCAACTGGTATGGTGACATGCCCAAAGGTGTCTTGAAAGTTGTGCGATATGCCCATAATGCATCGTCCAAGTGCAAACTCCATTTTTTTCCATTTTGCCCAACTGCCTTCCTCAAGATGGTCTTGATGATCCTATTTGTCAGCTCTGCTTGCCCATTAGCTTGCAGATGATAGGCAGTGGTAACTCGATGATGGACTCTATATTTCTTAAACAGCTTGTCAATGGTAGCATTGCAAAAATGCGACCCTTGATCACTTATGATTGCTCTTGGAACTCTATATCGATTGAAAACATTCTCCTTAAGAAAATTAGCAACCACACAGGCATCATTAGTTGGTGTAGCCTTCGCCTCTACCCATTTTGACACGTAATCAACTGCTAAGATAATATACTGATTTCCTTTTGAGCTGGGCAAAGGTCCCATGAAATCCATCCCCCATATGTCAAAGATCTCCACCAGCATGATTGGGGTCATGGGCATCTCATCCCTCCTAGTTGCATTGCCTTCTTTTTAACACTTGAAACAATTTTTGCACCATTCATAAGCATCTCTAAAAATCGTAGGCTAAAAGAACCCACAATAAAAAATCTTCCTTGCAGTCCTTCGGTGCCCAAAGTGACCTCCACATTCCCTGTTGTGGCAATGCTTCAAGATACATTTTTTGTCTCCCAGTCGGGCACGCACCTCCTCAATCCTTGGTCAGCACACTTCTTCCATAAGTAGGGATCATCCCAAACATAGTTTTGGCTCTTCTTGTGAATCTTTTGTCTTTGGTCTCCACTTTTATCTTTGATCTCCACATCGAACTTTTGCAAAAGCAAAATCCAACATATAAGCCTTGGCTTCGACTCCTTCTTGTTCATGAGGTATCTCAGCGCTGCATGGTCAGTGTAGACAATTGTCTTGCCCCCGAGTAAATAAGATCTGAACTTTTGAAAGGCAAACACAACAGCCAAAAGTTGTTTCTCCGTGGTGGTGTAATTTATTTGTGCTGCATTGAGAGTTTTAGAGGCATAATAAATAACATGGCTTTCCTTACCCCTCATTTGACCAAGCACTGCTCCCACGGCATACCCACTTGCATTGCACATCAACTCAAATGGCATACCCCAATCAAGGGGTTGAATCACAGGTGCCGTGACCAGGCATTCCTTTAACACGTCAAACGCCTTTTGACAATCTGCATCGAATTCCCACTCTACTTCATTTTGGAGCAATCTCGTCATTGGTTGGGAAATTTTAGCAAAATCCTTCACAAATCTCCTATAGAATCTAGCATGCTCCAAGAATCCTCTTAATTGCTTGACGTTGGTTGGATAATGCAACTTGGAGATGACATCAATCTTTGCCTTGTCAACTTGTATCCCTCTTTCTGAAATCACGTGCCCAAGCACGATGCCTTCTCGTACCATAAAGTGACATTTGTCATAGTTCAAGACCAAGCTCTTTTCCACGCATCTACTAAAAACCAACTCCAAATGCCCAAGACAAGCCTCAAAAGATTTTCCATAGACGGTGAAATCGTCCATGAAAACCTCGATGTAATTCACCAATAAATCTGAAAATATACTCATCATGCACTGTTGAAACGTGCCCGGGGCGTTGCATAGACCAAAAGGCATGCAATGATACGCAAACTTCCCGAATGGGTAGGTAAACGTTGTCTTGTCCTGGTCTTCTTGGGCAAACCATATCTGCATGTATCCAGAGTATCCATCCAAGAAGCAAAAGTACTTATTCCCTGCCAACCTTTCCAACATCTCATCAATGAACGGTAAAGGAAAGTGATCCTTCCTTGTTGCCTTGTTAAGCTTCCTATAATCAATATACATCCGCCATCCCGTTTGGAGCCTTGTAGGAACAAGCTCATTCTTCTCATTCTTGACCACTTGGATCCCTGACTTCTTGGGCACCATGTGTACCGGACTTACCCACTTGCTATCTGGAACTGAGTAGATAATGCCCAAGTCCAACAGTTTGAGTAACTCCTTCATAACAACTTCCTTCATGGCTGGGTTTAACTTCCTTTGAGGATCTCTAGTTGGTTTAGCATCATCTGCCATTAAGATATGGTGAGTGCAAAGAGATGGACTAATGCCTTTGATGTCGGCAAGGGTCCAACCAATTGCATCTTTATAGCGCATAAGGACATCTTTTACCCCATCTTCTTCTTTCTTGCTCAACTCTGAACTTATAATCATTGGCAATGTATCATTCTCTCCCAAAAAGATGTACTTCAAATGAGCTGGGAGAGATTTAAGTTCCAACTTTGGTGCTTGAACAAGTGAAGGCACCAATCTATCTTCATCTCTGATCTTGGGCAAGGCATATGGGGACAGTCAGGGTCCATCCACTTCCTCTGCTCCTAAGTACTCCAAAGCTCGACTAACCTGGAAAGATTTATCCGGCCTTTCTTCAACTCCTCCTTGAATGACTGCATTCAAAGGATCTTGACTTCCAAAAAGAGGGACTGCCCCTTCTACTGCTTGATCAACGTGGTCAATGTACTCGACCATCTCCGTATCTTGGAGGTGCTCCATCGCCTTAAATAAATTGAAAGTAACTGACTCTCCATCAAACTCACATGTGAGTTACCCTAAGTTGCAATCAATTCTAGTCTTGGCAGTCTTCATGAATGGCCTCCCCAATAGTATGATCGATGCTTTAGCTTCTATCTTGCCCATAACAAGGACATAGAAATCTCCTGGGAAAATTAAGTCCTCCACCTTGACTAACACATCTTCCAGTATGCCCTCAAGGTACACATTAGATCTATCCGCTAATTGGATAACCACCCTTGTAGGCTTAAGTGGTCCCATAACATCTTCATCGTACATGGACAATGGCATCACATTGATTGATGCACCTAGGTCAAGCATAGCACGCTCAATCTTCATAATTCCAATTACGCAGGGAATAGCGAACATCGCTGGATCTCCACACTTCTTAGGTAAGTCTCGCTTCAAGACTGTTGAAACACTTTCTCCTAAGAGAATCTTAGACTCGTCCACGCTTTTCACCTTCTATGAGCAAAGCTCCTTCAGAAATCTTGGAACTTGGGTATGTTGCGTAGTGCTACGAGAAGGGGCAAGTTGATCTCCACTTTTTGAAAGATCTTGAACATCTCGTACAACTCTTCATCCTTTTTATTTCTTCTCAACCTAGTAGGAAAAGGAGCTCGAACAACAGGGTTTGGTTTGACATAAATAGACTTTGGAATTTCTTCCTCGACATCCTTCTCCTCATCTACTTCCTTCTCCTTCTCCTCATCTACTTCCTCATCTTTGCCCTCTACCTCTTTCTTCTTTTCCTTGGGCAACACAGTGTCATAATCTGGCATCTACACTCTGTCGGGCAACGTCTTTCCTCCTCAGGTTGGGCCTTAGGGGGCACTTCAAGTTAGGTAGGCAGTTCACCTTGCCTCTTTTCAAATCTCGACGCAGCATTGACCAAATTAGTCAGTTGGTTGGTCATGCTTTGAATGGCTCCCCCTGTCTCCATCCTAAACTTCTCAAGCTTCTGCTATATTCCGATGTTATCCTTGGCAACTGAAGTTACTTGATCTGTTAGGCTCGGCCTATTATGGTCTCTAGGAGGATATTGCTGCTGTTGCCCAAACCCTTGATAGTTATTGTTTCCATACCTCAAGTTCTCATGATTCCTCCATCATGGGTTATAGAATTGTAAGTTCGGATCATATGGCCTCCCTTGGTTGTTATTGTTGAACCTAATTGCATTGACCTCCTCTTCCAAGCTTGGGCATTGATCTGTTGCATACGTGATCGCCATGAAAATTCCACAAGCTCGCACTGCCTTCTTATTGTTGCCTGATAAAACGGTTACCAGGGCATCCATCTTATTAAACATCTGGTCAAGCTTATCCTCCATACCAGTCGAAGTCGGTGGTGCTTTGGTTGCAGTTGTTGTTAGCTTGGGCAATTCTCCCCCATCGTCCCTCAGCTCCTCTGCCATATCAACAATCATCTTGAACACCACACTTGGCTGCTTTCTCATAACTGACCCTCCACAAGCTACGTTGACCAATGCTTTCTCACTCGTTCTTAGTCCATCCACGAAACGTTGGATCAAATCATGTTCCTCAATTTGATGGTGAGGGCACTTTGCTAGCATCTGCTTAAATCTGTGGAAGTACGAGTAAAAATCCTCTCCAATGCCCATCTTAATGCCTGTAATTATCTTTCTCATCTTTTGAATTTGGGCGGCTGGAAAGTATTTTTTCAAGAATTTCTGTTGCAGCTCTTGCCAAGTGGTAACACATCCGGTGGGCAATGAATAAAGCCGCTCCCTTGCATTGTGTTGCAAAGAGAATGGAAAGACAATGAGCCTTACATATTCACTCAGATTTCCATCAGTATGGATGGTTCCACATACCATCTCAAAATCTTGCAAGTGTCTTTGAGGATCTTCGCCTGGGTGATCGCTGAACTTGGGTAGGATCTGAATAAAGTGGAACTTTAGTTCCCATGCTCACGTGGGTGTAGGCAAAGTTATGCATGAAGGCCTCAGGTTCATGGTGTTGGGAAACACCATCTCCCTTAAGGTTTTCTCTTCCTCCATTGGGTGCTGCATTGACGCTTCGCTTCGATTGTCTTCTTCTGCTTCGCTTGACAAGGAAAGAGCTTTCTCGTCAAAGGTCTCCTCTAGAATTCCTTCCAATGCCTCTTCCTTCTTCTTCTTCTCTGCTCAAATCTTTGTTAAGGTCAGGTTGATGTTATCGTCGTACCATGTTTCTCCTTCCTTTCCTATAAGGTCAGTTTCTTGCATAAAATAAGATCAAAGAAATTACCACAACAGAAATTACCATTGTAATCAACTCCCCGACAACGACGCCAATTTTGATGCAGCCATCGTTTAAGCTGTGACAAAATACAATTTGTATTTCACTCCTATGCTTACCCCTAGGAACAACTAGTTGGCGAGTACAGGGTCGATCCCACAGGGAGTTGCTCGCGATAATCTCTGGGGCATAAAAAGGTTGTATTGTGTATCTATCTACTATAGCTTTGGGCAACTGTCACTATCACCTTTGGCAAACTGCTGAAAGTAAATATCTGTAACTTGACAAGCAAAAAGATTAGTAAAAAAAATAATCCAGATTTAGGTTTCGAATCAATGAGTATAACTTTATCTCGATCATTGGTTCAACAATATTTGTTGCGTAAGTGTGTCGGTGGTTATAGGCTAAAACTATGCAGGGTCCCCAATTATCACGCCGCCATGTACGCTACATAGTCTGCCCAGCTCCATCCTTATGTTCAGGTCTTGACAGGGACACCCTAGCCAATCCTCTTGCTTGCCCAAAAGTCCCCAGCATAACACTTTATAAGGCACATGTTGGTCAAGCAGCATTTGGTTCTAGATGGGCCCACTCCGGCACCATGAGATATTGAGGATCTCCGTCCAACTTACTCTAGCATTTACACATCTTTGCAGGTCTAGACCAAGACATACAACTCGTTCTTGCCGCTCTCGAGGAACGTAAGCCAAGCACGACCAACACTTGATAACCCTCCTGTGATGTAGGAATCTGTATGTGCCCAGGGCTCGTTGGCCTTCCGAGTTACCCGTGACCACCGAACTTCTTCGGAATCATTGCCCAATGCCTCGGGAACACACTTATCATCTATCCTAAACCTTGATTTAAAGGCTTAGCTAGACATAAAGTAAATAACGAAAGCAAAAGAGATAAAGAAAAACATACTTGAATTAATTCGATAAGCAAAAGATGTTCGCCCTTTTGGGACTTAACAATAAATGTAAATTGTATCTAAAAACATAAACTGCAGAAAATAAAAGAGTTTCGAACGTAAGAATGCGGTAAAAAGTGTATCTTGTGCCTTGCATGCATGGATGCATTTATAGAGTACATAAACTAGGGCAAACCCACAAACGGGCATTCTAGAAAACGGGTCAGCTGCTTCCATGTAAGGATCAATGGATAAGGTTGGAAAGAATTCCTTCCTTATTGCCAAAACATGTTGTTGTTGTAGTAAGAAACATCGATCTCAATCTTGCGCAGCAAGGAATTTGTTTCCGTGTAGGACTCTTACAGTTGCATCTTCAGGTGCCAGTGCCGTTGCCCAAGCTCTGCACTCTGCCTTTCCTAGTCTCTCTGCCATCACTTGCCCACGACAGCCTGCACCTTGCCTTCTGGAATGAAACACACAATTGTTTAGATTGACCATACCACTGAAAGTGGAGCAACTCTTCATCTTGATTTGGACTTATGCCCTCGGTAGCTTAAGCCACGAGCACGCTTATTATGGTCATTGCCTTGTATCGCCAATTTCTTCTCTTTTTGCATGTTTTGACTCCAGTCTTGCCCAATTCCTGCCTTTCCTTGCCCTGCCAACTCAAGTGTCCTCCCAGACACAAAACAGACATAAAAGACACTAAAATAGACTCGATCTAGACCTAAAACACCCATGACAAGAGCACAAAATATGGGCTCATCAAAGGTCACATTCAACTTCAAGACCAAGCTCGAGCTGATTCAGAAAGAAGAAGAACTCATCTAATTTTATTTAGAATCTCGCTCAATTGCCAGGAGAATGATCCTTAATGTGAAGTAGTTGATCCAGACTCAGCCATCTGACACACACCCGTCATATGGTACGATCAAAATACTTGTGTATGCCCCAGGTGGACAGTACACGTTCCTATGCCCACTACCGAACTGGTTAGTCTTAGCGGTAAGCTAGGGTCGATCCCACGGAGAGTGATGAACCACCTTACTCTTCAGTGCACAAATTGAGTTGTCACGGTCTCAATCTGTATATCTGCACAAAATAAACTAAACGGAATTCAGATAAAAAAGGGGGGTAAGATTTGGGGTAGGTTATGATCATTGTTGATATGTTAATTCGGTCATGGGCACACTGAAGATCCGTCCATGCTTCATATAAACTCAAGGCGTGGCCCAAAGACATTGGGGCGTTTCAAGAGTTCATACTCCACACTTGGGATGATTGAATCCCTTGTTGTCATCTCGGTCCGAAGGACACGCTTCACCCGGGTCACAAGGTCGTTCTTCACTCCTCCTTAGATAGTAGTCATACCCGATCTCTCCAAGTATGACCCTCACCAACCTTCTCTTCCAAACTTCCCATGTCCGCACCTACAGAGTAGACATAACTTGCGGGATATCCATTTCCGGTACTACGTCCAACCGGTCATCGATATGTCTATGATACGCGAGATGAGTCCTTTGGTCGATAACCATGGCTTGATGTCTCGTCACAGTTGATGGGCTATTGTTAGAGAAGCCCAAGACTGAAGAAGGACGCAGTATCCCCTTATCCATTCCTCACCATCCAGATCTACAGCACCATGTCAGGTGCTGCTTAGCTAATCGGTCATGGGCACATCGAACGTTGCCGTCTGTATTGCCCTGCCTTTGCTTGACATGGTACAGCTCCAACCGAGCTGTGATCACCCGTTAAGTCAGGACTGCCCATGAGTTCTGCTCCAGTCCTTCCAGAACTACTGGACTCAACCGATGGCACAAGTGCCTCACGAATGTTTCACATATTAACAGTCAATCATTTCCCATACCCAAATCTCACCAAGTATATTACTCACACATAATTAAATATATAATGATAAGCGAAAGAGAACACATGAATGAAAAGAAATACGAAATACTTGAATTAAAAGTACCTAAGGCGAACAGCCTTGGATTTGTTCTTCACAGCGGAATGTAAATCAAAGCAGATAAATTGTTTTAAACATAAAATATAGAACTGAGTGTAAAGTGTTTTCTTCGGACTGAGAACTGGAGAATGATCGATTAACTAACATTGTGCCAGCCGCTCTGGCTGGACTTTTATAGTAGCAATGGCAGCGAGCAAAACCCTAAGCGGGTAGACTGAATCGGCATGATTGGCACTTTCCATGTTGAGCGAGATTCCGATTATCTGTGAATGAATGGATTGATGATTGGCAATCTCCGATTGATTGATTTATTTAGGGTAATGCGCTGACCTCCAAATCCTTCCTTCCATAGATGCTTGGCAGATATTGTGCGAATCTTCTTCCACGCGGCTTTCCTTCATGAGCGCTGGTGATTGACTGGCAATTGCTGTAGTGGTCAAACTGGTTGCATGTTTCATGATTTGATTCTTCGTAAGCAAGGCAGTTGCAAGATCTTCTTTGTTGTTGGGTGCATTGCATTAATACCACGAATGCGAATGATGAACAGCAACTTAGCTTCAGGGTTCACATGGAATCTTCCTTTCATCCTCGTCTCTTGTTTCAATTCATCTCCTGCGCTGCATACTCCTTTGCGTAGTCCTTGCAACCGACTGAATTCACTCCAGTTCTGCTCATTCTGACCACCTTTCCTCTGTTTGACTTGGACTGAGCTTTCTTCATTCGAACAATAGTTTCCTTCCCCTGGACAGACACTAACGACACAAAAAGACATGAAAAATAGGGCCAAATGGCCCAAAAGTCGTCCTACTTCACAAGAACATTGAAGCGTGTGGATGGACACCTTTATCGGAACCAGAACAAATCGTGGTGTTAACTGAGGAACATCATGTAAGAAGTGATGCCACCCCAGCATTGGAACATTCAGTGACAAAATTATTGCCAAAGGACTTGGATCAAATCAAGAAGTCCATTGAAGAACTGCAAGCTTTTCGAACTGGAGTCCGACAAGACATTGACTCGTTCAAAGCTAAAGTACGGAAGAACTTTGAGGAGAAAACTCAGACTCTCCTCAAACTCAAAGAATTGCTCGGAAATATTCGAGACCTGTTGAGCAATCGCATCGAAAAAGTTGATGAAGACATGACTGCATTATACAACACATTCATCGAAGACATTGATGTCAAACTTGCAGCTTAGTCGTCTATCATCACAAAAGAAATGGAGTCGAGTCAGTAGAAGTCTCTGACCAAACAGGATTTTCAAGGTCTCTTGGATAAAATCCATTTCAACAAGCTCTCCTTAGAAGACTATGAGGACAAAATGGCATGCATGGAAAGGGAAATTGCCATTTTTCAAAAAGAAGTTCAGGAGCTCAAGACTCAAAAATCCTCTGCTCAAGCTAATGAATTGAATTCTCTTCAGTTTACTCAATCTCTGACTGAATCCTTCACTTAACTGCGCACTGAAGTTAATAACCTTAAAGATACAGTTGCCCTCCTATTTGATGCTGCCAAAAAGGGAGAAAAGAAGGAACTGATAGCGTAAATAGAAGAAGAGGTTACCAATGATGAAGAAATTGCTAGACAACTAGAAGAGAAGGAAAGCTCCAGGCAAACTGAAGAAATGTTGCCAAGGACGTAGAGCTTGTGAGGCAACTAGATGTATCGTTGAACACTGCATGAAAGGAGAAGATAAAAGTCAGTTTCAGAAGGAAGTTGATCAGCTAAAAGATGATGTGGCTAACATACAAGCAAGACTTTTCATGATAGACTATACTGAAGAGTTAGGGCTAGAAGATGACAACAAAAAAACCGACAATGATGCTTTTCCTTCGTTACCGACTCTGGTTGAATATGTTATAGCTGCAATAGCCATAGAAAAGCAGGTGAAAAGTGCCAAATGGCTAGCTGACTTCAAGATGAAAGAAATTGTTGTCCTGGACAAAGACTCAAAGGGGCTTATGAAGAGAGTTAAGGCAAGCTCTTCCAAGAGGAAGCAAGAAATCTATCAAAAACAGATAAGTCAAGCCAACGAACGGTTGCAAGCTCGTTAGGAGAGAACTCGACAAGGGAGGAAACAAAATCCCATCACAAATCTTCCTCATATTGATAAATGGATGCCGGAAGAACTAAATGATCACTGGGAAGCATTGAAAATAGAATTCATAGAGAAATTCTATTATGAACTTGAGTGTTAAGGTATGGAAGCTAATGAAGCATGGTTGGCACACCATGAAACTTACTCAGCAGCTGATGTTGTGGGCATTAGAATTTTGAAAGTCCTTGAGGGAAAAGAGTATTTTCCTTCTACTACTCCTGCCAAACAAACTTTTACTCCCCCCAAGATCAAAGGAAGCTGAGAGATGAATTTTGATCTAATCGATAAAGAAGCAGAGAGGTTGGCATCTAAATACAATGTTAACCCCTTCAAGCAAGCTAAAGACTTCCTGAACATTAGGAAACACGCCAATGAAAAATATGGACTGAAGCTGGAAGTTGTACGTGCCAGTTGATGCTGCGAAGAGAAGACAATGCAAGTGATGCATTTAGTTTCTGATATATTGAATTCTTAGTCTCAATTGTAATATAATCTCCCCTTCTTATTATCATGAATGATAGGTTGTGGTTTTTGACGATATTCTTTGAATCATTAACTTTACTTGATGACTACTATCTCGTTGTCGAAGTTTGAGGTTAATCATTTTTATATTTGATCTTGTGCTAACCCCAACCCCTTTCCAATTAAGTTTATCTTTTAGTCTTTTGGGTACATGTTGTATTGTATCTGATGGTCCCGGTAACGAGTAACTGGTGTATGGGGGAGGGGGAATATACCACTAGATAAGCTTAAGTGTGCTTACCAATTGCACCACTTCGTTTATGGGTACCAAACAAACCTAACCAGTTCGATTACAGGTTCATACAAGACCTTACAACACTTTTTTGGGCAAGTGCATAGCCTGGGTCTTAGATTCTGAGTTCTAAGGGACTTAGTCTTGGATTCCGGGTTCCAAGGGACCCGGTCTTGGATTGCTGGTTCCAAGGGACCTAGTGACTTTGATTACGGGTTCAAAGTCGAACCTAAGGGTTGGGGGTTAGGGATTTTCCAACTAAGAAGCCTTCAACACTGAGGGAAGTAGAAGCTACTTCCTAAGGCTTCAGACTTGATCTCTTAGGAGAGAGTCTTGTTAGAAACAATATGAGCAAGAACCTAAACTCTAGACTCGATCAAAGAAAAGGGCTTTCTGAGAGGCTAGAAGGAAGAACAAGAGGAGGCGTGGACACTCGACATTCTACTTGTATTCAACTGAGGTCTTCTTCCTGAAGAGCGAGGTGGTCTGCTGCTGCGACTTCACTCTTGATTTTATCTCTCTTGGCACTTCTACATACTTCTCTATTCTTTTGTCTACTCTTGTGTCTGCATCGTGCTTGAATGTCGAAACCTCTATTTATAGAAGGAAATCTAACTAGCCGTTAGAAAGAGCTGTTTGACCTTTACCAAAAGCATGACACTCCACCTGCTTTTCTGGAAACTTTCCTAAAATGTAAACTACGAGCGTTGCTTTTTGCACGTAGCTGTTGTCGGTCCATTTATAGTAAGTTCTCCAGCTGACTTATGCTTTTGAGTAAATTCAAATCTTGACTGCAACTCTTCTGCCATCTACGTCTTGAAAGTCTTCTCTTCTCCGCTTTGCGATGTCTGACTTTGACACAACTTCTCTTCACGCTTCAGCTACGTGGGTCAGTTGAGGAGTCAACTGAGCTGCTGTCCAACTAAGTCTGTGCTTCAGCTGAGTTTGGGTCTCAGCTGAGTTCTTCACGAACTTCCTTCTTCAATCTGCCTATCTTCTTCTGCTTGAAACCTATAAAGATAAAATCTCTACCCTCAAATAGTGAGCTCTAGCTATGATCAAACTAAAGGCATTCATCCACCCGGTTGGGGTCAGTTGGGGTTTTGGTATCATTTGAAACCTTTAACTAATTTTCCCAACGTATCAGTTACGAAAGTTAGGTGAAGTCAGTTTAGATTTTTGACATTACCAAAAAGGAGGAAATTGTTGGAAAAATTAGTAAAGGTTTCGATTGATACCAAAACTTAACAGACCCCAACCGAGTAGATGAAAGCCATCAGAATGAACTTAGATAGAGCTCACTGTTTGAGCGTAGGCATTTTATCTTAACAGATTTCAAGTAGAAGAAGTCAGCCGGACTGAAGAAGACAATTCGTGAAGAACTCAACTGAGGCCCAAACTCAGTTGACCATCAAACTCAGTTGAGACCAAAAGCTTATCTGTATCACGGAATCAGTTGGACAGCAACTCAGTTGACTCCTCAATTGACCCATGCAACTCAAGTGTAAAGAGAAGTTGTGTCGAAGTCAGACGTCGCAAAGTGGAGAAGAGAATACTTTGAAGACGTTAAAAACAGAGAAGTTGAAATCCGAATTCAAATCTACTCGGAAGCACAAGTCAGCTGGAGAACTTACCATAAATAGACTGGCAACAACGACGTGCATAAAGAAAAGGTCACAGTTACCATTTTAGGAAAGTTTCCAGAAAAGCAGGTGGAGTGCCGTACTTTTGGTAGAGATCAAACGGTCCTTTCCAACGGCTAGTTAGATCTTTCTCTATAAATAGAGGTCTCCACATCAAAGCTTATGGGTGGAAACAAGTAGAAACAGAGAGAAAAGATCAAGAGTGAACTAGCAGCAGCAGACCACCTCTCTCCCCAGCAAGAAGACCTCAGCTGAATACCAGTAGAAGTCGAGTGTCCAAACCTCCTCATGTTCTTCCATCTAGCCTCTCAGAAAGCCCCTTCTTTGATTGAGTCTAGAATATAGGTTCTTGCTTACCTTGTTTCTAACCAGACTCTCTCCCAAAAGATTGAGTCTGTAGCCTTAGGACGAAGCCTCCAATTCTCTCAGTGTAGAAGGCTTCTTAGATGGAAAAATCCCCAACCTCCAAACCTTAGGTCCGACTTTGAACCCGCAATCAAAGTCACTAGGTCCCTTTGAACCCGTAATCAAAGACAAGGTCCCTTTGAACCCGTAATCAAAGATTAGGTCCCTTAGAACTTGCAATCTAAGATTAGGTCCCCTTAGAACCCGTAATCTAAGCCCATGCCATGCACTTGCCTGTAAAAGTGTTGTAAGGTCTTGTTCGAACCCGTAATCGAACTGGTTAGGTTGGTCGGTACCCGTAAATTAAGTGGAATGTTGGTAAGTATGGCTAAGCTTATCTAGTAGATATATTACTTCCCCGAAAAGGAAGTCGTGGACGTAGGAGGTTAATCTCTGAACCACGTTAAAATACTGTGTTCTTTACTTTCTGTATTTATATTAGTTTACATTCAGTTACGTAATTAACTGACCCAGCATACAAACTGCTTATTTACAAACTGCACTAAGTTTTGGGAACTTGACCTTCCTTGTTTTCATTAAGGTTTGAGTTTAAGTAATGAGCTTAATTTCCACAACCTTCCTCAAACGCTTAACTCTTTGAAACCTAGTTGGAATAAACAACTGACACTCAGTCAAAGAAGTCAGTTGTGCACGCAACTGTGTGAACAGTTGTGAACAACTCCAACTGACCATCTTAGTTGTTGAGCAGCTCCAACTGACTTTCCTAGTTGTTGAGCAAACTGACCTGAGTAGTTAACCGAGTGAAAAGATTTTAAAACAACGAAAATTGCTACTGGTATATTCTGCCCCTCCCATACACCAGATACTCATTACCGGGACCATCAAATACCCTAATTTTTGTGCTTGAGTCATCCTAGTTGTAGAGTGGCTAATGTCTATGTCAAAGATTTTAGGTTTAAGTCTTTCTTGACTTGGTCTTTAAATTGAATGTTATAACTATCAAACAAAGAAAAGAAAGAAATACTTCGATCTACCTCTATTAAGATTGTTGTTCACAACATTGACAATATAGCATTAACATGATTGGTAGAAGAAAATGTAGTAGAAGACGAGTGAGATAAGTAGAAAAAGTGTGAAAAGATGTACTTCCTCTGTCCATGATAAGTGTGGTTTGATTTTTTTTTTGGACCATCTACTATACATGTGGTCCTTTCATAAATAAAAATTACGTAACACACTCTCCACTCACGATAACCATGGACCACATTATCCACTCACAATATATCAATTTAACTCACCTTTACTCACTTTTCCGCTCTTAAAACTCATGTCACTTCCTTCGCACCATGCTTGTCGTGCACGGAGGGAGTAGTATTTGTAGGAACTGAAAATTTAAGAAATATTTCTTAATTATTTATATTTATTTGATGATGGAGTCTTAAGAAATTCATATTAATTAAGTTATTTAATTGATAAATATGTCTTTATTTGAGGATATATATTAATTTCTTTGGCAACAAGTAAAATATATGCATAAATCTTCAAGAACCAATTAAACTACACCACCTAAGTCCTTAGAGCCCATGAAAAGCTCACTCAAGTTCTCTCTTCCTACAACTATAAATAGGGGTCTCTACAACTTCAAATCACACCTAAAAATCATTCAAGAGCTCAAGAATTGAAGAGAGAAATTCTCTAAGATTTCTCTCTCAATATTCAAGGTGTCCCAGCGAGATTCAAGGCATTATTAGTAGGAAGCAACACATTCTTCGGCAGAAATATCTCAGCTAGCGTTTGATCCGGAAACAAGACAAAAGCCCTCCAAGTCAACGTTATAAAGCTCAACGCTCAACGTTACTTCAAAAACAAGGCGAACGTCCTTCGTGTCAACACTATCAAGTCCAAAGCTCAAATCAACGTTATCAATCCAAAATATCAAGTTAAAGCTCAACGTTTACCTTTGAAGCAAGTCCAAGGAGATCTAGGAGGCATACTTCTACAACATATCTCAAAGGCTGCTTGAAGATTGTTCGAGGGTTAAAGTGAAGAGAAGAATCGGATGATCAAATAGAGATTGAACTCGCATATATTTAAAATTCTTATATTTGTGTACAATCTTGTGTTTATTGAATAATACAATATTTTGTGTTTACAATATTTATAGATAGAATATAGGATTAGGAAAAAAAAGTTGCATATGACATTTTTAATCGTTGCTACTGCAGATTGTTTTTTATTTTTTTTAATTGCATAAGCCCGTGACTGCAACCTATCCCCGATCGCCAATGGTAGCACGATCGGAGTTGGCGGTAGTGAGCGATTGGAGGCAGCGACCGAGCTTCTAACGACCGTTGCTCACGCTCTAAAGAAATACTCCCTGTATCTCCTCCATATTATTATTCTTTCCTTATTTTGATTTCCTACTTATATTGTTGTATTTTAAATAAGGAAAGTTTTAAACGTATAATACCTATCCACTTATTATTATTATTTTTTATCTTTATTAATCCCTCCGTCCCTTTTCACTTGTCCTAATTGTTTTTGCACGAGAATTAAGGAAAAAAAATTAGTAAGAAAAAATGTATTTAGTGTAGTTATTAAAGTGAAATAAAATGTATAGAGAAAAAAGAATAGTAAAATGAAGTGAGTAAAAATAGTAAAATAAAGTAGGTAAAAATACTTTGAATGTCACAAGAAATGATGGAAAAAGTAAATTGAAAACAGTAGAGTGAGCTCAATTAATCAAACTACTCAGATCCTAATTTTCTTAATTATTTTCGAAAAAAACTACTAGAAGATTGCACTAGAAAAAGGGTCCGCGCAAAAACTTTCATGATAAGATATTCCCATGCCATCATAGCGTCAGCACGCTCATTCCCCACCCACTTCAGATTACTTGTGCAATTTATTTGTCTTTTGACTCTTTGCAGACTCATTGCTACTACAATTTCAAAACTCGAGTCAGAGCGCAGAGGTCCCACTCTCCCACCTCTGTTTTCTCTCTCCCTCTCTCTCTCTCTCATCATCACCTTGCATCGACCACCGAGATTCGCGCATCATACGGTAAAAGCAACAGCAAAAACATCAAAACTCGCAAAGAAAGCGCACCACGCCCAAACATATTTCCATTGCCATTTTCACACTTCACCACTGAGCTCAGAGCTGTGAGACCAACACCCAAAACTCAGCATTTCCAACCACATTATGGAGGAGCGGCCGGAGACGGAGCTGATATCAATACCGGCGACCCCACGCGCCTCGACGCCGGAGATACTGACGCCGTCGGGGCAGAGGTCGCCGCGGAAGGAGGCGGGGGCAGGCAGCGCCACCGCCAAGTCGTGGACGCCGACGTCGTTCATATCTCCCCGGTTCTTGAGCCCCATCGGCACCCCCATGAAAAGGGTGCTGGTAAACATGAAGGGGTATTTGGAGGAGGTGGGCCACCTCACCAAGCTCAACCCCCAAGACGCGTGGCTCCCCATCACCGAGTCCCGCAACGGCAACGCCCATTACGCCGCTTTCCACAACCTCAACGCCGGCGTGGGCTTCCAGGCCTTGCTCCTTCCTGTCGCATTTTCCTTTCTTGGATGGTACTCTTTTAACCCTTCTTCTCTTCCTATTTCTCAGAAAAAACATTTTTTTGCTTTTGATGTATAACTAATTTCTCATGTTTTGAGCTTAAGATATTTGTATCATTGAGTTCTCTTCTTATTAATGTGTTTAACTGTGAAGTCTTTTCATGAAATTGCTTATAAGTAGCACTGTCTTAGATAAGGATTAAGGAAAATGGTGAACTTTTGCTTTAGGTTTTGATTTCTTTGATATTAGTTTGATTCATCAAGATTTAGTTTTTCTTTTAGTCGCTTAAATGCAATGATGAAAATGATTCTAGGGGAACCCACAAATATCTTGAAATGTTCTTTTTTTCAACTTTTCTTTTTGTTTGATTACAATGCCGCTTTCAATTGGGTCCGCTAATAATATCTTTCTATTCTTTTTCAAAAAGAGAGAGTTGGGAGCCTTGTGCATATTTTTCATTTAAAAATACTTTTATACCTTTTCTATCTGCTTATCTTAGTGCATTGCTTTCCCCAGTTACACAGTTCATCTTTTCAGATATAGCATGTGCAGTAGTTTCAACTCAATGATGCATTTGTTCGGTTTAACAATAGCTATGTTTTTTTTTAAGACTTCATCCGAGGAAGGATCTTCTTTTCATTTCCAGCTAGAGATGTATAGCACAGTTCAGAGTTTGCCATTTCATATAGACTTCTATGATGGAGATAATTGTAATAACCGTGAAAAATCCCTCGGCACCTAATCAACATGGGTTTTTGATTCTTGGTAATTGAAATTCTTCTTTTTGACATTTCTGTTTATTGCAGGAGTTGGGGAATAATCTCGTTAATCATAGCTTACTTCTGGCAATTATACACGTTATGGATACTTGTTCAGCTGCATGAAGCAGTTCCAGGAAAGAGATATAACAGATATGTAGAACTAGCTCAAGCAGCTTTTGGTGAGTGTTTTATAATCGAAAAAGTGAGAAGAAAATCAAAATTTTCATGGTGGATTAATATAAATTCAAGAAACTGTCTCATTTTTGGAAAAGTCGGGAGGGATATTGAAACTTACAAAATGTTGTCCATATAACACTACTGGTTATAAAGTTTTATAGTGTTTTCTTCTTGGTTGTGAAATCAAAATGCAAAGGTTGCATAGCATATGTCATTATCTGTGTTATGAATATCCCATCGGTTGGCTGAATAATCAAAATAGTAGCAGAGATAAAGCTGAAATTCAAAGAAGCATTATATATGCACTAAGGATGAAGGACACTATAGTACCTGGTGATAAAAAGCATGGGACTTTTCAACGACCCGGCCACAATCTTATTAGCTTGTTGACATTAATCATTTTGTATGAGATTTTTTTTTATTATGGAAGAAATGAAAAGAAAAGAATAAGTTTTCAAATTGATTTTCTAATGTAAATTGCATTTTACCATGCCTCTAATGCAGCCTTGATATTTTCCAAAAATCCTCTGTTACATGTTTACTTATGATACACTTCCTTACTCTTTATAGGGGAACAATTAGGTGTCTGGCTTGCTCTATTTCCAACCGTTTACCTTTCAGCTGGGACTGCAACTGCTTTAATTCTGGTTGGAGGAGAAACCATGAAATTATTCTTCCAGATTGTATGTGGTCCTCAGTGTTCCTCGAATCCTCTGACAACGGTTGAGTGGTACCTGGTATTCACATCCCTGTGCATCGTGTTATCCCAGCTCCCAAATCTCAACTCCATTGCAGGGCTCTCACTTGTAGGTGCTGTCACGGCAATTACATACTCCACCATGGTTTGGGTGCTCTCCGTGAGCCAAAGCCGACCCCCCTCCATGTCATACGAACCAGTCTCAATGCCCACCTTCTCAGCTTCCGTTTTTTCTGTCCTCAATGCTCTTGGAATCGTAGCATTTGCTTTCCGAGGCCACAACTTAGTCCTGGAAATTCAGGTATGCATTATCGTTTATATGCACGCCTCACAAACTTTTATACACACTTGTGTCGAATGAGTATCAAATGAGTGATGTTGTTTTATTTTATATTAATGGAATGAGTTGTCTGATATCTTCCCAGGCAACCATGCCGTCGACCTTCAAAAAACCCGCTCATGTGCCCATGTGGAGAGGAGCAAAGGTTGCATACATCTTCATAGCCATGTGCTTGTTTCCTGTTGCCATTGGAGGTTACTGGGCTTACGGAAACCTTGTATGTCTTTCCTCGTCATTCTTTTATAAGAAATTTCAATAGAAGTGATATGCATGTAGCTATTGCTTGTGCTTATACTTAAGAGTTGTGACAATCTCTTGCTCATATTATAGTCACATCTATAGCCATAAATTCAAACAATCAGAAAATCCATTGTTATATAGTGGAAAGGTTGCTAATAAGAAAAATGTTTTGTCATCTTTCATAAGTTTAGCGTTGTTAATTTTCCTTCTCTTATGCCTATAGTACAATAGCTACATTTACAATTTTATAGATCATTTCATAAAATGGTCTGAAATAATTGAATAAAGAGTTGCAGCAATTGGATGTACAAGTGCTAATATTGCTTTTGTTATTATTGTAGATGCCTTCTGGAGGAATTCTAAATGCATTGTTCGGATACCACAGTCACGACATTTCTAGGGGACTTCTCGCTATGACATTCCTTCTTGTCGTTTTCAACTGCTTAAGCAGCTTCCAGATATACTCGATGCCAGTGTTTGACAGTTTTGAAGCAGGTTATACGAGCAGGACTAACCGACCCTGCTCAATCTGGGTGCGGTCAGGTTTCAGAGTGTTCTATGCGTTTGTGAACTTATTGATAGGCGTCGCACTTCCATTTCTGTCGAGCCTGGCTGGTCTACTAGGAGGACTAACTCTTCCGGTCACGTTTGCATACCCTTGTTTCATGTGGGTTCTCATAAAAAAACCTACAAAATACAGCTTCAACTGGTATTGTAACTGGATTCTTGGATGGTTGGGTATCGCATTTAGCTTGGCCTTCTCGATCGGTGGTATTTGGAGCATGGTCAACAGTGGTCTCAAGCTTAAATTTTTCAAACCAAACTAATAGTTTACAAGATGTTATCTTTCCTCAGATATATGGTGAGTTTGATCCTAATGTTTTGATCATAGATAATGTTATCCAGGTTTGACCGTTTGAGTTGAGCGGGACTTATATATAATTTATTTGTGTGTCGATTTGTATCGCTTTTCATTTTAGTTTACCTTTTGTTTATGATTGCCATTAGGCTCCGAGTCAAGCTGTTTCTGCGCTACTCGATGGTCAACTCGAAAAAAGCTCGATCGAAACTCGATTCAATAACAAATGAGTCGAGTTCGAGCATGAAATCGAGCTCGATAAGTGTAATACCCCGATCTTTCATAAGTTTTTAAGTTCATATTGATTGAGTTTATATGTCTAGAATGTGTGCTTTTGTGTGATAAAAATTTTTGAGAAAAGAAATTTTCTCGTGAAATTACTAAAATGCCCTTGAGTGCCCTTATGTGATTTTTCTTTTTTCAGTTATCCGAATTGAATGTGTGATGTATTGATTGAGCATGATTATATAAGTTTCAGTCTGAGTTCGAATTTCAGAAAATTCTAAGAAGTTTCGTTTTCACATGAATAGTAATTTTTCCCGAGTTTTCACTATTCATCGAATTTTTCTGAATTTCGTCTAATTAGTGTCTTTTAAGTCTAAAAATTATTTTAGAAGCTTTGAGATATGTTTGAGAATTTTCAGAGATGGTCATATGAATAGTGATTTTCGAGTTTTTATTTGTTGCTCGGAATTTTGATTTCAAAACTGGATTTTTGGATTTCTTGATTTATTTGGTATGGTTTGAGACGAAGTAGAGAGATTTCCGATGTCGAGAAAGAGTCGTGGTGAGTTATGAGTCGTTTGAGAGTTTAACGGAAATATAGGGATGTTTTGAATCGGAAAACTTTTTTTTCTGGCATTGCACAAAAATTAAACATGTGCTCTTATTTTTCTCTCCCTATTTTCTCTCCCCCACTCTCACTTCTCCTCATTCTCTCTCACGCGCCTTACTTTTTTTTCCTCTCCCCTCTTGGCCGACATCTTCCTCCCTCTCTCTTCTCTCATTTCCGTCGCACACGCACACATACTAACACCTTTTTCCTCCATTGATGAATGCTTGGAAAGCTTAGAGTTGCGTGGAATCAAGCCCTCTAATCGATCAAGCCTCCAAGTTGTGTAAGTCTCTTGATCCTTGTTCGATTTTGATGAGATTAAACCAAAAAAAAGTCCCCTTTCTCTCTCTCTTTTGTTTGACCGAGTTGGTCCCTCCAACAAGGAATCGAAGCCCCTTGTTCTAGCTTTGATCCTTGAGTTCTTGTGAGACTTCCATGCATGAATTCAAGCTAGAAAAATCTTTGATCATCTCCCTCCCCTTAGTGCCGAAATTGATAGCTAAGGAGAGCAAGCTTTGATTTCATTTTTGAGTATGATATTTATGATCCTTGTGTGATTATATGTATGAGAAGATGAAGGAAAAATCTTGATTGTTTCTTATCCTTGAGTGCCAAATTTCTTAGTGGATTTTAGGGATTTTTATGTTGATGGTTTAAGCATGAAATAGATGATGGAAATGAATTCTATGGAGTAATATATGAAGTTCTATGTAATTAATTGAAAGAGAAGAATTTTCCCCTTTTCTACCTTATAAAATCTGATGGAGAAATAGGAGGAAAAAGAGGAATTTTTGTTGTCGTGTTCTTGTTATATGTATTGATGAAGTTATTGATGATTTTGAGTAGTATGGATGCATGAAAATGAAGAGAAAATCCTTGATCATTTCACCACTATGAATGCCGAAATTTCATAGAAATTAGGACTTTTTGTTGTGTTATTTTTTATGTTTGAATTGATGATGAATTCGATGGATTTAGGCATGGAAATACATGTTAAAATGAAGAAATCAAAGAGTGAAACTTGTTTCCTAAATTTTCAAGAAATGCCGATTTATACCCCTATGTGTATAGATGATGATTTCGTGAGAATCTTGAGTATTATGATGAAGGAATGATGATATTAACGATGATAATTGCATGAGAAAATGAAGAGCATGAATTATTTGCTATTTTTACTAAGAGTGTCGATTTATATATGCATGAGGAAAGGTTGATGACTTTGTGATGATTTTGGTGATTGTTGCTAGAGTTAGGAGTACATTGATGATATAAGCATGTTAAAATGAGAAATAGAGAAGGAATTTTATTGAATTTTTCCTTGAAAAATTCGAACCATATCAGTGAAGCATTTGATGGATTTTTTATGTTTGATGAGTTACATTCTTAATTAGATGATTGATTAGTGAAATCAGATTTATTTGAGGCTCGATGAAACTTAAAATAGTTGAGAACGAATTAATATGAAGAAAGCCCCAATTTGAGTGATAAAATGGACTTAAAAATAAATTTTTTAGTAATTGAACTCGTTTGTGTGAATTGATAGAGAAATCGATCAATTGGATTTTTTATAAGTATATAGTAGAAGCTCGAATTATTAAATTCGGACAAATTTGGCACTAAAGTTCAAAAAAGTCAAGCCCGTTGCGAATATAAGTTAAGAATTTTTTATCTTAAACTTGTTTGAGTAATTAGATGTTAAATTTGTGAAATTGAATTTATTTTAAGTAAGTTAGAGCTTTGAAATTTGAAAAACGAGCAAGTATGTATATATATATATATATGGAAATTTCAAAGAATAAGAGGAATTAGATCTTGAAAAGTTGAGTTCGAGATGTTGTTAGATGAATTGGAAGGTTAGATGATGAAATTGGAGTAAAAATAACTAAGTTAGCTTTTTGAAATTCTTTAATCGGAGTTCGTATGAAAGAGCTATAAAAAAAATCGAGTTAAAAACGAAAAACGAGAAATGTCGTAAGTTAACGATAAAGATAAGTAAAATTAATCGAGTAATTAGTCAATTAGAATTATTTAAAGTTAAACTGTCAAGTTTGAGAATTTTCCGAGTACGTCCACATTTTACGAGAAATAATGCCGTAGATCTTAAACCGAGAGTTTTTGTAAAAATTATTGGATTCTGAATCTGATTTCAAATTTACAATCTTTGAATTATTTTAAAAATAATGAAACTAATTTCGTTAAAATCTGAAGACGTAAAATTTATAAATTTAAAAGTCGAGCAGTAATAAGTCAATAAAAGACTGTCGAGATTAAAATGATATTCTGAGTTGATGTGAGTATTTATATGAATTTAATTGATTATTTGGAATTTTTCTGGAATATTCTGAGATAAATGGAAATTTTTCTTTTTCTGTCTATTTATCGAAGTCAGTCGTTTATATTTTTGTGAATGTCTGATTTCTTATGTGAAAGTTTGGAAGTGAATGATTTGTCAATTTAATAACCGAGAATTAATCTCGTAATTTTCTGAATTCGTTTGACTCGAGAAATGAGATGTGTGATGTGAATAGTGATTTCTTGATTTCTCTGAATTATTTAATTATTAAATTGATCTCATGTTGTTGAGTCAAGTACCCGAGTCAAAGAGTCTGTTGGTTTAGTACTTGGGTAAAATCGAGAAATCGAGAAAGATTAAAATTAGTCGAGCCGAGATATGTTAAGAAACCCGAGTCAAGTAAAAGTCCTTCAGTCGAGCGTTAAAAGTTCGTTACGTTTTTCGAGTAAGTAGTCTCGCCCTTATAAGATATTATTCTTGAAGGAATGAGCTGGACCGAGAAGTAAAAGCAGAAGAAGAAGCAGCTAACCGACTAACTCTACGCAGTCACGTGGACTTTATAAACCGAGAGCTATTGTATGCTATTATGTATTGATTATTATGTGAGTTTTTAAATTAATTGACTTGCAAATTTATCTGAGGTATGGTATGTTTGATCGTCTACTTGAGTTATTATTCTGTGTGAGACAGGAACACCCGTGTTATTTGATTTATGTTAGGTGACTATGAGCTTTGCTTCGGTTGGGCCAATCACGGTGTTTGAGAAGGAGGCCTACTTCTCGACACAGAGATGTTATGGTAGATCGATTCATACCTGCATATTATATATATTTTGACTGCGCAGTCGTTTGAAGAAAAGAAAAATATTTTTGCATCCACAAGTAAACTGTTTTAAATTGTGCTAACACTTGTGATGCAGTGGCAAGGCAAGTTCAATTATATAGCTCTATCGAGCAAAGTTTTAAATTATTTTGGCATGTGTTCACTGAGTACGAAGTACTCAACCCTGCATGTATTTCTAAACCTACAGGTTAGCTTGGATGAAGATGGGCGAGGATGCTCGGTAGTGTGTTAAAATAAGTCGAGGCTTTTGTTTAAGTTTGCAATTGCATGTATTCATACATGTAATTGTTGGATCTGAGTTTGAGATTGCGCTGCAAAACAAACTTGTTTATTTGTTTTAAAACTAATAGTCTGATGATTGGTGTCGATACAATGAGCCTTGTGCTCGAAACTATTCCCTGTTTTTTCTTATATTCTACTTGACTTGGATTCGAGATATATGATTTACTTCCAACACTTGAATTATTTATTAATGCTCGTTTATTTGAATTAAGATTGGAAAGCATGTTGTTATTTGTTATCGCTTTCAATCTATATCCCTTGTTCTTGTGCATGTTCCCTTGTTGAGTCAAGTATGTTTTCATGGTTTCACCTTCACTGTCCAATAGATTCTAGTCGTTCTACATATCTAGATCATTGGGTCGTGACAATAAGTTTATCAAGTCACCTCGAGCATTATGTTGAGGCTCGCTAACATGTTCGACTCCTATTTAAGTGAGCCTACATGTTCGTGGCCTACAAATCGAGCTTTAATCAATCTAGTCCACAAGTCTATCAATCCAACTTTCGTGATGTACTTTCCATTGTGTAAAATGTGAACTTTTTGGGCTTCCTACCCCTAAATTAACTTATAGTTTCAACATAGTCGATCATTAAAATGATCCACCTTAGTTGGAGAAAGTGGCATGAACTATTTTATTGGTAATTAAGGAAAGTCGGTTTCGTAGAGGGAATTAAGAATAGTATCCAAGTATAATCTGGTATTTGATATGGAAAAATATAAAGGTCTCCATGTAAACCTAAGTAGGGAGAAGCTAAACGAGACCTCTGAGGTAGGATTCTCGAAATAGATAAAGATCTTGTGAATATGTGTGTGTGTGTGTTAGCCTAGTAGTATGGTTAATGCTCGGGCCAAAGGTTACGGGTTCGAGTCCACCGTCAGACATATTTAAATTTCCTTGCAATGTTGTTCAAAAAAAAAAAACAAAAATTCTTCTTAAAGGAGTGAACAAATCGTGAGCATCACCAGGTCGATATAAGTGAGGGGCCTCATCAGGTCTCCCGTGTCCTTTTCGCAAGTTTGACATGACTAGATGTCACAGCTTGTAACACAGCTGTATGCAGAACATGTTGTTGGCAGGTACACAAAAAGAGTTAATTACAGCGCGCCACTTGGCATGAAAGTAATTGCATGTTGGATTTATCCACAACTTTGTCTCCAAAAAAGACTCCGGTTTAAAGAGAAAATTACTATTATACCCCTGACGGGAATCTAGTATAAAAGGTAAGTCCGTATGATAAGAAAATATCATCTTCTTCACTACACAAACACACAAAAAACTCTCTCTTCACTCTGTCTCTCTCGATTTACTCCTCCAAAATGAGGAACTTGACTTGGGCGTTGAAGGGTATACGCCGGGGTCACCCCCTGTCTCTATTTTGCATATTTCCACTGGTGATACGAAAGACACAGAGTGCTGCTTTGCTGCTATAGGTGCACTTGCTGACGACCCTTTTAGCGAGGCTGCTCACTGGAACACGTCATCGGTTCGTTCAAGCATGCTGGAGTTCCTTGAGAATGAGCTTTAGATCATTTCCCAGCTGCCTCAGCCTTCGATCCACCGGATTCAAGCTGCAGCTCGGGCCTTCTTTCTTCCACACGGAACAAGCCTTCTATCACCTTGAGCAAGTATCCAAATTCAATGTCTTCTGCCTTGAATGAAAGAAATTGAAGGTACCAAATTCACACCCAGAGTGGTGATCAAATTTGTGACTGAAGTGCTCACAACTTCGGACAGAAGGCAGCGGAAATTAAACAAACACAATGGATAAATTTTCACAAGTTTATCAATTAATAATCTTGTGAAGTGCCTCGGGGCAAAATATTCACTATCAATATGTGACAAACAAAAATACTTCAAGTAAACAATGGTCACCAAAAGAAAGACAATTCAACACTTCATTCACAGAAGGTTATGACTGAAGTTGGCTCAACTATCACTTGAAGAAAACAAAGAACAAATATGAAACTATTCTACGAGAATTTATCTCTGCAAATCTTTATCTAACAACTAAGATATGATTTCTATTTATAATAAAACTAAAACTTGGGCCTCACTCCACAATATCCGCAAGATGCACGTTCAAGCCCATGAACTCCAACAACAGTTTTCACAACTTTTCATGAACCACCTCCCTAATTTATCTCAACAAACTCCAACTGCTTCCATGCACGTTCTTGGCTGCTACTCCCAGTCTTCCTGCAACTACCTTGCTGACTCATCTCTCTTGGACTAAGTCTCCACACGTATTTAATTCAACAATCACCTACACAACATATTAACAAACAAAGACAAAACAAACCATATATCTATTATTAAACTAGAAAAACCAAAGTTAAGAAATTGACTTCAACAATCTCCCCCTCCTTGTCTTTCTTCCCAAAACCTGCACACAAACATATCATCTACTCCCCTAAGAACCACAAATGCAAAGGCAGAAAAACTTTAAGTAGTTTAGAGCTAATAGCTCCCCCTATCAATGAAAACTCCTCTTGTCACAAAAACTTAACAAAAATAACAAAGCAAAAACAAACTAGCTTATGCCATCAAAATAAAAATATCCAACCGAGAGTTTGTCCGAAGCTAAGATTGTTCATAACAAAAACCAAAACATAACCAAGAGTTTGTCAATAAAAACTGGAAATCTGCATAGCTATTACCAAAGTTGGCACCACTGTAAACACAACTTCCTGCTCCTCCTGACTTGATCACTCCAACTTCTTATTAGATCCTCCACCAGTATGGGCGCTTTCTTCATTGGCTCAGCCACTCCCTTCACCACCATTATCTTCCCCTTTTTGGGAAGAAAGTAAGGCCTGAAGAGCTTCACGAAAAGTAATCAGAGAGAATCAATCTGCTCGTTGCACCAGATTTTCTGACCCTACAATATAGAAGTTGGTAATGAAATTGTGCCAACAGAAGGGTTAGCTTCAAAAACATGAGGAGCTTGAGGGTTTCTCCAAGGAAGATCCTTTTTGTGTGCCGGTCTATGAAAGAAGTTCTTATGAATAGTGACATCGCCCTGCCTAGTTGATAAGACATCATTCGAGGTAGCTTTGAAACCCTACTACAGCAGAATGCTGTAGATAAGAGAGGTATGAATCAACAGGTTGTTTGAGGTTGGCCATTTTCAAATATCTGTAATATTCTTGAAAATCACTCTTCCCAAGTCAAAGGGAAG
The DNA here is from genome assembly GCA_029490685.1 of Schizonepeta tenuifolia. Classification (NCBI taxonomy): domain Eukaryota; kingdom Viridiplantae; phylum Streptophyta; class Magnoliopsida; order Lamiales; family Lamiaceae; genus Schizonepeta; species Schizonepeta tenuifolia. The sequence continues at coordinate 39,132,058 of CM055956.1, forward strand.
CCCAACATAGAGTTTGTACAAGAACAATACATTCTCTAAAGGAACAAGAGCAGAATTAGATGTAGGAATCCAATTGTAGGAAGAAAACCTATGAAGAGTAGAGAACAAGGATGTCAAATTTGACACTTGCCGATGAGGTTTGCTCTAGTAGTACCATGGATCCGCATCTCCACCCGTTATAACTTGCTCAAACTTATGAATTTCCTCCTCGGTATACTCTACATCAGTCTCAACTTCCATAGGAAACTTCAAGAACTTGTTAATTACATCAGGAGTTACAGTATAAACACTCCCCCTCACATAAACCTTTCATTAATTCTTAAAATAAGGATCATAGAACTCAGGACCAAGATTTGTATAAAAGTTCTTGATTACTTCAGGGACATATCGCTTAGCATAAGTCAAACTACGAAGAAGATGCCTAGATTGAAATAGCTCTATCAAATTCCATTTAGCATAATTCTTTTGATCAATACGTCTATCATCCCAGATTTCTCTTTTCTTAAAATGGTTCCACTTCTGACGAGCAATAGAGGTATAGAAGATATTGGAAACAACCCTGTTTACCTCAAGTTTTAGCTCGGAATCCTCTCCTTCTATGTTTGATTCCGGATTAGTAGACGTAGATGCACATGCACTCTTCTTCGCTGTGAGTGACCTCTGAAGTTTGGAGGATTTCACTGAAGTCTCCTTCCTCCTCTTCGAAACTGGTGGAGCAACAACCTCAATCTCCTCATCAACTTCTGTGCTTTCATTTTTATATGAGTCGGACTTCTCTTCATCTCCAAGAGTCTCATCAGACTTTGAGCTTTCTTTTTCGTCTTCGTCATCCCCGTTACATTCGACAAGAATGGGGTTTGCCGAAGATGTGGAAAGTCAGCTGAGTACTCCTTCGAAATATGGAAGCAAGGCAATTTGAGTATCGCCGTGAAGGGCTTGGTTGAGAATTCTTCTTTTTGGGCGTCGACTTTTGTTTCACCACATGAAGCTTCATTCTTTTGCTTTGCTTGGAAGGAGTGGTTTGTGGAGAGACATCGACATCCGGATAAGGATCAACAGGATCGATGGAGGGAGGATTGTAGTCAAACCCTCCTCATTCGTAGTGAAAGAGGGGATCGAAGAGCTCTTCTCCCTGTGACGAAAGCGGTGGATTTGATTGTTGGGTTTCCAGCAAATTGATCGGAATATACTTCTCGGTGACCACCGAATCCTTAGAGGTGACAAATTCCAGCGAGAAACTAGGGATTTCTGCCGGAGTCGGTGCCGGAAGTGGGAGAGATACCGACTGCGCATCTGAACTAATTCCTATCTCGGGCGAAATCTCCATGGGCATAATACCCAACATCGACCGCATTGATGGGGGCTTGAAGAGGGAGGCAGTCAACGGTGAGAGATGGCGAAACAAGCTTTAAAGGAGAGTGAAGGTTGGCTTTGGTGGGAAAGACGATAGATGTGGTAGATACTCTCGAGCTTCAGGATCAAAGTGAAGCTCGAATATTTGCTTTCTTTTCTCGTCATCTATGGGGAAAATTTTTTGAGAGAAAGAAGAATGGAGAGAGGAATGAAAAGGGGCGGCGTGAGTGTTGTGAGGAAGATAAAGGGATGAGAGGAGAGAGAGGAATCCGAACAGTTAAGTAGCTCAAAAATCATGGGAATGCAAATCATATCTAACGAATAAATCCTATGTTTGAAGGATCTGGATATTTAGAGTTAAACTAAGATTCAAGAATTAAAAGTTCGAGTAGATATATACGTTCCAGATATATCTCAACATGCACAGACAACATAAACAATTTATTTTATTTACAGAATTATTATTTCAACCATGAATGGTGCATACAGTTGTTGTACAACTGTTTAAACTTCCATGACCACTTTAGTCAGAGTGAGAAATTTCTGAGACATCAAAAGTAATTTATAGATAAAGTGAAGATGATAGATGGCGAATAGATGGATAACCAAGAAAATCTTGTATTCACCACTAATCTAGATCTTTGATCTAGTTATATGATTTTCTAAGATCAGTCTCGGTTTCACCTTACAAAGTAAGGTTTTTATATCCTCAAATCTGCCAGGCTTCAATACAGATTATTACTTATAATATGACAGAAATGGTGACAACAGTTGTGACCACCTTAAACTAGATAGAACACAAACCGAGAGATTTCCTAATTTCGAAAATCTCTCATAACTTAGAGCCTTTGTAAAGATGTCTGCAAGTTGATTCTCTGTACTAATATACTCTAATTTTAATATTTGCTTCTCAACAAAATCTCTAATAAAGTGATACCTCAAATGGATGTGTTTTGATTTGGAGTGGTGGACAGGTTCTTAGCAAGGTTGATAGCACTTGTGTTGTTGCACAACATCACCAAAGCATTGCTCTCCAGCCCATAATCATCGAGCATTGATTGTAGTCACACCAACTGTGTTGAGCAAGTTCCAGCAGCTACATACTCCGATTCTGCCGTTGATAGGGAGATACAATTTTGTTTCTTACTATGCCAAGAGATGAGGTTGTTCCCGATGTAGCCACAACCTCCACTTGTGCTTCTCCGATCGTCAATCTCCCCAGCCCAGTCAGTATCACTATAGCCCACTAAGTTTGTGGTGGTGTCTTTGGTAAACCATAAACCTCATTGACACGTTCCGTCTACATATCGAATAATCCTCTTCACCGCCTTGAGGTGTTCTTTCCTTGGGCAGGACTGAAAACGGGCACATGCACACACATTGTACATGATGTCTGGCCTGATGGCTGTCAAATACAGGAGACTTCCAATCATAGACCTGTACAAGGTGGGGTCCACTCATTGGCGTCCTCATATGTTTAGCACTCTCCAGACAAAACTTCTTCACCAGATTCTTGGCATACTTAGATTGAGACACAAAGAGCCCGTCTTCTTTTTTCTTTACTTGTAAACAAAGGAAATTACTTAGTTCACCAACCATGCTCATTTCAAAGGTGGCTGCCATAGCTTCCACGAACTCCTTCAAAGCTCCTTCATGTGTTGAACCAAATACAATGTCATCGACTTATATTTGGGCTATCGTAAGCGCACTTTTTTTCTTTTTGATGAAGTGAGTTCTATTTGCATGACCCCTAAAGAAACCAAACTCAAGAAGAAAGTCTGTTAGTCGACTATAACAAGCTCTAGGAGCTTGTTTTAGTCCATAAAGGGCCTTACGTAGTTTATAAACATGGTCAGGTTTGGTGGGATCCTCAAATCCTTTAGGTTGTTCAACGTAAGCTTCTTCTTCTAAAACACCATTCAAAAAAGCAGCTTTTACATCCATTTGATGTAAAGTTATGTTTAGATAACATGCAATGGCAAACAATAACCTATGGATTCTATCCTTGCAACACGAGCAAAGGTTTCATCGTAGTCAATCCCTTCTACTTGAGTGTAACCTTATGCAACTAAGAGGGCTTTGTTTCTAACAATATTCTCACATTCATCAGTTTTATTTCTAAAAACCCACTTAGTTTCTATGATATTTACACCTATAGGACGAGCCACAAGAGTCCAAACCTTATTTCTAATGAATTCAAGGAGTTCGGCTTGCATTGCACTAATCCAAAATTCATCTTCTAATGCTTCTCCCACAGTTATAGGTTCAAGGGTTGACAAAAATGCAACAACTCCTACCTTGGTAATAATATAGGAAAAACATACCATTCTGACCATTTCTCGGTAGTTCATTGGAGTCCTCCCCCTTGTTCTGACCCCTTCATGCACATCTCCCATGATGAGATCGAGAGGATAGTCTTTTCTGATCTTACTGGGTGGATATCTCCTTATGATTTCGGTGATTTCTTCTGAACTTTCTGCTTGATCACAGTTAGAGTTTCGTTCAGATTCTCCTACAGAAATGTTAGAAGCTTTCTCCATAGTAGAGGGCACTTTAGTGACCTCTTTTTCTCCATCCTCAGTAGGCTTTTCTGTACTTCCATGCAGCTCAATTAAATCGTCTGTATTTTTAGTAGGAGTGTATAAACTTGACAGATCATCAAAAGTAACATTTACACTTTCCCCTGACAGTTTTAGTTCTAAGGTTATAAACACGAAAGGCATGACTGTTGAGAGAATATCCTATGAAGATTCCTTAAGACGATAATCTCTATCATTTAAAATATAGCAACATAACCAAAGACTTGTAGATATTTCAGATTTGGTTTCTTGCCATTTAAAATTTCATCGGAGATCATAGTTGTACCTGTTTGCAAATTCACACAATGTTACAACATGACATGCAGTGTTCATAGCTTTAGCCTAAAACTTTTGAGAAAGTTTCTTTAAGTGCAACATTACCCTAGCCATTTCTTGCAAAGTTCTATTTTTCCTTTCAGCTACACCATTTTGTTGTAGTGTTTTAGGTGCAGAGTACTCATGATGGATCCCTTCCATAACACAGAAATTTAGAAGTTGGGAATTCTCAAATTCTTTTCCATGATCAGACCTTAATCTTTTTACATGGGTGATGAGTCCATAATTTGTGTCTATTTTGTGTCTGTTTTAGGTAGTTTACATCGAGTCTTTGTTTGTGTTTTCTTTAGTTCTAGGAGGACATATCTTGGGCAAGAGGTGGTCTGTAACCTGGCAGGTGGAATCTGGGCAAAACAAGGATGGAAAGCTGCATTTATGGAAAGCAGGCAGGGAAGGATGGAATTGGTCAAGATGGTGAAGTGCTTGGGGCAACTGGCGATGTTTCTCTCCTAGGTCTAGAAGGATAAAGAAAAGATGATCTAACTCAAATATCTTTCCTTATCCGGCTAGATTTAGGATCCGCAAGGAATCTCTTGAAGATAGATGTGACAACGTTTTATTCGTGTTATTTGTACTATTTCCGATCGGCACTTTTGGCTGGTGTTATGTTCTTGCTACGTACTCCGTAAGTTTATTATAGTTCTTATTATGAGTTCTTCAATTTATTGTGCTTGCTTATTTAAATTCATGTCTAGCTAAGTTTCTATACTTGATCTGGTTAAGACAGTCAAGTGAATTCTAAAGCTTGAGAGGTCTAATTCGTGCTTGATAATTGCATGCATGTGTTCCCAATATGTTGATGTGTTTATTCCAATATGGTGTAATACAATTAAGAGGTTAATAGGCCGTTAATCACTTAGGGCATATTAGATCACTAATCAATTGAGAAGTAGGAGTGTTTTCCATAACTTATCTCAGTTAAGATCAATTAACATTAGAGAAAGGTGTCTACCCTGCTGGGCAAGACGTGATGATTCCTTGTTTGGCCTTTCTAGTAATCAATGCTCTTTAGGTAAGAAACTGAACGATGACTCTGACAGAGGTATTTCCCAAGGTAGGGAGCCGGCGGTGCGTCACCAATTAAGTAAGGATAGGTCAGGGAAGGGTTTGTTGAGAGCGTGACGAGTAAAAATGGATCTCAACATTCAAGTCCTATAACCAATAATTCATGCATATGATGAATATATTTGCACAAATGACCAAGCTAGAGTTTTCACTTAACAATATCTTTGTCCAGGTCAAGTTGTTTTTATTATTGGTCAAGTTCTTTATTTCTTTTCAGTATTAATTTAGTTCTCGAATTGGGCAAGAGAACCCCAGTGACCAATATACCAAAACCACGTTTTCTTACCAGGTGGAGAAGGATTCAAGAGATAGTGACAGTCAACTCCTTGTGGATCGACCCTGTACTTACATGCTAACTATATAGTTATGAGGATAGACTACAAATTTATTTTGAGAGTGCGAACGATAGCCTCGTCAAAATTGGCACCATTGCAGGGGAGATGATTTGGTAACTATCTCTTGAGAGAGAGACCCTCTACATGTTTGGCTCCGATCTTGTTTGGATCGACGGTGAACTGAAGTATCATCCTGAACTGGAGAAGTACATTAAGGAACAAAAGAGACTAAAGAGGGAAGCTGAAATATGCGTACAAGTGGAGGAAAGACTTGCGAGTGACGGGGATAGGTCACCACCACATACTTCAGATAGTGAACTGTCTGAAGAAGAAGAGATGCAACAACAACAAGTTGATCCTCAGAAGACTATGAAGGAAGTTATGTTTCCAACAGATGTCAATCTGAATCCAGCGGGCATCACTTTGCCCGCTATCACTGAAAGTTGGGAGCTGAAAAACTCTCTGATACAGATCTTGCCCAAGTTCAGTGACTTGCCTGGAGAGGATCCGCAACGCCACTTACAAGATTTTGAGATGGCAATGCGAACTGTGCACACTACTGCCGCGCAGAACACACTAAGGGAATATATACGCCTCCTGATGTTCCCATTCTCACTACAAGATGGGGCACGGGAATGGTTGTACCAACTACCTCAGGGCAGCGTAACATCTTGGCAGCAGATGCAACATAAGTTTCTTGAGCAATACTACCCTTTTGCTCGGATCTAGAATGCAAGAGCGGCTATTCAGAACATCAAAATGGGCAATGGGGAATCTATCTATGATTACCACTCTAGGTACAAGAAGCTAATTCCAAGGTGTCCTCGACATGGTTTGGGTGAGAAGGATTTGATTAATGCCTTCGTGAATGGATTAAGGCAGTTTGAGCGAGATTGGAGAGATGCAGCCTGTGGAGGCAATGTCATCAATAAACCACCTAGTGAGATATTCAAACTATTCGCTGAGATGGTAGATCAGAAGAGGAACCAAGACGAGACCATCGTGCCCAGGACGCATGAGCTGACCAGCAGTGATCCTAAATGTGTAATCTTGTTATCTATGATGAGGGAGATGATGAATCAGAACAAGAACAATACTGTTGGGAATGAGAATTCTGGCTAGATCTTGAAGAAACGATTAATGAAGTGTGAGCTCTGTGCTGCTAACACACATCCTACTGATAGGTGCCCATCGTTGTATGAAGATGAAGAGGTGAGTGCTATTGGGCAACAATACTAGCAAGAAGATAATGGGCAACGAAGGAACTTTAACAATGGACCTTGGAGGCCCAATGATAATTTCAGCTATGGGAATAATAACTATTTGAATGCACCTCAACAAGGGCAACTAGCGCAACAACCTTATGTACTACCGCATAATAGAGACCAACCAAGGGATACCCTGAGGAGTGAAGTGAAAAGGCTTGCAGCTGAACAAAGGAAGGGGTACCAAGAGTTGGACAGCTTTCGCGGAGACAAGGGGTTGAATGAGAGATATCAATGGAATATTGAACCACTTGGTTGAGTCAATATCTCAGATTAAGTCAATGCTAAATGGGGGAAAGGGAGAACTCCCCTCTCAAGTTGAGATTAAGAAGCCTCAAGTGAATGCTATCATGCTGCATAGTGGGGCTAAGTTGCCTGAAGTAAGAGTGCGTGATCATTATGTACCTGAAGGAGCTTTACCTGGGCAATAGAAGTCTACTCGGCACGACACCAAAGTTGAGCAAGAAGATAAGGCTGAGCCAGAAAAGTATGAAGAGGCGACCATGGGACCAGGTGATGTTGAGGAGCTATGGCAAGAGTTATCAGTTGAGAAAAGGGCATAGATTGAAAGAGAGGCCGCAGAAATATGAAAGAAAGCTGAGATCGATGCAGCGGAAATTAGAGTTAAAGCCAAGAAGGATGCTGAGAATGCAAAGAAGTCAAACTCTTATGAGCCCAAAGCTCCTTATCCTAGTAGATTTGCGAAGGATAAGGAAGCACACGAGATGAAGGAATTGACCAACATGTTTCAAAAGGTAGAGGTCAACATACCCCTCTTGACCGCCTTGCAATCTATGCCCAAGTGTGCTAAGTTTTTGAAGGAGTTGTGTACAAGGAAGGTCAAGTACACAGATGATGCAAGATTTGATGTCAGTGAGAACATATCTGCAGTGTTGCAAGACACCCCCATGTTGACCAAATGCACTGACCCAGGGATGATCTATATTCCCTGTATCATTGGGGATATGAAGATTGAGAAGGCTATGCTCGATCTTGGGGCATCAATTAATGTCATGCCCAAGTCGATGTATGATGATCTAAGGATTGGACCACTCAAACCTACTAGGGTAGCTATCCAATTGGCAGATAGGTCAATAGTATAGCCTGAAGGAATTCTAGAGGAGATCTTGGTCAGGGTAAGGGACCTCATCTTTCCAGCTGATTTCTATATTCTGGATATGGAGAGATCGTCATACAAGGCACCAATGATGAAGTTGGGCAGACCATTCTTGAAGACCGCTCGCATAAGAATCAATTGTGACACGGAAAAGTTAACATGTGAGTTCGGAGAGGAAGTGGTGTCATTCGATATTTATAACACCATGAAGCAACCTAATGACATGGAGCTGGTGCACAGTATCAACCTGATTGATCAGATGGTGGATGAGTTTTGGCTAGAAATAACAATTGAAGATAAGATGGATGTGGTTCTCCAGATTGGGCTAACTGAGGTTGTTGCCCAAGATGGCTCAGTTGAGCTGATTGAAGCAATGCATTATCTGAGGTCGGATGTAGAAACTCTACGAAGGGTGGAACCATTGGTGATACCCACATTAAAGCCGAAAGACAGATTGGTGCCATCAATAGAGAATACCCCAAAGTTGGAATTAAAATCGTTACCCAACCACTTGAAACACATTTACTTGGGAGAAGATGAGACATTTCCAGTAATCATAAGCGGTGAGTTGTCTATTGAGGAAGAAGAGCGAGTAAAGGAAGTCTTAGTTGAGTATAACCTTGCTATTGGATGGACATTGGCTGATATAAGGGGCATTAACCCCACTGTGTGCAGACATCACATCTTGCTCGAGGAGGATACCGTGCCCATCAGAGACCCTCAAAGAAGACTGAATCAAACAATGAAGGAGGTAGTGATGAAAGAAATCTTAAATTTTTTGATCTGGGAATTATCAACCCAGTTTCTGATTGTAGATGGGTTAGTCCAGTGCATTTCATACCCAAGAAGTCTGGTATTCAAGTAGTGGAAAATGAGCAAAATGAGTTGGTGGCTACAAGGCTGCAAACAGGTTAGCGAGTATGCATCGACTACAGGAAGCTGAATCAGTTGCCGTTCATTGATGAGATGCTGGAAAGATTAGCGGGCAACAAGTATTTTTGTTTCCTTGATGGGTAATCGGGTTATATGTAGATCTGGGTCGCAGAGGAAGATCAGGGCAAGACAACTTTCACTTGCCCATTCGGTACATTTGCGTATAGGAGGATGCCTTTTGGGTTATGTAATGCTGCTGGTAGATTCTAAAGATGCATGATGAGCATATTCTCAGATTTTCTTGAAACATTTATAGAAGTGTTTATGGATGATTTTACTGTTTATGGATCTGATTTTGATAAGTGTTTAAGAAACCTGGAAATGGTATTGAAGAGATGTGTGGATAAAAGCTTGGTTCCGAACTATGAGAAATGCCACTTCATAGTTAAGGAAGGCATAGTTCTTGGGCATGTCATGTCGGAACGAGGAATTGAGGTTAACAAGGCAAAGATCGATATCATAGCCAAGTTGCCCTACCCGACAACGTTAAACAGCTACGTGGCTTCCTTGGGCACGCAGGATTTCACAGAAGATTTGTCAAGGACTTTGCCAAGATCGTACAGCCTATGACTAGACTGCTACAAGGAGAAGTGGATTGGAATTTTGATGAAGACTGTAAGAGGGCATTTCATACCTTTAAGAAAATCTTTGTGTCAGCACCTATTATTCAACCATCGGATTGGGGGATGCCATTTGAGGTGATGTGTGATGCGAGTGGCTATGCTGCAGGAGCCGTCATTGCAAGAAGCAGGGTAAGGTGAATCATGTCATATGCTATGCATATAAGACTTTAAATCCTGCCCAATGCAATTGCTAGACCACGGAGAAGGAATTGCTAGCTGTGGTTTTTACGTTTGAAAAGTTTCGATCATATCTGCTTGGGGGCAAGACCATAGTCTACACTGACCACTCCGCCCTAAAATTCCTCATGGCCAAGAAGAAGACGAAGCCTAGGTTGATAAGGTGGATACTACTACTCCAGGAATTCGATGTGGAGATTAAGGACAAGGCTGGAGCCCAGAATTTAGTGGTTGTTCATTTAAGCCACATCATCTAACAAGAAGAGGCCGAGCCGATCAAGGAGGCCTTCCCGGATGAGCACCTGGCTCTTGCCCAAGAGAATCCTGGACTTGCTATGCTGACTTATGCAATTATATTATCCTGGGACGATTACCAAGCAACCTCAGTTTTTGTCAGAAGAATAAGCTCAAGGTGGAGAGTCGTTACTACATATGGGATGAGCCATATTTATGGAAGATGTGTACTGACCAAGTCATTCGTTGATGCATGGATGAAAAGGAACAAGCCAACATCTTTGCACACTGTCACTCAACGGTGTGTGGGGGACATTTTGGACCAAAGAGAATCGCTAGGAAGATCTTGGATTGTGGGTTTCATTTGCCCAATGTGTTCAAAGACAGCTTCGATTGGTGTAAATGTTGTGCTCAATGCCAAAAGGAGGGCAACATCAGTAAGAGGAATAAGATGCCTATGACCCCAATCATGCCCGTGGAAGTATTTGATATATGGGGGATGGACTTGATGGGACCATTGTCCAAATCAAGAGGAAATCTTTACATACTATTGGGAGTGGACGATGTTTCCAAATGGGTAGAAACCAAGGCAATATCAACGAATGATTCGAAGGTAGTTTTGGAGTTCCTCAAGGGCAATATCTTCAGCTGATTTGGTGTGCCCGGGGACATCATTAGTGATCACGGAACACACTTTTGTAATGGAGCTGTAAAAGGGTTAATGAACAGATATGGAGTTCATCATCGGATTTTGAATGCTTACCATCCTCAGGCAAATGGTCAAGCGAAGTTGTCCAATGGTATTGTGAAGGTTGTCTTGAGAAAGACAGTTAGCCCGACTAAAAAGGATTTGAGTTTGCGACTTGAGGATACTTTATGGGTATACAGAACAACGTTCAAGACCACATTTGGGATTTTACCCTACGGGACAGTCGCCACTTGCCTGTGGAAATTGAACCTCGAGCGTATTGGGTAGTACAGAAAATGAACTATGATTGGGATGAGGTTGGCCAAGCTAGAAATCTTCAACTACAAGAACATGAGGAGATCCGACTTAATTCTTATGACAGCTTTGTTTTGTACAAGGAGAGGATGAAGAAAGCCCATGATGCGTTTATTAAAGTCAAGAAGTTTGAACTTGGGCAACAAGTACTGTTATATCAATCCAAGTTTAAACTCATGTCGGGGAAGCTGTCAACCAAGTGGGTTGGTCCGTTTGAAGTTCGAGCCACATATCCGAATGGGGTTGTGGAAGTAATAAATCCAAATACGGGAAAGATTTTCAAGGTCAATGGAAAAATGTTGAAGGCCCTCTTTGGCAAAGTTGTGGAAAAATCAGAGGAATATCTTAAATTTCTCTGCGATATGGAGCCCTAACTTGGGCAAGAAGGACGTCATGCCCACGATGATAACTGGGGCGCTAGTTAGGAGGCAACCTAGTATGTTTTTTTTAGTAATTTATTTTTTCTTTGGTACATGTTTTTAAAAAAAAGACAAAAAAATGGGAAGATAGGGATTAAAATAACCATAATTTTAATGTTTTCCATCAAATTTTGGCGTATTTTAATTCCGTTTTGGGTAGAATTATCTAATCATAGGATAGGAGAGTTTTTGCTTTGTATATGGTGGCTTGTTCGTGACTTGTAGGAAACAGGTGTTGGGCCAAGGAAGAAGGAGAATTTAACATTTTGCTTCGAGCAAAATGTGTGCGTAGGAGGGCAAGATCGGCTTTCTGGGCTAAGCGATGGACTTGGATAACAATGCTGATGGGACAGTAACTGCCACACCACATGTGATGTGACAGTTGCACTCAAAACCTACCCTAAGCCCTATAACCACTGCCACTCTACCACGTCTAATCCCTCCAACCCTTCCAATCCCCTACGTAAACTTTGAATTCAAAAACCACCATAATCCACCTTCCATTCTCATTCCCCCAAATTTTGGCAATAAGATTTTTCCCTAAATTAAAACCCTTAAAATCTCACCATGGTTCTACACGCCCAAAGAACAAACTCAATAAAATCCCTCATGGAATGTATATCGATCTCTCTGATCACGAGTTGCCACCATTAGAAACACCTTTGAATGAAGCAGACCTTACATCTTGAGTAGTACCATACCCTCTTACTGCGAGGTGGAAAAGACGATAAGTGAAGCTCTAGCTACGATAATGGCTGTGACAAGTGAGGAAGTCGTGCAACCTGGTAACACTGCTCCGATGGATGGAAATTTTGCCACATCAGAGAAGCCCTCTGTTGATGATGTGCCGAAGAACTCCTTGGCCAAGCAGGAGGAAGGAGAGGCAAAGCAGAAGGAAGACGTGGTGATGGAGGTGGTGGACAAGCTGGAGAAGGAGCATGGAGAAAAGAAGGAGTCTTAAGATTCTTTCGACAAAATGTGTGCAGAGGTGGAGACGGATTTAGACAAAAGAAAAGAGAAGAGGAAGCAGGGCTGACTAGAGAAAGAGGCTAAGAAAAAGGTGAAGGTGGCCAGTTTTGAAGCCGCTTCGTCGTTGGGTGGAGAGTCCTCTACGGAGGAGAAGAAGGCTACTACGCCTTCTTCCAAGAACAAGGGGAAGAAACCTAGGGTGGTGGAGTCTGAGGATGATAAAGATATATAGTTTGTGGGGGAAAGGATAACATGATCCGCTGCTCGAAAAATTAAGAAAGAGGATTCTGAGTCACGATGGAAGAAGAAAGAGAAGAAAGCTGAGGACTTGTCGACTAGGAATGCGTTCGTGCCCAGGGAGGTTATTTTTGATGACCTGGACTCCTTGGGCATCGCAATGGAAGTGAGAGCCCTATATGATGGGTGTGGTTGGGGGCGATTTCTGGAGATGCCCTGCCACATCTATAAGGATTTGGTGAGAGAGGTGTATGGATACCAGGAGTTTGTGTTGGATGGGGAAGAAAACTCATCATCCATCGAGTTTATGTTGAATGGGCAGCCATTGGTGGCTGGATTGAATGATTTGTACCAAATCTTGGGTTCGCCAAAATGATGGAGTTGCAGAGTCCGGAATTCAGGAAGGCAGTGAAGAAGGTGCCAATGGATATTACTAATGAGGAGTGGATCCGGATGTGGAATGAAGTCAGCGTGGGGACAGAGTTTAAGTCGGGAGATAACAAGGCGTCAGACCTGAATATGCCAACTCTTCGTATTGCCCATATGATTATTGCCAACAACATGTTTGGCAAGGAAGATAGCGGGAACTCGCTGGCCAATAAGGAGGTCTACATACTATTTTGTATGTTGACTAGGAAGAGGCTGAACTTTGGGGCCTTCTTGATGGAGCAGTTGAGGGCAGTCATGGGCAAGGCGGGGCAGAAGTACTCGTGTGGGCATTTTGTCACTACCTACATTGAGGGGCTGGAGCTTTAGGATGAGGTGAAGGATTTTGAGGTGAGCCCGGCTGATGTGCTCAATATGGAGAGGCTGAGCAGGATGGAGGAAGTTGTTAAGAGTGGAAAAGGATGGCATTTTCTTGAGGCGCATGAGAAGGATCAACCGACATCAGGATGCTTGCTGCCCTAGAAGTCAGCCAGGTTGGCCAAGAAGTTGATGATGGACGAAGAGAAAGATGATGAGGAGGAAATAGTTGAGTCTTCCTCTGCCCGAAGAAAGTCTTGGAGAGGTTGGGCAAGACCGAGGAGCTGCTCAAGGAGCTGCCCGATGGGCAACTGATCATGCAGGCTACTCTCAACAGCCTTGCCCGCCATCTGAAATTGGGGTCAGTATCTGATCTTATTGCTTGATTATGTTCTCCTTAGTTGTCTTAGTTTAGTTTTTTTTTAGTGTCTTTTTGTTTATGTGTGTAGTTCTTTTGTTGTTAGAGTCTGTGGAGTTATGGAATACCTCACCCATATTTTGCCCTGCAAAATGTGTGGTGAGGTGGGCGAATGACTAAGGTTGTTTGGTTTGTGAGTCTTGACCTCTTTACGGCAAAGTGTGTGCGTAGGGAGGCCAAAAGTTTGTTAATAAATTGATTGAGTCCAAGGTTGAGGCCTCCATGGATGGACTTTGCTATAAGAAAAGTGTGTGTGTGGGGTGTTTGTGCCGTGTGTTTTTATTTTCAAGAGTCGTGTTGATTAGTATGAAGTAGTTGGGCAAGATGGTATGATGATTTTGTGCTTAATTGCTGCTTGTTGAACAATGTTAAGTCTTTGCATGGTAGAAGATGACTTGTATGATTGAGTTCTGAGCATACCTTGTAAGGATTTGAGCTGAATTGAATTCATTCTTTGTGTATGATTAAAGACATCTTGATTAGGAAGAACTAGAACTTGCATGTACTTTGATTTACATGATAACCTCTAAGCTTAGATGATTTAGGCAGTTCTTTCACTATCCCATCGAGCTTAATTTAACTACCCGTTTTGTCATTATCTTTAGATAAACCCCTTTGTGCTGAAACAATTCTTTCTATCACTTAATCGTTGCCTTGAGAAGATTGAGTTTATCTGGTTATGGGAACCTGGGCAATAAAAGAAGAAAAGGTCAGGAAGGAGATGATGGGGGTACATCCTGGGCAAGATTAAAGTTTTAAGTTAATAGTTGGGTTTTTCCCAACTTAAATGAAAAAAAAAAGTGAAAGAAGTAAGGGAACCGAAAAAAAAAAAAATATATCATGAGTTCCCCATTATGAAGGTTGACGCTTAGGCCTGGATAATTGAGGTGAGGAATCATGGAAGAGCTGGGAACCCCTGTTGCCCAGTACGAGTTTAAATGACCCCAGTACAAGAAAAATGCAAATAGACTACGCCTTATAGACGACGGGAATTTTCCTCGCGTTGTCTCTATTTATATAGACGACGGGAGATCCTAATAACGTAGTCTATAAGCATTAAAATAGACGACGGAAACCAAAACCCCGTCGTCTATTAACGATTTCGTGCGGTTATAGACGACGCGACATTTTCCCGTTGTTTTTTACTTAATTAGATGATGGTATTGGTCCCGTTGTCTAGTTTGAGGCGCTTATAGACGACGCGAATATTAAACCCCGTCTTCTATAACCGCATTAAAAAAAAGCATTTATATCTAAAAATTGGAAACGGGGAACCAAAATCCCCAAAATTCTCTCCTCTCTCCTCCGCCACCGCCTCCCACCACCACCTCTCCTCCGCCATCACCCATTACCACCGCCTCTCCTCCGCCACTCTTCTGGGTCGGGCTTTCTTAAACATCATCTCTCAGTTCGATCCTAATAAATTCCCAATTAAAAAGCAACCAGCAATGGCGGAAAGAGGAGGTGTGAAACGCTCCTTTCATAGCGTTGAAACGCGTTATGATCCCGACAAAATTATACGCCACGTGAAGAGTCTCACCTACCATCCTGAAATTGTCGCTGCTATTGGAAGTATGTATTAATCTCTCTATGTTTCTCTCTCTAGGTATATTAATGGAATTGGTGTAAGGATTATCATATACACAAAGTTGAGTCCTGTTTGGCTAGGGTTTTTTGATAGGGAATTGACTCAGATATTCTCATTTGATTGATTTCGATACTTGATTGATTAATCATTCACTCTCTTCATTTCAATGACTCATTAATTTCTGGTCATATGCTAATTGAATTGGGTTTATGTGTAAAGAGCTAGGGTTGATTAGTTGGAGTTGAAAATTAATTTAGAATATTAATTTTGTTAATTTAATCTTTGTTAGGGATCCCTGATGAGCTTAAAATTAAGGATTGTATATCATTTTGCTGTCCCTCTCCACCCTTCACTCTCATCAAGGTTCCCAGAGATCTGCCTGAAGGACCCACCGAATATTACAAGGTTTAATCAATTATTTACAAGATTTTTATTCTCAACTTCGATTTGTAAGCAAGGTCAGCATAACGCTGACCAACTTCGTGCTCTACTACACGTGATCTGCAAGCAATTAATGGACGAGGAAGAACAAGCGCCACATGACATGATTCACCAACAAGCAAGGGGGAAAAGTCATGAAAACGAATATAGTTTTTGTAGTTTTGAATGCTCTGATTCTAGTAACGTTCAACTTCTCCAACGCGACTGTGGTAATACCACCAAATTTGTTTACTTAAAGGCACTCCTTGTCAATGAGCCTAGCCTGGTCTTTGCTGTTGGGGGTACGTATGAAATAACTAACTAACTAGTTTATTTTACTTAACTAGCAATATCTATCTTTGATTCTCCATTCATTTCTATCATTTAGTTCACACCTCTATATTAATATCTTTGGTATATGATTTATCTATTGTTATGGTGGTGGAATAGAGGAATAAAAAATTGAATCATGCATTTTTGGCTAAATCCTCTGTTCTTTGCTTGTTATTGTGATGGCGGTTGTGAATACAATCTAAATAAGATATGATACTGATGCGTCTTCGACTTTTGGGCCGTTTGGCCCTATTTTTCATGTCTTTTTGTGTCATTAGAGTCTGTCCAAGGGAAGGAATCTGTTGTTCGAAGGGAGGAAGCTCAATTCAAGGCAAACAGAGGAAAGGTGGTCAGAATGAGCAGAACTGGAGCGAATCCAGTCGGTTGCAAGAACTACGCAAAGGAGTATGCAGGGCAGGAGATGAATTGAAGCAAGAGACGAGGTTGAAAGGAGGATTTCATGTGAACCCTGAAGCTAAGTTGTTGATTCATCATTCGCATTCGTGGTATTAACGCAATGCACCCAACAACAAAGAAGATTTTGCAGCTGCTTTGCCTACGAGGAATCCAACCATGAAGCATGCAACCAGTTTGACCAATGCAAAGATTTCCAGTCCGTCGCCAAAGCTCAAGAAGGAAAGCCGCGTGGAGAGGATTCGCCCAATATCTGCCAAGCATCCATGAAAGGAAGGATTTGGAGGTCAGCGCCCTACCCTAAATAAACAAATCAATCGGAGATCGCCAATCATCCATCCAACCAATCGCAGATATTCAGAATCTCGCTCAACATGGAAACTGCCAATCATACCATTCCAATCCACCCGCCTAGGGTTTTGCTCGCTGCCACTACAGCTATAAAAGTCCAGCCAAGGCGGCTGGCACAATGTTGGAGATTTTACCAGTCTACAGTACTTAGTCCGAAGAAAACACTTTTATATTTTCGGTTCAAAACAATCTTTATCTGCTTTCATTTTACATTCCGCTGTGAAGAACAAATCCAAGGCTGTTGCCTTAGGTACTTTTAATCCGAGTATTTCGTATTTCTTTTATTAATGTGTTCTCTTTCGCTTATCATTATATATTTAATTATGTATGAGTAGTTTACTTGGTGAGATTTGGGTATGGAAAATGATTGACTGTTGATATGTGAAATATTCGTGAGGCACTTGTGCCATCGGTTGAGTCCAGTAGTTTCGGAAGGACTGGAGCAGAACTCATGGACAGCTCTAACCTAACGGGTGATCTCCGTTCGATTGGAGCTGTACCATGTCAAGCAAAGGCAAGGCATGACAAACGGCAGCGTTTGAGGTGTCTGGACCGAGTAGCTAAGCAGCACCTGACATGGTGCTGTAGATCTGGATGGTGAGGAATGGACAAGGGGATACTGCGTCATTCTTCAGTCTTGGGCTTCTCTAACAATTACCCATCAACTGTGACGAGGCATCAAGCCATGGTTATCGACCAAAGGACTCATCTCGCGTATCGTAGGCATTGCAATGACCGGTTGGACGTGGTCCCGGAAATGAGTATCCCGCGAGTGGTGTCTACTCTGTAGGTGCGGACATGGGAAGTTTGGAAGAGAAGGTTGGTGAGGGTCATACTTGGAGAGATCGGGTATGACTACTATCTAAGGAGGAGTGAAGCACGGCCTTGTGACCGGGGTGAAGCGTGACCTTCGGACCAGGACGACAACAAGGGATTCAACCATCCTAAGTGTGGAGTATGAACTCTTGAAACGCCCCAATGTCTTTGGGCCACGCCTTGAGTTTATATGAAGCATGGAAGGATCTTTAGTGTGCCCATGACCGAATAAACATATCAACAATGATCATGACCTACCCCAAATCTTACCCCCTTTTATATTTGATTTCCGTCAATTTTATTGTGCAGATTGAGATCGTGACAACTCGATTTGTATACTGAAGAGTAAGGTGGTTCATCACTCTCCGTGGGATCGACCCTAGCTTGCCGCTAAGACTAACTAGTCCGGTAGTGGGCATAGGAGCGTGTATTGTCCGTCTGGGGCATACACAGGTATTTTGATCGTACCATACGACGGGTGCGTGTCAGATACCTTGTGTTTTTATTTAATCAGTTTCAAAACGGAACATTAATTTAAAAATATATACTACATGTGTATTGTATTTTTGTATAGGGATCCCTTATGAGCTGAGAATTGAGGGTGGGATATCATTCTCTTTTCCCTGTCCCATTTTGAAGTTTCCCAATAAAATGCCTCTAAATCCTACTCTCCGCGAAAAGGTAATTAAGTAATTAATTAATTACTTCTCTTAATTAATTACTCCATCACATGTATATATATTATTTCTCTAGCTACTCCAATATATAGGATTGTATTATTAACTCTGAAATTCAATCATAATCAGGTTATGTGTATGGCTTACAAGATTGCCGTGGAAAAATATGGCTTTAGAAAAATTTTTTCGAGCCTATGAAAGAGCCATGGGGATCAGGTAATTTTAGAACTTAATTAATTATTTGTGGATTAATTTATCCTATTTTTTCATACTCTAATTCTAAACTTAGCTACCTCTTCACATTAATTGTTTTAATTTATTAGCCAGTTGTCAAGATTATCTATAATCTGCATATATGTCATATAATGGTAAAGTAATAATGTTTTATGTGCTAGCTCCAATTCTATTTCTATATAGGGGTTTTTTTGTTTGCGACGAATACTTCTTGATTTAGTGTTCCTGAATTACAAGTATTATGCCACTTTGTGTTTAGAGCATCTCACCGGAGCAGGCAAAACGATTTACCGAATTTCGAGAGAGGAAAGGCCTTATTGACAAGGATTTGGTATGGTCTACTATCACATTTTTTAATCTTAGAAGTTCCATCAATATTCTAGATGAAGTATTCTTTCTTAGTATTTTTGCTTTCTTTTCAGGTGAGAATTGAGAGGTCGCTGTAATTTTATGATGGGGATGACAATCCAAATGTATACCTTATGCGAGATATATTGTTGACGTACTCGTTTTGGAGAGTAAGACAATGTAAACACTCATCTTTTTATATTTTAAGGCTAGTTAAAGTGAAATGTTTGATTGGATGACTTTGAGTTTATAATGTAATGAAGTTTTTTGATGTTTATGATTTGTGATGTTTATGATATTGTGATTTGATTGGAAAATAAAAGGCATATGAAATATTAGTATTTGTGAATAGACAACAAGATTTGATAATACAATAGACAATGAAAGAATGAAAAAAAAATTGTTACCTATTAGTACAAAAGACGACGGGGAAAACACGTTTTCTATATCAGAAAACTGTAGTCTATTAATCTTAAAAGACAACAAAAATTATGATTATAGACAACGGGGAATTAGCTTGTCTATCAGTATTATAGACAACGGGAAATTCCTGTCGTCTATAACCGCCCATATAGACTACAAGGCTATAGACGACGGGAATTTTTGTTATAGACAACGCGATTTCCCCGTCGTCTATAACCATTTTTCTTGTAGTGCCCTTAGCCAAGATTTAAATATTTCCTATCTTTTGCCTCCAACTAAATAACCTAAAAAGACCTAATGATAACTTTTTAGGTTTAGAATAAGAGCTTTAGATTTAAAAGGCAGGCAAGCCTATGGTGACACTAAAATCAAGATGATTTACGAGAGCAAAAATGAACCTAATCACAAGAGCGATGAGTGTGGAAAGGATATCCTAAAGCTCATGATTCTGTCTTGACTTGTTTGATTGTTGTGCATTTTCTTTTCCCTTCACTTGCAGATTCTTTAAAAATTGTTGTATTGTCTTGACTAACTCTTCTGTGTTGATCTTGTTTGAGTCTTTTGTTTTATTCTTGTAGGGTGTCTTGGACAAGTTATTTGTGCACACTTGAGGACAAGTGTGGGTCAAGTGTGTGCGCATGATAAGTCCATATTTTGTGTCTATTTTGTGTCTATTTTAGGTAGTTTAGATCGAGTCTTTGTTTGTGTTTTGTTTAGTTTTAGTATCTAGGAGGACATATCTTGGGCAGGAGGTGGTCTGTGACCTGGCAGGTGGAATCTGGGCAAAATAAGGATGGAAAGCTGCATTTATGGAAAGCAGGCAGAGGAGGACGGAATTGGTCAAAATGGTGAAGTATTTGGGGCAACTGGCGACGTTTCTCTCCTAGGTCTAGAAGGATAAGGAAAAGATGATCTAGCTTAAATGTCTTTCCTTATCCGGCTAGATTTAGGATCCGCAAGGAATCTCTTGAAGATAGATGTGACATGCTATGTTGGGGGTCGTGCCTATCAAGTAATTACTTGCCTCCCAAGGTAGCTCATGGAACCCTACCATGTTAAGGACCGGAGGCCCAAACCCTAGCGCTCGCCTATATATATTCGAAGCCTAGCTGCTGTGAAACGGGCCGTCTTTTATGCTTTCATCCGTACTTTACTTTGAGAGTTTGTGAGGAAAAGAACAAGTCATAGAGGCAACATTTTATTCGTGTTAATTCATACTATTTCGGATCGACACTTTTTGTAATGCCCCGTAAATTCCTTACGTTCTAAAATTTTTAAAGTTAATTAAATAAATGGCTTTGCACGCCTAAGTTTACAATTTTTTTGAATTCTAAGGCTAACGGTCGAATCCGTTATTAAAAATAAATTACAGAAGTCAGCTAGACGACTACTGTATTTAGGGTTAACGCGTACGAAAAGTTTTTAATTCGTAATCTCAGAACGGAAAACCTTCTAATTTTTATAATCACGAAATTGCGATACGAACACGCCCGAGAAAGTTCGTTTTTATGTTTTTCCGGACGGAACTCGGACTATGTCGTCCCGAGTTTTTGTCAAAATAAATTTTGTGAATTTATTTTTTCCAATTAAGTTCATACGTTAGAATTTAAGGTCAAACCAAATCGCGATGATTTTTGTACCGAGCAACGTTTTTCGTCGTTCGTTTTTCCGTAACTTTGGATCACGCCGGAAAAACCTGTAACCCTTTAAAATTCCTCCATGTAGCCGACACCTCATTGTTTAGTGGCAAACATGCATGTTAATGTTGTTTAATTAAGTGACACATAAACCACACTTTTCATTCTTTCAACAAATTCATCATTTCAAACAATTACACAAAACCATTTTTCATCTCTCTCTCTCACTCTCTCGGTTACACACACACACTCTCCCTCAAACTTCATCTTCTTCACTTCTCCTTTCTCCATTGAAGACATCTTGAAGTTCTTGAAGAAAAAAAAAACCACACAAGTCCTCAATCATCCAACAAAACCTACTACATCCTTTGTTAAATCTTAAGGTATTTCTATCCTCCACAATTCTATCCAATTAGTTTTCTTTTCTTTTCTTTTCCTCTTGATCGAATTTTTTTTAGAGGTTTGGAATAGATGTTTTGATCTTAAAATAATGAAATTGGATATGTTAGATAGATTAAATAGGGTTTAAAATTGATCAAAACCAATAACCCTAAATCTTGTGTAAATGCCGAAATTATTAGGGATTTTGTAGGATTTTTGTTCTTCTTCTTTTGATGGTTGATTCTTGCTTAATAGATGTTTAATTAGTGTTTGGAATGAAAAAGAATTGAAAGCCCTATGTTTTTGTAAAAATCAATTAGGGTTTGAACTATGAATTTAGGGGTTTTTATGCATGTTAGTTAATAATTGTTTTGCAAGTGATTAATGGTTGTTATAATAGGTTGATTAGAGAATAAATGTAGTTAATTGGGGAAGAAAATCATCCCCTTAACATATGTATAAAAACAGAAATTTAATAAGTGATTAGGGGTTTTCATGTATTGATATTAAGTGATGAATTGTTAATGGAATATAGTTGCAAATAATGTTAATTGGTTATAGAATTTAATTAAGAATTTTCTAAAAATGTTTAATGAAACATAAGAGATAAAGATCACCATATAAACTGAGTTATAATGATGTTATGATATATTTTCATGCATGAAGATGATTCACGTTAGACGTAGTTTAACGTCGTAAAATTTGAATAAAATCCGACAACGTTGAAAAAAACGCGTAAGAGACGAACCTTTAGTTGTAACTAATAATCGAGAAGTCGGATGAAAATTCTAAGTTGATATTATTGTCTATGATGAAATTTGGTTTCTAGTTGATGTCATAAGCTTTCGATTTGATATAATATGGGCTATAGTTATAGTCGAGAACTAGAACGCGTTTGGAATGTTTGTTGGTTTAGTACTTGTTAGTTGAAATCCGACGTATAGAACGTCGTGCTTTTGAGCGAGTTTTGAAAGGAGTTCGTCACGTACGGAGATACGTGATGACTGCCTTGAGAGTCCAGTTTCTAAAAAAATTGAATACGAGAGCTTAGAACGAACCTAAAACGTTATACGTTGACCCTATCAAGCAATTAGGGTTTTCGCAGCAGTTTTGCGACCCTTGCCGGAAACTGTAATAACTTCCAGATCGTTTATCGGATTTGTGATCCGTAAATTGGAGCGCGAACTAGACTTCCTAAGCTTTCTAATGGTACAGGGCTCATCCCCTTTTTCGAAATCCTCTGTCCTGGACAGCCTCCAGAGTTACTGGACTGTGCAGTGAAAATTCAGTTTCTCGTTTTCTAAGTTGTTTAGTTCACAACTTAGTTTCTTTAGATCGTTTAAGCCGTTTTATCAAACGAATATCTCCCTACTGACCCCAGAGTCAAATACATGACCTTGAGTGATGAAAACCAGTCGAGATCTTATTCTTTATCCTTTCATTAAAGAAGTAATAGACGAGAAATTTTATAAAGCGTTTAATGAACTAAAATGTAAATCGCCTAAGTTGGTTTCTTTCCAACTTAGTTTCTTTTAATCTTTAAAGTCGCATTAAGATATCGACTACCTTATCTACTGACCCGAGAGTCGAGTATGAGATCTTTCGAGTTCTAAACAAGATTGGTACGAGTCTCGTTTCCCGTTTAAATAAAACGAATTTAGTAAGCGTGCAAATGCCTAAAGAATGAAACAACTAAAACTTTCTTCGATTATCTTTTACAACCCGTTTTTAAGTATGTTTATTTTACGATGAAGGAGGAAGCCAACTGTAGAGAAAGGACGGGAGATCCAAAGTTGGAAGCTTTTGTTTTAAGTTATGTAAATCAAGGTGGGCTTTTATATACAAATAAAACGAGCAATGCTCGGAAAATCTTTCTTTATCGCTTTGATATCTGTGTTTTCAAAGTGATATTATGGCATGAACTGTTTTATATTTTATGTGAGTTCTCTTGTACCTATCTGAGTTAACATTCATGTTTTCCAGATTTAGAGTTAGTCTTTTTAGATTAACTAACGATCGGCTCTGAGTTAGCTGCTAAGTGCTTTCCAGAGTTAGTGCACTTTGTAACCTGTGGTGTATGTGATATCCTGTTGAGGGGTACCAGCCACGGTGAATTAGAATTGGTCAAGATTGAACGTAACATTAGTCAGAAAATGCTCGCGCGAGTGATTTATGAGAAAAAGTCAGAAAATGTTTAGTAGACACGGATTCTTTCAATAAAACTCCGATGTGCTACGTTTATAAAATGCCATATTTATCTATATTTATGATTATGATTTCGGCATCGTGCCCACTAAGTACGTTTGTACTTAGCCCTGCATTGTTTTCTAAATGTGCAGGTTGAAGCGACGGTTGATGTTGAGTTAAAGGATAGGATGCTTAGTTAGAACCCTTCCGCTGCCAAACTTTGTATTTCTTTTTGAGATGTACTTTTGAACAATACTCAGTAGTTTAAGTCTGTAAATATGAACTTAGCTTCTTTTTGTATTTTTGTCGAGTAATCCTTAGGGATTAACTCTTTCTTATTTATATTAAAGTCTTGTTCATGGTTTATCGATGTTTTTCATGTAGGTTTAGTCAATTAGCCCCCTTCTTCCCCGCTTCTTTAATCCAACCCCAGTCGCACCCCGACTTCTGCCGTCTCTCGGGATTTGGAGCTGTGACAGAGTGGTATCAGAGCAGTGTTCGTTTTCTGCTCTGCTTCTGAGTCAATCTTCTAGTATAAGTTAGTGTGAGTTATTCTTTCTAGTATGAGTCATTCTTTTAAGTAATATCATAAAGTGATATTTGTATACAAGTCTTTCTCCGAGAAATAATATAGAGTATTCGTTTGTACTCTATATCGAGTCTTCTTTCAAGTCATGAGACATGGTATTTGTGTATACTCTGGATCAGAGTCGTCTTTCCAAGTATGAGATAAGAGTTAGACTATGATGCTAAGATTGAGAACGTAGAAGTCAACTCAACTGCCCGCTACGTCGACTCAACGAGGAAAATTGAAAGAATTTTATAATGAGATTTCTTTTAAATAAGGAATTTATGAGCAGTATTCAAAATAAAATTTTTTTTTTGAAGACAAGAATGAGTTGTGTTTTAAAAATGAGAATTTTACAGAAGTATAATTTTTATACTTACATGAGTATGCGATAGTACAAGTACTATCTTATGTGAAAATATTTGCGCAATGATTTCCTTTTGATGAAAAAGTATGCGGATACGAGAATATAGTCAGATTTTAAGGAATTTTCCCGGTTCAATTAGAACGTAGACGTGGAACTTAAGAACTTTCCGGTTCTTCGAGAACTTAGACGTTTTTAAGAAACGTTGTTTTGAAATGATTTCGAAAGGAGATCCCTAACGCGAGAAGGACTTCCTCTGACGAATGTCACGTGCGCTTAGTGACATGAATAAAGACTCGGTAAAATCGAACTTGTCGTCTAAGAATTTCCTGCGAGGAAAAGAAATAAAATGAATATAAATAATTTAATAAATCGTGTTAGTAAAAGAAGGGAGCGATTAGACGTTCGAGAAGCTTTCGGCTTCGAGTAAGAAAGATATGAACGAGACGACAACTAGAACTTAGTTTTCCAGGAAATTATTCTTAAGTTATAATTCTTTTTCTTTTTATGGAATTAAATTCCATATTTTCGTCTTGAGCGACGACTACAATTAGTACGAATATCAAGAGTCGTAAACGACAAATTCTTTTGAAAATGGATGTTACTTTTGAATAAGTAGCATGAACGAAGTAAAAATACTTTGTTATAATAAGTGAAAATTGTTAAGAGTTAGTGAGTTAAGAAATAAAAGAAATAGAAGAATTAAAATGAGTAATAATATGGTGAAACAAAAAGAATAAAAATAAAATCTTTTATGAATGTATAAATATATATATGTTGTTGAGTGCAATTTCTTGAATTGCTAGAAGTCTTAATAAGTGGTTGACTTAAGTGTTAATATTACAATTGAATAAGGAATATTCATTTTGTAATTTATGTTTTCGTTAAGATAAGTTATTTTCTTTTCCTACCTGTTACTGATCCGTGTTACCTTAAAACTTTTGTAGGATGGCTAGGACTAGTGTTACAGCTCGGAAGAGTCGGCCGTTGGTAGAGTGCGAGCGCACCATAGTTGATATGCTGCAGGATGAGTACTACGAGTTTGAGGTAGACTACGGAGAAGAGGATGTGGGACAGATTGTCAGTAATTTTTCTTCGGCCTACTACCCAGTGAGACACCTGATCAGGGAGAGTCAGGCGATATTAGACTTGATCGTGCACTTACCGGACGAGTGGCGCGGATGGGCGCACCGTGCAGCTTGGTACTTTTTGGGGATCTTCGGCGATGACACGGAGCCGACCGGCAACTACGCTGGATTTGCCCTGTGTGTGCACAGGCGTTTCTTTGAGAGCAGATATATGCTTCCCCTTCCTTTAGAGCCACACATCCCCTACAGTCACTTTCCAGCCGAGACGGAGCTTGAGGAGCTTGACTTAGACCCGGAGTTCTTAGAGTTGTTAGAGTTGCCACTAGACGGTGTGCTAGAGGAGGAGCCTGAGGCTGAGTTAGAGCAGCCAGAGGAGGACGAGGAGACGGTAGTTCCACCAGAGTCACCACCGGCTGCACAGCAGATTGAGGAGTTGATCCCATGCCCGGGTTTTGTAGAGGTTGACGCTGAGACAGCCGCGCTGTTGGGGTTGTCTTCACCGTTTGTGCCAGACGTTTGTGTTAGGGTCAGGGGACCGTTGGAGACGAGACTGTACAGAGAGGGACCAGACTACCGAGAGATCGATGCGGAGCTTGCCGCCATGTTAGAGTTGCCTTCTCCACTTACGCCACTCGAGGAGATCTGTGCGAAGTGGAGAGTAGCCCGACAGCAGATGGAGGCAGGACCGTCCAGGGTCCGTTCTAGGGAGGACTTCGAGTCAGGTTCGGGTTCAGGTTCAGTTCCCGAGCACCTTCTTCCTCTAAAGAAGCGTGTGAGAAGGATCAGTGAAGACTACTTGGTCTCCGACTTGGAGGAGACTGTTTCTGAGGCACTCTCACCCACCCTGCTTACACTTGACGACGGTTCTACTCTGAGGGTGGACCAGGCACTCGAGTTGGTTTTTTGTTCGGAGTCCGAGGAGAAGGATCCGGAGGAGGACCCGGAGGAGGACCCTGAGGAGGACCCAGGGGAGGGTTGTTAGGATTTTGGCAGACTTCGGGGTAGTTTTTGGTTTTCTTCTACAGTTTAGTTAGGCAGTGCTTTATAGATATGGGTAAATATCAGTAGTAGTGGTAGCTTTTGTCCTGTATAGAGTTGGATCACTAACTAGTTAATTTTATAGTACTCTAGCGGATACGAAATTTTATGAATCGTTTCCGTTCTAGTACTCTAGTAGATACGGAGTGCAGCTTGTTAGTGCACCCAGTAAATAGTAGGCAGTCAGCCTAGTTTAGACTAATAGTAGTCTAACCCATTTGTATAAGTCCTCGTTAGAGGCAAAAGTAATATTCTTTTTGGATGTATATATATATGACCCGTAAAGAGGGTTTTTAATCAAGCAAATTTTTTTTTATGAATCGAGTAATTAAAATTAGAATGTTAAATGAACTCGTGTAACGAGGAAATAAGTTTAACTCGAAAGTTAAAAGATTAATGAAATAATATCAAAGCTAGGTTCGATATGTTGTTCCATGAATTTGATTAAGTTGAGAACAAGCTAGTAAGTGCTAAGTGTAATTAACACAAGGAAACTAATGAGAATTTTCAATTATTCTCTAGACTAAAGAAAATGCCACCGAGAAATGTTAACAACAGGAGAGGTTGAAGACCTGGAAGGCCGAGAGGACGTGGTGGACGTCAGCCAGAAAATAACCAAGAACAGGAATATGAGCGGAATATCACTCCATCCCCATCTCCACCCCCGTCACCATCACCACCACCTTCACCACCGCCCCGTAGAGATATTGAGGATCTTTTCCTCAAAAGGAACCCTCCAATGTTTAATGGAACTGGAAGCCCTAGCGATGCTGAGCTATGGGTGAGGTCGACCGGGAAAATTTTCAAACTCCTCAGATGCACTGATGAGGAGAGAATGTTGTGTGTCGCTTTCCAACTGACGGGATCGGCAGATTACTGGTGGGAAGCAAGACAGAAGGTGATACCTGCTGAGCATCTGGCTCGTTTTTCGTGGGAAGAGTTTAAGGAGATTTTCTTTGACAAGTACGTTCCCAAGACGTATAGGGCACAGAAAGAGGCCGAATTTTATAGTTTGAAGCAAGGAAAGGTAACTGTGACGGAATATGACGTCAAGTTCTGCGAGTTGATGAGGTATGCGCCGACATTGGTCGACACTGAGGAAAAGCTATCAAAGAAATTTCAGGGAGGTTTACGTCATGAATTGGGAATCGCTTTGGCTAGTCATGGAGGACTAGGTTATTCAGACCTATTGGGAAGAGCACTGGAAATGGAGGCCGTCGTGCCTGATGAGAAAAAGATTGTACCAACTGCGTCAGCACCAGCGCAGAGTCAGAATCGAGGCTACTACAACAACAACAATAGCAACTACCAAGGGAAGAGAAAATGGAACGTAGGAGGTAGCGGAGGATATAGTCAAGGCTACAACAATCAGGGAGGACAAAAAAGAGGTTATCAGCAGCCTGCCAACAACAGAACAATGGCAAGAGGCCGTGGCAGGGAAACAACCAATCGGGGTTGTTCATTCAGGGGAACAGGCAGAACTCACCATGGAAGGGCAATAATCAGCTGAACCAGCCACAAGGGCAACAGAGGAATTTTAACCAAGGAACGAATAACCCAGGGAGGGTTACCATCCCTGTCTGCCCGAAGTGCAATCGAGCCCATCCTGGAGTCTGCCAAATAGGTACCCCTAACTGTTTCAACTGTGGACAGAAGGGGCACATGAAAAAGGACTGCCCTAAACCGCTTCAAGCAGTACCCCTCCGAGCCATCCAAGCACAGCCGCAGCAGCCGCCTATGAACCAGCAACAGTTTCAGCAGCATGCACAGCAGCAACAGAATGCGAGGGCATGCGCTATCAAACAAAGCGGTCAGCGCAAAGGAAAAGGCAATCTAGCAGGTATGGGAAAACTCCACAACACCCCCATTAAGATACTGTTTGATACTGGCGCATCGCATTCTTTCATTGCTGGCTCATGTGCCGATAACTTAGACATCGGACCTGTAAGAGCTGCACAATCTATGAGAGTAGCCACACCTTCAGGAGAGATCACTAATTCCACGCATGTTTGCTCTAACCTAGAACTAGAAATCGGAACTCATAAGGTTATAGCGAACAACCTAAATGTTATGATAATGTGGGACGTAGATATAATCCTAGGAATGGATTGGTTGTCAGAGAATTACGCTACGATTCTCTGCAACGAGAGAAAAATTTCTTTTCAGCCGCCGGGTAAAGAACCGATCGAATTCCACGGAATTTCAATGGGTAGAAGCGTACCAATCATATCAGCCCTTCAAGCCACGAAAATCATGAAGAAAAAAGGTACCACAGCCTATCTTGTGTACCTAGTTGGAGAACCAGGAGCCGAGAAGACCGTTCAGGACGTAAAAGTTGTGAACGAATATGAAGATGTTTTTCCAGAAGTGCTACCAGGATTGCCACCAGATCGTCATGTGGACTTCACGATCGATTTAGAACTAGGAGCAGCTCCTAAGTCTAAAGCCCTTTACAGAATGGCACCGAAGGAACTGGAAGAGCTCAAAATCTAATTACAGGAATTACTAGACCTTGGTTTTATCAGGCCAAGCGTCTCACCTTGGGGAGCACCCGTGCTTTTTGTTAGAAAAAAGGACGGATCGATGAGAATGTGCATCGATTACCGAGAACTGAACAAGATCACTCTCAAGAACAAATATCCTTTGCCAAGAATCAAGGATCTGTTCGATCAGCTTAAGGGTGCAGGAGTTTTCTCCAAGATAGATTTGAGGTCAGGGTATCATCATCTCAAGATCAAACCTGAGGATGTACCGAAGACCGCTTTTAGAACTCGATATGGCCATTACGAATTTCTAGTAATGCCATTTTTTTTTGACCAACGCTCCAGCAGTATTCATGGACCTTATGAACAGAGTCTTCCACCCCTACTTGGATAAATTTGTTCTAGTATTGATCGATGACATCCTTATTTATTCTAAGAATGAGACGGAGCACGAGAAACATCTACGGATAGTGTTGGAAACACTAAGAGCTGAGAAACTTTATGCCAAATTCAGTAAATGCAAATTTTGGCTGAAGGAAGTAATGTTCCTTGGACACATAGTATCGACAGAAGGAATCAAGGTGGATCCAGCCAAAGTAGAAGCAGTACACAACTGGAAGGCACTAACAAGTCAGAATGAGATCAGAAGTTTCATGGGATTAGCTGGATATTACAGAAGGTTTATCGAGGGATTTTCTACAATCGCTCACCCGATGACGCAGCTACTCAGGAAGGATACCAAGTTTAAGTGGACGGATGAGTGCGAGTAGAGTTTTCAAACTGTTAAGGAAAAGTTAACTACAGCGCCAGTACTAGCACTTCCAGACGCAAACAAGGAATATGTGGTTTATACTGACGCATCGAAAAATGGATTAGGTTGTGTCTTGATGCAAGACGGACGAGTGATAGCTTATGCTTCACGACAACTTCGACCCCACGAAGTTGAGTACCCAACCCACGATTTGGAACTTGCAGCCGTAGTGCATGCGCTAAAGATTTGGAGACATCATCTCTATGGTGTAAGAGTTGAGATATTCACCGATCACAAGAGTCTAAAGTACTTCTTCGAGCAAAAAGAACTGAACATGAGACAAAGACGATGGCTCGAATTAGTCAAAGATTATGACTGTGGAATTAACTATCATCCAGGAAAGGCTAATGTGGTAGCAGACGCATTGAGTCGCAAGGCTCCAACGAAGTTAGGATGTCTTTTCGTAGAAGAAGAAACTTTAGTACGAGAATTCGAAAAGATGGATATCAGAGTGCTTGACACGCCAACAACGATAACAAGTCAAATAGCAGCATTAGAAGCTACACCAGATTTGAGAGAAAGGATCATTAGTGCTCAGAGAAAAGACGAGTCAATGGAAAAGTTACGAGTAAGGATAAGGACAGATAAACCGGAAGGATATTCTGAGGCTCCAGACAATGCAATACTTTACGAAGGCAGGATTTGTATTCCCGACGATGACAGCGAATTGAAGAACAAGATCTTGAGTGAGGCTCACGATACGCCTTACACAGCACATCCAGGGAGTACAAAAATGTACCAAGATTTGAGGAGAAACTTTTGGTGGAATGGAATGAAACGAGACGTTGCCTCATTTATAGAAAGATGCCTAGTATGTCAACAAGTTAAGGCTTTACACCGACGACCGTATGGATTGCTACAACCGTTGGATGTCCCAGATTGGAAATGGGAAGGCATAGCTATGGAATTTGTCACAGGCTTGCCTAAGTCGAGAAGAGGAAACACAGCAATTTGGGTGATAATTGATAGACTTACGAAGTCAGCTCACTTCTTACCGATTAAGACTACATATGGATCAGAGAGACTAGCTCAGTTGTATGTCAGAGAGATTGTACGTCTGCATGGAATACCGAAGGTCATAATATCAGACAGAGATGCTAAGTTTACCTCGAGATTTTGGATTACGATGCAGAAAGAGTTGGGAACAGAGCTTAATTTCAGTACGGCTTTTCACCCACAGACAGATGGACAGTCAGAGAGAACAATTCAGATTTTGGTCGATATGTTAAGAACAGTGGTTTTGGACCGAGGCACGAATTGGGAAGAAAATCTACACTTAGTTGAATTCGCCTACAACAACAGCTATCAGGCCACGATAGGAATGGCACCGTTTGAGGCTTTGTATGGGAGAAAATGTAAATCACCGCTTTATTGGGACGAAGTAGGAGAGAGAAAGAACCTAGGCCCAGATGCAATCAATGAGATGATTGAGATAGTTCGACAGATTCGAGATAGAATGAAAGAGGCCCAGAGCCGACAAAAGTCGTATGCTGATGATCGCCGAACCAACCTTGAGTTTTAAATAGGAGATAAAGTTTTTCTAAAGATATCCCCGACCAAAGGAATCCTTAGGTTCGGAGTAAAGGGTAAGTTAAAACCCAGGTTTATAGGACCTTATGAAATCCTCGAGAGAATAGGATCAGTCGCGTATAGATTGGCCTTACCGCCAAATCTAGGAAGCGTTCATAACGTTTTTCACGTTTCTCAGTTGAGAAAATATGTTTATGATCCTAAGCACGTTATTAGTCAGCAAGACGTAGTTCTTGAATCTGACCTAAGTTATGAAGAAAAGCCGATATCGATCTTGGATAGAAAAGTTCAAGAATTAAGAACCAAATCGATACCAATAGTTAAAGTGCTATGGAACCATCACGGGCAAAAAGAAGCCACGTGGAAACTCGAGGAGAAGATGAAGGAGCAGTATCCTCATCTTTTCACAGAAGGTAAGCAAATTTCGGGATGAAATTTTTCGTAAGGGGGGTAGGATGTAATGCCCCGTAAATTCCTTACGTTCTAAAATTTTTAAAGTTAATTAAATAAATGGCTTTGCACGCCTAAGTTTACAATTTTTTTTAATTCTAAGGCTAACGGTCGAATCCGTTATTAAAAATAAATTACAGAAGTCAGCTAGACGACTACTGTATTTAGGGTTAGCACGTACGAAAAGTTTTTAATTCGTAATCTCAGAACGGAAAACCGTCTAATTTTTATAATCACGAAATTGCGATACGAACACGCCCGAGAAAGTTCGTTTTTATGTTTTTCCGGACGAAACTCGGACTATGTCGTCCCGAGTTTTTGTCAAAATAAATTTTGTGAATTTATTTTTCCAATTAATTTCATACGTTAGAATTTAAGGTCAAACCAAATCGCGACGATTTTTGTACCGAGCAACGTTTTTCGTCATTCGTTTTTCCGTAACTTCGGATCACGCCGGAAAAACCTGTAACCCTTTAAAATTCCTCCATGTAGCCGACACCTCATTGTTTAGTGGCAAACATGCATGTTAATGTTGTTTAATTAAGTGACACATAAACCACACTTTTCATTCTTTCAACAAATTCATCATTTCAAACAATTACACAAAACCATTTTTCATCTCTCTCTCTCACTCTCTCGGCTACACACACACACTCTCCCTCAAACTTCATCTTCTTCACTTCTCCTTTCTCCATTGAAGACATCTTGAAGTTCTTGAAGGAAAAAAAAAAAACCACACAAGTCCTCAATCATCCAACAAAACCTACTACATCCTTTGTTAAATCTTAAGGTATTTCTATCCTCCACAATTCTTTCCAATTAGTTTTCTTTTCTTTTCTTTTCCTCTTGATCGAATTTTTTTTAGAGGTTTGGAATAGATGTTTTGATCTTAAAATAATGAAATTGGATATGTTAGATAGATTAAATAGGGTTTAAAATTGATCAAAACCAAGAACCCTAAATCTTGTGTAAATGCCGAAATTATTAGGGATTTTGTAGGATTTTTGTCCTTCTTCTTTTGATGGTTGATTCTTGCTTAATAGATGTTTAATTAGTGTTTGGAATGAAAAAGAATTGAAAGCCCTATGTTTTTGTAAAAATCAATTAGGGTTTGAACTATGAATTTAGGGGTTTTTATGCATGTTAGTTGATAATTATTTTGCAAGTGATTAATGGTTGTTATAATAGGTTGATTAGTGAATAAATGTAGTTAATTGGGGAAGAAAATCATCCCCTTAACATATGTATAAAAACAGAAATTTAATAAGTGATTAAGGGTTTTCATGTATTGATATTAAGTGATGAATTGTTAATGGAATATAGTTGCAAATAATGTTAATTGGTTATAGAATTTAATTAAGAATTTTCTAAAAATGTTTAATGAAACATAAGAGATAAAGATCACCATATAAACTGAGTTATAATGATGTTATGATATATTTTCATGCATGAAGATGATTCACGTTAGACGTAGTTTAACGTCGTAAAATTTGAATAAAATCCGACAACGTTGAAAAAAACGCGTAAGAGACGAACCTTTAGTTGTAACTAATAATCGAGAAGTCGGATGAAAATTCTATGTTGATATTATTGTCTATGATGAAATTTGGAACATCTTTCTAGTTGATGTCATAAGCTTTCGAGTTGATATAATATGGGCTATAGTTATAGTCGAGAACTAGAACGCGTTTGGAATGTTTGTTGGTTTAGTACTTGTTAGTTGAAATCCGACGTATAGAACGTCGTGCTTTTGAGTGAGTTTTAAGAAGGAGTTCGTCACGTACGGAGATATGTGATGACTGCCTTGAGAGTCCAGTTTCTAAAAAAAATCGAATACGAGAGCTTAGAACGAACCTAAAACGTTATACGTTGAACCTATCAAGCAATTAGGGTTTTCGCAGCAGTTTTGCGACCCTTGCCGGAAACTGTAATAACTTCCAGCTCGTTTATCGGATTTGTGATCCGTAAATTGGAGCGCGAACTAGACTTCCTAAGCTTTCTAATAGTACAAGGATCATCCCCTGTTTCCAAATCCTCTGTCCTGGACAGCCTCCAGAGTTACTGGACTGTGCAGTGAAAAATCAGTTTCTCGTTTTCTAAGTTGTTTAGTTCACAACTTAGTTTCTTTAGATTGTTTAAGCCGTTTTATCAAACGAATATCTCCCTACTGACCCTAGAGTCAAATACATGACCTTGAGTGATGAAAACCAGTCGATGAGAAATAGATGAGAAATTTCATAAAGCGTTTAATGAACTAAAATGTAAATCGCCTAAGTTGGTTTCTTTCCAACTTAGTTTCTTTTTATCTTTAAAGTCGTATTAAGATATCGACTACCTTCTCTACTGACTCGAGAGTCGAGTATGAGATCTTCCAAGTTCTAAACAAGATTGGTACGAGTCTCGTTTCCCGTTTAAATAAAACGAATTTAGTAAGCGTGCAAATGCCTAAAGAATGAAACAACTAAAACTTTCTTCGATTCTCTTTCTTCGATTATCTTTTACAACCCGTTTTTAAGTATGTTTATTTTACGATGAAGGAGGAAGCCAATTGTAGCGAAAGGACGGGAGATCGAAAGTTGGAAGCTTTTGTTTTAAGTTCTGTAAATCAAGGTGGGCTTTTATATACAAATAAAACGAGCAATGCTCGGAAAATCTTTCTTTATCGCTTTGATATCTGTGTTTTCAAAGTGATATTATGGCATGAACTGTTTTATGTTTTATGTGAGTTCTCTTGTACCTATCTGAGTTAACATTCATGTTTTCCAGATTTAGAGTTAGTCTTTTTAGATTAACTAACGATCGGCTCTTAGTTAGCTGCTAAGTGCTTTCCAGAGTTAGTGCACTTTGTAACCTGTGGTGTATGTGATATCCTATTGAGGGGTACCAGCCACTGTGAATTAGAATTGGTCAAGATTGAACGTAACATTAGTCAGAAAATGCTCACGCGAGTGATTTATGAGAAAAAGTCAGAAAATGTTTAGTAGACACGGATTCTTTCAATAAAACTCCGATGTGCTACGTTTATAAAATGCCATATTTATCTATATTTATGATTATGATTTCGGCATCGTGCCCACTAAGTACGTTTGTACTTAGCCCTGCATTGTTTTCTAAATGTGCAGGTTGAAGCGACGGTGAGCGGCGACGGTTGATGTTGAGTTAAAGGATAGGATGCTTAGTTAGAACCCTTCCGCTGCCAAACTCTGTATTTCTTTTTTAGATGTACTTTTGAACAATACTCAGTAGTTTAAGTCTGTAAATATGAACTTAGCTTCTTTTTGTACTTTTGTCAAGTAATCCTTAGGGATTAACTCTTTCTTATTTATATTAAAGTCTTGTTCATGGTTTATCGATGTTTTTCATGTAGGTTTAGTCAATTAGCCCCCTTCTTCCCCGCTTCTTTAATCCAACCCCAGTCGCACCCCGGCTTCTGCCGTCCCTCGGGATTTGGGGCTGTGACGCTTTTGGCTTGTGTTATTTTCTTACTACGTACTCCGTAAGTTTAATATAATTCTTATTATGAGTTCTTCAATTTATTGTGTTTGCATATTTAAATTCATGTCTAGCTAAGTTTCTATACTTGATCTGGGCAAGACAGTTTAGTGAATTTCAAAGCTTGAGAGGTCTAATTCACGCTTAATAATTGCATGCATGTGTTCCCAATATGTTGATGTGTTTATTATAATATGGTGTAATACAATTAAGAGGTTAATAGGCTGTTAATCACTTAGGACATATTAGATCACTAATGAATTGAGAAGTAGGAGTGTTTTCCATAACTTATCTCAGTTAAGATCAATTAACATTAGAGAAAGTTGTCTACCCTACTGGGCAAGAAGTGATGATTCCTTGTTGGGCCTTTCTAGTAATCAATGCTCTTTGGGCAAGAAACTAAACGATGACTCCAACAGAGGTATTGCCCAAGGTAGGGATTTGACGGTGCGTCACCAATTAAGCAAGGATAGGTCAGGGAAGGGTTTGTTGAGAGCATGACGAGTAAAAAGGGATCTCAGCGTTTAAGTCTTATAACCAACGATGCATGCATGTGATGAACATATTTGCACCAATGACAAAGATAGAGTTTTCACTTAACAATGTCTTTGTCCAGATCAAGTTATTTTTATTATTGATCAAGTTCTCTATTTTCTTTCAGTATTAATTGAGTTCTCGAATTGGGCAAGAGAGCCCCAGTGACCAAGATATCAAAACAACTTTTTCTTACCAGGTGGAGGAGAATTCAAGAGATAGTGACTGTCAACTCATTTTGGATCGACCCTGTACTTACTTGCTAACTATATAGCTGTGAGGATAGGCTAAAAATTCATTTTGAGAGTGCAAATGACAGCCTCGTCAATGGGGTTGATAAAAATTTCTAACTTTCGCATACAGTTCCATGAATGCATCATAAGTTTCAGTTTTATCATTAAGGAATTCGACTCATGCGTACCTTAAGAGATCATCGACGATCATAAATGAGTATCTCTTAACTCCTAGGCTCTCATCCTCAGTTGGTCCCATCAAGTCCATGTGGAGCAACTCGAAACAGTTTTGTGTTCCGAAGTGTCTCTCTAAAATGGTGACCACTGGATAGGGAACTTTCACCTGCTTCCCTATCTGACAGTCTCCACATATTCCAGGATTGGAGAAATTTAGTTTTGGAACACCTGCATTGTATCTTTGAAGCTTCTCCATGTTGCGATAGTTGGTGTGACCCAACTTTTGATGCCACAGTTACAAGTCATTTACCTGCACATTAAAACACTTGTTACTCTTCATTTCATAAATATTATTTGAAGATCTTTCTCCAGAGATGACAACTTCATCATCATCATTTACAACTAGACAACTGTGCCTATCGAAAATGACTTTACAGTCATCATCATACAATTGACTAATGCTAATAAGATTTGCAGCCAATCCATCCACATGTGACACATCGCTAAGTTTTGGGAGCTCAGGTATGTTGAGAACACCTCGCCCAACAATCTTTCCGTTTGTTCCTCCTCTAAAGTGACTTCACTTCCGTTTAATTTCTTGTAGTTGGTCAAGTATCTTTTGGATCGGGTCATATGTCTAGAACATCCTCTGTCAAAGTACCAAGATCCATAATCATTGGTTACAGCTACAGTGAAGACCACTCTGCAGGTTTTAGTGTAGACAACTTTGGGTCTCCATATCCATTTTCTAACTCTACCCTTTTTGACGGCAAATGATGGTCTCATAGCTTGATTCCTTATTTAGGAGTCTTTCTTGTGTTCCTGTAAAAGCTTATAGAAAAAAGGTCTAATAATACAGGGTAAGTAGCAATAATGACACACGTATTTCCTACGTTTCCTTGAAGCATGCTTGAGAGGAGTTTCTTTAACTTTAACAAAAGGTAATCCATGCATGGACATGATTTGAGGAAACACCATTTTAAGAGTTTTATGAAAGCCAAGATCATGAGATGCTACGTGGGTTTGAGATAGAACTTTGTCAAGTTTAGAGGTACATGTGTTCAACTTCTTGAAGGTCTCATTTGCGAGATCAAGTTGAACCTTTACCTTTCTAATCTCAGCACCCTCTTGAGTTAGCATAACCTCCAGCTTTACAAGTGACGACTTTTGTGCAACATTCTCTTCATTTAGTGCCTCATTTTCCTTGCACTGTTTTGACCACTTCACATACAACTCCATGTACATCACTTGCATCTTCACCAGCATATCCAAAGTCTCTTCCTCAGTGACTTCCTCTTCTTTCTCTTCTTCTGCTGAGTTAATAACAGTATTGAAACAAAAAAGAGTTTCATAGTAAGATTCATCATACTTGTTTGAAGTGATCTCGACATCACTGAGAACTGTAGTGTCAACTTTATATGCCATCAAGGCTGCATGCTCTTGTAGGGGTACTTCTGGTGGTTCTTCAATAATAATTCCAGAAGTATCAAGCTCAGTGTCACTGAGAGACAAAAAGGTGATAGGTTTTCCAAGCTTGCAAAAGGAGTTAAGCACATTCGTTTGCAAAATGGCCATATCCTTTGCACTTGAAGTATTGTATGCCGCAAAAATCTTTTACTTCCCTTGGTTTGAAGTGTTCTAATGCGGAGCATTTCATTATCCTTGGAACTTTTCCCAGTGAGCGAACTTCTTCGTAGAGAACCAAGGGACCAGATGCTTGTTGACGAGGTTGTCGTTGATACAATGCCCTTATCTTTTTGTTCAAACTTCAACTTGTTTGATGCATTTCACAGCAACGGACTGGATGCTTCTTGACGAGGTTGTCGTTGATCAACAATGCCCTTTCCTTTTTGTTGAAACTTTGACTTGTTTGATGCATTTTGCAGCAAATAGTTCAGCTTCCATGTGAGAAGAGTGAAATTTGCATTTCCAGTGATCTCTTCGAGGTCATCATCTTGTTCTTCGATGTGTACAGTGGTCTCTGAAATTGTCCCAGCTTTCATAGCAAAACCCTTTTTCTTAGGGCTATGCATTTGGTTCAGCTCAATTTCATAGGTTTTGAGATCATTCATCAGCTTGGTGAGTGATGAGACCATATTTTATATGCTCATCATGTATTTTTAGGTGTAGATCGAGTCTAGTTTTGTGTCTTTTTAGTCTGTTTTAATGTCTGGGAGGACACATTTGGTAGTAGGCAGGGAAGGACAAGAACTTGGGTATTTG
The DNA here is from genome assembly GCA_029490685.1 of Schizonepeta tenuifolia. Taxonomy (NCBI): domain Eukaryota; kingdom Viridiplantae; phylum Streptophyta; class Magnoliopsida; order Lamiales; family Lamiaceae; genus Schizonepeta; species Schizonepeta tenuifolia. The sequence continues at coordinate 39,170,665 of CM055956.1, forward strand.
GAGTGGATTTGCACGTGAAAGTGAGCACATCGATGCGATGCAATGGTCAAGGAAGGAAACTGCCAGATGTTGCTTGAAGGCCTTTATGCAGGTTTTTAGGGTTTTAAGCCCATGATCCTTGTACTTTATAAATATGTTCGTGCATGCAGCCTCAAGAACACAACTTTATACACCTTTACAACTCTATATCATTTTTACTTTACTTTTCGGCTGTTAAGTCCCAATTTGGGCAGACTATCGTTTAGTATTAATTCAAGTATGTTTTCTTCTATCTCTTTTGCTACTGTTATTTACTTTATGTCTAGCTAAACCTATAGATCTGGGTTTAGGTAGAGGATATGTGATTTAAGTGTTTAATAACTCGTGAGGTCTAATTGGGTAAGATAGTTATATATATGTGTGTTCCCGAGGCGTTAGGCAATGATTTCAAAGTGGTCTGTTTGTGCCAAGAGTTCATGTGGCCAGTGGACAATTGGAGGGCGGCAGATTCCTTAAAAGGGAGGTAGCTTAGACCAACAGGGACCGGGAGAGGTTTGCCTCACGCTCCTTGAGGACGGCAAATCTCAGGTTGAATTTGGGTGGAGCCGAACGAAGTACGCTGATGCTGGTGAAAAGTCGGAGCAGGATTCTCGTATCTCATAGGGCCAGAACGGGTTCGTCTAGTGCCCAAAGCTGCTTGTTCCAGTCTATGCCCCTTGAGGAATGCTCGGGGGTGAGTTGGGCAAGTTAGGAAGATTGAGGTGGGAATGTCACATAGAATTCACAAGTAAGGACGAGCTGGGCAGATCGTGGTTGTAGGCGTGACAACGTGACGGTAGGACTAGGATGCGGTTTGCCTATAACCGTTGACACACAGACGTAGCGAATATCTTTGCACCTATGATCAAGTTACACTTATTCACATTGAATCAAACCTAAATCCAGATTGTCTTTTCTTACTGATTATTTGCTTGTTTAGTTTTAGTATTTACTTTTCTGCGTTTTGCCTAAGGCGATAGTAGAAATAGACCAAACAAACACTGTAACAGAATACTTCCAAGAGAATATTGCATCAATTCCTTGTGTGATTGACCCTTACTTACTGACTAGCTGATCCTCGGAAGTGGGCAAGGAAAAATACAAATTGTATTTTGTCGCGGCTAAATGACGGTCGCGTCAAAATTGGCGCCGTTGTCGGGGAATTGATTTTGTGGTATCTCTTTTGTGCTTGTTCTTTTGATTTTCTTTTATGCTTAACTCTAACCCTACAGAGAGTTCACAATCGTGGAGGTGTAAGGTGGAGGCAAAGAAGGAAATGGAAGAAGAGGCACAACGTTTAGCGATTTTGGAGAAAGAGCGGAACTCTTCGGAAAAGCTAGGTGATACACCAATTGAGGAGCTGTACTCCTCAGAGAGCGAAGAAGCAATGGCTGAAAAGAATATGAGGGAGATGGTTTTCCCTAGCACACTGAACCTGAGGCCATCGGGCATCACTTTGGTCGAGCCGACGAAGCCCTGGGAGCTGAAATCTTATTTCATCCAGATCCTGCCCAAGTTCAGCGATTATCCAGGGGAGGACCCACAAAGGCACTTACAAGATTTCGAGATGACATGCGGAATGGTTTCTACTGAGGGGAGCTAGATAAGTATGTGAGGCTAATCGCTTTCCCGTTCTCTCTACAAGACGGGGTAAGGGAATGGCTTTACACATTGCCCGCGGGGAGTGTGAAAACATGGCAAGAGATGCAACAAAAGTTCTTGGAGAAATATTGTAATACCCCGAACTTTTCTAAGTCATTAAGTTAGTATTAAATAAGATAATATGCCTATATGATGTGTTTTGAGTGCTAAAAATTTTTGCGAAAATAAATTTTCTTGTGAAATGACAAAAATACCCTTACGTGCCCTAATGTGATTTTTCTCATTTCGATTATTCGAATCGAGTATGTGATGCATTGTTTGAGCTTATTTATATTTGAGCTTGAGCATAAATTTCGGAATTTTCTGAGAACTTTTATTTTTAGATGAATAGTAACATAAACCGAGAAATCACTATTCATCGACCGACTCTGAATTTAGTCTAATTAGTTTCATTTGAATCTAGAATTTATTTTAAGACTTTTGGGATAAGTCGGAGAATTTTCCAAAATCATCTGAAGAAGTTTTAAAAATAATTGCTTAACGACAATTTTTGTCGAGCAGTTTTTATGAAATTATTCGTTAGAAGGAATCTTGGCATAAAAATTAGATAATTGGATTCCTTAATTTATTTTGAAAGATATAAGACGAATTAGAGAGAATTTCGACGTCGGGGAAAGAGACGAGAAGGGTTATTGAACATTTGAGGGAATAAAATAAAATAACGGGGATATTTTCTACCGGAAAATTAATTAACCGGGTATAATTAGCAGCCATAATCTTCATGTTTATCCTCAATAGTAGCCCTAAACCTAATTACACTCTCACTTGAGAGAGTGGAGGCTACTCTCCCTCTCAAGGAGACAACACATGATATTCCCTCTCTCACTCCAATCTCTCTCTCGATCTCCCCTCTCTCTCTAATCTTTCTAAATCTATCTAGCATGTTAGATACATCTCCTCATTCCATAATCTTACACTCAACTCCCTTCATCCTTATCAACTCATCACCCTCTCTCTCTCTACTTCTTACTGTCGAAAGAAAAAAAGCAAAAAAGAGCAGCCTTTGCTCCTCCATTTCTGCCAAGAAGCAGCCGTGCTTTCTCTCCTTCACAGCCATGAGACAACCCTTTCCTCTCCTTCATCTTCACGTTGCCGTGATCACCAAGGAGAGCAGCTTCTTCTTCATCCTCTCCATCACCTCTGCCGTGAAGAAGAAGAGCAACAGCTGCAGCAGCTCATCCTTCTTCATCATCGAGCAGCAACTCTTTCATCTCCATCTCCTTCGACAACCCCACATATATATATACAACACTTCTTTGATGAATCCATGCAAGTTCTTGAGGATTTCTTGATGTTGATCAACACCTTCATCTTCAAGATCATCTAAAGAAGTAAGCCATCAACTCTATCTTTTCTTTTCAAGCTTGAAACAAGCTTAGAGAAACCCCTATATCCATCGACTTTCTTGGATAACAAATAAGGGTTTGATCCTTATTTTTCCATGCTATGATCTTGATGCCTTGTATATCTTTTCATGCAAGGAAAGGAGTGAAAATCAATCATCTTTCCATCCTCCAAGCTGTCCAAAACTCCAAGCCAAAGAAGAGTTTAAGTTTTATATTTCTAAGTATGATTTCATTCATTTAAGTTGTATATATGTATATGTAAGTGAAGAAAATAAGGAAAATATGCATGCTTTACTTTATGGTTAGGCAAACCTTAGGTTTGTGATGTTAAGATGATGATCAAAATGAAGTTTAAAACATGATGTAGGGTATAATAAGATAAAGAAAATAAGTTATCTAAAAAGCCCTAAAAATCGATTAAAAGAAAAATAGGAGAAAATATTTTCTTGATAAGTTTTGGTGATTATTTGATGATATGATGATGATATATGCTTATTATGATTTTTCATGTGATTTATATGCATATATGTGATAATGAGAATTTTTGGTGAGTTTATTTCATTTTTATTGATTTTATTCGATTAAAAATGGAGAAAATATGATTAAATGCTGATTTATGAATTTCATGATGTTTATGATGAATATGAGCATGATGATATATGCAAATATGATTATGATTTCTTTTTAAGACAATATATGAATTTTGTGAATTTTTATAGAAAATTCGAAATATATGTTAATATGAAGAAAAATGAATTTTTAATAATTTTTGATGAAGTATGATGATATTGATGATGATGATGATGTTAAGATGTTATACATGAATGCTTAAATAAGTTTACATGCATAAAATTTGAGAAATAAGGAAATGTGATTTTTATTAGTTTTTATGGAATTAATAGGAGAAAAATCGAAGAAATAAGGATAAAAATAAATATGAGTGTTTTGATGTTCTTGAGTCTAGTATGAAGTTATGAAGATGTGTTCTTCAAGTTCATAAGAAAAATATGAAGATTTGAATATGGTATAAAAAAAAATTAGAATAATAATTATTTTTATTATTTTAAATCGAAAAAAATATATATATTTTAATGAGGAATTCTATTAAATAAAAATGAAATTAAGAAGTAGAAGATATATTGAGTATGTTTTCAGTGAATTCAGTAGGAAATAAAATCTCATGAATTTTCTTTATGAAAATCGATATATATATAAATATATATATATATATATTAAATAAAAAGAATTAATAAAGAAGAAATAATAATAGAAGAGTTATGAGTTTAATCAAACAAAGAAAGGCATTTCTTTGTAGATGATGATGTTAGGATTTTGATGATAAGTGAAAGATAATATGTGAGTTTGATGTTAATGATAAAAAGAAATAGAATATTAATATTTAAGAATAAAAAGAGGATTAAAATAAAAGAAGATGAAATTTTCTATAAGATTGTAATACCCCAGACTTTTTCTACAGTCTTTAAAAATTGAAAGTTATTAATAATTATGGCTTTGCACGCGTAAGATCATGAAATTAAATTCTAAGATTTACGGTGAAATCCGTTTCCGAAAATAAATTTCAGAAATCGGACGAACGACTACTGTATTAGGGTTTTTCGCGTCCGTTAAGTTTTTCGCCCGGAAACTCGGAATCGAATTCCGTCAGAATTTACATTCACTTTTTCTTCGAGACGAGTTCACCGGAGAAAGTTAATTTTTGTGATTTTCCGGACGAATTTTGGACTGTGACGTCCCGACTTTTTCTCGAATTTTGAAAAACGAATTAGGTTTTCCGAGTACGTAAATTATTTCCAATCTAACGGATGAATTAGATTTCGTCAATTCCGTAACTAACTAGAAAAGTATTTCTCGATTTTTAAAACGACGTTTAAGAGCCTGAAACGAGTTATTTCGTAAATTTTTCTCTCGCCAAACGTCTCCTTAACGACTCACTATGTTTGTAGGATATTTTTCATCTACTTTATGAGTCACCATTGTGACTCATCACCCTCCCCCTTATCTCTCCCATACCGCCATCTTCCCATCTCCTCTCTCCCTCATTTCTTCTCCAAAACACCTCCATTAAAGCTCAAACTCAAGCTCCTTCCAAGATCGATAACTCTTGCATCTACCGATCAAATTCCAATCCGAGTTCATATATCGAAAGGTAAGAGCTTCGTCTCTAGTTTGATCCGAACAAATCTCCTTTTTCCTCTCTTATATTTTTTCGAAAACTTTGGAGGATGATAGCATGTGATTTCTTTGATCGATACATGTTATAGGATGCTTAGAATCGAGTTCTACGGATCAAATCATGAAGGAAAAATCAAGAACCCTAACCCCTATCATTACCAAAATTTTTTCAGATTTAGGGCTTTTGATTAATGCTCGATTTCTTCGTCGAATTGATGATAGATTAGTGTTTCTTATGATATTAATTGATCGTATAATTTGTTTTAGATTTTTCTAAAAATAAAATCCAAAACCTAAGAGACGAACAAGGCTTGATTTAGGTTAGTAAATGTTATGATATGCTCGATTGGTTGATGGAAATGAGTTATACGATGCATGAGGATGAATATATATTAATTTGAGAATTTTCTAAAAATAAAACGAAAAGTGTAAGAGACGAAGATGTGGTGATAAGTCGAGGCTAGATAATATTTTGAAAATATGATTTACATGTTAGTAATACTTGATAGATGATAATCGTTGTCGTAAAATTTGAATGAAAACGGAGAACGTAGAATTTTACGTAAGAGACGAAGGACGATCGATAAGTCGGGAATAGATGATGATATGAGGATGTGAATTGCGTATTTATGATTCTTGATAGATGATGAATAATGTTGTAAAGTTTGAACGAATTCTAATGATGTCGGATTTTTCGTAAGAGACGAAACGTCGAGAATAAGTAACGATAGAAAAGTCGATTAATGATTCTAATTAGATATTGTTGATTATTAATGATTAAGGAAAGAGTTTGTAGCTGACAACATGTTCGTCCGAGCTATGAAAAGATAAGTTGTAGTTATAATCGAGAAGTAGAGACAAGAAGTTAGGATTTTTGAGTGAGAAGTTGAACTTGAAATGGTTTAGTAATTGTATAGTTGAACGACGAGTTTTGATCGTCGTGTTTTTAATCGAGAAATGAAAAGGGGTTTATCACGTATAATAACACGAGGTGACTGCCTTGGGTCAGTTTTTGTGCGAAATTAAAAGTGTTTAAGCTTTAATCGAACCTAGAAAAGCGTGCGTCGATTTTATCGAGCATTGGGGTTCACTCGGCATTTTTTTGCGACCTTTCACGGAAACTGCGATATCTCTTAGCTCGTTAATCGGAATTGAGATCCGTGAATTGGAGAGTAAACTAGACACCCGAGGCTATCTTTTAGTATTGGGCACGACCCCTGTTTCGCAAACCCCTGTTCTGGACAGACTTACTGACCTCGTGCAGTGCATGTTCAAAATGTAGTTTCTTAAGTTGAATTCTTCTCAACTTATTCTCTTTCGATCTTTTTAGTCGTTTCAAGTTATCGACTACCTTCTTTCTACCGACTTAAAGTGTCGAGTATAGAACCGAGTGAGTGTCAAATGAGATGCGTTCGTATGTCGTTTCTTTTAAACTAAAAGAGTTTAGTTAGCGTGCAAATGCCTAAATCATCTAAAGAACTAAAACTTAAACCGATTTTCGTTTTCTTTTATCGTTTGCGACAAAGCTTTAAAGTATGATTTTTATGATGAAGGAGGGAGTCGACACCAAGGTTAGGACGCAGACCAGAAGACGGAAGCACGTGTCTTGTTCTGTAATCTATAAGGTGGGCTTTCCTATATATCAAACAAAACGAGCAATGCTCGAAAACCTTTTCTTTATCGCTTTGATAATCATGTTTTCAAAGTGATAATCATGGCATGAACTGTTTTATGTTTTATGTGAGTTCTCTTGTACCTTATGAGTTAATCAAAAGGGGTTAACTAACGATCGGCTCTGAGTTAGTCAAAAGGGGCTTTCCAGAGTTAGTGCACTTGTACCCTGTGGTGTATGTGGTATCCTGTTGAGGGGTAGCCAGCCACGGTGAATTATGACTGGTCAAATTTCGAACGTAACATCTATGAAAAATGCTGATCAACTACTTTATGAATGAAATGAAAATGTTTAATAGGCACAGACTCTTTTAAATGAAAACCACGATGCGCTATAAAATGAGATGCCTATTTATCCATACTTATGATTATGTTTTCGGCAACGTGCCCACTGAGTACTTTTGTACTTAGCCCTGCATATGTTTTCTAAATGTGCAGGTTGAAGCGTCGAAGCAGCGTTGGTTGAGTTAGAGTTGAATAAGAATTAAGGAAGACTTTGTATATAGTTCACAATTCCGCTGCTAGACTCTAAACTCTTCTTTTTGATGTTGTGTATTAAGACTGTAACCTAAGTTTTGTAATATAACTTAGACACTTTTGAAATGCTTTGTCGAGTAATCTTTCGAGATTAACTCTTTCCTTCGTCAATAAAGTCTCGTTCATAGAAGATAAGATGTTATGTATGTATGTTCATTCTTTCATTCCCCCTTCTTCCCCGCTTCTTTAATCCAACCCCAGCCGCACCCCGGCTTCTGCCGTCCCTCGGGATTTGGGGCTGTGACAGAGTGGTATCAGAGCAATCGTTTCTGCTCTGTATACTAGTTTCTTTCAAAGTAGTCAGATAGAGTATTCGTTCATACTCTATACCCGAGTCTTCTTTCAAGTAAGATAAGGTCGTAACACTAAGTTTAAGAGTGTAGAAGACAACTCAACCTCCCGCTACGTCGACTCAACGATGAAAGAAAGAAAGAAAGAAAGAAAGAAAAGAAAGAATTTCAGAAATGTGTTGTCTTTTAATGAAAATTTTTGAATAATTATTCAATGAGTTAAGAATGAAAATGGTGCCAAGAATGAAAGTGTGAAAGTATGAGAATCATACTTATTTTCTGCTATGTGAATTACGTGAAATTAATTGCGCAATGATTTCTTTTATTTGAAAAGTATGATGGCACGAGAATCTAGAATGATTCTAGGGATTTTTCCTGGTTCGTTAAGAACATAGACTTGAAACCTAAGATCTTTCCGGTTCCTCGAGAACTTAGACGTTTTAAGAACATTAGTTCAAATGTTCGAAAGGAGATCGTGAAATGGGAAGAACTTCTGCAGACGAATGTCACGTGCGTATAGTGACATGAACAAAGACTCGCCCGAGTCGATTTTGTTTTATAATCAAGAGCCAATAAGAATTTCCTTCGAGAAATTAAGATAAATATGATAAGGTGCGTTAATTCTGCACCAAGTAAGCGAAAGAAACGAATGTTACTCCGTGAAAAGTGACATGAACGAAGGTATTTTCAGTTGGAGTTCGCCCCGCTCGAACTTTAAGGAGAAGTTTGTTATAACTCCCACGAATCAAGTACGAATTTTAGTTAATTTCCAACGATCGCTCGATCCGACGACGACTATAACTTTGTTCTAAAGTCGTTTTCCAGTTATATTTTCTTTTCTTTTTATTTCATACTTCGTAATTAAACGAAGAATTTAGCGAGTAAGAAATTCAAGTGTCGAGAAAGACAAATTTTCTTTTTTAAACAGATGTTACTTTTGAGTAAGTAACATGAACAAAGTAGACGTACTTTGTTTTAATGAAGTAAAAATCGTTAAGAAAATTTTTCCTTGAGGAAAAGATAATGAAAGAAAGTAATAAAGAGATAATGAAAGAAAAGTTATAAGGAAATAAAGTAAGAAATGTAAATGAATAATGAAATAAAGGATGGAAATAAAATCTTGAAATTTTATTTCTATATATTGTTTGAGTGCAATTTCTTGAATTGCTAGATGTTATGATAAGTAATTGTTTAAGTGGTGATATTACAATTGAATAAGGAATATTCATTTTGTAATTTAAGTATTTTATTAAGATAAGATATCTCCCTACCTGTTACTGATCCGTGTTTCCTTAAAACTTTTGTAGGATGGCTTCTAGTAGTGACATGACTCAGGAGAGTCAATCCCCACCACAACGTACTTGGGCAGATCAGATATTGGATAGGTACCGAGATTTCGAGGCAGACACGAGACACGACGTAGGACAAATAATTAGTAACTTTTCGGCAGTTTATCATTCAGCCCGACATTCTATTTCAGAGGGTCAAGCTATTTTCGACTTGATTAGACGACTACCAGAGGAATGACGTGGTTGGGCACACTACGTGGCGTGGTTTTTCCTTGGGGTTTTCGGCGACGACACAGAGCCGACGGGAAACTACACGGGATTCGCTCTAATTATACACGAGCATTTCTTTGACAGCAAAATCATGATTCCAGTTCCTTTTGAGCCACATGTTCCCTACCATCACTTCCCAGCAGAGACCGAGCTAGAGCCTTTAGACTTGGACCCGGAGTTGGCCGCTTTGTTGGAGGTACCACCAGACTTTGTACCTAGTGAGGAGTCTGACCCAGAGTCAGAGCAGTTAGAGGAGGGCGAGGAGCCCGCAGCTACACCAGAGTTAGCACTTCCACCTGGACCACTTGAGGAGGTGATCCCAGGACCAGGACTTGTAGAGATCAATGCAGAGACAGCTGCCCTGTTAGGGTTACCTACTCCTTTCCTACCCGAGCCTAGTGTGAGGGTTCGAGGACCTTTAGAGACAGGACTGTTCCGGACAGGGTCAGAGTACCGAGCGATTGACGCGGAGCTTGCCGCCATGTTAGAGCTACAATCTCCACTGACGCCGCTCGAGGAGATTTGCGCGAAGTGGGAGGTAGTCAGAGGTCAGTTAGAGACGGGACCATCCAGAGTCCGCTCTAGGGAGAAGTACGAGTCAGGTTCTGGTTCCGTTCCTGAGCACCTTCTTCCTTTGAAGAAGCGTGCAGTAGAGGCTAGTGAGGACTACCTTGTTTCAGACCTTGAGGAGACAGTTTTAGAGGTACCGTCACCGCCCCTACTTACACTTTCTGACGGCTCCACTCTGAGGGAGGACGAGGCACTCCAGCTCGTCTTTGTTTCAGAGTCTGAGGAGGAGGACCTAGAGGAGGACTCTTAGGGTTTTTCAGGCCGTAGAGGGCAGTTTGGACTCGACTGCAGTCAGTTGAGCAGAGCGTCATAGACGCGTGTTAGTGTTGTTAATAGTAGTAGTAGTTTCTTTTATCCTGTACATAGTCGGATCAGTAACTAGTTTTTGTAGTACTCTAGCGGATACGAAATTTTATGAATCGTTTCCGTTCTAGTACTTCCAGTAGATACGGAGATGCAGCTTGTTAGTGCACCTGATTCAGTGATAGGCAGTCAGCCTAGTTTAGACTAGTAGTTAGTAGTCTAACTTTTTGTATAAGTCCTCGTTGGAGGCAGAACTAATATTCTTTTTAATGTATATATATATATACATGACCCGTGAAAGGGTTTTGATCACAAGAAAATTTCCTTATAAAGCATGAAGTAAACCAGAATGTCAAATGAACTCGTGTAACGAGAAGTTAAGTTTAACTTGAAAAGTTAAAAGATTAAAGAGCTAGTCTCGAAGTTATGTTCGATTTTTTTTCTTTTCCGTGAACTTGATTAAGTTGGAAAGAGAGTGAATAAGTAAAAGAATGTTTAAAAGAAAGGGCTAATGAGAGTTTTCTGTTCCCCATAGTTAAAGAGAAATGCCGCCAAGAAATGTTAACAATAGAAGGGAACCTGGTAGGCCCCGAGGACGTGGACGATGTCAGCCTGAGAATGAAAGGGAACAAGAGCGAGAACATGAACGCAATGATACCCCTCCACCATCCCCTTCACCACCACCTCCACCACCACCCCGTAGAGACATTGAGGATCTTTTCCTCAAAAGAAACCCACTTGTATTTAATGGAACAGGCAACCCTAGCGATGCTGAGCTATGGGTGCGATCAATTGAGAGAATTTTCAAGCTCCTCAGATGTACTGATGAGGAACGACTATTATGAATAGCATTCCAGCTCTCCGGACCAGCTGACTACTGGTGGGAGGCAAGACAGAAAGTGATACCTGCAGAGCATCTGGCTCAATTTACATGGGACTAGTTTAAGGAGGCGCTATACGACAAGTATGTGCCGAAGACGTATAGGGCTCAGAAGGAGGCTGAGTTCTACAACTTGAAACAAGGAAAGATGACAGTGACCGAATACGACGCCAAGTTTTGTGAGCTATCCAGGTATGTGCCTACTCAGGTCGATACCGAAGAGAAGATTTCAAAGAAGTTCCGCGGGGGACTGAGACACGAATTAGGGATCACTTTAGCCAGTCACGGGGGAGTGAGCTACATGGATGTCTTAGGACGAGCTTTGGAAATGGAGGCCGTGCTGCCTGTTGAGAAGAAAACAATGACAACCACACCAGCTCCAACCCAAAACCAAAACCGGGGCTACTTTAACAACAACAACAACAATTTCCAAGGATACCAGCAGTCAAATCAGAACAATAACAATGGGAAGAAACCGTGGCAGGGAAACAACCAGTCTGGGTTGTTTTTACAAGGGAACAACCCAGCCGGACCCTGGAAGGGGAATAATCAGCAAAGGCAACCTCAAGGACAAGAAAGGAATTACAATCAGGGAGGAAATAACCCAGGGAGGGTTATCACTCTAGTATGCCCCAAGTGCAACAAGACACATTCCGCTGTCTGTCAAGCAGGCACTCCCAACTGTTATAACTGCAGACAGAAGGGACACATGCAGAATGATTGCCCTAAACCACTGCAAGCAGTACCTCTGAGGGCCATACAAGCGCAACCACATCAGCAAATGAATCAGCAGCAGTTTCAGCAGCATGCGCAACAACAACAGAATGCAAGGGCATGCGCGAATAGGCAGACTAGGCCGAATAAGGGAAAATGAAAAGGAAACCTTGTAGGTATGGAAAAACTTCACAACATCCCTATTAAGATATTGTTCGATACAGGCGCATCGCATTCTTTTATTGCTGGTTGTTGTGCGGATAACTTAGACATCAAACCTGTAAGAGGTGAACATCCTATGAGAGTAGCTACACCTTCAGGAGAGATCATTACTTCCACGCATGTTTGCTCCAACCTAGAACTAGAAATCGGAACTCTTAAGGTTAAAGCGAACAATTTGAACGTTATGATAATGTGGGACATAGACATAATTTTAGGGATGGACTGGTTGTCAGAGAATTATGCCACAATTCTCTGCAACGAGAGAAAAATCTCTTTTCGACCCCCGGGTAGAGAACCAACCGAATTTCATGGAATTGCAATGGGCAAGAGAATACCGGTAATATCCGCCTTACAAGCCAAAAAGTTGATAAAGAAGAAGGGTTGCACAGCCTATCTTGTGTACCTAGTTGGAGAACCAGGAGCCGAGAAGACCATTCAAGACGTGAAAGTTGTCAACGAGTACAAAGATGTCTTTCAAGAAATTTTACCTGGTTTACCACCCGACCGTCACATAGATTTTTTGATTGACCTAGAACCAGGATCGGCCCACAAATCTAAAGCACCATATAGGATGGCGCCGAAAGAACTAGAAGAACTTAAAATCCAATTGCAAGAATTGCTAGACCTTGGTTTCATCAGACCAAGTGTCTCACCTTGGGGAGCACCAGTGCTATTTGTCAGAAAGAAGGATGGGTCAATGAGGATGTGTATAGATTATCGAGAACTGAACAAGATCACCCTCAAGAACAAATACCCTTTGCCAAGGATAGAAGACCTTTTCGATCAGCTCAAAGGTGCAGGAGTGTTTTCAAAGATAGATTTAAGATCGGGTTACCATCAGCTGAAGATTAAACCCGAGGACGTACCTAAGACTGCTTTTCGAACCAGATATGGCCACTACGAATTCTTAGTTATGCCGTTTGGATTGACCAACGCCCCTGCTGTATTCATGGACCTCATGAATAGAGTTTTCCACCCATACTTAGACAAATTCGTCTTAGTTTTCATCAACGATATTCTCATTTACTCTAAGAATGAGAATGAACATGAAGAACATCTACGGATAGTGTTGGAAACACTTAGGACTGAGAAACTTTATGCCAAGTTCAGTAAGTGCGAATTTTGGTTGAAGGAAGTAATCTTTCTCGGACACATAGTTTCGGCTGAAGGAATCAAAGTAGATCTTGCCAAGGTAGAGGCAGTGCATAATTGGAAGTCACCGACAAGTCCGAACGAGATCAGAAGTTTCTTAGGTTTAGCAGGCTACTACAGAAGATTCATTGAAGGATTCTCCACGATTGCTAGACCAATGACGCAACTACTTCGAAAAGAAAGCAAGTTTAAATGGACGGACGAGTGTGAAACGAGTTTTCAAACGCTCAAAGAAAAGTTGACCTCAACACCAGTATTAGCTCTTCCAGACGCAAACAAGGAATATATGGTGTATACCGATGCTTCGAAGAACGGGTTAGGTTGTGTTCTAATGCAAGACGGAAAGGTAATAGCCTATGCCTCACGACAAATTCGACCTCACAAAATTGAGTACCCAACCCACGATTTAGAACTCGCAGCAGTTGTGCATGCATTAAAGATTTGGAGACACCATCTTTATGGCGTAAGGGTTGAGATCTTCACAGATTACAAGAGTCTGAAGTACTTTTTCGAGCAGAAAGAACTGAATATGCGACAAAGGAGATGGCTCGAATTGGTCAAGGATTATGATTGCGGAATCAACTACCACCCAGGAAAGGCAAATGTAGTAGCAGATGCGCTGAGTCACAAGGCTCCAACCAAGTTAGGATGTCTGTTTGTCGAAGAAGAAGCGCTACTACGAGAATTTGAAAAGATGGAAGTAGAAGTGCTCGACACACCAGCAACGATCACAAATCAAATAGCAGCACTAGAAACTACGTCAGACTTAAGAGAAAAAATCATAAGTGCTCAGAGAAAAGACGAGTCAATGGAGAAGCTTCACCTAAAGATAAGAACAGATAAGCCAGACGGATATTCCGAAGAACCAGACAATGCAATATCATTTGAAGGCAGACTTTGTATTCCTGACAGTGACGAAGAATTAAAGAACAATATCATGAGTGAGGCTCACAATACGCCGTATACAGCACACCCAGGGAGTACGAAGATGTATCAGGACTTAAGGAAGAACTTCTGGTGGAATGGATTAAAACGAGACGTTGCCTCGTTTGTAGAAAGATGATTGGCATGCCAGCAAGTGAAAGCCTTACATAGACGACTGTATGGATTGTTACAGCCTTTAGATATCCCAGAATGGAAATGGGAAGGAATAGCCATGGATTTTGTGACAGGATTGCCTAAGTCGAGAAGAGGAAACACTGCCATTTGGGTGATTATTGATAGGCTCACGAAGTCAGCTCACTTTTTACCGATTAAGACTACCTACGGATCAGAAAAGCTAGCCCAGTTGTACGTTCGAGAAATTGTACGTCTGCACGGAGTGCCGAAGTCTATAATATCCGACAGAGATGCCAAGTTTACTTCGAGATTTTGGATCATCATGCAGAAAGAATTAGGAATCGAACTAAACTTCAGTACAACTTTTCACCCTCAGACGGACGGCCAATCCGAAAGGACGATTCAGATCCTAGTTGATATGCTAAGGACAGTATTTTTGGATCGAAGCGCAAATTGGGAAGATATCTTACACTTAGTCGAATTCACGTATAATAACAGTTATCAAACGACGATAGGAATGGCGCCTTATGAGGCATTGTATGGAAGAAAATGCAAGTCACCACTTTATTGGGATGAAGTGGGTGAAAGAAAGAATTTAGGACCCGACTCGATTAATGAAATGATCGAGATCGTCCGACAGATTCAAGATAGGATGAAAGAAGCCTAGAGCCGACAAAAGTCTTACGCCGATGATCGACTAACCAATCTTAGTTTCAAAGTTGGTGATAAGGTTTTCCTTAAGATTTCGCCATCAAAAGGAATCATTAGATTCGGTGTTAAGGGTAAACTTAGACTAAGGTTCATAGGACCTTATGAGATTCTCGAGAAAATAGGACCCGTTGCTTATAGATTGGCCTTGCCGCCAAGTCTAGGAAGTGTCCATAACGTGTTTCACGTTTCGCAATTAAGAAAGTATGTCTATGACCCTAAGCACGTTATAAGTCAGCAAGACGTCGTTCTTGAATCTGACCTAAGTTATGAAGAAAAGCCGATATCGATTTTAGATAGAAAAGTTCAAGAATTAAGAACCAAGTCGATACCAGTAGTAAAAGTATTATGGAATCACCACGGGCAAGAAGAAGCCACGTGGGAGCTCGAGGAAAAGATGAAGGAGAGATATCCTTATCTTTTTGAAGAAGGTATGCAAATTTCGGGACGAAATTTTTCGTAAGGGGGGTAGGATGAAATACCCCAGACTTTTTCTACAGTCTTTAAAAATTGAAAGTTATTAATAATTATGGCTTTGCACGCCTAAGATCATGAAATTAAATTCTAAGATTTACGGTGAAATCCGTTTCCGAAAATAAATTCCAGAAATCAGACGAACGACTACTGTATTAGGGTTTTTCGCGTCCGTTAAGTTTTTCGCCCGGAAACTCGGAATCGAATTCCGTCAGAATTTACATTCACTTTTTCTTCGAGACGAGTTCACCAGAGAAAGTTAATTTTTGTGATTTTCCAGACGAATTTTGGACTGTGACGTCCCGACTTTTTCTCGGATTTTGAAAAAAAAATTAGGTTTTCCGAGTACGTAAATTATTTCCAATCTAACGGACGAATTAGATTTCGTCAATTCCGTAACTAACTAGAAAAGTATTTCTCGATTTTTAAAACGGCGTTTAAGAGCCAGAAACGAGTTATTTCGTAAATTTTTTCCTCGCCAAACGTCTCCTTAACGACTCACTATGTTTGTAGGATATTTTTCATCTATTTTATGAGTCACCACTGTGACTCATCACCCTCCCCCTTATCTCCCCCATACCGCCATCTTCCCATCTCCTCTCTCCCTCATTTCTTCTCCAAATCACCTCCATTGAAACTCAAAATCAAGCTCCTTCCAAGATCGATAACTCTTGCATCTACTGATCAAATTCCAATCCGAGTTCATATATCGAAAGGTAAGAGCTTCGTCTCTAGTTTGATCCGAACAAATCTCCTTTTTCCTCTCTTCTATTTTTTCGAAAACTTTGGAGGATGATAGCATGTGATTTCTTTGATCGATACATGTTCTAGGATGCTTAAAATCGAGTTCTACGGATCAAATCATGAAGGAAAAATCAAGAACCCTAACCCCTATCATTACCGAAAATTTTTCAGATTTAGGGCTTTTGATTCATGCTCGATTTCTTCGTCGAATTGATGATAGATTAATATTTCTTATGATATTAATTGATCGTATGAATTGTTTTAGATTTTTCTAAAAATAAAATCTAAAACCTAAGAGACGAACAAGGCTCGATTTAGGTTAGTAAATGTTATGATATGCTCGATTGGTTGATGGAAATGAGTTATACGATGCATGAGGATGAATATATATTAATTTGAGAATTTTCTAAAAATAAAACGAAAAGTGTAAGAGACGAAGATGTGGTGATAAGTCGAGGCTCGATAACATTTTGAAAATATGATTTACATGTTAGTAATACTTGATAGATGATAATCGTTGTCGTAAAATTTGAATGAAAACGGAGAACGTAGAATTTTACGTAAGAGACGAAGGACGATCGATAAGTCGGGAATAGATGATGATATGAGGATGTGAATTGCGTATTTATGATTCTTGATAGATGATGAATAATGTTGTAAAGTTTGAATGAATTCTAATGATGTCGGATTTTTCGTAAGAGACGAAACGTCGAGAATAAGTAACGATAGAAAAGTCGATTAATGATTCTAATTAGTTATTGTTGATTATTAATGATTAAGGAACTAGTTAGTAGTTGACGACATATTCGTCCGAGCTATGAAAAGATAAGTTGTAGTTATAATCGAGAAGTAGAGACAAGAAGTTAGGATTTTTGAACGAGAAGTTGAACTTGAAATGGTTTAGTAATTGTATAGTTGAACGACGAGTTTTGATCGTCGTGTTTTTAATCGAGAAATGAAAAGAGGTTTATCACGTATAATAACACGAGGTGACTGCCTTGGGTCAGTTTTTGTGAGAAATTAAAAGTGCTTTAATCGAACCTAGAAAAGCGTGCGTCGATTTTATCGAGCATTAGGGTTCCCTCGGCAGTTTTTTTGCGACCTTTCACGGAAACTGCGATATCTCCTAGCTCGTTAATCGGAATTGAGATCCGCGAATTGGAGAGTAAACTAGACACCCGAGGCTATCTTTTGGTATAGGGCAAGACCCCTGTTTCGCAAACCCCTGTGCTGGACAGACTTACTGACCTCGTGCAGTGCATGTTCAAAATGTAGTTTCTTAAGTTGAATTCTTCTCAACTTAGTCTCTTTCGATCTTTTTAGTCGTTTCAAGTTATCGACTACCTTCTTTCTACAGACTTAAAGTGTCGAGTACAGAACCGAGTGAGTGTCAAACGAGATGCGTTCGTATCTCGTTTCTTTTAAACTAAAAGAGTTTAGTTAGCGTGCAAATGCCTAAATCGTCTAAAGAACTAAAACTTAAACCGATTTTCGTATTCGTTTATCATTTGCGACCGAGCTTTAAAGTATGTGTAATACCCCGGAAAATTTCTACTGCGTTAAAAATTCAAAGTTAATAATAATTACGACTTTGTACGCCTAAGTTCATTAAATTAAATTCTAAGACTAACGGTGAAATCAGTTTCAAAAAATAAATTACGGAAGTCAGTCAGATGACTACTGTATTAAGGATTTCGCGTACGATAACTTTTTAGTTCGAGAACTCAGATCTGGAAACCGTCTGATTTTTACATTCACGAAATTGCGATACGAGTTCGCCCGAGAAAGTTCGTTTTTATTATTTTTCCGGACGAAATTCGGACTGTGAGGTTCCGAGATTTTGTCGGATTTTAAGTTTTAAATATTATTTTCCGAGTAAGATATAATATATCGGAATTAATGGTCAAATCGGATTTTGACAAAAATGCGCCGAATACGTTTTTATTTACTCGATTTTTCATAACGTCGTAACGAGCCGGAAAACGCAGTATTTGGAGAAATATTTCTCCTCATTGCCGACTTCATGCATACACACACATAGGATATTTCATTTTTTTATTAATTGTCACTTTATGACTCACTTGTTCCTATACTTTCTAATAATATTTAATTAGCCACCTATGTTATATACTATTTCATTAACTAGTTGTCATCACCCTCCCAACTCTCATCCCTCACAACTCACGCCACACATCATTCCTCTCTCCCAAATTTCTTCATCTCCTCCATTGAAGATCATTCAAGGTTCCTTAAGAATTTCTTCATCAATTGATCAATCATCCATCAATTTCAATTCTAATTCCAATAATCTTCAAGGTAATTGCTTAAGCCTTTCATCTATCCATGTAGAATTCTTATTCCTTTATTTTTTTTCTCTTGACTGAAAATATTAGATTAATTAGGATAATGATTTAAGTCTTAAATCATGTAATTAAATGGATAGAAACTAATCTCTATGGTTTAATTGATGGAAAAACCAAGAACCCTAAACCTAGGCATGGACCGCAAATTATGGGATTTTGGTAGGATGTTCTAATCCTCAAATTGATTGGATAATTAATCTAAGATAGTGTTTAATTGATGATTAATGCAAGAATAAATGAAATCCCCTAACAAATTGAAGTAGGATCGAAATTAGGGCTAGGGTTTGATAATCGAATTTCAATTTATGAGGTTGTAGTAATAATCATTGAATAATATAAGTTGTAGTAATATTAGAAATGGATTAAAGGATTAAATTGATGAAGAAAACACCCCTCCTAATTTAAATGCTAATACCGATTTTAGGGTGGAATTTAGGGGTTTGATGTAGCTTAATTCTATTAAGGAATTGATGATGAAATAATGTCCTAATTAGTGTTAATTGATTTAATGAATTATTTGGAATTATTCTAAAAATATTAGGTAAAGTATAAGAGACGAAAATCCATATATAAACCGAGTTTGGTTAATGAGTTAAGGATATGGATCACATACTAATGAGTCTAGATAGATGTTGAATAATGTTGTAGAATTTAATCGGATTCTAAGAAAGTTGAAATTTTGGTAAGAAACGAAGCAACGAGCCTAAGCATCGATAGAAAAGTCGAACCGAGAAAATAATTGGATAGTAATGAATCTTATCGTTAAGTGATCAAGTTTGTAGTTGACCACGTGTTAATCCGAGTATTGGAATGATAGGTTTTAGTTGAATTTGAGAAGTTGGAATTTGAATTAGGAACTTGAATTGGTTTAGTAATTGGTTAGATTGATCGACGAGGTTTTGATCGTCGTATTCATAGACGGGAAATTAAAATGGAGTTCGTCGCGTATGGAATACGTGTTGACTGCCCTGTTGTATAATTTTCGTGAGAATTTAAGTTCGAGAACATAAAACGAACCTAGGAAGTCACACGTCGATTTTATCAAACCTTAGGGTTAACTTCGGCAGTTTTGCTACCCTTTCCGGAAACTGCCATATCTCTTAGCTCGTTTATCGGATTTGAGATCCGTAAATTGGAGAGTAAACTAGACTTCCTAGGCTTTCATTCGGTACAGAGAACTTCCCCTGTTTCAGGGTACTCTGTTCTGGGCAGTCCTTATAAGCTCTGCCTTGTGCTGTGAAGTTTCAAAACTAAATTTCATGAATTTTCGGTCTCTACAAATGCCCCCTCGAGACTTGTGCATAGACGACTTGTCGTGAAAATAAATGAGTCTCCATAAATTTGAATTGATTAAAAAGTTTATACTTGGTTCAAGGAGTTCTTGGATTTGATAGAAAGTTTAAACTCATTTCAAGGAGTTTTGAATATGTTAGAAAGTTTATATCGTTTCAAGGAGTCTTGAATTTCATAGAAAGTTTATACTTGTTTAAAGGAGTCTTGAATTTCATAGAAAGTTAAACTCGTTTCAAGGAGTTTTGAATATGTTAGAATGTTTATACTCGTTTCACGAAGTCTTGAATTTGGACTTGATTTTAGATAGTTTATGCTCTTATCAAGGAGCTTGATGGACTTGTGAACTTTTTATACTCGTGTTTAGGAGTTTATAGACCTTTTATACTCGTGTCAATGATTCTTTACTTGATTTGAATTTATAGACAATTTATACTCGTGTCAATGAGTCTTCACTTGATTTAAGATTATGTCTAGCTAAATTTATTGTTTGGGTTGGATGTAGATGACGTGATCTTAATCACTCGTTCAAAACTTGTGAGGTCGAATTGTCTAAGTTTGTTATTTGATTTTATTCCCGAAACACTAGGAATAATTCTAGACTTAATTGATATTGACATATGTTTGATCACCATCTAGATATTGAGATTAAGTCATTAAGAGGATTTGGATTTAAACTCGAGAGAGTCTCTCGTGCCCAAGAAGGTAAAAAGTGTTGGAGAGCAGTCAGTATTGACCTACCTCTAGACTGTCTTGGGTCTGTTTATTCTTAATGCCTTTTGGGCAACATCGTTACTGAATTGTCTTCGTGACTTTGTTCATCAGAAGAGGAGATCTTACCTTCTAGTCAAGATCTGTAAAATTGGATAGACAAAGGCTTAGTGTGTTTATATCGTGACTTCGTGACCATTAGGGTATAAACTAATCTTTATCTTAAACCAAAGAGTGAAATCAAGTAATTGAATATCTTTGCACCAATGAACGAGTAATGAGTAATTAGGATCACTGATTCAAAATCCCAATCCAAACTTCTTTGTTATTTAATATTTCACTTGTTGAGTTACAGGATATTGAGATACATCTCGACCATAACCCCTTTTGTTGAGTATTACCTGAAGAGCAGATCTACGCCAAGTCCCTTGGGATCGACCCCCCTTTCCATTAACTACTACCTTGCTGGGTAAGAGGTGTTTTATAAATTTGTTTTTGCGAAGAGTGTTACGACGGCCCTTCGTCAAATTGGCGCCGTCGTCGGGGACTTGGTTTTAATCTAGTGTGCTCTTCTAGCTTGAGTTGAGCATGGTTTATGCCCAACCCATATCTATGGAGTGACGGAGATCCACAAGATTACAGTGCATGCCCAGAGGTGATAGCTAGGAGAAATCGGACATAACAACGCAAGAAGAAGAAAGATCTGGAGAAAGGCATCAACGAACCTTCAGAGCCCCCGTACTTCACAGAAGGTCAGGATATTGAGCAAGAAGACGATTCTTGCTGAACAGCGAGTACAGACAGCGAGAAGTCAACATCTAGTTCAGAAGCAGAGACATCAACCACCATGGCAGGACAGCAAGAGAAAACCATCCATCAAATTATGTTCCCTGACGACAAGGGAAACAGTTCTTCAAGTATCCAATTGCCCACCATCAATGGCAATTGGGAGCTCAAACATTCGCTGATACAGATATTGCCCAAGTTCAACGATAATCCCGGAGAAGACCCTCAGACCCATCTTCCAGAATTTAAGATGGCGATCAGCACTGTGAGGAACAATGCCCCTCCTGCCCGAGATGCTTCCCGAGAATGAGATGCTGCCCGAGATACGTTTCCCGACTATGTAAGGTTACTCACCGTCCCATTTTTACTACTAGATGGAGCACGTGAGTGGCTCTACACTTTGCCAGAGGGAAGCATTGACACCTGGAAAAGGATGCAGCAGTCTTTTCTTGACAAGTACATACCCGTTGGCCGGATACAAAGTGAGCGGAATGCCATTTCCTCGATCAAGATAGGTGGAAGTGAGTCGCTGTATGACTACTATGAAAGATTCAAGAAGTTGATAGAAAGATGTCCTCAACATCGAATTCAGGACATTGACTTGATTGAACATTTTTTAAAAGGATTGAGGGCATCTAAGAGGAAATGGATAATTGCATCCTCTGGAGGAGCAATATGTGATCAATCACCTTCAAAGGTGTTTAAGAGAATCGGAGCAATGGAGGAATGATCACGAGATGAAGATGATATCCCGAAAGTGGGGGTATGAAAGCAACAAGGGCAGTTCAGACAACTTGGTCAATACCATGAAAGCATTCATGGCCAAGATGGATGGTCAAATGGAGGCCTTGAATAAGAAGGTAGATGGCAAGGAAGTTCAAAGAGCCATAAATAAATGTGAAGTATGTCAGGCAACATCCCATGTCACCTCAGAATATCCTAGTTGGTTCGTGGAAGAAGGAGAGGAGGTGAAGGCAATAGGTCAGAACCAGCAAGGCGGTGGGCAACAAAGGTTCTAATATGGCAATAACGACAACTATGGCAACAACTTCGGCTATAGGCCCAACCAGCACGGGAACCTGAGGTATGGCAACAACCACTATCAAATACCTCATGCCCACCAACAACCGCAGCAGCCGATTCAGCAGCAATAACAATACATTCCTCCACCTGAACAACCACCTCAACCACAACATAACTCTGTTTCTCCACATCGAGAACCATCTAAAACAGAAGGAGATCATAGATCATTTTACCAACGAGAACCAAAGGTTGAGGAGGGATTTTGAGAACTTTCAACTAGAAAGTCGAGGTCAATCAAATAACCTTCAAGCTCAATTGACTTACATAAACCAAACCTTGTCAAGGCTTGTAGATGACAAGAATGGAAGGAAGTCTGCCAAAGTGGAAATCAACAAGGAGCAAGTAAATGCTGTAACTTTGCGAAGTGGGAAGGAGTTGCTAGGGTTGTTTCCCAAGACCTAACCCAAGGAACCTGTTCGAGTAGACAAAACCAATATGAGTATGGGAGATATCAATGACATCTACGAGGAACTGAAGGCAAAGTGCGAAGAAGGGATAAATGACATTAAGAATCCCGTCTTCGATAATGAGGAGGATGAAGCCTTGTTTGATTACGTGAAGATGGAGTGATCAAGGCTGGGATTCGATAAAGATGAAGAGTTGTTGGACTCTTTGAAGGCTGAAAGAGAGGAAGAGGCTTTGGCCAAGAGCACCGTTCCTCACACTGCTAAGGCAAAAACCCCATTCTCGAGACGTTTTGCCCACGATCGTGATCAGAAAGAGTTGGAGGGCATGATGATTGTGTTCAAGAAAATGGAGATCAACCTTCCAATATTGATGGCATTACAATCCATGCCAAAGTGTGCAAAGTTTTTACGAAAGATGTGTTTGAAGAAGACAAAGTACCCTGATAATGCCCGTTTCCATGTAGAGAATGTGTCAGCACTCATGAATCCCCACATTCCGGTCAAGAAGAAGGATCCTGGCATGTTTTCTATCCCATGCACAATAGGTACTACATCAATAAATGTAATGCCGAGGGCCATGTTCGACGAGATGAGGTTTGGACCTCTTTCTCCTACCCGTGTTGCCATTCAATTGGCAGACTTGTCCACAGTCTACCCCGATGGAGTTTTAGAGGACGTGTTGGTCAGGATGGGGGATCTTCAGTTTCAACCAGACTTCTATGTTCTTGACATGGGAAAGAAAGCAACCAAGAATCCAGTGATTTTGCTCGGGAGGCCGTTCTTCAGGATAGCACGCACCAAGATCGATTGTGATACTGGGAGGTTGATGGTTCAGGTAGCTGGAGAAGTAGTAGAGTTCGATGCTTATAGGCAAAATTAGAATGATGCCATGGAGCACCTCAACACCCTCAATGCATGTGGTGAGCAAGTGGAAACGGTGAACAATTGAAGTTGTTTCTTTGAAGACAACAAGGATGCAATCCAGGCGGATCTCGATCTCATTGAGGATCTTGACCTAGATCTTGACCAGTATGAGGATAATGTGGGAGAGGGTGCCATGATGGAGTTTTTCGAAGATGATGAGTATGAAAGTGATAAAGATTTCTGGGAGGAGTCAGTCTATGGGCATAGTTTCTACTACTCCACCGATGAAGACTACTTCAAGGATGAGGAGTTGGAGGAGTGCAAAACTCCTAAAAATTTCTTTGGAAATGAAGATGAGGATCAGAATGAAGGTGAGCAAAAGCCCCTTAACGAGTTTGATGAGGAACTACCCCATGATGAGATCGAGGAGATAGTGGAGGAATTCTGGCAACAGACAGTTCTTGAGTAGGATGCCAGCTTGTAGACAGAAGAGGATCTTGCCCAGAACGATGAACCAACAGAAGTGGAGAAATACAGTTATGCCAGGATTCCAGGCAACATGCAACCTCAGGGGTTCGAACCACTCAACATCCCTGAGTTAAAGCCGGAGGATAGGTTGGTGCCATCACTGCAAAAGGCCCCTACTTTTGAGCCGAAACCTTTGCCCAAGCACCTGAAATACATATATCTTGGCAAGAACGAGACTTTGCCTGTGATCATATCTTCTGAGCTATCGAGCATGGAGGAGGTCCGAGTTGGTGAGGTGTTGAGCAAATACAAGGAGGCAATAGGGTTGACTTTGGCCGACATCAAAGGCATTAACCCTATGGACTGTGTTCATCACATTTTACTTGAGAAGCATGCTTTTCCCGTAAGTGATCCACAAAGGTGATTGAATCCCGCCATGAAAAAAGTGGTGATGAAAGAGATACTTAAGCTTCTTGACTTGGGAATCATCTACCCCGTGTTCGACAACCGGTGGGTGAGCCCTGTGCACGTGGTGCCCAAAAAGTCGGGAATCCAAGTTGTTGAGAACGAGAAAAACGAGATGGTGGCTATGAGATTGCAAACCGGATGGCGAGTATGCATTGATTACCGAAAGCTAAACCAAAAGACGAAGAATGATCACTTTCCTTTTCCATTTATTGACGAGATGCTTGAGAGGTTAGCTGGTAATGATTATTATTGCTTTCTTTACGGTTATTCTGGGTACATGCAGATCTGGGTTGCTGACGAGGATCAAGGCAAGACCACTTTCACGTGCTCGGTTGGCACATTCGCATATAGGAGGATGTCGTTTTGGTTATGCAATGCACCTGGAACGTTTTAAAGGTGTATGATGCACATTTTTTCTAACCTTCTTGAAGAGTGCATCAAAGTCTTCATGGACGATTTTACCGTCTATGGCAAGACCTTCGAATCATGCCTCAAGAACCTGGGTCGAGTCTTGAAGAGATGTGTTGAGAAGAGCCTTGTGTTGAACTATGAGAAGTGCCACTTCATGGTAAGAGAAGAAATAGTTTTGGAGCATGTCATTTCAGGTAAAGGTAT
This sequence comes from Schizonepeta tenuifolia, assembly GCA_029490685.1. Classification (NCBI taxonomy): domain Eukaryota; kingdom Viridiplantae; phylum Streptophyta; class Magnoliopsida; order Lamiales; family Lamiaceae; genus Schizonepeta; species Schizonepeta tenuifolia. The sequence goes on from CM055956.1 coordinate 39,195,822, forward strand.
TAAGGTGGACAAGGCCAAGATCAACATTATTGCCAAGTTACCGTACCCAAGATCTGTGAAGCAGTTGAGAGAATTTCTAGGGCATGCTGGATTCTATAGGAGATTTGTCAAGGACTTTGCCAAAGTTGCCCAACAGATGACGAGACTACTCCAAAATGATGTACCATGGGAGTTTAATGAAGATTGCAAGAAGACTTTCCATGCCTTGAAGGAAAACATGATTATAGCCCCCATTATCCAACCTCCAGATTGGGGGATGCCTTTTGAGTTGATGTGTGATGCCAGTGGTTATGCCGTGGGAGCAGTTCTTGGGAAAAAGCGAGGAAAGGAGAGCTACGTCATCTATTATGCCTCCAAGACGTTGAACCCGACTCTATGTAATTATGCCACTACGGAGAAGGAGTTGTTAGCTATTGTCTTTGCCTTTGAGAAGTTTAGATCCTATTTACTTGGAGGTAAGACCATAGTCTACACAGACCACACGGCGTTGAAGTACTTGTTGAGCAAGAAGGAGTCCAAGCAAAGATTGATTAGATGGATTCCTATAATGCAGGAATTTGACATAGATATCAAGGACAAGAGTGGCGCCCACAACCATGTTGCTAACCACCTAAGTCGAATCCTCCAGCCTGATGATGGGGTGTCGATCAAGGAGACCTTTCCCAATGAGCACCTGAGTTTTGCCCAAGATGAGCCCTGGTATGCTGATATCGTGAACTATTTGGTGACTGGGGAGATACCTTCCAACCTTGGGTGTTATCAAAGGAACAAGCTTAAACACGAGAGCCGTTTCTACATTTGGGACGAGCCATATTTATGGAGGGAATGTTCGGACAAGATAATAAGGAGGTGTGTCGAGGATAAAGAGCAAAGAAGCATTCTTGAGCATTGCTACAACAAGGAATGTGGAGGACACTTTGGACACCAGCGTACTGCGAGGAAGGTTTTGGAGAGTGGCTTTTATTGGCCAACATTGTTCAAAGACTGTTATGAGTGGGTTAAGATGTGTGAGAAGTGCCAAAGGGAAGGCAACATCACGAGAAGGAACAAGATGCCCATGATGCCGATATTGCGCATGGAGGTGTTCGACATATGGGGCATGAATTTTATGAGTCCTTTGCTGAGTTCCAAAGGCAACAAGTATATCATATTGGCAGTGGACTATGTCTCAAAGTGGGTCGAGGCTCGTGCTTCCACCAAGGATGATTCCAAGTTGGTTTCTAACTTTTTGAGAACTTAAATTTTCAATAGGTTTGGTGTACCTCGAGCTATCATTAGTGATCAAGGTTCGCATTTTTGCAACGCGACGGTCACCACCTTGTCAAAAAAGTATGGAGTTACTCATCGTGTGTCAACAGCCTACCACCCACAAGCCAATGGACAAGCAGAATTGTCTAATCGAATAATCAAGACGATCTTGAGGAAGACCGTGGGCACGACAAGAAAGGATTGGAGTATGCGCCTTGATGATGCCTTGTGGGCGTATAGGACTGCCTTTAAAACACCTTTTGCCATGTCCCCCTATCGCATGGTTTATGCCAAGAAGTGTCACTTGCCTGTGGTGCTGGAACACCGAGCGCATTTGGTTGTTGCCCAACTCAATTTCGATTGGAACGAGGCGGGTGAAGCAAGGAAGCTCGAGATCCAAGAACTTGATGAGATAAGGCTCCAAGCATATGATAATGCTGGTTTATATAAGGAAAGGATGAAGAAGACCCACGATCTTTTGATTAAAGAAAAGGAGTTTCATTTTAGGCAACAAGTGTTGTTGTACCAAACTTAATTTAGACTTTCTTCGGGGAAGCTCTCGACTAAGTGGGCAGGACCTTATGAAGTGCAAGCTCAATTCCCAAATAGAGCTGTTAAGATCAAGGATCCCAAGAATGGAAAGATTTTTAAAGTTAATGGCCAGCGCTTGAAGGCCTATTTTGGGCAAGAACAACTTGTTGAGGAAGAACCATCTGGGTCCCCTTGTCGATGAGAACCTCTGACTTCAAAAGGAGAGAGGTGTCATGCCCAAGACCTTAAATGGGGTGCTGTCCAGGAGGCAACCTGGTTAGTATTTTCTATTTATTTTTATTTATTTTCTTTTTCTTCTTTTTGTTTTTATCTTGGACTTTCGTAAAAAATTATTGAAAATTAAAAAATTTTAGTTGGTTTTTACTTAAGGTTTTTTATTTTGAAGTACTTTTATTCTAGTTTAACCATAGGAAAGAGTTTGTTTTTGGAGTATATTTGTTGTTTTGAAGTGTGCAGTAGATGTAAGAAAGATGCAGGTTGGAGGCTAAGAAGATTGTGCCACCCCCTGGAGACATTGCTTATCAGGAGCAATGGAAAGAGATCGGGAACGGAGCACTGTAGAATGGAGGCAACACCTTGAGCAACAAGGAGAGCTATCTTCTTTGGTGTATGCACACCAAGACCAAGGTCAACTTCACAGCCTTCCTCAGTGAGCAGCTCAAAACGGTGTTGGCCAAGCAAGCTCTAGGTTGCATGTGTAGGCATTTCGTGACGACATTTGCAAAGGGAGTCGATGTGTATGACCAGTTGAAGGGAAAGCCTGTGATGGGAGTCGGCAAGCTGGGTGAAGCGGCTCTCAAAAAAATGAATGACATCGAGTTGAGGAACATCAAGTTTGTGTTCATCGACTACGGCAGGTCAAAATACACCAGACGGCCGCCCTTGGTTAAGAAGGACGAGGCAAGCACTGGTATGGCGGTGCCGCCCAACATCGAGGTTGAGACCAGGTTAGCCAACATGGAGAAGTTGTTGACCGAGATTAGGGATGCTCAGCTGGCATTCTTTGCACACCAAGGATTCAGGTACCCGCCTAAATCTTCTCTTTGATTTTATGTTCCTCCCGCTTTTGTGTTAGTTTAGGTTTTTTGTTTTTTTTTGTTTCTGTGTTTTGTTGTCGGGTCTTGTTTTGTGTTTTATTTTCTGTCGTGTCTTATTAGTCGAGAAGGTGTTCTTATTGCCTTCACCCACAATTTGCCCAGCAAATTGTGTGGTGAAAGCCTTAGAATACCCTTCTCGGTTTTGTTTGTAACTATTTGTTGATTTATGTTGGTCACGATCTCACTCACTTTGCTGAAAGCAAAGTGTGGGTGGGATTGTAGTTGATTTAATTGTTGAGTCAGTTTTTTTATGTCTGTTGTTGCCCAACATCATACTCACTTTGCCTAAAACAAAGTGTGTGGGTGTTGGGAAGTAGTTCTGTGTTGTGTGTTTTTAAATTGTGTTTCAGTTGTTGATCAGTATGTTGGCATGATAGGTATGTTGATGCTATATGTAGATAGGTAGGACAGAATGAGATATTGGGCAAGAACTGTGAGGTTTTGGGCTGTTGAATGCTATATTCATGTGCATCATTTATTTCTTTCTTATGTGATAATGACGAATTGAGACTTGTTGATCTAGAACTTGTCTGCATCTCTTATTGAAACTTCATGTAACTTAGTCGAATTACTTAGATGAATTAAGCATTTTTGTTCGAATTAGCCCATGGCCATAATTCCCTACCTTTACATTTATGCTTTGCTAGTCCTTTGAGCTTGTTGATAATTCTTTCGATTCACTTATAGTAGCCTGAATTTATAAGCCTTCCCGGTCAAGAACTCAGGTCTAGAAGGAGAAGGGATGAAAGGAAAATGTTGGGTAGCATTTGTTGGGCATTATCACCTATTATAAAGGTGTTGGGTTAAGGATTTAATAAAAAAAAGGAAAAAAAGAGAAGAAACGGGAGAAAGAAAGAAAAAAAAGAAAAAAAATAATAAAAGTCCGGAAAGAATAAGTGTGCTATGGCTGATGTGGTGTTTGAGATGAGTGAGGAGTCGAGGGCAACTTGTTGCCCAAGAACGGAGTTCTTCTTGACATAGCCAGTTCCTATCTTTTCCTACCTTTTGCCTTAAGCCACGTTACAACCCGATAAAGACTTAAGGATAAGTAATGTTGATTTTGTTCAGAGAAGTAGAGATGTAGAGGGCAGGCAAGCCTATGGAAAAACATTGTTGATATTAGTCAAGAGCGTATACACTTAACCATATACACTTGAGAGTTGAGTGCTGGTGAGGATACCCTTGTTGCTCAATAACTCTATCTTGACCTATTTGATGGCAATATCTGCTTACATATTTCATATTCTGTTGATGTGCTAATCTATTGAGTCTGTGTTCTTGATTTGTTTTTTCTGTGTTTGAGTCTTGGGTAAAATCGCAACTATAAGGGCAAGTGTAATTCAAGTGTGTGGGTGTGATGAACCCATATTTGTGTCGATCTTTTCTAGTATTTTCCTTGTTCTTTTTAGTCTTTATCGAGTCAAAGTGTGTCTGAGAGGACACAAAGTCGAGAGATGGTGTGCAGGGAAGAACAAGTGGGATCTTGGGCAAAACCGGTGAAACTCTATTGTTGAGATGCTAAGATGGCGATACAATGCAAATGGGCATAAGGCTGGAAGCTTGTAGCTGGGCAACAACGTTCTATTCAATCTACAAGTCAGGAAGCACCTCTCCATATTCTTGAAGCCAACAGACAGAGTTCCTGGAGGAGCCAGGATCTTGGTCAGCATAGGAAGTTATACAGGATGCACACGTCGAAGTCAAGATGTAGTCGGTAGCAGCTACAGATTTCTTCTTCTCCAAGGAAGAGGACAAGGATCGAAGATTTCTTTCCTTATCCTAGCTAAACCTAATCAATGAAGATATCTACCATGAAAGAGAAGTAAAATCGCAGTCGTATCGATAAGGAAGGAGGCAGATGAGTATGGAAAGAGTCCTTAACCAACAAGGATTCTAACCTAACCCTAATTCCATCGCCTATATATATGGCCAACTTCATGTTGTAACGTGTGAGAGTTTAGTTCGAGTTTAGAGAGAATTTTAGCTTAGTTTTGCATTTTAGATTGAGTGAAAGTGAGGAAGAAACAAGTCCTACGTGCGAATTTGCTTTTATATTTCGTTTTTATTATTTCTGCACTAGTTCTTAGTTGTTGGCTTGAAGACAAGACCTTAGTTGTTGACTTACATTGGTGAGCACCAACCTTTTTTCAGGTTAATTTCATGTATGATTTCCCTTATATGTTTTGTGTTTTCATTTAAGATTATGTCTAGATAAATTTATTGTTTGGGTTGGATGTAGATGACGTGATCTTAATTACTCGTTCTAAACTTGTGAGGTCGAATTGTGTAAGTTCGTTATTTAATTTTATTCCTGAAACACTAGGAATAATTCTAGACTTAATTGATATTGACATATGCTTGATCACCATCTAGATATTGAGATTAAGTCATTAACAGGATTTGGGATTAAACTCGAGAGAGTCTCTCGCGCCCAAGAAGGTAAAAAGTGTTGGAGAGCAGTCAGTATTGACCTACCTCTTGACTGTCTTGGGTCTGTTTATTCTTAATGCCTTTTGGGGAACATCGTTACTGAAGTGTCTTCGTTACTTTGTTGATCAGAAGAGGAGATCTTGCCTTCTGGTCAATATCTGTAAAATTGGATAGAAATAGGCTTAATATATTTATATCGTGACTTCGTGACCATTAGGGTATAAACTAATCTTTGTCTTAAACCAAGTAGTGAAATCAAGTAATTGAATATCTTTGCACCAATGAACGAGTAATGAGTAAGTAGGATCATTGATTCGAAATCCCAATCCAAACTTCTTTATTATTTGATGTTTCACTTGTTGAGTTACAGGATATTGAGATACATCTCGACCATAACCCCTTTTATTGAGTACTACCTGAAGAGCAGATCTATGCCAAGTCCTTTGGGATTGACCCCACTTGCCATTAACTACTACCTTGTTGGGCAAGAGTTATTTTATAAATTTATTTTTGCGAAGAGTGTAACGACGGCCCTTTGTCACTTCATCTCATACTTCACCAAATAAATAAAGTATTCTAGAAATCCAATTTTCAAATTAAAATTTCAAGTAACTAATAAAATCTCGGAAATCACTATTCATATTAGGATTCTTGAATTTATAACTCAAATCTTTCTCAGACAGTCTCAAACAACTCTCAAATATATCTCAAAGTTTTTAAAAGACTTTTTATACTCAATAGACACTAATTAGAAAAAATTTAGAAAACTCGATGAATAGTGAAAACTCGGGAAAAGTTATTATTCGTCGGAAAATGAAACTTCTAAAAATTTTTCGAAATCCAAACTCAAACTCAAACTCATATAATTTTTCTCAATCAATTCATCACACATTCGATTCGGATAACCAAAACGAGAAAAATCACATAAGGGCACTCAAGGGCATTTTGGTAATTTCACGAGAAAATTTCTTTTTTTGGAAATTTTTATCACACAAAAGCACATTATCAAGGCATATAAACTCATTCAAGATGAACTTAAAGACTTATAAAAGATCGGGGTATTATATCCTCACCCCCTTGAAATTTGCTAACCTTGAGAAAAGAGCTTGAGGAACTTCTCTTTCATCATATGTTCCAGCTCCCACGTTGCTTCTCCTAGATCATGATGTCGCCATTTGATCTTGACTAAGGGAATTGACTTCATCCTAAGCTGCTGAATCTTACGATCAAGAATTTTCTCGGGTCGTTCCTCATAACTTAAATTTTGCTTTAGAGCTACGTCTTCTAGACGAATCACGTGATTCGGATCGAAAACGTACTTACACAACTGCGATACGTGAAACACATTATGCGAATTCCCAAAAGTAGACGGTAAAGCTAATCTCTACGAGACAGCTCCAATCCTTTCAAGGGTTTCAAAGGGTCTTATGAATCTAGGCTCTAGCTTTCCTTTCATACCAAACTGGCGTACTCCTCTCGAAGGGGATACTTTTAAAAAGAATTTACTCCCTACTTCGAACTCTAACTCTGATCTTCTCACTAATCCGACAAACAGATTCTATCATCTCCTAGATAGCCTCGGGACCTATTACTTTTCTCTCGCCTACTTCATCCCAATCGAGCAGAGATCTACACTTCTTCCCATAAAGGGCTTCGTAAGAGGCTATTCCAATTGTATTTTGATAACTGTTGTTGTAGGAAAATTCAACAAGAGGTAAAATTTTCTCCCAGTTGTCTCCTTTGTCTAACACAATGGCTCTCATCATATCTTCCAAAATCTGGATAGTCCTTTCTGATTGACTCTCCGTCTGAGGGTGATAAGCAGTACTGAACTGCAACTGCGTTCCCAACTCCTTATGAAAACTTTCCCAAAAATGTGTAGTGATAGGAATAGGTATGAAATGAGCGGACTTTGTCAATCTATCCACAATCACCCAAATGGCTATATTTTCTATCTTTGTCTTTGGTAAACTCGTCAAAAAATCCATGTTAATATCATCCCATTTTCACTTCGGGACTGGTAATGGTTGCATAGGTCCATAAGGTCTCTGATGCAAAAAGTTTACTTGCTAACAGGCTAGACACCTTTCCACATACATGGCCACATCTTTTTTCATTCCTTCCCACCAGAATTGCTGCTTTAGATCCTAGTACATCTTCGTACTACCGAGATGAGCGGTGTACGAGTATCGTGAGCTTTGCTCAAGATCTCGTTCTTTAGCTCTTTATTACTTGGCACACAAATTATGTCATGGAACAACAAATCATTGTCGTTTGATTCTCGGAAATCCTCAACTCCTCTTTTTCTGACTTTAAGCCACAAATTCTCCAACTTCTCATCTTTTCTTTAGCCATCTATGATACAGACTCTCAAATTTAGCACCACTACTAAAGTGGTAATTACTTGCGCCACTGTCATCAGAGGTTGAACTACTTCGATTCTCATTTTCCCAAATTCTTCAATCAATTTTCTCTCATTGGAGAGGAGAAATCCTAACTCTGAATTTTTCTTTCTGCTCAACACATCGGGTAGGACATTGGCTTTTCCGGGGTCATAAGAAATTTTTCAGTCAATCCTTCACCAACTCAAGCCATCGTCTTTGTCTCATATTCAACTCATTATGCTCAAAGAAATACTTTAGACTTTTATAATCCAAAAAGATCTCACACTTTGCTCCATAGAGATGATGTCTCCAAATCTTTAAAGCGTGCACTACTACTGCTAATTCCAGATCGTACATTGAATACTTCTTCTCATGAGGTTTAAGCTGCCTCAAAGCATAACCTATCACTCTTCAATCTTGCATTAGCACACATCCCAAACTTCTAGATGATGCGTCTGTGAAGATGGTGTAGTCCTTTCCTGCTTCAGGGAGGGCTAACACTGGGGCTGTCGTCAATCTCGATTTAAGCTCTCGAAAACATTTCTCACATTCCTCCATCCATCTAAACTTTAATTCTTTCTTTAACAGGCTTGTCATCGGCTTTGCTATCTTGGAAAATCCTTCTATGAATCGTCGGTAGTAACCTGCCAAACCAAGGAAACTACGGACTTCATGAACTGATGTTGGCAATTTCCACTCTTGAACTGCTTGCACCTTGGCTGAGTCAACTTTGATTCCTTCAGACAAAACGTGTCCTAAGAAATTTACTTCCTTTAGCCAGAATTCACATTTTCTGAATTTGGCATACAACTTTTCTGATTTTAATTTCTCCAACACGATTATAAGATGCTTCTCGTGTTCTGCTTTGTCTTTTGATTGCACCAAGATGTCGTTAATGAAAACGATCACAAATTTGTCCAAAAGTTCATGAAAAACTCTATTCATTAAATCCATGAAAACAAATGGGGCATTTGTTAATCTAAACGGCTGATGAGTCCATATTTTGTGTCTATTTAGTGTCTGTTTTAGGTAGTTTAGATCGAGTCTTTGTATGTGTTTTGTTTAGTTTTAGTGTCTTGGAGGACACATTCTGGGCAGGAGTTGATCTGTTGCCTCCGCTAGTGGAGTGCTTTGGTCAGCTAGTGGAGTGCTTTGGTCAGCTGGCAAGTTTCTCTCCTAGGTCTCCGCAAGGGATCTCTTAGAGATAGATGTGACTTGCCATGTTGGGGTCGTGCTTATCAAGTATTACTTGCATTCCAAGGTAGCTCGTGGATTCCTTCCATGTTAAGGACCGGAGGCCAAAACCCTAAGTGCTCGACTATAAATATTGAAGCCTAGCTGCTGCGAAGGGACGCCGACTTTATTCTTTCATTCCTTGTTTATATTGAGAGATTGTGAGGAGAAGAACAAGTCCTACATGCAACGTTATATTTGTGTTTTTCTCATACTGTTTTCCATCGACACTTTTGGCCGGATTTGCTTTCATGTACTTCGTAAGTTTTTGATATAGTTTTTATTATGAGTTCCTCAATTTATTATGTTCGTGATTTTACCTTTTTGTCTAGCTAAGTTTTAATACTTGATCTGGCGAAGATAGTTAGGTGATACTTAAGCTTAAGAGGTCTAATTTGTGCTAGATAATTGCATGCATGTGTTCCCGATATGTTAATGGACTTGTTTTACTATGGTGTGATACGATTAAGAGATTAATAGGCCATTAATCGCTTAGGAAATATTAGATCACCAATCAATTGGGAAGTAGGAGTGTTTTCCATAACATATCTCAATTCAGATCGATTGACATTAGAGGAAGGTGTCTACCCTCTTGGGCTAGACGTGATGATTCCTTGTTAGGCCTTTCTAGTTATTAATGCTCCTTGGGCAAGAAACTGAACGATGACTCCGACAGAGGTATTGCCCAAGGTAGGGAGCCGGCGGAGCATCGCCAACTAAGTAAGGATAGGTCAGGGAAGGGTTTGTTGAGCGCGTGACGAGTAAAAAGGGATCTCAGCATTCAAGTCCTATAACCAACGATGCATGAATGTAATGAAAATATTTGCACCAATGACCAAGCTAGAGTTTTCACTTAACGATGTCTTAGTCCAGACCAAGCCGTTTTTATTATTAATCAAGTTATCTATTTTCTTTTCAGTGTTTATTTAAGTTCTCGTATTGGGCAAGAGCGTCCCAGTGACCAAGATAGCAACAACCAACTTTCGTTACAGGTGGAGAAGGTTTCAAGAGATAGTGACTATCAACTCCTTTCTGGATCAACCCTGTACTTTCTTGCTAACTATATAAGCTGTGAGGATAGGCTATAAATTCATTTTAAGAGTGCGAACGATAGCCTCGTCAAAATTAGCGTCGTTGCCGGGGAGCTGATTTTGTAACTGTTGCTTGAGGGAGAGACGTTGTACATGTTTGGCTCTGACCCTGTTTGGTTTGATGGTGAATTGAAGTATCATCCTGAACCGGAGAAATACATCAAGGAACAGTAGAAACTAAAGAGGGAAGCTAAAATAAGAGCACGAGAGGAGAAACTGGCGAGTGACGAGAAGAGGTCACCACCACAAACTTCAGATTGCGAACAGTCTGAAGAAGAGAAGATGATCCTGAGAAGACTCTGAAGGAAATCATGTTTCCAACAAATATCAATGTTGGGAGCTAAAACATTCTCTAATACAGATCTTGCCCAAGTTCACTGATTTGCCCAGAGAGAATCCGTAGCGCCACTTGCAAGACTTTGAGATGGAAATGCGTACTATGCACACCACCACTGCAGAAAACACACTGAGGGAATATATTCGCCTCCTGACGTTCCCATTTTCACTACAAGATGGAGCAAGGGAATGGCTGTACCAGTTACCTCAGGGCAACGTCACATCTTGGCAAAAGATGGAGCAGAAGTTTCTTGAGCAATATTACCCCTTTGCCCAGATCCAGAACGCAAGAGCGGCAATTCAGAACATAAAAATAGGCAATGGTGAATCCATCTATGATTTCCACTCTAGGTACAAGAAGCTAATTGCAAGGTGTCCTCAGCATGGTTTGGCGGATAAAGATTTAATCACTGCCTTCGTGAATGGATTAAGGCAGTTTGGACGAGATTGGATAGATGCAGCCTGTGGTGGTAACGTTATCAACAAACCACCAAGTGAAATATTCAAACTCTTTATTGGGATGGCAGACAAGAAAAGAAACCAATATGAGACCATCGTGCCCAGGACGCATGAGTCGACCAGCAACGATCCCAAATTCGATATCTTGTTATCTATGATGAAGGAGATGATGAATCAGAAAAACAATAATGCTGTTAGGAATGGAAATTCTAGTCTTATCATGAAGAAAAGAGTGATGAAGTGTGAACTTTGTGCTGCCAACACTCATCCCACTGATAGGTGCCCATTACTGTATGAAGATGAAGAAGTTAATGCTGTTGGGAAACCGTATCAGCAAGGAGATTTTGGGCAGCGAAGGAACTTCACAACGGACCTTGGAGACCTAATGACAATTTCGAATACAGAAAGAACAATTATCTGAACGCACCTCAACAAGGGCAACTACCATAGCAGCCTTATGTACCCCTACATAATAGAGATCAACCAAAAGATACCCTGAGGAGTGAAGTGGGGAGACTAGCAGCTGAACAAATGAAGGGGTATCAAGAGTTAGACAGTTTTCGTATGGAGACAAGGGGAGGTATGAAAGATATTAATGGAACCTTGAGCCATTTGGTAGAATCGATCTCTCAGATTAAGTCAATGATAAACAGAGGGAAGATAGAATTACCATCTCAAGTGAAAATAAAGAAGGCTCAAGTGAATGCTATTACATTGCGCAGTGGAGCTAAGTTGCCCGAAGTAAAAGTGCTTGACCATTATATACCTCAAGGAGCTGTATTTGGGAAACAACAGTCTCTTGGGCATGATGTTGATATTGAATAAGAAGATAAGGCTGAACCAGAAAAGTATGAAGAGGCACCCATGGGTTTAGGAGATGTTGAGAAGCTATGACAAGAATTATTAGTCGAGAAAATGGCACAGATTGAAAGGGAAACGATAGACATAAGAAGGAAAGATGAACTCGATACTGCTGAAATCAAAGCGAAAACTTTGAAATAGGCTGAGAATGTGACTAAGTCAAAACCTTATGAGCCAAAAGCTCCTTACCCAAGACGATTTGCAAAGGATAAGAAAGCACTAGAGATGTAGAGATGAAGGAATTGACTAAAATGTTTCAAAGGTCGAGGTCAACATATCCCTCTTGACCGCCTTACAGTCAATGCCCAAGCGTGCCAAGTTTTTGAAGGAATTATGTACAAGAAAGATCAAATACACATATGATGCAAGGTTCCAAGTTAGTGAGAATGTATATGCAGTGTTGCAAGACACCCCCATGCCAACCAAGTGCACTGACCCAGGGATGTTCTATATTCCCTGCATCATTGGAGATATGAAGATTGAAAAGGCTATGCTGGATCTCGGAGCATTGATTAATGTCATGCCCAAGTCGATGTATGATAACCTACGCATGGGGCCACTCAAACCTACAAGGGTGGCCATTCAACTAGCTAATAGATCGACTGTATTGCGTGAAGGGATTTTAGAGGACGTCTTGGTCAGGGTAAGGGACCTAATTTTTCTAGCGGATTTCTATATTCTGGACATGGGGAGATCTTCACATAAGGCACCAATGATGTTGTTGGGCAAACCATTTTTGAAGACCGCTCGTACAAGGATTAATTGTGATAAGGGAAAGCTAACGTGCGAGTTCAGAGGAGAAGTAGTGTCATTCGACATCTACAACACAATGAAACAACCTAGTGATACGGAACTGGTGCATAACATTGACCATATTGAGCAAATGGTGGATGAGTTCTGGCAACAAATAACAATTGAAGATAAGCTGGATGTATCTCTTCAAATTGGCCTAATGGAGGTTGATTCCCAAGACGGATCTGTTGAGCTGATTGAAGCAGTGCACTACCTAACGTCGGATGCAGAACCCTTTCGAAGGTTAGAAACATTGGTGATTCCCACACTGAAACAAGAAGATAGGTTGATGCCATCGATAGAACAAGAACCAAAACTAGAGTTGAAATCATTGCCTAGCCACTTGAAATACATCTACTTGGGAGAAAATGAGACACTACCAGTTATTATAAGTGTGGAGTTATCTATTGAGGAAGAGGAACGAGTAAAAGAAGTCCTGGTGGAGTATAAGCTGGCCATCGGATGGAGACTAGCTAATATAAGGGGCATTAACCCGACTGTGTGTAGACATCACATCTTGCTCGAGGAGGATGCCGTGCCCATTAGAGATCCTCAAAGAAGACTAAATCCAGCAATGAAGGAGGTAGTGATGAACGAAATCTTGAAGCTGTTAGATCTGGGGATTATCTACTCGGTTTCTGACAGTAGATGGGTTAGTCCAGTTCATGTCGTGCCCAAGAAGTTCGGTATTGAAGTAGTAGAAAATGATCAGATTGAAATGGTGGCCATGAGGTTACAAACATGATCGCAAGTTTGCATCAATTACAGGAAGCAGAATCAGAAGACCAAGAAAGACCATTTTCCGTTGCCTTTCATTAATGAGATGCTCGAAAGGTTAGCAGGCAACAAGTACTTCTGTTTTCTCGATGGTTGCTCGATGATAAACGTGAGAAAATTAGTTAAAGATATTCTCCTCAATCTTGTTGTATATTTAATTTAGAATATTCCTTTTTCCTTTTTAATAGGACTTGTATATTCCTTCATATGAGGATGTATCTTGTACTCTTATAAAAATCACTATACAGCCCACCAGAGGATTGTAGTGAGTAAAATCATTTCTCTACATGGTATCAGCCTTTTCTCGATCCTTCTCACCCTAGTTTTTTCTATTCCTCTCTTCTGCCTCCACCATGTCTGACTCTTCTTCCTCCCCTGTCTCTGGCCTCTCCTAGCCATTTTCCACCATGATTCATATGCTCACTATCCGTCTCTCATCCACTAATTATCTTCTTTGGCGAAATCAAGTAGTTCCTCTTCTTGAAGGTCAAGATCTCTTTGGTTTTATTGATGGCACTAATCCTCCTCCCTCTCACATGATTTCGGCATCAAACGGCACCTCCAAACCTAATCTTGCTTATGCGGTTTGAAAATAACAAGATCAACGACTTGTCAATTTATTGAATTCTTCTCTAACGGAAGAGGCCATGTCTGAGGTTCTCCACTGTGATACCTCCAAATCCATAAGGTTGGCCCTAGAAGCTGCTTTTGGCGATGACTTGAAGCAGTGTGAAATTGGAATTCGCAATCAACTTCTTCAACTCAAGAAAGGTTCTTCTTCTATTCGTGATTATGCGAAGAAATTTAAAGGCTACTGTGATCAGTTAGCCGCCATGGGTCATCCTGTTGACGAACTCGACAAGTTCCATTGGTTCTTGCGGGGGCTTGGCTCTGTTTTTTCTGGCTTTGAAGCTTCTCAAATGACCATCCGCCCTCTTCCCCAATTCCGTGATTTAGTATCTGGAGCCGAGAGTTTAGAACTTTTTCTCTCATCCATAGAGACCACTCCTACCCAGGTTGCCTTTTACTCATCATCCACTCATTTCGCTTCTTCTCCCCATGGCAATCGTGGGGGTCACTCAGGTCGTGGTCGTGGATATCAAAAGCACGGGGGTCGTCACAATCAATCATTTAGCCGTGGAAATGGGCGTGGCAAATTTCCTCCTCGCTGCCAGATTTGTCGTATCGAGGGCCACTATGCTCCCAACTGTCATCAGCGCTATGAGCGTCCTTCTGCTCCGTCCGCAAATGTTGCAAAGGCTAACATTGCTGATCATTTTTCCTCTGCGTGCAACCTTTCACCCTCTCAATCAGATTGGTATATGGATATTGGCGCCTCTGCTCATATGACACCGACCTCTTCTACTCTTGCCTCCGTCGAACCATATTCTGGTAATACTCAAGTTGTTGTTGGAAACGGTGATGCTTTATCTATCTCTCATATTGGTTCTCGTCTATTATCTACTAATCTACGCCTTTTGGATGTCTTGGTTGTTCCAAGCCTCACGAAGAATCTTATTTCTATTAGTAAACTCACTCATGATTTTCCTGTTGCCGTTAGCTTTATTGACAATCTGTTTGTGATTCAGAGTCGAGCAATCCGTCAAGTTTTGGCAAAAGGGCGACATGAAGATGGCTTATATGTGTTGGAGCATGGTCACGTTGCTTTTAATTTAGTTTTACGTATTAGTAAATTACGAGCATCCTTTGAATTGTGGCACTCTCGCTTAGGCAATGTCAATTATGATGTTATTTCATTTTTTAATAAGTCTGGAAAACTTTCCTTGACATCAGTTTTACCAAATCCATCTATTTGTGCTACTTGTCAGCTAGCTAAAAGCAAACGCTTATCTTTTTATGTTAATGATAAATGTTTTGCTCGTACATTGGATTTGGTTCATTGTGATTTATGGGGTTCTGCACCAGTTGTTGCTCATTCTGGTTTTCGCTATTATGTGATATTTGTTGATGATTATTCTTGGTTCACTTGGTTATACCCGTTGCATCACAAATCTGATTTCTTTGACATTCTTGTGCAATTCAAGACTTTTGTGGAGAATCAGTTTACCACCACTCTTAAAGTTTTTCAAAGTGACGGGGGTACTGAGTTTACAAGTAAGCGTGTGCAAAATTATTTTAAACTTCATGGTATCCGTCATACCATGTCTTGTCCCTACACACTAGCTCAAAACGGTCGGGCCGAACGCAAGCATCGCCACATTACTGAAACAGGACTTGCTATGTTATTTCATTCACATGTTCCCACTATTTTTTGGGTCGATGCTTTTAGTACTGCTGCTTATGTTACTAATCGCCTTCATTCTCCTTTGTTAGGAGGTAAGTCGCCATTTGAGCTGTTATACGGTGTTGCTCCAAATTATGCAAATTTTCATCCTTTTGGATGTCGAGTTTTTCCATGTTTACGAGATTATGCTTCCAACAAATTCTCACCTCGAAGTGCTCCTTGTATCTTTCTTGGTTATAGCAATTTGCACAAAGGATTCCATTGTCTGGACGTTTCAATGTCTCGTATCTACATTACTCGACAGGCACAATTTGATGAACTACATTTTCCGCATTCTGCAAATGCCACTGCTTCATCTCCATCTGAATTGGACTTCTCTATGTTTGATGATCCTTTTGAGGTTCCAGACACACCCACTCCTCTGCCCCCGATGCCGCCTGTGCCTTCTCCCACTTCACCTAAATCAAATTGTGGCCTATGTCCATCTACTCCACCTACTGAGCAGCCTGATGTAGCTCCACTAGACCAGCCTGAGCAAACTGATGTAGATCCACCAGATGAGCCCGAGCAACTTGATGTACCTCCGCTAGACGAGCCTGAAGTTCCTGCCTCAGCCGAGCCACTTCCTGAGCCATCGCAAGAGCCTCCTGCCACCAACACTCATCATATGATCACTCGATCTAAAGCGGGTATTTTCAAGCATCGTCATTTTGTAGATATTGCTTACTTGCCACGTTCTTCACTTCTTTGGGTTCTGCTCACTACCTTTCAGCCACGAGGTTTTTGATCTGCTGTCAAACATCCTGGTTGGCTTGCTGCTATGCACGAGGAAATACAAGCTCTTCTTCTGAAACACACTTGGATACTCGTTCCTCGACCTCATGGAAAAAATGTTGTTGGTTCCAAATGGGTTTTTTGAATTAAATATCTTTTGTATGGCTCCATAGATCGTTTGAAAGCTCGTCTCGTTGCTCAAGGCTTCGCTCAGCTTTTTTGTCTGAATTATGATCTTACATTCAGCCCGGTGGGCAAAGCATCAACTGTGCATGTTGTTCTATCTCTAGCCATCATGAACAATTGGCCTTTGCATCAATTGGATGTTAAAAATGCATTTCTCAATGGTGATCTTTCTACACTAGTATATATGGAGCAACCGCCTGGTTTTGTCGATCCTCGCTTCCCAAATCATGTTTGTCTTCTCAAAAAGGCGATATATGGGCTCAAGCAGGCTCCTTTAGCTTGGTTTCAAAAATTCAATTCATTTTTATTTCGCCTTGGGTTCTCTTGTAGTAAGGCCGACACGTCTCTTTTTGTCTATCACCAAGGTCAAGTTCTTCTATATTTACTTGTCTACATTGATGACATAATTCTAACTGGTAATGATACCACTCTTATTACCAAATTCATGAGTCGCATTCATTCTGAGTTTTCTATCAAGGATCTTAGGCGTCTTAATTATTTTCTTGGACTTGAGGTTCTTCATTCTAATGATAGCTTGTTTCTTAGTCAGACAAAATATGCTCGTGACATCCTATCATGGGCGCAGATGTTGGACTCCAAACCGATTGCCACTCCTCTTGCCACCGATATACATCTCACAAGCTCTGGAGAATTGTTTTCTAATCCTACGCTTTATTGCTCTCTGGTAGGTGCTTTGCAGTATTTGACTATCACACGCCCGGACCTCTCTTATGCTGTCAACTCGGTCAGCCAATTTTTTCAAGCCCCGACTAACGATTATTTCCAAGCTGTCAAACACATCCTTTGTTACGTCAAAGAAACTTTATCGTTTGGCTCATCATTCACGCGTGGTTCCCACCCTGTTGTTCTCGGTTATTCTGATGCTGATTGGGCTCATTTCCTTGAGACAAGTCGGTCTACCTATGGCTACTTGATCTTTCTTGGTGGAAATCTTGTTTCATGGAGTGCTAAGAAGCAACCTACTGTTGCTTGATCCAGTTGCGAGTCTGAATATCGGGCTATGGCAAACGCTGCAACTGAACTTGTTTGGCTTACAAATCTGCTCCGTATGTTGCATGTTCCTTTGAGTCCACCGACTCTCCTATGTGATAATAAGAGTGCAATTTTTCTCACTCAAAATCCGGTTGCTCATAAACACACCAAGCATATCGATATTGACTATCACTTTGTTAGGGAATTGGTCTCATCAAAGAAATTAACAACTCAATTCGTTCCCTCACATCTTCAGTTGGCCGATATTTTTACGAAGAGTTTAGGTCGTCCGCTGTTTGAGTTCTTTCGTTCCAAGCTTCGCGTTGGTCCAAATCCCACACTAAGCTTGAGGGGGGGTGATAAATGTGAGAAAATTAGTTAAAGATATTCTCCTCAATCTTGTTGTATATTTAATTTAGAATATTCCTTTTTTTCTTTTTAATAGGACTTGTATATTCCTTCATATGAGGATGTATCTTGTACTCTTATAAATATTAATATACAGCACACAAGAGGATTGTGGTGAGTAAAATCATTTCTCTACATTCAAGCTATATGCAGATCTGGGTCATGGAGGAAGACCAGGGCAAAACCACTTTCACTTGCCCATTCAGTATATTTGCGTATAGAAGGATGCCTTTTGGTCTATGCAACGCCCCTGACACATTTCAAAGGTGCATGATGAGTATATTCTCAGATGTGCTTGAAACATGCATAGAGGTGTTCATGGATGATTTTACTGTCAATGGATCGGATTTCGACAAGTGTTTAATCAATTTGAAAATGGTGCTGAAAAGATGTGTGGATAAGAGTTTGGTACTAAACTATGAGAAATGCCACTTCATGGTCAAGGAGGGCATAGTCCTTGGGCATGTTATATCAGAACGAGGGATAGAGGTTGACAAGTCTAAGATCAATATCATAGCCAAGTAGTCCCTACCCGAGCAATGTGAAGCAGCTGTGTGGTTTCCTTGGGCACATCGGATTTTACAGGAGGTTTGTTAAAGACTTTGCTAAGAGCGTGCAGCTTATAACCAGGCTATTACAAGGAGAAGTGGAGTGGAATTTCGATGAAGACTGCAAGAAAGCATTCCATACACCAAAGGAGATCTTGGTTTCAGCACCTATCATTCAACCACCGGATTGGGTAATGCTATTTCAGGTGGGAGCTGTTCTTGGACAGAAAAATGGAAAAGTGTGTCATGTCATATACTACGCATTGAGAACTCTCAATCCTGTCCAATGCAATTATTCCACCACAGAGAAATAATTACTAGCTATGGTGTTTACCTTCGAAAAATTTCGATCATACCTGCTTGGGGGCAAGACCATAGTCTATACTGATCACTCCGCCCTGAAGTTCCTCATAACCAAGAAGGAGACCAAACCCAGATTGTTAAGGTGGATTTTATTACTTCACGAATTCGATGTGGAAATCAAGGATAAGACCGGAGCTAAAAATCTAGTGGTGGATCATATGAGTCGCATCATCCAACAAGAAGAGGCTGAGCCGATCAAAGAGACCTTCCCGAATGAACATCTAGCTCTTGCCCAAGACAACCTAGATCTGTGGTATGCTGACATGTGTAACTATATTGTCTTGGGACGACTTCCAGGAAACCTCAGCCTATATCAAAAGAACAAGTTAAAGGTGGAGAGTCGATATTACATCTGGGATGAGCCTTATTTGTGGAAGACGCGTACTGACCAAATTATTCGTAGATGTGTTGATGAGAAGGAACAAGCAAGTATCCTCACACATTGTCATTCAAATGTGTGTGGGGGACATTTTGGACCAAAAAGGACAGCAAGGAAGATATTGGATTTTGGGTTTTATTGACCCAATCTGTTCAAAGACAACTTTTAATGGTGCAAACACTGCGCTCAATGCCAAAGAAGGGCAACATCGGTAAGAGAAATGAGATGCCCATGACCCCAGTCATGCCTGTGGAAGTATTTGATATATGAGGGGATGGACTTCATGGGGCCATTGCCCAACTCAAGAAGAAATCTATACATATTTTTGGCAATCGACTATGTGTCGAAATGGGTGGAGGCTAAGGCAACATCAACAAACGACTCAAAGGTAGTTGTGGAATTCTTCAAGGGCAATATTTTCAGCCGGTTTGGTGTGCCCAGGGCAACATTAGTTATCAAGGAATGCATTTTTGCAATGGAGCCGTGAAAGGGTTAATGAGCAGATATAGAGTACATCATAGGATTTCGAATGCTTATCACCCTCAAGCAAACGGTCAAGCTGAATTGTCTAATCAAATTGTGAAGGCTGTCTAGAGAAAGACAGTTAGCCCAACAGAGAAGGATTGGAGTTTCCGTCTTAAAGATGCATTGTGAGCATACATGACAGCATTTAATACCCCGTTTGGGATATCGTCCTACAGAATGGTCTTTGGCAAGATGTGCCACTTACCTGTGGAAATTGAACATCGAGCGTATTGGGCAGTTCAGAAAATGAATTATGATTGGGATAAGGCTAGCCAAGCTAGGAAGCTTCAACTGCAGGAACTCGAGAAAATCCAACTCAATTCGTATGATAGTTCCGTTTTGTATAAAGAGAGGATGAAGAAAGCCCATGATGCCTTGATTAAAGTTAAGAAGTTTGAACCTGGGCAACAGGTGTTGTTATACCAATCCAAGTTCAAACTTATGTTGGGGAAACTATCTACTAAGTGGGTTGGCTCGTTTGAAGTACAAGCCACATATCTGAATGGGGCTGTGGAAGTAATTAATGCTAACACGGGAGAAATTTTCAAGGTCAATGGAGAGAGATTGAAGGCTTTCTTTGGCCAAGTCCTGGAGAAACCAGAGGAATACTTGAAATTCCTCTATGACACGGAGTCCTAACTTGGTCAAGGAGGACGTCGTGCCCACGACGGTAACTGGGGCGCTGGCTAGGAGGCAACCTGACATGTTTTTCTACTTTTGTTTATTTTGTTTTCTTGTTATTTCAAAAAAAGAAAAAAAAAAGGTGAAGGTAGGGATTCAAATAGCCATAATTTTAATGTTTTCCATCAAATTTAGGCGTATTTTAATTCCATTATGGATATAAAATATCTAACCATTGGATAAGAGAAATTTTGCCTTGCATATGGTAGTGTGTTCATGACCTGCAGAGAAAAGGTGTTGGGCGAAAGGAAGAAGGAGGATCTAACACTTTGCCTCCAGCAAAGTGTGTGCGTAGGAGGGCAAGAGCGGTGCTCTGGGCTAAGCGATAGACTTTGTCAACAATGCTGACGGGACAGTAATTGCCACACTACATGTCATGTGACAGCTGCACTCAAAACCTACTCCTAGCCCTATAACCGTCTGCCACCCTACCACGTCTATTCCCTCTAACCCTTCCACCTCCCCACGTAAACTATAAATTCAATATAAAACTACCATAATCCACTTTCCTTTCTCAACCCTTAAATTTTGGCCATTACCGATTTTCTTTCCCCCAAAGTTAAACCCTAACTTCCAACCATGGTATCCACACACCCAAAGAACAAACTCAACAAAATCCCTCACGGAACACAGATCGACCTTTCCGATCCAGAATCATCGATGTTGGAAGCCCTTTTGTCCGCAGCAGACCCCACTTCTTGGGTGATGCTATATCCTATTACTGTCAAGGTAGAGAAAATCATCAGCAAAGCACTTGCTGAGACAATGGCAGTACCAGAGGAGGTGAAATTAGACGAAGCTACTCCGGTGGTTGGAACTTCGACCACGCTGGAGAGAACCACTGAGGAAGTAGCACCAGAGAAATCGCTGCTAGAGTAAGAGGAGAAAGAGACAAAGCAGGAGAAGGATGTGGAGATAGAGGTCGTAGATGAGGCTGAAAAAGAGGAGGGAGACAAAAAGGAGTCCGAAGACTTCTTCGACAAGTTGTGTGCAGAGGTGAAGCGGGATGTAGAGAAGAGAAAAGAGAAGAGGAACAAGGGCCAACTGCAGAAGGTGGCCAAGAAGAAGATGAAGGTGGCTAGTTCTGAAGCCGCCTCGTCGTTGGAGGGAGAATCTTCCACGGAGGAGAAGAAGGGCACCACGTCTTCTTCCAAGAATCCAGGGAAGAAACAGAAAGTGGTGGAGTCTTAGGAGGAAGACATTGTCCACATAGTGGGGGAGAGGATAACAAGATCTGCTGCTCGGAAGGTAAAGAAAGAGGAGTCTGAGTCGAGAGAGAAGAAGAAGAAGGGAAAGAAGGCTGAGGACTTGACGGCCAGAAAGGTGTTCATGCCCAGGGAGGTCGATTTTGATGACCTGGACTCCCTGGGCATTGCGATGGAAGTAAGGGCCCTGTTCGATGGATGTGGCTGGGGAAGATTCCTGAGGCTACCCTGCCACATCTATAAGGACCTGCAGAGGGTGCAGAGGTGAAGCGGGATGTAGAGAAGAGAAAAGAGAAGAGGAAGAAGGGCCAACTGCAGAAGGTGGCCAAGAAGAAGACGAAGGTAGCTAGTTCTGAAGCCGCCTCGTCGTTGGAGGGAGAATCTTCCACGGAGGAGAAGAAGGGCACTACGCCTTCGTCCAAGAATCCATAGAAGAAACAGAAAGTGGTGGAGTCTTAGGAGGAAGACATTGTCCACATAGTGGGGGAGAGGATAACAAGATTTGCTGCTCGGAAGGTAAAGAAGGAGGAGTCTGAGTCGAGAGAGAAGAAGAAGGGGAAATAAGGCTGAGGACTTGACGGCCAGAAAGGTGTTCGTGCCCAGGGAGGTCGATTTTGATGACCTTGACTCCCTGGGCATTGCGATGGAAGTAAGAGCCCTATTCGATGGATGTGGCTGGGGAAGATTCCTGAGGCTACTGACACGCACTCGTCGTGTTGTATGATCAAAATACTTGTGTATGCTCCAGACGGACAATACACGCTCCTGAGCCCACTACCGGACTGGCTAGTCTTAGTGGCAAGCTAGGGTCGATCCCACGGAGAGTGATGAACCACCTTACTCTTTAGTGCACAAATCGAGTTGTCACGGTCTCAATCTGTATATCTGCACAAAATAAACTAAACGGAATTCAGATATAAAAGGGGGGGTAAGATTTGGGGTAGGTTATAATCATTGTTGATATGTTAATTCGGTCATGGGCACACTGAAGATCCGTCCATGCTTCATATAAACTCAAGGCGTGGCCCAAAGACATTGGGGCGTTTCAAGAGTTCATACTCCACACTTGGGATGGTTGAATCCCTTCTTGTCGTCTCGGTCCGAAGGTCACGCTTCACCCCGGTCACAAGGCCGTGCTTCACTCCTCCTTAGATAGTAGTCATACCCGATCTCTCCAAGTATGACCCTCACCAACCTTCTCTTCCACACTTCCCATGTCCGCACCTACAGAGTAGACATAACTCGCGGGATATCCATTTCCGGTACTACGTCCAACCGGTCATCGATATATCTACGATACGCGAGATGAGTCCTTTGGTCGATAACCATGGCTTGATGCCTCGTCACAGTTGATGGGTGATTGTTAGAGAAGCCCAAGACTGAAGAAGGACGCAGTATCCCCTTGTCCATTCCTCACCATCCAGATCTACAGCACCATGTCAGGTGCTGCTTAGCTACTCGGTCATGGGCACATCGAATGTTGCCGTCTGTCATGCCCTGCCTTTGCTTGACATGGTACACCTCCAACCGAGTGGTGATCACCCGTTAAGTCAGGACTGCCCATGAGTTCTGCTCCAGTCTTTCCAGAACTACTGGACTCAACTGATGGCACAAGTGCCTCACGAATGTTTCACATATCAACAGTCCATCATTTCCCATACCCAAATCTCACCAAGTAGATTACTCACACATAATTAAATATATAATGATAAGCGAAATAGAACACATGAATGTAAAGAAATATGAAATACTTGAATTAAAAGTACCTAAGGCAAACAGCCTTGGATTTGTTCTTCACTACAGAATGTAAATTAAGCGGATAAACTGTTTTGATCGTAAAGAAAATATCAAACTGAGATTGAAATTGTTTCTTGGACTAAGAACTATAGAATGGCGAAGTAACCAACATTGTGCCAGCCGCTCTGGCTGGACTTTTATAGTAGCAATGGCAGCGAGCAAAACCCTAAGCGAGTAGACTGAATCGGCATGATTGGCACTTTTCATGTTGAGCCAGATGCTGATTATTCCTGATTGACTTGATTGGTGATTGGCAATCTCCGATTAGGTGATTGATTTAGGGTGATGCGCTGACTTAAAGATCCTTCTTTCCATAAACGCTCGGCAGATATGCTGTGAATCTTCTCCATGCGGCTTTCCTTCTTTAGCTCTGGCAACTGACTGGCAATTGCTATAGTGGTCAAACTGGTTGCATGCTTCATGATTTGATTATTCGTAAGCAAGGCAGTTGCAAGATCTTCTTTGTTGTTGGGTGCATTGCGTTAATACCACGAATGCGAATGATGAACAACAACTTAGCTTCAGGATTCACATGGAATCCTCCTTTCAACCTCGTCTCTTGCTTCAATTCATCTCCTGCGCTGCATACTCCTTTGCGTAGTCCTTGCAACCGATTGAATTCACTCCAGTTCTGCTCATTCTGACCACCTTTCTTCTGTTTGACTCGGACTGAGCTTCCTTACTTCGAACAATAACTTCCTTCCCCTGGACAGACACTAACTACACAAAAAGACATGAAAAAATAGGGCCAAATGGCCCAAAAGTCGAGGACGCATCACACCTACACACTTAAACCATACTTGCCCTCAAGTATGTTGGTGGATTCACAAAGACACCAAGAAGAGAGATGAACGAAAAGGAAATTAAACTTCAAGACATGAAAGTGCGCAATCAAATGAATTAGTTCGTGCATGCATGTATCAACCAAGTTAACATTCCACAACCCATTGAGCAAATACACCACATGATCATATTAGCAGTCTTCCTCACACACTCAAGTGTATGGCTAGTGTTTACTCTCATTTCATGCTGCATTAGCTTTCCTATTAGCTTGTTTGAGGATTTATGGCTATCAGTTAGTCTGGTGCAGTTTATCAAAGGGTCTTAATTTTGTTGTAATGGGGCATACGGAGCAGGGTAAGGACTTTTGGACAGTGGATTAAAACCTGATTCCAGTCACATGGACTGCTCTTTCAATATAAATGCTTCCACTAATCCTCTTCTTTCTTTCTTTGGGGTTTATTTCTTCCTTAGGCATGTATTGATCTTTGATCACACTTAGAATTTCCATTCTTTTCATTTATGCCTTCTTCTTAAACACTGACTACCCCTTTTGTTACCCCTCTTTTACTTGTGTCTTTCCACTTAGAGCATCTATGTACCCTTCTTATCTTGTATAGTGTGAGAGACACACTCTTAATCAAATATCATTACAATGGCTTATGAAAGAAAAAGTGCTTCGGCTCAAAGTGGTTAGCAATGGTTTATCATGCTCAGCTAGATAATTCTGGGGCTTCTAATCATGAATAAACTGCCCTTATCCTTTAATCTACACCACCAGCTAAAATCCACTAACAAGTTCTAGGATTACTAAGCAGCATGAACACACAGAAGATAGAAATAAATAGGCTTAATTCTCACAGGTATGGACTTCTGTATTCCCTCTACTGCTATACATGTAATGTTGCTCAGCATACCATTCAAACCAGTCAAACCAATCAACATGCACACATTCCCCTAATCCATATATCATGCGCACACACAGACTCACAGACTAACTTTACACTAGACTCCAGCTGACACAAAACGTAAAAGTCAGAAATGAAAAGAACAAAAAGAAAAATAAAACCTAAACTACAGATAGGGGAAAGGAAACTTATTCATTCTGGTCGGAGGCATCCTCCTCCTCTCCTTCCGCTTTTGCCATCAAGCCTCAGATCCTTTCTTCATGTTGGTATGGGTTGCCATCATCTCTGCCCTCAGTATTGCTACTTCTGCACGTAGCTCTTTCAGTTCTGCCAGTACGGCCACCATCTCGCTGTTTGAGCGGCGCGGAACCGCCTGCTCATTCGTCTTGCTCGGTTCTGTTGTGCCTTCTGGGTAGACCAACGAGTAATTCCCATGCTCGTCCACCTCAACAATCCTCCACCTCACGAAGCGCCCTTGGTCCAGAAATCTTGTATCAGCAACTGCGAGATGATCTGGCTTCTCCAAGTCGAAATTGGTCAGATTCTTTGCAAGAATCGTCGCCAAAGGGCAGAGTGAGAGGTATTTGTTATGGTGGGTCACACCGAACTGAAACTGCTGCGCTGCTATGAACCCAAAGTTCACCCATTTCTTCTCCATCATGCACCATAAAATGAACAGCTCCTGTTGAGTCACCACGTTGGACCCCTTCAAATGCCCGTAGAGGTTGTAAGCCCGCCACCTTTGGCAAATCTGTAGCGCTGGATCTCTGATCTCATTGGACTTGCTGTTGTTCTTCACATAGCGATTCCTGGTGGAGATGATTGACCAGTAGTGGTCAATCTGAGACTTCCATTCATCCGAGGCCACCGTCTCTGCCTCCTTATACTCATCCTCATATACCTCCCACGGCTCGAGTACTCCGAGTTGAATGTTCAACTCATTGATGGAGAGAGGGAACATCCTGCCCCGCAGTTGAAAGCGCAGGGTGCCCGGAGTCTCGATACCGTAGTTGCCGCGGGGTTTGAACTCCACTGTCCCCATGAATTCCTCCGACAGCTTCTTAAACGCAGGGTAGTTCCATTCCAAAACCTTTCCCCAGCCGATACCCTTGAAGTATCCCTCCACCTTCTCTTTGATTCCAAATGCTTCCAAGCTTTCTGTCAACAGGTACTACCAAGGGAGGATCTCCCTATTTTGCAGGATGGCATACCTCTGGCTGTCTCGCGGTATGGTTGCTCCAGATGATGCAGGTCGTAGCACGCCTTTCCTCTTGGTTCCTAATTTCTTGGTGGTGACACTGGGTGTAGACTTCACAGGTGCTTGAATCTCCCCCGAGTTAGAGCTATCGATGATCTCCACTCTCTCTATTTCTTCCTCTTCGATTTTCTTTGCTTCTCCTTCTTTTTCTCCTTCTTTTGCCTTCCCTTTTTCCTCAGCTGTAACCTTTCTCACCATGCTTGTAGTACCAACCTTGCCCCCTAATTTGCTCTGTTTGGACTTCTGCGATAAGGGGGGTTTCGAGGTTTCGAGCTTCCTCTTTGCTCCCACCCCTTTCTCCTTGCTTTGCGGGGTGATATCTTCCTGGGCCCGTACGGGAATACTTTTTTCTGTCTTCTCCTCTCCAACTGGCTCTCTCCCTTGCTCGCCTTCTTGTTCCTTCTCTTCGTAGTCAGAAGTGGTTAGACCACCCTCCTTTGATTGAGATTGGGAGCGGGAAGAACTGGGGTCTGGAGTAGGCTCCATTGGTGGAGGACTAGCTGCTTTCTTTCCGGCGGTCTTCTTCTTCGCTGCTGCTGCGGTAATGGTGTCCTTGACCGCAGGCTTCTTCTTCTCTTTCTTCCTAGGCGGTTGAACATCTGGTTCTTCCTCGACCTGTACCTGCTCTTGGTCACCCGCAGCGTCTCCTTTTCCGGTGGGTTACTTCTCCGGCGAGGGAATCTTCTCCTGTTCCTCTTCTTCCACACTCCGAGTAGGTGTGGTCTTTTCTGAACTGTGCACAGGGGTTTCCTCGGAGGTGGTGCTGCGTGTTTTTCTCTTCTCCCCCACCGGTACAGATTTTGTAGTGGCTGGGCCTTTGGTTTGAGTACTGCCGGAGACGGCAATACTTTTGTTCGTTCTTTTGTGCGCGGCTTTCTTGATTTTGACCATGGTGATGATTGGAAACTTGGGGTTTTTAGAAAGACGGTGAAGGTTGGTGAAGGTATGTGGAGTGAAAACTGGAACTGAGTGTTTAAATGGCTGGTTTGTGGACGGCGGTTATGGCAAAGTGGAGAGAGTGGCTGAGTGTGTGGCGGTTATGGAGGCTGCGAGGGTTAATGGAGGAGGGTTTTCTCCTTTTAACTGATGGAGTGGTGAGGTGATAGTTATGGGAAGTTGAAACGTTCAAGGGAATAAAATCATTACCAAATTTGAAATTCAAATTTCGTGCGAAATCCCAAGCGCCGCAGTTATATCTAGCCGTCCTTGTCAGATGCGTCTCCACGTCATTTCCTAGTTAGACCGTCCCCATTCCACACACTGGTCTGCCACCTGCACACTTTGCATCGCAAAGTGGGTTCAAAATTCACCCTGGACCTCCACCTATACACTTTGCATCGCAAAGTGGGTTCGAATCTCAAAATAGACTCTAAAAACACCTTGGCCCACATTCTCTAGTTCTGACTTAGTCCAATACTCACTTAACTCAAAACAATTCTTTAATAACTAATTAAGGGAAAGCGGTTGTGGTCTTACCGACGACCACTCCTGGGTTGCCTCCCAGTCAGCGCTCTTGTTTAATTTCTTGAGCTCGACTTCCAACTTTGGTTCTTACTGATAAATAGGATCCAGTAAAGAACATTTCTCCTTGGTCCTCTTCAACTCTGAATAGTCGAAGTACGGCTTCAAGCGATGACCGTTCACCACAAAAGTACCTTTTCCATTCAAATTATAAACTTCGACACTTCCATTTGGGAATAACTCCTTCACGATGTAAGGTCCTCCCCATTTTGATCTAAGTTTCCCACTCATCAACTTAAATCGAGAGTTGAATAACAACACCTTTTGGCCAGACCAAAATTCCTTCTTCCTAAGCTTTGCATCGTGGATTCTCCTCGTTCTTTCCTTGTACAAAACTGCATCGTCGTATGACTCCAACCGAAGTTTCTCCAATTCATTCATTTGCAACTTCCTTTCTTCTCCGGCCCTAGTCATACTGAAGTTGATTCTCTTGATCGCCCAGTAAGCTTTGTGTTCCACTTCTACTGGTAAATGGCATCTTTTTTCCGAACACAAGCCTGAATGGTGACATGCCAATTGGAGTCTTATAGGCAGTGCGGTATGCCCATAACGCATCTCCCAGGTAATTGCTCCAATCCTTACGATTGGGATGAACCACCTTCTCCAATATGCCCTTGATCTCCCTGTTAGAAATTTCAGCCTGCCCATTGGCCTGGGGGTGATATGCAGTCGTGACTTTATGTTTCACCCCCATTCTTTTGGTGAGTGCTCTAATGATGGCATTGCAGAAATGAGATCCTTGGTTGCTGATGAGGA
This sequence comes from Schizonepeta tenuifolia, assembly GCA_029490685.1. NCBI lineage: Eukaryota > Viridiplantae > Streptophyta > Magnoliopsida > Lamiales > Lamiaceae > Schizonepeta > Schizonepeta tenuifolia. The sequence goes on from CM055956.1 coordinate 39,224,409, forward strand.
TTTTTGGAACTCCAAATCTATTAAACACCTGCTCTCTCAAAAATTCTGCCACCGTATGAGCATCATTACTAGTTGTAGCCTTTGCTTTGACCCATTTGGATACGTAATCAACTGCCACCAAAATGTATTCATAATTTCCTGACTTAGGGAATGGTCCCATAAAGTCGATTCCCCATACATCGAAGATTTCCACAGGCATAATAGGCATTTGAGGCATTTCATCTTTTGCGGTGATACCCCCTACCATCTGACACTTCGGGCAGCCCTGTACCCATTTCTTCGCATCAGCAAAGATTGTAGGCCAATAGAATCCACTATCCAATATTCTTTGCGCTGTTCTTCTTCCACCGAAATGTCCACTGCATGTTGTGCTATGGCACATCTCCAATATCTGAGCATGTTCAATCTCCGGAACGCACCTCCGTATGATTTGATCTGTGCCAATCTTCCACAAATGCGGTGCTTCCCAAAAATAAAAGTGAGCCTGTGTCACCAATTCCTGTTTCTCGAACTTGGTCTTCCCTGGTGGCACTTCCTTAGTAAAAAGATAATTTGCTATGTCTGCAAACCAGGGCTCCTCATCGGTCAGGGCATACAGAGTCTCCATCTCCATATGATCTCGTACGGCGTACAACCTCTCATCCGGAAAAGCGTCTTCTATTGGTTCGCCATCATCCTTTCCCATTTGGAGCCTGATTAAATGATCAGCTACTAGGTTGGCGGCTCCCTTCTTATCTCTTATTTCTAAGTCGAACTCTTGGAGCAGCAATATCCACCGGATAAGTCGTGGTTTTGATTCTTTCTTCGCCATGAGGTATTTCAAAGCAGCGTGATCGGTGTAAATGATCGCTTTTGTGCCCAGAAGGTATGATCTGAATTTCTCGATTGCGAAAACCACTGCCAATAATTCCTTCTCGGTTGTGGTGTAGCTACACTGGGCTGGATTCAAAGTCTTCGAGGCGTAGTATATAATGTGGCTTTCCTTACCTTTCTTCTGCCCCAGTACTGCTCCAACCGCGTAATTGCTGGCATTACACATGATTTCGAATGGTATCTCCCAATCTGGTGGTTGAATAATAGGGGCTGATACCAATCTGTCCCGTAGATTCAGAAATGCCTCCTTACAGTCGTCATCAAAGTCGAACTGTACATCTTGTTGTAACAAACGGGTCATGGGTTGAGCAACCTTTGCGAAATCTTTATGAATCTACGGTAGAATCCTGCGTGGCCAAGGAATGCCCGTAGGTGCTTGACCGTGGTTGGATACGGAAACTTGGCGATGGAATCGATTTTTGCCTTGTCCACTTCGATCCCCCTTTCCGATATGACATGACCCAGTACGATGCCTTCCTTCACCATAAAATGGCATTTTTCATAATTGAGTACCAGGCTTTTCTCCACGCATCTTTTCAATACTAGCTCCAAATGATTAAGGCATGTGTCGAACGAATCACCATACACCGTGAAATCATCCATAAACACCTCTATGCAATTTTCTAATAAATCTGAAAAAATGCTCATCATGCACCGTTGGAAGGTTCCAGGTGCATTACAAAGACCAAATGGCATTCTTCGGTAGGCGAAAGTCCCGTACACGCAAGTGAACGTGGTCTTTTTTTGATCTTTTTGAGCTACGAATATTTGCATATATCCTGAATATCCATCCAGGAAACAGTAATAGGCATTTCCAGCTAGCCGTTCCAGCATTTGATCGATAAAGGGTAATGGAAAATGGTCCTTCCGTGTGACCATATTCAGCTTCCAGTAGTCTATATAGACTCTCCACCCAGTTTGTAGCCTTGTTGGAACAAGCTCGCCTTTGTCATTCTCCACAACCTGTATCCCAGATTTCTTCGGCACGACGTGAACCGGGTTGACCCATTGGCTGTCGGAAATTATGCCCAACTCCAAAAGCTTTAGGATCTCCTTAAGTACCACCTCTTTCATGACAGGATTCATTTTCCTCTGCGAATCCCGTACTGGTCGTGCTCCTTCTTCCAAGTATATATGGTGCATACACTCTGTGGGACTGATACGCTTCATATCTGCCAGGGTCCAACCAATGGCTTCCTTGTTCTCTCTCAATACTCTGACTAGTCTTTCTTCCTGCACCATGGTTAGATCAGAACTGATAATCACTAGAAGAGTTTCCTCCGGTCCCAAGTAGGCATATTGCAAGTGTTTTAGCAGCTTCTTTAACTCTAAGACTGGAGCTTTCACAATCGATGGCATCAGTTTCTCGTGTTGCCCATACTGAGAGAACAACTCTGGTTTGCCCTGTCCCGATCCTCCGATGGAGTACACTTCCAAGATATTATCTTTAATCTTCCTGTCGACCTCCACTGCTGCTTCCAAAGTGCTTTCCTTTAAAGAGTACAATTCCATGATGGCCTCCTTCATCTCGAGGTCCTCTGTTTGCACGACATCTCGATCGGTCAGTCCGGCTTGTATCACCCTTTCTATAGTGTCGCTTGAGCTGAATTCCAAGTTTTGCTCTTGTGCCAATGGTTCGAATATGTCAATCATTTCTACATACTTTAGTTCAGGCTTCCTTCTCATGGCTTCATAAATGTTGAATTCTTCCACCACGCCATCGAATTCACACGATAGAATTCCAGTCTTCATGTCCAGTTTAGTCCCTGCAGTCATCATGAATGGTCTGCCCAGCAGAATGGAGTTCTCATTTTCTTCTGAACCGGTATCCAGCACGTAGAAGTCAGCAGGAAAAATCAGCTCTCCTACTTTGATCATCACATCTTCGATAACACCTTCTGGATACGCGTTTGACCTGTCTGCTAATTGTATGACAACTCGGGTGTTCCGTAGTTCCCCTAAGTTGAGCCTGTTGAAAACTGCTAGGGGCATAACGTATATAGATGCCCCCAAGTCCATCATGGCTTTGTCCATGTTCCTGCCCGCGATGTTGCAAGGGATAGTGAACATCCCCGGATCTTTCTTCTTCGGTGGTAGTTTCTGCTGTATAATGGTTGACAAACTCTCTCCCATAATATATCGAACATCTTCATCAATCTTCACCTTCCTCGAGCAGAGATCTTTAAGGAACTTTGCATACTTTGGAATTTGCTTAATCGCGTCCAGTAGGGGTAGGCTAAGTTCCAATTTTCGAAAGATCTTTATCATATCATTGGCTTCTTTCTCTCTGGCTTTCTGTCGAAGTCTACCCGGATAAGGGGGTTCAGTCTGCTCATCACCATCTATTTCTCCTGTAATTTTGTTGCTGGTTCCCTCCTCTCTTTGCCGGTTAACTTCTGCCTCCGCCAAATTTTTTTCAGCTTGCTCATCATCCATCTCTGTGATTATCACTTGTGCCTGTTCTTTGTGGTTGATCCCTTGAGGTGGGAGCTTCCCTGTATTCTCTTCTACTTTCGCCAGCGCCTTCGCCAAATGACCAATCTGCACGTTGGTTTGATTCATACCAGCTCGAATTTCATTGCGGAACTTCTCACTTTCCTTAGCCCTACTTTCCATAGCCTCTTCCCATGATGAGGCGGTTGATACACCTGATGCTGCTGTGGTTGGTAGTGTTGTTGTTGTGGTGGGCCTCCCTGATATTGTCCTTGCTGTTGGTGCTGGGCAAATGATTGAGATGATCCCGGTAGACCTGTACCGTTCTGTTGTTGTTGACCATCCTGTTTCCATCTAAAGTTAGGATGATCCCTCCACCCTCTGTTGTACGTATTTGAAAACGGGTCATGCTTCCTCTGAAATCCTTCATTTCCCCCCATGGCATTCACGTCCATTATATCTTCACCAAAGTTGGGGCAATTTTCAGATTGATGCCCCACTGCATCACATAGGCCACACTGTCTAACCTTCTTCTGCACGGTCAGACCACTCAGCAGTGTCTTTATTTCCTTCATCTCCTTTCCAGATTTGTCAGTTTATCTTTTTCCTCTCCTTTCTCTGGTATCTCTCTGCTTCTTTCATGTCCATCATCTCTGGATTCTTCTGCCATTGTTCCCAAGAGTTTGAAAATCTCTTGAGGTGTTTTGCTCAGCAACGATCCATTACATGCAGCCAATACCAGTCCTCGATCACTCCTCCACATGCCCTTTACGAAGCTTTCCACTTGATCTTTTGGAGTGATCTGGTTATGAGGACAGTTGCTTAACAACTGTTTGAAGCGAGTCCAATACTCATAAAAAGTCTCCAGCCCATCTTGCTTAATGTTTCGGATGTCCCATCGCATCCTTTCAACTCTTGTGGCTGGGAAAAACTCTTCCAAGAAACTCTGCTGCATTTCTACCCAAGTGGTTTTTCACCCATAGCGTCGCGTCTCGCTATTCGTGCAAGTGCGCGTAGTCGTCGTTCAGTTCATTAAATATTTGGATCAAAGGTAAATGCTCTCTATACTCGACGCGTTCCACGCATACACTAGTAGCGGAAGATGGAATGAGAAGATTAAAATTGTTGCGCGTCACTCCCCAGCAACGGCGCCAATTTTGACACGCACCCATCGTGTGGTACGATCAAAATACCTGTGTATGCCCAGACGGACAATACACGCTCCTGAACCAACTACCGGACTGGCTAGTCTTAGTGGCAATCTAGGGTCGATCCCACGGAGAGTGATGAACCACCTTACTCTTTAGTGCACAAATCGAGTTGTCACGGTCTCAATCTGTATATCTGCACAAATAAACTAAACGGAATTCAGATATAAAAGGGGGGTAAGATTTAGGGTAGGTTATGATCATTGTTGATATGTTAATTCAGTCATGGGCACACTGAAGATCCGTCCATGCTTCATATAAACTCAAGGCGTGGCCTAAAGACATTGGGGCGTTTCAAGAGTTCATACTCCACACTTGGGATGGTTGAATCCCTTCTTGTCGTCTCGGTCCGAAGGTCACGCTTCACCCCAGTCACAAGGCCGTGCTTCACTCCTCCTTAGATAGTAGTCATACCCGATCTCTCCAAGTATGACCCTCACCAACCTTCTCTTCCACACTTCCCATGTCCGCACCTACAGAGTAGACAGTACTCGCGGGATATCCATTTCCGGTACTACGTCCAACCGGTCATCGATATATCTACGATATACGAGATGAGTCCTTTGGTCGATAACCATGGCTTGATGCCTCGTCATAGTTGATGGGTGATTGTTAGAGAAGCCCAAGACTGAAGAAGGACACAGTATCCCCTTGTCCATTCCTCACCATCCAGATCTACAGCACCATGTCAGGTGCTGCTTAGCTACTCGGTCATGGGCATATCGAATGTTGCCGTCTGTCATGCCCTGCCTTTGCTTGACATGGTACACCTCCAACCGAGTGGTGATCACCCGTTAAGTCAGGACTGCCCATGAGTTCTGCTCCAGTCTTTCCAGAACTACTGGACTCAACCGATGGCACAAGTGCCTCACGAATGTTTCACATATCAACAGTCAATCATTTCCCATACCCAAATCTCACCAAGTAGATTACTCACACATAATTAAATATATAATGATAAGCGAAATAGAACACATGAATGAAAAGAAATACGAAATACTTGAATTAAAAGTACCTAAGGCAAACAGCCTTGGATTTGTTCTTCACTACAGAATGTAAATTAAGCGGATAAATTGTTTCGATCGTAAAGAAAATATCAAACCGAAATTGAAATTGTTTCTTGGACTAAGAACTATAGAATGGCGAAGTAACCAACATTGTGCCAGCTGCTCTGGCTGGACTTTTATAGTAGCAATGGCAGCGAGCAAAACCCTAAGCGAGTAAACTGAATCGGCATGATTGGCACTTTCCATGTTGAGCGAGATGCTGATTATTCCTGATTGACTTGATTGGTGATTGGCAATCTCTGATTAGTTGATTGATTTAGGGTGATGCGCTGACTTAAAGATCCTTCTTTCCATAAACGCTCGGCAGATATGCTGTGAATCTTCTCCACGCGGCTTTCCTTCTTTAGCTCTGGCGACTGACTGGCAATTGCTGTAGTGGTCAAACTGTTTGCATGCTTCATGATTTGATTATTCGTAAGCAAGGCAGTTGCAAGATCTTCTTTGTTGTTGGGTGCATTGCGTTAGTACCACGAATGCGAATGATGAACAGCAACTTAGCTTCAGGGTTCACATGGAATCCTCCTTTCAACCTCGTCTCTTGCTTCAATTCATCTCCTGCGCTGCATACTCCTTTGCGTAGTCCTTGCAACCAACTGAATTCACTCCAGTTCTGCTCATTCTGACCATCTTTCTTCTGTTTGACTCGGACTGAGCTTCCTTCCTTCGAACAATAACTTCCTTCCCCTGGACAGACACTAACTACACAAAAAGACATGAAAAAATAGGGCCAAATGGCCCAAAAGTCGAGGACGCATCAGCTACCCTGCCACATCTATAAGGACCTGGTGAGATGTCACAGCCTGAATTCTAGTGTGTAGGAACGACTAGAATCCATTGAACAGTGAAGATGGAACAACTAAATAAACATGACTCAAAAGGAATATTACTCGGGTACGGAAAGAAATTCAAGCAAGAGCAATGACATTTAAGTATCTTACTTTTAGTTACCCGATTCAATAACTCAACAAAATAAGTTTGATAATAAAGAATCAAGGGGTAAACAAAATAAATGACGAACACGAAACTCTTCAAATAAACATCAGAATTGAAAGTATCTCAACCACGATTAAGTATTTGAGTTGCAGCGGACAAAAACATCAATTCCCAAGGTTATATGTATGAAGACATATAACCCAAGCTTAAACCAAACTTAACTCGAAACAACGAACGTTGCTAGGCACACAACACCATCATCATCCGAGCAAACCTGCACATTTTAGAAATAACATGCAGGGCTGAGTACTTCGTACTCAGTAAACACATGCCAAAATAATTTTGAAAACTTGCTCAATAGAGCTATATAATTGAACTTGCCTCATTAGCTGCACCATAAGCATTAGGTATAATTGTTTAAAAGAATTTTTGACTTATGGCAGCTTAAAAACTTTTTCGTTTGTTTTTTCTGAAATCGACACCGTTTACTAGGGTACGAATCCATCTACACATCTCATCTTTAAGTGGTGTCGAGAAGTGGGCCTCCTCCTCGAGCACTGTGATCGGTCCAATTAAAGCAAAGCTCACAGTCTTTACATAATCGGCCCAACCGAAGCAAGGCTCACAGTTACTTTACGACCGGCTAGACTGTAACAAGGCTCATGGTCACCTAATCTAATGCATGCATTGTGCCGCTTTGAACAAGACTTAATCCCGTGCGTCCACAGGACTCATTCAACTCAATATAAAGTAAAGGATTACATACCAAAACATAAAAACTTAGGCATGTCAATTAACTTTAAATAAAAGCACACATTTAAAAATAAATTGCGCATTCATCGTTGAGTTTTGGTTCAGAAAGGCCACCTGACTTCTGGTATTTTGAGTCGAGGTAGCTTACTTTACGCTTCCATCTTATTTTTCAGTCCCGCTCGGCCCCTTCAATGATAACATCGAATAAGATTGAGTTATCGTTTCGAAAAACGTAAGATATCTCTAGGGCTCGGCTAAAGGACTTCTACTTGACTCGTATCTTTCTTATCTTATTTAAACTTTTCTACATCGACATCTTTCTCAATTTCTCATTCTCGGATTATCGTCTTTACTCAGTTTTTAGATAATTCTCAAACTTGAATTCTCGTTTCTAGAAAATAATATTTTAATACTTCACATAAAACGAGAAGTTACTATTCAACTCATCTTTTACTTCTTAATCATTCGAATTATATGAACTCAGAAAATCATAACATCAATTCTCGATTATCATCACAAGTCATTCATATATCAATCGAGCATTCACTTCAATAATCAAACATTCACATCAATAATTGAGCATTCATAATAGATAAATGATTGACTTCACAGATAAGTGGATTAAGAAAATTCCACTTAATCACATAATTTCAATCAAGTATTATAAACTCAGAAATAATTTAAATTTCAAACACAGTCACCTGATGACTCATTACTGCTCGACTTTAACTTGTAAAAACTTATAACTTCGGATTTTAACGAAAATAATTCCGTTAAACTTTTAATTAATTAATGATAATAGCCTTGAATTTAAAATTTAAAACTTCTAGTAAAGATTACTCGACTCATAATATCGTCATTACTTTTCAAAATACGAACTTACACTTATATAAGTTCTTAACTTAATAACTCAACTCCAAATAATATTATTTAATCTTTTCCTCAATTAAAACTCTTTAATTTTCGTTTTTATTGAATAAAAACTCGTCTTTTCATTTCAAAACTTCAATGCTCAATAACTTCTACGTCTCAACTCCAATTTAAATGATTCAAAAATCAAACATGATTAGTTTTACTCAAACATTATCATCAACTCACTCAATACTCCATATAACATCAAAACTCTTCAATCTCGTTTTTCTCAAATTAACATGCACATTTGTTCGTTTTTCAAACTTCATATCATTACTCAAACATTTGAACATACTCAATAATATAACATCCATCTTACATCTTATGTCATTAAAATTTTCTTAATTTTTAAGAAAATATTCCTCTAATTGAATATTATTATTATTTATTCTATAATATCTCTTGATTAATTTCTCCTTCAACATATATGAACTCAAATACGAGTAACTTATCTCTTTAACTCGTATACACGACTTCTAACACATTTCCTCATAGAAAAATTCATTCTCTTTTGTTCTAATTTCCTTTTTATTTCTCAAATAAATATTAATATTAATATTCTATTTTCTTTTAAACATCATCATCTTACTCATGCACTATCTTCACTTATATCCTCAAAATCTTCACATGCTCAACAAAGAAATACCTTTCTTTGTTTTATTTAACTCATAACTTCATTTATTTATATTTCTTCTTTCTTATTTTCTTTTATTTCTTATATATATATATCTCGATTTTCCTTATGAAAATCCATAGAATTTTATTTCTCTTCTTAAAGCATTCAAGACATGCTCAATATCTCATTTACTTTTTAATTTCATCTTTATTTAATAAAATCCATTATTTATATATATATATATATATATATATATATATATATATATCAATTTTTATATAATAAAATAATTAATTTCTAATTATTTTATATCATCTTCAAATCTTCATAAATTTCTCAAGAACATGAAGAACACATCTTCATATCTTCATGTTTGACTCAAAAACATCAAGAATACTCATATATATATTTATACTCATTTTTATCGATTTTTCTCCTTAAAATTCATTAAAATCTATTAAAATCATATTCTCTTATCATCATCGTCATCATCTTATCATCATCGTCATCATCATCAATATCATCATACTTCATTTAAATCATCAAAAACTCATTTTCTTCATATATGCAAATGGTTCGAATTTTTCATAAAAATTCTCTAAATTCATATAATGACATAAAATCACAACTTAATCATATTTTCATACTTCATCATGGTCATATTCATCATAAACATCATCAAATCCATAATAAGCATTTAAGGATATTTTCTTCATTTTTATTCAAATAAATCGATATATATATATATGCATAAAAATTAATAAAAATTCGTATCTTCACATTCATGCATATAAATCAATCAAATCATCATCACAAACATATATCATCATCATAGCATCAAATATTCATCAAATACTCATCAAGAACTCATTTTCCTATTTTTTTTTTCTTCTTTTCGATTTTTATGCCTTTTCTTAAGAAATATTATTTTCTTTATCTTTTAAACCCTAGATTAGTTTTTAAACCTCTTGTTGATCATCATATCAACATCATCGATCCTAAGGCTTGCCTAAACAAAAAGTAAGCATGCATGTTTTTTCTTTCTCATCATACTTATTCATATATATATTATCAAATAAATGAATAATATCATACTTTAAAAATTAAATCAAGCTCCTCCTTGGCTTGATGAACTCGATGGATTGAAGGGTTGGAGGGTGATGGATTTTCACTTCTTCCCTTGCATGAAAAGATATACAAGGTATCAAGGATCAAAGCTTGGATGATAGGATTAAATTCCTTGCTTGAAGAGCTATAAAAATCGGTAGAAATAGAAGAAATAGAAGGGATTTTTTTTAGCTTATTTCAAGCTTGAATGGAAGAAATAAATATAAACTTACTTCTTCATGATCATAATCTTGGAGGATTGAGATGAAAAACTGTCGCAGCCCCAAATCCCGAGGGACGGCAAAGCCGGGGTGCGACTAGGGGTTGGATTAAAGAAGCGGGGAAGAAGGGGGATGAATAAGAATAAACGAATGAACAGACATTTATAACAGAATAAACTACTATGAACAAGACTTTCTATATAATAAAGGAGTTGATCTCGAAGGATCACTTGACAAGATGTTCTCAAAAAAAGCTAAGTTAATGTATGAACTTAGACTCAAAAGAATATATACATTAACACAAAAAGAGTTTAGAGTTTGGCAGCGGAAAAACGTAGAAACTTAGACTCTGATCTTCTTTCCTTAAACCATTCTACTCAACATCAACCACCGCCGCTCCTGTTGATCAACCTGCACATTTTATAAAACATACAAACACTTCATGCCATGATTATCACTTTGAAACACAATTATCAAAGCAATAAATAAAAATTTTCGAGCATCGCTCATTTTAGTTCGTATATAGGAAAGCCCACCTGACTGAATACAGAACTACTATTCGAGCTTCCGTCTCTAGGCTTCCGTCCTATCTTCGGTGCTGACTTCCTCCTTTTATCGTAAATAAACAAACTTAAGCAACTTGAACACAATCGATAAAAGAAACAGGAAATCGAAACCGGTTTTAGTCTTTTTAGGCATTTGCACTTTACTACTTCCTTTTGATTAACTAATAAACGAGACTTCGATCAATTCTCATCTAAAACTGACTCGGCTCACTGCTCGACACTTAGGTCAGTAGGTAATGGGTGTCGATAACTTATAACGACTTAAAAGTTCACAAGGAACGAAGTTGAAAAGGATTCAACTTAAGAAACTAAGCTTTGGAAACTTACTGCACAGGTCAGTAAGTTCATACAGAACATTGCATACGAAATCAGGGGATGAATCTTATACCAAACGAAAGGTACGGGTGTCTAGTTTACTCTCCGATTTACGGATCTCGATTTCGTTAAGCGAGCTAAAAGTTATGACAGTTTCCGTGAAACGTCGCAAAACAGTCGCGCGAAACCCTAATGCTCGACAAAATTCGACGCACGATTCCCTAGGTTAAATTAATGCTATTCCACTTTTATTTTCACGAAATTTTCATCTCAATATAGTCTAAATGCAGTATCTCTTAATCGGGTTCACACTCATGTCTTTTGATTAAACAAACGACGAGCATTTCCTCGTCATTTCCAACTAACCAATTACTATACCAAAACAAATTCCAATTTCAAATTCCTATTTCATTTTCGTTTATCCACTTCTCGTTTCTTATCTAAAACTCATAACATCATGCATCTCGGATGGAGAAGTCGTTAACTACAATATCGTTCTTCAATCAATAACAATAATCATTATTCATGCTCGATTCTTCGTCTCTTAACGAAATTTCAATCTTCTTAGAATCCGTTCAAACTTTACGGTTACGATCATTAACTATCAAGATTATCCTAGGTTCGAATCACAAACCCTAATCATTATTCATGCTCGACTTATCGACGATTGCTCGTCTCTTACTAATAATCCTACGTTCTCCATTTTCGTTCAAATTTTTACAACAACGATCATCATCTAATAAGCATCACTAATATGTAAACCATATTCTAAAAACATTATCGAGCTTCAACTTATCGACGAGTTTCCGTCTCTTACGTTTTTCATTTTATTTTTAGAAAAATCTCAAATAAATATATATTCATCCTTAACCATCCTACATCTCATTTCCATAAACAAAACATGCATATCATATCATTTACTACACCAAATCATGCATTCTTTCTCTCTTACAATTCTATTTTTATTTTTAGAAAATTCGAAATCAATTCATGTAGTCAATTAACAACATGTAGAACACTAATTCATCAATCAAATGACAAGAAAATCAAACTAGGAAAAACCCCTAAAATCTAAATAAAAATCGGTAATGACCTAAATGAAAGGGGAAAGATTTTCTTCATGATTCGATCCGTAGAACTTAATTCTAAACATACTAGAACATGAATCGAACAAGAATCAACATGCTTCTTCATCTCTTAAGTTTCGAAAAAAATGAAATGGATGAAATCAAGATTTTGTTCGGTTCATTACGTAGGAGATGTTCTTACCTTGCGGAATACGAACTCGGAAATGGATTTAATCGGTGGATGAGAGACTTGAGAGCTTGAGAAAGCTTGAAGGATGAAGCTTTAATGGAGAAAATGAGAAGAGAAAAAATGAGAGAGAGAGAGTGAGATAGGAGGTAGCAATGGAGGTGTGAGGGAGGGAGAGGATGACTCATGATATACATACATAAAGTGAATAAAAATCTAACTAAAGGGTGGTGACTCGCTAAGGAGTGTTTGGCGTTGATTTATTAGACGGAAATATCTCGTTTCCGGGTGTTAAACGACGATATAAAAGTCGAGAAAAACTTTCTTAGATAGTTACGAATTCGACGAAATCTAATTCGTCCGTTAGATTAGAAATAAATCACGTACTCGGAAAACCTAATTCGTTTTTCAAAATCCGAGAAAAAGTCAGGATAAGACAGTCTAAAATTCGCCTGGAAAAATAAAAAAACTAACTTTCTCCGGTGAACTTGTATTGAAGAAAAAGTGAATGTAAATTCTGACTGTTTTTAATTCTGAGTTTCGGACGATAAATTTGCCGGACGCAAAAACCCTAATACAGTTTTCGTTCGACCGACTTCTGGAATTTATTTTCTGAAACGGATTTCACCGTAAATCTTAGAATCGAAAATTCTTAACTTAGGCGTGCAAAGCCTTAATTATTAATTAACTTTTTATTTTAAAGACGGATTAAACATCCAGGGTATTACAAAAACACTTCAAGAATCCAAGCTTCCAAGCTTCTCTAATGGAAGTTCATCATATGTGTAAATGTATGTGTGTTCTTTGATAGAAATGGTGAGAAAATGGAAAAAAGGAGTTGTTGCCCTCTTGCTTATTTTCGGCAGAAATAGAGAGATAAGGGAGGGCTGGTTTCGGCAGAGAGAGAGAAATGAGATGAATAGATGGAGATGAAAGTTAATGACTTGGGGAGATGTATTTGGTTGTGAGAGATAGATAGAGATCGAGAGAGAGAGATATGAGACAGAGAGGGCCAAAATGTGTTGGCTAAAGGAGAGAGAGAGTGGCTCTCACTATCTTGATGAGAGTGGGATAGATTATGGTTCAATAGTTAGGGATGATATTAGATAAGTATGCAGATTTTATCTGCTTAAAACGCGCGGAATAAATAATTTTCTGGTAGAAAATATCCCTATTATTTTATTTTATCTCCCAAACGTCTAATAACCCTCTTCAACTCTTTCCCGACATTGAAATTCTCTCTACTTCATCTTATATCTCCCAAAATAAATTAAGAAATCCAAAAATCAAATTTTCAGATCAAGATTCCATCTAACGAAGAAAATCTTAAAAACTGCTCGACTAATTATGCCGTTAAGCAATTATTTTTAAAACTTCGTTCAAACGATCTTGGAAAATTCTCCAACTTATCTCAAAGGTCTTAGAATAAATTCTAGATTCAAATAAATTTAATTAGAATAAATTCGGAGTCGGTTGATGAATAGTGATTTCTCGGTTTAGATTACTATTCATCAAAAAGTAAAAGTTCTCAGAATTTTTTGGATATTCATACTCAAGCTCAAAATCATATATTAATGCTCAAACAATGCATCACATGCTCGATTCGAATAATCGAAACGAGAAAAATCTCATTAGGGCACGTAAGGGTATTTTCGTCATTACACGAGAGAAGCGTATAGGTCTATGGAATTTATGTTAGATGAAGAAGGGAACTCGTCCTCAATCAAGTTCGTCTTGAATGGGCAACCGTTTGTGGCTGGGTTGAATGATTGAACCAAATCCTGGGGTTCGCGACGATGATGGAGCTGCAAAAGCTGGAGTTCACGAGGGCAGGAAATAAGGTGCCAGTGGATTTGCCCAAGGAAGAATGGATCCGGATGTGGAAGGAGGTCAGCGTGGGAACAGAGTTCAAGTCGGGAGACAACAAGACGACCGACTTGAAGACACCAGCTCTCCGCATTGCCCATAGGATTCTTGCCTACAACATGTTTGGCAAGGGAGATAGTGGGAAGTTGCTGGCCAACAAAAAGGTCTACATACTATTCTGTATGCTGACAATGAAGAGGCTAAATTTTGGAGCCTTCTTGATGGAGCAGTTGAGAGCTGTGATGGGCAAGGCGGGGCAGAAATACTCGTGTGGGCATTTCGTTATAGCCTACATAAAGGGGTTGGAGCTTCAAGATGAGGTGAAGGATTTTGAGGTGACACCAGCTGATGTGCTCAATATGGAGAGGTTGAGTAGGATGAAGGAGGTTGTGAAGTGTGGTAATGGATGGTGTCTTTTTGAGGCGCATGAGAAGGATCAACCAGCATCAGCACGTTTGTCGCCCAAGAAGTCAGTCCGATTGGACAAGAAGACGGTGATTGATGAGGAGGAAGAGGATGATGAGGAGGAAGAAGTTGAGTCTTCCTCTGCCCAACTGAAGGAAGTACTGGAGAGGCTGGGCAAGACCGATGAGTTGCTCAAGGAGTTGTGGAATGGGCAGCTGATCATGCAGGCTACTCTCAATAGCCTTGCCCGCCACCTGAAATTGGGGTCAGTACTTGATCCTTCTGCCTGAATTTGTCCTATTAATATTGAAGCCTAGCTATTGCGAAGGGACGACGAGTTTATGCTTTTATTCCTTGTTTATATTCAGAGATTGTGAGGAGAAGAACAAGTCCTACATGCAATATTTAATTTGTGTTTTTGTTCATACTGTTTTCGATCGGCACTTTTGGCCGGATTTACTTTCACGTACTTTGTAAGTTTTTAATATAGTTTTTATTATGAGTTCTTCAATTTATTATGTTTGTGATTTTACCTTCAAGTCTAGCTATGTTTTAATACTTGATCTCGACAAAATAGTTAGGTGATACTTAAGATTGAGAGGTCTAATTTGTGCTAGATAATTGCATGCATGTGTTCTCGAATGAACTTGTTTTAATATGGTGTAATACGATTAAGAGATTAATAGGCCATTAATCGTTTAAAAATATTAGATCACCAATCAGTTGGAAAGTAGGAGTATTTTCCATAACTTATCTCAATTCAGATCGATTGACATTAGAGGAAGGTCTCTACCCTCTTGGGCTACACGTGATGATTCCTTGTTGGGCCTTTCTAGTGATTATTGCTCATTAGGCAAGAAACTGAACGATGACTTCGACAGAGGTATTGCCTAAGGTAGGGAGCCAGTGGAGAGTCGCCAACTAAGTAAGGATAGGTCAGGGAAGGGTTTGTTGAGAGCGTGACGAGTAAAAAAGGGATCTTAGCATTCAAGTCCTACAACCAACGATGCACGCATGTAATGAAAATATTTGCACCAATGAATAAGCTAGACTCTTCACTTAATGATGTCTTAGTCCAGATCAAGTCGTTTTTATTATTTATCAAGTTATCTGTTTTCTTTTCAATGTTTATTTAAGTTTTCGTATTGGGCAAGAGAGTCCCAGTGACAAAGATAGCAACACCCAACCTTCTTTACTGGTGGAGGAGGTTTCAAGAGATAGTGACAATCAACTCCTTGTGGATCGACCTTGTACTTGCTTGCTAACTATATAAGCTGTGAGGATAGGCTATAAATTTATTTTGAGCGTGAGAATGATAGCCTCGTCAACGACATTACAACAAACTCGTAATGTCCGTATCTCGTTCTAAATGCAGTCTTTGGAATATATTCTTGCCTGATTTTCAACTGATGGTATCCAGACCTCAAATCATCTATCCTTGGCAAAGGATACTTGTTTTTTTAGTGTAATCTTGTTAAGCTCTCGGTACTCAATGCACATTCTCATACTACCATCTTTCTTCTTCACAAATAGAATTGGTGCTCCCCAAGGGCAAACACTTGGTTGAATAAAACCCAAATGTAACTGCTCTTGCAACTGAATCTTTAATTCTTGAAGTTCTTTTGGGGCCAATCTGTACGGAGCTTTTGAAATCGGCGCTGATCCGGGCTCAAGATCAATTGTAAACTCTAATTGCATGTCGAGAGGTAAACCTGGTAAAACTTCTGGGAACAGATCTTTATACTCTTTCACCACTACTACATCATTAATGCTCAGCTCTTGCTCTTCATCTTTGTTCAGGTAAATTAGATACCCTTTCGTATTCTTTCTCCTCATCAGATTCTCTGCTTTCATAGTTGGGATAATGGGCATACTCTTCTTCTTTCTCTTCTCAATTCCATGAACTATGGTCGGCTCTTCTCTAGGAGGTTGAAAAGAAATCTGCCTTTGATTGCATCAAATCGTTGCAAAATTGTCGATTAACCAATCCATTCCCAAGATTATATCTACATCCCACATTTGGATTAGATTTAGGGATTTTGCAGACAACTTATGATTTCCAAACTCAAGATTTGAGCAAATGCGCGAAACTAACACAAATCTACCCAAAGGGGTTGACACTCTGAGCTCCTGGTTCGACACTTCTACATCTAAGCCAAGGGTTTCTACATAAGCACTAGCTATAAACAAATGCGACGCACTAGTATCAAACAAAATGATAATAGGCACACCTTTAAGCTTTCCCATACCTACGAGATTTCCCTGGTCTTTGAGTCCAACTTTCTGCTCGATTGCGAGCACCCTTTGATAGTGCGTCGGCTACTACAGAGAGGGATGTTGCTTCTGCTGCTATAATTTGTACTGACCCTGGGGATGCTTTGGCTAGGGCTCCCTCCATAGCTCTCATCTACGAAGACTGGAATTGACTTAGTCTTCCATTTCTCGTTCCTTGCTTTTTACTTAGGCACTGGTTCGAGAAATGACCAGGTTGACCACAAGTGTAACAAACATTGCTTCTTGCCTTGCAGATGCCTTAATGCATCCTGCCACATTTCGAACACGGAGGGAGTCTTTGGGGTCTGAAAGATGTGCTGCTCTGATTGTCATGCTGAGGTTTCACTTTATGAGCTTGCTGGTGTTCCTGTTGTCCCCTTCCTTGCCATGACTTCTTGCTTGGGTGGCTTCCACCACTCCATTTTCCTTTTCTTTTCGTGCTCGGGCCGTGCTGAGATGTAATACCCCGAACTTTTCTAAGTTCCTAAGAGTGTATTAACTTAATTAATATGTCTATATGATGAGTTTTGAGCGCTAAAAAATTTTGCGAAAATAAAATTTTATGTGAAATGACAAAAATGCCCATATGTGCTATAATGGGATTTTTCTCGTTTCGATTATTCGAATCGAGTATGTGATGCATTGTATGAGTTTATTTATATGAGTTTGAGTTTGAGTATGAATTTCAAAAAAATTTGAAAACTTTAAATTTTAGATGAATAGTAATGTAAATCGAGAAAATATTGTTCATCGACCGACTCAGAATTTAGTCCAATTAGTTTCATTGAAAATTTATTTGCCGGAGATAATTAGCAGTAATAATCTTTGATCTTATCCCTATGTCACGCCCCGACTCTCGGGGTGCGACTTACGAATAACAACAAACCTAAACAACTAACAACTAGCTCAAATAAAGGGAACATGCTCGGGGAAAACAAAGGCGGAATATAAGGCAATCGAATTTGGTTTTCAAAAGCATAAAGAAATAATAACCGAGCATCTCAACTTCACTTTGAACGGGAATTCAAACAAGAAAATCATGCTGATGGAAAGGGAATTCCAATGAAAGGAGAAAAGATACGAATATATACATCAAGATAGGGAAATCATGTTCAACAACAAGTCAAGATACGAGCCCATCGCTCGGGATTACAAGATAAAGGGGTTACGAATTCAACAAGCATTCAAAGTCTTCGAGCACAACGCTCGGAATCAAGAACATGAGAATAAAAGTGCAGACATCAACAGACATAAGATCAAAAAGATCGCAGCGGAAATTAGCATCAACTCCCAACACTTGCACGTATGAAGACGTACAAATGCCAATCCGAAATTCTACCAAACTTAACCAACAAAACCAAACCACACCACCAAGTATCCACGCCATCGCCATCCAGTCAACCTGCATGTTTAGAAACACACGCAGGGCTGAGTACTTCGTACTCAGTGAACACAAGCCAAAAACATTTGAATAAAGATGCTTTTTAAAGCTATATTAATTGAACTTGCCTTGCCAAACATCACAAGTATATAAGCAGTTTTGAAAACGGTTTTCCTTGTGTATGTCAAAACATTTTTATTTAAAACGGACTGCGCAGTCAAATATCATATAATATAATTAGCATGTATCATCTATCACAATTAACTTCATGTGCCGAGAAGTAGGCCGCCTTCTCAAACACTGTGACCGGCCTAACCGAAGCAAGGCTCACAGTCACCTCAACATCTACCACACGTGGGTTCCCGCTTTCACAGGATAATCACATCTTCATATAAATAGATGATAACACATACTAACTTCAATAAAATGGCAAGTCAATCACATTTGAAAAACATATCATAATATTTAATAGCATACTAATTTTCATCGATAGATTTTAGTTCAGAAAAGCCCACCTGACTTCCGAAGAACTAGCTAGGTGGTCGAAGGTTATTTGTCCTCGCTTAACGATCCGTCCGGCTCGATCCTTCGTAGTTCGACATCGATAGATAAGATATATGAAAGACGGACACAAAGGCGCTGGACTTTACTGACGGACTTCTATTTGAGTCGTCGCTCTCTTCGTTCTACTTTTTCTAAAGAATCTCACGTTCTCGTCTTTATTTCATTAACTCTATTCGAAAAGGTTAACTCTACTATTTAACAACGTATACTATTCTCGTTCTAGTTAATAACTTCATTGATACAATTTATTACTCGAGCTTTCTTTCACAGACTTTAGTTCATTCTCAACTTAACAATCAATCATTTATCATACAAATTCAATCATATTTCACAATATAACATTATCATGCATTTAAACATATATTCACACATACAATAAAATCTTATAAATCAAACACACTTCAAGACACATTAACATGCATTCCATCTTAACTTTAAGGTCTAACTCGATTATGCATTTCTTTTTATTGAAGGCTTAAACTATTGATTCTATCTTTCTTATTTACATAGACAACGCTTCATTCTACATCCGCTATCTTATAAGGCATTTTATAACTCTTATTTATTTAACAAAAATTCTCTTAGTTTTTAATAAACTCTTTTGAAATTATAAATTCTTGTTAAATTCTAACTTGATTCTCATTTCTTAACTCGAATATCATTCCTTTAATTATTATCTCGGTTTATCTTTTCTTCTCTTGGTTGGAAATAACGTACTCAATTAATTATTTAATTAATCTTCTTTCAAATTATTATTCGACATCTTATTTTATTCTCATTTTCTCGATCAACTTATACGAGTATCTATCTTAACTCGTCTAGCATCTTTTCTTTATTCAATTTAACTTCTTTTTTATTTCTTATCGATTAATTCTTCTTAAACTTGGTTTTCTCTATTTCTTAAATAATTTCTTCTTTATTTGTTTTAAACCTTTAAGCTATTTCTTACTTAATGATTTCTTTATCTTTTGATAAACATTTTTAGGAATTTCTTCACTTTATTATAAAAGATCTTTTTGTTATATTTTTAGTAAAAATTTCAAGTTTTTAAATTTTAATACAAAGTATTTAATTAAGAAATCTTTTTCATACATCTTTTATTTAATTAAAAGCTTTTCAAATTTAAATCTTTTTATCAAAACTTCTATCTTTTTTCTATATTCAAACTATCATTCATATAAACATTGAAATACTTAAACATCCAATTATTTTTATTATTTCTATACTTAATTCTACAATTAATTTCTTTCAAAAATTTCAACATGCAATCCTATTTTCTTCATTTTAACACATGTATGATAATATCAACACAACATACAATCATTTCATAGATCAAAACATCACTCAATTCATCAACAAAATCAACAAAATAATTTCTCCATTTTTTTCAAAAATACACGGCATACATGCACATATTTTGTGTGTTTTATTTCTCAATTTTTCATGCAATTAATCTCATTACTAACATGATAAAAATAACAATTCAAGCATCAAAATAACAATAACACAAAGATTCACATTTTCCCTATTTTTCTTATATTTTTCGGCATTTATCAAATTTTTAGGGTTTTAGTTTCTTTTTCTTCTCTTAATTCATCGATTACTATCTAGTGCTCGATTCTCCTAACGAATTCTTCTCACTCGATTAGCACATGCATATCCTAAGTTTGCCTAAACATAAATTAAATAACATGCATGCATAGATCTTTCCTTTAGGACTTATAGACATACATTTTTACAACTAATCAAATGAAATCATACTTAAATAAATGGGAATTCTTCTCTTGGCTCTTGGGATTGAAATGGATGGAAATGGTAGCTTCAAAGCTTGGATCTTGAAAGAAAGAAGAATATCTTCTTGAATCCTCAAAGAAAAAGAAAGAATATAGGATCAATCATCCATAGGTTTAGGAATCAAAATGAAGAAAAAGTATTGGAAAATTCTTGAATTCAACTTCAAGAACTTGGAAATTTGTACCTTTCTTTGAAAATATGGATGGAATTGATGGAGGATTAATGGCTTCTACTTCATTTCTATGGAGGATAAGCTTGAATCTATAGTTGCATGTGAAGAAAAATCAATGGAGGTGTGAGAGAGAGGGAATGCCGAGAGGGAGAGAGAGTTGGAGAGGTTTGGAGAGTTTTTCTTTTTGTTCTTGAGAGAGAGATAGATTGAATGAGAGAGAGATGGAAATGAATGAATAAATTGCTGGTTTCCTCTCTTGTCTTAGGTGAAAAAGGATTCAAAATTCAACAAAGTGGAAAAAGAATTAACTTTGTTGGAAATTGCATAAGACAAGATTTGATGGTTTGATTTGAAGTTAACTTGTTTGCATAATTCAAGCAAGCTATGTACAAGACACCACTATGTCTTGTTGGTCTTGGAACTTGAGGTTTGATGGGAGAGGGTTGTGAGGTGGCGAGAGACGGATAGAGGTGGTTGACACGTGTCGTCGTCGTGTCGTTACGGGTATTAATTATCCGGTCGTTAAGGTTTTCCGGGTAAAACGATTCGTATTAATTCCGTTTTGTTCTATTAACGGGTCTAACCTCTTCTCGTTTCACTTTTGACACTAACTCGTCCCAATCCTATGTCACGTCTCAAATTAAAAGATTAAAGGCTTCGATCATTTTAGTCCTTTAATTCTTAAAAGAAATTAATCAGCTTATTAATTTGTTTATTAATCCTTTTCAAGACTAATGCCTCATTTCTCTTCTCAATTCTCGGATAAGTTCTTATCCTATCTCAGTGATCTTAAAAGAAATTCTAAGTTCGAAGGTTCTAATTTAATTCTATTCTAGATTCATCGGCGTAAACATATTTCTCGGCGATTAACGCTATGTTATCTTAATTAAACCAACTTCTCGGGATTCGTCCGGAATTTAATCTCATACTCATTTTCATATAAACGACTCAACAAACATATCACATCATCATCATCTCAGATAAATGGAACAGATAAATTCACACAAGATTCATAAGGCAATTTAAACGTTTTATTCAAAACTCATCGATTAGAAAAGAAAAATTTTACTCCTAAATTCTCATCTTTGAACTTATTCGGTTAATTAGACGCTCTCTTAAAGGGATAAAAACTCGGGGTATCACACCCTAATAGTGGAACTAACTCTAATACCACTCTCACTATGGCAAGTGTATGCCACTCTCCCTCTCAAGCCCTCCAAGTACACCTCCCTCTCTCACTCCAATCTCTCTCTCGGATTCACTTCTCTCTCTCCAATCTTCCCAAATCTTTCCACATGTTAAATGCTTCTCTTCACTCCACAAACTCTTATTCATCATCCTTATCATTTATCTATCCATTCTCTCTCTCAACGGAAGCAACCAACAGCAGCAACATCACTCTCTCTCTCGATCTTACCTCTGCTGAGAAGAGCAGAAATTTGCAGCAGTTTGCAGCTGCTCTTACCTCTATATCTTCTTCCTCTTCACCATAACAACCAAGAGATCATCATCCCCTTCATCTCCTTCGTCATCTCTGCCTTGGAGTCGAAGAAAACCAGCTGCACAGCTCCTATCATCACAGCCGAGCAGCAGCTCCACTTCGACAGTTTTTCCATCATTTTCGATGCCTCTTCTTGATGAGCTCATGCTTCATGCTTGAGGATTCTTTGATGTGATCATCTTCTTTATATCCAAGAACATCTAAGAAGTAAGTCTTCAACTTATTCTTTCATTTTCAAGCTTGAAACAAGCTTAGAATCTTAGCCTATCCATCGATCTCCATGGATAGAAAACAAGGGTTTTGATTCTTGTTTTTCAAAACCGTGACCCTGATGCCTTGTATATTGTTTCATGCAAGGAAAGGAGTTACCAAATCCATCATCATTTATCCTCCAAACCATCCAAAATCCAAGCCAAGAAGAGATAAAGTTCTATTTATTTTAAGTATGATTTCATTCATTCTTAAGATGTATATATGTATATGTAAACCAAGGAAATAACGAAATCATGCATGGTTTACTTTATTCATAGGTAAACCTTAGGATTGTGATGATGAGATGATGATTAAAATGAAGATATAAGCATAATTTAGGAGTTTAAAAGATGAAAGAACCTAAGATAGGTTAAGAACACTAAATCGACTAAAATGAAAAAAATAGGAAAAATGAGTTCTTGATGAGTTTTGATGCTTATTTGATGATATGATGATTATATAAGCTTATTATGATTTTTTATGTGATTTATATGCATATATGTATTGATGATAATTTTTGGTGAATTTATTGGATTTTTATTGAATTTAATCGGTGAAAAATAGGGAAAATATGATTAAATTATGATTTATGAATTTTATGAGTTTTATTATATTTATGAGCATGATGATATATGAAAATATGATCTAGATGTGTTTTTAAGTCATAATATGAATTTTATTGTAATGCCCCGTAAATTCCTCACGTTCTAAAAAATTTTAAAGTTAATTAAATAATGGTTTTGCACGCCTAAGTTTACAATTTTTGAATTCTAAGACTAACGGTCGAATCCGTTATTAAAAATAAATTACAGAAGTCAGCTAGACGACTACTGTATTTAGGGTTAGCGCGTACAAAAAGTTTTTAGTTCGTAAACTCGGAACGGAAAACCGTCTAATTTTTGCGTTTACGAAATCGCGATACGAACACGCCCGAGAAAGTTCGTTTTTATGTTTTTCCGGACGAAACTCGGACTGTGTCGTCCCGAGTTTTTGTCAAAATAATTTTTTTGTAAATTTATTTTCCAATTAAGTTCATACGCTAAAATTTTAGATCAAATCAAATCGCGACGATTTTTTTTTGTACCGAGCAACGTTTTTCGTCGTTCGTTTTTCCGTAACGTCGGATCGCGCCGGAAAAACCTGTAACCCTCTTAAATTTTCTGCATGGCAGCCGACACATCATCTTCTTAGTGGAAGACATGCATGTTTGTTATTATCTAGTTAAGTGACACATAAACCTCACTTTCCACATTTTCAACATTTTCATCATATCAAAACTTAAACAAAAAAATTTCCTCCCATCTCTCTCTCACTCTCTCGGCTGTATCAGTCTCTCCATCTTCATCTTCTTCACTTCCATCCTCCATTGAAGACACTTGAAGTTCTTGAAGAAGAAACCACACAAGTCCTCATTCATCCAACAAAACCTATTACATCCTCTGTTAAATCTTAAAGTATTCAACTCCTCTTTAATTCTATCCATCCAAAACCCTTTTCTTCTCTTTTTCCTTCTTGATCAAAATTTTGGAGTTTTGGAATGGATGTTTTGATCTTAGAATAATGAAATTAGATGTGTTAGATAGATTAATTAGGGATTAAAATGGAACAAAAATAAGAACCCTAAAACCTATATGAATACCGAAATTTTTGGCATGTTTGTAGGATTTTTGTTCTTCTTCTTTTGATGGTTGATTCTTGTTTAATAGATGTTTAATAGTGATTAGAATGAAAAAGAATTGAAAGCCCTATGTTTTTGTGAAAGACAATTAGGGTTTGAATTATGAATTTAGGGGTTTTTTTTATGTTAATTGATAATTGATTTGCAATTGATTAATTGATAATAAAAGGGGTTGATTAGTAAATAAATGTAGTTAATTGGGGAAGAAAATCACCCCCTTAACATATGTATGAAAACCGAAAGTTATAGGATAATTAGGAGTTTCCACATGTTTGATATAAGTGATGATTAGTTGGTTGATTTATGTTGCAAATAATGTTAGTTAATTATAGAATTTAATGGAGAATTTTCTAAAAATGTTTAATGAAACATAAGAGATAAAGATCACCTTATAAGTTGAGTTATAATGATGTTATGATATGTTTGCATGCATGAAAATGATTCACGTTAGACGTAGTTTAACGTCGTAAAATTTGAACGAAATCCGACAACCTTTGAAAAATCGTATAAGAGACGAACCTTTAGTCGTAACTAATAATCGAGAAGTCGGGTGAAAATTCTAATTTGATATTATTGTTTATGATGGAATTTAGAACAACTTTCTAGTTGACATCATAAGCTTTCGAGTTGATATAATATGGGCTATAGTTATAGTCGAGAACTAGAACGCGTTTTAATTTTTGTTGGTTTAGTACTTGTTAGTTGAAATCCGACGTTAGAACGTCGTGCTTTTGAGCGAGTTTTGAGAAGGAGTTCGTCACGTACTGAAGTACGTGATGACTGCCTTGAGAGTCCAGTTTCTAAAAAAATTGAATATGAGAGCTTAGAACGAACCTAAGACGTTATACGTCGAACCTATCAAGCAATTAGGGTTTTCACGGCAGTTTTGCGACTCTCGCCGGAAACTGTAATAACTTCCAGCTCGTTTATCGGATTTGTGATCCGTAAATTGGAGCGCGAACTAGACTCCCCAAGCTTTCTAATGGTATAGGGCTCATCCCCTGTTTCCAAATACTCTGTTCTGAACAGCCTCCAGTGTTACTGGACAGTGAAAATTCAGTTTCTTGTTTTCTAAGTTGTTTAGTTCACAACTTAGTTTCTTTCGATCGTTTAAGCCGTTTTATCTAACGAATATCTCTCTTCTGACCCTAGAGTCAAGTACAGGACCTTTAATGATGAAAACCAGTCGAGATCTTGTCTTTTATCCTTTCATTAAAGAAGTAATAAACGAGAAATTTCATAAAACGTTCAATGAACTAAAATGTAAATCGCCTAAGTTGATTCTTTCCAACTTAGTTTCTTTTAATCCTTAAAGTCGTATTAAGATATCGACTACCTTCTCTACTGACCCGAGAGTCGAAAATGAGATCTTCCGAGTTCTAAACGAGATTGGTACAAGGCTCATTTCCCGTTTAAGTAAAACGAATCTAGTAAGCGTGCAAATACCTAAAGAATGAAACAACTAAAACTTTCTTCGATTATCTTTTACAACCCGTTTTTAAGTATGTTTATTTTACGATGAAGGAGGAAGCCAACTATAGAGAAAGGACAGAAGATCCGAAGTTGGAAGTTTTGCTTTAAGTTCTGTAAATCAAGGTGGGCTTTTATATACAAAATAAAACGAGCAATACTCGGAAAATCTTTCTTTATCGCTTTGATATCTGTGTTTTCAAAGTGATATTATGGCATGAACTGTTTTATGTTTTATGTGAGTTCTGTTGTACCTATCTGAGTTAACATTCATGTTTTCCAGATTTAGAGTTAGTCTAATCAGATTAACTAACGATCGGCTCTGAGTTAGCTGCTAAGTGCTTTCCAGAGTTAGTGCACTTTGTAACATGTGGTGTATGTGATATCCTGTTGAGGGGTACCAGCTACGGTGAATTAGAATTAGTCAAGATTGAACGTAACATTAGTCAGAAAATGCTCGCGCGAGTGATTTATGAGAAAAAGTCAGAAAATGTTTAGTAGACACGGATTCTTTCAATAAAACTCCGATGTGCTACGCTTATGAAATGCCATATTTATCTAGATTTATGATTATGATTTCGGCATCGTGCCCACTAAGTACGTTTGTACTTAGCCCTGCATTATTTTCTAAATGTGCAGGTTGAAGCGACGGTGAGCGGCGACGGTTGATGTTGAGTTAAAGGATAGGATGCTTAGTTAGAACTCTTCCGCTGCCAAACTCTGAATTTCTTTTTGAGATGTACTTTTGAATAATACTTTGTAGTCTAAGTCTGTAAATATGAACTTAGCTTCTAATTGTACTTTTGTCGAGTAATCCTTAGGGATTAACTCTTTCTTATTTATATTCGAGTCTTGTTCATGGTTTATCGATGTTTATCAAGCATGTTTAGTCAATTAGCCCCCTTCTTCCCCGCTTCTTTAATCCAACCCCAGTCGCACCCCGGCTTCTGCCATCCCTCGGGATTTGGGGCTGTGACAGAGTGGTATCAGAGCAGTGTTCGTTTTCTGCTCTGCTTCTGAGTCAATCTTCTATTATGAGTTAGTGTGAGTCATTCTTTCAAGTACGAGTTATTTCTTTAAGTAATACCATAAAGTGGTATTTGTATACAATTCTTTCTCCGAGAAATAATATAGAGTATTCGTTTGTACTCTATATCGAGTCTTCTTTCAAGTCATGAGACATGGTATTTGTGTATACTCTGGATCAGAGTCGTCTTTCCAAGTATGAGATAAGAGTTAGACTATGATGCTAAGATTGAGAACGTAGAAGTCAACTGAACCGCCCGCTACATCGACTCAACGAGGAAAAGTGAAAGAATTTTATAATGAGATTTCTTTTAAATAAGGAATTTATGAGCAAGTATTCAATAAAATTTTTGAAGACGAGTATGAGTTGTGTTTTAAAAAAAAATGAGAATTTTACAGAAGTATAATTTTTATACTCTACATGATTATGCGATAGTACAAGTACTATCTTATGTGAAAATAGTCAGATTTTAGGGAATTTTCCCAGTTCAATGAGAACGTAGACGTGGAACTTAAGAACTTTCTGGTTCTTCGAGAACTTAGACGTTTTTAAGAAACGTTGTTTTGAAATGATTTCGAAAAGAGATCCCTAACGCGAGAAGGACTTCCTCTGATGAATGTCACGTGCGCTTAGTGACATGAATAAAGATTCGGTAAAGTCGAACTTGTCGTCTAAGAATTTCCTGTGAGGGAAAAGAAATAAAATGAATAAAAATAATTTAATAAATCGTGTCAGTAAAAGAAGGAAGCGATTAGATGTTCGAGAAGCTTTCGGCTTCGAGTTAAGAAAGATATGAACGAGACGACAACTGGAACTTAGTTTTCCAGGAAATTATTCTTAAGTTATATTTCATTTTCTTTATATGGAATTAAATTCCATATTTTCGTCTTGAGCGACGACTACAATTAGTACGAATATCAAGAGTCGTAAATGACAAATTCTTTTGAAAATGGATGTTACTTTTGAATAAGTAGCATGAACGAAGTAAATATACTTTGTTTTAATAAGTGAAAATCGTTAAGAGTTAGTGAGTTAAGAAATAAAAGAAATAGAAGAATTAAAAGAGTGATAATATGGTGAAATGAAAGAATGAAAATAAAATCTTTAATTTTATGTATAAATATATATGTTGTTGAGTGCAATTTCTTGAATTGCTAGAAGTCTTAATAAGTGGTTGACTTAAGTGTTGATGTTACAATTGAATAAGGGATATTCATTTTATAATCTATGTTTTCGTTAAGATAAATTATTTTCTTTTCCTACCTGTTACTGATCCGTGATTACCTTAAAACTTTTGTAGGATGGCTAGGACTCGTGTCACGGCTCGGAAGAGCCAGCCTTTGGCCTCGTGCGAGCGCACCATAGTTGACATGTTGCAGGATGAGTGCTATGAGTTTGAGGTAGACTACGGAGAAGAGGATGTGGGACAGATTGTTAGTAATTTTTCTTCGGCCTAATACCCAGTGAGACACCTGATCAGGGAGAGTCAGGCGATACTAGATTTGATCGTGCACATACTGGACGAGTGGCACGGATGGGCGCACCGTGCAGCTTGGTACTTCTTGAGGATTTTCGGCGACGACACGGAGCCGACCGGCAACTACGCTGGATTCGCTCTGTGTGTGCACAAGCGTTTCTTTGAGAGCAGGTTTATGCTTTCCCTTCCTTTAGAGCCACACATCCCCTACAGTCACTTTCCAGCCGAGACGGAGCTTGAGGAGCTTGACTTAGACCCGGAGTTTTTAGATTTGTTAGAGTTGCCACCAGACGGTGTACTGGAGAAGGAGTCTGAGGCTGAGTTAGAGCAGCCAGAGGAGGACGAGGAGACGGTAGTTCCACCAGAGTCACCACCGGCTGCACAGCAGATTGAGGAGTTGATCCCAGGCCCGGGGTTTGTAGAGGTTGATGCTGAGACAGCCGCACTGTTGGGGTTGTCTTCACCGTTTGTGCCAGACGTTTGTGTTAGGGTCAGGGGACTGTTGGAGACGAGACTGTACAGAGAGGGGCCAGACTACCGAGAGATCGACGCGGAGCTCGCCGCCATGTTAGAGTTGCCTTCTCCACTCACGCCACTCGAGGAGATCTGCGCGAGATTGGGAGTAGTCCGAGGGCAGATGGAGGCAGGACCTTCCAGGGTCCGTTCTAAGGAGGACTTCGAGTCAGGTTCGGGTTCAGGTTCAGTTCCCGAGCACCTTCTTCCTCTGAAGAAGCGTGCGAGAAGGATCAGTGAGGACTACTTGGTCTCCGACTTGGAGGAGACTGTTTCTGAGGCACCCTCACCCACCCTACTTACACTTGACGACGGTTCTACTCTGAGGGTGGACCAGGCACTCGAGCTGGTTTTTAGTTCGGAGTCCGAGGAAGAGGACCCGGAGGAGGATCCGGAGGAGGACCTAGAGGAGGATCCGGAGGAGGATCCGGAGGAGGACCCACAGGAGGACCCGGAAGAGGACCCAGTGGAGGGTTGTTAGGATTTTGCAGACTTCGGGGTAGTTTTTGGATTCTTCTGCAGTTTAGTTAGGCAGTGCTTTATAGATATGAGTAAATATCAGTAGTAGTGATAGCTTTTTGTCCTGTATAGAGTCGGATCAGTAACTAGTTAGTTTTGAAGTACTCTAGCGAATACGAAATTTTATGAATCGTTTCCGTTCTAGTACTCTAGTAGATACGGAGTGCAGCTTGTTAGTGCACCCAGTAAATAGTAGGCAGTCAGCCTAGTTTAGACTAATAGTAGTCTAACCCTTTTGTATAAGTCCTCGTTGGAGGCAAAAGTAATATTCTTTTTGGATGTATATATATATGACCTGTAAAGAGGGTTTTTAATCAAGTAAAATCTCTTATGAATTGAGTAATTAAAATCAGAATGTCAAATGAACTCGTGTAACGAGGAAATGAGCTTAACTCGAAAGTTAAAAGATTAATGAAATAATATCAAAGCTATGTTTGATATGTTGTTCCATGAATTTGATTAAGTCGAAAACAAGCTAGTAAGTGCTAAGTGTATTTAACAGAAGGAAACTAATGAGAATTTTCAATTCTTCTCTAGACTAAAGAAAATGCCGCCGAGAAATGTTAACAACAGGAGAGGTCGAAGACCTGGAAGGCCGAGAGGACGTGGTGGACGTCAGTCATAAAATAACCAAGAACAGGAATATGAGCGGAATATCACTCCATCTCCATCTCCACCCCCGTCACCATCACCCCCACCTTCACCACCGCCCCGTAGAGATATTGAGGATCTCTTCCTCAAAAGAAACCCTCCAATGTTTAATGGAACTGGAAGCCCTAGCGATGCTGAGCTATGGGTGAGGTCGACCGAGAAAATTTTCAAACTCCTCAGATGCACTGATGAGGAGAGAATGCTGTATGTCGTATTCCAACTGACGGGATCGGCAGACTACTGGTGGGAAGCAAGACAGAAGGTGATACCTGTTGAGCATCTGGCTCGTTTTTCGTGGGAAGAGTTTAAGGAGATTTTCTTTGACAAGTACGTCCCCAAGACGTATAGGGCACAGAAAGAGGCCGAATTTTATAATCTGAAGCAGGGAAAGCTGACTGTGACGGAATATGACGTTAAGTTCTGCGAGTTGATGAGGTATGCGCCGACATTGGTCGACACTGAGGAGAAGTTATCAAAGAAATTTCAGGGAGGTTTACGTCATGAATTGGGAATCGCGTTGGCTAGTCATGGAGGACTAGGTTATTCAGACATATTGGGAAGAGCACTAGAAATGGAGGCCGTCGTGCCTGATGAGAAGAAGATTGTACCAACTGCGTCAGCACCAGCGCAGAGTCAGAATCGAGGCTACTACAACAACTACCAAGGGAAGAGAAAATGGAGCGGAGGAGGTAGCGGAGGATACAGTCAGGGTTACAACAATCAGGGAGGACAGAAAAGAGGTTATCAGCAGCCTGCCAACAACAACAACAATGGCAAGAGGCCGTGGCAGGGAAACAACCAATCGGGGTTGTTCATTCAAGGGAACAGGCAGAACTCGCCATGGAAGGGCAATAATCAAGTGAACCAGCCGCAAGGGCAATAGAGGAATTTCAACCAGGGAGCGAATAACCCAGGGAGGGTTACCATCCCTGTCTGCCCGAAGTGCAATCGAGCCCATCCTGGAGTCTGCCAGATAGGCACCCCTAACTGTTTCAACTGTGGACAGAAGGGGCACATGAAAAAGGACTGCCCTAAACCGCTTCAAGCAGTACCTCTCCGAGCCATCCAAGCACAGCCGCAGCAGCTGCCTATGAACCAGCAACAGTTTCAGCAGCATGCACAGCAGCAACAGAATGCGAGGGCATGCGCTATCAAACAAAGCGGTCAGCGCAAAGGAAAAGGCAATCTAGCAGGTATGGGAAAACTCCACAACATCCCCATTAAGATACTGTTTGATACTGGCGCATCGCATTCTTTCATTGCTGGCTCATGTGCCGATAACTTAGACATCAGACCTGTAAGAGCTGCACAATCTATGAGAGTAGCCACACCTTCAGGAGAGATCACTACTTCCACGCATGTTTGCTCTAACCTAGAACTAGAAATCGGAACTCATAAGGTTATAGCGAACAACCTAAATGTTATGATAATGTGGGACGTAGATATAATCCTAGGAATGGATTGGTTGTCAGAGAATTACGCTATGATTCTCTACAACGAGAGAAAAATTTCTTTTCAGCCGCCGGGTAAAGAACCGATCGAATTCCACGGAATTTCAATGGGTAGAGGTGTACCAATCATATCGGCCCTTCAAGCCACGAAACTCATGAAAAAGAAAGGTACCACAGCCTATCTTGTGTACCTAGTTGGAGAACCAGGAGCCGAGAAGACCATTCAGGACGTAAAAGTCGTGAACGAATATGAAGATGTTTTTCCAGAAGTACTACCAGGATTGCCACCAGATCGTCATGTGGACTTCACGATCGATTTAGAACCAGGAGCAGCTCCTAAGTCTAAAGCCCCTTACAGAATGGCACCGAAGGAACTGGAAGAGCTCAAAATCCAGTTACAGGAATTACTAGACCTTGGTTTTATCAGGCCAAGCGTTTCACCTTGGGGAGCACCCGTGCTTTTTGTTAGGAAAAAGGACGGATCGATGAGAATGTGCATCGATTACCGAGAACTGAACAAGATCACTCTCAAGAACAAATATCCTTTGCCAAGGATCGAGGATCTGTTCGATCAGCTTAAGGGTGCAGGAGTCTTCTCCAAGATAGATTTGAGGTCAGGGTATCATCAGCTCAAGATCAAACCTGAGGATGTACCGAAGACCGCTTTTAGAACTCGATATGGCCACTACGAATTTTAAGTGATGCCATTTGGTTTAACCAACGCTCCAGCCGTATTCATGGACCTTATGAACAGAGTCTTCCACCCCTACTTGGAAAAATTTGTTCTAGTATTCATTGACGACATCCTCATTTATTCTAAGAATGAGACGGAGCACGAGGAACATCTACGCATAGTGTTGGAGACACTAAGAGCTGAGAAACTCTACGCCAAATTCAGTAAATGCGAATTTTGGCTGAAGGAAGTAATGTTCCTTGGACACATAGTATTGACAGAAGGAATCAAGGTGGATCCAGCCAAAGTAGAAGCAGTGTACAACTGGAAGGCACCAACAAGTCAGAATGAGATCAGAAGTTTCTTGGGATTAGCTGGTTATTACAGAAGGTTTATCGAGGGATTTTCTACAATCGCTCGCCCGATGACGCAGCTACTCAGGAAAGTGGACGAATGAGTGCGAGAAGAGTTTTCAAACTCTTAAGGAAAAGTTAACTACAGCGCCAGTACTAGCACTTCCAGACACGAATAAGGAATATGTGGTTTACACTGACGCATCGAAAAATGGATTAGGTTGTGTCTTGATGCAAGAAGGACGAGTGATAGCTTATGCTTCACGACAACTTCGACCCCACAAAGTTGAGTACCCAACCCACGATTTAGAACTTGTAGCCGTAGTCCATGCGCTAAAGATTTGGAGACACCATCTTTATGGTGTAAGAGTTGAGATATTCACCGATCACAAGAGCCTGAAGTACTTTTTCGAGCAAAAAGAACTGAACATGAGACAAAGACGATGGCTCGAATTAGTCAAGGATTATGACTGTGGAATTAACTATCATCCAGGAAAGGCTAATGTGGTAGCAGACGCATTGAGTCGCAAGGCTCCAACGAAGTTAGGATGTCTTTTCGTAGAAGAAGAAACCTTAATACGAGAATTTGAAAAGATGGATATCAGAGTGCTTGACACGCCAACAACGATAACAAGTCAAATAGCAGCATTAGAAGCTACACCAGATTTGAGAGAAAGGATCATTAGTGCTCAAAGAAAAGACGAGTCAATGGAAAAGTTACGAGTAAGGATATGGACAGATAAGCCAGAAGGATATTCTGAGGCTCAAGACAATGCAATACTTTACGAAGGCAGGATTTGTATTCCCGACAACGACAGCGAATTGAAAAACAAAATCTTGAGTGAGGCTCACGATACGCCTTACACAGCACATCCAGGAAGTACGAAAATGTACCAGGATTTGCGAAGAAACTTTTGGTGGAACGGAATGAAACGAGACGTTGCCTCGTTTATAGAAAGATGCCTAGCATGTCAGCAAGTTAAGGCTTTACACCGACGACCGTATGGATTGCTACAACTGTTGGATGTCCCAACTATGGACTTTGTCATAGGCTTGCCTAAGTCGAGAAGAGGAAACACAGCAATTTGGGTGATAATAGATAGACTTACGAAGTCAGCTCACTTCTTACCGATTAAGACTACATATGGATCAGAGATACTAGCTCAGTTGAATGTCAGAGAGATTGTACGTCTGCATGGAATACCGAAGGTCATAATATCAGATAGAGATGCTAAATTTACTTCGAGATTTTGGTTTACGATGCAGAAAGAGTTGGGAACAGAGCTAAATTTCAGTACAGCTTTTCACCCACAGACAGATGGACAGTCAGAGAGAACGATTCAGATTTTGGTCGATATGTTAAGAACAGTGGTTTTGGACCGAGGCACGAATTGGGAAGAAATTCTACACTTAGTCGAATTCGCCTACAACAACAGCTATCAGGCCACAATAGGAATGGCACCGTTTGAGGCTTTGTATGGGAGAAAGTGTAGATCACCGCTTTATTGGGACGAAGTAGGTGAGAGAAAGAACCTAGGCCCAGATGCGATCAATGAGATGATTGAGATAGTTCGACAGATTCGAGATAGAATGAAAGAGGCCCAGAGCCGACAGAAGTCGTATGCCGACGATCGCCGAACCAACCTTGAGTTTGAAACAGGAGATAAAGTTTTTCTTAAGATATCCCAATCAAAGGAATCCTTAGGTTCGGAGTAAAGGGTAAGTTAAGACCCAGGTTTATAGGACCTTACGAAATCCTCGAGAGAATAGGATCAGTCGCGTATAGATTGGCCTTACCGCCAAGTCTAGGAAGCGTTCATAACATTTTTCACGTTTCTCAGTTGAGAAAATATGTTTATAATCCTAAGCACGTTATTAGTCACCAAGACATAGTTCTTGAATCTGACCTAAGTTATGAAGAAAAGCCGATATCGATCTTGGATAGAAAAGTTCAAAAATTAAGAACCAAATCGATACCAATAGTTAAAGTGCTATGGAACCTTCACGGGCAAAAAGAAGCCACGTGGGAACTCGAGGAGAAGATGAAGGAGCGATATCCTCATCTTTTTGCAGAAGGTAAGCAAATTTCGGGACGAAATTTTTCGTAAGGGGGGTAGGATGTAATGCCCCGTAAATTCCTTACGTTCTAAAAAAATTTAAAGTTAATTAAATAATGGCTTTGCATGCCTAAGTTTACAATTTTTAAATTCTAAGACTAACGGTCGAATCCGTTATTGAAAATAAATTACAGAAGTCAGCTAGACGACTACTGTATTTAGGGTTAGCGCGTACGAAAAGTTTTTAGTTCGTAAACTCGGAATGGAAAACCGTCTAATTTTACGTTTACGAAATCGCGAGTGTTTGTCAAAATAATTTTTTTGTAAATTTATTTTCCAATTAAGTTCATACGCTAGAATTTTAGATCAAATCAAATCGCGACGATGTTTTTTTGTACCGAGCAACGTTTTTCGTCGTTCGTTTTTCCGTAACGTCGGATCGCGCCGGAAAAATCCGTAATCCTCTTAAATTTTCTGCATGGCAGCCAACACATCATCTTCTTAGTGGAAGACATGCATGTTTGTTATTATCTAGTTAAGTGACACATAAACCTCACTTTCCACATTTTCAACATTTTCATCATATCAAAACTTAAACAAAACAATTTCCTCCCATCTCTCTCTCACTCTCTCGGCTGCATCACTCTCTCCATCTTCATCTTCTTCACTTCCATCCTCCATTGAAGACACTTGAAGTTCTTGAAGAAGAAACCACACAAGTCCTCATTCATCCAACAAAACCTATTACATCCTTTGTTAAATCTTAAGGTATTCAACTCCTCTTTAATTCTATCCACCCAAAACCCTTTTCTTCTCTTTTTCCTTCTTGATCGAAATTTTGGAGTTTTGGAATGGATGTTTTGATCTTAGAATAATGAAATTAGATGTTTTAGATAGATTAATTAGGGATTAAAATGGAAAAAAATAAGAACCCTAAAACCTATATGAATACCGAAATTTTTGGCATGTTTGTAGGATTTTTGTTCTTCTTCTTTTGAAGGTTGATTCTTATTTAATAGATGTTTAATAGTGATTAGAATGAAAAAGAATTGAAAGCCCTATGTTTTTGTGAAAGACAATTAGGGTTTGAATTATGAATTTAGGGGTTTTTTTTATGTTAATTGATAATTGATTTGCAATTGATTAATTGATAATAAAAGGGGTTGATTAGTAAATAAATGTAGTTAATTGGGGAAGAAAATCACCCCCTTAACATATGTATGAAAACCGAAAGTTATAGGATAATTAGGAGTTTCCACATGTTTGATATAAGTGATGATGTGTTGGTTGATTTATGTTGCAAATAATGTTAGTTAATTATAGAATTTAATGGAGAATTTTCTAAAAATGTTTAATGAAACATAAGAGATAAAGATCACCTTATAAGTTGAGTTATAATGATGTTATGATATGTTTGCATGCATGAAAATGATTCACGTTAGACGTAGTTTAACGTCGTAAAATTTGAACGAAATCCGACAACCTTTGAAAAATCGTATAAGAGACGAACCTTTAGTCGTAACTAATAATCGAGAAGTCGGGTGAAAATTCTAATTTGATATTATTGTTTATGATGGAATTTAGAACAACTTTCTAGTTGACATCATAAGCTTTCGAGTTGATATAATATGGGCTATAGTTATAGTCGAGAACTAGAACGCGTTTTAATTTTTGTTGGTTTAGTACTTGTTAGTTGAAATCCGACGTTAGAACGTCGTGCTTTTGAGTGAGTTTTGAGAAGGAGTTCATCACGTACGGAAGTACGTGATGACTGCCTTGAGAGTCCAGTTTCTAAAAAAATTGAATATGAGAGCTTAGAACGAACCTAAGTTGTTATACGTCGAACCTATCAAGCAATTAGGGTTTTCACGGCAGTTTTGCGACTCTCGCCGGAAACTGTAATAACTTCCAGATCGTTTATCGAATTTGTGATCTGTAAATTGGAGCGCGAACTAGAATTCCTAAGCTTTCTAATGGTACAGGGCTCATCCCCTATTTCCAAATCCTCTATTCTGAACAGCCTCCAGTGTTACTGGACTGTGTAGTGAAAATTCAGTTTCTTGTTTTCTAAGTTGTTTAGTTCACAACTTAGTTTCTTTCGATCGTTTAAGCCGTTTTATCTAACGAATATCTCTCTTCTGACCCTAGAGTCAAGTACAGGACCTTTAATGATGAAAACCAGTCGAGATCTTGTCTTTTATCCTTTCATTAAAGAAGTAATAAACGAGAAATTTCATAAAACGTTCAATGAACTAAAATGTAAATCGCCTAAGTTGATTCTTTCCAACTTAGTTTCTTTTAATCCTTAAAGTCGTATTAAGATATCGACTACCTTCTCTACTGACCCGAGAGTCGAGTATGAGATCTTCCGAGTTCTAAACGAGATTGGTACAAGTCTCGTTTCCCGTTTAAGTAAAACGAATCTAGTAAGCGTGCAAATGCCTAAAGAATGAAACAACTAAAACTTTCTTCGATTATCTTTTACAACCCGTTTTTAAGTATGTTTATTTTACGATGAAGGAGGAAGCCAACTATAGAGAAAGGACAGAAGATCCGAAGTTGGAAGTTTTGCTTTAAGTTCTGTAAATCAAGGTGGGCTTTTATATACAAAATAAAACGAGCAATGCTCGGAAAATCTTTCTTTATCGCTTTGATATCTCTGTTTTCAAAGTGATATTATGGCATGAACTGTTTTATGTTTTATGTGAGTTCTCTTGTACCTATCTGAGTTAACATTCATGTTTTCCAGATTTAGAGTTAGTCTAATCAGATTAACTAACGATCGGCTCTGAGTTAGCTGCTAAGTGCTTTCCAAAGTTAGTGCACTTTGTAACCTGTGGTGTATGTGATATCCTGTTGAGGGGTACCAACCACAGTGAATTAGAATTGGTCAAGATTGAACGTAACATTAGTCAGAAAATGCTCGCGCGAGTGATTTATGAGAAAAAGTCAGAAAATGTTTAGTAGACACGGATTCTTTCAATAAAACTCCGATGTGCTACGCTTATGAAATGCCATATTTATCTATATTTATGATTATGATTTCGGCATCGTGCCCACTAAGTACGTTTGTACTTAGCCCTGCATTGTTTTCTAAATATGCAGGTTGAAGCGACGGTGAGCGGCGACGGTTGATGTTGAGTTAAAGGATAGGATGCTTAGTTAGAACCCTTCCGCTGCCAAACTCTGAATTTCTTTTTGAGATGTACTTTTGAATAATACTCTGTAGTCTAAGTCTGTAAATATGAACTTAGCTTCTAATTGTACATATGTCGAGTAATCCTTAGGGATTAACTCTTTCTTATTTATATTCGAGTCTTGTTCATGGTTTATCGATGTTTATCAAGCATGTTTAGTCAATTAGCCCCCTTCTTCCCCGCTTCTTTAATCCAACCCCAGTCGCACCCCGGCTTCTGCCGTCCCTCGGGATTTGGGGCTGTGACATTTATGAATTTTTATATAAAATTCGAAATATATGAAATTATGAAGAAAAATGATATTTGATGATTTTTAATGAAATATGATGATATTGATGATGATGATGATGATGTTAAGATGTGTTAGAAGAAATTTTGAGTGAGTTATTGATGGAGTGTTGTCGTTACACACTTCGTACAAATAATATTTATAAACACCTCTTGCCCAACAAGGTAGTAGTCAGCGACAAGCGGTATCGTACCCCAGGGACCTGGTGTAATATGTTCTTCAGATGTTGCTCAACAAAAGGGTTTTGGTCACGAAGTATCTAAATAACATGTACTCAACAAGTAACAATATCAAATAACAAAAGAGTTTGGATTGGGTTTCGAATCCATGATCCTAATTACTCTTTACTCGTTCATTGGTGCAAAGATATTCAATTAACTAATTTTATCACTTGGTTTAAGGCAAAGATTAGTTAACACCCTAAGGTCACGAAGTTACGATGCTAACACACTTAAGCTATGTTTAATCATTTTTACAGATCTTGACCAGAAGACAAGATCTCCTCTTTTGACCAGCAACGTCACGAAGACACTTCAATAACGATGCTGCCCAACAGGCATTAAGAATAAACAGACCC
Organism: Schizonepeta tenuifolia; assembly: GCA_029490685.1. Lineage (NCBI taxonomy): Eukaryota > Viridiplantae > Streptophyta > Magnoliopsida > Lamiales > Lamiaceae > Schizonepeta > Schizonepeta tenuifolia. Next base: position 39,262,808 of record CM055956.1, read on the forward strand.
AAGACAGCTAAGAGGTAGGTCAATACCGACTGCTCTCCAACACCCTTTACCTTCTTGGGCACGAAAGACACTCTCGTGTTAATCCCAATTTCTGTTAATGACTTAATCTCAATATCTAGATGGTGATCAATCAACTTTAATATCAATTAAGTTTAGAATTAATCCTAAGTGTTTCGGGAACAAAATTAATTAACGAACTAACACAATTAGACCTCACAAGTTTGAACGAGTAATTTAGAATCACTTCATCTACTTCCAACCCAAACAATAAACTTAGCTAGACATAATATTAAATAAGAACACAAAACAAATAAAGAAAAACATACTTAGCATAAATCTGGAAACGAGTTGCTGCCCAAAAGCGTAGTCAGCAACCAGGGTCTTGGCTTCAGGCCAACAACTAAACTTAAAGCAGTAAAATACGAAATAAAAGTAAATTGCCCGTAGGACTTGTTTCTTCCTCCATTTCTCTCAACCTAGAATGCAGAACTAAGAATAAAATCAACGTGTATGTCACACCCCGACTCCCGAGGTGCGACCTACAAATACTAACACTACTAAACATTCATCAACTCAACTCAAGTAAGGGAATCATATTAGGGAAACAAAAGAATATTCGACTGAAAGCGATTGACAAGTAAGAACATGCTTCCAAGTCCCAACGAATGTATCCAAGTCCCGAAAAAAAATCTTTAACTCCTTCTCTTTTAATCTCCATCCTCAACTTCCCAATTCTTTATCTCTTCTCTGACCTTCAATGATGCGAGACCTCAAATTTGGCATCACTACTAATGTATCCATCACTTGCTCTACTATTGCTGGGGGTATAATTACTTTGTTTTTCTTATTCTCAAACTCCTCGATCAATTTTATTTCATTACTTAGCAAAAATCCTAAATCAGTTTCTTCCAAATTCTCCTTCTTTCTTCTTCGGCTCAACGCATCGGTTATGATATTAGCTTTATCGGGATATAAGATATCTTTTCACCAATTCAAGCCACCTCCTCTGCCTATTATTTAGCTCATTCTGCTCAAAGAAATACTTTAGACTTTTGTAATCTGAAAAGATTTCACATTTGCTGAATTTGGCATACAACTCCTTGGATCTTAACTTTTCCAACATGATTCATAAATGCTTCTCATATTCGGCTTTATCTCTTGATTACACCAAAATATCGTTTAGTCTTAAAAGCAGTCTTTGGAACATCATCTTTCTTGATCTTCAATTGATGGTATCCTGATCTTTGGTCGATCTTGGAGAAAACACTGGCTCCTTTTTGCTAATCAAACAAATCGTCTATTCTCGGTAAAGGATATTTGTCTTTAAGCGTAATCTTATTAGGTTGGTCGGTAGTTTATGCACATCCTTAAACTATCGTCTTTCTTCTTTACAAACAAAATCGGGACTTCGCAAGGCAAAACGCTTGGTCGGATATAACTCCAATTTAACAGTTCTTTTAACTGCATCTTCAACTCTTGGGGTTCCTTTGGGCTATTCTATACGAGCTTTTGATATCGGGCTGATCCGGGTTCTAGATCAAACAAAAACTTTAACTATCTGTCAGGAGGTAATCCTGGTAGCACTTTAGCAATACGTCTTTAAATTCTCGCATGATAGGTATATCATTAACACTCAACTCTCGGTTCTCATTTTTATTTGAATAAAGCTAGATACATTTGTGTATCTCTCTTCCTCATTAACCTCTGCTCTTTCATAGCTAAGATTATTGGCATGCTCTTTTTCACTCTCTTCTCGACTCCAAAACTATAGTCAGCTCTCCTCCCGGAGGTTAGAATGAAATCCATCTCTGGTCGCATCGAATCGTCGCAAATTTCTCGATTAACCAATCCATTTTTAGGATTAGGTCTACGTCCCACCTCGGAAATAGGTTTAGGGATTTTGCTAACAACTAGCAACTTCCGAATTCGAATTCTATGTTCGAACAAACACGCTAGATTAACGCTGACTTACTTAAAAGGGTAGTCACTCTAAGCACCTGGTTCAATTCTTCTATATTCAAACCTAGGTTCTCTACGCAAGTGATAGATATAAACTAATGCGAAACACTAGTATCAAATAAAATAATAACAGGTATGTCGTTAAACTTTCCCATACCTGCTTGATTTTCTGGGTCTTTTGCTAACAGTTTCTGCTCAATTGCAAGGGCTCCTTGGAAAAACGGGGATTCCTGCTGGGAAGGTTGATGTTTTGGCGGTTGCGATTTACGTTGATGCTGGAAAAACTTTTGCTGTCGTGTCGCCTCAACTACTTTTATCTGCTGAAACTGATTTGGTTTTCCTCCACTCATTCCCTCTTGCTTACTTAGGCACTGGTTCGAGAAATGACCAGGTTGTCCACAAGTATAACAAGCATTACTTCCAGCTTTGCAGATGTCTTGATGCATCCTGCCACATTTCGAACAAGGAGGGAATCCTTGGGGTCCTACAGATTTGTTGCTTCTTTTCGACTGCGGAGCTTTCGCTTTCCGAGGTTGCTGAAGTTGTTGTTGGCCCTTTCTTTGCCTCTATCTTTTGCTTGGGTGGTCTTTACCACTCCATTTTCTTTTTCTTTTGTATGCTGACCAAACTGAGACTGATGGGTAGTTACGGTTATTGTTATTTGGCATTGGAATTGAGGTTTCGCTGAAGAATGCAATCCTCTTTCTGGCTGCATAGTCAATTCCAAATCTAGGGCTCAATTAAAGGCTTGCGCATAAGTCAAACCACTTTGACTGGCAAGAGCTACTTGAATGTCTTGTCTTAGTCCTACTCGGAAAAACTCACACATCTTCTCATCAGTATCCACCTTATCAGGCGTAAATCGAGCTAATTCACAAAATTCGCGGTCATACTCAGCTACAATCTTCTTTCCTTGCTTAAGATTGGCAAATTCGTTTGCCTTCTGCTCACGGTAACTCTTCGGCACAAATTTCTCATAGAACGCTTCTTTGAATTGCTCCCACGTCAAGCTATTACGCTCTTCAGACGTATATGTCCTCTGTCTCGATTCTCACCAATAGTCGGCAGCTTCTTTCAATTGATACGTCATGCACTTGAGATGTTCACGATCGGTGCATCGAAGAAATCTAAAAATTCGCTCAAGTGAACGAATCTAGTCCTTGGCTTCTGCCGGACTGCATTTACCGCCAAAGGTTGGGAGATTTTGGCGAAGAAAAAGTTCTTCTACTCGACATTCATTTTGAGGGGGCGGGGTAAGATTTCGCTGTCCCTCTTCCTCATCTCTAATATTTCTATCGTTTCTTCATCTTGGCGGCATTCTATAGAAATGCAAAAGAATACTTTAAGCCACTCAAAAGAAACAATTAATCTCACTCGAAACTTTTCTCGATTCTGAATTCATTTCTCTTTTTCCAGAGGTATATGATTCTCGATCGGTACTTATCAAAACATCAAAAGAAAATCTATTTATTAAATATTGCAGTTAAAACAATCATCTCTAACTCACGTATATCTCAATCAAGTCATTCTCAAATCAAATATTCAACATTCCATCAATAATAATCTCAAGCATCGTCACGTCAATATTTACATATTCTCAAACTATTATTTCTCAATCAAATATTTCTCAAACAAATATTTCTCAATCATCACATCATTGTTCACATATTCTCCAATTAAATATTTTTCAAAACTCAAACAATCATGCACTCGAATAATATCGTTAATTCGGCTTATAGATATCTCATTATCCTTCACTCAAATTTTATTATTAATTGCTAAAAATAGCTTACTCGATTTACTCAACTCTTATCTCGTCACTTGTCCTCGTCTCAATCATTACTTAAAAATCTCAAATACTCGGATTAATTTAATTATTCGGGAGACTCAAAGTTGATTTTAGCGGCCTAACGGCTACTTTTGATTTTACTCGACAGTGGCCTCTTTTGAGGACTTACCACACGATAAGGGATTAAACTTTTACATCGAAAAATTTCCCACACGTCAACTCAACGGTCTACATCTCAGATTGAACTACACGAACTTACACGTCGCTTTCGATTCTACTAGCTAATCCGAACCTCGAGTCATAATATATACATTACTGCGGAAAGATAAAAGAGTTCATCTCTTAAACAGAAAATTCTAACATTACTAGAAACTTCCGCATCTTACTTGAACTGATTCTAAACGTTAGAATCATCCTCACTCGGGTCATCATTATCATTATTCTACTCCTCGTCGGGATACTCTTTGACATTCTCCTCCTTTGGGTTCTTTTCCTCCTTTGGATCATCTTCGGAATTCTTCTCCTCCTCTTCTGCGTCATTGTTTATAATGTTAAAACACTCACGCTCGGCTGCTCTCAGCTCTTCTTCATAAGCGTGGAGGGTGTGGTTGATGGCTTCCCAAAGATTTGTCGTATCTCCTGTATCCTCGTCTTCAAAACGAGCGTTTACGTCCTCTAGTTCTAACTTGACCCATGGGGGTGTCTCTGGATTGCTCTCGTCACATCGAAGGCAAGATGCCATATCGGCTGAAGCGCCAAACTCTAACTCACGTCCGTCGGCGGGCCTCACAACTGGGGTCGGAGCGAACGTATACTGAGCAGGAAAGTAATCGTTCGGCAGATAACCGCTACTTGTCCATCCCGCTACTTGTCTGTCCCGCTCGGCCCTTCATATTTGGCATCGGTAAAAGAATTAGGACTCGACGCGTAAAGACGTAAAGTGGATGCGTGTCTCGGTTGGAGGACTTCTACATGACTTGTCTCTCTCTATTCTGAGGTTATCTTTTCTAAGTCGATCTCTCTCTCGACGTTCTCGTTCTTGATACGCCAACTCTACTCGGTTACTAAATACTCATCTCACATTCTTGTTCTAAATCATTCTTATCGTTAATCAGTAGTGCTAAGGCTTTTCTCACTAATTAAGGAAATATCATTTATTTCAACTCCATTACTCGAATTCTTACTCGTATTCTTAACTCATCTACGTCATATTAAATCAATCATGTTGCACATAATAGCATTCTCAACAATTTGAGCAAATCATAGCATCATAAATAAAATATGATCGTCTCATTCAACATAGGCTCATATAGGTTTAATCATTTATTCAAGCACGTAAGCATAGTAAATTCACATAGAAATTCAAACAACCATGAAATCTTGACACGTTTCATATTTTATACTTAATCAACGATCACTTAATAATTGCTCAACTCTAATTTTAAAACTTCAATCTCATAGAATAGATCATCGTCTTTTTAATAAAACGAACACAAGTTCAAAAACTAAGAATTTAAAACTCAAATAATTATTTAGTATTCTCGACTCAATCTACGACATTGTTTTCAAAATACGTCGTCTTTTCTCAATTTCATATATGTATACAAGTACATACTATTATATTTTTAGTTCATTATCTCGACAACTCTTCTCGATTTAATTTTAATCCAAACAGTTTTTTAAAAAAAAACAACCTTCTTAATTAATTTAATCGATTATTCTCAATCTCATTTCTCGATATCTCACTCATATTTTATTCTATTATTTTCTTGATTCAATTTGGCATTTTCTCAAGAACTTATCTATTTTAGTTACTTATTCTTAATTAATTATTTAAACTCGACTCACTTAATATCCTCATAATTAATCACTTCTTGATTAGTAAAGAAACTATTATTATTTACTTCTCTATATTTCTCTATTAACTACACGAGTATTTAAACTTAACTCGTCTAAGACTTTTTCTTAACTTGATTAAACTTTTAATCTCAATTAATTTAACTCGATTTATTTAACTCGATTATCTCGACTCTATTTATTTTACTAAGAAATTACTAATTTAAGACTCATTTTTTAATTAATAAATCTTCTCCTTTATTTTCTATTTAATCTATATCTCAATAAAAATCTAGATTATTTTATTAATTTAATTACCAATTTCCTTTTTGATTTAATTTTATTGAAACTCAAATCTTCAAGTTCTTACTCAAGAACACCTAGAACACCAAGAACACCTACTTGATGTTCTTCCTTATAATTTCGATTTTTCCCCTCTTTTAACTAAAAAAATTCACTCTTTTTGCACATCAAATCCTATCATACAAGGATTTAAACCTAATACTCAAATTCGCTCAACATCACTAACACTAAAAACACCCAAAATCATTCATAATCATCCATAATCATTTTTCATCACAATTTCTCACATAACTCGATTTTTACACCATTAAATAAATCAAAAATTAAATCATCACATCTAATATAATCTCAAGCTCAAACATCAACTAAATTATCAATTAATTCAACAAAATAATTTCTCTTCCTCACCTCATAACTCACGGTGTTCGCCTAGATTTTAGGACAATTGATTTTTTTAACTTTTCAAGCATAATACTCTATTCACATAATATTAAAAATTACAAATCAATCATAAAAATAACAATAACTCAAGAAATTCAATTTCTCCTAATTTTGCCTAAATTTTTGGTATTAATCAAATTTTTAGGGCTTTCATTTTCTTTTTTTCTCTTAACTCATATTTTAATCTCTAGGGTTCGATTTACCTAACGAAATTCTCACTCGATTCCTAAATCGATAAACCCTAGGTTTGCCTAAACATAAAATAAAATCATGCATGCATTGTTTCTCTTTTCTTTATGGATTTAGGGATACATATATACAATTAATCAAATTAATACCATACTTTAAAATTTTTAAACTTGATCTCTTCTCCTTGATCTCCTCCTTGGCTGAAAGTTTGGGGGTTTGGGGCTCACTCCTCTAGCTTGGATTCATCATGGAAAAACTCACTTGAATCCTCAAGAAAAATACAAGAAACCATTAATCATCCATCTAGGGCTTGAGAGCCGAAAATTATAGAAGAATAAGGATGATTATGGAATTTTTAATACTCAATAATTGGTAGGATTAATACCTTTTGGAATTAAGGTTTTGGAATGACTTGAGAATGGATGATCTTCACTTGATCTTCATAATCTAGAGTTTGATCTAGAGCTTCAATGGAAGAAATTCTTCACTATGTTTTTGGGGGTGTATCTCACGGCATTGAGGGGGAGGGAGAGAGAGAATTTTTTTTTCTTTCTTGTTTCTTGGTGATTGGCGTGAGAGAGAGAGGATAGAAATGAGAGGATTTTCTCTCTTGAATATTAGAGAAGGATCGAGAGAGAGATGATGTGATAGTAATGAGATGAATGCATGTACTTCATTATTACTAGATATGGATAGATTTTCTCCCAATATTTAGAATCTAATCATAACACCCTAGGTGTAGCTTTTGAATTTAGGGCTTAAGAGAGAAAAAGAGAGTGAGAGAGTGAGTTGATGTGATTGTGATAAGATGGATGCATGCAAATTGTCTCTTTACTTGAATAAGTAAGGATAAATATTATTCATTTAGGGAATATCATGATTACACCTAATTAGTAGGTGTTGAAAATAGGTTTGGGAGAGAGAAAAATTAGAGAGAAATAGGGAGAGAAGTCGGTGGAGAGGGAGAGAGATGAGAGGGATTTTTCCGTTATTTTATTACAGATATTATTTACCCGGTCGTAAAAAAACTTTCCGGATAAAAAGTCCGCATTATTTAATTTATGCAGAAAACGGATCTAATCTCTCCTCGTCTCGTTTCCGACACTAAAACATCTCAAACCTATCTCACATCCCACTAAATAAATCAAGGGTTCCGATTATCAAATTTTTAGGTCTAAATTCCAAATAACGAAGAAAACCTAAAAATTAGTCGGCTAATTAACCCGTTAAGGATTAAATTCTTATAACTCTCTCAGGTGATCTCGGATGAGCTTCTAACATATCTCAATGACCTTAGAATTAATTCTAGGTTCAAAAGACACTAATTAGGTCTAATTCTGAGTTCGTCAGCGAATAGTGTTTTCTCGGTTCTCGTTACTATTCACTGAAAATAAAAGTTCTCAGATTTTATTGAAAATCATACTCATGCTCAAACTCATATAAATAAACTCAATAAATGCATTACATCCTCAACTCAAGCAATAAAAACAAATAAACTCACGTCAAAACACACAGGGGCATTTTAGTTATTTTAAGAAAATATCTTTTCTTGAATAATTTTAATCACTCCAAACTCATTAATTAAGCTCATAAACTCATTTAGGGCATATTTAAGGGCTTATGAAAGTTCGGGGTATTACAGTGTAATACACAATGGAGTCGGCCATATATATAGGCAATGGAAATTAGGGTTTAGGGAAGTTTCCTTGTTGATGAAGGTCTCTTCCATGCATATCTCATATGCCCTCTCTATTCATGCATGCACGATACTTCTTTCCTTGCATGGTAGATATCTCCTTTGATTAGTCTCGGCTAGGATAAGGAAAGAAAGATCTAATCCTTATCCTCTTCCTTGAAGGAAAAGAATTCTGCTGCTACTGCTGGTCCGACTCGCATCCTGCCCTTCATCGTCTGCATCCTGAATTGCCTCCGGTCTTGACCAAGATCCTGGCTCCTCCGAGTACTCTATCTGTTGGCTTAAGGATATGGGGAGGTGCTTCCTGACTTGTAGATTGGATATTCTGATGTTGCCCAGCTACAAGCTTCTAGCCCTATGCCCATTCGCATCGTATCGCCATCTCAACAACAGATTTTCCATCGGATTTGCCCAACATCCACCTGTTCTTCTCTGCACATTATCTCTCGACTTGCGTGTCCTCCCAGACACATATTGACTCGATAAAGACTAAAAACACAAGAAAAACACAAGAAAAGATGGACACAAATATGAGTTCATCACACCCACACACTTGAATTACACTTGCCCTCAAGTGTATGGTTGCACTTTGCCCAAGACTCAAACACAGAAAAGACAAAACAGAAAACACAGACTCAAAAGATCAGCTCATCAACATGTCAGTCAAAAACAGGATTTGTAAACAGATATTGCCATCAAAAAGGTCAAGATAGAGTTATTGGGCAACATGGATATCCTTACCAGCACTCATCTCTCAGGTGTATAAGGTTAAGTGTATACGCTCGTGATCAATTTCAACAAAGTTTCTCCATAGGCTTGCCTGCCCTCTACATCTCTACTTCTTTGAAAAAAATATAACTCCTTATCCTTAGGTCTTTAGCGGGTTATAATGTGGCTTAAGGCAAAAAGGCAGGGAGATTTAGGAACTAGCTAAGTCAAGAACTAGGTTTTCGAGTAATAGACTGCCCTTGATTCCTTCTCATCTAGCACACTTATTCTTTTCTGGACTTACTTTTTTTTATTTACTATTTTTTCTTTTTTTTTTCTTTCTCTCTCTCTTTTTTTTTTTTAATGAACCCCAACACCTCCAACATAGGTGATTTTGCCCAGTATGTGCTACCCAACATTTCCTTTCATTCCTCGTTCTTCTAGACCTTAGTTCTTGACCGGGACGACTTAAAATTCAGGCTTCTATAAGTGATTAGAAAGAATTAACATCAAGCTCAAGGGGCTAGTCAAAGGATAAATGTCAAGGTAGGGAATTTTTAGGCTATGGGCTTCTTTGAACAAAAATTGCCTAATTCATCTAAGTAGTTCAACTTAAGTTACATGAAGCTTTAATTAAGAGATTCAGGCATGTTCTAGATCAACACATGTTAACTGATCATTATCACACAAAAAAGAATAATGCTGCATATGTATATAGCATTTTAAAAGCTCAAATCCTCACAGTTAATGCCCAATATCTCATTCCGTCCTACCTCTTTACATACGGCATCATCCATAAACCTATTCCAACTTTCATGCTAACATGCTGATCAATAACACAAACGCACTTTAAGAACACAAACTGATACCCCAACACCCACACACTTTGCCTTAGGCAAAGTGGGTAAAATGTTGGGAAACAAACAAACAAAAAAACAAATTGACTCAACAAATACAACTGAGAAGGCAATAAGGTCTTCACCACACAATTTGCTGGGCAAATTGTGGGTGAAGACAGTAAAATCGCCCTCTCGATCAACAAGACACTAAATAACATAAAACAGGACTCAACAATAAAACACAAAAATGAAAAATAAAAACCTAAACTAACAAAAAAGGGGAGGAACACAAATCAAAGAGAAGATTCAGGTGGATACTTGAATCCTTGGTGTGCAATGAATGCCAGCTGGGCATTCCTGATCTCGGTCAACAACCTCTCCACATTGGCCAGTCTGGTCTCGATCCCGATGTTGGGCAGCACCGCTGCGCTGGTGCTTGCTTCCTCCTTCTTGCCCAAGGGTGGTAGCCTGGTGGATTTTGGTTTATCATGCTTAACAAACACATATTTGCCATTCCTTATCTCAATGTCGTTCATCTTCTTCAAGGCAGCTTCTCCCAGCTTGGTGACCACCATCACCGGCTTCCCTTTCAGCTCACCGTAGACCCCGACTCCATACGCAAAGGCTGTCACAACATGGCCACAAGTGCATCCCAGAGATCGCTTCGCTAGAACCGTCTTGAGCTGCTCACCAAGGAAGGCCGCAAAGTTGACCCTGGTCTTGGTGTGCATACACCACAGTAAATACCGCTCCTTGTTGCTCAAGTTGTTGCCACTATCGCTCTTGCCATACAAGTTGTAGGCCAGGACGCGATGGCAAAGCCTGAGGGCGTGAGTCTTCAGCTCGGTTCCCTTGTTGTTAACCCCATAATACGGTGTTCCATTCCCGATCTCCTTCCACTGCTCCTCGTAAGCCACATCTCCTGAGGGTGGCACCTTAGTCTTGGCCTCCATGAACTCCTTCTTGGCCAAGTCTCTCAAACTCACCATTCCCATAATCTGATTAAGGGCACTAACTTGAAAATCATACTTCTCGCCCGACAACGAAAAGGAGATCATGCTCACCCCATTCTCTGGATCACTCGTTATTGTCGCAGTATTGTACATCTCCTTAACCTGCTCCTCATAGATCTACATAGGCCACTCCAAAAACTTGCTCCAGCCTATCCCTTCAACTAGCTTCATAACTTTCTGGGCAACACCCAAGTTCTCGTAGAGTTTGAAGTCGAGAACCCTGGGCACAGTCACCTTCCACTCTCTGGGCTTCCTACACATCATCACTGTAGGACCCCTTCTCTTCTTCCTGCTCTTTCCACTTGCTGGGGTAGACTGCTCATCATCCCCTTCCTCCTCAACATCATCTCCTTCATCCTCTTGTTCAATGACAACCGTTCCCTTCGAAATCGACGGCTGAAAAGACCCGACGTCCGAAGCAGCAGACTTGTGTTTCTTCACCGGCATTTCTTAGCCGCCTTGGCTTCCTTGTTCGTCGTCGGGCTTTCCTTGGCCTTGGTCTTCGCCTCCACCAATGCCTCTGCTGCCAGCATCGCCACCACTGCGTCAATGGCTTCGTTCACATCATCGTTGTCGCTTTCTCCCTCATCACCTTTCTCCTTTCTCTTCTTCTTCATCCTCGCCGTCTTGTTCCTCCTCTACGGCTTCTTCCTCTAACTCCTCTTGCTCGAAAACCTTCTTCGATTGCGCCTCGTCCTCCTGCTGCTTCTCCGCCTCTTTCATCAGGCTAGGGTTTTCGTCGCTCATCAGTAGCGTGGTGTCGACCGGCGGACCCTTGGGTACGGTGGTTCCGATTGAGATTTATGGGTGTTGGTCGGCAGAAGGGTTGGCGGGTTCCATGGGTAGTTTCCTCTTGGTTGTGATTTTGGGCTTTGTGGTGGTGGTAGTGGGGTGTTTGGTGGTGAGGTCGATGTTGGTTCCGGCAGGGATCTTGTTAAGTTTGTTTTTGGGACGAGTAGACACCATTGTAGGAAATTTGGGAGTTTTGATGGAGAGAGAGAAGAGAGAAGATGAGAGATTGCAGACTTGAATTTGAAATCGGGTAGTGGGGGTATAGACGTGGTAGGGTGGTTTTAAAGGGCGTGTAGTTTTAGGGGTACAATAACCGCCTCAATTGTTGTTGACCAACAACTTAGCTCTTGCCCAAAATCCTTTCTCCACTCCCACAGCTCCTTCCCTTAGAGTGGATCCTGATCTACAACCTGCATCTTGCTCAACATCTCCTGCACACTTAAAAACAGAAATACACTTCTGAAACAAACTTCCCCTTATGGTTAGACTCGATCATAAACTGCTTTAAAATAAAATACTTAAACATAAACTAGCTAAATTACACTAATTTTTTTGGATTTTTCAGATTTTATCATTTTTTAGATTTTCATATTTGTGCAAAAATAAAATAAAAGAGAAAAGAAATAACGAGAAATTAAAAACTAACCAGGTTGCCTCCTGGACAACGCCCCGTTTAAGGTCTTGGGCACGAAACCCTCCTCTTTAGAATTTAGAGGTCCTCCTCGACAGGAAACCCAGATGGTTCCCCTCAACAAACTGTTCTTGCCCAAGATAGGCCTTCAAGCGCTGACCATTAACTTTAAAAATCTTTCCGTTCTTGGGATCCTTGATCTCAATAGCTCCATTTGGGAATTGAGCTTGTACTTCATAAGGTCCTGCCCACTTGGTCGAGAGCTTCCCTGAAGATAGCCTGAACCGAGTTTGATAGAGTAGCACTTGTTGCCCAAAATAGAACTCTTTTTCTTTAATCAAGAGGTCGTGGGTCTTCTTTATCCTTTCTTTGTATAAACCGGCATTGTCCTAGGCTTGAAGTTGGATCTCGTCGAGTTCCTGGATCTCAAGCTTCCTTGATTCACCTACTTCATTCCAGTCGAGGTTAAGTTGGGCAACAGCCCAATGCGCACGATGTTCCAGCTCCACGGGCAAGTGACATCTCTTGCCAATGACCATGCAATAAGGGGACATGCCAAAAGGTGTTTTGAAAGCAGACCTATATGCCCACAAGGCATCATCCAAGCGCATACTCTAATCCTTCCTTGTTGTTCCCACAATCTTCCTCAAGATCGTTTTGATTATTCAATTGGACAACTCCGCTTATCCATTGGCTTGTGGGTGGTAAGCTGTTGATACGCGATGAGTAACTCCATACTTCTTGAACAAGGCGGTCACCGTCGCGTTGCAAAAATGAGAACCTTGATCACTAATTATAGCTCGAGGTACACCAAACCTATTGAAAATTTGAGATCTCAAAAAATGAGAAACCACCTTTGAATCATCCTTGTATGAAGCACGTGCCTCTACCCACTTCGAGACATAATCCACTGCCAATATGATGTACTTGTTGCCTTTGGAACTCAGCAATGGTCCCATCAAATCCATCCCCCATATATCGAACACTTCCACAGGCAATATCGGGATCATGGGCATCTCGTTCCTTCTTGTGATGTTGCCTTCCTTTTGGCACTTCTCGTACATCTTGACCCACTCGTAACAGTCTTTAAACAATGTTGGCCAATAAAAGCCATACTCCAAAATCTTCCTTGCAGTACGTTGGTGCCCAAAGTGTCCTCCACACTCCTTGTTGTGGCAATGCTAAAGAATGCTTCTTTGCTCTTTATCTTCGACACACCTCCTTATTATCTTATCCGCATATTCCCTTCATAAATATGGTTCATCCAAAATGTAGAAACAACTCTCATATTTAAGCTTGTTCCTCTGATAACGCCCAAGATCTGAGGGAATTTCTCCAGTCACCAAGTAATTCACGATATCGGCATACCATGGTTCATCTTGGGCAAGACTCAGATGCTCGTCGGGAAAGGTCTCCTTGATCGGCACCCCATCGTCTGGCTGAAGGATTCGACTTAGGTGGTCGGCAACTTGATTCTGGGCACCACTCTTGTCCTTAATCTCTATGTCAAATTCCTGCAATAAAAGAATCCATCTAATCAATCTTGGCTTGGACTCCTTTTTGCTCAATAAGTACTTCAGCGCCGCGTGGTCCGTGTACACTATGGTCTTGCCTCCAAGAAAATAAGATCTAAACATCTCAAAGGCAAAGACAATGGCCAACAATTCCTTCTCCGTGGTGGCATAGTTACATTGGGCTGGGTTCAACGTCTTAGATGCGTAATAGATAACATAGCTCTCCTTTCCTCACTTTTGCCCAAGAACTGCTCCTACGGCATAACCACTGGCATCACACATTAACTCAAAAGGAATCCCCCAATCCGGAGGTTGGATGATGGGGGCAGTGATCAAGTTCTCCTTCAAGGCGTGGAACGCCCTCTTGCAATCCTCATCGAACTCCCATGGCACTTCATTTTGAAGTAATCTCGTCATTGGTTGGGCGATCTTGGCAAAGTCCTTGACAAATCTTCTATAGAATCCAGCATGCCCAAGGAATTCTCTTAACTTCTTCACCGATCTTGGGTAGGGCAACTTGGCGATAATGTCGATCTTGGCCTTATCCACCTCAATGCCTTTTCCTGAGATGACATGCCCCAAAATGATTCCTTCTTTTACCATGAAATGGCATTTCTCATAGTTCAACACAAGGCTTTCTCAACACATCTCTTCAAGACTCGATCCAGGTTGTTGAGGCATGATTCGAATGTCTTGCCGTAGACGGTAAAGTCGTCCATGAAGACTTCGATACACTCTTCAAGAAGGTCTGAAAAAATGTGCATCATACACCTTTGGAATGTCCCTAGGGCATTGCATAATTCGAACGGCATCCTCCTATATGCAAAAGTGCCAAACGGGCACGTGAATGTGGTCTTGCCTTGATCCTCGTCAGCAACCCAGATCTGCATGCAACCAGAATAACTGTAAAGAAAGCAGTAGTAGTCATTACCGGCTAACCTCTCAAGCATCTCGTCTATAAAGGGCAAAGGAAAATGATCCTTCTTCGTCTTTTGGTTGAGCTTTCGGTAGTCTATACACACTCGCCATCCGATTTGTAGTCTCGTGGCCACCATCTTGTTCTTGTCGTTATCAACAACTTGAATCCCTGACTTCTTGGGCACCACATGCACAGGGCTCACCCACCGGCTGTCAGACACGGGGTAGATGATCCCTAAGTCAAGAAGCTTGAGTACCTCTTTCATTACCACTTCTTTCATGGCTGGATTCAATCTCCTTTGTGGATCTCGTATGGGGGCAGCATCCTTCTCAAGCAAAATGTGATGAACACAGTATAAAGGGTTAATGCCCTTTATGTCAGCCAACGTCCACCCTAATGCCTCCTTGTACTTGCTCAGCACCTCGCCAACTCTGACCTCCTCCATGCTTGCTAACTCTGTTGATATGATCACGGGCAAGGTCTCGTTCTTGCCAAGATATATGTACTTCAGGTGCTTGGGCAAAGGTTTCAACTCCAATGTAAGGGCTTTTTGTAAGGATGGCATCAACCTGTCCTCCGGTTTCAACTCAGGGATGTTGAGTGGCTCGAACCCCTGAGGCTACATGTTGCCCAAAATCCTTGCATAACTGCATTCTTCCACATCTGCTGGTTCTTCTTTCTGGGCAAGATCCTCTTCAATTTGTAAGCTGGCATCCTCCTCAAGAACTGTTTGTTGCCAAAATTCCTCTACTAACTCTTCAGTCTCATCATGGGGTAATTCCTCAAGTTCTTCATCAAACTCATCAAGGGGTTCTTGGTTCCCTAAATTCTGGTCCTCATCTTCATCCGTGGAGTAGTCCACGTCGGTGGAATCAAAACTATGTCCATAGACTAATTCTTCCCAAAAATCTTCCTCACTCTCGTACTCATCTCCTTCGTAGAATTGCATCATAGCACCTTCTTCCTCATTATCTTCATGCTAATCAGGATCCTGGTCAAGATCCTGAGCTATATTGAATTCCACATGGATTGCATTTTCATTGTCTTCTACGAAACAACTTAAGCTATTCAATATCTCCATTTGCTTTCCACATGCACTGATGGTGTTGAGGTGTTCCAGGGCATCATCTTGATTTTACCTATAAGCGTCGAACTCTACTACTTCTCCTGCTACTTGGACTGTCAACTTCCCCGTATCGCAATCAATCTTGGTACATGTTGTCCTCAAGAATGGCCTCCCGAGCAAGATCACTAGATTTTTGATTACTTTCTTTCCCATGTCAAGAACATATAAGTCGGCTGGGAACAGAAGATCTCTCACTTTGACCAACACATCCTCCAACACTCCATCCGGGTAGACTGTGGATAAATCTGCTAATTGGATGGCAACACGTGTAGGAGAAAGAGGTCAAAATCTCATCTCATCGAACATGGCTCTTGGCATCACATTTATCGAAGCTCCAAGATCAATCATCACCTTGGGTATTGACGTAGTACCAATCGTGCATGGGATAGCTAACATGCCTGGATCCCTCTTCTTGGTCGGGATCTGGGAATTCATTAGGGCTGACACATTCTCCACATGGAAACGGGCATTATCTGGGTACTTAGTCTTCTTTAAGCACATCTCTTGCAAAAATTTTGCACACTTTGGCATAGATTGTAATGCCATCAACAACGGTAGATTGATCTCCATCTTCTTGAACACTTCCATCATGTCCTCCAACTCCGTCTGATCACGATCGCGGGCAAAACGTCTTGGATATGGGATCTTGGCCTTAGTAGTGCGAGGAACAATCCTCTTGGCCAAGGCCTCTGCTTCTTTCTCAGCCTTCAAAGATTCCAGCATCACGTTATCTTTGTCAAATCCCAGCTTAGATCTCTCCATCTTCACGTAATCAAACAAGGCCTCATCCTCCTCATTATCAAAGACTGGGTTCTTGTTGGCCTTTATCCCTTCTTCATGCTTTGCCTTCAACTCCTCGTAGATGTCATTGATATCTCCTGAACTCATTTTGGCTTCCTCTACTCGAACTGGTTTCTTAGGTTGGGTCATGGGCAACATCTCTGGAAAATTCTTCCCACTGCGCAAGGTTACAACATTGACTTGCTCTTTGTTGACCTCTACCTAGTCAGGAAGTCTTCCTGGCTTGTCTTCTACCAACCTTGACTAGGTTTGGGTGATATGAGTCAATTGAGCTTGAAGGTTGTTGGATTGTCCTCGACTTTCTAGTTGGAAGTTCTCGAAGTCTCTCCTCAGCGTTTGGTTCTCGTTGGTAAACCTATCAATGGTCTCCTTCATGAACTCCGTCTTTGCTGGTTCTCGATGTGGAGGTACATAATTATTTGGATGTTGAGGCTGTTGTTGATGTGGAGGCACATATTGCTGCTGAACAGGCTGCTGCGGTTGGTTGTGGGCAGGAGGCATTTGATAGTGGTTGTTGCCATACCTCAGGTTCTCGTGCTGATTCTGCCTATAGCCGTAGTTGTTGCCATAGTTGTTGTTATTGTCATAGTGGAACCTTTGTTACCCACCGCCTTGCTGGTTCTGACCTATTGCCTTTACCTCTTCTCCTTCTTCCACGAACCAACTTGGACATTTGGAGGTGACATGTGATGTTGCCTGGCATACTTCACATCTCTTCACAGCTCTTTGAACTTCCTTGCCATCTACCTTCTTCTTCAAATCCTCCATTTGGCCAGACATCTTGGTCATGAAGTCTTTCATGGTGCTGACCAAGTTGTCTTGGTTCCCTTTGCTACCTTCATACCCCCCTCTTGGGATATCATCTTCATCTCGTGATTGTTCAGCCATAGCGGCTATTTTCTTGAACACTTCATATGGTAGTTGATCGACTATGGCTCCTCCACACGCTGCAATTATATACTTCCTCTCTGATGCCCTTAATCCCTTCAAGAAATATTCGATCAAATCAATATCCTCAATCCGATGTTGAGGACATCTTGCCAACAGCTTCTTGAATCTTTCGTAATAGTCATATAATGACTCATTCCCCCCCATCTTTATCGATGAGATAGCATTCCTCCCACTTTGTATCCGGCCAACGGGTATGTATTTGTCAAGAAAGGCCTGCTGCATCTTGTTCCATGTATCAATGCTTCCCTCTGGCAAGGTGTAAAGCCACTTACGTGCCCTGTCAAGAAGTGAGAATGGGAACGTGAGCAACCTTACGTAGTCAGGAAAGGTGTCTTGGGCAGCATCTTGGTTCCTCATAACTTCAGCATCGTTCCTAACAACTTGTCTATCCCCATTGTTCCTGGTAGTAGTGACATTGTTCCTTACTGTGCTAATCGCCATTTCAAAGTTTTGAAGATGAGTTTAGGGGTCTTCTCCAGGATGGTCACTGAACTTGGGCAGTATGTGTATCAGCGAGTGCTTGAGCTCCCAATTGCCACTGATGGTGGGCAACTGGATACTTGATGGTCGGATTCCCTTGTTGTCAGGGAACATGATCTGACAGATGGTTCTCTTCGGTGTTCCTGCCATGATTGTTGATGTTTTTACTTCTGAACTGGATGTTGACTTCTCACTGTCTGTACTGGCTGTTGAGCAACATTCGACTTCTTGCTCAGTATCCTGCTTGTCTATCAAGCTCTGTGACTCTGAAGGTTCATTGACGCCTTCCTCCAGATCTCTCTTCTTCTTGCATTGTTCTGCTCGATTTCTCCTAGCTATCACCTCCGGGCAAACATTGTGATCTTGTGGATCTCTGTCACTTAGTAGATGTGGCTTGGGCATAAACCGTGCTCAACTCAAGCTAGAAGAACAAACTAGCTCAAAATCAAGTCGCCGGCAATGGCGCCAATTTGACGGAGCGTTGTCATCACTCACTTCGTACAAATAATATTTATAAACACCTCTTGCCCAACAAGGTAGTAGTCAGTGGCAAGCGGGATCGTACCCAAGGGACCTGGTGTAATCTGTTCTTCACGAAGTATCTAAATAACCTGTACTCAACAAGTAACAATATCAAATAACAAAAGAGTTTGGATTGGGTTTCGAATCCATGATCCTAATTACTCTTTACTCGTTCAATGGTGCAAAGATATTCAATTAACTAATTTTATCACTTGGTTTAAGGCAACGATTAGTTAACACCCTAAGGTTACGTAGTCACGATGCTAACACACTTAACCTATGTCTAATCAATTTTACAGATCTTGACCAGAAGGCAAGATCTCCTCTCTTGATCAGCAACATCACGAAGACACTTCAGTAACGATGCTGCCCAACAGGCATTAAGAATAAACAGACCCAATACAGTCAAGAGGTAGGTCAATACCGACTGCTCTCCAACACCCTTTACCTTCTTGGGCACGAAAGACACTTTCGTGTTAATCCCAATTTCTGTTAACGACTTAATCCCAATATCTAGATAGTGATCAATCAACTTCAATATCAATTAAGTCTAGAATTAATCCTAAGTGTTTCGGGAACAAAATTAATTAACGAACTAACACAATTAGACCTCACAAGTTTGAACGAGTAATTTAGAATCACTTCATCTACATCCAACCCAAACAATAAACTTAGCTAGACATAATATTAAATAAGAATACAAAGCAAATAAAGAAAAACATACTTAGCATAAATCTGGAAACAGGTTGCTGCCCAGAAGCGTAGTCAGCAACCAGGATCTTGACTTCACGCCAACAACTAAACTTAAAGCAGTAAAATACGAAATAAAAGTAAATTGCCCGCAGGACTTGTTTCTTCCTCCCTTTCTCTCAACCTAGAATGCAGAACTAAGAATAAAATCAACGTGTAATACACAATGGAGTCGGCCATATATATAGGAAATGGAAATTAGGGTTTAGGGAAGTTTCCTTGTTGATGAAGGTCTCTTCCATGCATATCTCATCTGCCCTCTCTCTTTATGCATGCACGATACTTCTTTCCTTGCATGGTGGATATCTCCTTTGATTAGGCTCGGCTAGGATAAGGAAAGAAAGATCCAATCCTTATCCTCTTCCTTGAAGGAAAAAAATTCTGCTGCTACTGCTGGTCCGACTCGCATCCTGCCCTTCATTGTCTGCATCCTGAATTGCCTCAGGTCTTGACCAAGATCCTGGCTCCTCCGAGTACTCTATCTGTTGGCTTAAGGATATGGAGAGGAGCTTCCTTACTTGTAGATTGGATCTTCTGATGTTGCCCAGCTACAAGCTTCCAGCCCTATGCCCATCCGCATCGTATCGCCATCTCAACAACAGATTTTTCATCGGATTTGCCCAGCATCCACCTGTTCTTCTCTGCACATTATCTCTCGACTTGCGTGTCCTCCCAGACATATATTGACTCGATAAAGACTAAAAAAATAAGGAAAATACAAGAAAAGATGGACACAAATATGGGCTCATCAGTTATAAGCATGGAAATTGAGAAAAATGAAAAATATAATTTTTAGTAATATTTATGAATTTTTTTGAAGAAAAATAGGTATAAAAATAAATATGGTGTTCTTGAGATTAATATGAGTTTTTGAAGATGTGTTCTTCATGTTCATAGGGAAATATGAAGAGTTAAAGATGAATTAAAATAATTAGAAAATAATTATTTTTATTATATATATAATATATATTGAGGAATTTCACTAGATAAAAATAAAATTGAGAAATAAATAAGATGTTGAGTATATTATGAGTGATTTGAGTAAGAAATGACACTTTATGAATTTTTCTTGATAAATTTTGATATATATATATATATTAAATGAAAAGAAAATAAAAGGAAATAGTAATGAGAAAAAGATATGAGTTTAGTTACACAAAGAAAAATATTGCTGTGTAGATGTTGATATTAGCATGATTATAAGTGAAGATGTGATGTGAATTTGATGTTATGATAAAAGAAATAGAATATTAATATTAATATTAATATTAATATTTGATAATAAAAGAGAAATAAAATAGAAAGAAGATGAAATTTTCTATAAGACGATATATTAGAAGTGATACATGTGAGTTAAAAGTTAAGATGTTCGTATTTGAATTCGTTTGTCTTCAAACGAGAAGTTAAAATAGATATTGTTGAAGAAATAATAATAAAATAATAGAATATTCGATTTAATGAAATATTTTCATTAAAAATGAATATTTGAGTGATGTGAATTCTAAGTGATGTTTGTGCTCTTAAGTGTGCTTTGAATGTTTAGTTGATGTGACGAGATGTTAATCGAGTAAAGAAAAATGATAGAAGTTTAAGAAACGAGCAAATAAATATATTATGTGAGAAAAATAATATTATTAAGTTTAAAAATATTTTGATGTTGAGTTATCAATATTATATGATGTTTTAAGTAATTTGATGATGTTATTTGAATAGAATTAAGCAAGTTTGCTTTTTGAATCGCTTTAATAGGAGTTAAAACGTAGAAGTTATCGAGCAGCGAAGATTTGAAATGAAAAACCAAGTTTTATTTAAATAAAAAATGAAAATTGAGTTTTAAATAAATAAAAATATAAAATAATAATTTTTTTATATTAAATATTAAATTGAGATTTTGTACGTATATAAATATATATTTTGAGGAAAATGATGACGTATTTTTGAGTCAAGAAATACAAAATAGAAGTTTAAATATTAAATTCAAAAGGATTATTATTATATGAGTTTAATGAAATGATTTTCATTAAAATTTGAAGTTATGAGATTATAGAAGTTAAAAGTCGAGCGATGACTCGTTATTGTGTGAATATGTCCGAGACGTGAGTTATTAAATGATGGTGTTTAAGATATGACATGTTTCTAAAATTTCGATAGTTGATTGTGATTATGTGATTGATATGATGCTAATAACCTGATTATTTGAGAAAAGTTAGTCAGTTAATCATTTTATAAGTGTTTGAATGTTAACATTGATGTTTGAGCATGAAGACAATGTTTGAGTATTAATGTGAATACATGCTATAATGTGAATGTTTGAAATAAATGCTCAACTGTGTATGAATGATGTGTGATGATAATAGTTGAGATTTAACGTCATGATTTGCAGAAATCATATAACTCGAGTATATGAGAAGTTTGAGACGACTTAAATAGTAACTTATAGATTTACGTAAAGATTTAAATATTATAATAGAAACGAGAAACTTAGTTTGAAAAGCTATTAGAAACCAAGTAAAGACGATAAGCTGAGAACGAGAAGCCAAGAAAGATGTTGAAGTAGATAAAGTTAAGATGAGACAAGAAAGACCCAAGTCAAGTAGAAGTTCTTCAGCCGAGCCCTAAGTTTATTTTATTTATTTCGAGTCGATAACCTCGATCTTATTCGATGTCATTATTGAAAGGGCTGAGCGGGACTAAGAAGTAGTCGGAAGCGTAAAGTAAACAACCCCGACTTCAATATACCCGAAGCGAGGTGGACTTTTCTGAACTAAAATCAAATGATGAATGCGCTTACTATTTATGTATTACGTGCGCTTTTCAAATTGATTAACTTGCTTAAATGTTCTAAATGTTTTGGTATGCAATCATCTACGTGTTATAATTGTTAAGGGTCCTGTGGACGCACGGGAAACAGGTTATATGGACGCATGGGATAGTAAGTCCTGTCAGATATGGGACAATGCATGCAGTAGGTGACCGTAAGCCTTGTTTCGGCTGGGCTGGTCACGGTGTTCGAGAAGGAGGCCTACTTCTCGACACCACAATAAAATCAGTTGTAGATTGATTCATACCTAAGTAAATGGCATGCCGATTTCAGAAAAAAGTATGAAAATGTTTTTATGGCTGTCATAAGTGGTAAACTGCTTTTTAAACGATAATATACTTAACCCTTGTGATGCAGCAAAAGAGGCAAGTTTCTAATCATATAGCTCTAATGAGCAAAGTTTCAAATGTTTTTGGCAATGTGTTCACTGAGTACGAAGTACTCAGCCCTGCATGTATTTCTAAACGTGCAGGTTAGCTATGGATGAGAATGGTGGGGGTGGTTCTTGGTGGTGTGTAAATCTGTTGAAAGTTAAGTCGGCATTTACATGTCATCATACATGTAATTCTTCTGAGCAAGTGATGTTTCCGTTGCATTGCCTATATTTTTGATAAACTCTGTTGTGATGATGATACAATGAGCCGTGTGCTCGAAACAATGTCTTAAATTCTGTTTGCCTTACCGAATTCTGCATGACTTGATATCGATATACTTAACCCTATTTTTGTGGAACCGTTGTATAATATATATGCTCAACGAGCAATATTTTGAGAACTTATTCATTCTCATTATTGTTTTCAAGTCTTTAATCCTTGATTTCGAGCATGACTTTTGCCACGTCAAGTTTTATTTGTTGGTTTCACATTTTAATTCATTCAAGTTAGTGTTTGGTTACATCTCGAGTTGAGCTGTGACATAAGTTATGTTTATTTGATGGTTTCACCTTCACACTCCAATGGTGTCCGGTCATTCCTACACACTGGATTTCGGGCTATGGCATTAGAGGGTTGCAGGGTTACAGCTGCCATCATCTGACCTTGAAATTGATGGGTCACCGAAGAATGCGATCCTCTCCCTAGCTGCATAGTCAACTCCATGTCGAGGGCTCGATTAAGGGCTTCAGCATAAGGCAGACCGCTCTGACATGCAAGAACTACGCGAATGTCTTGCCTCAAACCTACTCGAAACAGCTCACACATCTTCTCGTCTGTGTCCACTTTGTTGGGAGCAAAATGAGCTAACTTACAGAACTCACGGTTGTACTCAGCTACTGTCTTCTGTCCTTTCCTTAAATTCGCTAATTCATTCGCTTTCTGCTTCCGGTAACTTTTGGGTACATACTTCTCAAACAGGGCTTCCTTGAACTGTTCTCACGTCAGATACTCTCATTCCTCTGGCGAATATGTTCTTTGCTATGCTTCCCACCAGTAATCAGCGGATCCTTTAAGCTGATATGTCATGCACTCGAGACGTTCGCAATATCCAAAACAAATAAACCTAAAACTTCGTTCGAGAGAACGAATCCAGTCCTCAGCTTCTACTGGACAGCCTTTACCATCGAAGGTCGGCGGGTTTTGACAAAGAAAAAGTTCTTCAATTCATCTTTCATTTTGAAGAGATGAGGTCTGGTCCCGTTGCTCTTCTTCTTCGTTTCACTCGGCTCTCGTGTTTCTTCTTCTCGGCAGCATTCTAAAAGAAATGCTAGAAATTAGGAAACTCGGAAAAATATTTTGCAAAATGAACTAAACTCACTCAAAATTTTTGAAAATTTTCCCCTCAAGAAGGATATGATTCTCAATTGATACCTATTAGCACATAGGGAGAAATTCAAGCAAATCACTCATTCATCAGTCTTGCAAGTAAAATAATTCTCAACTTAAAATAAAATAAACAATCATTTACTTGCATGCTTTCTGAATAACATCATTAATCATATATCATCATGGAATATCATGCTCAATATTTTATCACATCATCTACTCAAACATTGTAACACAAGACAAATTAATTCACTCAAGAATTCATAATCATAATAGGTCAGAAAATAACTCACTTGATAACTCGACTCTCTTTTCTTAACTCATCCATAACTCAAGGATAAATAGCTCTTAAAATACTTGAAATAGTTTAGAGACTCAAAGTTGATTTTAACAGCCTAACGGCTTCTTTTTCATATCATCGGAATGATGGCCTCTTCTGAGGACTTATACCAAAATAAGGGATAGATATTCATAGCAGAAAATTTCCCTACACGTCAACAAGACGTTCTATATCACTAAACGCACTAGACACTAGTTACTACTTCGTGTCCGGCTTTGCTAGATGTCTATTCATCATGTCATATAATTTACATCACTGCAGAAATTTATAAAGCGTTCAACCCTTGACAGAAAAATAAATATTGCTTGAAACTTTCAACAGCTTTCTCGAACTAAACCCTAAGAGTGAGAACCATCATCGCTCGGGTAGTCGTCACCTCTCTACTCCTCCTCGGGGTTCTCCTCTAGATTCTCCTCCAGATCCTATTCCGGATCCTTTTCCTTATCCTCTGTTGCCAGCACCTCCAAGAAGTCGCCGTAGGTATGCCCTGTGACATTCCTCGGGTTCGTCATATCTTCGGTCTGCTCGTCCTCGAAACGGGCGTTGACATGCTCTAACTCAGACTCGTCCCACTGAAGACTCTTCTTGTTGCAATTATGATGAAGGTACGCACCAACTATGCTGTTGATCTCTCGCTCAAGAGCCTGGTCGGGCCTCATTGTCGGAGTCTCGAAAGGCGGGTACGGAAAGGAGAAGCGGTCACTTGAGAACGTCTGGAGGTAACTGGTGCTTATTGTAGCTTCGGCTCCTGGATCCTCTGAGGGCTCATCGTCATCGATGCTTGTGCGTCTCGGCCTAGAAGACTCAGCTACTGACGATACTGGAGAAAGTGTGCAGTCTCAGCGCCTAAACTGCTCAGGCTGGTTATGCAAAAGAGGAAGAGCTCTGAAGGGGCCGTACGAACCATCTGGCTGGGTCTCAATAGAACTAGACGAGGAAAAGGGATCAAAGGAGCGAATAAGAAGCACATATCCCGAGTACGGGCTGAACTGAAAGGCGGCTCTCGGCACATGGCGAGGCGGAGAGGGGACACGGTAGGAGGTGGTCCATTCTGAGGCTGAGGCTCAAAAGCAATGCCATTTGGCTCGGTTGAAAGAACAAGGTCAAAGGGTCCAGGAAGCGGAGCACCATGCTCGATGAATTAGCCAGAGATAGTAGCGATAAAACCATTGCAATCGCCATGCAGATAAACACCCTAATACTGGCATCCAACGTGACTCGGAACTAGCGAGGTTACCCAATCACACCACTCTCGAGGAAGAGCATGAATCCGATGTACCATCCCGTCAAGAGCACTGACTTCGAGGTACTTCACTGTCTCCAAAATCTTGTGGTAGCGCGCGAAGAATTAGGCGAGGGTCTCATGATACGACTTCCTGATATGGAGGTACTCCTGTATCATTGCTCGATTGCTCTCGTCGTCCATCCTATACGATTTTAAATTAATTCAGCATACTTAAAACAATTAAACAGCACGTTTGAAATTCGCAACCACCACATACTCGTTCTTGCTTCCTAAAAAGGTTTTATTGCTCAGGCTACTTGGCAATTCCATTTCACGAAAACGTTTGCGCAAATGTTCCATCCTTTTCAATTTCCACACCAAAACACAAAATTAGGGAAGGCACTGTAAAGAAATCTAGTTATTCAAGCTATTTACCAAGCTTTTATCTCTAGACAAGCACAAATAGCAAACCGAATAACTCGAAATTAAACTTTAACTTAAAGCTTTTGAAAATACTCGTACCTGGTTGCTGGATGAGATGGGGAATGCTCAGCGTGTTACTGACTCAAAAAAGTCTAGGAATTTAAATCTAGACTCAACTTACAAGAAAGTTTAAGCTTAAGAGTAGACGAGCCGCTCTGATACCACTATGTCATAACCCGAATTAAAGTGTGTCGGAACAACTAGAATCCATTGGACTGTCATGGTGAAACAATAGAATAACACTCAACTCAATAAGGGATCATGCTTGGGAACAAGGGAATATAGATTGAAAGCGATAACAAATAACAACATGCTTTCAGATCTTAACTCAAATAAACGAGCATTAATTAATAATTCAAGTGTCGTAGAACAAATCAAGTATCTCAATGCAAGTCAAGTACAAATTAGGGAAAAACATGAAATAGTTTCGAGCACAAGGCTCATTGTACGACACCAAATCAGAGTAATAATTTAAAGACAAATAAAACATTGTTGTTTTGCAGCAGAATCTCAAACTCAAGTATTACATGTATGAAGACATGCAATTGTAAGCTTAAACAAACGACTCCACTTATTAACACACAATGCCGAGCAATCCACGCCATCCACATCTAAGCTAACCTGCACGTTTAGAAAACACATGCAGGACTGAGTACTTCGTACTCAGTGGACACATGACAAAAACAATTTAAATCTTGCTCATTAGAGCTATATAATTGAACTTGTCTTGCCACTGCATCACAAGTGTTAGCATAGTTAAAACATTTTACTTATGAATGCAAAAACATTTTCTTTTCTCTAAATGACTGCGCAGTCAACATATATAATAATAGGGAAGGTATGAATCAATCTACTACATCATCTCTGTGTCGAGAAGTAGGCCTCCTTCTCAAACAATGTGACTGGCCTAACCGAAGCAAGGCTCGCAGTTACCTCACATAATTCAAATAACAATACGTGTGTTCCTGTCTCACACAGGATAATAACTCAAGTAGATGATCAAATATACCGACAGACTCGGGTGAGTATCAGGACTTCTAATGAATTATAGTGAGTATTGTTGTGAGTGGAGGACTTCTACTTGACTCGGGTTCCTTAACTTATCTCGGCTCACCTAACTCGATCTTTCTCGGTTTCTCGACTCTACCCAAGTAGTAAACCAACAGACTCTCAGACTCGAGCACTTAACTCGATAACATCAAACAAATTAAAACTTAATCAAGTCACGAAAATCGAGAATTTACTATTCACGACATAAACTTCGTATTTCTCAATTTCTCGAGTCAAACGAACTAAGAAAATTACGAGATTAATTCTCGACTACTTAAATCACAAATCATTCACATTCAGATTTTCACATTGAGAATCAGACATTCACAGATAGGTAAACGACTGACTTCAATAAATAGACGGAAAAATAAAATTTTTCCAAATATCTCAGAATATTCTATAAAAATTCCAGAAAATTAAATAAATTTACACAAACACGAATATCAACTCAAAATTTCATTCAAGTCTTATACATAGTCTCATGTTGACTCTATACTGCTTGACTTTTAACTCAAAAATTTAAATCTTGGGATTTTAACGAAAACAAATTCGTTATTCTCAAAATAAATCAAGGAATTCTATTATGAAATCAAATTCAAAATCCGAAATCTTAGACAAAATATCTCGGATTAAAGTCTACGTCACTTTTTCTCGTAAAATGTGCACATGCTCGGAAAATTCTGAAACTTAACACATTGAATTAAAATAATTCCAACTAATCAATCACTCGATCAATTTTACTTAATTTCACTTTTAACTTATGAAAATCTCGATTTTTCATTCTTAACTTTAATTCTTTATAACTTTTGCATACAAACTCCGATTCAAGAAATTAAAGAAGCTAACGTAGTTATTTTTACTCCAATTTCATCATCTAATCATCAAATTCATCAAACAAAGTCAAGAACACAAAGTCTCATGCTTCATTTCTTCTTTAACTTTGAAATTTTCATATATATATATATATATATATATAAATATATATATATATATATAAACACACACACACATGCTCGATTTTAGCAATTCAAAGCTCTAACATGCTTAAAATAAATTCAATTTCATAAATTTAGCATCAAATCACTCAAATAAACTCAAAATAAAAAATTCCCAACTTAAAAATCCTAAATGTTTTGAAATTTTTGGACTTTAGAGCCAAACTTGCCCAAATTAAAAAATTCAAGGTTCTAACGTACTTATAAAAATTTCAATTGATCAATTTCTCAATCAATTTCATCTAACGAGCTCAATTACTAAAAATCCTCTTTTTATGCTCAAACCCTTCGATTATTTTGGGGCTTTCTCCATAGGCATCCCATTTTAATAATTCTAAGTTCTATTATACCTCAAATAGTTCCAATCTCACTAATCTTTATTCAATTTATCACTTAGAACACAAGATCAATAAAAATCACAAGTTCTATATCTCATTTTGTTCGACTTTTTCCATTTTTTAGCAAACGAGTTTGTTTCTTTGATTCGCCTTAAACTTAGGGTTTTAATATACTCAATTTCAATTATCAATCAACCAAATAAACAGTTCTAACTTACAACATCAAAAATCATAGATTTTCTCATATTAATGTATCAAAAATTTAGGAAAAAATTAGAATAAAAATAATGCTTTTTAATTTCTCATTTAATCTTGCTTAAAACATCATAAGACTCTCTAATAGATCATTACTCCTCAAAATCAACACAAAATCATCAACTACACATACATACATGTTCGAATTTTTGCAAGAAAAATAGCAAGATAAATCATATTTTTCAATCAATCAAATTATCATGCTTCATACTACTCAAATCATACTCAAACATCATAAATACATTCATTAAGTTCATCAAGATAAAACTCCAATTTCCCATGATAGAAACCTTCGAAATTTTTGAAGAAAAATAGCAAGAAATTCAACTTCTTTCAATTAATCACACACAACACCTTAGATTAATCCATTGAACTCGATTTTACCATCAATTTCATGCTAAGAACAAGAACATGAAAACCCCTATTTTGAGCGTTAAAAATCGGTACTCATGGCTTGGATGATCAAGGGTTTTTCTCTTGGTTATTCATGCATGGAAATATACATGGATTGATTTTTATACCTAAAAAATGAGATAGGTTCGAACAATCCCTCTTGGGCATGAAGATGCCAAAAATGAAGAGGAGATGAAAGAGGATGATTCTAGTCTTGAAATGATCACAAGATTGAGGGGATTGCAATTACCTCGTTGGATTAATTGATGGATGATCGGTTGAGAAATTCCTCACAACTCTAAAGCTCCAACTTCAACTCATCAATGGAGGAATTTACTTGTATGTGTGTGTGTGTGTGTGGTGCTACTGAAGGGAGGGAGAGAGAGGGAAGGGTATGTCAGTAGGAGAGAGAGCGTGAATAAGAGATAGAATGACGAGAGAGAGAGGAGTGAGAGTGCGTGAGAGTAGGATAGGAATAAACAGAATTTAGGTTGCAGCCTTTAGTGTAAAGCGCGATATAAATCGCCGGAAACAAAGATTTCTGGTGCAAAACAACCCTACTTTTTCTTTTAACTCTCAAACGACTTAAAACTCACCACGACTCTTTCTCGA
Source organism: Schizonepeta tenuifolia (assembly GCA_029490685.1). NCBI lineage: Eukaryota > Viridiplantae > Streptophyta > Magnoliopsida > Lamiales > Lamiaceae > Schizonepeta > Schizonepeta tenuifolia. Next base: position 39,292,339 of record CM055956.1, read on the forward strand.
CATCGAAAAGCTCTCTATTTCATCTCATACTTCACCTAATAAATCAAGGATTCCACAAACCTAGGCGTGCAAAGCCATTTATTTAATTGACTTTAAACTTTTTAGAACGTAAGGAATTTACGGGGCATTACAGAACTAGTTAATGAAAATATTAATTAAAAAATAAAAGAAATTATTTAGTAAGAAATGGCTTAAGTTAAAGACAAATAAAGAAGAAATTATTAAAGAAATAAACAAAAATAGAGAAAACCGAGTTTAAGAAGATTTAATCGATAAGAAATAAAAAGGAAGTTAAATTAAGTAAAGAAAAGATGCTAGACGAGTTAAGACAGATACTCGTATAAGTTGATCGAGAAAATGAGAATAAAATAAGATGTCGAGAATTAAATGGAAAGAAGATTAATTAAATAATTAATTGAGTACATTATTTCCAACCAAGCAAATAAAAAGATAAATCGAGATAATAATTAGAGGAACAATAGTCGAGATAAGAAATGAGGATCGAATTAAAGATGAATAAGAAAATCCTAATTTTATACGAGTTAATAATAATTAAAGAGAAATTTTGTTAATTGAATAAAAGTTATAAAATATCTTATAAGATAACGGATGTAAAGTAAAGCATTGTCTATAAATAAGAAAACTAGAATTAATAGTTTAAGCCTCCATAAAAGGAAATGCATAATCGAGTTAATTTTTTTTAAGGTCCAAATTGAATGCATGTTAATGTGTCTTGAAGTATGCTTGAATTATATGAATTCATTATATGTTTGAATAAGTGTTTAAATGCATGATAGTATTATAATGTGAAAGATGATTGAACTACTGTATGCAAGATGATTAATTGTAAACCAAGTTTTCATTAAAACCTTTGAAAGAAAGCTCGAGTAATATATTGAACAATGACGTTGTTAATTAAAACGAGAAAAGTATACGATGTTGAGTAGTAAAATAAATCTTTTCGAATAGAGTTAATAATTTAAAGACGAGAACGCGAGATCCTTTAGAAAAGTTAGAGCGAAGAGAGAGACGACTCAAATAGAAGTCCGTCAGTTAAAGTCCAACGCCTTTGTGTCCGTCTTTCATATATCTTATCTTCCTATCGATGTCGAACTGTGAAGGATCGAGCCGGACGAATCGTTAAGCGAGGACAAATAGCCCTAGACCACCTAGCTAGTTCTTCGGAAGTCAGGTGGGCTTTTCTGAACCAAAACTACCGATGAAAATTAGTTATGCTATTGAATATTATGATATGTTTTTCAAATGTGATTGACTTGTCATTTTATTGAAGTTAGTATGTGTTATCATCTATTTATATGAAGATGTGATTATCCTGTTAAAAGCAGGAACCCACGTGTGGTATATGTTGAGGTGACTGTGAGCCTTGCTTCGGTTAGGCCGGTCACAGTGTTTGAGAAGGAGGCCTACTTCTCGACACAGTGAGATTATTTGTGATAGATGATACATGCTATTATATTATTATGTTATTTGACTGCGCAGTCTGTTTTAAAAGAAAAATGTTTTGACATGCACAAGTAAAACCGTTTTTAAAACTGCTTATATACTTGTGATGTTTGGCAAGGCAAGTTCAATTAATAATAGCTTTAAGAAGCACCTTTATTCAAATGTTTTGGCTTGTGTTCACTGAGTACGAAGTACTCAGCTCTGCGTGTGTTTCTAAAAATGCAGGTTGACTGGATGGCGATGGCGTGGATACTTGGTGGTGTGGTTTGGTTTTGTTGGTTAAGTTTAGTAGAATTTCGGACTGGCATTTGTACGTCTTCATACGTGCAAGTGTTGGGTATTGATGCTAATTTCCGCTGCATTCCTTTTGAACTAATGTCTGTTGATGATAATACTTTAATATTCATGTTTTTGATTCCGAGCGTTGTGCTCGAAGACTTTGAATGCTTGTTGAATTCGTAACCCTTTAACTTGTAATCCCGAGCGATGGGCTCGTAACTTGATTTGTTGTTGAACATGATCTCTTATCTTGATGTATATATTCGTATGAATTCTCTTTTTGTTGGAATTCCTTTCCCATCAGCATGAATTACTTGTTTGAATTCCTGTTAAAAGTGAAGTATGCTCGGTTATTATTTCATTATGCTTTTGAAAACCAAATTTGTTTGCCTTATCTTCCATCTTTGTTTTCCCCGAGCATGTTCCCTTTATTTGAGTTAGTTGTTAGTTGTTTAGGTTTGTTGTTGTTCGTAAGTCGCACCTCGAGAGTCGGGGCGTGACATGTTCGTTAGATATAACGGTTTAAACGATCGAAAGAAACTAAGTTGTGAACTAAACAACTTAGAAAACAAGAAACTGAAATTTTCACTGCACAGTCCAGTAACTCTGGAGGCTGTCCAGAACAAAGGATTTGGAAACAGGGGATGAGCCCTGTACCACTAGAAAGCTTAGGAAGTCTAGTTCGCGCTCCAATTTACTGATCACAAATCCGATAAATGAGCTGGAAGATATTACAGTTTCCGGCGAGGGTCGCAAAACTGCCGTGAAAACCCTAATTGCTTGATAGGTTCGATGTATAACGTCTTAGGTTCGTTCTAAGCTCTCGTATTCATTTTTTTTAGAAACTGGACTCTTAAGTCAGTCATCACGTACTCCCGTACGTGACAAACTCCTTCTCAAAACTGGTTCAAAAGCACGTCGTTCTATACGTCGGATTTCAACTAACAAGTACTATACCAACAAAAACTTCAAAACACTTTCTAGTTCTCGATTACAACTATAGCTCATATTATATCAACTCAAAAACTTATGACGTCAACTAGAAAGATGTTCTAAATTTCATCATAAACAATAATATCAAATTAGAAAACCCATCCGACTTCTCGATTATTAGTTAAAACTACATGTTTGTCTCTTACGCGATTTTTCAACGTTGTCGGATTTCATTCAAATTTTAGGACGTTAAACTATGTCTAACGTGAAACGTTTTCATACATGCAAACACATCTTAACATCATTACAACTCAGTTTATATGGTGATCTTTATCTCTTATGTTTCATTAAACATTTTTAGAAAATTCTCATTTAAATTCTATAATTAACTAACATGATTTGCAACTATATTCCATTAACAAATCATCACTTATATTAAACATGTATAAACCCCTAATTACTCTATAAATTTCTGGTTTTATACATATGTTAAGGGGATGATTTTCTTCCCCAATTAACTACATTTATTCATTAATCAACCTATTATAACAACTATTAATCAATTGCAATTCCAAAATCAACTAACATACAAAAATCCCTAAATTCAATTCAAAATCCTAATTGAAAACTTACAAACACATAGGGCTTTCAATTCTTTTTCATTCTAATTATTAATTAAACATCTACTAAGCATGAATCAATCATCAAAACAAGAAAATTAAAAATCCTACCATTTTCCCAAAAAATTCTGCATTTACATAGGTTTTAGGATTCTTGTTTTTGTTCCACTTTAATCTCCAATTATCCTATCTAACATATCCAATTTCATTATTCTATGATCAAGACATCTATTCCATTACTCAAAATTTCGATCAAGATGGAAAATAAAAAGAAAAGAAATCTAAATGGATAGAATTGTGGAGGATGGAAATACCTTAAGATTTAATGAAGAACTTAAGTGGTTGAATGGATGGATTGATGGCTTGTATGATTTCTTCTTGTTCTTGGAGAAGGCTTCAATGGAGGTGAAGAAGTGGAGAAGATGAAGTTTGAGAGTGTGTGTGTGTGTGTGCTGCCGAGAGATAGAGAGAGATGAGAGATGAAATGGTTTTGTTTGTTGAAGAAATGATGAAAATGTTGAAAGTGTATAAAGTGAGATTAAGGTGTCATGTAATTAACAAAGTCAAAACATGCATGTTGCCACTAAGGATGTGAGGTGTCGGCTGCATGAAGGAGATTTAGTAGGTTACGGGTTTTTCCGGCACGATCCGACGTTATGGGAAAACGAACGACGAAAAATGTTGTTCGGTACAAAAATCGTCGTGATTCGATTTGACTTAAAAAAAAATTCCAACGTATGAACTTAATTGGAAAATAAATTTACAAGATTTATTTTGACAAAAACTCGAGACGACAAAAACCGAGTTTGGTCCGGAAAAAACATAAAAACGAACTTCCTCGGCGTGTTCGTATTGCAATTTCGTGATTGCAAAATTAGACGGTTTTCCGTTCTTAGTTTACGAACTAAGAACTTTTCGTACGCGCTAACCCTATATACAGTAGTCGTCTAGCTGACTTCTGTAATTTATTTTTAATAACGGATTCCACCGTTAGTCTTAGAATTCAAAAATTATAACCTTAGGCGTGCAAATCCATTATTTAATTAACTTTAAATATTAAGAACGTAAGGAATTTACGGGACATTACATCCTACCCCCCTTACGAAAAATTTTGTCCCAAAATTTGCTTACCTTCTGCAAAAAGATGAGGATACTGCTCCTTCATCTTCTCCTCGAGTTCCCACGTGGCTTCTTCTTGCCCGTGATGGTTCCATAACACTTTAACTATTGGTATCGATTTGGTTCTTAATTCTTGGACTTTTCTATCCAAGATCGATATCGGCTTTTCTTCGTAGCTTAGGTCAGATTCAAGAACTACGTCTTGCTGACTAATAACGTGCTTAGGATCGTAAACATATTTTCTTAACTGAGAAACGTGAAAAACGTTATGAACGCTTCCTAGACTTGGCGGTAAGTCCAATCTATACGCGACTGATCCTATTCTCTCGAGGATTTCATAAGGTCCTATAAACCTGGATCTTAGCTTACCCTTTACTCCGAACCTAAGGATTCCTTTGGTCGGGGATATCTTAAGAAAAACTTTATCTCCTATTTCAAACTCAAGGTTGGTTCGACGATCGTCGGCATACGACTTCTGTCGGCTCTGGGCCTCCTTCATTCTATCTCGAATCTGTCGAACTATCTCAATCATCTCATTGATTGCATCTGGGCCTAGGTTCTTTCTTTCACCTACTTCGTCCCAATAAAGCGGTGATCTACACTTTCTCCCATACAAAGCCTCAAATGGTGCCATTCCTATTGTGGCCTGATAGCTGTTATTGTAGGCGAATTCGACTAAGTGTAGAATTTCTTCCCAATTCGTGGCTCGGTCCAAAACCACTGTTCTTAACATATCGACCAAAATCTGAATCGTTCTCTCTGACTGTCCGTCTATCTGTGGGTGAAAAGCTGTACTGAAGTTAAGCTCTGTTCCCAACTCTTTCTGCATTGTAATCCAAAATCTCGAGGTAAACTTAGCATCTCTGTCTGATATTATGACCTTCGGCATGCAGACGTACAATCTCTCTGACATACAACTGAGCTAGTCTCTCTGATCCATATGTAGTCTTAATCGGTAAGAAGTGAGCTGACTTCGTAAGTCTATCTATTATTACCCAAATCGCTGTGTTTCCTCTTCTCGATTTAGGTAAGCCTGTGACAAAGTCCATAACTATGCCTTCCCATTTCCAATCTGGGACATCCAACGGTTGTAGCAATCCATACGGTCGTCGGTGTAAAGCCTTAACTTGCTGACATGCTAGGCATCTTTCTATAAACGAGGCAACGTCTCGTTTCATTTCATTCCACCAAAAGTTTCTTCTCAAATCCTGGTACATTTTTGTACTCCCTGGATGTGCTGTGTAAGGCGTATCGTGAGCCTCACTCAAGATTTCGTTCTTCAATTTGCTGTCGTCGTCGGGAATACAAATCCTGCCTTCGTAAAGTATTGCATTGTCTGGAGCCTCAGAATATCCTTCCGGCTTATCTGTCCTTATCCTTACTCGTAACTTTTCCATTGACTCGTCTTTTCTCTGAGCACTAATGATCCTTTCTCTCAAATCTGGTGTAGGTTCTAATGCTGCTATTTGACTTGTTATCGTTGTTGGCGTGTCAAGCACTCTGATATCCATCTTCTCGAATTCTCGTACTAAAGCTTCTTCTTCTACGAAAAGACATCCTAACTTCTTTGGAGCCTTGTGACTCAATGCGTCTGCTACCACATTAGCCTTTCCTTGATGGTAGTTAATTCCACAGTCATAATCTTTGACTAATTCGAGCCATCGTCTTTGCCTCATGTTCAGTTCTTTTTGCTCGAAAAAGTACTTCAGGCTCTTGTGATCGGTGAATATCTCAACTCTTACACCATAGAGATGATGTCTCCAAATCTTTAGCGCATGAACTACGGCTGCAAGTTCTAAATCATGGGTTGGGTACTCAACTTCGTGGGGTCGAAGTTGTCGTGAAGCATAAGCTATCACTCGTTCGTCTTGCATCAAGACACAACCTAATCCATTTTTCGATGCGTCAGTATAAACCACATATTCCTTGTTTGCATCTGGAAGTGCCAGTACTGGCGCTGTAGTTAACTTTTCCTTAAGAGTTTGGAAACTCTTCTCGCACTCATCCGTCCACTTAAACTTGGTATCTTTCCTGAGTAGCTGCGTCATCGGGCGAGCGATCGTGGAGAATCCCTGGATAAACCTTCTGTAATAACCAGCTAATCCCAAGAAACTTCTAATCTCATTCTGACTTGTTGGTTCCTTCCAGTTGTGTACTGCTTCTACTTTGGCTGGATCCACCTTGATTCCTTCTGTCGATATTATGTGTCCAAGAAACATTACTTCCTTCAGCCAAAATTTGCATTTACTAAATTTGGCGTAGAGTTTCTCAGCTCTTAGTGTTTCCAACACTATCCGTAGATGTTCTTCGTGCTCCGTCTCATTCTTAGAGTAAATAAGGATGTCGTCGATGAATACTAGAACAAATTTGTCCAAGTAGGGGTGGAAGACTCTGTTCATAAGGTCCATGAATACGGCTGGAGCGTTGGTCAAACCAAATGGCATCACTAAAAATTCGTAGTGGCCATATCGAGTTCTAAAAGCGGTCTTAGGTACATCCTCAGGTTTGATCTTAAGCTGATGATACCCTGACCTCAAATCTATCTTGGAGAAGACTCCTGCACCCTTAAGCTGATCGAACAGATCCTCGATCCTTGGTAAAGGATATTTCTTCTTGAGAGTAATCTTGTTCAATTCTCGGTAATCTATGCACATTCTCATCGATCCGTCTTTTTTTCTAACGAAAGGCACGGGTGCTCCCCAAGGTGAAACGCTTGGCCTAATAAAACCAAGGTCTAGTAATTCCTGTAACTGGATTTTGAGCTCTTCCAGTTCCTTCGGTGCCATTCTGTAAGGGGCTTTAGACTTAGGAGCTACTCCTGGTTCTAAATCGATCGTAAAGTCCACAGGACGATTTGGTGGCAATCCCGGTAGCACTTCTGGAAAAACATCTTCATATTCGTTCACAACTTTTACGTCCTGAATGGTCTTCTCGGCTCCTGGTTCTCCAACTAGGTACACAAGATAGGCTGTGGTACCTTTCTTCTTCATGATTCTCGTGGCTTGAAGGGCCGATATGATTGGTACACCTCTACCCATTGAAATTCCGTGGAATTCGGTTGGTTCTTTACCCGGCGGCTGAAAAGAAATTTTTCTCTCGTTGCAGAGAATCATGGCGTAATTCTCTGACAACCAATCCATTCCTAGGATTATATCTACGTCTCACATTATCATAACATTTAGATTGTTCGCTATAACCTTATGAGTTCCGATTTCTAGTTCTAGGTTAGAGCAAACATGCGTGGAAGTAGTGATCTCTCCTGAAGGTGTGGCTACTCTCATAGATTGTGCAGCTTTTACAGGTCTGATGTCTAAGTTATCGGCACATGAGCTAGCAATGAAAGAATGCGATGCGCCAGTATCAAACAGTATCTTAATGGGGGTGTTGTGAAGTTTTCCCATACCTGCTAGATTGCCTTTTCCTTTGTGCTGATCGCGTTGTTTGATAGCGCATGCCCTCGCATTTTGTTGCTGTTGTGCATGCTGCTGAAACTGCTGCTGGTTCATAGGCGGCTGCTGCGGCTGTGCTTGGATAGCTCGGAGAGGTACTGCTTGAAGCGGTTTAGGGCAGTCCTTTTTCATATGCCCTTTCTGTCCACAGTTGAAACAGTTAGGGGTGCCTATCTGACAAACTCCAGGATGGGCTCGGTTACACTTCGGGCAGACAGGGATGGTAACCCTCCCTGGGTTATTCACTCCCTGGTTAAAATTCCTTTGTTGCCCTTGCAGCTGGTTCAGCTGATTATTGCCCTTCCATGACAAGTTCTGCCTGTTTCCTTGAATAAACAACCCCGATTGGTTGTTTCCCTGCCACGGCTTCTTGCTATTGTTGTTATTGTTGGCAGGCTGCTGATAACCTCTTTTCTGTCTTCCCTGATTATTGTAGCCCTGATTGTATCCTCCGCTACCTCCTCCGTTCCATTTTCTTTTTCCTTGATAGTTGCTGCTGTTGTTGTTGTAGTAGCCTCGATTTTAACTCTGCGCTGGTGCTGGCGCAGTTGGTACAATCTTCTTCTCATCAGGCACGACGGCCTCCATTTCCAGTGCTCTTCCCAGTATGTCTGAATAACCTAGTCCTCCATGACTAGCCAAAGCGATTCCCAATTCATGACGTAAACCTCCCTGAAATTTCTTTGATAACTTCTCCTCAGTGTCGACCAATGTCGGCGCATACCTCATCAACTCACAGAACTTGACGTCATATTCCGTCACAGTTAGCTTTCCCTGCTTCAGATTATAAAATTCGGCCTCTTTCTGTGCCATATACGTTTTTGGGACGTACTTGTCAAAGAAAATCTCCTTAAACTCGTCCCACGAAAAACGAGCCAGATGCTCAGCAGGTATCACCTTCTGTCTTGCTTCCCACCAGTAATCTGCCGATCCCGTCAGTTGGAAAGCAACACACAACATTCTCTCCTTATCAGTACATCTGAGGAGTTTGAAAATTTTCTCGGTCGACCTCACCCATAGCTCAGCATCGCTAGGGCTTCCAGTTCCATTAAACATCGGAGGGTTCCTTTTGAGGAAAAGATCCTCAATATCCCTACGGGGCGGTGGTGAAGGTGGTGGTGATGGTGACGGGGGTGGAGATGGGGATGGAGTGATATTCCACTCATATTCCCGTTCTTGGTTATTTTCTGACTGACGTCCACCACGTCCTCTCGGCCTTCCAGGTCTTCGACCTCTTCTGTTGTTAACGTTTCTCGGCGGCATTTTCTTTAGTCTAGAGAAGAATTGAAAATTCTCATTAGCTTCCTTTATTAATTACACATAGCACTTACTAGCTTGTTCTTAACTTAATTAAATTCATGGAACAACATATCGAACATAGCTTCGACATCATTTCATTAATCTTTTAACTTTCGAGTTAAACTTATTTCCTTGTCACACGAGTTCATTTAACATTCAAATTTTTAATTACTCGATTCATAAGAAATTTTTACTTGATTAAAAACCCTCTTTACGGGTCATATATATATATACATCCAAAAAGAATATTACTTTTGCCTCTAACGAGGACTTATACAAAAAGGGTTAGACTACTATTAGTCAAAACTAGATCTCCTCGAGTGGTGTAAGTGGAGAAGGCAACTCTAACATGGCGGCGAGCTCCGCGTCAATCTCTCGGTAGTCTGGCCCCTCTCTGTACAGTCTCGTCACCAACGGTCCCCTGACCCTAACACAAACGTCTGGCACGAACGGTGAAGACAACCCCAACAACGCGGCTGTCTCAGCGTCAACCTCTACAAAACCCGGGCCTGGGATCAACTCCTCAATCTGCTGTGCAGCCGGTGGTGACTCTGGTGGAACTACCGTCTCCTCGTCCTCCTCTGGCTGCTCTAACTCAGCCTCAGGCTCCTCATCTAGTACGCCGTCTGGTGGCAACTCTAACAACTCTAAGAACTCCGGGTCTAAGTCAAGCTCCTCAAGCTCTGTCTCGGCTGGAAAGTGACTGTATGGGATGTGTGGCTCTAAAGGAAGGGGAAGCATATGCATGCTCTCAAAGAAATGCCTGTGCACACACAGGGCAAATCCAGCGTAGTTGCCGGTCGGCTCCGTGTCGTCGCCGAAAATCCCCAAAAAGTACCAAGCTGCATGGTGTGCCCAACCGCGCCACTCGTCCGGTAAGTGCACGATCAAATCCAGTATCGCCTGGCTCTCCCTGATCAGGTGTCTCACTGGGTAGTAGGCCGAAGAAAAATTACTGACAATCTGTCCCACATCCTCTTCTCCGTAGTCTACCTCAAACTCGTAGTACTCGTCCTGCAACATATCAACTATGGTGCGCTCGCACTCTACCAACGGCCGGCTTTTCCGAGCCGTAACACGAGTCCTAGCCATCCTACAAAAGGTTTAAGGTAACACGGATCAGTAACAGGTAGGAAAAGAAAATAACTTATCTTAATGAAACATAAATTACAAAATGAATATCCCTTATTCAATTGTAACATCAACACTTAAGTCAACCACTTATTAAGACTTCTAGCAATTCAAGAAATTGCACTCAACAACATATATATATATTTACATAAAAATTAAAGATTTTATTTTAATTCTCTCATTTCACCATATTATTACTCATTTTAATTCTCTATTTCTTTTATTTCTTAACTCACTAATTCTTAACGATTTTCACTTATTAAAAACAAAGTATATTTACTTCGTTCATGTTACTTATTCAAAAAGTAACATCCATTTCCAAAAGAATTTGTCGTTTACGACTCTCGACATTCGTACTAATTGTAATCGTCGCTCAAGACGAAAATATGAAATTTAATTCCATAAAAAGGAAATGAAATATAACTTAAGAATAATTTCCTGGAAAACTAAGTTCCAGTTGTCGTCTCGTTCATATCTTTCTTAACTCGAAGCCGAAAGCTTTCAAACGTCTAATCGCTTCCTTCTTTTACTAACACGATTTATTGCATTATTTTTATTTATTTTATTTCTTTTCCCTCGCAGGAAATTCTTAGACGACAAGTTCGACTTTGCCGAATCTTTATTCATGTCACTAAACGCACGTGACATTCATCAGAGGAAGTCCTTCTCACGTTAGGGATCTCCTTTCGAAATCATTTCAAAACAACGTTTCTTAAAAACGTCTAAGTTCTCGAAGAACCGGAAAGTTCTTAAGTTTCCACGTCTACGTTCTCATTGAACCGGGAAAAATTCCCTAAAATCCGACTAGATTCTCGTTTCCGCATACTTTTTCTTTTCATAAAAAGGAAATCATTGCGCACATATTTTAACATAAGATAGTACTTGTACTATCGCATAATCATGTAAGTATAAAAATTATACTTCTATGAAATTCTCATTTTAAAAACACAACTCATTCTCGTCTTCAATTTTTTTTATTGGATACATGCTCATAATTTCCTTTTTTAAAAGAAATCTCATTATAAAATTCTTTCACTTTTCCTCGTTGAGTCGACGTAGCGGGCGGTTGAGTTGACTTCTACATTCTCAATTTTAACATCATAGTCTAACTCTTATCTCATACTTGGAAAGACGACTCTGATCCAGAGTATACACAAATACCATGTCTCATGACTTGAAAGAAGACTCGATATAGAGTACAAACGAATACTCTATATTATTTTTCGGAGAAAGACTTGTATACGAATACCACTTTATGATATTACTTCAAAGAATGACTCGTACTTGAAAGAATGACTCATACTAACTCATACTAGAAGATTGACTCAGAAACAGAGCAGAAAACGAACACTGCTCTGATACCACTCTGTCACAGCCCCAAATCCCGAGGGACGGCAGAAGCCGGGGTGCGACTGGGGTTGGATTAAAGAAGCGGGGAAGAAGGGGGCTAATTGACTAAACATACATGAAAAAGACATCATTAAACCATGAATAAGACTCGAATATAAATAAGGAAGAGTTAATCCCTAAGGATTACTCGACAAAAGTACAAACAGAAACTAAGTTCCTATTACAGACTTAGACTACAAAGTATTGTTCAAAAAGTACATCTCAAAAGAAAATTTAAAGTTGGCAGTGGAAGTGTTCTAACTAAGCATCTATCCTTTAATTCAACATCAACCGTCGCCGCTCACCGTCGCTTCAACCTGCACATTTAGAAAACAATGCAGGGCTAAGTACAAACGTACTTAGTGGGCACGATGTCGAAATCATAATCATAAATATAGATAAATATGGCATTTTATAAACGTAGCACATCGGAGTTTTATTGAAAGAATCCGTGTCTACTAAACATTTTCTGACTTTTTCTCATAAATCACTCGCGCGAGCATTTTCTGACTAATGTTACGTTCAATCTTGACCAATTCTAATTCACTGTGGCTGGTACCCCTCAACAGGATATCACATACACCACAGGTTACAAAGTGCACTAACTCTGGAAAGCACTTAGCAGCTAACTCAGAGCCAATCGTTAGTTAATCTAAAAAGACTAACTCTAAATCTGGAAAACACGAATGTTGACTCAGATAGGTACAAGAGAACTCACATAAAAACATAAAACAATTCATGCCATAAAATCACTTTGAAAAACACAGATATCAAAGCGATAAAGAAAGATTTTCCGAGCATTGCTCGTTTTATTTGTATATAAAAGCCCACCTTAATTTACAGAACTTATAAGCCAAAAGCTTCCAACTTCGGATCTTCTATCCTTTCTCTACTGTTGGCTTCCTCCTTCATCATAAAATAAACATACTTAAAAATGGATTGTAAAAGATAATCGAAGAAAGAGAATCGAAGAGGTTTTAGTTGTTTCATTCTTTAGGCATTTGCACGCTTACTAGATTCGTTTTACTTAAATGGGAAACGAGACTCGTACCAATCTCGTTTAGAACTCGGAAGATCTCATACTCGACTCTCGGGTTAGAAGAGAAGGTAGTCGATATCTTAATACGACTTTAAAGATTAAAAGAAACTAAGTTGGAAAGAATCAACTTAGGCGGTTTACATTTTAGTTCATTAAATGCTTTATGAAATTTCTCGTTTATTACTTCTTTAATGAAAGGATAAGATATAAGATCTCGACTGGTTTTCATCACTGAAGGTCCTGTACTTGACTCTAAGGTCAGTAGGGAGATGTTCGTTAGATATAACGGTTTAAACGATCGAAAGAAACTAAGTTGTGAACTAAACAACTTAGAAAACAAGAAACTGAAATTTTCACTGCACAGTCCTGTAACTCTGGAGGCTGTCCAGAACAGAGGATTTGAAAACAGGGGGTGATCCCTGTACCACTGGAAAGCTTAGGAAGTCTAGTTCGCGCTCCAATTTACGGATCACAAATCCGATAAACGAGCTGGAAGATATTACAGTTTCCGGTGAGGGTCGCAAAACTGCCGTGAAAACCCTAATTGCTTGATAGGTTCGATGTATAACGTCTTAAGTTCGTTCTAAGCTCTCGTATTCATTTTTTTTAGAAACTGGACTCTTAAGGCAGTCATCACGTACTCCTGTACGTGACAAACTCCTTCTCAAAACTCGCTCAAAAGCACGACGTTCTATACGTCGGATTTCAACTAACAAGTACTATACCAACAAAAACTTCAAAACACGTTCTAGTTCTCGATTACAACTATAGCTCATATTATATCAACTCAAAAACTTATGACGTCAACTAGAAAGATGTTCTAAATTTCATCATAAACAATAATATCAAATTAGAAAACCCATCCGACTTCTCGATTATTAGTTAAAACTACATGTTTGTCTCTTACGCGATTTTTCAACGTTGTCGGATTTCATTCAAATTTTACGACGTTAAACTATGTCTAACGTGAAACGTTTTCATACATGCAAACACATCTTAACATCATTATAACTCAGTTTATATGGTGATCTTTATCTCTTATGTTTCATTAAATATTTTTAGAAAATTCTCATTTAAATTCTATAATTAACTAACATGATTTGCAACTATATTCCATTAACAAATCATCACTTATATTAAACATGTATAAACCCCTAATTACTCTATAAATTTCTGGTTTTATACATATGTTAAGGGGATGATTTTCTTCCCCAATTAACTACATTTATTCGTTAATCAACCTATTATAACAAGTATTAATCAATTGCAATTCCAAAATCAACTAACATACAAAAATCCCTAAATTCAATTCAAAATCCTAATTGAAAACTTATAAACATATAGGGCTTTCAATTCTTTTTCATTCTAATTATTAATTAAACATCTACTAAGCATGAATCAATCATCAAAATAAGAAAATTAAAAATCCTACCATTTTCCCAAAAAATTCTGCATTTACATAGGTTTTAGGATTCTTGTTTTTGTTCCACTTTAATCTCCAATTATCCTATCTAACATATCCAATTTCATTATTCTATGATCAAGACATCTATTCCATTACTCAAAATTTCGATCAAGATGGAAAATAAAAAGAAAAGAAATCTAAATGGATAGAATTGTGGAGGATGGAAATACCTTAAGATTTAATGAAGAACTTAAGAGGTTGAATGGATGGATTGATGGCTTGTATGAATTCTTCTTGTTCTTGGAGAAGGCTTCAATGGAGGTGAAGAAGTGGAGAAGATGAAGTTTGAGTGTGTGTGTGTGTGTGTGCTGCCGAGAGATAGAGAGAGATGAGAGATGAAATGGTTTTGTTTGTTGAAGAAATGATGAAAATGTTGAAAGTGTATAAAGTGAGATTAAGGTGTCATGTAATTTACAAAGTCAAAACATGCATGTTGCCACTAAGGATGTGAGGTGTCGGCTGCATGGAGGAGATTTAGTAGGTTACGGGTTTTTCCGGCGCGATCCGACGTTACGGGAAAATGAACGACGAAAAACGTTGTTCGGTACAAAAATCGTCGTGAATCGATTCGACTTAAAAAAAAAATTCCAACGTATGAACTTAATTGGAAAATAAATTTACAAGATTTATTTTGACAAAAACTCGGGACGACAAAAACCGAGTTTCGACCTGAAAAAACATAAAAACGAACTTCCTCGGCGTGTTCGTATTGCAATTTCGTGATTGCAAAATTAGACTGTTTTCCGTTCTTAGTTTACGAACTAAGAACTTTTGGTACGCGCTAACCCTATATACAGTAGTCGTCTAGCTGACTTCTGTAATTTATTTTTAACAACGGATTTCACCGTTAGTCTTAGAATTCAAAAATTATAACCTTAGGCGTGCAAAGCCATTATTTAATTAACTTTAAATATTAAGAACGTAAGGAATTTACGGGGCATTACAAACAAACTTAATTACTAAAAATCTTTTTTTTTAAGTTCATTTTATCGCCAATTATGAAATTTTCTCCATAGTTCTTCAATTTTAGTATTTTTAAACTCAATCATGCCTTAAATAAATACAAATTCACTAGTCCTTGTTCATTTTAACACTTAGAACACTTGGCCATTAAAAATCACAAGTTCCTTAGCTTACATGGTTCGAATTTTTCAAGTTTTTGAGCAAACGATTTTCTTTCTTCGATTACTTTTATACTTAAGCTCAATTGATGCTCAAATTCATTTATCAATCATCTAATTAACAATCTAACTCATCAAACATAAAAAATCATCAAATCCTTCACTCCTATGGTTCGAATGTTCCCAGGAAAAATTCATGCTTCTCAATTTCTCATTATAACATACACAAATCATCATATAAATTATAAATCTAACATCATAATCATCAATATCATAAAAAATTCATCAACTCCTATTAAGCATATATTTCGAATTTTCTAAGGAAAAATAGCAAAATAAATCCTTCCTTCAACTTAATCACATATCATGCATAAATCATCATAAATCTCATCTTTTATCATCATCTACTCAAGAACATCATAAGAACACCAATTTTTCATACTCATATATATAATCGAAATCTTCAAAAGATTTAACAAAATTTCATACTCTTTAATCTCTTAAATTTTTAATGCATCATATCACTCAAAATCATCATACAATGTATTAGAACATCACAAAAAAAATTCCTCTTTTTCCTACTCTAATTCCATCAGTTTTCATGGATAGAAAAAGTGGGAAATTTTCTTTTCTTTTAATCAATCACATAGAACCTCATAAATTAATTCATAGAACTCATTTCCATTATCAAATTCATGCTTAAATCAACAACGTAAATACTCCTAAAAATTCTAAAACTATCGGTACTCATGGAAAAGAAACAATCAAGATTTTTCCTTCATCTTCTCATACATATAATCACAGAAGGATCATGAATATCATACTAAAAAATAAAGTCTAAACTTTCTCTCCTTAGCCTTCAACTTCGAAGATCATGGAGAAGGGAGAGAATCAAGTTTAAACTTCAATTTTCATGAACAAACCTTGCAAAGCTTTAACTTCTAGACCTCAAAACAAGCTAGAATCGAGCTCCTCTCCTTGGCATAAAACTGCCGAAAATCAAAGAAGCGGGAGGATGATGAATTCTAGTCTTAAAATGATCACAATCAAGAATACCTTGTCGGTTTATTCGTTGGATGATCAAGGGCTATCTTCTTTGAAATTTTTAAAGCTTGGAAGCTTAGACTTCAATGGAGGTTTGTGTGTGTGTATGTTGACGAGAGAGAAGAGAGGAGAGAGAGAGGGAGATGTCGGCTACATTAAGAAAGAGTGAGAGACAGTTTGGAGTGTGAGAGAGAGTGGGGGAGAGAAAATAGGGAGAGAGATAAGAGCACATGTTTAAATTTTTGTGCGATAAAAATCGCCGGAAGAAAAAGTTTTCCGGTTCAAAACATCCCTATATTTCCATTAAGCTCTCAAACGACTTATAACTCAGCACGACTCTTTCTCAACATCAGAAATCTCTCTACTTTGTCTCAAACCTCACCAAATAAATCAAGAAATCCAATAATCGAGTTTTCAGATTAAAATTCCGAGCAACGAATAAAACTCGGAAATTACTATTCATATAAGGGTTCTTTGGACTATTAACTTAAATTTTTCTCAGATGATCTCTGAAAACTCTCAAACATATCTCAAAGCTTCTAAAAGAATTTTTAGACTCAAAAGACACTAATTAGACAGAATTCAGAAAAGTTCGTTGAATAGTAAAAACTTGGGAAAAGTTATTATTTATCTGAAAACGAAACTTCTTAGAATTTTTAGAAATTCGAACTCAGAATCAAACTCACATAGTCATGCTCAATCAATTCATCACACATTCGATTTGGATAACCGAAACGAGAAAAATCACATAAGGACACTTAAGGGCATTTTAGTAATTTCACGAGAAAATTTATTTTCTCGGAAATTTTTAGCACACATAAGCACACATTCTAGGCATATAAACTTAATCAAGATGAACTTAAAGTCTTATGAAAGATCAGGGTATTACATTCTCACCCATTAAAATAAATTTCTTCCCAAAATTTGCTAACCTTCATAAAAGAGCTCGGGGAACTTCTCCTTCACCTTATACTCTAGTTCCCACTTTTCTTCTTCAAGACCATGATGTCGCCATGTAATCTTAACTAGGGGAATTGATTTCGTTCTAAGCTATTGAATCTTACGATCCGGGATTTCCTCGGGTCGCTCCTCGTAACTCAAATATGGCTCTAAAGCTACATTTTCTCGACGAATTACGTGCTTCGGATCGAAAACGTATTTACGCAACTGCGATACGTGAAACACATTATGCGAATTCCAAAAACTGGATGGCAAAGCTAATCTGTACGAAACGGCTCCAATCCTTTCAGGGATTTCTAACAGTCCTATAAATCTAGGCTTTAGCTTTCTTTTCACACCGAACCGGTGTACTCTTCTTGAAGGGAACACTTTCAAAAAGACTCTATCTCCTACTTCGAATTCTAAATCTGATCTTTGATTATTGACATATGACTTCTGCCGCCTCTGAGCTTTTTTTATTCTCTCACGAATCTGACCATCACATTCTATCATCTCCTTGATAGCCTCGGGGCCTACTACTTTTCTTTTGCCTACTTCGTCCCAGTTGAGCGGAGATTTACACTTCTTCCCACAAAGAGCTTCGTAAGGGGCCATTCCAATGATATTCTGATAGCTGTTGTTGTAGGCAAATTGAACAAGGGGTAAAATTTTCTCTCAGTCGTCTCCTTTGTTTAACAACATGACTCTTAACATGTCTTCCAAAATCTGGATAGTTCTCTCTAATTGGCCATCCGTTTTAGGGTGATAAGCAATACTGAACTGCAACTGAGTACCTAGCTCCTTTTGGAAACTTTCCCTAAAACGCGCTGTAAACTTAGAGTCGTGATCTGAAGTGATCGTACTCGGAACTCTGTATAAACGCACAATCTCCTTGACATAAATCTGGGGTAACTTGTCTGATCCATAGGTGATACAAATAGGTTTGAAATGAGCGGACTTTGTTAATTAATCCACAATCACCCATATGGTTGTATTTCCTTTCTTTGTCTTTGGCAAACCCGTCACAAAATCCATATTAACATCATCCCACTCCCACGTCGGGACTGGTAATGGTTGGAGAGGTCCATAAGGTCTCTGATATAAAGACTTTACTTGCTGACAAGCTAGACATCTTTCCACATACATGGCCACGTCTTTCTTCATTCCTGCCCACTAGAATTGTTGCTTCAAATCTTGGTACATCTTCGTACTACCGGGATGAGCGGTGTATGGTGTATCGTGAGCTTTACTCATGATCTCATTCTTTAACTCTTCATCATTTGGCACGCAAATTGTGCCACAGAACAACAAAGCATTGTCGCTTGATTTTCAGAAATCTTCTACTCCTTCTTTTCTGACTTTAAGCCTCAAATTCTCTTACTTCTCGTCTTTTCTTTGACCGTCAATGATACGAGCTCTCAAATCTGGCATCACCACTAAAGATGCAATTACTTGCTCTGTCGTCAGCAGGGACTGAACTACTTCAATTCTCATTTTCCCATATTCTTTGATCAACTTTTCCTCATCGGAGAGGAGAAATCCTAACATTGAATTTTCATATTTGCTCAACGCATCGGCTACGACATTTACTTTTTTGGGGTGATAAGAAATTTTGCAGTCGTAATCTTTCACTAACTCTAGCCATCATTTTTGTCTCATATTCAACTCCTTATGCTCAAAGAAATATTTCAGGCTCTTATAATCTGAGAAGATTTCACACTTGGCTCCGTATAGATGATGTCTCCAAATCTTGTGCTCAAAGAAATATTTCAGGCTCCGTAGAGACTACTGCTGCTAATTTCAAATCATGTGTCAGATACTTCTTCTCATGAGGTTCAGCTGCCTTGAGGCATAAGCTATGACTCTTTCTTCTTGCATTAGCACACATCCCAAACCTTTAGATGATGCATTTGTGAAGATGGTGTATGATGGTCCCGATACGAGTTACTGGTGTATGGGGAGGGGGGGGAATACACCAGTTAGGATTTTTCAACTTTTGAAAAACTTAACACTTGAAATCAACTTCAACTGAGTAAAAGGACTCAGTTGGGATCTCACAGCTGAGTAAGCAACCTCAGCTGGAAGAGTGGTGTTGTGCGGAATGTGGTGGAAAATGTACTCGTAAAAACAAACTCACGCTTTTATGCCCGGTTGGTCACAACCAAAACTGTTGATGTGAAAGTATGCAGATTGTATGCGGTTAGTTTGACAGTTGAGATATGCAAATAAAGACTGAACACAAATGAACACGACACACAAGATTTACGTGGTTCGGAGAGAACTCCTACGTCCACGGGGAGATGTGAGTCCACACACCTCAGTCCAAGTTCTTCTAGACAGTTCCACTCAGCTTACGCGGGCTGAGCAACCGTTACAGTTTAGTTTCCGGGCACTAAACAGCCTAAGTCAAGTTTGCGGGTACTTGACGACCTGACTACTCAATTACAGGAAGAGTAATGTCCTAACACACTTTTTAGGGTGTGAGAATGGGTAGGATTTCCAACTACAGCTCGATCACGAATGAGAGCTGGATCTAAGGCTTAAACGAATAAACACTCAACCAAATATCAAAAACAGTTTCGATCTCTAGGAACCCTCAGCTACTAATGTTCTCTCAAATTGGAACTCTCAGCTGCTGATGCTCTTAGATGATGATTTTGCAGAATTGCTATTTGCTTTGATTTCTCTCGTGAAAGCTCTTGAATTTTCGTCGTGTCTCTTCTATCTCTTTTCTCGAATGAGAGAATGCCTCTATTTATAGGCGGAGAGAATCAACTAGCCGTTGGAGGAGCAGTTGATCTCTAATCGGTTGAAAGCGATGGCTTGTCTCTCATCTCTGCAGACTTTCCCGATATGGCATCTGTGCTCTTATGCTTTCCATCTGAGACAGCCTTGTGTTAGGCCAGATGGGGTAATGACTGAACGGTCAAACCCTCATGTGACTTCCTTTTGAAATTCAAATCTTTGACAGTCAACTTCGGTTTGTCAGTTGAAAGTCTTGGCCTTCATTTGAGTGATCTTCAGCTGATGTTCCGATCTGCCGAGCTCTCAGCTGACTTTGAACTTCAAACAGTTGAACTCCTTGTTCGGTTTCTATAACTGAGGTTCTGAAACTGAACAATCAGTTGTCTTCCTTGTATTTACTCAGTTGGGTTTGAACCCTCAGATGATTTCCTTTTCATCTGATGTTCTCTTCCTTTCAACTGTTTCGCATCTGATGAACGCTCAGTTGGTTTCCTTCTCAACTGATGTTCTGAAGATTTTCCCTTGTTTGCATCTGAACAAATGAACTCTCAGTTGTCTTTCTTCACAACTGATGTTCTGTCTGAGTGACGCCTTGTTGCCATCTTCAGCTGGAGACCTGTAAAGATAAAATCTTAACTTTGCTCAAACAGCGAGCCTAAATTCTAACATTAGGTTCTGGCAACATCTACTCGGTTGGGGTCAGCTGGTTTTGGAATTCATCAAAACTTATACTAATAAATTTCCCAACAATTTCCCCCTTTTTGATGCTGCCAAAACCTCTTACAACTTTAAACCACTATTGATCTAATCCTCTCTAACTGACCTAAAATCTCAGCTGAAATTCTAGACATTCTATAAGATAAAACATCAACGGGTTAGGACAGTTATAACATGGTATTTAAAAGACTTTGTGATTCAGAGCTTGGACAATGAGGAATTGTTCATCAAGGTGAATCGTATTATATACTTTGAAGTTTTTGTTACAACTGAAGGTTACAAGGTTAAGTGCAAAACATAGAAAGATACAACAGTTGCTCCAAAAACTACAACATCCAAAAACATTATCAGCTCAAAAACTTTGACAGCTCAGAAATACTGTTGACCGTACTTGCTGAAGATACGGTTGAAGATCTCCTTCTTCGCTTCCGACTCAATCCCAGTGTTGACGCCGTGTTCCTTGCAGACTTGCCTCACCTCAGCCAAGATCGCATTTCTATTTGGCGTGCTCGTGCCTTTGATCATCGGAGGGCGGTATATGCACTTCTTTGGAACTGGAACAGTGTTGGGATCAAGCTGAGCATTCAGCATAGCTCGCTTGAACTGACTAAACATTCCAGGGTCTCCAGATCTGAGTTCCCACAGGGCTTCCTTGAATGCTAGCCTTGGGTCTTCAGTCGAGTAGACTTTCCTGTAATAGAAGTCATTGACGAACTCATGCTTGAACTACTCCCAGTCATCGTTCCACTCAGCATTCATCCACTTGTCAACATGTGGGTACCGAGACGGGAGTGGAGCGTTCTTCTGCAGCTGATGCGTCGACTTGCTAGCCTCAGCCTTCATCTGGTGCTTGTTAATTCTTCGCACACTCCTGCTGGCTTTGTTTCTGTCGACGTTCTTCTCTACCTTGGCGAGCTCCTTCTCGAACTTGGCCACCTTTTTGGCCTAATCGGCAGCGAACTTCTTGATCCAAGAGGGATTCAAGTACTTCTCCTTTGACTCCCCCATAGCTTTGGCAGCTTCAATACAGTCTTCAACAGATATCCCGTCAAGTTCTGCATCAAGCTCGGCTGTGAGCTCGGCTACGAGGTCGTGGGAGACTTCCAGTTCGGGCTGCGACCCTTCAGCTTCAGCTGGCACTCCTTCTCCTTGCTGGAGAGCAGCTTTCCCTCGTCCATCCCCAGCTGCTGGCTCCTTGTCTTCCCCAGCTGCTGGCTCCTTGTCTTCCCCCTTTTTGGCGTCATCCAAAAGGGGCAACAGTGCCATCCAGAGAGGTCAACTTGGCTTCAGCTTGTTGAATGCGGGAAAACAGCTCTTCAACATCGTCCTTCTCTTCCACCTTCTTCGCCAATTCCAGGTCTTGGCACTCCTGTTCAGCTCGTTGCACAGCTGCAAAAGTCGCAGAGACCTCTTCGTGGAGGGAGACGAACTCAGCTCGGAAAGAGGCGAACTGAGCCATCCACTCCTGGTCCTGAGTCTGCTGGGACTTTGCGAGGTCAGATTCAGCAACGGTCTTGAACACGTTGAAATCCGAGCTGAGGCTCTGAACAGCCTTCCTTAGAGCCAAGACCTCTGAGCTGGAAGACGTGGAGAAATCTTCGAACTTGTGCTGCAGAGAAGAGGAGAGGTGTTCTAGCTGATTCTTCAGGCTGGCATTTTCTGCCATCAGCTGCTACATCCTGTTAGCTTCTTCCTCCTTACCCAGCTGGATCTTGGACAGCATCTTCGTCCTCAGCTGGTTGACCCTCTCCGAGATCAGCTCGCAGATGGTGTCGGTTGAGAGAGCTGGCTGATCAGAGGGTCCGAGCAGAAGCTGTGGTTGTGGCTGGGCAGCAGACTCCGCGACAACCATGGCAGATCGGCTGGCGAGGTAGGCCTTTAGTTTGTCTTCTTCTCTCTTGGCCGCCTCATCAGCTGCGTCGACGTCGTCCATGCAGGAGGCATTTTTGGCGAGCATGTCATCAAGAAAGTGAACAGCTTCAGGGTTGTTGCACAGCTCCCTGGTGTCTGTCCCTTCTTGGATGCTTTTGTCTAGACGTCGTCGGAGCACAGCCACCTTTTGATTGTAAGCCACCTCCAGGCTCTGGTAGTCGAAGTACTCCCTCAGGTTGGACTCTTCGACCTTTAACTTGTCCCAACCATGAATCCTGAGGGTCTCCTCCTTTACGTACCAGTAGCTGAATATGACACTGAACTGGTATAGAAGTTCCGTCCCGAGAACAGAGAAAATGGGCATCGATGTTGCCTCGGGGAACATACCAATCAGCTTGCGGAAGCAGTAGCTGAGTCTTCCTTCATACTCAGCCAGGATCGCCTGGCGGTTGGCTTCTTCATCGATCTGAGGGGGGTCGATATCGAAGTTTAAGGGTTCGATAGTTTCATCAACGTTGGCCGAAGAAGTGGTCACAACGTTGGCATCGAGCGAGAGGCTCGGAATATCCGACTGAGGACCAGTTGAGAGAACTGGATCCTCTTTGGATGGAGAGTTGGCTGGCTGGAGGATTTCTTCAGTCACAGGTGGGTTAACCTGGCTGGCATCAGCTCTAGACTGACTGTCGTGGGACTCCTCAGATGAAGAAGAGTCATCTGAAGAGGAGCTGGCATCCACCACTTGGATCTCCACGTCTCCACCTGCCTCCTCAGCCACGTCCTCCTGGCGAGGTTGAAGAATAAACCCAGCTGGGTCAACCGATTGACTGGATTCGGTTGACTCCTTCGCCTCAGCCGGCTTGACCACCACTGGACTTGTTGTGGATGGTTGAGCCGCTGGCTGGATGATCCTTATCCTTGGCCTCTTCTGCAGAGGTTCCTCCTCTTCCTCCTCTTCGTCTTCTTCCTCCTCAGCTACCTCTTCAAGTTGGCGCTTCGCCGGCTTGGTTCTTGAAGGGCGGCAAGCAGCTGGCTCCACAGCTGGCTTGGGGACACCCTTGGGGGTGTAGACAGCATCTACAACATCCCTGGCCTTCTTGGCTGAGGGGAACAGCGACAGCTTGCTGACTGGAGTGTCCTCACTTCCTTCCCATGTCAGCGGCAGACCCTTTGTGCCTTGGAGGATGAGGGCTGATATCTTTGTCCCGAAGTTGAGAGTCCCCTTGACACTCAACAGAAGTTCTCCGGACTCAGCTGTCGTCTCGGATATCTTCTGCTTCTCCGACAACAGCTGGCTCTCTATATATCCCAACCAGTCGACCTGGTGCATCTCTTCCAGGGCCTTCTGCTGCTTGAGCTTAGGACGGCTTATGTCCTTGAAGGCTCCACCATATGCGAAGATGCATTTGGAAATTACATCGAAAAGAAGTCGGTGCTCCGGCTTCAACTTTGTCCTTTGCATGCTCCCCTTCAATGGTTCGGGAACAAGAAGAATGGTTTGAAGGAAGGCATCAGCTTCCTTGTCAGAAAAGTTCCCCACCACATCTGTGGCTTCACGGTTTCTGGGGATGAGCTTCTCCAGCTCATTTGACACCTTTATCTCCACAACGGAGTCTTCTACTGTCCGGGAGGTTCTGTGGCGTTGCTTGCACGGGATGATCGTGACAAGCCCGTCATTTGCAACTCGTTGCAGATTCCGGTAGAAATGTACTATCTGCTTCCTGAGCAACAGGGTCAGAGAGAGGGTGGCCCAATCAAGCAGATGGTGGTCGGAGAGGATGGCGGCAATTGGAGCGAGCTCAGGCGATGAGAGAGCCGCTCTGGATAAAATCTGTTCGAAATGAATCTTTGACCTCACCATGTCGAACGATTCCTTGAACGTTGCAGGCTCTGAGGAAACCATCTTCTTAGAAGTTTTTGACTTGAGCGCCGTCTCGAGGAGATATATATGCAGAGAAAGAGCGAAAGATTTTACTGGAAATGGCGAGACAAGATTTGAGAAGATGATGAATAGTGAGTAAAGATATGCCCGAAAAGAGAAGGTAAGGATCACTTCCTGATTTGCCGTATTATATAATCTTTGACTCGGATAAAATCAACGGCTGGGGTTAAATCGCGCGTATTTATCAACGGCTGTGATTTCGCGACTGTTGAGTAATTTTGACTGATATGCCACGCGCACGAGTGAGAAGGTGAATAGTTTGAGGTGTCAGCCCAGTCGCACTATAAAGTAAGGCTATAGATGTTCAGCCAGACTTTACATTAAATGCGATATGATGGCTTGTTTAGTCTAGCTGACATGTTCAGGAATATTTGAATTTATTTCAAACATTCTCATTTAATATCATAACACCTTCAGTCATAAATGATACCTGCCAGCTGATGTCTGAATCAGCTGTGTTTATTAGTTGAATTCCTCAGTTGCCGCATACCATCAGCTGACTCGAGTTCGTCTGTTCAGCTGACGTCTGTTCCATTGTTGCAGCATACCATCAGCTGACTCAAGTTCATCTGTTCAACTGACGTTTGATGTCTTCAGTTGGCAATTCGTATCTGAGATTCTTCCATCATCTGAGCTTCCCCCTTAAGTCGATATCCGACTCTTCAGCTCGGTTGGATCCTTATCAGCTCGGATGACTCTTCTGCTCGGATGACTCTTTAGCTCAGATGAGTTTTTAGCTCGGATCCAAAAGTCCTAGAAGATCACACAGCATCTTGAACCGGGCTTCAGGAAGAGGTTTGGTGAAGATGTCAGCTCTCTGAATCTCAGTTGGGATCTTCTCCATGGACACATCCTTTTTCTCAATATGGTCTCAGATGAAATGATGACGAATATCGATATGCTTAGTCCGAGAGTGGTGAACAGGTTTTAGAGAGATAGCTATGGCACTCGAGCTATCACAATGAATGGGAACCTGTCCAGTTGAGACTTCATAATCTCTCAGCTGCTGCTTCAGCCACAATACTTGCATGCAACAGCTTTCGGCAGCCATGTACTCTGACTCGGTTGTCGAAGTAGCAACACACGCTTGTTTCTTGGAGAACCATGAAACCAGCTTGCTTCCCATGAATTGACAGTGTCCAGAAGTAGACTTCCTATCCAACCGATCTCCTGCTAAGTCGGCATCTGAGTATCCAGTCAGCTGGATATTGTCATCAGTTGGGTACCACAACCCAACATTGACAGTTCCTTTCAGATACTTAATGATGTTCTTTGCTGCCAACATGTGTGCTTCTCTTGGTTGGACTTGAAAACGAGCACACACTCCAACTGCGTATGAAATGTCTGGTCGACTGGCAGTCAGGTATAGCAGCGAACCGATGATCCCTCTATACTGGCTGGCATCAATGAGCTTTCCCTCAGCTCCTGGTTCGATCTTCCAGTTCGTGTTCATAGGGATCTTCGTTGTCTTACTTGTCTGCAATCCGAACTTGGTGATGAGCTCCTTTGTATATTTGGACTGGTTGATGAAAATCCCTTCAGGTGACTGCTTCACTTGCAATCCAAGGAAATAATTCATCTCGCCCATCATTGACATCTCGAACTTTTCCTTCATAAGATCGGAGAATTTCTTGCACAGCTCCTCCGACTTGGACCCGAAAATGATGTCATCCACATAAATTTGCACGACAAGTATATCTTCTCCAACTTTGATTGTGAAAAATGTTTTATCAACTGAACCTCGTTTGAACCCCGAGTCCAGAAGAAATCCACAAAGAGTGTCATACCATGCTCTTGGTGCTTGCTTTAGACCATAGATAGCTTTCTTCAGCTTGTACACTCTTCCATCTTCAGTCTCAAAACCAGGAGGCTGTTCAACATATACATCTTCTTTGATATCTCCATTGAGGAATGCACATTTCACATCCATCTGATATACTTTGAACTTATGATGTGCGGCATAAGCTAGAAAGATCCGGATGGCTTCCAGCCTTGCAACTGGTGCAAAGGAATCTTCAAAGTCAATTCCTTCTTGTTGGCAGTATCCTTGAGCTACCAACCTTGCTTTAATCCTCACAAGGAATCCAATGGCATCTCTCTTGTTTTTGAAAATCCACTTTAATCCAATCACCTTGACACCATTTGGTCTTTCTACCAACTCCCATACACAGTTGCGTAGAAACTCATTCAATTCTTCTTGCATGGCTGTTGTCCAATGGACACAGTTGAGAGCTTCTCCAACATTCTTTGGTTCTGGAACATCAGCTACAAAGCAAGAAATCATGGCAACATCTCCAGCTTGCTCGAACTCTTCTAGAACTGCCAATTCCTCAGCATATTGGGCATAAGTGTTGGATTCTTCCTCGGTTGATTCTGGATTTGCAACTCTGCTCCGTGTGCGCACACCCTTGGTTGGATCTCCAATGATGTCGTCAGTGGAATGAACTTCATACCATCTTCGGTTGCGTCTTCCTTCTTCTTCCAACTGTGGCTATTCAAAAATCTGAGTTGGAGTCTTCAGAGCTGGTGATTGATCAGCTGTTGAGTCTGGATCCTCAATATTTACAATAGTTTAAACTGAGCTCGGTTGGGCATCGGATGCTGATGCAGTTGGAGGGGCATCAGCTGAAGTTCTCCCTTGGGACGAGCTGAGGTCTTCGTATTCATCTTCAGTGGAGTATGGATCCTCATCCTCAGTTGCCCATATTAGAGGTTCAGCTCGGTTCTTTTCCCGAAGTGCTTGCGATCTGGTGAGAACTGGTAGAATAGCTGGATCCGCGTGTTGTTCCTTTACCTGTTCCCTGCACTCAAAGGTAGATTCATCAAAACTAACATGAGGTGTTATTTCCACAACACGAGAGCTGTTGTTGAAAACTCTATATGCCTTGATCCGAGCTGCATATCCAAGAAATATGCCCTTCGAAGCTTTGGCATCAAAAGTTTTCAACTGAGTCTTCCCATTGTTGTGAATATAACACTTAGATCCAAAAACACGAAAATAAGAAATATCTGGCTTTCTGCGTCTCCACAGCTCGTAGGGCGTCTTTCCCAACCGCTTGGTGAGAAGAGATCGATTCTGTGTGTAGCATGCAGTGTTGATCCCTTCAGCCCAAAATCTCTTAGGCAGTGCTGAGCTCGCTAACATGGATGTGGCTGCATCATTCAGAGTTCTATTTTTTCGCTCAGCTACGCCATTCTGTTGTGGAGTACGTGCGGCTGATGTCTGATGGGTTATGCCATTCTTTTCGCAATACTCAATGATGGTTTCATTTAGAAACTCCGTTCCACGATCTGATCAGATAGATATGATCTTCATCTCTTGTTGGTTCGATATCCGATCCATCAGCTTGGGCAGCTCATCTCGGGTTTCACTCTTGTGGCGCATGAAGATGGTCCACGTATATCTCGAGTAGTCGTCAGTTACAACCAAAGTATATTCGTTTCCATTAATGCTTTTTGGTGTAACTGGCCCGAAGAGATCCATATGGATCAGCTGCAACACTCGGTCGGTTGAGGGAGTTGACTTCAATCGGAAGGAGGTTCTAGCGAGCTTTCCCAGCTGGCATGCACTGCAGATGTGTGTTGTTGAAAATACTCGGTTAGGTATGCCTCTTGCATGTTCTTGTCTGGCGAGTCGGTTCATCGTCTTGAAATTCAGATGGTTGAGCCTTTTGTGCCACAGCCAGCTCACATCCAAACTGCTCTTTGACAATAGGCAAGTGTCAGGGAGGCTGCTGTTCCAGTCAGCGTAGTATACATTCCCTGTTGGAGATCGATTTCCCAACAATATCACCTGCTTTGATCCGACATCTTTAACTCTGCAACCCAGTGCATCAAACTTGACAGAGAACCCATTATTAAAGAATTGGCTGATGGAGAGCAGGTTATGCTTCAATCCATCAACATAAGAGACATTAGAAATTGAAACATGATGGGTTTCAAGGGTACCGTAACCTCTGGTATAACCTTTTGAGTTATCACCAAAAGTAACTGATGGACCTTCTTTCTCCACGAAACTTCCAAGCAAATCCTTCAGATTTGTCATGTGTTTCGAGCATCCACTATCCATCACCCACATTGTTGTAGACGCCTTCTTCTTCCTCAGTTGTTTCTCCTGTACCTGCAAAGAGAAACTCGCTTAGGTCCCCAATTTCAGTTGGGTCCTGGAGGGTTAGAACCAGTTCCCCCTGGAACTGTGCGTCGCTTTTCTCTGTACACTCGGATGGATTTATCATTCCAAATTACTTTTCCTTCATCATCAACTATAACAACACCTCGGTTATCCTTAGGCTTGTCATTAGTAGTGATGTTCTGTTTCTTGGGAGGAGTTGGATTTCTCCCATGTTGGGCTTTAGGAGGTGAGGCTTTCCCCCTGTTTTGATGGCGATTCTTATCCTGTTGAGTTTGTCTGTGAGGTCGGACGCCATTGTGGAATCTTCTTGGCTGATTCTGATTCCATTGCCCTGGCTGTTGACGATAGCTGTTCATGCCCGGATGTTGATTCATGTTGTGGCATGAGTAACCATAGCTGTCGTAACTGTTCCACATAGGTTGACTCTGTTGAAACCTCTGGTTGTTGTGGTGATGGAACCGTTGTTGATTATGTCGGTTGAAGCTCGGTCGGTTCTGTTGGTTCCATCTCTGCTGTGGTTGGTTTGTTGGTCGGTTATCACGTCGGTTCTGAGCTTGGTTATGTTGTCAATTTTGAGCTCGGTTCTGATTGCGACTCCGACGTCATCAGTTCCTCTGTTGAGTCTTGGAACATTCCCCCTCGGTTGTAGACTTAACCGACTGTTTCATTGGTGCTCCATCTGCAGCTCCTTTGCCTTTCTCAGCCGCAGTTGTCTTTGTCGGTTGTGAGGGTGTTTGTTCAGTTGCAGACTCAATTGTGTTAGGTTTGGAGACCATGACTTCCTCAGCCTTGGTGAAAGTAGTTGGTGGAATTCCAGTGTCCTTTGCCACGTCGTATCCGAGTCCAGACACATCATCCGTTTGCCTTCTGTATCTGATGAGATTCTCGATGATCTCGGATGACTGATATAGCTTTGTCAGGTTGTCCTTCTCAGTTTGAAGATCCTTGAGAAGACCGGCTATATGCTCTATCTGGGCATCTGATGTCTTCATCAGCTGGTCGATCTGAGCCTCTTGCTTGTTCAACTATTCGTTTTGTGCCTTGATCTGTTCCTTCAACTGTTCATCGGTTGAAGCCTCAGTTTGGTTGGCTGTACTTAGTTGACTTTTCAGCTGGTCAATTTCTTCAGCTTGTCTCTTGATCAGATCGTCCTTTTCGGTTAAGGAATCTTCAAGCTTGGCGAACTGGGCTTGAAGACTCTTAAACTCAACCGACTGCTGATGTAGTTCCTCACTGAGTTCTTGAAAATCATTCCATGAGGGTTCCAACTCATCGCTCAGAGATTCCTGCAGGTTAGGAGAATTGGAAGATTTTAAGCGAGCAGGATTAGATTGTACCTCAATATCATCTTGGTTGGTTCCAAGTGCCATGAGGCATTGATCCGGACTGATGACTTTGTTGGTAGAGGTCAGATCATCCTCATCTTCAGTGTCTGTGAAGATGTCCATATCGTCAGCTGCCTCTTCAGCTACCATGGCCTTATTCTTTGCAGTTTGCTTGGCCCTTAGTGCTTCTCTTTCCTTCTTTGAGAGGTCTGGGCAGTCAGCTTTGAAGTGTCCTTCCTTGCTGCATTCGAAGCAACCATGGGTGACTGGCTTCGAACTGTCTCGAGTTCGGTTTGATTTATAGAAACATTTATATTTGCCGAACCGAGTATCCGTATCGGCTAACTTCTCTGACAACGCTGCAATGTTCTGTTGCAGTTCCTCTCTGCTCGGCTCCTTTGCAGTCGTGTCAGCCGATCTGGTTGGCCTTGACGATCTCGACTTTGAGTGGTCAGCTCGGAGGGCCACTGACTTTGATGCTGAGCCGACATCCTCAATTATATTTGTCTGACTTGAGGGCTGCGACCTCCTTCTGTTGACTTTATACTCATTTCCTTTCAAGATTGAGAACAATCTTTCAGTTCCCATTTCACCAAGGTCAGCTCGGCTCTCGTGGATATTTGTGAAAGTATCCCACTCGGCCGGTAGAGCTTGCAACACTTTGAGATTTATTTCTCTTAGAGTGTATTTTCCTTTCCGGATGGACTGGATTCTTCTGATGATGTCCATAAACTGGAGCTCTAGCTGATCGATAGTCTCATCAGGTCGCAGACTGAAATTGTCGAAATCTTGACATGTATGGGAGAACTTGTTTTCCTTTTTCTCGTCGCTTCCTTCACTTAGCGAGGCCAGGATGTCCCACATCTCTTTTGCAGTCTCACACTCCTCTATCCATGGCAGATAATCTTGTCCAACCGTGGACATTATTGTGCTCTGAGCCCAGATATCCAGCTGGCTCACTTTGGCCTCCTCCGGAGTGTAGTCTTCTGGCTGTTTCTCCACATACTCTACCACTGCATCTCCATCGTTGGGATTTGTGGGAGTGCGAAGTATTCTGTCTCGTATGACGATTGGTCCAGATGTGAGAACTTGTTGCATCCTATGATGCTTTGACAGAAGTATCTTCTTCATTCGAGTTCTCCATGATGTATAGTTGACAACAGAGAACATGACTACGATCTTGTCCTTGACGTCCATCTGCACAAACAGGACAAAAATGCGAGCAAGAATGCACTAGCGTGAAAAGATCTGTTCAGTTGACCACTGAAGAAAAATTCTCGAATTCACACCTCGTGAAACAGAGTCAGCAGCCTTTTGAACCACTGCTCTGATACCACTTGATGGTCCCGATACGAGTTACTGGTGTATGGGGGGGGGGGGGGAATACACCAGTTAGGAT
Source organism: Schizonepeta tenuifolia (assembly GCA_029490685.1). NCBI lineage: Eukaryota > Viridiplantae > Streptophyta > Magnoliopsida > Lamiales > Lamiaceae > Schizonepeta > Schizonepeta tenuifolia. The sequence continues at coordinate 39,323,759 of CM055956.1, forward strand.
TTTTCAACTTTTGAAAAACTTAACACTTGAAATCAACTTCAACTGAGTAAAAGGACTCAGTTGGGATCTCACAGCTGAGTAAGCAACCTCAGCTGGAAGAGTGGTGCTATGCGGAATGTGGTGGAAAATGTACTCGTATAAACAAACTCACGCTTTTATGCCCGGTTGGTCACAACCAAAACTGTTGATGTGAAAGTATGCAGATTGTATGCGGTTAGTTTGACAGTTGAGATATGCAAATAAAGACTGAACACAAATGAACACGACACACAAGATTTACGTGGTTCGGAGAGAACTCCTACGTCCACGGGGAGATGTGAGTCCACACACCTCAGTCCAAGTTCTTCTGGACAGTTCCACTCAGCTTACGCGGGCTGAGCAACCGTTACAGTTTAGTTTCCGGGCACTAAACAGCCTAAGTCAAGTTTGTGGGTACTTGATGACCTGACTACTCAATTACAGGAAGAGTAATGTCCTAACACACTTTTTAGGGTGTGAGAATGAGTAGGATTTCCAACTACAGCTCGATCACGAATGAGAGCTGGATCTAAGGCTTGAATGAATAAACACTCAACCTAATATCAAAAACAGTTTCGATCTCTAGGAACCCTCAGCTACTAATGTTCTCTCAAATTGGAACTCTCAGCTGCTGATGCTCTTAGATGATGATTTTGCAGAATTGCTCTTTGCTTTAATTTCTCTCGTGAAAGCTCTTGAATTTTCGTCGTGTCTCTTCTATCTCTTTTCTCGAATGAGAGAATACCTCTATTTATAGGCGGAGAGAATCAACTAGCCGTTGGAGGAGCAGTTGATCTCTGATCGGTTGAAAGCGATGGCTTGTCTCTGATCTCTGCAGACTTTCCCGATATGGCATCTGTGCTCTTATGCTTTCCATCTGAGACAGCCTTGTGTTGGGCCAGATGGGGTAATGACTGAACGGTCAAACCCTCATGTGACTTCCTTTTGAAATTCAAATCTTTGACAGTCAACTTCGGTTTGTCGGTTGAAAGTCTTGGCCTTCATCTGAGTGATCTTCAGCTGATGTTCCGATCTGTCGAGCTCTCAGCTGACTTTCAACTTCAAACAGTTGAACTCCTTGTTCGGTTTCTATAACTGAGGTTCTGAAACTGAACACTCAGTTGTCTTCCTTGTATTTACTCAGTTGGGTTTGAACCCTCAGATGATTTCCTTTTCATCTGATGTTCTCTTCCTTTCAACTGTTTCTCATCTGATGAACGCTCAGTTGGTTTCCTTCTCAACTGATGTTCTGAAGATTTTCCCTTGTTTGTATCTGAACAAATGAACTCTCAGTTGTCTTTCTTCACAACTGATGTTCTGTCTGAGTGACGCCTTGTTGCCATCTTTAGCTGGAGACCTGTAAAGATAAAATCTTAACTTTGCTCAAACAGCTAGCCTAAATTCTAACATTAGGTTCTAGCAACATCTACTCGGTTGGGGTCAGCCGGTTTTGGAATTCATCAAAACTTATACTAATAAATTTCCCAACAGTGTAGTCCTTTCCTATCGTCAATCTTGCCTTAAGCTCTTGGAAACTTTTCTAACATTCCTCTGTCCATTTTAACATTGATTCTTTCTTTAACAAACTTATCATCGGCTTGGCTAACTTGGAAAATCCTTCTATGAATTGTCGGTAGTAACTTACCAAACCTAGGAAACTACAGACTTCATAGAATGATGTTGGTGATTTCCACTCTTGAACTGCTTGCACTTTGGCTGAGTCAACTTTAATTCCTTCGGACGAAACAACGTGTCCTAAGAAATTCACTTTTTTTATCCAGAACTCACACTTGCAGAATTTGGCGTATAACTTCTCCGACCTTAACTTTTCTAACATGATTCTGAGATGTTTTTCATGCTCTGCTTCATCTTTTGAATATACTAATATGTCATCGATAAAAACAATCATGAACTTGTCCAAGTATTCATGGAAAATATGGTTCATTAAATCCATGAAAATAGCTGGCCCATATGTCAATCCAAACGGCATTACTATGAATTCGTAATGGCCGTATCTCATTCTGAAAGTTGTCTTTGGTATATCTTCTTTCCTGATATTCAATCGATAATATCAAGACCTCAAATTGATCTTGGAGAAACACTAACTCCTTTAAGTTGGTCGAATAAATCATCTATCCTTGGCAAAGAATACTTGTTCTTGAGGGTAATCCTGTTAAGCTCTCGGTAGTCAATGCACATCCTTAAACTACCATCATTCTTTTTCACAAATAGAATTGGTGCTCCCCAAGGGGAAACACTTGGTTGAATAAAACCCAAATCTAACAACTCTTGCAGTTGAATCTTCAGCTCTTAAAGTTTTTTTGGTGCCATTCTGTATGGAGCTTTCGAAATCAGGGCTGATCAGGGCTTAAGATCAATTGTAAACTCCAACTGCCTATCGGGAGGCAATCCTGGTAAAACTTCTGGAAACACTTCTTTATATTCTTTCACCACTGCCATGTTATCAGTGCTAAGCTTTTTCTCTTCGTCTTTATTCAGGTAAATTAGATACACAAGTGTATCCTTCCTCCTCATCAGCTTCTCTGCTTTCATTGTCGAGATAATCGGCATACTCTTCTTCTTTCTCTTCTCAATTCCATGAACTACGGTTTGCTCTTCTCCAGGAGGTTGAAACGAAATCTGCCTTTGATCACATCAAATCACCGTGAAATCCTCGGTTAACCAATCCATTCCCAAGATTATATCCACATTCCATATCTGGATTAGATTCAGAGATTTTGCGGATAACTTAAGATTTCTAAACTCAAATTCTAAATTTGAGTAAACTCGCGAAACTAATGCAGATCTACCCAAATGGGTTGACACACTAAGCTCCTGATTCGACTCTTCTATATCTAGGCCAAGGGTTTCTACGCACGCACTAGCTATAAATGAATGTGACGCACCCGTATCAAATAAAATTATAACAAGCACACCTTTAAGCATTTCCATACCTATGAGATTTCCTTGGTCTTTGACTCCAGCTTTCTGCTCGATGGCGAACACTTGTGATAATGCAGTGGCTCTTGCTAAGGGGCCTGCTATTTCTGTTATAGCGGTTTACGCTGACCCTGGAGATGCTTTGGCTGCGGAGCTCCTTCTAACGCTCTCATCTGTGAAGACTGGAATTGATTTGGTCTTTCACTGCCCGTTCCTTGTTGCTTACTCGAGCACTTGTTTGAGAAATGACAAGGTTGACCACAAGTATAACAGACATTGCTTCCTACTTTGCAGATGCCTTGGTGCATTCGACCCCATTTCGAACAAGGAGGGAGTCCTAAAGATCTGAGAGATAAGCTACTCTTACTGCCACGCTGGGGCTTCGCCTTCTGAGCTTGTTGATGTTGTTGTCCTCTTCCCTACCACGGCTTTTTGTTTAGGTGGATTCTACCACTCCACTTTTCTTTTCTTTTTGTACTCAGGCCCTGCTGAGAGGGTTGCGGGGTTACAGCTGACGTCATCTGACCTTGAAATTGAGGGATCACTGAAGAATGCGATCCTCTCTCTGGCTGCATAGCCAACTCCATGTCAAGGGCTCAGTTTAGGGCTTCAGCATAAGTCAGACCACTCTGACTTACAAGAACTACGCGAATGTCTTGCCTTAGTCCTGTTCAAAATAGCTCGCACATCTTCTCGTCCGTATCTACCTTTTCGGGTGCAAATTGAGCTAACTCGGAAAACTCTCGATCATACTCAACTACTGTCTTCTTTTCCTGTCTCAAATTTTTGAATTCGTTCACTTTCTACTTTTGATAACTTCAAGGTACGTATTTCTCAAATAAGGCTTCCTTAAATTGCTCCCACGTCAGATTCTCTCAATATCTCGATTAAACAGGCTCACAATACTCAGATTAAACAGCTCATTCAATATCTCGATTCTCTTTCTTACTCACTCGCAACTCAAGGATAGATAACTTCTCAAAATACTTAAAATAATCTTAGAGACTCAAAGTTGATTTTAACAGCCTATCGGCTTCTTTTTCATATCATCGAATGATGGCCTCTTCTGAGGACTTATACAAAAATAATGGATAAATATTCACAACTGAAAAATTTTCCTACACGTCAACAAGATGTTCTATACCTCAAAATGCACTAGACACGAGATACTACTTCGTGTCCTGCTCTACTAAAGATCTATGCATCAAGTAATATAATTTACATCACTGCAGAAATTAAAAAGAGTTCAACTCTCAATAGAAAAGTAAATATCGTTCGGGATTTTCCACAATTTTCTAGAAATGAACCTTAGCGTGAGAACCATCATCACTCGTGTCGTCGTCACCTCGCTGCTCCTCCTTTGGATCCTCCTCCGGATCCTTCTTCTCGTCCTCCTCACTACCCTGACCCTCTACTGCTGCTAACGCCTCCAAGGAGTCGTCGTAGGTATACTCAGGGGCTTTCCATGGGTTTGTCATATCTCCGGTTTGCTTGTACTCAAAGCGGACATTGACGTCCTCCAACTCAGACTCGTCCCACTCGGGGCTCTCCTGGCTACGCTCGTGACGAAGATATGCACCAACTATGCCATTGATCTCTTGCTCTAGCACATGGTCGGGGCTCACTATCGACACCTCGGAAGGCGGATGCTGGAAAGAGAATCCATTGCTCGCAATCGGCTGGAAGTAACCTAAACCTATGGTAGCCTAGGCTGCTGGGTCCTCTGAGGGCTCGTCATCGTTGATGCCTACACGTTGCGGCCTAGAAGGCTCAGCTGCTGACGACACTGGAGAAGGAGTGCGGTCTCGGTGTCTAAACTACTCATGCTGGTCATACGTAAGAGGCAAGGATTTGAAGGGATCATACGAACCATGTGGTTGAGTCGCAACAGAGCTAGACGAGGCAAATGGATCACATGAAAGGTGAGGAAGCACATCTCCTGAGTATAAGTTGAACTGATAGGCGGCTCTTGGCTTACGGCGAGATGGAGAGGGGACTCGGATAGGGGCTAGTCTGTCACGAAGCGGAGACTAAGGCTGAGGCTGAGGCTGAGGCTCAAGAACAATGCCATTCAGCTTAGTTGGAAGAACATGGTCAAAAGGTCCGGGAGGCGGCGCACCATACTCTATAAACTGTCAGGAAATAGTAGCGATAAAAGCATTGCAATCGCCATAGAGATAGACACCCAAATACTGTCGTCCAATGAATCTCAGAATGAGGGAAGCTGCCAAGTCACGCTACACTCGAGAGAGGGCATGGATCAGATGTACCGTCCCATCAAGAGCGCTGACGTCGAGGTACTTCACCGTCTCCCAAATCTTGTGATAACGCGCTAAGAATTTGGCGATCGTCTTGTGATACAACTTCCTAATATGATAATGCACTAAGATACTCCTGCATCATCACTCGGTTGCTCTCGTCGTCCATCCTATATGATTTTAAATGAGTTAATCAGACTTAAACAGATAATCAACACGTTTGAAATTCCCAACTCCACATACTCGTTTTTGCTTCCCAAAGGGGTTTCATTGCTCAGGGTACTTGGCAATCCCATTTCACGAAAACGTTTGCACAAACGTTCCATCCTTTTCAATTTCCACACAAAACACAGAATTAGGGAAGACATTCTAAAGCAATCTAATTATTCAAGCTACCTACCAAGCTTTTATCTCTAGACAAGCGCATATGATAACTGAATAACTTGAATTAAAACTTTAAACTTAAAGCTTTTGAAAATACTCGTACTTGGTAGCCGGATAAGATGGGGAATACTCGGTGTGTTACTGACTCAAGCAAGTCTAGGAAATTAAATCTAGATTCGACTCACAAGGTTGTTTAAGCTTCATAGCAGACAGACCTGCTCTGATACCACTTTGTCACAACCCGAATTCAAGTGTATAGGAACGACTAGAATCCATTGGACAGTGAAGGTGAAACCATGATAACATACTCCACTCAACAAGGGAACATGCTTGGGAACAAGGGAATATAGATTAAAATCGATAACAAATGACAACATGCTTTCCAATCTTAACTCAATATAAACGAGCATTTATAAATAATTCAACAGTCCGAAATAAATCATGTATCTCGAATCCAAGTCAAGTAGAATATAAGAAAAACAGGTAATAGTTTTGAGCACAAGGCTCATTGTAACAACACCAAAATCAGAGTAATATTTTTAAAACAAATAAACAAGTTTGTTTTGCAGCGGAATCTTAAACTTAGGTCCAACAATTACATGTATGATGACATGCAATTGCAAGCTTAAACAAAAGACTCGACTTTTTTTTACACACTGCCGAGCATCCTCCGCCATCTTCATTCAAGCTAACCTGCACGTTTAGAAATACATGCAGAGCTGAGTACTTCGTATTCAGTGAACACATGCCAAAATAATTTAAAACTTTGCTCATTAGAGCTATATAATTGAACTTGTCTTGCCACTGCATCACAAATGTTAGCACAATTTAAAACAGTTTACTTGTGGATGCAAAAAAAAAATTATTTTCTTCAAACGACTGCGCAGTCAAAATATATATAACATGCAGGTATGAATCAATTTACCATAACATCTTTGTGTCTAGAAGTAGGCCTCCTTATCAAACACCGTGACTGGCCTAACCGAAGCAAAGTTCAAAGTCACCTAACATAATTCAAATAACAACACGTGTGTTCATGTCTCACATAGGATAATATCTTAAGCAGATGATCAAACATACCATAACTCAGATAAATTGTCAAGTCAATTAATTTAGAAACTCACGTAATATTCAATGCGTAATAGCATTCAATAGTTCTCGGTTTAAAAAGTCCACCTGACTGCGTAGGGTTAATTGGGTTAGCTGCTTCTTCTTTTACTTCTACTTTTCGATCCCGCTCGTTCCTTCAAGAATAACATCATATAAGGACTTCTACTTGACTCGGATTTCTTAACTTATCTCAGCTCGACTAACTTAATCTTTCTCAGTTTCTTGATTTTTCCTAAGTATTAAACGAACAGACTCTCAGACTAGGGTACTTGACTCAACAACGTCAAATCAATTTAATAACTTAAATATTTCACGTAAATCAAGAAATCACTATTCACATCATACATCTCGTACTTCTCGATTTCTCGAGTCAAACGAACTCAGAAAATTACAAGATTAATTCTCAGTTACTAAAATCACAAATCATTCACATTCAAACTTTCACATCAGAAATCAAACATTCACAGATAAGTAAACGACTGACTTCGATAAATAGACAGAAAAATAAAAAAAAAAATTAATTCCCTAAGAATATTCTAGAAAAAATTTAAATAAACAATTAAATTCACATAAATACTCACATCAATTCAGAATATCATTTTGATCTGAACACAGTATTTTATTGAATTATTATTGCTCAACTTTTAAACTTAGAAATTTTAAGTCTTCGGATTTCAATGAAATTAGTTTCGTTATTCTTAAAACAATTCAAGGAATTCAAATATGGAATCAGATTCAGAATCCGATACTTTTAACAAAAACTTTCGGTTTAAGGTCTATGTCACTATTTCTCGTAAAACATGCACGTACTTGGAAAATTGTCAAACTTGACAGTTTGACTCCAAATAATTCTAATTGACTAATTACTCGATAATTTTTTTTTAAATTCCATTTTTACTTAATAAAATTGCTCGTTTTTCATTTCTCAACTTATAAATTCTATTTTGATCCACTCTTTTAACTTTAGTGAAATACTTGTCCGAATTCAATAATTCGAGACTGTATCATCCTTATAAAAATTTTAATTGATCGATTTCTCACTCAATTTACTCAAACGAACTTAATTACTAAAAATCTACTTTTTAAGTTTAGTTTATCGCCTATTATGAAATTTTCTCCATAGTTCTTCGATTTTAGTATTTTTAAACTCTTTCATGCCTCAAATAAATCCCGATTCACTAGTCCTTATTCATTTTAACGCTTAGAACAGTTGGTCATTGAAAACCACAAGTTCCTTAGCTTATATAGTTCGAATTTTTCAAGTTTTTGAGCAAACAATAATCTTTCTTCAATTCCTTTTATAATTAAGCTAAATTTATCTTCAAATTCATTTATCAATCATATAATTAACAATCTAACTCATCAAACATCAAAAATCATCAAATCCTTCACTCATATGGTTCGAATGTTCCAAGGAAAAATTCATAAAAATTCATGCTTCTCAATTTCTCATTATAACATGCACAAATCATCATATAACTTATAATTCTAACATCATAATCATCAAGATCATCAAAAATTCATCAACTCCTAATAAGCATATATTTCGTATTTTCTAAGGAAAATAGCAAAATAAATCCTTCATTCATCTTAATCATATATCATGTATAAATCATCATAAATCTCATCTTTTATCATCATCTGCTCAAGAACATCATAAGAACACCAATTTTTCATACTCATATATATATTAAAATTTTCAAGAGATTTAACAAAATTTGATACTCTTTAATCTTTTAAAATTTTCATGCATCATATAACTCAAAATCATCATACAATGTATTAGAACATAAAAAATTCCTCCTTTTTCTACTCTAATTCCATCGGTTTTCATGGATAGAAAAAAGGAGAAATTTTTCTTTTCTTTTAATCAATCACATAGAATCTCATAGATTAATTCATAGAACTCATTTCCATCATCCAATTCATGCTTAAATCAACAACATAAAAACTCCTAAAAATCTTAAAACTTTCGGTACTCACGGAAAAGAAACAATCAAGATTTTTCCTTTATCTTCTCATACATATAATCACACAAGGATCATGAATATCATACTCAAAAATAAAATCAAAACTTTCTCTCCTTAGCCTTCAACTTCGACGATCATGGAGAAGGGAGAGAATCAAGTTTAAACTTCAATTTTCATGAACAAACCTTGCAAAGCTTCAACTTCTAGACCTCAAAACAAGTTAAAATCGAGCTCCTCTCCTTGGCATAAAACTGCTAAAAATCAAAGAAGAGGGAAGAGGGTGAATTCTAGTCTTAAAATGATCACAATAAAGAGAGGATCAAGATTACCTTGTCGGTTCATTCGTTGGATGATCAAGGGATATCTTCTTTGAATTTTTTGAAGCTTGGAAGCTTAGCATTCAATGGAGGTTTTGTGTGTGTGTATGTGTATGTGTGTATGTCGACGAGAGAGAAGAGAGGAGAGAGAGAGGGAGATGTCAGCTACATTAAGAAAGAGGGAGAGAGAGTTTGGAGTGTGAAAGAGAGTGGGGAGATGTGAGAGTGGGGGAGAGAAAATAGGGAGAGAGATAAGAGCACGTGTTTAAATTTTTGTGCGATAAAAATCGCTAGAAGAAAAAGTTTTCCGGTTTAAAACATCCCTATATTTTCATTAAACTCTCAAATGACTTATAACTCACCACGTCTCTTTCTCAACGTCAAAAATCTCTCTACTTCATCTCAAACCTCACTAAATAAATCAAGGAATCCAAAAATCCAGTTTTTAGATTAAAATTCCGAGCAATGAATAAAAACTCAGAAGTCACTATTCATATTAGGGTTCTTTGGACTATTAACTCAAATTTTTCTTAGATGATCTCTGACAACTCTCAAACATATCACAAAGCTTCTAAAATAATTTTTAGACTCAAAAGACAATAATTAGATGAAATTCAGAAAAGGTCGTTGAATAGTAAAAACTCGGGAAAAGTTACTATTCATCTGAAAATGAAACTTCTTAGAATTTTTCAAAATTCGAACTCAAACTCAAACTCACATAGTCATGCTCAATCAATTCATCACATATTCAATTCGGATAACTAAAATGAGAAAAATCACATAAGGGCACTCAAGGGCATTTTAGTAATTTCATGAGAAAATTTATTTTCTCATAATTTTTTATCACACATAAGCACACATTCTAGGCATATAAACTCAATCAAGATGAACTTAAGGACTTATGAAAGATTGGGATATTACACTTTTCTTTCATCTCTTTTCGTGGTGTCTCTTATGAATCCACGTGCATACTTGAGGGCAAGTATGGTTTAAGTGTGTAGGTGTGATGCGTCTTTGACTTTAGGGTCATTTGGCCCAATTTCTCCTATCTTTTTGTGTCTGTAATGTCTATATAGGGGAGAAAGCAGTTGTTCGTAGGAAGGAAGCTCAGTCCAGGGCAAATAGAGAAATGATAGTCAGAATGGGGATTAGTGAAGCAATTTCAGCCCACTGCATGAAGCTGGTTCCTCCAGGAGAAGGAAAGTATCCTGGTGTGAGGCCAACCGATGCATGCAGCCAGTATGACCATGACCAACAGCAACAGTCAACCGTCAAAGCCAAATATGGAAAGACGAGTGGAAGAGATTTGTAGCATATCCTGTTGAGTTCCAGCAGCAGTAGGATTTGGAAAGCGGTTGAATCATCCTAATCAATCAACCAATGATTGCCAATCATCAATTGGATCAATCATCAGTTGTTTCGCTCATGATACAATTTATTTTCAGTTATTTACATTCCATGAACAAACAATTTACGTTTTCTGCATTTTCTCATTCTTGTCGTGAACAAATCCAAGGCGGTTTGCCTTAGGTATTCTGTTAATTCAAGTATTTCGTATTTTATGTTATTCATGCGTTTGTTTACCTTTGTGATTATGCCTTTCAATATGTGTTAGTAATTCCCCTGGTGAGATTTGGGTGGGGGAAATGATTGACTGTTGATATGTGAAATATTCGTGAGGTATTTGTGCCTTCGGTTGGATCCAGTGGTTCCAGAGAGATCTGGGCATAATCCATGGACAGTCCTGACCTAGCGGGTGATCTCCACTTGGTTAGAGTTTTACCATACCAAGCAAAGGCCAGGGTATAACAGACAGCAATGTTCAGTATGCCCGTGATCGAGTGGCTGAGCAACACTCTCATTGGTGTTGTAGATCTGGAAGGTGAGGAACGAGTAAGGGGATACTACGTCCTTCCTCGGTTTTGGGCTTCTCTAATGGGTATTGATCAATTGTGACGAGGCATCAAGCCATTGTTATTGAATAAGGGACTCACCTCATGCATCGTAGATATATCGATGACCGGTTGGACGTGTTACCAAAAATGGATATCCCGCGAGTTATGTTTACTCTGTAGGTGCGGAACCGGGAAGCTTGGAAGAGAAGGTTGGTGAGGGTCATACTTGGAGGGATCGGGTATGACTATTATCTAAGGAGGAGTGAAGCACGACTTTGTATCCAGGGTGAAGCGTTACCTTCGGACGAAGTGACCACAAAGGACTCAACCATCCCAAGTGTGGAGTATAAGATCTTGAAACGCCCCAATGTCTTTGGGGCACACCTTGAGTTTATGTGAAGCATGGACGGATCTTCAAAATGTCCATGACCGAACACACATATCAATAACAATCATGACCTGTTCCAAATCTTACCCCTTTTATATTTGATTGCCTTTAAAGTTTATTGTGTAGATAAACAGGATTGGATCGTGAGAACCAAACTTGTGCACTTGAAGAGTAAGGTAGTTCCTCACTCTCAGTGGGATCGACCCTAGCTTACCGCTAAGACTAACCAGTCCGATTGTGGGCATAGGACCATGTACTGTCCGTCTGGGGCATACACAAGTAATTTGATTGTACCATATGATGGGTGCATCTCAGTATATTTATAAGATATCAAATTAATAAAATATTTCCATGAATCAATGTCCCTTCTGGAGTCCTCTCCTTATCAGATGGTTGTCTAACGGACAATGGGTGAGAAGACAACACAATTGTAATAACCAGTGGTTCCTCGACTATCTCCTCATTAAGAGCCTCAGTCCTGTCTTGACTGGTCTCTCTTATTTCCCTCTCGAACTGCTCGGTTGGAGATGAGCTTGACGAAAGGACCATTCGACATTGCATGGAGGCCTTGATAGGTGCATCCTGTATAGTCTGGCTCGTAGTCATGGAGCCATACTAGTGAAAGGGACTTCCTTCGGCAAAGTTTCACCAAACCTTACCAACTTTCTTGACTTATTTTTCGCCGACTTCTCCACAAGCTGATTAGTGGGAGAAGTGGGTTCTTCTTGAGAATCCTCATCTCAGAGAGTTAGAGAGGGAGATTTCTGCTTCACAACCCTGACCCTCATTGCTCTTCTTCAACCCTGCTCAGCTCGGCCCATTTCTTTCCTTTGCCAGAGAGGCATCTCTTGGCCTCTGCTTGTATTGCATCTTGAGAACTGCATTGATGCGACTCAATTTGCAGAAGAAGCGTTCCTTGTTCGAGAGCTTGTCTAAATCAGTATGCTCCCAGTCCACCTCGAGTTGTTTGAGGTTGTACATAATGATGTCTGGCACTTTAGTGCCATACAAAATTATGCTAGAGCAGGTGAATGGGTTGGCTGTGTGAGTGATCTTCTGGGACTCAGCCATAAATTGTTGCTTGAAGTGTGAGGACCAGTAAATATTGAAACCCTTGTGGATGACCATCATCTACTTCATTTTGGGGAGGCTGACATCCCATTTTGGTCCAGCCAACAAATGCACAAAGTTGACCATAATGTCAAACAGGATTTGGTGGGAACGCTCCAGGCAGGTTCTTTGCATCCTTACTTTGAATTCTTGGTGGTTAATATGAATGATCTGATAATATCATTCATGTCGGAGTCTAAGATGTTCGCCATGAGGTCATCGCCGATCCAGGAGAGCTCGACAAATTTATTTAAAATAACATCGATATTGATAATCTACTGTTGGAAACGGTATTGGCCAAAAGCTTGCTTTGCTAAGCCGTTGATGTGAGAGGATAGGGTGTCGTCTGCCTCCTTTCTGAAGTTGACATAGAACTCTGCAACTGCCATTGGCAAGATGAATTTGGGTTCGTAGGTGACCCATTTGAGAAGATTGATTTATTGAAGCTTGTCCAGAGCCATTCTGAGCTCTTCCTGCTCCTCGTGAGCCATAGAAACCACTGGCTCAAACTGAATGAGGGATTTCACGTTGTTCAAAGCAACAGAAATAGGAGGGCATGACATGGAAATAGTTTGAACAACTTTAGGAGACATAATCTCGATCTAAGTATTTGAAAAAGAGTAGAGAAAAAAGCATAAAGAAATTTCTATAGAAATCACGAAAACTCAGAGGGAAGTTAGCACGATGATAGCATCAATATGAAGTAGGTCAGAAGAGTGCTTTAGGATTCACAAACGTCCTTATATGAGTAAGGGCTTGCTCAAATCAACGATTAGGGGTGAATCCCACATTTTCAAGATCAACAGTTGAGATCTGGAGACTGTTTGCAAGAATTGGCATGTAGGCAGGACGTGGGTCCGGCGGTGATGACCATGCTCGAGGGAGGATTGTAAACATTTTTCATGTCAACCCATTCTCAGTCTAAAAATCATAAACTATTGATTAAGTCTAGCTTTGCATTAAATGCAACCGATAGGCTACTTAATGTGTGATCAACACGTCAGAGAATGTTTGAAATAAATTCAAACATCTGCCCTAAATGCTAAGGGTTAGGCAGATACAGTTTATACCTCTCAGTCGGAATCGAGCTCGACTGACTCCTCAGTTCTGCATACACTCAACTGACTTTAGTCGTCGGTTTAGCTGAGGTTTGACTCCATGATATCTCTGAACTGTACGGTTGTCTAAAACTTGGTGTAATACCCCGACATTTTATAAGTCTTTAAGTTCATCTTGAGTGAGTTTATATGCTTTGATAATGTGCTTGTGTGTGATAAAAATTTCTGACAAAAGAAATGTTCTCGTAAAATTTCTAAAATGCCCTTGAGTGCCTTTACGTGATTTTTTTCATTTTGGTTATCCAAATCGAATGCTTTGATTGAGCACGATTATATGAGTTTGAGTCCGATTTCGAATTTCGGAGAATTCTGAGAAGTTTTATTTTTTTGATGAATAGTAACTTTTCCCGATTTTTCACTATTCATCAAATTTTTCCAAATTTCATCTGATTAGTGTCTTTGAGAAGCTTTGGAATATATTTGAGAGTCATCTGAGATTGTCTGAGTAAGATTTGAGTTAATATTTCAAGAACCCTAATATGAATAGTGATTTCCGTAATTTTATTCGTTGCTCGAAATTTTTATTTGAAAACTGGATTTCTGGATTCCCTTATTTATTTGGTGAGATATAAGATGAAGTAGAGAGCTTTTCAACATCGATAAAGAGTCGTGGTGAGTTTTAAGTCGTTTGAGAGTTTAATGAAAAAGTAGGGTTGTTTTGCACAGGAAAACTTTTTCTTCCGGCAATTTTTATATCGCATTTTTGACTAACGGGTGCAATCTAAATTCTATTTAATTTCTTCCTTACTCTTATTTCTCGTCACTAACTCTCACATGTCTTTCTCTCCTCTCTTTCTCCCTCCTCTTTACCGCCCTCACACTCTCTCTCTTCCTTTGGTCTCTCGTCGAACACACACACAATACTTACACCATTTCCTCCATTGATGGATTCTTGAGAAAGCTTAGAGTTTTTTGGATAATTTGATCGATCAACCTCCTTAAAACCACAGACAAGTAAGCTTGAATCCCTGTTTTCTTTTGTGCATGAATCGAGCAAGAAAAACTCCCCTTTTTCCCCTCTTTTTGTTCGACCGAATTGGTTAAGGGGAGGAGGATTTATGTTGTTTGAACTTAGCATTTATTCTAGAACCCTTGAGTGTTTCTCATGTATGAAAAAGAAGAAGAAAACTCCTTGATCATCAAGTTGTAGAGAGTGCGGAAAATGTTAGCTAATTTTAGGGGTTCTTATGTTGATGATCTTAGCATGAAATTGATAATAAAATTGAGCCCTAAAAATAAATCTAAGAGTATTGATGTAATCAATTAAATGAGAAGAGTTTTTCTCCCTTTTTCCCTCTTAAAAACCGATGGAATAGGGTAGAGAATCAGGGGTTCTTAGTGTGTTGTTCTTAAAGATAAATTAATGATGTTAGTGATGAATTTCAGCATTGAGATGCATGCTAAATTGAAGAAATCAAAGAGTATGAATTGTTTGTTATTTCTTGTGAAAAAGTTGAAGTATATGTGTGAGGAAAGTTGATGGTTTGGTGTTGATTTAGATGAGTATTTCTAGAATTATAAGTTATATGATGTTTTAAGCATGAATAGGTGAGAATATAAGGAGCATGAATTTTATTGCTTTTTATTTCAAAAATTTCGAACAATATGCCTAAGAAATTTTATGATTTTTGATGAGAAGAATCGAAGAAAGGAACTCGTTTGCTTAAAAGCTTGAAAAATTCGAACCATAGTAGCCTTATAACTTGTGATTTTTGATGATCATGTGCTCTAAGTATGAAATTGATGATAGATTAGTGAAATTAGTTTATTTAATGTATTATAGAACTTGAAATCGATGAAATCGGATTTCTATAAAAAAAAACCCCCAAAATTTTCGAAGAATATGAGCTTTAAAAAGAAGATTTTTAGTGATCGAGCTCATTTGAGTAAATTGATTAAGAAACCGATCCATTGGAATTTTTAAAAGTATGATAGAATCTCGAATTTTTGAATTCGGAAAAGTTTTGCACTAAATTCCAAAAATTTCGAACCTTATAAGATTTTGGATTTGAAATTTTTGATCTTGAGCTTGTTTCAGTAAATTGATGTTATATTCATGAAACTGAATTTATTTTAAGCATGTTAGAGCTTTGAATTTCTAAATTTGAGCATGTATAGATATATATATATATGAAAAAATCGATCTTTATGAAGAAATAAAGCATGAATCTTTGTGTTCTTAACTGTCACAACCCCAAATCCCGAGGGACGGCAGAAGCCGGGGTGCGACTGGGATTGGATTAATGAAGCGGGGAAGAAGGAGACTAACTGAACATACATACATAAGACACAACATATATTATGTGAATAAGACTTTAATTACAAAAGGAAGAGTAATTCTCGAAGGGTTACTCGACTGAAAGTACACGATGGATAAACTAAGTTATAAGACAGATCTTAGTCTACAGTGATTACATACATGTTCATCAAAATACTAGAGTTTTGCAGCGGAAATGTAATTCATACTAACTAAAGTCTTCCTATGACAACTTTATTCAACCCTCGCCGCTTCCATCGCTTCAACCTGCACATTTAGAAAACATATGCAGGGCTAAGTACAAAAGTACTTAGTTAGCACGTTGCTGAAAACATAATCATAGGTATAAATAATCAGGCATCTCATAATCGTAGCACATCGGGGTTTTGTTGAAACTGACCCGTGTCTACTAAACATTTTTCTGACTCATTTATATAAATTAGCTTGTACAAGCATTTTTCTGGTATGTTACGTTCAAATCTTGACCAATTCTCATTCACCGTGGCTGGTTACTCCTCAACAGGATACCACATACACCACAGGTTACAAAGTGCACTAACTCTGGAAAGCACTTAATAGCTAACTCAGAGCCGATCGTTAACTAATAAATCTGGAAAACACGAAGGTTAACTCAGATAGGTACAAGAGAACTCACATAAAATATTTAAACAGTTTATGCCATGATTATCACTTTGAAAACACGATTATCAAAGCGATAAAGAAAAGGTTTTCGAGCATTGCTCGTTTTATTTCATATATAAAAGCCCACCTCGAAGATACAGAACAACTAAACAGGTTTCCGTTCTTCGGTTCTTCCGTCCTTTCCTTAGTGCTGGCTTCCTCCTTCATCGTAAAATCATCACACTTTAAATTCGATTGTATAAGAAAATCGAACATGGAAATTCAAATTAGGTTTTAGTCGTTTCATTTCTTTAGGCAATTTGCACGCTTACTAGTTTCATTTTCATTAAACGGAAACGAGATTCGAACAAATCTCGTTTAGAACTCGAAAGGTCTAATACTCGACTCTTAGGTCAGTAGAGAGGGTAGTCGATAGCTTAATACGACTTAAAAGATCAAAAGGAACTAAGTTGGAAAAGAAATCAACTTAGGAAATTAAGTTTTAGTTCATTATACGACTTATGCATTTTACGCTTAACTAGATTTCTTTACTTGAACGGATACAAGGTGAGATCTCGTCTCGTTTAGCACTCAAGGCTCCTTTCTTGACACTGGGTCAGTAGGAAGATAGTCGGCAAGTTATTACGGCTTAGACGATCGAAAGAAACTAAGTTGCGAACGAAACAACTTAGAAGAATGAAAACTGAAAATTCACTGCGCAAGGCAGTAACTCTGGGGACTGCCCAGAACAGGGGAACAGGAAACAGGGGATGAGCCCTGTACCGTTGGAAATTTTGGGATGTCTAGTTTACGCTCCAATTTACGGATCTTAAATCCGATAAACGAGCTAGGAGATATTTCAGTTTCCGGAAAGGGTCGCAAAACTGCCGCGAATAACCCTAGTTGCTCGATAGATTTCAACGTTAAACTTCTTAGGTTCGTTCTAAGTTCTCGTATTCGATTTCTCATGAAACTTTACTCTTAAAGCAGTCATCACGTACGTGATGACCTCCTTCTCAAAACTTGTCCAATAGCACGACGTTCTAAACGTCGGCTTCCAACTATCAAGTACTAAACCAAAACAAGTTATCAATTTCTCGTTCTAGTTCTCGACTATCACTTTAACTCATACTATAATAGCTCGAAAGCTCATGACGTCAACTACAAAATTATACCTTATTCCATCATAAACAATATTATCAAGTTAGAATTCTCATTCGACTTCTCGGTTATTAATTACGACTAATTGTTCGTCTCTTACACGATTTTAAAAGTTGTCGGATTTCGTTCAAATTTTACGTCATCAAATAACATCTAACGAGATTCATTTTCATGCATATATTCACTTCATATCAATACTATATCTCAACTTACGACGAGTTCTTCGTCTCTTACATTCCACAAAACAATTTTAGAAAATTCTCAATAAATTCCTATTATCAACTAACATCATTGGAAACCATATTCTATCATCATTTCATCAATTAAACCAAGCCATATCAAATCCCTAAATTTCTAATAAATTTCGGTACTTACACAAAGATTAAGAGAGTGATTTTCTTCATTAATCAACACCATTTATCTCTTAATTACACTATTATATCATCCATTAATCAATTGAAGCCCAAATACACATTAAAATGCAAAATCCCCAATTTCAAACCCTAAACCTTAGAACTCGGTTTCAACAATCAAAGGGCTTTCGATTTCTTTTTGATTAAAACTCCAATTAAACTAATCCTAAGCATAATTAACCAAACAATTAAATGAATCCAACCTCCCTACCTAATACCCCTAAAATCGGTATTACCTAGCAATTTAGGTCCTTGGATTTCTTCATGTTTTAACCATAGGAAATCGATTCTAACCATCTATTATCAAAAATTAAACTCAAATCATTATCCTAATACCACTATTAAAAATCGGTATTAACAATAAAATAGGGAAAAATGAAATCTAAATGGATGGGAGTGTGGAGGAGATAATTACCTTAAGCTTTAACAAAGAAAGGAATGAAAAATGATGGAAGATGAAAGACTTGTGATGATTTCCCCTTGAAGAACCTTGATATCCTTTAATGGTGATGAGAGAATTTGGAAGTGATGGGAGGGAGAGAGAGACATGGTAGGGAGAGGGAGAGAATGGAGGGATTTAACTAACAATTAAATTAAGGATTTAGTTAGTTAATAGGTGTCACAATAGAAGGATCCAAACCATGAGTCATCACATTAATAAACTATTAAAATGGAAAAAAAATCCTACACTAAAGTGAAGGAGGTCGGCTGCCTTGTTAAATTTAGGGAGATAATACGCGCTTTTACGGCGCGGTACGACGTTACGGAAACGATACTCGAAAAACGTAGCTCGGCACAAAATCGGCGAGATCCGATTCTACCAAACATTCTAGCGTATTAAACTTACTCGGAAAATAATATTTATAAAATTTATTCCGACAAAAACTCGGGATGACACAGTCCGAGTTTTGTCCGGAAAATCATAAAAACGAACTTTCTCAGGCCAGCTCGTATCGCGATTTCGTGAATGTAAAAATCAGACAGTTTTCCATTCTGAATTCACGAACTAAAAATTTTTCGTACGCGCTAAACCTAAATACAGTAGTCGTCTAGCTGACTTCTGTAATTTATTTTCGGAAACGGATTCGACCGTTAGTCTTAGAATTCAAAATCGTAAACTTAGGCGTGTAAAGCCATCATTATTATTAACTTTAAAATTTTGAGATCGTAAGGAATTTCCGGGGCATTACATTAACTTTGTTTGATAAATTTGATGATTAGATGACGAAATTAGAGTAAAAATAACTAAGTTAGCTTCTTGAAATTCTTGAATTGGAATTCAAATTCAAAAGATATAAAGAAATTAAGTTAAGAATGAAAATCGAGATTTTGTAAGTTAAAAGTGAGATTAAATGATATTGATCGAGTAATTAGTCAATTAAAATTATTATGACTGAAATTGGCAAGTTTGATAATTTTCTGAGCATGTGCACATTTTACGAGAAAAAGTGACGTAGACTTTAATTCGAGAAAATTTTCCTAGAATTTCGGATTTTGAATTTGATTTCACAGCTGAATTCTTTGATTTATTTTAAGAATAACAAAACTGGTTTCATTCAAATCCAAAGACTTTTATTTTTCAAGTTTAAAAGTCGAGCAGTAATGAGTCAGTATAAGATTGTAGTGAGACTTAAATGAAATTCTGAGTTGATGTGAGTGCTTATGTGAATTTATTTGATTTTCTAGAATATTCTGAGATATTTGGAAAATTTTTCTTTTTCCGTCTATTTATCAAAGTCAGTCGTTTACCTATGTGTGAATGTCTGATTCTCGATGTGAAAGTCTGAATGTGAATGATATGTGATTTAAGTAGCCGAGAATTAATCTCGTAATTTTCTGAGTTTGTTTGACTCGAAAAATTGAGACATACGAAATTTATGTTGTGAATAGTGAATTCTCGATTTTTATGAATTGTTTAAGATTTAATTTATTTGATTTTATCGAGTTAAGTGCCCCAGTCTGAAAGTCATATGGTTTAGTACTTGGGTAGAGTCAAGAAACCGAGAAAGATCGAGTTAGTCGAGCCGAGATAAGTTAAGAAACCCAAGTCAAGTAGAAGTCCTTAAGCCGAGCGTTAGAACCCGTTTAGTTTTTTGAGTATGTAGTGTCGTCCTTATAAGATGTTATTCTTGAAGGAACGAGCAGGACCGAGAAGTAGATGAAGAAGAAGAAGGAAGTTAACTGACTGACCCTAATCAGTCAGGTTGGCTTTATAAACCGAGAACTATTGAATGCTATTACTTAATGATTATTATTATAAGAGTTTTTAAATTAATTGACTTGCCATTTTATCTGAGTTATGGTGTGTTTGATCATCTACTTGAGTTATTATCTTGTGTGAGACAGGAACACACGTGTTGTTATTTGTCACGCCCCGACTCTCGGGGTGCGACTTACGAACAACAACAAACCTAAACAACTAACAACTAACTCAAATAAAGGGAACATGCTCGGGGAAAACAAAGGCGGAATATAAGGCAATCGAATTTGATTTTCAAAAGCATAAAGAAATAATAACCGAGCATCTCAACTTCACTTTGAACGGGAATTCAATCAAGAAAATCATGCAGATGGGAAGGGAATTCCAACAAAAAGGAGGAATCATACGAATATATACATCAAGATAAGGAAATCATGTTCAACAACAAGTCAAGTTACGAGCCCATCGCTCGGGATTACAAAATAAAGGGGTTACGAATTCAACAAGCATTCAAAGTCTTCGAGCACAACGCTCGGAATCAAGAACATGAGAATAAAAGTGCAGACATCAACAGACATGAGAATAGCATGTATCATCTATCACAATTAACTTCATGTGCCGAGAAGTAGGCCTCCTTCTCAAACACTGTGACCGGCCCAACCGAAGCAAGGCTCACAGTCACCTCAACATCTACCACACGTGGGTTCCCGCTTTCACAGGATAATCACATCTTCATATAAATAGATGATAACACATACTAACTTCAATAA
This sequence comes from Schizonepeta tenuifolia, assembly GCA_029490685.1. NCBI lineage: Eukaryota > Viridiplantae > Streptophyta > Magnoliopsida > Lamiales > Lamiaceae > Schizonepeta > Schizonepeta tenuifolia. The sequence continues at coordinate 39,344,689 of CM055956.1, forward strand.
AATGGCAAGTCAATCACATTTGAAAAACATATCATAATATTTAATAGCATACTAATTTTCATCGATAGATTTTAGTTCAGAAAAGCCCACCTGACTTCCGAAGAACTAGCTAGGTGGTCTAGGGTTATTTGTCCTCGCTTAACGATCCGTCCGGCTCGATCCTTCATAGTTCGACATCGATAGATAAGATATATGATAGACGGACACAAAGGCGCTGGACTTAACTGACGGACTTCTATTTGAGTCGTCGCTCTCTTCGTTCTAACTTTTCTAAAGATCTCACGTTCTCGTCTTTATTTTATTAACTCTATTCGAAAAGGTTAATTCTACTACTTAACATCGTATACTTTTCTCGTTCTAGTTAATAACTTCATTGTTATAATTCTATTACTTGAGCTTCCTTTCAAAGACTTTAGTTCATTCTCAACTAATCAATCATTTATCATACAAATTCAATCATATTTCACAATATAACATTATCATGCATTTAAACATATATTCACACATACAATAAAATCTTATAAATCAAACACACTTCAAGACACATTAACATGCATTCCATCTTAACTTTAAGGTCTAACTCGATTATGCATTTCTTTATATTGAAGGCTTAAACTATTGATTCTATCTTTCTTATTTACATAGACAACGCTTCATTCTACATCCGCTATCTTATAAGGCATTTTATAACTCTTATTTATTTAACAAAAATTCTCTTAGTTTTTAATAAACTCTTTTGAAATTATAAATTCTTGTTAAATTCTAACTTGATTCTCATTTCTTAACTCGAATATCATTCCTTTAATTATTATCTCGGTTTATCTTTTCTTCGCTTGGTTGGAAATAACGTACTCAATTAATTATTTAATTAATCTTCTTTCAAATTATTATTCGACATCTTATTTTATTCTCATTTTCTCGATCAACTTATACGAGTATCTATCTTAACTCGTCTAGCATATTTTCTTTATTCAATTTAACTTCTTTTTTATTTCTTATCGATTAATTCTTCTTAAACTTGATTTTCTCTATTTCTTAAATAATTTCTTCTTTATTTGTTTTAAACCTTTAAGCTATTTCTTACTTAATGATTTCTTTATCTTTTGATAAACATTTTTATGAATTACTTCACTTTATTATAAAAGATCTTTTTATTGTATTTTTAGTAAAATTTCAAGTCTTTAATTTTAATACAAGGTATTTAATTAATAAATCTTTTTATACATCTTTTTATTTAATTAAAAGCTTTTCAAATTTAAATCTTTTTATCAAAACTTGTATCTTTTTTCTATATTCAAACTATCATTCATACATATATTGAAATACTTAAACATTCAATTTATTTTTATTATTTTTACACTTAATTTCTTTCAAAAATTTCAACATGCAATCTCATTTTCTTCACTTAAACACATGTATGATTATGCTAACATAACATACAATCATTTCATAGATCAAAACATCACTCAATTCATCAACAAAATCAACAAAATAATTTCTCTATTTTGCTTAAAAACGCACGGCACACATGCACATATTTTGTGTGTTTTATTTCTCAATTTTTCATGCAATTAATCTCATTACTAACATGATAAAAATAACAATTCAAGTATCAAAATAACAATAACACAAAGATTCACATTTTTCCTATTTTTCTTATATTTTTCGGCATTTATCAAATTTTTAGGGTTTTAGTTTCTTTTTCTTCTCTTAATTCATCGATTAACATCTAGTGCTCGATTCTCCTAACGAATTCTTCTCACTCGATTAGCACATGCATATCCTAAGTTTGCCTAAACATAAATTAAATAACATGCATGCATAGATCTTTCCTTTAGGACTTATAGACATACATTTTACAACTAATCAAATGAAATCATACTTAAATAAATGGGAATTCTTCTCTTGGCTCTTGGGATTGAAATGGATGGAAATGGTAGCTTCAAAGCTTGGATCTTGAAAGAAAGAAGAATATCTTCTTGAATCCTCAAAGAAAAAGAAAGAATATAGGATCAATCATCCATAGGTTTAGGAATCAAAATGAAGAAAAAGTATTGGAAAATTCTTGAATTCAACTTCAAGAATTTGGAAATTTGTACCTTTCTTTGAAAATATGGATGGAATTGATGGAGGATTAATGGCTTCTACTTCATTTCCATGGAGGATAAGCTTGAATCTATAGTTGCATGTGAAGAAAAATCAATGGAGGTGTGAGAGAGAGGGAATGCCGAGAGGGAGAGAGAGTTGGAGAGGTTTGGAGAGAGTTTTTCTTTTGTTTTGTGAGAGAGAGATAGATCGAATGAGAGAGAGATGGAAATGAATGAATAAATTGCTGGTTTCCTCTCTTGTCTTAGGTGAAAAGGATTCAAAAGTCCACAAAGTGAAAAAGGAATTAAACTTGTTGGAAATTGCATAAGACAAGATTTGATGGTTTGATTTGAAGTTAATTTGTTTGCATAATTCAAGCAAGCTATGTACAAGACACCACTATGTCTTGTTGGTCTTGGAACTTGAGGTTTGATGGGAGAGGGTTGTGAGGTGGCGAGAGAGGAATAGAGGTGGTTGACACGTGTCGTCGTCGTGTCGTTACGGGTATTAATTATCCGGTCGTAAAGGTTTTCCGGGTAAAATGATTCGTATTAATTCCGTTTTGTTCTATTAACGGGTCTAACCTCTTCTCGTTTCACTTTTGACACTAACTCGTCCCAATCCTATGTCACGTCTCAAATTAAAAGATTAAAGGCTTCGATCATTTTGGTCCTTTAATTCTTAAAAGAAATTAATCGGCTTATTAATTCGTTTATTAATCCTTTTCAAGACTAATGCTTCATTTCTCTTCTCAATTCTCGGATAAGTTCTTACCCTATCTCAGTGATCTTAAAAGAAATTCTAAGTTCGAAGGTTCTAATTTAATTCTATTCTAAGTTCATCGGCGTAAACATATTCCTCGGCGATTCACGTTATGTTATCTTAATTAAACCAACTTCTTGGGATTCTTCCGGAATTTAATCTCATACTCATTTTCATATAAACGACTCAACAAACATATCACATCATCATCATCTCAGATAAATGGAACAGATAAATTCACACAAGATTCATAAAGCAATTTAAACGTTTTATTCAAAACTCATCGATTAGAAAAGAAAAATTTTACTCCTAAATTCTCATCTTTGAACTACTCGGTTAATTAGACGCTCTCTTAAAGGGATAAAAACTCGGGTTATCACATCCTCACCCTCTTAAAAAAAATTTCGTCCCGAAATTTACTGACTTTAAGAAAATAACTCGGGATACTTTGCTTTCATTTTCTCTTCGAGCTCCCAAGTGGCTTCTTCTAGATCGTGATGACACCACTTGACTTTCACTAAGGGAATCGATTTCGTTCTAAGCTGCTGGACTCTATAATCTAAAATCTTTTCGGGTTTCTCTTCGTAGCTTAGATCGGGTTTCATCTTAATATCTTCTTGACGTATTACATGCTTCGGGTCAAAGACATATTTTCTTAACTGCGATACGTGAAACACGTTATGCGAACTTCCGAAACTAGGCGGTAACGCTAAACGATATGATACGGATCCAATCCTCTCAAGGATCTCGTACGGTCCTATAAAACGAGGTCTAAGCTTTCCTTTAACTCCAAAACGATAAACTCCTTTCTAGGGGGATACTTTCAAAAACACCTTATCTCCTACTTTAAATTCTAACTTAGATCTACGATTATCGGCATACGACTTCTGTCGACTTTGAGCTTCCTTAATCTTCTCACGGATCTGACGTACAGATTCTATCATTTCCTCAATCGCTTCTTGTCCTAACACTTTCCTTTCACCGACTTCATTCCAATATAACGGCGATCTACACTTCTTTCCGTAAAGAGCTTCATACGGGGCCATTCCTATCGTATTCTGATAGCTATTGTTGTAAGCGAACTCAACAAGAGGTAAAACTTTTTCCCACTCGACTCCTTTATCTAACAAGACGGCTCTCAACATATCTTCGAGAATTTGGATCGTTCGCTCGGACTGACCATCGGTTTGAGGGTGGTAAGCAGTATTGAACTGCAATTGGGTTCCTAACTCTTTATGGAAACTTTCCCAAAAACGGGCGGTGAACTTCGAATCTCTATCAGAGGTAATCGTCTTTGGAATTCCGTGCAATTTCACAATTTCTTTGATGTAGATCTCGGCTAACTTGGCTGATCCATAGGTATGTGGAATAGGTATGAAATGAGCAGACTTCGTCAACCTATCCACTATTACCCATACTACTGTATTTTCTCTTCTTGATCTTGGCAATCCTGTCACAAAATCCATTGTGATTCCATCCCACTTCCACTCTGGGACGGGTAACGGTTGTAGAGGTCCATACGGTCTTTGATGTAAGGACTTCACTTGCAGGCAAGCTAAATATCTTTCAACGAACAATGCCACATCCGTCTTCATTCCATTCCACCAAAACTGGTTCTTTAGGTCTTGGTACATCTTCGTGCTGCCGGGATAGGCTGTATACGGGGTTTCATGAGCTTCACTCATTATCTCGTTCTTCAACTTGTCATCGTTAGGCACACAAATTCTTCCTTGATACAACAACGCATTATCGCTTGATTCGGCAAAATCTTTAACTTCTCCACTTCTCACCTTCATTCATAGCTTTTCTAACTCTTCGTCTCTTCTTTGGCCTTCTACGATACGGGTTCTTAAGTCATGCATCACTACTAAGGTAGCAATTACTTGATCTACTGTCACTGGAGGTTCGATTACTTCAATCTTCATCTTCGCAAACTCTTCGATCAACTCGACTTCATCGGTTAAAAGAAATCCTAACTCGATCCTATTAGACTTTTCCTTCCTTCTCTTTCTACTTAACGCATCGGCTACTACGTTCGCTTTACCGGGATGGTAAGATATCTTGCAATCGTAGTCTTTCACTAACTCAAGCCATCTCCTTTGTCTCATGTTTAACTCCTTCTGCTCGAAGAAGTACTTCAGGCTTTTGTGATCTGAGAATATTTCACACCTCGCTCCATAAAGGTAATGTCGCCATATCTTCAAAGCATGAACGACGGCTGCTAATTCTAGATCGTGGGTTGGATACTTTTCTTCAGGAGGTTTGAGCTGCCTAGACGCATATGCAATCACTTTTCAATTTTGCATTAGCACACATCCTAGTCCTTGAGCAGATGCATCGGTATAAACAACATAATCTTTATCTGGCTCGGGTAGGGCTAGAATTGGGGCTGTCGTTAATCTCGTCTTGAGTTCTTGAAAACTTTTCTCACACTCTTCCGTCCATGTGAACTTCACTTCTTTCTTTAACAGGCTCGTCATCGGTTTCGCGATCTTAGAAAATCCTTCAATGAATCTCCGGTAGTATCCTGCTAAACCAAGAAAACTACGGATTTCGTTGCATAAACAACAATGTTTATCTGTTTTTAAACTTTTACTCTAATATTGGTGTCGATACAATGAGACTTGTGCTCGAAACTATTTCCCGCTTTTCCCTAAATGTTGTACTTGACTTGGATTGAGATATTTGACTTGTTTTGCGACACTTGAATTATTTATCATTGCTCGTTTATTTGAGTTAAGAATTGAAAACATGTTATTTGTTATCGCTTTGAATCTATATTCCCTTGTTCCCTAGCATGATCCATTGTTAAGTTGAGTATTGTTTCATGTTTCTAGTCGTTCCTAGACATTTGAATTCGGGCTATGACAAGGTGGTATCAGAGCATCTCGTCTGCTCTTAAGCTTAAACTTTCTTGTGAGTCGAGTCTAGATTTGATTTTCTAGACGTGTTTGAGTCAGTAACACACTGAGCATTCCCCATCTCATCTGGCAACCGGGTACGAGTATTTTCAAATGTTTTGAGTTAAAGTTTAATTTCAAGTTATTCAGTTTGCTATTTGCGCTTGTCTAGAGATTAAAGCTTGGTAAGTAGCTTGTATAACTAGATTGCTTTAGAGTGTCTTCCCTAATTCTATGTTTTGGTGTGGAAATCGAAAAGGGTGGAACATTTGTGCAAACGTTTTCGTGAAATGGAATTGCCAAGTACCCTGAGAAATAAAACCTCCTTGGGAAGCAAGAACGAGTATGTGGGGTTGAAAAATTTCAAACGTATTGATTAACTGTTTAAGTATGCTTAACTCATTTAGAATCATATAGAATGGACGATAAGAGTAACCGAGCGATCATGCAGAAGAACTTGCATATTAGGAAGTCGTATCACGAGACCTTCGCCGAATTCCTCGTGCACTACCACAAGGTTTGGGAGATAGTGAAGTACCTCGACGTCAGTGCTCTTGACGGGATGGTACATCTAATCCATGGCCTCCCTCTGGAGTGGCGTGACCGAGCAGCCTCCCTCATGCTGAGATACATTGGACATCAGTACTTGGGCGTTTATTTCTATGGCGATTGCAATGGTTTTATCGCTACTATCTATAGCTAGTTCATCGAGTATGGTGCGCTGCCTCCTGGACCCTTTGACCCTGTTCTTCTAGCCAAGCCAAACGGCTTTGCTCTTGAGCCTCAATCTTCGCTTTGAAATGGACCTACCCCTTACCAAGTCCCCTCTCCGCCTTGCCCTAAGCTGAGAGCCGCTTTTCGGTTCAGCCCGTACTCGGGAGATGTGCTCCCTATTTGCTCTTTTGACCTCTTTGCCTCATCTAGTTCTGCCGCGACCCAGCCAGATGGTTCGTACGACCCCTTCAGAGTTCTATCGTCTTTGCACGGCCAGCTTGAGGAGTTCATGCACCGAGACCACAATCCCTCTCCAGTACAGCTCGTAGCTGAGCTATCTAGGCCAACACGTACCGACAACAGTAACGACGATGAGCCCTTTGAGGATCCCACAACGGATGCTATAGTTGGCACTAGTCACCTTTAGCTGATCTCGAGCAACCGCATCCCTTTTTTGTACCCAGCTTTCGAGACCTCGGTTTTGAGGCCTGATCAGGAGCTCGAGCTAGAGCTTAACAGTACAGTCGACATGTCCGCGTACTTTCGACATGACGAGAGCAGTCCTAAGATGCCCCTGTGGGACGAGTCTGAGTTGGAAGATGTCAATGCCTGTTTCGAGGATGAGCAGACCGGAGACATGATGAACTTGTAGGATGTCCCCGGGCATGACTACGACGACTTCTTGGAGGCGTTAGCATTAACAGAGTGTCAGGGTAGTGAGGAGAAGGACGAGGACAAGGATTCGGAGAAGAATCCGAAGGAGGATCCAGAGGAGGACCCCAAGAAGGAGCAGAGGGGTGATGACGACCCGAGCGATGATGGTTTTCATGCTTAGGTTCAGTTCGAGAAAGCCGTGGAAAGTTCAAACAATATTTATTTTTCCGTCGAGAGTTGAATTCTTTTTATTTTCTACAGTGATGTAAATTATATAACTTGATGCATAGATATCTAGTAGAGCCGAAAACGAAGTAGTACCTCGTGTCTAGTGCGTTTTGAGATACAGAACGTCTTGTTGACGTGTAGGGAAATTTTCTGTTATGAATATTTATCCCTTATTTCGGTATAAGTCCTCAGAAAAGGCCATAATTTCGATGATACTAAAAAGAAGTCGTTAGGTTGTTAAAATCAACTTTAAGTCTCTAAATTGTTTCGAGTATTTTGAGAATTTTTTATCTTTGAGTTATGAGTGAGTTAAGAAAAGAGAGTCGAGTTATTGAGTGAGTTATTATCTAGGTTATCATAAGTATGAATTTTTGAGTAATTATGTTTGTCTTATGTGACAATGTTTGAGTGGATGATGTGATAAAATATTGAGTATGATATTCTGTGATATTATTGAGAAAGTATGCAAGTTAATGATTGTTTATTTATTTTGAGTTAAGAATTATTTTACTTGCAACATTAGTGAATGAATGATTTGCTTGAATTTCTCCTATTATGTGTGATAAGTATCGATTGAGAATCAAATCCTTCTTGAGAGGAAAATTTTCGAAAGTCGAGAAAATTTCGAGTGAGATTAGCCTGTGTTTCAGAATGTATTTCGAGTTTCCTAATTCCTAGCATTTCTTTTAGAATGCCTCCAAGAAGAAGAAACGAGAGAGCCGAGCGAAATGCAGAAGAAGAGCAACTGGACCCGACCCCGCCCATTCCAAACGAAAGACGAATTGAAGAAATTTGAATTGGAATTCGTATGAGAAAGTTATGAAAAATCAAAGATTTTGTTAATTAAAAATTGAGTTTCATGTTTTTAAGTAAAGATAGATGAGTTAATAAGTTAATTGAGCCTAAATATATTTATCGAGCATGTTAGAACTTGAATCGGGAGAAAAAGAACCCTTATGCATGAAATGATGAAAAATTCGAACGTTTTAAGGAAATAGGTTTAGCGTTTTTCCCGTTTCAAATGTCAAAAATTGAAATTTAGCGAGTGATTGTTCAATTGAATTTATTTTGAGTCAAACTTGAAAGTTTGAGATTTTTTGGAGTACGTGCACGTTTTTCGAGAAAAATAATGTATACTTTATTCCGAGAATTCTGATTATGGTTCATATTTCGAATCCAATTTCATATTTGAATTCTTTGAATTATTTTAAGAGAAGTGAAATTGTTTTCATTCAAAACTGATAACTTTCCTTTTTCAAGTTAAAAGTCGAGCAGAGTCGAGTCAGCATGAGTGTGTAATTGAGTTCTGATTGAATTTCTGAGTTTGAATTTGTGTTAGTATGATTTAATGTGATTTTCTAAAAATTTTCTAGAATATTTTGAGAAATTTTGAAAATTTTTCTTTTTCTAACTATTTATTGAAGTCAGTCTTTTACCTATCTATGATTGTCTGATTGTGATGTGATTAAGTAATTGTGACTGATCTATGTGAAAAGTGATCAAGAAATAATCTTGTATTTTTCTGATGTCATTTGACGTGTTGAATCTAGAATTGTGAAATATATGTTATGAATAGTGATTTCTCAATTTATGAAATTTCTTTAAGTTTTAATTTGTCTCATGTTGTCGATTTGAGTAGTCGAGTTCGAAAAAGTCTGTTAGTTTAGTACCTGACTAGAGTTAGAAGTCAAATTCCTTTCCATTCGAGTTTAGTGGAGCCGAGAAAGTTATAGAATCTGAGTCAAGTAGAAATCTGAAAATCGAGCCTTAGGATTCATTTCGTTTTTCGAGGAAAACACACTCGTCCTTATTAGATGTTATTCTTGAAAGAACGAGTGGAGCCGTGAAGTAGAAAAGAGCTAGAGTCGGAAGATTAGCCCCATTTACTCCAGTTTCCAGGTGGGCTTTTTAACTCAAGGAAATCGATGAATGTGATTATTATTATTATCATATTATGTGAATTTTTAGATTAGTTGACTTGCCAGTATTTGAGAATTTTTATGTATGTTGTCGTCTACTTGAGGAAGACAAATTCGGTTTTGTGTGAGACGGGATTTTTTGTGTATACATGTTAGTGATCGTGTGATTGCCTTTGGGTGAGCCGGTCACAGTGTTCGAGAAGCAGGCCTACTTCTCGATACACTTACTTGATTGTAGAACTGGTACATACTTGTTATATGTATTAGTGTCTGCAGACAAATTTATTAGAGTAAAATGATTTTCTTGCATGCACAAGTAAAATATTTATTTATTCTAACGCTTGTGATGCAGTGGCAAGGCAAGTTCTGTTATGTAGCTTTATCGAGCAAGCTTTCAATTATTTTTGGCATGTTATTTCTAAAACGTGCAGGTTAGTAAGGATGTGTAATACTCCAGACTTTTTCTACAGTCTTTAAAAATTGAAAGTTATTAATAATTATGGCTTTGCACGCCTAAGATCATGAAATTAAATTCTAAGATTTACGGTGAAATCCGTTTCTGAAAATATATTCCAGAAATCAGACGAACGACTACTGTATTAGGGTTTTTCGCGTCCGTTAAGTTTTTCGCCTGAAAACTCGGAATCGAATTCCGTCAGAATTTACATTCACTTTTTCTTCGAGACGAGTTCACCAGAGAAAGTTAATTTTTTTGATTTTCCGGACGAATTTTGGACTGTGACGTCCCGACTTTTTCTCGGATTTTGAAAAACAAATTAGGTTTTCCGAGTACGTAAATTATTTCCAATCTAACGGACGAATTAGATTTCGTCAATTCCGTAACTAACTAGAAAAGTATTTCTCGATTTTTAAAACGGCGTTTAAGAGCCGGAAACGAGTTATTTCGTAAATTTTTCCCTCGCCAAACGTCTCCTTAACGACTCACTATGTTTGTAGGATATTTTTCATCTACTTTATGAGTCACCATTGTGACTCATCACCCTCCCCCTTATCTCCCCCACACCGCCATCTTCCCATCTCCTATCTCTCTCATTTCTTCTCCAAATCACCTCCATTGAAGCTCAAACTCAAGCTCCTTCCAAGATCGATAACTCTTGCATCTACGGATCAAATTCCAATTCGAATTCATATATCGAAAGGTAAGATCTTCGTCTCTAGTTTGATCCGAACAAATCTCCTTTTTTCTCTCTTCTATTTTTTTCGAAAACTTTGGAGGATGATAGCATGTGATTTCTTTGATCGATACATGTTCTAGGATGCTTAGAATCGAGTTCTACGGATCAAATCATGAAGGAAAAATCAAGAACCCTAACCCCTATTAATACCGAAATTTTTCAGATTTAGGGCTTTTGATTCATGCTCGATTTCTTCGTCGAATTAATGATAGATTAGTGTTTCTTATGATGTTAATTGATCGTATGAATTGTTTTAGATTTTTTCTAAAAATAAAAATCCATAACCTAAGAGACAAACAAGGCTCGATTTAGGTTAGTAATTGTTATGATGTGCTCGATTGTTTAATGGAAATGAGATATACGATGCATGAGGACGAATATATATTTATTTGAGAATTTTCTAAAAATAAAACGAGAAATGTAGAGACGAAGATGTGGTGATAACTCGAGGCTCGATAACATTTTGATAATATGATTTGCATGTTAGTAATGCTTAATAGATGATAATCGTTTTCGTAAAATTTGAATGAAAACGGAGAACGTAAAATTTTACGTAAGAGACGAACGACGGTCGATAAGTCGGGAATAAATGATGATATGAAGATGTGAATTGCATATTTGTGATTCTTGATAGTTGATGAATAATGTTGTAAAGTTTGAACGAATTCTAAAGATGTAGGATTTTTCGTAAGAGACGATCAAACGAGAATAAGTATTGATGGAAAAGACGATTAAAGATTCTAATTGGATATTGATGATTATTAATGATTAAGGAACAAGTTTGTAGTTGACGACATGTTCGTCCGAGCTATGAAAAGATAAGTTGTAGTTATAATCGAGAAGTAGAAACAAGAAGTTGGGAAATTGAACGAGACTTGAAATGGTTTAGTAATTGTTTAGTTTGAACGACGAGGTTTGGATCGTCGTGTTTATAAACGAGAAATGAAAAGGGGTCTATCACGTATTTTGATACGAGGTGACTGCCTTGGGTCAGTTTTTGTGCGAAATTAAAAGTGTTTAAGCCGTAATCGAACCTAGAAAACCGTGCGTCGATTTTATCGAGCATTAGGGTTCACTCGGCAGTTTTGGCGACCTTTCACGGAAACTGCGATATCTCCTAGCTCGTTAATCGGAATTGAGATCCGCGAATTGGAGAGTAAACTAGACATCCGAGGCTATCTTTTGGTATAGGGAACGACCCCTGTTTCGCAAACCCCTGTTCTGGACAGACTTACAGACTTACTGACCTCTTTCGATCTTTTTAGTCGTTTCAAGTTATCGACTACCTTCTTTCTACCGACTTAAAGTGTCGAGTACAGAACCGAGTGAGTGTCAAACGAGATGCGTTCGTATCTCGTTTCTTTTAAATTAAAAGAGTTTAGTTAGCGTGCAAATGCCTAAATCGTCTAAAGAACTAAAACTTAAACCGATTTTCGTATTCGTTTATCGTTTGCGACCGAGCTTTAAAGTATGATTTTTATGATGAAGGAGGAAGTCGACACCAAGGTTAGGACGCAGACTAGAAGACGGAAACACGTGTCTTAATCTGTAATCTATAAGGTGGGATTTCCTATATATCAAACAAAACGAGCAATGCTCGAAAACCTTTTCTTTATCGCTTTGATAATCGTGTTTTCAAAGTGATAATCATGGCATGAACTGTTTTGTGTTTTATGTGAGTTCTCTTGTACCTTATGAGTTAATCAAAAGGGTTTAACTAACGATCGGCTCTGAGTTAGTCAAAAGGGGCTTTCCAAAGTTAGTGCACTTATAGCCTGTGGTGTATGTGGTATCCTGTTGAGGGGTAGCCAGCCACGGTGAAATTATGACTGGTCAAGATTCGAACGTAACATCTATGAAAAATGCTGATCAGCTACTTTATGAATGAAATGAAAATGTTTAATAGGCACGGGCTCTTTTAAATGAAAACCCCGATGCGCTATAAAATGAGATGCCTGTTTATCTATACTTGTAACTATGTTTTCGGCAACGTGCCCACTGAGTACTTTTGTACTTAGCCCTTCATGTGTTTTCTAAATGTGCAGGTTGAAGCGACGAAGCGGCGTTGGTTGAGTTAGAGTTGAATAAGAATTAAGGAAGACTTTGTATATAGTTCACAATTCCGCTGCTAGACTCTAAACTCTTCTTTTTGATGTTGTGTATTAACACTGTAGCCTATGTTTTGTAATATAACTTAGACACTTTTTTTGAAATGCTTTATCGAGTAATCTTTCGAGATTAACTCTTTCTTTCGTCAATAAAGTCTCGTTCATAGAAGATAAGATGTTATGTATGTATGTTCATTCTTTCATTCCCCCTTCTTCCCCGCTTCTTTAATCCAACCCCAGTCGCACCCCGGCTTCTGCCATCCCTCGGGATTTGGGGCTGTAACAGGATGGGATTTGGTGCGATGTACTCGATGGTACTTTTGTTGGTTTGAGTCGAGTTTTCTATTTAAGCTTGCAGTTATGTGTCTCCATACATGTAACTGTGGTACATTAGTTTGGTTATTCCGCTGCAGTACTGATATGTAATTCGTATTCAATACTTAACCTCTAACGTTGGTACAATGAGTTTTTATGCTCGATACATTACTCTTTATGCTTTATGATTTCTACTTGACATTGACAACTTATAAGCTTATTAATTCGATTTGTGTACTTTGGGTTGAAAGCATGCTTTATTTGTTATCGCTTTCACTTGATATTCCCTTGTGAGTCAAGTTTATTTAGTTGTTCTATCTTCACTGTCCAATGGATTTTAGTCGTTCCTACACACTAGAATTCGGGTTGTGACAAAGTGGTATCAGAGCAACTCCTCTGCTCTTAAGCTTAAACATTTTTTGATAGTCGAGTCTAGATTTAAATTCCTAGACTTGTTGAGTCAGTAATGCACCGAGCATCCCCATCTCATCCGGCTACTAGGTACGAATATTTTCAAAAGCTTTCTAAGTTTTGATTGAATTGTGAGTTATTTATGTTATTATTTGTGCTTCTCTAAGGTTAATGAGCTTCATAAGTAGATTGAATAACTAGACTGCTTTAGATTTCTCTCTCTAATTCTGTGTTTTGGTGTTCAAAATCAAAAGGAATGGAACGTTTGTGCAAACGTTTTCGTGAAATGGAATTCCCAAGTACCCTGAGCCTAAAATCATCTGTGGGAAGCAAGAACGAGTATGTGGAGGATGGAATTTCAAACGTGTTTTTACCTGTCTTTGGTGTGCTTAATTCGTTTTGGCTTCATATAGGATCTAGGAGCCCGATCTAGGAGCCCGAGTTAGAGCTTGACAACACGGATGATGTGGCAACCTACCTTCATCGTGAGATCAGCCCGCAGCTTGAGGACATCATAGCCCACATTTAGCTCGAGCAAAATGGTTACACGACCTACTTTTGGGATGTACCGATCTCTAGCTCCAGCCATCTTTAGGAGATGGAAGCAGTGGTAGGCCAAGGCAGTGAGGAGGAGAATTCGGAAGAGGATCCAAAAGAAGACCCCGAGGATGAGCCTAGAAATGACGATGATACACGTGATGATGGCTCTAGTGCTTGAAGTCTGTTCTAGAAAGTTGTGGAAGTTTCAATTCATGTAGTTTCTTTTGGGCGTTAAAGAGTTGAACCTTGTTTGTTTTCTTTTCAGCAGTGATGTATATTATTATAACCTCGATGCATAATTCGGTCATAATCCATGCACGAAAGTAGTAGCTCGTGTTTTGTGCTTCTTATGAGTAGAACGTCGCAAAGACGTAGAGGGAAGTTTTCTTTGTGAATAATTATCCCGATTTTTGGTATAAGTCCTCCAAAGAGGCTACCAGTCGATGATGAAAGAGATCGTAAGATCGTTTAAAATCAGCTTTGAGTCTTGAATTCAATTTAGTTGCTTTTGAGTTTCCAAGTTGTTATTTCTTTCCGAGTCAGTAAGATAAGAGTGAGTGAAGAGTGAGTTGAAAAGTGAGTTGGTCTTTAAATTAGACGAGTATCCCTTAAGAAGTTGAGTAGAAGAAAGAATTTTGAGTTATTCTTGGTTTTATGTTATTCTTTTCCGAGTTTCTGTTTGAAGTGATGTATGAATTTTCAGTATGTTATTATTTCTGTTATCTATATCTGAGCATGTGAGTGAGAAATTGGATGATTTTATTGAGCAGTATGTTTATTAAGATTGATGCATGATTTTGAGATTTGCTTGAATGCCAAGTTAATATGTGAGTAACTATGTAATAGATTGATTGTATGAAGTTGCAAGATGATGAGCCCTATTTTCGTGCTCTTTATAGTGTCTGTAGAGGTCTAGATCGAGTCTCTTTTTCTTTTGTTTTGGGTCTTTTATGTCTGGGAGGACACAACGGTATGCAGGGGCACATGATTCCTGCAAATGGGCACAATGGAGTAGATAAAGGCATTAAAAGAGGAAGGAATGCAGTAGGGTTCTTGATGTCCCAAGGAGCTTGTTGGTGATCACGACGACAGACGGCAAAGCCATGAAGACTCCGTGCGCTGAAAGTTGAACCTTTGCCGTAAATGGAAAGAACAAGTTCTGATAGGGCCACAACATCTTCAACGGTAGCCTCGAACAGAAACAACAGTAGCGACCAAAAGAAAGAAGGCAAGGACAAGGGACTGAAAGTGAAGGGTTGACCAACCAAAGGATGTCTGTCACAGCCTGATTTCTAACGTATGGAAGCGATAACATTTATTAATTTGCTTTCAATTTCTTATTTCAGAACTCAATGAAATAAATTTATTAATTTAGAGTCGATAGATTATCAAAAGAAAGTATCGAGCATGAGACTCCTAAATTAAACATTGGAGTTGGAAGAATTTAAAACATGATTATTTGTCGGTGTTGCAGCGGAGAATTACATTAGGTCCCAAAGTTATATGTAAGAAGACATATAACCCAAGCTTAAACAAAAACTCAACTTGAAAACAACGAACTCCGCCAAGAACAATGCACCATCATCATCCGAGCTAACCTGCACGTTTTAGAAATAACATGCAGGGCCAAGAACAACTTGTCTTTCTTGTTGCATCACAAGTGTTAGAGTTATAAGACAGTTAACTTGTGCATGCAAGAAAAATCATTTCACTTTTGAAAATGTCTGCGCAGACAATAATATATAACACATGTATGTACCAGTTCTACAATCAAATATGGGTGTCGAGAAGTAGGTCTCCTTCTCAAACACCGTGACCGGTTCACCCAATGGGAAGCACATAATCACCTCTACGTGTACACAGAAATTCTGTCTCACACAGGACCGAATTCGTTCTCCTCAAGTAGATGGCAAGATACATAAAAACTCAAACATTGGCAAGTCAATTAATTTAAAAACTCACATAATACGAAAATCATAATATTTATAATATCGCATTCATCGTTGTGTTTCGGTTAGAAAGCTCACCTATCATCAAGTGGCTCGCTCGGAATACCTCTTTTCTTCTCGCTCCTCACTTCTGGACTCCACTCGTTTCTTACGATCGAACTTCACTCGTTCCTTCAAAGATAACATTCTTATAAGGACGAGTTCTATTTTCTCGATTGAAAACGGAATCTAACACTTGATTACTCGGATTTCTACTCAACTCGAGATTTCTAACTTTTCTCGGCTCGACTAATCAAACTTCTCGACTCTTAACTCTACTCAAGTTTTATACCAACGCCTTTCCTTAGACTCAAACATTTATACTCAGAAAACTTGGCACAACAGACAAATTGAGACCCAATCAAATAATCAAAATCGAGAAATCACTATTCATTTCATAAAATCAGAATTTCTTCATTTCACACATCAAATGACTTCAGAAAATTACGAGATTAAATCTCGATCACTTTAAACACAATTCATTCACATTCAAGTCGTCACATCTCAAATCAGGTATTCACAAATAGGTAAACGACTGACTTCAATAATTAGTCGGAAAAAAGAAAAATTTTCAAAATTTCTCAGAATATTCTAGAAAAATTCAAGAAACTCACATATATTCAGGTTCTCGGCTTTGAATGAAAATAGTTTTATTTCTCTTATAAAAATTCAACGAATCCAAATATGGAATCAAATTTGAAATCCGAGACCTGAAAAATCTAGGAATAAAGTAAGGCACTATTTTCTCAAAATGTGTGCACATGCTCCAAAAATTCACAAATTTTCACGATTAGCTTAAAATAAATCTAATTGAATAATTACTCAATCAATTTCCACTATCTACTTGTAAAATGAAAACCCCTAATTTAAATTTTTTTAAAAGCTTCGACTTTTACTCTGTCTCATGCATAAGGGTTCGTTTTTACTCGATTCAAGTTTTAACATGCTCGATTTAATTATCTAAGCTCAATTAACTCATAATCTCACTTAACTTTATTTCAATTTTAGAAAATCGACTTATTAGTGCACAAAAACTTCATTTTGGCATAACCTTATCATACGATCTCCGAATTCAGAAATTCAAAAGGCTAACATACTTGCTTTAATCCCAGTTTTATCTTGGAATCATCATTTACATTAGATCTCATCAAAATTTTTCTAGATTTTCTTTAAATTCTCTGCACGAAATAAAAATCTTTATGCTTGATCTTTTTCTCAAATTTCATGTTCTATAACACTTAGAAAAATTCTAATTGAACAAATTCATCATCAATTTCATCTTACAAGCTCAAACATCAAAGATCCCAAATTTTGTATCAAATGCACTTGAAAATTTTGGGGCTTTTTACATAGGCATCCAAATTCAACGATCTGACATTTCATAATGCTTCAAATAATTCCAGTTTCGATATTCTTTCATCGATTCGTCAACTCAAACTCAAGAACTCAAAATTTATAATTTCTCATGCTTATTTGGTTCGAAATTTTTAAGAATTTGAACAAATAAATTCATTTCTTCGATTCCTCTTAAATTTTTAAACTCTTAATATACTCAAATTCACTTATCAATCATCAAACTAACAATCAAAACTTAACAACATAAAAAATCATCAAATTTCTCATGCATATTGTTCGAAATTTTTGGAATACAATCCACAAAAATTCCTACTTCTCATTTTCTCATTTATTCATGCTTAAATCATCATATAACTCCTAAATATATCAATTCTCATCTAAATCAACACAAATCCAACAACTTCTTATACATATATCCATCAACTTTTTGAGGAAAAATAGCAAACAAATCATACTCTTTGATTTCTTCAATTTAACATGCTTAAATCATTATTAATCTCACTATTCTATCATCATCTTCTCAAGATCATCACAAATCACTCACTCTTCACATATATATACATATATTTTCGGCTTTTTCAAGAAATGAAGGAAACAATTCACACTCTCTAAATCATCATGCTTCATACTACACATATTATACTCAAACACCATAGATTCATTTATTAAGAACATCCCAACAAAACTCCTAATTCATGTACTCTATAATCTTCGAATTTCTCATGATCCTGAAGAATATGAATTATTTTTCTTAAATTTGATCATTCATATATGTTTGAAATAATTTATAAGACTCAAATCCTTAGGAAAATCCATGATCAAAATCAAGGTATGAAAACCCCCAAATCTATTTAATATTTTCGGTCATCATGAAAATAAAATGATCAAAGTTTTTCTCTCTTAATTTCATGCATGGAAACTCACAAGCATAAGGAATCATACTAAAAAATAAAATGATCAAAACTCCTCCTTTAGGACTCAAGATTTTCGGTCATGATCAATTTGATATGATTAAAGTTTTCTCTCTTCAATTTCTTGCATGGATTCATGCCAAACTCAAGAATTCTTACTCAAAATAAAAGGATCAAATCACTCCTTCACATATTCATATTTGTTTTTGAAAATAGCTTGAAGGATAAGACATGAAATTCATGGATTCTAAGGTAGATTTCTTACTTAATATTCAAGCCTGGAGATCTCTACTCGATTCCTCGCACTCTAGCTTCCTTTCCTTAAGCTTTGATTGAAGGAAAAATGAAGGTTTGAAGGCTGAAAATTCAGCAGCCATGGAGAGGAATGAGAGAGAGGGAGAACCGTGAGGGGGGGGAGAGATGAGGGAGAGTGATAGAGAGTGAAGTAAGTGAGAGTGGGATAGAGATGGAGAGTGTATTATAATTGAGAGGGAGTGAGAGTGAGATAATAAGGAGAGCAGGGATATGTCGGCTGGTGAGAGAGAGGGAAAATCTGATTTTTATCAGATAAAAATCCTCGGAAGAAAAGATTTCCCGGTGTAAAATATTCCTCTTTAATCAATTAACTCTCAAGCGGCTCAAAACTCACCACGACACTTTCTCGACGTCCGATTTCACTCCAACTCGTCACATTCTTAACCAAATAAATCAAAATTACTAGAAACCAAATTTTTGGGTCAAAATTCTAAATTACGAAGAAAACGTAAAAATTCGATAAATTTTACTATTCACATTAATTTCTATTTGAAATAAATTCACACTCGGCTCAAATGATATTAGAAATTTCTTAAACATGCTTCAATGGTCTTAGAATAAATTCTAGATTCAAAAGACACTAATTTGAGGAAATTTGGAAATAGTCGATGAATCAACTTTCTCAGAATTTGGAAATTCGGAAATTCTCGTTGGCAGTTACTATTTACTGAAAAATCAACTTTCTCAGAATTTTCCAAAATTTGCACACATACTTCATTTCACTTCCTCATGCTCATATAACTCTTCGCATCGTTGTTTCAAGTCACCAAAACAAAAAAATTATGTTTTTGCCCTTCAGGGTTATTTTGGTAATTTCACAAGAAAAATTATTTCTCAAAAAATTCTATCACATAATTACATATAAACACACTTAATAAGCACTTAGGCACACTTAAGCCTAATTAGGATGATTTATTAAGACTCAGAAATTCGGGGTATTACAATGTCGGACTCCAAACTCGATTATGAGGCGGATTTGAAAGACCTAAACTCCAACTACCAACTTTGGAGCCGCCATATAAAAGTCATCTTCTCTCCTTCACTCGAATATCACCTTCTACCAACGAAGAACACAACATATACTCTACTCTCTCTGCAAACTTTAGTTTTCTGCATAAACATTATCACTCTTTAAATTTTATGACAAGACCTCTATGAGGCAAACAATATTTTCTGGTTTTAATGTTGATGTTTGCTTCCGTTTTTCTTTTTCTTTGCTTGTTTCTTTATCTTTATGTCTAGCTAAACTGTTAGTGCTTGGGTTGGTCGAGATGCGATGAGATGTGAGTGTTGTGTGTGAGAGAGGTAAGGTCACAAGCTCGCCGGAGAGCTGCTAGTCACATTCCCGACGTGCTGGGCTTGATTCCTAAGTGGTGGAACCTCCACATCTCCTGCGGTGGCCAACAGAAGAGTTGCGGAAAATCCCTCACAATACTGGGCAAAGATGTAGGGTTCCTTTAATACCCTGATCTTTCATGAGTCTTTAAGTTCGTCTTAATTGAGTTAATGTGCTCAATTGTGTGCCCATATGTGATAAAATTTCCAAGAAAATAAATTTTCTTGCAAATTACCAAAATACCCATGAAGTCGTTACGTGATTTCTTTTATTTCGGTTATCCGAATTGAATGTGAGATGAATTGATTGAGCATAAGAATTTAGAAATGAGTCAATGTGTTATTGAGTAGATAAGAAGATCATTAAGACCAAGAAAAGCCACGTAAGAGTTTAACGAAGAATTGAGAAAGGAATACCCCTATCAGTTAAGAGGATAAGCAAATTTCGGGACAAAATTTTTCGCAAGGGGGGTAGGATGTAATGCCCCGTAAATTCCTTACGTTCTAAAAATATTTAAAGTTAATTAAATAAATGGCTTTGCACGCCTAAGTTTACAATTTATGAATTCTAAGACTAACGGTCGAATCTGTTATTAAAAATAAATTACAGAAGTCTGATAGACGGCTACTGTATTTAAGGTTAACGTGTATGAAAAGTTTTTAGTTCGTAAATTAAGAAAGGAAAACCGTTTAATTTTTACGTTTACAAAATTGTGATACGAACACGCCGAAAAAGTTTGTTATTATGTTTTTCCGGACGAAACTCGGACTATATCGTCCCGAGTTTTTGTCAAAATAAATTTTGTAAATTTATTTTCTAATTAAGTTCATACGTTAGAATTTTTTAGTCAAGTCGAATCGCGACGATTTTTGTACTGAGCAACGTTTTTCGTCGTTCGTTTTCCCGTTACGTCGGATCGCGCCGGAAAAACCCGTAACCCCCTAAACCTCCTCCATGCAGCTGACACCTCACTAAATTAGGTGTAAGCATGCATGTTTGACTTTGTTAAACTAATGACACCTAAATCTACTTTACACCACTTCAACCATTTTTCATCATTGCAAACTTAGGCAAAACACATTTCTTTCTCTCCATCTCTCTATCTCTCTCGGCAATACTCTCTCTCTCTCTCCCTCAAACTTCATCTTCTTCATCCTTCCCACCCACCATTGAAGCCTTCTTCAAGAGCTTGAGAAATAACACAAGCCATCAATCCATCCATTCAACCTCTTAAGTTCTTTCTTCAATTCTCAAGGTAATGATCTTCTCCACAATCCTATCCAATTAGTTTTTCTTTTCTTTTCTTTTTCCTTCTTGTTCGAATTTTTAAGGTTTTGATTTAGATGTTTTGATCTTAGAATGAAGAAATTAGATATGTTAGATATGATAATTATGGATTAAAAATGATCAAAACCAAGAATTCTAAAATCTATGTGAATGCAGAATTTTTTGGGAAAATGGTAGGATTTTTGTTTTTCTTCTTTTGATGGTTGATTCTTGCTTAATAGATGTTTAATTAGTGTATGGAGTGAAAAGGAATTGAAAGCCCTATGTGTTTGTAAGTTTTCAATTAGGATTTTGAAGTATGAATTTAGGAATTTTATGCATGTTAGTTGTTTTTGGAATTATAATCGATTAATGGATAATATAAAATGTTGATTAGTGAATATATGTTGTTAATATGAAAAGAAAATCATCCCCTTAACATATGTTTAAAACCAAAAATTTATAAGTAATTAGGGGTTTATACATGTTTGATATAAGTGATCAATTGTTAATGAAATATAGTTGCAAATCATGTTAGTTGATTAATAGAATTTAAATGAGAATTTTCTAAAAAATGTTTAGTGAAACATAAGAGGCAAAGATCACCATATAAACTGAGTTATAATGATGTTAAGATGTGTATGCATGCATGAAAACAGTTCACGTTAGACGTAGTTTAACGTCGTAAAATTTGAACAAAAACCGACAACTTTTGAAAATCGTATAAGAGACGAACATTTAGTTGTAACTAAAAATCAAGAAGTCGGATGAGAATTCTAATATGATATTACTGTTTATAATGAAATTTAGAACATCTTTCTAGTTGATGTCATAAGCGTTCGAGTTGAAATAATATGGATTATAGTTATAGTCGAGAACTAGAAGACGTTTGGAATTTCTTTGTTGGTTTAGTACTTGGTAGTTGAAATAAGACGTTAGAACGTCGTGCTTTTGAGCGAGTTGAGAAGGAGTTTGTCACATACGGAAGTACGTGTTGACTGCCTTGAGAGTCCAGTTTCTAAAAAATGAATACGAGAGCTTAAAACGAACCTAAAACGTTATACGTCGAACTTATCAATCAATTAGGGTTTCCACGGCAGTTTTGCGACCCTCGCCAGAAACTGTAATATCTTCCAACTCGTTTATCGGATTTATGATCCGTAAATTGGAGTGCGAACTAGACTTCCTAAGCTTTCTAATGGTATAGGGCTCACCTCCTGTTTCCAAGTCCTCTGTTCTGGACAGCCTCCAGAGTTACTGGACTGTGCAGTGAAATTTCAGTTTCTTGTTTCCTAAGTTGTTTAATTCACAACTTAGTTTCTTTCAAACGTTTAAGCCGTGTTTAGCTAACAAACATCTCCCTACTGACCTTAGAGTCAAGTATAGAACCTTGAGTGATGAAAACCAGTCGAGATCTTATATCTTATCCTTTTATTTAAGAAGTAATAAACGAGAAATTTCATAAGTCGTTCAAGGAACTAAAATATAAATCGCCTAAGTTGATTCTTTCCAACTTAGTTTCTTATAATCCTTAAAATCGTATTAAGACATCGAATACCTTCTCTTCTGACCCGAGAGTCGAATATGAGATCTTCCGAGTTCTATACAAGATTAGTACGAGTCTCGTATCCCGTTTAAGTAAAACGAATCTAGTAAGCGTGCAAATGCCAAAAGAATAAAATAACTAAATCTTTCTTCGATTCTCTTTCTTCGATTATTCTCTTGCGAACCGTTTTTAAGTATGTTTATTTTACGATGAAGAAGGAAGCCAACTGTAGAGAACGGACGGAAGATCCCAAGTTGGAAGCTTTTGCTTATAAGTTCTGTATTTTACAAGGTGGGCTTTTATTATATGAAAATAAAACGTGGGTTTTTCCACAAACCGAAAGTGAAGTTTACAGCTTTGATAATTGTGTTTTATTAACGTGATAATCTTGGCATAAAATGTTTAACTGTTTTATGTGAGTTCTCTTGTACCTTTCTGAGTTAACCTTCGGGTTTTCCAGAATTTATAGTTAACCGCTAGGATTGTTAACTATTATCGATTGGCTCTGAGTTAGCTATTAAGCGCTTTCCAGAGTTAGTGCACTTTGTAACCTGTGGTGTATGTGGTATCCTGTTGAGGGGTAGCCAGCCACGGTGAATTAGCTTTGGTCAAGATTGAACATAACATACTCTAAAAATGCTTGCGCAAGCTGCTTTATACAAATTAGTCAGAAAAGGTTTAGTAGGCTCGGGCCTTTTCAACAAAACCCCGATGCGCTACGGTTATAAAATGCCAGATTATTTATACTTATGATTATGATTTCGGCATCGTGCCCACTAAGTATGTTTGTACTTAGCCCTGCATTGTTTTCTAAATGTGCAGATTGAAGCGACGGTGAGCGGCGACGGTTGATGTTGAGTTAAAAGATAGGATGTTTAGTTAGAACCATTCCGCTGCCAAACTTTGAATTTCTTTGATGTACTTTTAAACAATATTCAGTAGTCTAAGTATGTAAATTTTGAACTTAGTTTCTTTTTATACTTTTGTCGAGTAATCTTTAGGGATTAACTCTTTCTTATTGATATTCAAGTATTATTCATAGTTTGTCGATGTTTTTCATGTATGTTTAGTCAATTAGCCCCCTTCTTCCCCGCTTCTTTAATCCAACCCCAGTCGCACCCCGACTTCTGCCGTTCCTCGGGATTTGGGGCTGTGACAGAATGGTATCAGAGCGGTCGTTCCTGCTCTGTACCAGAGTCTTCCTTTCCTAAGTAGCACCACAAAGTGGTAGTAACAGAGCAATCGTTTCTGCTCTGCATATGAGTCTTCATTCAAGTAGTAGCATATAGTATTCGTTCTTACTCTATAAGGAGTCTTCTTCGCGTCGCAAGATAGAGTGTTCGTACTGATTCTATATCGAGTCTTCTTTCGAGTCGTGAAATGGAGTAGTTATTCATATTCTATAGTGAGTCTCTTTTCGAGTCATAAGATAAAGCACCTGTATATACTTTAGATCAGAGTGTTCTTTCAAGTAAAGATAGGACTTAAGTTATGGCATTAAGATTCAGAATATAGATGACAACTCAACCTCCCGCTACGTCAACTCAACGTGGAAAAAAAATATATATAAGGAAGGAATGTCAGTAGTTTAATTTCTTTTCAATAAGGAATTTCGAATAATTATTTCCCAAGTATAAGAATTTATACTTGCTTGTTTATGTGATTATGTGATAGCACTAGTGCTATGTTATGTGAAATTATCTGTGAAATAATTTCTTTTTGTTTGAAAATATTTTTGATGCACAAGAATTTAGAAGGATTTTAAGGATTTTTCCCGGATTATGGAGAACGTAGACTTGAAAACCTAAGGTTTTTCCGGCTCTTCAAGAACTTAGACGTTTTAAGAAAGATTAATTTCAAATGATTTTGAAAGGAGATTCACAACACGGGAAGGACTTCTTTTGACAAATTTCACGTGCGTAAAGTGACATGAATAAAGACTCGACAAGAGTCGATCTTTGTTATAACTCCGATATGAATTTCCTTCAAGGAAATGAAATGAATAAATAAAAAGGTAAATCGTGTTAGTAATCGAAAGGAACAAGTAGATGTTAGAGAAGCATCGGCTTCAAAGTAAGAAAGATGCAAACGAGACAGAAGTTCCATGTGATTGAGGGACTGTTATGTGGACCTGATCAACCCACATAATAAGGAACTCAGTAATATGGGTCTTATGCCCCGTGAGCAAACCCTATTTTAGTATGGTATAAGTGTTTTAAAAGAAATTAATAATGCTTACGTATAAGTAACATGAAACGTCGTCGTTCCAATTCGCTCCGTTTCTTTTAACGGAGTTCGCTTTGTTAAGTTTTGGGAAGCAGTATGTTTTATTATTAAGAAACAAGCATGAAGCTTGATTAGAATTCTTTCTACGAATGTTCAAATTAGACAATGTTTAGAACTTATGTTCTAAAGCCTTTCCCCAGATAAAAGTCTATTCATCAGATGGAATTTAATCTTATACTTCATTCTCGAACGAAGAATACAACTAGTACGAGTATAACTTTCTTTGGGAATAAATGTTACTCTTGAATAAGTAACATGAACAAAGTGAACACGCATTGTCTTAATAAGTGAAATTGTTAAGAAATTTTCTTCAAGAATGGAAATAATGAAGATTTATAAATAAATAAAAGTTATAAGAAAATAAATGGTTAATAAGATAGGAAATGGGAATAAAATCTCGAAAATTTATTTCTATATATTGTGCGTACAAATGCAATTTTCTGTGAAAATTGCTAAAATGTCTAAGATAAGATGGTTTGACTAAGTACGGTGTTATTACAATTGAATAAGGAATATTCATTTTGTAATTTAAGATTTTTCGTAAGATAAGATATTATCCTACATGTTACTGATCCGTGTTTCTTAAAAAAGGATGTCATCCAGTAGTGATTTGACTCAGGGTAGTCAATCTCCACCGCAGCGGACTTGGGAAGGTCAGCTAGTAGATAGGTTTTGGGATTATGGGGCAAACCTGGGACACGACGTAGGGCAGAGGATCAGTTATTTATCAACGGTTTACTACTTCGCCCGACGTTTGGTTACAGAGGCTCAGGCTATCATAGGTTTGGTTAGATGTCTACCAGAGGAATGGCGTGGTTGGGCAAACGACATGGCATGGTACCATCTTGGAGTTTTTGGTGACGACGTGGAGCCGACAGGGAACTATTATTTTGCTTTAGAGGTACACGGTCGTTTCTACCTGAGCAGACACATGACAGCATATCCAGTTCAGGAGCATCCCCCCCTACACTCACTACCCAGCAGATTCAGAGTCAGATCACGAGGGGATAGATCCAGAGTTTGTCGCACAGTTAGAGATTCCTTCGGTGATGATACCTAGCATGGGCACAGAGGAGTTAGTTGCAGGGACAGTTGACGGTTTAGGGTTACCTGCTCCTATCCTACAAAGGCCTTCCGTAAGAGCTCAGGGACCATCCGAGTCAGGACTGGAGTACTTAGACACAGACGCAAAGCTTGTCGCCCTGTTACAGTTTCCATCTTCTTACAGACCCCTTGACGAGATTTGAGCGGAGTTGGCTAGAGTTAGGACAGAGTTTGAGGCAGGACCATCCAGGGTCCGTTCCAGGGAGGAGTACGAGCCCAGTGCACTTTCCGACCCCCCCTGCTACCTCCGAAGAAGCGGGCGTCAGTGACCTGCTGGGACTTCTTAGTATCGGATAGCAAGACAACAGCTTGGGATGTGCCTGCACCACCATCACTTACCTTGCAGACGGCACTACATTGAGGGTCGATGAGGCGCTCCAGTTTACCTTCGGTTCAGAGTCAGATGATGAGGACCCGGATGAGGAGCCGGAGGAGGATACCGACGAGGATACTGATGAGGACCTGGACGAGGATCCTGAGGAGGATCAGGCCGCAGAGGGTGGTGCAGATTAGACCGCAGTTAGACGAACGGAGCATCAAGGACGCACAGTAGTATAGTAGCCCTCTGTTATGTACATAGTCGGATCAGTAACTAGATAGTTTTTGTAGTACTCTAACGGATATGAAATTTTTATGAATCGTTTCCATTTTGGAAATCTAGTACTTCTGGTAGTACAGCAATGCAATATGTTAGTGCATCCTGTACAGGTAGGAAATCAGCCTAGCTTAGACTCGTTGTAGTCTAGTTTTGTATAAGTCCTTGTTAAAGGCAAAACTAATATTCTTTTTGATATATATATATACATACATGACCCCAAAAAGGGTTTTTAATCACAAGAAAGTCCTTTATGAATCTTATAACTAAACCAGATTATCAAATGAACTCGTGTAATAAGTGCTTTTAATTTAACCTTGGAGGTTAAAAGTTGAAAGAATTAGAATGAAAACTAAATTCGATATTTCCGTATACGTGAAGTTGTTAAGTTAAAAAAAAAAATTATAAGAGAAAGAAGATTTAAAAAAGCAAATACTAACAAGGAAAATTCTTGTATTCTATAGTTCAGAAATATCGCAGAAAGTCATTAACAACCCAAGAGGACCCGATAGTCATAGAAAGTCTGACCAAGGTCAAGAGCAACGCATAAGGGAAGGAAGGCACAAATATCCAGGAACTTTTTCACATTCCCAACCTTCTCAACATCATAGTATGACGAACTTATTCTTCGAAAGACAACCACCATCTTTCAATAGGTCTGGTAACCCAATGGAGGCCGAACGATGGATACACACTATAGACAAAATCTTTGAGATAATTAGACCTAGCGATGAGGAGCGGCTAGCATATGCCGAATATCAGCTAACCGGACCAGCTAAATATTGGTGGGAGAATAGGCAAAGAGTTATGACTGAAGAGCAAGCGGCTCCAACTACTTGGAATGATTTTAAGAAGGCATATCATGATAGGTATGTACCCAAAAGAGCCGAGCTTGAGGAGGAAATAGCCAGGAAGCTTCAGGGAGAACTTAAATACGAACTGGGAATAGCAGTGGCCAGAAAGGAAGGATTGAGTTATGAAGAACTACTAGGTCGAGTTTGTGAGATAGAGACATTAGTGCCTAATAAAGGAAAAATGGTAAAGTCCACACCAGTACCAAACGAGACAGCAACCCAAGACCCTCCCAACAATAAGGTTAATCATAAGGGAAAAAGAAAATGGGAAGGGAATAGCAAGGAGTGCTACCAGAGCCTCAATAACCAAGGAAAAAAGAATAAGATTCGGCAGAATTATCAGCAGCTAGAAAAAGGAAGTAAGGATGGAAAGAAAGTAGGTTAGCAAAGGAATAGAAATCGGGGAAGAAAGCAACTAGAAAGGGTTCACGTTCCAATTTGCTCCAAATGCAATAAGACGCACCCTGGAATATGCCAGGCAGGCACTAACAACTGTTTTAATTGTGGATATGAAGGACATATGAAGAAAAATTGCCCAAACCCACCGATGGCAAATAATGTATACCAACCCAAACACCTCCAAATTCTGAGAAATACCCAAGAAGGGATCTTTTCTCCAGCTTGCCCTAGGTGTGGCAAGATACATCCCGGTATATGTTTAGCAAAGTCTGATGTGTGTTTCAATTGTATGAGTGAGGGACACGTTAAGAGGTATTGCCCAGAACGGAAGCAGGCAACAAAACACAAACAGGAAGTTTCTGTATGTTCAGAATGTGGTAAGAGGCATGAGGGTGTGTGCCTAGCAAACATGAATAGATGTTTCTTATGTGGGATGCTGGAGCATATAAGTGAGGATTGCCCAACACGGTTTCAAATGATAGTACCATATCAGTACGACCAGCCTCAATCATTGATTACAACTCAAATCCAGTCTCAGGCACAACCGTTACAACCACAACAAAATATAGGAGCTTACATAATAGGGCAAGGAAAACAGCGTGAAGGAAAGGGGAAGCCGGCAGGTATTGGACGAACCTTATAATTAATTTGTCATGGCTAAACCCATTTTAGGGCGTTATAATTATTTTCCTTAGTACTTATTGATACTTTAAGGGATAGAACTAGGACGCGTTA
This sequence comes from Schizonepeta tenuifolia, assembly GCA_029490685.1. Taxonomy (NCBI): domain Eukaryota; kingdom Viridiplantae; phylum Streptophyta; class Magnoliopsida; order Lamiales; family Lamiaceae; genus Schizonepeta; species Schizonepeta tenuifolia. The sequence goes on from CM055956.1 coordinate 39,373,215, forward strand.
GCTACGAACTAGGGAGAACTACACTTTAGGAAGAACGATAACCTCAGAGAAATTATTTCCGTAGTTTCGTCGAACATGGAATTTAGATCTAGGATCTTTTAAAAATGATAACAAACAATCGAACAGTGATATGATGTTCAACATATTGTTTTTATATATATAATTTTAGGAATAAACTAGTTGTTTGGGAATTACATCATGATTCTCTACAACGAGAGAAAAATCTCTTCTCAACCCCGATTAGAGAACCAACAGAACTCTATGGAATTTCGGTGGACATAAGGATACTGATAATATTCGCCCTACAAGTCAAGAAGTCAATGAAAATGAAATTTACGATCGTTTATCTCGTGAACCTAGTTGGAGATCCCAGAGCCAACAAAACTTTTGAACGTGGGAATTAGGAACGAATATGAAAATATCTTTCCAGAAGTATTGATGGGACTACCATCGAATTATCATATAGGTTCTGCGACCAACTTAGAACTGTTAGCAACGCCCAAATCAAAAAAAAAAAAAAAACTATTTAAAATGACACCAGGAGAATTATAAGAATTCTAGAACCATCTGCTAATGTTGTTAGGTAATGATTTCATTAGGCAGACGTTCTCCCCATGGAAAACACCGTGATGTTTAACGCAAGGATAAATGAGTCTTCAAAAACGTTCATTGGATATCAAGTTAAATAAGATAAGAAAGCAATAGTTTATGCTTCACGGCACTTTAACCTCAGGAATTTAAGTAACCAACCTATGACTTAGGGCTTGCAACCGTAGAACATATACTGAAATATGGTGTAAGAGATTAGATCTTCACAGATCACAATAGATGGGAGTGCATTATTGAGCAAAAGAATTAGCGTAAGATAAAGGAGATGGCTCAAATTAGTAGAATAGTACGCTTGTGAAATGAATTACCACCTAGGTAAAAGCAGCGAAAGGATAGACACACTGAGTCGTAGGACCCCACCTAAGTTTAGGTATCTCTTCTTAGGAAAAGAAACGTTTATATAAGGATTTGGGATAATAGGTGTAGTAATGCACGATACCCCAACATCAATTATAGAAGCAAATAGCGATACAAGTAGCTATACCAAATTACGAGAAGGATTCTAAGTACCTAGAAGAAGGACGAGTAAATGAATTAGTTCTGACTAAAGATAAGATTGGACAAACCAGGCAATGACTCTAAAACAAAGAGTTTTGATAGGAATTAGGGGTGGACTTAGTATCTCCAATGACAACAATTAAGGATTTAAGAAAGGTTTTCCAGTGGAATAGAGCGAAACAAGACTTTGTCTTGTTGATAGAATATCTTTAGCTTATAAGTAAGTGGAAGTTCTCACTAACGACCATGCGAGCTGTTACAACCATTAAGTGTTCCAAAATAAAAATAAAAGGATATAGTATTAAATTGATTAAGACTCGCTCAAAGTTAACAGTAGGAATACTGCCTTGGGATAGTTTTCTATAGGCCGTTAATCAGTTTACTACCTACCAAATCCTAAAAATTTTCATATATCAAGAAAGTTATCAGGACTATACATCCGTAAGATAGTGCGTCTGTACGAAATACCAACTTCAATCTTAGCACCATTTTCCCGTCTCCAGTTTGATTAAATAATCTGAGAAAACGATTCAGATACTCGCTGATATGCTAAGATCGATAATATTAGCTCAAAGAGTGACATGGAAGAATAACTTCCATCAATCGAATTGTTATAATAATAGTAATAAGTTACGATAGGTAAAACGCCTTACGAGGCTTTAAATTTCTTTTTAATAGCTACCTTCTTGTTATAAGGTGGGTAAAGAAACAAACTCAGGGTCAGAAACGGTCAGTGAAATAATCGAAATCATACGATAGATCCGAATCGGAATAAAAGAATTTAAAGAAGACAAATGTCTTATGTGTATACTTCAATTTGACCCTTAATAATGTAAAGGAAGATATATAAAAAAAAAAAAACTCTTAAAAAGAAACAACAATTTTTTGTGTCAAGTTTAAAACTTCGACAAAGATTTTCATAATTAGCAAATAACTTGGAAAGAATAGTTTCCAATACAAATAGTTATGGCTTTATCGCCAAATTTACAAATGCTTATCTTACGTGTATCTCATTTTGAGAAAGTATTATAAATCGTTTTATGCACAAAGTATTGTCAGTAAGATGTCGGTCATAAAACCGACCTAAATTATGGAAAAAGAACGAAAATGATCTTGAAATGAAAAGCATAAGAATTTAGAAACGAGTCAATGTGTTATTGAGTAGATAAGAAGATCATTAAGACCAAGAAAAGCCACGTAAGAGTTTAACGAATAATTGAGAAAGGAATACCCCTATCAGTTAAGAGGATAAGCAAATTTCGGGACAAAATTTTTCGCAAGGGGGGTAGGATGTAATGCCCCGTAAATTCCTTACGTTCTAAAAATATTTAAAGTTAATTAAATAAATGGCTTTGCACACCTAAGTTTACAATTTATGAATTCTAAGACTAACGGTCGAATCCGTTATTAAAAATAAATTACAGAAGTCTGATAGACGGCTACTGTATTTAAGGTTAACGTGTATGAAAAGTTTTAGTTCGTAAATTAAGAAAGGAAAACCGTTTTATTTTTACGTTTACAAAATTGTGATACGAACACGCCGAAAAAGTTTGTTATTATGTTTTTCCGGACGAAACTCAGACTATATCGTCCCGAGTTTTTGTCAAAATAAATTTTGTAAATTTATTTTCTAATTAAGTTCATACGTTAGAATTTTTAAGTCAAGTAGAATCGCGACGATTTTTGTACCGAGCAACGTTTTTCGTCGTTCGTTTTCCCATTACGTCGGATCGCGCAGGAAAAACCCGTAACCCCCTAAACCTCCTCCATCCAGCTGACACCTCACTAAATTAGGTGTAAGCATGCATGTTTGACTTTGTTAAACTAATGACACCTAAATCTACTTTACACCACTTCAACCATTTTTCATCATTGCAAACTTAGGCAAAACACATTTCTTTCTCTCCATCTCTCTATCTCTCTCAGCAATCCTCTCTCTCTCTCTCCCTCAAACTTCATCTTCTTCATCCTTCCCACCCACCATTGAAGCCTTCTTCAAGAGCTTGAGAAAGAACACAAGCCATCAATCCATCCATTCAACCTCTTAAGTTCTTTCTTCAATTCTCAAGGTAATGATCTTCTCTACAATCCTATCCAATTAGTTTTTCTTTTCTTTTCTTTTTCCTTCTTGTTCGAATTTTTAAGGTTTTGATTTAGATGTTTTGATCTTAGAATGATGAAATTAGATATGTTAGATATGATAATTATGGATTAAAAATGATCAAAACCAAGAATTCTAAAATCTATGTGAATGCAGAATTTTTTGGGAAAATGGTAAGGTTTTTGTTTTTCTTCTTTTGATGGTTGATTCTTGCTTAATAGATGTTTAATTAGTGTATGGAGTGAAAAGGTATTGAAAGCCCTATGTGTTTGTAAGTTTTCAATTAGGATTTTGAAGTATGAATTTTGGAATTTTATGCATGTTAGTTGTTTTTGGAATTATAATCGATTAATGGATAATATAAGATGTTGATTAGTGAATATATATTGTTAATATGAGAAGAAAATCATCCCCTTAACATATGTTTAAAACCAGAAATTTATAAGTAATTAGGGGTTTATACATGTTTGATATAAGTGATCAATTGTTAATGATATATAGTTGCAAATCATGTTAGTTGATTAATAGAATTTAAATGAGAATTTTCTAAAAAATATTTAGTGAAACATAAGAGGCAAAGATTACCATATAAACTGAGTTATAATGATGTTAAGATGTGTATGCATGCATGAAAACTGTTCACGTTAGACGTAGTTTAACGTCGTAAAATTTGAACAAAAACCGACAACTTTTGAAAATCGTATAAGAGACGAACATTTAGATGTAACTAAAAATCAAGAAGTCGGATGAGAATTCTAATATGATATTACTGTTTATAATGAAATTTAGAACATCTTTCTAGTTGATGTCATAAGCGTTCGAGTTGAAATAATATGGATTATAGTTATAGTCGAGAACTAGAAGACGTTTGGAATTTCTTTGTTGGTTTAGTACTTGGTAGTTGAAATAAGACGTTAGAATGTCGTGCTTTTGAGCGAGTTGAGAAGGAGTTTGTCACGTACGGAAGTACGTGATGACTACCTTGAGAGTCCAGTTTCTAAAAAAGTGAATACGAGAGCTTAAAACGAACCTAAAACGTTATACGTCGAATTTATCAATCAATTAGGGTTTCCACGGCAGTTTTGCGACCCTCGCCGGAAACTGTAATATCTTCCAACTCGTTTATCAGATTTATGATCCGTAAATTGGAGTACGAACTAGACTTCCTAAGCTTTCTAATGGTATATGGTTCACCCCCTGTTTCCAAGTGCTCTGTTCTGGACAGCCTCTAGAGTTACTGGACTGTGCAGTGAAATTTCAGTTTCTTGTTTCCTAAGTTGTTTAATTCACAACCTAGTTTCTTTCAAACGTTTAAGCCGTTTTTAGCTAACAAACATCTCCCTACTGATCTTAGAGTCAAGTATAGAACCTTGAGTGATGAAAACCAGTCGAGATCTTATATCTTATCCTTTCATTTAAGAAGTAATAAACGAGAAATTTCATAAGTCGTTCAAGGAACTAAAATATAAATCGCCTAAGTTGATTCTTTCCAACTTAGTTTCATATAATCCTTAAAATCGTATTAAGACATCGAATACCAACTTCATTATTTTTAAAATAATCTTGCCTTGCATGCTCGATCCCTTAAGATGAAAGAGCCTATAAGCTCAGTAATTTCTTAAATCTTTTCTAAATTCCACTTAAAACTTGTTGGAATCATCTAACAATTCTTTAAATCTACTTCACCACCACTGACGATTAAAAGTAAGAAATTAGCCCACTTACCCATTGAATGCAAACATTTATTGATAACCAAACCTAATCCTTTGATTGGTTTGATATTCAAAATCTTGCGAAATGTCTATTTTGAGTAATCATTAATTGATAATCCACTTTATTTGTGAGCATGTTTGGTTGTTTGATCTTATTCTTCATTTGACTTCTTTGACTGATGGTCAACTATATAATTATAATTGAAGTTTTAAAGAGTTTTGCAATGCAGAAGTTGGTGGTTAATTTTGAATCGTTACTTAAACTGAAATCTTTTACAGGGAATGTCAAGTTCCCAAACACTTAGTGCGATTTTCAGAAAGACCGTTATGTATGTAGGGTCAGTTGTTTAGTAAATTGAATGTAAAATACAGAAAGAAAAGACACAGTATTTTTACGTGGTTTAAAGATTGACCTCCTACGTCCACCACTTCATTTTCGGGGAAGTAATCCACTAGATAAGCTTATGCGTGCTTATCAAACGTTTAGTTTGGTTTACGGGTACCAAACAACCAAACCTATTCAATTATGGGTTCGATCAAAACCTTCCAACACTTTTGCAGGCAAGTGTACAACCTATCTTAGATTACAGGTTCTAAGGGCGCTAGACTCTTTGATTCGGGATTTAATGAAAAAACCTAGAGGGTGGGAACGTGGAGATCTCGAAGGAGAAGATCTAGATCTAGAAGCAAAGAACCCAACTCATGACAATGAGGAAGATAACCATCAAGAGGAGCATGAGGGCACGATGAGGGAGATGGTGTTCCCCACTAACCTCAATCTGCAACCTATGGGCATAAGGTTGTCTGATCCCACTAGGAACTGGGAGCTGAAGCACAATTTTATACAAATACTCCCGAATTTCAGCACCATGTCTGGTGAGGACCCTTAGAGACATCTACAAGACTTTAAGACGGTGGTCTCGACGGTCCGTACGGAGGGCAACATGGGAGAATTCATTCGGCTAGTGTCTTTCCCCTTCGCACTCCATGACAACGCTCGAGCCTTGCTTTATTCTTTGGAGAAAGGGAGTGTGACGACGTGGGCACAACTTCAACAAAAATTTCTATAGAGATACTTCCTAGTTGCACGTATTATGGCTATGAGAAAGGCCATTACAAGTATCAAAATGGGCACTGGGAGTCCTTCTATGATTATTGGGAAAGATACAAGAAGCTGATAGCAAAGTGCCCACAACACAACATTTCCACTCATGATTTGGTGCAGAATTTCGGAGGTTTGATGGCCACTGAGAAGTTCTTTATCAATACTTGCTTTGGGGGGAATATTGCAAAGAAAGCTCCAAGTGAAGCCTTTAAGTGGTTAGGAGATATGGCTGAAGACTCTTGCGATGATGGGGGAAAAACATTCAAGTAGCCTACCACAGAGCCCACGGCAGTATAGGCCAAGATCGATGACCTATGCTCTGCTGTGAAGATGTTGGTTAACAACTTGGGCTCACAACAGGAGAAGGTGGTCAAGCCCTATGGATTTCGCCAAGCCACACGTCATAAGACGGATGCTTGCCCCACACTCTTTGTGGAGGATGTCAATGCATTGATGCAAGCAGGAAACAACAACAACCAACAAAGTAGGTTTGAGCCAAACAATCAATACTACAACCCTGCTTGGAAAAATCATGAGAATCTGAGATAGGGACCCAACCCTGGGCACCAAGGAAACCAGCAAGGGCATCAACAGCAGTACCAGCAGCCTCCAAACCAAAACAGAGGGCCTTCTCTGACCGATGTTGTAAACACATTGGGGGCCAATTTCAGTAAAGAACATGAGGAGAATGCCAAATTTAAGCAAGAAACGAAGAATACTCTCCAGAATACTCAGTAAAGAACATGAGGAGAATGCCAAATGCTGAATGCCAAGGCTAGGATGGAGAAGAGGCAGGGTGAACTCAATGCCATTGCTTTGCGAAGTAGGAAGCCATTTCCTGAAAAGGTCTTCATGTTAGGAACGGAGCCCACGAAGGAAGCTGACGAGGGCACAACAACGAAAGGCAAAAAAGGGAAGGAACCAGTCGAAGAAAATCTGTTGGAGAAAGATGTCGAGGTCGAGAAGCCATATGTCAGTCTTCCGACACCTATCATACATGCCCCTTTCCCACATCGATTGGCTAAAGGAAAGAACGAGGAGGAATTGATGGAAATGTTCAACATATTCAAGAAGGTGGAAATTAACCTACCCTTCTTCACTGCACTCAAGACCATGCCTCGTTGTGCAAAGTTCCTGAAGGATCAATGCATGAAGAAAGTGAGGAATCAAGATGATGCAAGGACCATGGCAGGGGAGAATGTATCCGCAATGATTTAAAGAAAAATGCCACAGAAATGCGAATGTAATATCCCCAATTTTCTAAATAAATAATTTAAATGTTTTAGGACCCTTTTATGATATTATAGAAACAACTATAAACCAAGAAGTTCTTCTTGATATCACCAAAATATATATACATATTATTTTAAAATGTGCTTTTAGTTAATATCTTTACTAAAATTATTTCGAAATATATAAACAATATAGATATATATTTTGCGTAAAAAAAATAATAGAAAAGTAAGTAATGTTTTGAATATATATAGATACATATAAACAATATAGATATATATTTTAATTACCTAGAATTATATATTAGTTAATGAGTTATTAGATATTATATATAAATTATATGGTTAATAATTAATTAGCAAATATATAAATATATATATGTTCACGTATGTATGAGGTTGGATAGTTTAGTTAGCATATTAATTTTATATTATAGTATGAGTAACAAATAAACATACTTACGTAAAACTGAAGTCAGATTGATATACATGAATTGAGATATATATGATGAATAGAATTGAGATTGTCAAATTCTACCCTCTCACACGTGTGCTATGTGAAACAGATGATGATAAATTAAAGCTATACTATTCATAGGTAGAATACCTCATGCTTCCTTTTCACTATATATACCTCGACTATGTTCCTTTCATAGATCCTTTAAAAAAAAATAGCAAAATATAAGGTTAGTTATATACAAAACTGGAGTTCTGCCCTACCACAAGTTCCAGGAATAGCGTCCTAATTGAGAACCGTATTCTCAGTTGCTTACATGATCTCAATTTTCAGGTTGGTAAAAATTTTTAAAGTAATTATTTGGGTGCTAAACTTTTTATAATATATCAAAATGTAATTATCCATAAAATGTTTTATGTGTGTTTCAAATTAAACTCTAATTAATCGATCGAGATACTCAGTGAGTATACAAGTATTAGCTGAGTATTGTGCGCACCCTATTGCAATGCAATGGTTTGATCTCCATTATATTAAAATTAGTGATCTTGAGCTGAGGCTCCTGGCCTATGTAAAGTTAACTATGTTACTTTAGGGATTCTTTCCCAAATACTAGTTTAGATCCATTGGTGACATGCGGCCCAGGATCTCGAGTAATCAGTCGGAACTACACATACCCATAAAAATTATGTTTTGTGTGTTCAGATGAGGCTTCGATTTCTAAAATCATTTGTTACACTATTAAATGGATAAATTGTTGGTTTATAAAATGTCAAGGCATCACCCACTGAGTGCTTTCGTACTCAGCCCAAATATTTTCAAATGTTTTCAGGTTTGGAGGCAGGTGGTGAGGCGCAGGACTGAGGCAGGGGTTGCAACTATTTATTTGCTTTCACTGTGTTATATAAATAAACTATTCTGAGAAATGTCGTGAAACATGATAGCTAGATCTTTTGACATATGTAAATATCTGTTTTTCTTTAACTATTTTATAAAGTACTATTGTCTATTCTCTTGCATTATTTACTGTTTTTGATGGAGAGTGTCTTGTGATCAGCTTCCCTTAGACGCTTGAATTCTCACTCACTCGTGGTGATACCATTTGATGAAGTGGATGCTCGACTCCTTTTGTTATACTAGACACAGGTTTACCCCATCTTTTATTTTGGTGTAGCGCGGTTTGGTCGCCTCACCTTATTATTTCATGCACTAATTAATTATATGCCCTTTTCTTTCCCGCTTCTTTATTCCCCTCTGTCGCGTCTCGGCTTATGGGAACTAGGATGTGACAGCGGAGATCTGAGGATGTTTGTGATCATTTGTGTAATTAGAAACACACGGATAGATAGGGTGATGTTGGATCTTGGGATATTTGTGATCCCTTGTGTAATTAGAAACACACGGATAGATAGGGCGATGTTGGATCTGGGCGCTTCAATTAATGTCATGCCCTTGTCAATGTACAACGAGATGAACATTGGGGCAATCAAGGCCACAAGAGTAGTGATTCAGCTGGCTGACAGATCAGTGGTATACCCAGAGGGCACTATGGAAGATATACTGATCAGATCAGGGGATCTGATTTTCCCTGCTGAGTTTTATGTTTTATATATGGGGAACAATGAGATCAAATCCGGAGGATTACGGCTGGGAAGACCCTTTATGAGAACATCAAGGACCAGCATCGACTGCTATTCTTGGAAATTAACTTGTGGATTTGATGGTGAGAAGGTGCAATTTGATGTCTATAAAGGCACGAAGGGTGCAGTCGGGACTGAGAACATGGAAGCGGTAGACTATATAGAGAAAGCAACAGTACATCAAGAGCTCCAATGTCACAGCCCCAAATCTCGAGGGACGGCAAAGCCAGGGTGCGACTACGGGTTGGATTAAAGAAGCGGAGAAGAAGGGGAATAACTAAGAATGAACAGACATTAATAACAGAATAACTTTTATGAACAAGACTTTATTTAAAATAAAGAGTTGATCTCGAAGGATCACTCGACAAGTTGTTCAAAAAGGAACTAAGTTCATTGTACGGGGCTTAGACCCAAAAGATAGATACATTATCTCAAAAAGATTGGCAGCGGAAAGCGTAAAGCTTGATACAAGTTCTTCTTCCTAACTACGACTCTTTACTCAATCCTTATTTAACCCCATGCTGCTTACGTCACTCAACCTGCACATTTATAAAACATATGCAGGGCTAAGTACAAAAGCACTTAGTGGGCACATTGCCGAAAATATATCATAAGTATAGATAAATCAGGCATCTCATTTCTGTAGCACATCGGGGTTTTTCAATAAATACCCGTGTCTACTAAACATTTTCTTTCTCATTTTCACAACATGGCTTGATCAAGCACTTTTCTGATAGATGTTACGTTCAATCTTGCCCAATAATTATCACCGTGGCTGGCCGCCCCTCAACAGGTTCCACACACAATGGCTACTGTGTACACTAACTTTGGATAGCAGGTCGGCTAACTCAAAGTCCGATCGTTTTAGTTAGCAGGTCGGCTAACTAATAATTCTGGATAGCAGGTCGGCTAACTCAGAAGGGTACAAGAGAACTCACATAAAACAATTATTTCATGCTCTGATTATCACTTTGAAAACACAATTATCAAAGCTGTAAACAAAGATTTTCGAGCATCGCTCATTTTATTTCGTATATAGAAAAGCCCACCTTATTGATTACAGAACTATTATTTTATTTTTAGAAAAAATTCCAAATAATTATATAATCATCCATAAACATACTACATACCATTTCTATTATCATTTCATGCAAATCATAACATCTTCTACATCAAATCATCAATTCTTCATCTCTTACAATTCTATTTTTATTTTTAGAAAATTCTAAATTAATTCATGCAATCATCTAACATCATATAGAACACTAATCCATCAATAAATCCTCAAGAAAATCGAACTACATCAAACCCCTAAATCCTAAGAAAATTTTGGTAATCACAATAATTAAGGGGGGGATGATTTCTTCATGATTTCAATCCATAAAACCATTCCTAAACATACTGTATCATATATTAAACATGGATTCATCATCCTAGTTCATCTCCAATTTTTTTCGAAAAAAATAAGTTGATGGAAAATGATTTTTGTTCGGTTCAATACGTAGAAGAAGTTCCTACCTTGTCGAATATGGAATCGGATCTAAGATCGATCGGTAGACGAGAGACTTGTTGAGCTTGAGAAAGCTTGGAAGAACTTCTTCAATGGAGGATTGAGAGAGAGAAATGAGAGAGAGAGGGGGGGGGGGGAGGGGGGGGTAGAGATGAGTGAGGGAGAGAGGTGATGACTAATGCTATTACTATTACATAAAGTGATAAATATCTACTTAAGGATGACTCACATACTAAGGTGGCGGTTTTGGGCGGTTTTTATTTGCCGGAAATATCTCGTTTACGGGTCTAGAACGACGTTATAAAAATCGAGAAATAAATTCTTAGATGGTTACGTATTCGACAAAATCTAATTCGACCGTTAGATTAGAAATAAATTACATACTCGGAAAACCTAATTCGTTTTTCAAATTCCGATAAAAAGTCGGGATAAGACAGTCCAAAATTCGCCCGGAAAAATAATAAAAACTGACTTTTTCTGGTGAACTCGTATCGAAGAAAAAGTGAATGTAAATTCTGACATTTTTTTTCGATCTGAGTTTTCAAACGAAAATTTTATTGGACGCGAAAACCCTAATTCAGTAGTCGTTCGACCGACTTCTGAAATTTATTTTCAGAAACGGATTTCACCGTTTGTTTTAGAATTAAAAATCCTTAACTTAGGCGTGCAAAGCCATAATTATTAATTAAATTTTTATTTTGACGATGGAATAATTATCCGGGGTATTACATCCAAATTGACATTGATAAGTGTGCGGATCTACCTCATAATCAATCAGGAGGGCTTATTCCAATGGTAGAAGAGGTTTTGAAGCTGGAGATCATGAGATTGATAGAGTTGGGCACCATCAAACCTATTCTAGAAGGGGAATGGCTCAATATGGTGCTTATGGTGCCCACCACTTCTGATGAACAGACCATGAAGAATGAAAGGGATCTCTTGGTCCACAAGAATCTCACGAATGGATGGCGAGTAAGTGTGGATTACAAAAAGAGAAAGAAAGAAGTCTAGCAAGCCACGCATCTCAAGTTAAGACGTTTGAATGAGGGCAACGGGTGCTACTTTATCAACCTAAGTTCAACTTGTGGAGATTAGGGATTTAAAGTCAGGGAATTTGTTTATGACAAAAGTCAAAGGCTTTAGATGTATCATGCAAATCACGAAGGAGTAGAGGGTGCGCTCACCTTTACTCAACCTCACAGTCTTATATGAAGAAGGGAGAAGTCGAGTGATACCTGGTCTTTGTGTGTAGGTAGGAGGGCACTGCTATTATTCAGGAAGGCACGAAGATGTGGTCGGGAGATCGAGGGGATTTTGGAAGCATCTGCTGAGATGGATTTTATCAGCAAATAAACTCCATAAAAATATCTACGAGTCCAAAGTTTTTTTAGGCCCAAAACTTTGGGTGTTTTGCGAATGTACGACAAAACTTTGTAGGCTTGCAATTACATGACAAATTTTCAAAATTTTGGCATCCGTAGGACAAATAGAGCCCGATCAGGCTAAATCGCTTATGCATCTCACGTGATGTCACACACGGACTCCCGAGGTGCGGCGAATGACACTAACACTACTAAACCTCATACTAACTCAACTCACATAAGGGTTCATGCTCGGGGAATCAAGGGATTATTAACTAAAAGCGATAACAAATAAGGCATGTTTCCAAGTCATAGATAAAACACCAAGCGAGCATAGATAATTTACATATTGAATCCAAAAGGATAAAGTATGTCGAGATCACATCATACGAAAGTTAAAGAAAAACGGTAAATAGTATCGAGCACATTGCTCGTGAATTCAGACAAGTATCAGAGTGTTATTCAAAAATATAACAAAAGAAACATCATGTAATACTGCACCGAAGACATCGACTCAATTCCCAACAACTACATGTATGAGACATGTAATTGCCAGCCAACTTTTTCAACTCAACCAAAAGAACACACCACCAAGTCGTCCACGCCATCCACATCCTGCTGACCTGCACGTTTAGAAATACATGCAGGGCTGAGTAATTCGTACTCAGTGAACACATGCCAAAAATATCTGAATTTTTTTTCTCTTAGAGCTATACAATTGAACTTACCTTGTCGTAGCATCACAAGTATTAATGCCATAAAAATGTTTACTTGTGTATGCAAAAACATTTTATTTTATTGAAACGACAGCGCTGTCAAACATATTATGAACATACAGGTATGAATCATCTACACCTCATCTCTGTGTCGAGAAGTAGGCGTCCTTCTCAAACACTGTAACTGGCTAAACCGAAGTAAAGCAAATAGTCACCTCAAACAATTCAAATACCACACGTGGGTTCTTGTCTTTCACAGGGCAATAATATCTCAAGCAGATGATAAAGCATACCAACTCACATAAAAATGGCAAGTCAATTGAATTTAAAACTCAAATAATAATACTCAATAAACAGTAATAGCATTCATCGGAGTTTTGGTTTTAGAAAAGCCCACCTGACTTCCGAAGATTCTAGCTAGGCGGCTTACTCTTTTGAACGTCCTCGCTACTTTTCCGTCCCGCTTGGTCCTTCACAATTCGACATCAAATAAAGAATAAGACTCTCGACGCGTAAGACGTAAAGTAGATTTTGGCTTCGGCTGAAAGACTTCTACTTGACTCGGGTCTCTCTATCTTTACCTTTTCTAAATCAATATCCTTCCTTGACTTTCTCGTTCTCGGTTATCGACTCTACTTGATTACTAAATAACTTAGTCTCACATTCTCGTTTCTAAATCATCATTACTTTAGCATCTCTTGCTAATTAGAGAAATATTATTTATCTCAATTACGCTGCTCAAATTCTTACTTGAATACCTAATTAACCTATCGTCATCCCAAATCATTCACGTCACAAATAAGCATTCTCAACAAATGATTAAGTCATTTTACCATTAACGAAGCATAAGCATTTTATTTAAACACATAGGTTCATTCAAGCATAATAATCTCAACACGATTTAAATATAATTAACAGTTATCTCGACACTGCTCGATTTTATTCTCGTAAAATATTTTCTTGAAAATAAGCATTAAAAACAATCTCGTCAATCTTAATAAGTCAAACAAGAATTCAAGCAATAAGAATTGTGAATTTAACTCAAATAGTCATTTAATATTTCTCGATTCAAAACACAACGTTATTTTCTAAATACGTCGTCTTTTCTCAACTACGTACACATACTCGTAATTATCTTATCTTATATTAATAAACTTTCTTTCTTATTCTCAATTAAACTCTTATTTTCTATATTTAATAGAAATTCATTTTCTCGATTTATAAATTAGAACTCAAAACTCGATAACTTCATCGCCTTATCTCATATTCAAAATATTTGAAAACCAAACTTGATTATTCTTACTCAAGCATTATCAACCAATCATTGATTACTCAACATATTATTAAGAAACGAACATTTAATATTTGTGATTCTTTAAACTCGATTCTAGTATTTAAACACTATTAAATTTTTAACTCGAGACTTCATTTATTAAGCTATTTCTCTCATAGCGTTATTTAATCGCTTAAGCTCAAACTTAACTTGTAATACCCCAGATTTCCGTACAGTCTTAAAATTTTAAAGTTAATAATAAAAATGGCTTTGCACGCCTAAGTTTATGATTCTGAATTCTAAAACCAACGGTGAAATCCGTTTCCGAAAATAAATTACGGAAATCAGTTAGATGACTACTGTATTTAGGGACATCGCGTACGAAAACTTTTTAGTTCTTGAACTCAGAATGGAAAACCGTCTGATTTTTACATTCACGAAATCGCGATACGAACTCGCCCGAGAAAGTTCGTTTTTATGATTTTCCGGACGAAACTCGGACTGTGACGTCCCGAGTTTTTGTCAGAATTAAGTTTTTAAAAATTACTTTCCGAAAAAGTTAAATACGCTAGAATTATTGGTCGATTCGGATTTTGACGATTTTGTGCCGAGCTACGCTTTTCGTTGTTCGATTTCCGTAATGTCGTACCGCGCCGGAAAAGCGCGTAATTTCTTCTTTTTTTTCCCTCATGGCCGACCTCACCTCACACACAAGTATAGATATTTCATTTTTATATAGTATTAAGGTTGTGACTAATGTCCTTTTAATTCTTAACTGTACACCTAAGTCTTGTTAGATATTTCACAAATTAAGAAGTCATCTTCCACCTCACTCTCTCCCTCCCCAAAACCGAAACACACACATACATCCATCTCTCTCTTTGTTCTTCCATCACCATTGAAGAAACCTCAAGCTTTGAGCAAGATTTTCACGCAAGTCTTCATCCAACCATCGAATTCTATTTCTATTAGGATGGATGAATTAGATGTTTTGATCTTTAATTAATTTAATTAGATAGTTTAGATATGAATGCTATGGTTAAAATTTGAGGAAATCCAAGAACCCTAATTACTAATTATTACCGAAATTTAGGCCTTGGATAAGGATGATTGAATTCTTCAATTAGTTGTATAATTGATCTTAGGAGATGTCTAATTGATGATTAAAACAAAAAGAAATCGAAACCCTTATGAATTTAAAGAGAACCGAGTTTTAGGCTAGGTTTTGAAATGGGGGTTTTCAAATTAGTGATGTAATGAGACTTGTAATTGTTTGATTGATGATATAGTAGTATGATAAATGGAGTAATGAGGTTAATCGATGAAGAAAATCAACCCCCCCTAATTTATGTTATTACCGAAATTTTGTAGAAATTTGGGGGTTTTCATGTAGTTGATCTAGTTGATGATATGTTGATGAAATAATGTTTCTAATGATATTAGATGATAATAGGAATTATTTGGAATTAATCTAAAAATGTTAATGAAATCGTAAGAGACAAAGAATTGGATTTAAGATGAGTTTAAGTAATGATATGAGGTGATGATGTATATAATAATGAATCTCGTTAGATGATGATTGATGACGTAGAATTTGAGCGAATTCCGATAACTTTTGAAATCTCGTAAGAGACGAACAAGTGGACGTAATTAATAATCGAGAAGTCGAGTAAGGAATCTAATTAGATAATAATGATTATTATGGACTAAGACACGACTTTGTAGTTGACGACATGAGCATTCGGAATATTATAATATGAGTTGTAGTTATAGTCGAGAACTAGAAACGAGAATTTGTTAACTTGATTTTGGTATAGTAAATGGTAGTTGAAACGACGAGGTTTGATAGTCGTAGTTCTAAACGAGTTCTGAAAAGGAGTCCTTCACGTACGGGAGTACGTGTTGAGTGCCTTGAGAGTTAAATTTCGTGAGAAATCGAGTACGAGAACTTAGAACAAGTCTAGGAAGTCATACATCGATTCTATCGAGCACCTAGGGTTAGCCGCGGCAGTTTTGCGACCCTTCCCGGAAACTGTAATATCTTTTAGCTCGTTTATCGGATTTGAGATCCGTAAATTGGAGCGTAAACTAGACTTCCAAAGTTTTCTTATGGTACAGGGCTCATTCCCTGTTTCCAGTTCCTCTGTTCTGAGAAGCGCGCAGAACTACTGCCTTGCGCAGTGAAATTTCAGAAGTTGTTTTCCTAAGTTGTTTTCTTCGCAACTTAGTTTCTTTCTTTATCGCTTTGATAATCGTGTTTTCAAAGTGATAATCATTGCATAAACTGTTTAAATATTTTATGTGAGTTCTCTTGTACCTATCTTAGTTAACCTTCGTATTTTCCAGATTTATTAGTTAACTATCGATCGACTCTGAGTTAGCTATTAAGTGTTTTCCAGAGTTAGTGCACTTTGTAACCTGTGGTGTATGTGGTATCCTGTTGAGGGGTAACCAGCCACGGTGAATGAGAAATTGGTCAAGATTTGAACGTAACATACCAGAAAAATGCTTGTACAAGTTAATTTATATAAATGAGTCAGAAAATGTTTAGTAGACACGGGCCATTTTCAATAAAACCCCGATGTGCTACGATTATGAGATGCCTGATTA
This sequence comes from Schizonepeta tenuifolia, assembly GCA_029490685.1. Lineage (NCBI taxonomy): Eukaryota > Viridiplantae > Streptophyta > Magnoliopsida > Lamiales > Lamiaceae > Schizonepeta > Schizonepeta tenuifolia. The sequence continues at coordinate 39,390,036 of CM055956.1, forward strand.
TTTATACTTATGAATATGTTTTTTCGGCATCGTTCCCACTAAGTACTTTTGTACTTAGCCCTGCATATGTTTTCTAAATGTGCAGGTTGAAGCGATGGAAGCGGCGAGGCTTGAATTAAGTTGTCTTAGGAAGACTTTAGTTAGTATGAATCACATTTCCGCTGCAAAACTCTAAACTTATGATGTTATGTACTTTACGTATAACACTGTGTTATAAGTTCTGTAATATAACCTAGTTTACCTTTTTGGGAACTTCGTCGAGTAATCCTTGAGATTAACTCTTCTTTTTGTAAATAAAGTCATGTTCATAGAATGTATGATGTCTCCTATGTATGTTTAGTTCAGTTAGTCCCCTTCTTCCCCGCTTCTTTAATCCAACCCCAATCGCACCCCGGCTTCTGCCGTCCCTTGGGATTTGGGGCTGTGACATAACTCTTAATCGCATAGTTAAATTTTTCTTATTTCAAGATATTATCTCTGTGATTTATTTATTCTAAGACTCTCTCAATTAATCTCATAATTAAACGAATTCAAACTCGACTTAATTCTTTGTTCAACTTCTTTTCTCTTATTCGATTGAATAAATTAACTTCGACTCACTTTTCTTTCATCTTTTTATTTTCTCAACTCTATTTCCTCTTTTATTTCTCAACTATTAATATTTTCTCTCTTTTTAATCTCTATTATTATTTCTAAAATTTTCTCCTCTTTATTACTTATTTCTCAACAAAGAAATATTTTTCTTTGTTTTTACTAACTTTTATTATCTCATAAATAATTCATTAATTTTTTTTTCTATTAAATTTTTATTTCTATAATTTTTGAATTTTAATTAATTTAATAATTAATTAATTTATTTTATAATTAATTTTATTAATCTTCAAATCTTCATATTTCTCACCAAGAACACCAAGAACACACATTATGTATTCAAAACTCATTTCCATCGATTTTTGCATATTTTTGTACTTAAAATTCCATTTTCTTCATCTAAAAAATTCCTATTGAACATCTAGTACTCCAAGTTAAACACAAACACATTCAAATCATCCATAACATCAAAATCATCAAAAATCATCAAAAATTATTTTTCTCCCTACACACAAATATCGATTTTTTTTCTCATAAAAACCATACAATAAATTAAATCATCCATTACATCATAATTTCATACTCAAGACAAACTCATAAACATCATTATATCATCAAATAATAAATCAAACCAATTATTCCTCCAAGAAACTCATATTTTTTGTTTTAACAACAATATTAGGGCAAATGATTTTCTTCATTCTCATGCATGATTATCACTTTAATCAACATCATAAACACATATAAACAAGACATTTATCAAGAAATCATGAAAATTATTTTTCTTTCCTCTTTTCCCCTATTTTCGACCTTAGTCATTTTTTTAGGGTTTTTATTTTTCTTTTCTTCTTAATTCTTAGTTTATCTCCTAGGGTTTGATTTTCTTAACAAATTCCTCACATCGATCAACACATCTCACGCCCTAGATTTGCCTAAACATAATTTAAAGCATGCATATTTCTTTTCTTTAGGGTTTAGAGATTACATATTTACAAGAAATCAAATAAATAATCATACTTAGAAGATTTAAATCAAACTCCTCCTCTTGAAGCACCTAGACCGAAAATGAAGGGGTTGTGAGCTCAAATCTTTAGCTTGGATTTTCCATGGAGGATCTCATCTTTAACATTAAGAAAATTATAACAAAAATCAATCACCTCACTAGGGCAAAAATGCCGAAAATATTAGCAAAAAGAGAGATGATTTTTTTGTTGGAATTAAACTCAAGACTTGAAGAATTAATTACCTCTTAAATTAGGGTTTGAAGAACTAAAGATGATGATGATCTTGTTGGAGTTTGAAGGCTTGATCTCTTGATCTTCAATGGAGGTTTTTCTCTACTATGTGTGTGTGTTATGTCACGGCATTGAGAGGGAGAGAAGAGAGAATTTTTTTTTTCTTCTTGATGGAACACGATGGAGAGAGAGTAGAGAGAGATGAGATGAAATGAATTTGCCAAGCTTCTTCAATAAGGAATTGAATTAATGACTAAGCAAAAGGAATATCATGATTATTATTCCTTGTAGAGTAGAAAATAGGTAACCTAGGGAGAGATTAGGGAGAGAGAGAGGGTATGTCGGTGGGAGAGGGAGAGAGAAGGAGAGAGATATTTTCCACTTTAATTGGTAAAATTTTCTTCGGATGAAAAAGTTTTCCGGTAGAATATATCCGTATTATTCCGTTTAGACTGAAAACGACTCTAAACTCTCCTCGACTCGTTTCCAACATTAAAAATACCTCAACTCTATCTCATATCTCATGAATTAAATCAAGGAATCCGAATATCTAATTTTTAGGTCAAAATTCCAAGTAACGAAGAAAAACATAAAAATCAATTGGTCAATTATTCCAGTAAGAACTAAATTCTTAAAATTCTCTCATATGATCTCGGATGAGCTTTTAATATATCTCAGGGGTCTTAAAATTAATTCTAGATTCAAAAGACACTAATTATGCAAAATTCGGAGTTCGTCGGTGATTAGTGATTTCTCGGCTTATCGGCACTAATCGTCAAAAGTGAAAGTTCTCAGAATCCTCCGAAATTCATACTCATGCTCATTCTCATATAAATAAACTCAATCAATGCATCACATACTCGATTCGAATAATTGAAACGAGAAAAATTTACATCAACGCACACAAGGGCATTTTGGTCATATTCAAGAAATTTTCTTTCTTGAAAAATTTTATCACTCAAGGCACGTTAATTAAATATAGAAAGGCATTTAAAACGCACTCAAGGACTTATAAGAGTTCGGGGCATTACATCCTCACCCCCTTAAAAAAAATTTCGTCCCGAAATTTACTAACCTTGAGAAAACAGCTCGGGATATTTCGCTCTCATCTTTTCCTCGAGCTTCTTCGAGATCGTGATGACACCACTTAATCTTAACTAGGGGAATCGATTTTGTCCTAAGCTGCTGGACCTTACGGTCTAAAATTCTCTCGGGTTTCTCTTTGTAGCTTAAATCTGGCTTCAAAGCCACATCTTCTTGGCGAATCACGTGCTTTGGATCGAAAATGTACTTCCTCAATTGTAACACATGAAAAACGTTATGCGAGTTCCCAAAACTGGGAGGCAAAGCTAATCTATACAAAACGGCTCCAATCCTTTTAAGGATTTCGAATGGTCCTATAAAATGATGCTTTAGCTTTCCTTTAACACCGAAGCGGTGTAATCCTCTCGAAGGAGATACTTTCAAAAAGACCTTATTTCCTATTTCAAATTCTAACTCAAATCTTCTGTTGTCGGCATACGACTTATGTCGACTTTCGGCTTCCTTTATCTTCTCGCGAATCTGACGAACAGATTCTATCATTTCCTCAATCGCTTCTGGCCCTATCACTTTTCTCTCGCCTACTTCGTCTCAATAGAGTGGAGATCTACACTTCTTTCTATAAAGAGCTTCATAAGGGGCCATTGCAATCGTATTTTGATAGCTATTGCTATAAGAAAATTCGACAAGAGGTAAAATTTTCTCCCGCTCGTCTCCTTTGTCTAATAAAACAGCTCTTAGCATGTCCTCAAGAATCTGAATCGTTCTCTCTGACTAACCATCTGTCTGAGGATGATAAGCGATACTGAACTACAACTGTGTTCCCAGTTCTCTTTGGAAACTTTCCCAAAAACAGGTTGTGAACTTCGAATCTCGGTCGGAGGTAATCGTACTCGGCACTCCATGCAATCTTACTATCTCTTTAACATAAATCTGAGCCAACTTATCCTATCCATAAGTGTAGGGTATAGGTATGAAATGAGCGAACTTGGTTAATCTATCCACAATCACCCACACTACTGTATTTCCTTTCCTTGACCTTGGCAAACTGGTCACAAAATCCATCGTAATACCATCCCACTTCCATTCTGGGACTGGTAGCAGTTGTAAAGGTCCATACGGTCTTTGGTGCAGAGAATTTACTTGCTAGGAAGCTAAACATCTTTCAACATACATGGCCACATCCTATTTCAATCCTTCCCACCAGAACTGTTGCTTCAAATCTTGATACATCTTCGTACTGCTGGGATGGGCTGTATACGGGGTCTCATGAGCTTCACTCACTATCTTGTTTCTTAACTTCTCGTCATTTGGCACACAAATCCTTCCTCGAAACAACAAGACATTGTCACTTGACTCTGAAAAGTCTTTGACTCATTCTTTTCTAACCTTCAATCTCAACTTCTCCAAATCCTTGTCTTTCCTTTGACCTTCTATGATATGAAACCTCAAATATGGCATTACTACCAAGGTAGCAATCATTTTCACTACCGTTGCCAGAGGTAGAACTACTTCGATTTTCACTCTTCCAAACTCCTCATCAATCTTGCTTCTTCAGTTAGTAAAAATCCTAACTTGGTTTCTTCTAAATTTTCCACCTTTCTTTTTCGGCTCAACTCGTCGGCTACAACATTAACTTTCCCGGGATGGTAAGATATATTGCAATCATAGTCTTTCACCAACTCGAGCCATCTCCTCTGTCTTATATTTAGATCGTTCTGTTCGAAGAAATACTTCAGACCTTTGTGATCCGAAAAGATTTCACACTTGGCTCCATAAAGATAGTGTCTCCAAATTTTCAAAGCATGCACTACGGCTGCTAATTCCAAATCATGAGTAGGATACTTCTCTTCATGGGGTTTGAGTTGTCTTGAAGCATACGCTATGACTCTACCATCTTGCATTAGCACACATCCTAAGCCTTGAGCTGATGCGTCTGTACAAATGGTACAGTCCTTTCCTGGTTCAGGAAGGGCTAATACTGGAGCTGAAGTCAATTTCGCCTTAAGTTCTTCGAAACTTTTCTCGCATTTCTCCATCCACTCAAACTTCGATTCTTTCTTCAACAAACTCGTCATCGACTTTGCAATTTCGGAAAATCCTTCTATAAATCTCCGATAGTAACCTGCTAAACCGAGAAAACTACGGATTTCATGAACTAACGTTGGCGATTTCCATTCTTGAACAGCTTTCTTCTTTTCCATATCAACTTTAATTCCCTCGGACGAAACAACATGTCCTAGGAAATTCACTTCTTTCAACCAGAACTCATACTTGCTGAATTTGGCATACAGCTTTTCTGATCTTAACTTTTTCAACACGATTCGCAGATGCTTTTCGTGTTCTGCCTCATCCTTAGAATACACCAAAATATCGTCTATGAAGACAATCACAAATTTGTCCAAAAATTCGTGAAAAACTCTATTCATCAAATCAATAAAGACGGTTGGGGCATTGGTTAATCCAAATGGCATTACTATGAATTCGTAATGCCCATATCTCGTTCTGAATGCGGTCTTTGGAACATCTTCTTGCTTGATCTTTAGTTGATGATATCCAGATCTTAAATCAATCTTAGATAAAACACTCGCTCATTTAAGCTGATCAAACAAATCGTCTATCCTTGGCAAAGGATACTTGTTCTTGAGTGTAATCTTGTTAAGCTCTCGGTAGTCTATGCACATCCACAAATTACTATTCTTCTTCTTCACAAATAGAATCGGGGCTCTCCAAGGGGAAACGCTTGGTCGAATAAAACCCAAGTCTAATAGTTCTTGCAACTGAATCTTCAATTCTTGGAGTTCCTTTGGGGCCATTCTGTTCGGAGCTTTTGATATTGGGGCTGATCCGGGTTTGAGATCAATCATAAATTCAAACTGCCTGTCGGGAGGCAATCCTGGTAACACTTCCGGGAATACATCTTTCGAATTCAAGCACGATATGCACATCATCGACACTCAACTCTTGATTCTCATCTTTGTTCAAGTAAATCAGATACACCTTTGTATCCTTCCTTCTTATTAACTTCTTCGCTTTCATAGCCCAAATTATCGGCATACTCTTCCTTACTTTCTTCTCAACTCCAAAGACTACAGTCGGCTCTTCTCTAGGGGGCTGAAACAAAATCTGCCTATAGTCGCATCGAATCATCGCAAAATTCTCGGTTAGCCAATCCATTCCTAAGATTATGTCTACTTCCCACATCTGGATTAGGTTTAGGGATTCTGCAAACATTTTGCGGCTTCCAAATTCGAAATCTAAGTTCGAGCAAACACGCGATACTATTGTCGATTTACCAAAAGGGTTGCCACTCTAAGCACCTGGTTAGATTCTTCTACCCTTAAACCTAGGTTTTCTATGCAAGCACTAGATATAAACGAATGCGAAGCACCAGTATCAAATAAAACGATAACAGGTATGCCGTTAAGCTTTCCCACACCTGTTAGGTTTCCTTGGTCTTTAGCTGACGGTTTCTGCTCAATTGCAAACGCTCTTTGGAAATGCGGCGGCTCCTCCTGAGTGGGTTGATGCTTTGGCGATTGTGGTTTCCGCTGATGCTGAAGAAACTTTTGCTGCCGGGTCTCCTCAAATGCTTTCGTCTGCGAAGGCGGAAACTGATTTGGCCTTCCGCCACTCATTCCTTGCTGTTTACTTGGGCACCTGTTCGAGAAATGACCAGGCTGTCCACAAGTATAACAGACATTACTTCCGATTTTACAGATACCTTGACGTATCCTGCCACACTTTGAACAAGGAGGGAGTCCTTGGGGTCCTACAGGCATATCGATTAGGTTGCGGAACTCTCGCTTTCTGGGGTTGCTGAGATTGTTGTTGTCCTTTTCCTTGCCATGGCCTCTTACTTGGGTGACTGCCATCACTCCATTTTCCTTTCCTCTTTGCATGCTGACCGAACTGAGATTGATGGGTAGTTACGGTAGTCGTCGTTTGGCTTTGAAATTGAGGATTCGCTGAAGGATGCGATCCTTTTTCTGGCTACATAGCCAACTCCATATCTAGTGCTCGATTAAGGGCTTCTGCATAAGTTAGACCACTCTGACTAGCGAGAACTACTCAAATATCCTGCCTTAATCCTGCTCGAAACAGCTTACACATTTTCTCATCGGTATCTACCTTATCAGGCGTAAAATGAGCTAATTCGCAAAACTCACGGTCGTACTCAGCTACGATCTTCTTTTCTTGCCTCAGGGTTGCAAATTCATTCGCCTTCTGCTTACGACAACTCCTTGGCACACACTTCTCATACAACGCTTCCTTGAATTGCTCCCACGTCAAGTTTTCACGCTCTTCTGGAGTATACATCCTATGTCTTGCTTCCCACCAATAGTCGGCAGTTCCTTTCAATTGATGCGTCATACACTCGAGACATTCGCGATCGGTGCAACGAAGAAATCTAAAAATTCACTCAAGAGAATGAATCCAATCTGTTGGGAAATTTATTAGTATAAGTTTTGATGAATTCCAAAACCGACTGACCCCAACCGAGTAGATGTTGCCAGAACCTAATGTTAGAATTTAGGCTCGCTGTTTGAGCAAAGTTAAGATTTTATCTTTACAGGTCTCCAGCTGAAGATGGCAACAAGGCGTCACTCAGACAGAACATCAGTTGTGAAGAAAGACAACTGAGAGTTCATTTGTTCAGATGCAAACAAGGGGAAGTCTTCAGAACATCAGTTGAGAAGGAAACCAACTGAGGGTTCATGAGATGAGAAGCAACAGAGAGGAAGAGAACATCAGATGAAAAGGAAATCATCTGAGGGTTCAAACCTAACTGAGTAAAGAAGTAGAAGACAACTGAGGGTTCAGTTTCAGAACCTCAGTTATAGAATCCGTACAAGGAGTTCAACTGTTTGAAGTTCAAAGTCAGCTGAGAGCTCGACAGATCGGAACATCAACTGAAGATCACTCAGACGAAGGTCAAGACTTTCAACCGACAAACCGAAGTTGACTGTCAAAGATTTGAATTTCAAAAGGAAGTCACATGAGGGTTTGACCGTTCAGTCATTACCCCATCTGGCCCAACACAAGGCTGTCTCAGATGGAAAGAAGAAGAGCACAGATGCCATATCGGGAAAGTCTGCAGAGATGAGAGACAAGCCATCGCTTTCAACCGATCAGAGATCAACTGCTCCTCCAACGGCTAGTTGATTCTCTCCGCCTATAAATAGAGGCATTCTCTCATTCGAGAAAGATAGATACAGAGACGACGAAAAATTCAATAGCTTTCTCGAGAGAAATCAAAGCAAAAAACAAATCTGCAAAATCATCATCTAAGAGCATCAGCAGCTGAGAGTTCCAATTTGAGAGAACATTAGTAGCTGAGGGTTCCTAGAGATCGAAACTGTTTTTGATCTTAGGTTGAGTGTTTATTCGTTCAAGCCTTAGATCCAGCTCTCATTCGTGATCGAGCTGTAGTTGGAAATCCTACCCATTCTCACACCCTAAAAAGTGTGCTAGGACCTTACTCTTCCTGTAATTGAGTAGTCAGGTCGTCAAGTACCCGCAAACTTGACTTAGGCTGTTTAGTGCCCGGAAACTAAACTGTAACGGTTGCTCAGCCCGTGTAAGCTGAGTGGAACTGTCCAAAAGAACTTGGACTGAGGTGTGTGGACTCACATCTCCCCGTGGACGTAGGAGTTCTCTCCGAACCACGTAAATCTTGTGTGTCGTGTTTATTTGTGTTCAGTCATTTTTGTCATATCTCAGCTGACAAACTAACCGCATACAATCTGCATACCTTCACATCAACAGTTTTGGTTTTGACCAACCGTGCATAAAAGCGTGAGTTTGTTTTTACGAGTTCATATTCCACCACATTCCACACAGCACCACTCTTCCAGCTGAGGTTGCTTACTCAGCTGTGAGATCCCAACTGAGTCCTTTTACTCAGTTGAAGTTGATTTCAAGTGTTAAGTTTTTCGAAAGTTGAAAAATCCTAACTGGTGTATTCCCCCCCCCCCCCCCATACACCAGTAACTCATATCGGGACCATCAAGTGGTATCAGAGCAGTGGTTCAAAAGACTGCTGACTCTGTTTCACGAGGTGTGAATTCGAGAATTTTATTTCAGTGGTCAACTGAACAGATCTTTTCACGCTAGTGCATACTTGCTCGCATTTTCTTGTCCTGTTTTTTATTTTTTAGATGGACGTCAAGGACAAGATCGTAGTCATGTTCTCTGTAGTCAATTATACATCATGGAGAACTCGAATGAAGAAGATCCTTCTGTCAAAGCATCATAGGATGCAACAAGTTCTCACATCTGGACCAATCGTCATACGAGACAGAATACTTCGCACTCCCACAAATCCCAACGATGGAGATGCAGTGGTGGAGTATGTGGAGAAACAGCCAGAAGACTACACTCCTGAAGAGGCCAAGGTGAGCCAGCTGGATATCTGGGCTCAGAGCACAATAATGTCCACGGTTGGACAAGATTATCTGCCCTGGATAGAGGAGTGTGAGACTGCAAAAGAGATGTGGGACATCCTAGCTTCGCTAAGTGAAGGAAGCGACGAGACGAAGGAAAATAAGTTCTCGCATGCATGTCAAGATTTCGACAATTTCAGTCTGCGACCTGATGAGACTATCGATCAGCTAGAGCTCCGGTTTATGGACATCATCAGAAGAATCCAGTCCATCCGGAAAGGAAAATGCACTCTAAGAGAAATAAACCTCAAAGTGTTGCAAGCTCTACCGGCTGAGTGGGATACTTTCACAAATATCCACGAGAGCCGAGCTGACCTTGGTGAAATGGGAACTGAAAGATTGTTCTCAATCTTGAAAGGAAATGAGTATAAGGTCAACAGAAGGAGGTCGCAGCCCTCAAGTCAGACAAATAGAATTGAGGAGGTCGGCTCGGCATCAAAGTCAGTTGCCCTCCGAGCTGACTACTCAAAATCCAGATCGTCAAGGCCAACCAGATCGGCTGACATGATTGCAAAGGAGCCGAGCAGAGAGGAACTGCAACAGAACATTGCAGCGCTGTCAAAGAAACTAGCCGACATGGACACTCGGTTCGGCAAATATAAACGTTTCTATAAATCAAACCAAACTCGAGACAGTTCAAAGCCAATCACCAATGGATGCTTCGAATGTGGCAAGGAAGGACATTTCAAAGCTGACTGCCCAGACCTTTCAAAGAAGGAAAGAGAAGCACTGAGGGCCAAGCAAACTGCAAAGAACAAGGCCATGGTAGCAGAAGAGGTAGCTGACGATATGGACATCTTCACAGACACTGAAGATGAGGATGATCTGACCTCTACCAACAAAGTCATCAGTCCGGATCAATACCTCATGGCACTTGGAACCGACCAAGATGATATTGAGGTACAATCTAATCCTGCTCGCTTAAATTCTTCCAATACTTCTAACATGCAGGAATCTCTGAGCGATGAGTTGGAACCCTCCTGGAATGATTTTCAAGAACTCAGTGAGGAACTGCATCAGCAGTCGGTTGAGTTTAAGAGTCTTCAAGCCCAGTTCGCCAAGCTTGAAGATTCCTTAACCGACAAGGACGATCTGATCAAGAGACAAGTTGAAGAAATTGACCAGCTGAAAAGTCAACTGAGTACAGCCAACCAAACTGAGGCTTCAACCGATGAACAGTTGAAGGAACAGATCAAGGCACAGAACGAACAGTTGAACAAGCAAGAGGCTCAGATCGACTAGCTGATGAAGACATCAGATGCCCAGACCGAGCATATAGCTGTTCTTCTCAAGGATCTTCAAACTGAGAAGGACAACCTGACAAAGCTATATCAGTCATCCGAGATCATCGAGAATCTCATCAGATACAGACGGCAAACGGATGATGTGTCTGGACTCGGATACGACGTGGCAAAGGACACTGGAATTCCACCAGCTACCTTCACCAAGGCTGAGGAAGTCATGGTTGCCAAACCTAACACAGTTGAGTCTGCAACTGAACAAACACCATCACAACCGACAAAGGCAACTGTGGCTGAGAAAGGCAAAGGAGCTGCAGATGGAGCACCAACAAAACAGTCGGTGGAGTCTACAACAGAGGGGGAATGTTCCAAGACTCAACGGAGGAACCGGAGACGTCGGAGTCGCAATCAGAACCGAGCTCAAAATCGACAACATAACCAAGCTCAGAACCGACGTGATAATCGACCAACAAACCAACCACAACAGAGATGGAATCAACAGAACCGACTAAGCTTCAACCGACAGAATCAACAACGATTCCATCACCACAACAACCAGAGGTTCCAACAGAGTCAACCTATGTGGAACAGTTACGACAGCTATGGTTACTCATGCCACAACATGAATCAACATCCAGGCATGAACAGCTATCGTCAACAGCCAGGGCAATGGAATCAGAATCAGCCAAGAAGATTCCACAATGGCGTCCGACCTCACAGACAAACTCAACAGGATAAGAATCGCCATCAAAACAGGGGGAAAGCCTCACCTCCTAAAGCCCAACATGGGAGAAATCCAACTCCTCCTAAGAAACAGAACATCACTACTAACGACAAGCCTAAGGATAACCGAGGTGTTGTTATAGTTGATGATGAAGGAAAAGTAATTTGGAATGATAAATCCATCTGAGTTTACAGGGAAAAGCAACGCACGGTTCCAGCGGGAACTGGTTCTAACCCTCCAGGACCCAACTGAAATTGGGGACCTAAGCGAGTTTCTCCTTGCAGGTACAGGAGAAACAGCTGAGGAAGAAGAAGACGTCTACAACAATGTGGGTGATGGATAGTGGATGCTCGAAACACATGACAAATCTGAAGGATTTGCTTGGAAGTTTCGTGGAGAAAGAAGGTCCATCAGTTACTTTTGGTGATAACTCAAAAGGTTATACCAGAGGTTACGGTACCCTTGAAACCAATCATGTTTCAATTTCTAATGTCTCTTATGTTGATGGATTGAAGCATAACTTGCTCTCCATCAGCCAATTCTGTGATAATGGTTTCTCTGTCAAGTTTAATGCACAGGGTTGCAGGGTGAAAGATGTCGGATCAAAGCAGGTGATATTGTTGGGAAATCGATCCCCAACCGGGAATGTGTACTACGCTGACTGGAACAGCAGCCTCCCCAACACTTGCCTGTTATCAAAGAGCAGTTCGGATGTGAGCTGGCTGTGGCACAAAAGGCTCAACCATCTGAACTTCAAGACGATGAACCGACTCGCCAGACAAGAACATGCAAGAGGCATACCTAACCGGGTGTTTTCAACAACACATATCTGCAGTGCATGCCATCTAGGAAAGCTCGCTAGGTCCTCCTTCCGGTTGAAGACAACTCCTTCAACTGACCGAGTGTTATAGCTGATCCACATGGATCTCTTCGGGCCAGTTACACCAAAAAGCATTAATGGAAACGAATATACTTTGGTTGTAACTGATGACTACTCAAGATATACGTGGACCATCTTCATGCGCCACAAAAGTGAGACCCGAGATGAGCTGCCCAAGCTGATGGATTGGATATCGAACCAACAAGAGATGAAGATCATATCTATCAGATCAGATCGTGGAACGGAGTTTCTAAATGAAACCATCATTGAGTATTGCGAAAAGAAAGGCATAACCCATCAGACATCAGTCGCGCGTACTCCACAACAGAAAGGCGTAGCTGAGCGAAGAAATAGAACTCTGAAGGATGCAGCCACATTCATGTTAGCGAGCTCAGCACTGCCTAAGAGATTTTGGTCTGAAGCGATCAACACAACATGCTACACTCAGAATCGATCTCTTCTCACCAAGCGGTTGGGAAAGACGCCCTACAAGTTGTGGAGACGCAGAAAGCCAGATATTTCCTATTTTCGTGTTTTTGGATCTAAGTGTTATATTCACAACAATGGGAAGACTCAGTTGAAAACTTTTGATGCCAAAGCTTCGAAGGGCATATTTCTTGGATATGCAGCTCGGATCAAGGCATATAGAGTTTTCAACAACAGCTCTCGTGTTGTGGAAATAACACCTCATGTTAGTTTTGATGAATCTACCTTTGAGTGCAGGGAACAGGTAAAGGAACAACACGCGGATCCAGCTGTTCTACCAGTTCTCACCAAATTGCAAGCACTTCGGGAGAAGAACAGAGTTGAACCTCTAATATGGGCAACTGAGGATGAGGACCCATACTCATCTGAAGATGAATGCGAAGACCTCAGCACATCTCAAGGGGAAACTTCAGCTGATGCCCCTCCAACTACATCAGCATCCGATGCCCAACCGAGCTCAGTTCAAACTATTGTAAATGATGAGGATCCAGACTCAACAGCTGATCAATCACCAGTTCTGAAGACTCCAACTCAGATTTCTAAACAGCTACAATTGGAAGAAGAAGGAAGACGCAACCAAAGATGGTATGAAGTTCATTCCACCAACGACATCATCGGAGATCCAACCGAGGGTGTGCGCACACGGAGCAGAGTTGCAAATCCAGAATCAACCGAGGAAGAATCCAACACTTATGCCCAATATGCTGAGGAATTGACAATTCTAGAGGAGTTCGAGCAAGCTGGAGATGTTGCCATGATTTCTTGCTTTGTGGCTGATGTTCCAGAACCGAAGAATGTTGGGGAAGCTCTCGACTGTGTCCACTGGACAACAGCTATGCAAGAAGAATTGAATGAGTTTCTATGCAACTGTGTATGGGAGTTGGTAGAAAGACCAAATGGTGTCAAGGTGATTAGATTGAAATGGATTTTCAAAAACAAGAGAGACGCCATTAGATTCATTGTGAGGAATAAAGCAAGGTTGGTAGCTCAAGGATACTGCTAACAAGAAGGAATTGACTTTGAAGATTCCTTTGCACCAGTTGCAAGGGTGGAAGCCATCCGGATCTTTCTAGCTTATGCCGCACATCACAAGTTCAAAGTATATCAGATTGATGTGAAATGTGCATTCCTCAATGGAGATATCAAAGAAGATGTATATGTTGAACAGCCTCCTGGTTTTGAGACTGGAGATGGAAGAGTGTACAAGCTGAAGAAAGCCATCTATGGTCTAAAGCAAGCACCAAGGGCATGGTATGACACTCTTTGTGGATTTCTTCTGGACTCAAGATTCAAACGAGGTTCAGTTGATAAAACTCTGTTCACCATCAAAGTTGGAGAAGATATACTTGTCGTGCAAATTTATGTTGATGACATCATTTTCGGCTCCAAGTCGGAGGAGCTGTGCAAGAAATTCTCCGATCTTATGTAGGAAAAGTTTGAGATGTCAATGATGGGTGAGATGAATTATTTCCTTGGATTACAAGTGAAGCAGTCACCTGAAGGGATTTTCATCAACCAGTCCAAATATACAAAGGAGCTCATCACCAAGTTTGGATTACTGACAAGTAAGACAACGAAGATCCCTATGAACACGAACTGGAAGATCGAACCAGGAGTTGAGGGAAAGCTCATTGATGCCAGCCAGTACAGAGGGATCATCGGTTCGCTGCTCTATCTAACTGCCAGCCGACCAGACATTTCATACGCAGTTGGAGTGTGTGCTCGTTTTCAAGTCCAACCAAGAGAAGCACACATGTTGGCAGCAAAGAACATCATTAAATATCTAAAGGGAACTGTCAATGTTGGGTTGTGGTACCCAACTGACGACAATATCCAGCTGACTGGATACTCAGATGCCGACCTAGCAGGAGATCGATTGGACAGGAAGTCTACTTCTGGACACTGTCAGTTCATGGGAAGCAAGCTAGTTTCATGGTTCTCCAAGAAACAAGCGTGTGTTGCTACTTCGACAACCGAGTCAGAGTACATGGCTGCCGGAAGCTGCTGCATGCAAGTATTGTGGCTAAAGCAGCAGCTGAGAGATTATGAAGTCTCAACTGGACAGGTTCACATTCATTGTGATAGCTCGAGTGCCATAGCTATCTCTCTAAACCCGGTTCACCACTCTCGGACTAAGCATATCGATATTCATCATCATTTCATCCGAGACCATATTGAGAAGAAGGATGTGTTCATGGAGAAGATCCCAACTGAGATTCAGAGAGCTGACATCTTCACCAAACCTCTTCTTGAAGCCCGGTTCAAGATGCTGTGTGATCTTCTAGGACTTTTGGATCCGAGCTAAAAACTCATCCGAGCTAAAGAGTCATCCGAGATGAAGAGTCATCCGAGTTGATAAGGATCCATCCGAGCTGAAGAGTCAGATATCGACTTAAGGGGGAAGCTCAGATGAAGGAGGAATCTCAGATACGAATTGCCAAGTGAAGACATCAGACGTCAGCTGAACAGACGAACTCGAGTCAGCTGATGGTATGCGGCAACTGAGGTATACAGCTGATGTCGACATCAGCTGCCAGGTATCATTTATGACTGAAGGTGTTATGTTCTTAAATGAGAATGTTTGAAATAAATTCAAACATTCCTGTGCTAGTCAGTTACATTAAAATAGCCATCATGTCGCATTAAATGTAAAGTACGGCTCAGTATCTATAGCCTACTTTATAGTGCGACTGAGCTGACATGAAACTGTACGCCTTCTCACGCGCTGGTTGGAACTAAGATCAAAACGTCGAGTCAAAGATAGTCAACAGTCGCGTAATCCCAGTCGTTGATGGATTTGCGCCATTTAACCCCAGCCGTTGATCTCATCCAAGTCAAAGATCTATATAAGGCGAAAAATCAGGAAGATATCTCCTACTTTTCTCATTCGTGCTTATCATTTATACTATTCATCGTCTTCCAGTTTTTCTGCCTAACCTGTTTCTGCAAATAGATTCCTCTCCTCTCCTATATATATTACCTTTGCAGTGATTTAATGGCACCCAAAAGCAAAAGAATGGCATCATCCGGACCTTCCCTCGTGCCTACAACGCATGAACAATCATTCGATATGTTAGTATCGAAGATTCACTTCGAGCAGATCCTCTCCGACGAGGATCTAGAGTCGCCGGTCCTAGCCCCTCTCGCCAACACTCTCTGTGAGAACGGACTTCTGGAATGGGCCAAGCTCTGCCCCTCTCACTTGCTCAGGCGTCAAGTCGGAGAATTCTACGTCAATCTTGTTCGCCCCCTTGACGGTTCAGAGGGAGTTTCTACGACGTTGTCCTACCGACAAAGGGATGTTCTGGCAAGGACAATACGTCGTGTCTCCTTCTCCATCGACGTGTGCGATGTCCTCCGATACATCATACCAATCAACCACACCGCCACCGAGTTCCTGGAGAATATTACCGACGACCAGGCGGATGAATTTCTACAGGATGCTCTGATCGAGCCAGAGCGGTTGAGGAGCAACATGCAAAGGACTAAGCTGAAGCTTGAACACCGCCTGCTGTTCGACGCCGTGTCAAAGGTCGTGTTCGGATACAGTGGCGCGTTCGGCGACATCAGCCGACCTAAGTTGAAACAGCTGTTGGCCCTGGAGCACCAACACCAAATCAACTGGTTCCAATATTTTCTGAACCAGTTGATGATGGAGAAGTCGAAGATCTCTAAGACTACGACCGAGTCTGGAGAGAAGCTGCTGAGTGTGAAGGGCACGCTCAACTTCGGCTGCAAAATCTCCGCCCTCATCCTCCTCGCAACAAAGGACCGCAACATGGTCTGGGTTGACTGCGAGGAGACGCCGCTGAAGAAGCTGTTGCTATTCCCGACAGCCAAGAAGGCACAGGAGGTGCTGAGGAGTGTCTACACTCCCAAGGACAAGAGGGAGTCGGGAAGGCCAACTGAGTCAACAGCTGAGGGGGAACAAGCTGCTGCTCACCCCACAAAATCCAAAGCCTCACATCGCCGAGCTGACGTTGAGAAGGAGTCGACTGATGAACCTGCCCAGAAAAAGTTAAGGGTAAGGTTCAAGAAGACAATCAAGAAGGCAGCTGAGGTGCCAGCTGATGAGCCAATTGATGTTCCAGCTGACGAGTCAGCTGATGAGCCAGTTGAGGTTCCAGCTGAGGAGCCAGCTGAGGAACAAGCTCCAGACGAGGAGGGAGCGCAGGTCGAATCCACACCTGCTGAGGAGCATACCGAATCCAGCCGCTCAGCTGAGGCCGCATCATTCGAGATCGCACCTCGAGGCCCCGGAGCTGATGAGGCTGAGGGCATGGAGACGTCGGATGCATTCTCCTCATCTGAGGACCTCGAAGATGCTACCACCTCCCCCACAGCTGGAGTGAATGCTGTACCGCCCCCAGAGCCTTTTGCTCTCTCTACCCAAACCGAGCCAGAAATTCCGAGCTCTCAGCTCGATGCCAACATCGTGACCTCTCATTCGGCCGATGTTGAGCAAACCATTCCACCCCGTTCCCCAACTGAATCCCAAATTCCGAGCTCTCAGCTCGATGTTGATGTTGTGACCGACTCTTTGGCCAACATCGAGCTGAGAGCTCGGAATTTGGGATTCAGTTGGGGAAGGGGTGGAATGGTTTCCTCAACATCGGCCGAAGGAGAGTCACGATGTTGGCATCGAGCTGAGAGCTCGGAATTTCTGGCTCGGTTTGGGTAGAGAGAGCAAAGGGCATCTGGGGGCGGTACCAGCATCACTGTCCAGCTGTGGGGGAGGTGGGAGCATCTTCGAGGTCCTCAGATGAGGAGGATGCATCCGACGTCTCCATGCCCTCAGCCTCTATCAGCTCCGGGGCCTCGAGGGTGCGATCTCGAATGATGCGGCCTCAGCTGAGCGGCTGGATTCGGATATGCTCCTCAGCAGGTGTGGACTTCGACCTGCGCTCCCTCCTCGTCTGGAGCTTGTTCCTCAGCTGGCTCCTCAGCTGGAACCTCAACTGGCTCATCAGCTGACTCGTCAGCTGGAACATCAGTTGGCTCATCAGCTGGCACCTCAGCTGCCTTCTTGATTGTCTTCTTGAACCTTACCCTTAACTTTTTCTGGGCAGGTTCATCAGTCGACTCCTTCTCAACGTCAGCTCGGCGACGTGAGGCTTTGGATTTTGTGGGGCGAGCAGCAGCTTGTTCCCCCTCAGCTGTTGACTCAGCTGGCCTTCCCGACTCCCTCTTGTCCTTGGGAGTGTAGACACTCCTCAGCACCTCCTGTGCCTTCTTGGCTGTCGGGAATAGCAACAGCTTCTTCAGCGGCGTCTCCTCGCAGTCAGCCCAGACCATGTTGCGGTCCTTTGTTGCGAGGAGGATGAGGGCGGAGATTTTGCAGCCGAAGTTGAGCGTGCCCTTCACACTCAGCAGCTTCTCTCCAGACTCGGTTCGTAGTCTCAGAGATCTTCGACTTCTCCATCATCAACTGCTGTTCAGAAATATTGGAACCAGTTGATTTGGTGTTGGTGCTCCAGGGCCAACAGCTGTTTCAACTTGGGTCGGCTGATGTCGCCGAACGCGCCACTGTATCCGAACACGACCTTTGACACGGCGTCGAAACAGCAGGCGGTGTTCAGGCTTCAGCTTAGTCCTTTGCATGTTGCTCCTCA
Source organism: Schizonepeta tenuifolia (assembly GCA_029490685.1). Classification (NCBI taxonomy): domain Eukaryota; kingdom Viridiplantae; phylum Streptophyta; class Magnoliopsida; order Lamiales; family Lamiaceae; genus Schizonepeta; species Schizonepeta tenuifolia. Next base: position 39,408,292 of record CM055956.1, read on the forward strand.
ACCGCTCTGGCTCGATCAGAGCATCCTGTAGAAATTCATCCGCCTGGTCGTCGGTAATATTCTCCAGGAACTCGGTGGCGGTGTGGTTGATTGGTATGATGTATCGGAGGACATCGGACACGTCGATGGAGAAGGAGACACGACGTATTGTCCTTGCCGGAACATCCCTTTGTCGGCAGGACACCGTCGTAGAAACTCCCTCTGAAACCGTCAAGGGGGCGAACAAGATTGACGTAGAATTCTCCGACTTGACGCCTGAGCAAGTGAGAGGGGCAGAGCTTGGCCCATTCCAGAAGTCCGTTCTCACGGAGAGTGTTGGCGAGAGGGGCTAGGACCGGCGACTCTAGATCCTCGTCGGAGAGGATCTGCTCGAAGTGAATCTTCGATACTAACATATCGAATGACTCTTCATACGTTGTAGGCACGAGGGAAGGTCCGGATGATGCCATTCTTTTGCTTTTGGGTGCCATTAAATCACTGCAAAGGTAATATATATATAGGAGAGGAGAGGAATCTATTTGCAGAAACAGGTTAGGCAGAAAAACTGGAAGACGATGAATAGTATAAATGATAAGCACGAATGAGGAAAGTAGGAGATATCTTCCTGATTTTTCGCCTTATATAGATCTTTGACTTGGATGAGATCAACGGCTGGGGTTAAATGGCGCGAATCCATCAACGGCTGGGATTACGCGACTGTTGACTATCTTTGACTCGACGTTTTGATCCGAGTTCCAACCAGCGCGTGAGAAGGCGTACAGTTTCATGTCAGCCCAGTCGCACTATAAAGTAGGCTATGGATACTCAGCCGTACTTTACATTTAATGCGACATGATGGCTATTTTAATGTAACTGACTAGCACAGGAATGTTTGAATTTATTTCAAACATTCTCATTTAAGAACATAACACCTTCAGTCATAAATGATACCTGGCAGCTGATGTCGACATCAGCTGTATACCTCAGTTGCCGCATACCATCAGCTGACTCGAGTTCGTCTGTTCAGCTGACGTCTGATGTCTTCAGTTGGCAATTCGTATCTGAGATTCCTCCTTCATCTGAGCTTCCCCCTTAAGTCGATATCCGACTCTTCAGCTCGGATGGATCCTTATCAGCTCGGATGACTCTTCATCTCGGATGACTCTTTAGCTCGGATGAGTTTTTAGCTCGGATCCAAAAGTCCTAGAAGATCACACAAGCATCTTGAACCGGGCTTCAGGAAGAGGTTTGGTGAAGATGTCAGCTCTCTGAATCTCAGTTGGGATCTTCTCCATGGACACATCCTTCTTCTCAATATGGTCTCGGATGAAATGATGACGAATATCGATATGCTTAGTCCGAGAGTGGTGAACAGGGTTTAGAGAGATAGCTATGGCACTCGAGCTATCACAATGAATGGGAACCTGTCCAGTTGAGACTTCATAATCTCTCAGCTGCTGCTTCAGCCACAATACTTGCATGCAACAGCTTCCGGCAGCCATGTACTCTGACTCGGTTGTCGAAGTAGCAACACACGCTTGTTTCTTGGAGAACCATGAAACTAGCTTGCTTCCCATGAACTGACAGTGTCCAGAAGTAGACTTCCTGTCCAATCGATCTCCTGCTAGGTCGGCATCTGAGTATCCAGTCAGCTGGATATTGTCGTCAGTTGGGTACCACAACCCAACATTGACAGTTCCCTTCAGATATTTAATGATGTTCTTTGCTGCCAACATGTGTGCTTCTCTTGGTTGGACTTGAAAACGAGCACACACTCCAACTGCGTATGAAATGTCTGGTCGGCTGGCAGTTAGATAGAGCAGCGAACCGATGATCCCTCTATACTGGCTGGCATCAATGAGCTTTCCCTCAGCTCCTGGTTCGATCTTCCAGTTCGTGTTCATAGGGATCTTCGTTGTCTTACTTGTCTGTAATCCGAACTTGGTGATGAGCTCCTTTGTATATTTGGACTGGTTGATGAAAATCCCTTCAGGTGACTGCTTCACTTGTAATCCAAGGAAATAATTCATCTCGCCCATCATTGACATCTCGAACTTTTCCTTCATAAGATCGGAGAATTTCTTGCACAGCTCCTCCGACTTGGAGCCGAAAATGATGTCATCAACATAAATTTGCACGACAAGTATATCTTCTCCAACTTTGAATGGTGAACAGAGTTTTATCAACTGAACCTCGTTTGAACCCCGAGTCCAGAAGAAATCCACAAGAGTGTCATACCATGCCCTTGGTGCTTGCTTTAGACCATAGATGGCTTTCTTCAGCTTGTACACTCTTCCATCTCCAGTCTCAAAACCAGGAGGCTGTTCAACATATACATCTTCTTTGATATCTCCATTGAGGAATGCACATTTCACATCCATCTGATATACTTTGAACTTGTGATGTGCGGCATAAGCTAGAAAGATCCGGATGGCTTCCAGCCTTGCAACTGGTGCAAAGGAATCTTCAAAGTCAATTCCTTCTTGTTGGCAGTATCCTTGAGCTACCAACCTTGCTTTATTCCTCACAATGAATCCAATGGCGTCTCTCTTGTTTTGAAAATCCACTTTAATCCAATCACCTTGACACCATTTGGTCTTTCTACCAACTCCCATACACAGTTGCGTAGAAACTCATTCAATTCTTCTTGCATGGCTGTTGTCCAGTGGACACAGTTGAGAGCTTCCCAACATTCTTCGGTTCTGGAACATCAGCTACAAAGCAAGAAATCATGGCAACATCTCCAGCTTGCTCGAACTCCTCTAGAACTGCCAATTCCTCAGCATATTGGGCATAAGTGTTGGATTCTTCCTCGGTTGATTCTGGATTTGCAACTCTGCTCCGTGTGCGCACACCCTCTGGTTGGATCTCCGATGATGTCGTTCAGGTGGAATGAACTTCATACCATCTTCGGTTGCGTCTTCCTTCTTCTTCCAACTGTGGCTGTTCAGAAATCTGAGTGGAGTCTTCAGAGCTGGTGATTGATCAGCTGTTGAGTCTGGATCCTCAACATTTACAATAGTTTGAACTGAGCTCGGTTTGGGCATCGGGATGCTGATGTAGTTGGAGGGGCATCAGCTGTAAGTTCCCCCTTGAGATGTGCTGAGGTCTTGCATTCATCTTCAGAGGAAGTATGGATCCTCATCCTCAGTTGCCCATATTAGAGGTTCAGCTCTGTTCTTTTCCCGAAGTGCTTGCGATCTGGGTGAGAAACTGGTAGAACAGCTGGATCCGCGTGTTGTTCCTTTACCTGTTCCCTTGCACTCAAAGGTAGATTCATCAAAACTAACATGAGGTGTTATTTCCACAACACGAGAGCTGTTGTTGAAAACTCTATATGCCTTGATCCGAGCTGCATATCCAAGAAATATGCCCTTCGAAGCTTTGGCATCAAAAGTTTTCAACTGAGTCTTCCCATTGTTGTGAATATAACACTTAGATCCAAAAACACGAAAATAAGAAATATCTGGCTTTCTGCGTCTCCACAGCTCGTAGGGCGTCTTTCCCAACCGCTTGGTGAGAAGAGATTCGATTCTGAGTGTAGCATGCTTGTGTGATCGCTTCAGCCCAAAATCTCTTAGGCAGTGCTGAGCTCGCTAACATGGATGTGGCTGCATCCTTCAGAGTTCTATTTCTTCGCTCAGCTACGCCATTCTGTTGTGGAGTACGCGCGGCTGATGTCTGATGGGTTATGCCATTCTTTTCGCAATACTCAATGATGGTTTCATTTAGAAACTCCGTTCCACGATCTGATCGATAGATATGATCTTCATCTCTTGTTGGTTCGATATCCGATCCATCAGCTTGGGCAGCTCATCTCGGGTCTCACTTTTGTGGCGCATGAAGATGGTCCACGTATATCTTGAGTAGTCATCAGTTACAACCAAAGTATATTCGTTTCCATTAATGCTTTTTGGTGTAACTGGCCCGAAGAGATCCATGTGGATCAGCTGTAACACTCGGTCAGTTGAAGGAGTTGTCTTCAACCGGAAGGAGGACCTAGCGAGCTTTCCCAGCTGGCATGCACTGCAGATGTGTGTTGTTGAAAACACCGGTTAGGTATGCCTCTTGCATGTTCTTGTCTGGCGAGTCGGTTCATCGTCTTGAAGTTCAGATGGTTGAGCCTTTTGTGCCACAGCCAGCTCACATCCGAACTGCTCTTTGATAACAGGCAAGTGTCGGGGAGGCTGCTGTTCCAGTCAGCGTAGTACACATTCCCGTTGGGATCGATTTCCCAACAATATCACCTGCTTTGATCCGACATCTTTCACCTGCAACCCTGTGCATCAAACTTGACAGAGAAACCATTATCACAGAATTGGCTGATGGAGAGCAGTTATGCTTCAATCCATCAACATAAGAGACATTAGAAATTGAAACATGATTGGTTTCAAGGGTACCGTAACCTCTGGTATAACCTTTTGAGTTATCACCAAAAGTAACTGATGGACCTTCTTTCTCCACGAAACTTCCAAGCAAATCCTTCAGATTTGTCATGTGTTTCGAGCATCCACTATCCATCACCCACATTGTTGTAGACGCCTTCTTCTTCCTCAGCTGTTTCTCCTGTACCTGCAAGGAGAAACTCGCTTAGGTCCCCAATTTCAGTTGGGTCCTGGAGGGTTAGAACCAGTTCCCGCTGGAACCGTGCGTCGCTTTTCCTGTAAACTCGATGGATTTATCATTCCAAATTACTTTTCCTTCATCATCAACTATAACAACACCTCGGTTATCCTTAGGCTTGTTGTTAGTAGTGATGTTCTGTTTCTTGGAGGAGTTGGATTTCTCCCATGTTGGGCTTTAGGAGGTGAGGCTTTCCCCCTGTTTTGATGGCGATTCTTATCCTGTTGAGTTTGTCTGTGAGGTCGGACGCCATTGTGGAATCTTCTTGGCTGATTCTGATTCCATTGCCTGGCTGTTGACGATAGCTGTTCATGCCTGGATGTTGATTCATGTTGTGGCATGAGTAACCATAGCTGTCGTAACTGTTCCACATAGGTTGACTCTGTTGGAACCTCTGGTTGTTGTGGTGATGGAACGTTGTTGATTCTGTCGGTTGAAGCTTGGTCGGTTCTGTTGGTTCCATCTCTGCTGTGGTTGGTTTGTTGGTCGATTATCACGTCGGTTCTGAGCTTGGTTATGTTGTCGATTTTGAGCTCGGTTCTGATTGCGACTCCGACGTCTCCGGTTCCTCCGTTGAGTCTTGGAACATTCCCCCTCGGTTGTAGACTCCACCGACTGTTTTGTTGGTGCTCCATCTGCAGCTCCTTTGCCTTTCTCAGCCACAGTTGCCTTTGTCGGTTGTGATGGTGTTTGTTCAGTTGCAGACTCAACTGTGTTAGGTTTGGCAACCATGACTTCCTCAGCCTTGGTGAAGGTAGCTGGTGGAATTCCAGTGTCCTTTGCCACGTCGTATCCGAGTCCAGACACATCATCCGTTTGCCGTCTGTATCTGATGAGATTCTCGATGATCTCGGATGACTGATATAGCTTTGTCAGGTTGTCCTTCTCAGTTTGAAGATCCTTGAGAAGAACAGCTATATGCTCGGTCTGGGCATCTGATGTCTTCATCAGCTGGTCGATCTGAGCCTCTTGCTTGTTCAACTGTTCGTTCTGTGCCTTGATCTGTTCCTTCAACTGTTCATCGGTTGAAGCCTCAGTTTGGTTGGCTGTACTCAGTTGACTTTTCAGCTGGTCAATTTCTTCAGCTTGTCTCTTGATCAGATCGTCCTTTTCGGTTAAGGAATCTTCAAGCTTGGCGAACTGGGCTTGAAGACTCTTAAACTCAACCGACTGCTGATGCAGTTCCTCACTGAGTTCTTGAAAATCATTCCAGGAGGGTTCCAACTCATCGCTCAGAGATTCCTGCATGTTAGAAGTATTGGAAGAATTTAAGCGAGCAGGATTAGATTGTACCTCAATATCATCTTGGTCGGTTCCAAGTGCCATGAGGCATTGATCCGGACTGATGACTTTGTTGGTAGAGGTCAGATCATCCTCATCTTCAGTGTCTGTGAAGATGTCCATATCGTCAGCTGCCTCTTCTGCTACCATGGCCTTGTTCTTTGCAGTTTGCTTGGCCCTCAGTGCTTCTCTTTCCTTCTTTGAGAGGTCTGGGCAGTCAGCTTTGAAGTGTCCTTCCTTGCCACATTCGAAGCATCCATTGGTGATTGGCTTTGAACTGTCTCGAGTTCGGTTTGATTTATAGAAACGTTTATATTTGCCGAACCGAGTGTCCATGTCGGCTAGTTTCTTTGACAGCGCTGCAATGTTCTGTTGCAGTTCCTCTCTGCTCGGCTCCTTTGCAGTCGTGTCAGCCGATCTGGTTGGCCTTGACGATCTCGATTTGAGTAGTCAGCTCGGAGGGCAACTGACTTTGATGCTGAGCCGACATCCTCAATTCTATTTGTCTGACTTGAGGGCTGCGACCTCCTTCTGTTGACCTTATACTCATTTCCTTTCAAGATTGAGAACAATCTTTCAGTTCCCATTTCACCAAGGTCAGCTCGGCTCTCGTGGATATTTGTGAAAGTATCCCACTCAGCCGGTAGAGCTTGCAACACTTTGAGGTTTATTTCTCTTAGAGTGTATTTTCCTTTCCGGATGGACTGGATTCTTCTGATGATGTCCATAAACCGGAGCTCTAGCTGATCGATAGTCTCATCAGGTCGCAGACTGAAATTGTCGAAATCTTGACATGCATGCGAGAACTTATTTTCCTTCGTCTCGTCGCTTCCTTCACTTAGCGAAGCTAGGATGTCCCACATCTCTTTTGCAGTCTCACACTCCTCTATCCAGGGCAGATAATCTTGTCCAACCGTGGACATTATTGTGCTCTGAGCCCAGATATCCAGCTGGCTCACCTTGGCCTCTTCAGGAGTGTAGTCTTCTGGCTGTTTCTCCACATACTCCACCACTGCATCTCCATCGTTGGGATTTGTGGGAGTGCGAAGTATTCTGTCTCGTATGACGATTGGTCCAGATGTGAGAACTTGTTGCATCCTATGATGCTTTGACAGAAGGATCTTCTTCATTCGAGTTCTCCATGATGTATAATTGACTACAGAGAACATGACTACGATCTTGTCCTTGACGTCCATCTGAAAAAAAAAAACAGGACAAAAATGCGAGCAAGTATGCACTAGCGTGAAAAGATCTGTTCAGTTGACCACTGAAATAAAATTCTCGAATTCACACCTCGTGAAACAGAGTCAGCAGTCTTTTGAACCACTGCTCTGATACCACTTGATGGTCCCGATACGAGTTACTGGTGTATGGGGGGGGGGGGAATACACCAGTTAGGATTTTTCAACTTTCGAAAAACTTAACACTTGAAATCAACTTCAACTGAGTAAAAGGACTCAGTTGGGATCTCACAGCTGAGTAAGCAACCTCAGCTGGAAGAGTGGTGCTGTGCGGAATGTGGTGGAAATGAACTCGTAAAAACAAACTCACGCTTTTATGCACGGTTGGTCAAAACCAAAACTGTTGATGTGAAAGTATGCAGATTGTATGCGGTTAGTTTGTCAGTGAGATATGCAAAAATGACTGAACACAAATAAACACGACACACAAGATTTACGTGGTTCGGAGAGAACTCCTACGTCCACGGGGAGATGTGAGTCCACACACCTCAGTCCAAGTTCTTCTGGACAGTTCCACTCAGCTTACGCGGGCTGAGCAACCGTTACAGTTTAGTTTCCGGGCACTAAACAGCCTAAGTCAAGTTTGCGGGTACTTGACGACCTGACTACTCAATTACAGGAAGAGTAAGGTCCTAGCACACTTTTTAGGGTGTGAGAATGGGTAGGATTTCCAACTACAGCTCGATCACGAATGAGAGCTGGATCTAAGGCTTGAACGAATAAACACTCAACCTAAGATCAAAAACAGTTTCGATCTCTAGGAACCCTCAGCTACTAATGTTCTCTCAAATTGGAACTCTCAGCTGCTGATGCTCTTAGATGATGATTTTGCAGATTTGCTTTTTGCTTTGATTTCTCTCGAGAAAGCTCTTGAATTTTTCGTCGTCTCTGTATCTCTTTCTCGAATGAGAGAATGCCTCTATTTATAGGCGGAGAGAATCAACTAGCCGTTGGAGGAGCAGTTGATCTCTGATCGGTTGAAAGCGATGGCTTGTCTCTCATCTCTGCAGACTTTCCCGATATGGCATCTGTGCTCTTCTGCTTTCCATCTGAGACAGCCTTGTGTTGGGCCAGATGGGGTAATGACTGAACGGTCAAACCCTCATGTGACTTCCTTTTGAAATTCAAATCTTTGACAGTCAACTTCGGTTTGTCGGTTGAAAGTCTTGACCTTCGTCTGAGTGATCTTCAGTTGATGTTCCGATCTGTCGAGCTCTCAGCTGACTTTGAACTTCAAACAGTTGAACTCCTTGTACGGATTCTATAACTGAGGTTCTGAAACTGAACCCTCAGTTGTCTTCCTTCTTTACTCAGTTGGGTTTGAACCCTCAGATGATTTCCTTTTCATCTGATGTTCTCTTCCTCTCTGTTGCTTCTCATCTGATGAACCCTCAGTTGGTTTCCTTCTCAACTGATGTTCTGAAGACTTCCCCTTGTTTGCATCTGAACAAATGAACTCTCAGTTGTCTTTCTTCACAACTGATGTTCTGTCTGAGTGACGCCTTGTTGCCATCTTCAGCTGGAGACCTGTAAAGATAAAATCTTAACTTTGCTCAAACAGCGAGCCTAAATTCTAACATTAGGTTCTGGCAACATCTACTCGGTTGGGGTCAGTCGGTTTTGGAATTCATCAAAACTTATACTAATAAATTTCCCAACAGATTGGATTCATTCTCTTGAGTGAATTTTTAGATTTCTTCGTTGCACCGATCGCGAATGTCTCGAGTATGACGCATCAATTGAAAGGAACTGCCGACTATTGGTGGGAAGCAAGACATAGGATGTATACTCCAGAAGAGCGTGAAAACTTGACGTGGGAGCAATTCAAGGAAGCGTTGTATGAGAAGTGTGTGCCAAGGAGTTGTCGTAAGCAGAAGGCGAATGAATTTGCAACCCTGAGGCAAGAAAAGAAGATCGTAGCTGAGTACGACCGTGAGTTTTGCGAATTAGCTCATTTTACGCCTGATAAGGTAGATACCGATGAGAAAATGTGTAAGCTGTTTCGAGCAGGATTAAGGCAGGATATTTGAGTAGTTCTCGCTAGTCAGAGTGGTCTAACTTATGCAGAAGCCCTTAATCGAGCACTAGATATGGAGTTGGCTATGTAGCCAGAAAAAGGATCGCATCCTTCAGCGAATCCTCAATTTCAAAGCCAAACGACGACTACCGTAACTACCCATCAATCTCAGTTCGGTCAGCATGCAAAGAGGAAAGGAAAATGGAGTGATGGCAGTCACCCAAGTAAGAGGCCATGGCAAGGAAAAGGACAACAACAATCTCAGCAACCCCAGAAAGCGAGAGTTCCGCAACCTAATCGATATGCCTGTAGGACCCCAAGGACTCCCTCCTTGTTCAAAGTGTGGCAGGATACGTCAAGGTATCTGTAAAATCGGAAGTAATGTCTGTTATACTTGTGGACAGCCTGGTCATTT